>CM071878.1:10363763-12763763 GCA_036759885.1 Tetranychus piercei
GTTCCTGTCTGTAGCAGTTCACTCAGTCCGATCTGTTATTCTATTGATACTGGTGGTTGAGGAGAAGAGCCTGGATTGGTTTGGATCGTCAATTACCGTCACCACACACTATACAAAGGTAGAGTACCTGCAAGACCTAAGGTCTTCCTTGGTACGATTGACAATATCTATGAGAGTTGGGCTTTAATGCTTACAGACTTCATAACTTGCATATATGTTCAAACTAGTCACTCAACAGAGTGAGCAGTATTAGTATTGAGCTATGCTTGTGCAAAGCAAGCCACAAATTGATCCAAGCAATTGGTATCAAGTGGTTATAATACTATGCTGTTTAGTTGACTTGCAAACGTACCCAGTAATGGTTACTCCTGCTAGATATGCTTGCATATTCTAGTGGAAGAAGATGAATTCTACAGACTTTTCTGCAGAATAATCTTATTGCACGACATAAATCTCGATACCTCATACAAGATAGCATACACTTATGGGTTGTTATCTGAGGATATCGTATTTATAGCTGCAAAATAACTTGTTTAGCACTTAATTTTGCTAAAAAATCAAGTTACCTGGTTGATCCTGCCAGTAGTCATATGCTTGTCTCAAAGATTAAGCCATGCATGTCTAAGTACATACTGTTTATAAAGTGAAACCGCGAATGGCTCATTAAATCAGTTACGGTTCCTCGGATATTCTTTTTTACATGGATAACTGTGGTAATTCTAGAGCTAATACATGAACAAGTGTTCCAACCTCAGCTTGCTGACGGAAGGATCGCATTTATTAGTACAAGACCAATGATTCTTATTCACCTAGAACCCTGTTCAGTGATTTCGGTCGCTGTCTAAGGACTAGCAGTGGGGATCTTAGCAGCTTCGGTTGCATTTCTTGTGATGACTCTGAATAACTGAGCAAATCGTATGGCCTCTGAGCCGACGATGTATCCCTCAAGCAACTGCCTTATCAACTGTCGATGGTAGGTTATGCGCCTACCATGGTTGTAACGGGTAACGGGGAATTAGGGTTCGATTCCGGAGAGGGAGCCTGAGAAACGGCTACCACATCTAAGGAAGGCAGCAGGCGCGCAAATTACACAATCCCAGTACGGGGATGTAGTGACGAAAAATAACAATACGGGACTCTATTGAGGCCCCGTAATTGGAATGAGTACAATTTAAATCCTTTAACGAGGATCTATTGGAGGGCAAGTCTGGTGCCAGCAGCCGCGGTAATTCCAGCTCCAATAGCGTATATTAAAGTTGCTGCGGTTAAAAAGCTCGTAGTTGGATTTCAGTCGAACCTATGGGGTCCACTGATTAAAGGGTTAGATGGTGATGTTAGGTTTCTTGCTTGTGTCTACGGATGCTGGCTTGAACCTTCATTCCTCTTTCCTGGTGGTTACATTCATAGTGTTTAGACAGAAAATTGCTCGATATTTGCTATCAATGCTCTTTACCGAGTGTTGATTCAAGCGATCGAGACTTTTACCTTGAAAAAATCAGAGTGCTCAAAGCAGGCGTCCAAAACCTCGAAAGAGGTGCCTAAAAACGGTATGGTCAACCATCTATATGATGCGTACCACTACCTTAACTTGAATGATCTTGCATGGAATAATGGAATAGGACCTTGGTTCTATTTTGTTGGTCTTAAGAATCCAAGGTAATGATTAAGAGGGACAGACGGGGGCATTTGTATTGCGGCGCTAGAGGTGAAATTCTTGGACCGTCGCAAGACAAACTACAGCGAAAGCATTTGCCAAGAATGTTTTCATTAATCAAGAACGAAAGTTAGAGGTTCGAAGGCGATCAGATACCGCCCTAGTTCTAACCATAAACGATGCCAACCAGCGATCATTCTGAGTAACTAATTTCATGACTCGAATGGAAGCTTCCGGGAAACCAAAGTTTTTGGGTTCCGGGGGAAGTATGGTTGCAAAGCTGAAACTTAAAGGAATTGACGGAAGGGCACCACCAGGAGTGGAGCTTGCGGCTTAATTTGACTCAACACGGGAAAACTCACCCGGCCCGGACACTGAGAGGATTGACAGATTGAGAGCTCTTTCTTGATTCAGTGGGTGGTGGTGCATGGCCGTTCTTAGTTGGTGGAGTGATTTGTCTGGTTAATTCCGATAACGAACGAGACTCTAGCCTACTAAATAGACTTGCAGTTTACACTGCAGTTTTCCCCCTTAGTCAACCTGTGGGTGGTAGTATCTCTTGATGGTTTCGGCTGTTAAGGGCTCTGCTGCTATTAGCCTGCAGAATTGGCTAGGGTAAGGATTCTGTAGCACTGTAAGGACTTCTTAGAGGGACAAGCGGCGCTCGCAGCCGCACGAAACAGAGCAATAACAGGTCTGTGATGCCCTTAGATGTCCGGGGCCGCACGCGTGCTACACTGAAGTGGTCATCGTGCATACTGTTTCCTGCTCCGAAAGGAGTGGGTAACCGCTTGAACCCATTTCGTGATGGGGATTGGGCATTGTAATTATTGCCCATGAACGAGGAATTCCCAGTAAGCGTGAGTCATTAGCTTGCGTTGATTACGTCCCTGCCCTTTGTACACACCGCCCGTCGCTACTACCGATTGAATGATTTAGTGAGGACTTCGGACTGGTCAATCCAGACCACTGGGAAACTAGTGGTCGGATTGTGCTGGAAAGATGTTCAAACTTGATCATTTAGAGGAAGTAAAAGTCGTAACAAGGTTTCCGTAGGTGAACCTGCGGAAGGATCATTAACGTATTACCCTCTTATTATAAGAGAAATACAACCTTCAAACAATCAAACACTCTGCATAGTGATATTGTAGATGCTAAATTGGTGAATGCAATTGAATAGCATTTGCATTAGAGTCGCAATTGTGAATGTTTATTGCAAACATCCAGCCATTGCAGCATGATTCTATTTGCATTGCATTCGTTCATTCATACATCCATCTTTCATTATCCAATGCAACAATGAGTGAGGGTTATCTAACGATAGCCATAATTTTATTTTACAAAACAATTGCAGTTTATGTTGCAAAACCTGTCTTGCTATAACAAAGTTTGGTACCTGGTCAAGTCTTCAGCTTATGCTGACGGCAAGGTTTAAAGAAAGAAGTTTTACATTTCTTCGCCTATTACACTCTTTACAGTAAAGACAACTATGGTTTTATAAACTGCATACAATTGTTTTAACCCTCTCAATGCAGATTTAGGATACTTATTAAAAGTCCCACGGTGGCAAAGATACATCTTCAAGCGGTGGATCACTCGAATTACCAATCGATGAAGAACGTAGCTAGCTACGATAATCGGTGCGAATTGCAGGACACGCCGAGCACTTGAGCTTCTAACGCATCTGTCTGAGAGTTGAGATGTAAAATAATCAACAAAACACATACATACTAATGAAAATACATAATATACATGAAAATAGGATTAGCAAAATAACGAAAGCCGAGTAACTCAACTAACGGACATGGTAACTAAATCAATCGTAAAGGCTACGCCGAAAACGACTAAAAATAAAGATAAAATAAAAACAGTAACACATGGTGTTGGAATGAGGAAACAGAAAGCATATCAAAAGAACTCATAGCAACCAAAAGAGCCATGAAAATTGCGGGAAGTACAAATACTATCAACTACTAGAAAAGAAAAAAGAACAAACAGAGAAACTCATTGAAGCAGTGCAAAAAAGTAAAACAGAAAAGTGGCGAGAATTACCGATCATTACCGAGAATTAACAAAAGACATTACCGATCTAGCAACGTCAAATTTTAACACACCAAAATCAAATCTTAACAGCACCGTCAATCATTAACTATTAAGTCCCTCGCCCGAAAAACGACCCAAGCCAATTCAACCACAAGTAACAACGATATACTCAAAAAACATAACACACCAAGATTAGCAGACTCGGAAATTAACTTTCTGTTTAGATATACCAACCACAAGAAAGCATCAGGAAAAGATAAATTTAATTCAACAATCTGTGAAAAGCTTAGAGCCTATAACCCATCCATACTCAAAGCAGTATACCAAGAGTGCATTGACCTGGCAAGCTTCCCCGATGAATGGAAAACCTCATGGGTTATTCCTATCCATAAAGAGAAAAAAGGCACCCAACAAACCCAAAAAATTACAGGCCAATTGGACTACTGTCAATGCTCGCAAAAGGTTTGGCAAAAATAATAAACACAAGAATAACGTATCATCTGATAAACAACAAAATAATGCACTCAAACCAACACTGAATCACACCAACAAAATCAACAATAAAGGCGCTAGCACTCTTAACCGAAACACTCAACAAATACAAAGAAAAATTCAAAATTTGCGCAATACTGGCCCTAGACATAGCCGGCGCCTTTGACAACCTTCCCTGGAAAGAAACCATCAAACAACTCACATTAATAGACTGCCAGAAACAATACATAAAGCTAATGGAAAACTATTTTATAAACAGAAAATATGAAATAATCTTTGGTGACCACTCGTATATTTACTCCCCTAAGAAAGGATGTGTACAAGGGAGTCCACTCTCTTCAACCCTTTGGAATATAATAATCAACCCACTTCTGATAAAATCCAACCAAATAACCCACACACAAGCCTACGCAGACGACGTTATCTTCCTGATAGGAGCCAACAACGAAAGCGACCTAATAAAGAAAGCTAAAGAAATATACGAAATAGCAAAACAATGGGCATCAGAGAAGCAACTCAGTTTTGCCCTAGAGAAAACAGAATTCATAACACTAAAAGGAAATATCAAAGAAAACATTGTACTTCAACAAATTACAATACCACTCAAACAACAAACAAGCATTAAAATACTAGGGGAGACCTTTGACAAGAAACTAACGTGGAAAGAGCACCTAAGCAAAGCAATTACCAAAGAAATTACCAAAGCAACAACTATTCATAAAATCATGACATCACTATGTGCAAACGGAATGGGAACAAATAGCACATTCAGAAAACTAGTGCATTAGTCATAGCAGGATCAACGACCGATAAAGAGACACTTAAAGAACGAGTTCTCTCATCGAACTTATCATCGAAGTACACCATCCGAGACCCCAAAAAACGTTCACCACGGCTACTGATCTCTGAAATATCACCCATCTTCGTAAATGACTCTGATCTTATCAAAGAAATTTACAGTCAGAACGACCATATTAACAACAAAATGAGCATTGCTGACTTTACTGTCCAACTTGAAACTGTCTTTCATCCTCGACCATATCGAATTGGAAACAAGTCAGTAGTCGTGGAAGTGTCTCCAGCGCTTCGCACTACTATGTTGTCTGCACCACTTTACACCAAATGTCAAGTTCTCCATGATTACATTCTGGTAACTCGCTGCTTCCGATGCCAGGGACTTGGCCACAAAACGACGCAATGCAAACAGCAACATAGTACGTGCTCTCACAGCTCATGCAAAGGTCACGGCTTCAACGAAACCCCCAGCAAAAATGAAGCTACCAAAGCCAAGTGCACAAATTGTATCCGCCACAATTCCTCACCTGGTGCCCGACAGGTAGAGACCAAACACTCGGCTTTATCCAGCAACTGTCCAGAACTACGTCGGTATAAAGAGACGATTTTTAACTCAACCAACTATGGCTTCTAGTCAGAATCATCATCATCACATCGCCCAACTTAACTGCAATAACAGCCTGCACTCTGCATCTGTCAGCATTGGCAGTTGATTGAAAATGGGATGTGTTGTTGTTGCAGGAACCATCATGCCGAAGGAACACACCAAAATCCATCGGATCCTTCCGTCTCTTTTATCCGACATTGCACGGCAATACAAGTCCGAAAGCCATAATAGGGGTAACCAGCCCTCGCTTTCGGTTTTCTTCCATCATCAATTGTCCGATGCTTATACAACGGTAGCAACTGTTACGTACCCATCTGGTCCAGTCACTTTTATTTCACAATATCATCCCGTCAAGCCTAGAGCTAATAGACCTAGCACAGACTACTTTGAAAAACTTAGTTCAATTGCAACTTCATTATCTGACCACAAAATGGTCATCGGTGCTGATTGCAATGCATATTCACCAGCCTGGGGCTCTCCTATCGAAGATAGGAATGGGGCCAACATATGTGACTTCATCTCTTCTCACCATCTTTCGCTTTTAAATGATGGCCTTACACCAACATTTTTAACTGATCGCGGCTCATCTTTCATCGACATAACTATGACAAGTCATAATGCTATCAACAAAATCACCGGCTGGTCCGTTTTTAACGAACCTTCCCTCAGTGATCAACAAATCATCTTGACCTCTTTTGGGTCTCCGCCTTTACAAACTTTTAATCATGCACCACCAATCTTTAACATCAAACGTGCTAACTGGCCGCTATTAGAAGAAAAAGTCACGATTTTTAAACGCAACTTTGACACTGCAATCGCATAAGCATCATCTTCTTCCGACATCGAATCAATCACCGATGACTATTTCATAAGCATATGTGAAATTGTAAATTCAAGTATTCCACGCAAGCGTGTTTTCTCCGGCTCTAAACCCTAGTGGGCCAGGGAGCTCACGGAGATGAGAAAAGAACTCAAGCGATTGAGACGAGCAGCTAACCGCTTAAGATCTCATGATTCACCACAATACATCGCTTTTTAACACCATCTTTCGAACTACAAGACTTCACTTCCCAAAGCAAAGACTGGGTTGTTTCGAGAATTATGCTCTCAATCATCTGACGATCCTTGAGATAAAGTTTGGCGGATCTTTAATTCCCACAAGAGAGCCAAGGCCCCGCTCAAACCACTGCTTAAACTAGATGAGACGTACACCTGTGACGAGGCAGATACTTATACATATCTTTTAAACAGTTATTTTCCTGACGATGATACATCTCAGGACTCACCATATCTAAGAGAAGTTCGCTACTCATCTCTTTTAAAGCCCTTTACACGTGACGGTCTTCCATTCACCACAGACGAAGTCGAAGTAACAATCAATTTCTTTAGAACCAAGAAGGCTCCTGGTTTTGATGGAGTCACAGCGATCATACTTCGCAAATTATCGGCGGTATTGCTACCATCATTTACCGAGGTTTATAACAAATGTCTTTTATACGGGTGTTTTCCCGCAAAGTTCAAGACAGCATCATCACCTTTTAATCCGAACCAATACGGGTTCGTTGCAGGCAAATAAACCCCTTACGTCGTTTTAAATGCCATCAACATTGTGCAACAGTACCGACAACGCGGATGGTCGGTACTTCTGATATCGCTGGATATATCTGGAGCCTTTGACAATGTAAAATGGCCAATCATCCTGGATCTGTTAAAACAAAGAGAAACACCAAAAAACTTATATAAACTTACCCAATCATATCTTTCGATGAGAGAAGTTCGGTCCCAGACGGTACACTGCTTGATTGCCCGTTTAGTTCAACAAGGGGCAATGCAAGGCAGCCCAACTGGGCCCTATCACTGGAACCTGATCCAGGATGAGCTTTTAAACTTACCCAAACCAGACCATGTATTTTTACAAGCATATGCAGATGATACTCTCGTTATTGCTTGTGGAGCAAAGCCAGAGGTTGCCTGTGAAAGAGCGCAAAACATGTTAAAGTCATTACAACAAGCAGCTTTTAAATTTTCACTTACCTTTAACGCATCAAAGACGCAGACCATAATGATCGGACGAGGCGCGGAGCTGGACTCCCGCCCAACCATCACTTTTAACGACCATCCATTGACTTACTCGAATACCATTAAATATCTTGGTATCGTCATCGACCGTCATCTTTACTTTTATGATCACATCACTTATATCACCAACAAAGCACGACAGGCAATCTTTGGCTTTTCACGTATATCAGGAAATACCTTCGGGCCTCCACAGCGTACGCTGCGACTTTACTGGAAAGCTGCCATCGAACCAGCTATCACTTACGGCGCAGCAATTTGGCACAAACAATCTGAAAAAGAGAAAAACATGTTTAAATTACGACAAGTCCAGCGTTACGCAAACATAGCAATAACGAGAGCCTACCGCACAATATCGCACGAGGCGGTGCAGGTACTAGCGGGAACAATGCCACTCACCTTCCGTATTCAGCAACTAGCAGCTCATTACTTTTTATCACGACCACCAGATTCACTACCATTTATACCAAGACCATCAATTCTAAACCGCCAATTCACTGATCCACGACAGGAGATACTATCTATCCTCCTTGACAACTGGCAGCAGCACTGGACGAATAGCACGAAAGGAAGACACACTTTTAAGTATTTTCCATCAATTATAGACCGACTTGAATTTATCCACATACCTTTTAATCACGACACGACCCAGTTCTTCTCCGGCCACGGCGACTTTAAAACATACCTTCATCGTTTTAATCTTGCCACAGACTCATCGTGTTTTAACTGCAACGTTGCTGAATCGGTCGACCATGTCATCAATAGCTGCCCATTATACATCATTCCACGGACGGCCCTTTACACCGCACTTTTACCGGACGACCCACCAGACGACCTTTTAACTTTGATAACAACAGCCACCAAACCGCTTTTACAATATTGTAAGGACATCATGACCATCCGCAAAAAACACCACTTGGAACGACGGCTCACGACAGGATCAACATCACCTTCACTATAACGTGAAAAAGGGGCCCCCACACCATTATAGTGCAGGGACCCCTAGCAGATCACAGAACTTTTTACATGTGTTCATCATGCCCAGCTCTAAGTTTTACATTCGCGGTTTCCTGTCGGCAACATTTTTGCCTAACGTGAAATAGGGGCCCCCTTACCTTTACAGTAAGGGGACCCCAGAAGATCACGGAACATTTTAACATGTGTTCAGCATGCCAGCTCTTAGTCTACATTCGCGGTTTCCTGTTGGCAACATTTTGGCCTAACGTGACGTAGGGGCCCCCTTACCATTACAGTAAGGGGACCCCATCACGGAACATTTTTACATGTGTTCAGCATGTACCCAGCTCAAGTTCATCACATTCGCGGTTTCCCTCGTATTTTCGTCCCTTTTAGTCTTTTGACTTCTGACATTACATTCGCGGTTTCCCTCATTTTTCGCCATTTTTATAGTCTTTTGACTTTTTATGAAGTTGCTGGCAACTTCTGCACCACATTTACACCCTGGTCGCCTAGTCTTGACGGACCATGACCTGACATGGCGAGTCAAGTCTTAGGTGTTTTTAACTTAGCATATCTGACGTTTCCATCAAAGACATAACTAATCTCTCTTTTTCACCATCTTTCGATAGTTTTTAACGATTTTTTTTTCGAGAGGAACGAACTCTCTTAAGTCTTAGCCACCCCCTCTGCATGAAGGCGACTTGCACCCAAAGGGCAAGGTACTTGAGTGCTAGGGGCGCGATAATTTCCCCTATATGTCCCCAATATATATGAGCTTTCAGTAGGCGCAGTTGTCACGCTACAACCTACAACAGGGCCCTACTCCTTCCATGCCTGCCTCAACTATGCATACTGTGACAACCCTGAGGGAGCATACATAATCAAGACAGACACTTCAGAAATAGAACCCCTAGGCTCATATATATTGTTTTAACGATCCTCGCGGACTACCACCGACTACAGACGTTGGACATTTCATTCCCATATAGGGTTTAGGGCGGTGTGTACTACACAAGAACTGTAAAGTTAGTCCATCAATGTTCTGTGTTTTTTATCGTCTTTTAAATGACTTTTACCTAGCAATCTTTTCAGATGCTGTGCTCGTGCCTTGCCAGCACGTGAGTATTTGCTACTGTTTTGCCTCCACCATCTGGCCAAGGACTTTTAAAACGGACATGCGCAGTTTCAGCTTGACGGTATTTTTAACACAGATTTCTCTATGTTCCCGCCTTTTATTATTCATGCAATTATTGTCTTTATTTTGTCTTTTTAATTTATATACATACCCTTCCATATTGTAAGTCCCTCCTTTTTAACTCATTAATTATACACGAACTTGTAAAACCCGTTCGACCCCCATATCGAACGGGTTGTTTTAAAGGGGGGAGGTGCCAGCTCCCCCAACTCTGTAACTTTAACCCTCCCCCGTGAGGTCACTTGTCATACCACTGAGTGATACAAGTGATTCTCACGGGATTTCAAGCATAATAATTATTATTCAAAATAAAAGATATTTGAAAACGGAATCGAACCCTAATTCCCCGTTACCCGTTACAACCATGGTAGGCGCATAACCTACCATCGACAGTTGATAAGGCAGTTGCTTGAGGGATACATCGTCGGCTCAGAGGCCATACGATTTGCTCAGTTATTCAGAGTCATCACAAGAAATGCAACCGAAGCTGCTAAGATCCCCACTGCTAGTCCTTAGACAGCGACCGAAATCACTGAACAGGGTTCTAGGTGAATAAGAATCATTGGTCTTGTACTAATAAATGCGATCCTTCCGTCAGCAAGCTGAGGTTGGAACACTTGTTCATGTATTAGCTCTAGAATTACCACAGTTATCCATGTAAAAAAGAATATCCGAGGAACCGTAACTGATGCAATGAGCCCAAACATAAAGTTCGCTCACCTCCGCCCCTCCGCTGGAACCCCTGCTGGGGTTATTGTGCGACGGCGAGCTTTATTTTTCTAAGAACGTCCCGGGGACAAACGGGACAAATGTCTAAAATCCAAGGAAAAAATGAAAGTGTGCTCAGTAAAACATAAATCTCTATTTGGTGGTATCAAAGTTCGACACTAATCCATTCATATTAAATTGCGCTGTTTAAAACAGAGAGACAATAAATACCATGTAATAATGCCTCCCAATAACACTGGTCAGCTTTCGTATCACCTCGCAAGCGCCAGTGTACTACCAATCATGCTGCACACTCCTGTGAGCCCATTGGTGTGGGTCGCAGCGGATATAATGCTACCTAAATCTTGGCTTAGGCGTCGAGTTAGCCCCCAATCATGATGATTAAAAGTGCAAAAGGCACTGAACGAGGCCACAGCCTTATCACTAATATACTTGATGTGTGGTTACACATTGAGTCGTCTAGCCAGGATGAAGCCCAAGTACGCAAGGTGCGGTATCAACGGTATATCGTATGATGAGGTTTTTACGCGCTCACCAACATAGCGTGTGCTAGGGGTACCTTCCTTAAGGAGGACAGCTTCCGTTTGTCAGGATTAAAAGTGATTTTATGGGTTTTACCCCAATTAAAAATCAGATTACAAGCTTCCTCCACCCTTGCAAGCAGGGGTGTTTGATGCACATCTTCCACAAGCAAGGATAGATCGTCTGCATACGCAAGTTAATGAGCAGCCTTCGAGTTTAAAGTTCGCAAGAAGATCGTTAAAGAGGTAGTTCCAGAACTTAGGTCCGGAAACCGAGCCCTGGGGACAACCTCGATTCACTTCCCTTGAACACTCGATGCTCCCTATCCTAGCTTGTATTCTTCTTTCTGCTAAGAAGCTAGCCGCAAGGCTGTAAAGGTTTTCAGGGATATCCTGGTCAGCAAGAGACTTCAAGATGGCGGGCCACCAAGCATGATCAAATGCACCTCCAACATCCAGACTCACCATCAGTACGAGTTTTTCGTGCTCTCGTGCACCTTGGTTACAATGTCAAGCACTGCGTCCTCGGTACACTTGCCTTTGGTAAAGCCGTATTGGTTGTCGGAAAGTACAGGAGACATGTAATAGTGTATCCTATCTATCATCAGTCTCTCTAGCACCTTTGAGAGTGTCTTCAACAAGCATATGGGTCGGTAGCTTTTGGGAACCGACGGATCTTTGGGATAGCCTTTATACAACAAGATTACTCTTGCTGATTTATAAGTCTTAGGAAAATACCCAAAACTCAGGCAGAAATTGTAAAGTTTGTCTAACAGTGGCAGTAGCACGTCAGCGGCTCCCCTAACAATGGAAGGTAATATTCCATCTTCACCAGGTGCCTTCTTGCACTTAATCTGCATGATAGCATTCTCAATTTCCTCTTGACTTAACCTTCGTTCTATACAGCTGTTGTTATAGCTTGCTGTAAAAGCTCTGCGCTCAGTATCTCTTGGTGAATCCTCCTCAACTTTGTCCGCTGGGAACAAGGTGTCAAGGAGAATATTCAGATTCCCTGCTATATCACCGCATCTCGACATCTCTTGCGAGAATGAAGGGAGGAATTTCAGACTCACCCGCTTCTCTTTTAGAGCTTTGTATGCGGGTCCCCATAATGTATCTCTGTGCCGCTTGATGTGCTCCTTGAAGCTATTCATCTTAGCGGTTTGGATTGCTTTCTTATAGGATTTACGCTTTTCAGCCACCTCTTCGATCAGTTCTGCTCGCCTATAGGGGGCGTACACTTTGGATAACTTTGAAAGTAATTTGGTAATTTCTGCGTCATTTCTAATGTCATTGCTGCCACCAACTCTTGTTCCAACTTAAGGGCAAACAAGTCAACATTCTCAACGGTGTCACAGGGGTAATCCTGCATCGCTTCGACTACTTGACGTATATGCATCTTGAACCTTCTCCAGTTGATACTGCAGCTGTCAATTTGCTGTCTTTCGTCCGTTCTTTTTGTGTAAACACTCAAGATAGTGAAGGTGATAGCGTTGTGATCGGAAATGCTAGCATTTTCGTCCACAACCCAGTCATTAATCCTTCGGGCTATCTTCCGAGTTGCTAAGGTAACATCAATGTTAGATGTGCCTACATGTGATCTAAAAGTTGGAGGTTGCCCCACTCGATTCATTATACATAATGATTGCTCATTAATAAATGTCTCAAGTTTTCCTCCACTGACTCGGCACCTCTTATCCCTAGTGTGAACACTATGCCAAAGAGGGGAGTGAGCGTTAGTATCTGAACCGATAATCTACACTGGGGTCTACGCGGCTCAAGATCTCCCGAAGGAAATCAATGTGCTTCTCGACCGGGTCTGAGTACTTGAAGTAGCTACTGACCACAAATGATTTGATTTGTTCGACGTAGCAAATCGTATGATGTATATTCTGGGCCTCCTGGTCATATAAAATGTCCAGAGAGTTATGCACCAGTATACACGATTGTACTACTCCACAAGCACCAATGAACTGATAGTCCGGGTACTGTGATCGCTTTTTCGCTATTTTATTATAAGGTTCTTGCATAAGCGAGATTCCTATATTGTTATCCTTTAAGTACTGAAAATGTTCAAGTGTACGCGCCCAGCCACCACCAAGGTTAATCTGCACCACTTTACAAGCTGTAATCGGTGGATTGAATTTCCTTTTGGATGGCTGCAATCCTCGAGATACAATTTAGATCATCGGCGCCGTGGCTAACCGACAATCTCTTCTGGAGTGTGCAATTAATGCAACACGCTGGCTTATCCAGGTTGGTACAATCAGAGCTACTGTGGCTTTCGGCACAATGAGAACACTTGTGATCTCTTTTGCACTTAGTAGCGGAGTGACCAAAGCCTTGACACTTGAAACCCCTTCGTAACCTTATGAAATCTTCGACTCCACATCGACCGTAGTAAATATAGAGCTTTGGATAGTTCAAGATACGTCGGCGAATCATTGGACTGACTTCTATCACTACATCAACAGTACTCCTCTTACGACTGCCCGTTTTGAATGCCAACTTGAGCTGTTCGCTGAAGTCAGCAGGCTCTATCTCCTGGAAGTTCTGTAAGTGGATCGCCTTACAGAGATCTTCCTTTGGTAAGTCTCGGGGAACGTTCCGAATTACCATATGAGGATTCTTAAGTTTATCAGTTTCAACCTTAAAGGTTGAGTTACTGAACTCCAACAAGAATTTGTTAGTCTGAGAATCCGAGGTTTTGATGATCAGCATAGGTTTGCTGAAGACCATCCGAATACTCTTTAACCTGAGCTTATTGTTAACCGGGTCTACGGCTTTCAAAAATGAAACCTTGAATGACTTGACATCTTTGCAAGCAGATACTGACTTAACCACAAGGGTAAAAGTTTTCTCACGCTTAGATGCCACCGTCTCTCTTCTAAGGATTGAAGAGTAGCTACTGTTAGGGACATGTTCTGGCTTAGGTTGTGGAACAGGTGTTTGTTCCTTTACAACGCCAAGCTTTTCTCTCAACTCGGTGATTTTGTCAAGTCTTTGACTGATCTTGACTATCTCTGAGTGAGTTTTACTGCAAGTTTCTTGAGTGCTAGTGTCTATTTTGCTTTAAATTTGACTGGAGATTTCTAAGTTTCTATCCAGTTTGATCGCGAGATCACCCGTTAGGGTATTAGCATGTTCTATATAACCTGCTGCCTTGGCCTGGTACTTTTCTGCACGAATGGTAGCTTCGACAGCTATTCAGGTGAGATCAGCAAACTTGGCCTGCAGAAAGGCTTGACAAAATTTTTGGATTCGGTTATCTGCGTCAGCACAAAACTCAGTAACCTCCAGGTGTATAGCCTGGATATTCGTGACAGATAGAATCCTGGAAGGGACGATAAGCATATGATTCCCCTAAGGGGGTTGGATTGAGCTAACTTTTGTGAAAGCTAGGTCGCACGGTTGTTAGTTTAAGATTTGCCAAAAGGCGGTTAAAACTATAAAAAGATAGAAATAACAGTTATTATAATCAATGTAAAATGGTCGCCAGGTTACGGCTATTTACTCAAATTGATGGTTAGAGTGAAAATGCAATGGGTTGGGGGCCCAGGGTCTCATGATAGCCATGAAGGTTAGTACGAACAGTTGCAACTTTGATAAGTTGTGATGTTGGTCAACTCATCAGTTTCGTGAACATATCTTTGCCATGGATGAGACTTAACCTCCCTCAATACAGGAGGATGCTCAATCATGTTACCAGTTACACCTCGGGGAGGTGATATGCCACTGCTAGTTGCTATATGTCCCCACCAGCCTTCTAACCATCACTTTCCACTGGGCCCTCGTTCCGTGGTTTTAGTGCCTCATCTAACCATCCACGTGAGCAGAAAGAAAGACAAGACAAACCTTTACTTGAGAGCTGTGAACGTGTACTTGTGATTATTCAAAAATAGCAATAATTGCAACAATAAATGATAACAAAAATGATAATAATTTGAATGTGGTAGTGCGCTGTGGTTTGAAATACTAGCCGTAACCACTGATTTAATGAGCCATTCGCGGTTTCACTTTATAAACAGTATGTACTTAGACATGCATGGCTTAATCTTTGAGACAAGCATATGACTACTGGCAGGATCAACCAGGTAACTTGATTTTTTAGCAAAATTAAGTGCTAAACAAGTTATTTTCAATACTAATACTGTTCAATACATGTGCCACGGATTTTTCAAAGGTCAATAACTTTCGAACTATAAGTCCAATCTTGATCCCGTTTTCATAGCTACTATCCTTTCATTGACCACTATCGAATGTATCTATTAATGACCTAATCAAAGTAACGCAAGTGGCCTTAAATCGCGAAAGTTCGACAAATTTTGGCTAGTTTATGTAATCGACCATTACAGGTCATTTTCTCCGTTATCAACAGAACGAATTCGATCAAACTTACCCAACAATTAGTTGACCTAATGATGATAATGTCCATAAAATTTGATACAGAGAATCGATCTCGTTCTTCCGTTATATGAGTCATCAAAGACCACTTTAAATTAAAAAGTAATAATCTTTCCAGGGGTATGCAAGCTTCCAGGGGTATGCAAAATTTTTTAATTTGTAATATCAAAGCAAATTACTGTATAAGGCTATGGATGAGTCCGTTTGCTACAATAAGCCTTTCCAGGGGTATGCAAGCTTCCAGGGGTATGCAAGAGTTCACTATTTACTATTAGCGACTAAATTTTTTCCAGGGGTATGCGAAGTGTAAAATTTGAAAAAATAAAAACATGTTCAATGTAAATTAATACATTGAATATGTTTTTATTTCGCTCGTGGAAGATTGTCCAACATAGTGAATCTTCCACGAGGTTATTCTTTATACGAGTATACGAGTTCAAACCCTTGAAAATCTATGTTAGAGATTATAACTTTCCCGCCAGACCGTACCCATATCCGCAGCAGGTCTCCAAGGTGAACAGCCTCTGGTCACTAGAATAATGTAGATAAGGGAAGTCGGCAAAGCGGATCCGTAACTTCGGGATAAGGATTGGCTCTGAAAACTGCGCTGGTCGGGCTGAAGTCAGAAGCAAGTACTGCAAAATACCGAGACTGGTTGATGTTGGGTTTTACCTAAACTGATGCCGGACTTGTGTTTTTGTGATCTTGTGGATTGCTTCAGCTAGGATCCTTTGTGCAGCCTTTTTGAAGGGGTAACCTGGATGAGAGTGTCTGTTGCAGGGGGCAATCCTTTCGGCCAGCGAAAAACAGTTGAATCAGAACTGGCACGGACCCCGGGAATCCGACTGTCTAATTAAAACAAAGCATTGTGATAGCCGGTGAACGGTATTGACACAATGTGATTTCTGCCCAGTGCTCTGAATGTCAAAGTGAAGAAATTCAACCAAGCGCGGGTAAACGGCGGGAGTAACTATGACTCTCTTAGACCGCATCAGAAGTTGTACATTCTGAAACATTTTGTGATAACCAAGCTATATCACCCGCTGGTATTATCCTCAGTGCCTTTGCACAAAATTAAAAGCTGTGACCTCGCAAGTCGTCATTTCGTTAAAAAGGGGTTACACTAACCTAAAGACTGTGGCTATGGTATGATTTATGCTAAAGTCGCTGATGGAGATTTGGGTTTACCTCTTTTGTTTAAATCTATTGCTCTGCTTAAGATGAAGAGGAAGGAGAAGTTGGCGTATAACGAGAATCCTGTATTTCGAGTTCTTGCATGACTCTCCTGCACGGCGAATGAACTAAGAAAATGTGAGCGGGTGGTGAAGTCAGATCTGGACCAAGACGGTGCTTGCATTACGTCGGTTAAGAATCTTGTAAAGACATATGGTGGACAAGCACTTGAAGAAGTCTTCAAAGTACCTGAAGCGCACAAGCGGATCGACAATTACAACAAAAGATCCAAGTTTGGTTGTCGAGATTATGTACAAATTATCAAAGCTAGGTTCAACGCTCTGCCAGTTCGATCGAGAGTTTGGCGAGGGCGCAATGTTGAATCAAACAAGTTGAGGGTAAGACTGCATATTAGCCCCCCCTCTGATCTTGATGAAAATTTGTGTATATACTTTTTTTGGCGCGAGATTTTGATTTATGAAGTCTGTTGGTCCGGAAATTCGTACTTCCGGAGATACCGGAAGTAGCTGATATCTCGCGATATAGAATAGATACATGCGCACATGGTACATCATTCGATAGAGGACAAAAATTGCTACGCACACACGAAATTTCACAAAGTTGTGCGCATGCGCAGTAAAGTTACATGATAAAACCCATTGAAAAACAGCCATTTTTCCAGCTCTTTTGCTCTAATCACTTATCAGTAGATCTGACATGCATCAATACCATGTTAGCACATTATGCACCTACCGCGCAACATGAATATGAGTTTTGATACCGATCTGAGCACGTTAGCACGTAAAAAATGGAAAAGTTATTTTGCATACCCCTGGAAAAATTAATACTTTGAAAATCGTCCATAGGGTTACATGTTAAATTATTTGCATACCCCTGGAAAAATTAATACTTTGAAAATCGTCCATAGGGTTACATGTTAAATTATTTGCATACCTCTGGAAAAATTAATACTTTGAAAATCGTTCATAGGGTTACATGTTAAATTATTTGCATACCCCTGGAAAAATTAATACTTTGAAAATCGTTCATAGGGTTACATGTTAAATTATTTGCATACCCCTGGAAAAATTAATACTTTGAAAATCGTCCATAGGGTTACATGTTGAAATATGTAAGCTTACGGTGGGCTAGAGTATGGTAAGGTATGGTAGGGTGAGGTAGGATAAGGTTGGGTAAAGTGAATCAAAGAAGGGTATGGTATGGTAAGGTACGACTGGGTAGGGCAGGGTAGGGTAGGGTAAGGTAGGGTAAGGTAGAGTAGGGTAGGGTAGGGTAGGGTATGGTAGGTAAGCATAGGGTAAGGTAATGTAAGGTAGGGTAGGGGGAGTAAAGTGAGTCGCTGTAGCGGGCATGCGCGTGGGGGGCTGCGAGGCTTCGCACCACCGTGACCTCGAAAAGGGGGTGGGGGTCCCCTACCCAAGCGCCCTTCGCCCCCTGGCGTGCCGTTTAGGAAGCCGTTAGGTTATGAACACCACTTTTAGAGTATTCCAGTCAGGTTAGATGGCTCTTTTGGTGCCATTGGTTGACATACCCAATTTTGTACATTGGTTAATGCATCAGTATTACAATAGGTCATTTGTGTACCACATATAGGCAAATTTTGTTAAAATCGGATTTTAGATCAAAACCTGAATTCTTGAGTATTATGTGGGGTAAGTATATCTCGAAACCTCATTTATCAAAACTTTCATTCAAACTTACTTACATCTACACTTACATACACACTTACATACACACTTACACACACACTTACACACACACTTAAAACACACTTACACACAGACACACACACACACACAGACAAACACACACACACACTACCTTCGCCATTCTTATGGCATCTTCTTCATCTTCTTCCTCGTCGTCTTCGTCCTCTGCAGCTGGTCCCATTCCATGGAACCATGCGAGGCTAGAGCACCTCCTCAGAAGCCGTGATGAAGCCATTCGTTGGCTTCAATCCCAACAACTCGTCCGGTCTTCTGTGGAGTGCAGTCAGCACCGAGTTCCGATGCGATTGAACATCGATCGCGGGGCAATCGGAGCGTTTAGGTGCCCTCACCACAAGAGGCACACATCCAGGCATACCTCTGAGCGGAGCGTTTTGACAGGATCCTGGTTCGAAGAACTAAGGATCCCTGTTGTAGATGCACTCCGTCTCATGTACTCTTGGGCTGCTGATGCCTCTTACGAGACGAGTATGCGTGAAGCATCAGTCGGCTCGGAGCACACCATACACGATATGTATGTAAGGTGTCGTGAGGTCGTGACTTCTGCCTTCCTAGAACATCAGGAAGGGAGTGGAAAGATCGGCGGCCCAGGTATCGTCGTGCAAATCGACGAGGCTAAATTTGGCCGACGGAAATACCATCGTGGGCGCGTCATCGAGGGTCACTGGCTGCTCGGTATGATCGCGGACGGCTCTCAAGACTTACGTCTAGAAGTCTGTCCCGAAAACAGCCGGACAGCGCAAACCCTAATTCCACTCATTCAGAAGCAGGTGGCTGAGGGGTCCTGCATAAGGACAGATGGTTGGCTTGCATATCGCGGCCTGGGTTCTGTTGGGTTTGAGCACCGGTGGGTTAACCACCAGGAGAGATTTGTCTCCGATGAAGGTGTTCACACTCAACGGATTGAAGCTTCATGGCGCCCAGTGAGGGTCTTCTTCAGGAATCGTAGGATTCCCGCGGATGACTTCGCCGACCACATTGTGGAGTACCAGTGGAGACGCTGGTGCAGAAACAATGGGGTCCATCCATTTGAAAGCCTCCTAAATGCCATCAGAGAGGCGTTTCCCCTATAGGTTCTAGCCCCGGGTAGGCACGGGCACCCCGGAGAACAAAACTGCCCAGACTGGCGATGAGGTCCACCTTCGCGTGGTGCCAGTTGTTTTCACTGAGAGACCTCAAACAGCATAAACACAAGTATTAATTTTTCCAGGGGTATGCAAATAATTTAACATGTAACCCTATGGACGATAGCTGTTTTTCAATGGTTTTTGTCTTGTAACTTTACTGCACATGCGCACATTTTTGTGAAATTTCGTGTGTGCGTAGCAATTTTTGTCCTCTATCGAATGATGTACCATGTGCGCATGTATCTATCCTACATCGCGAGATATCAGCTACTTCCGGTATCTCCGGAAGTACGAATTTCCGGACCAACAGACTTAATAAATCAAAATCTCGCGCCAAAAAAAGTATATACACAAATTTTCATCAAGATCAGAGGGGGGGCTAATATGTAGAATAGCCAAGTTGAGTTGCAGAGGCGGCTGCAATGCGCGGGAAACACTGAACCATGTTGCACAAAGTTGTTTCCGAACACATCGAGTTAGAACAAACAGAAACGAATAAAGTCTTAGACTATATTTGCAGACGGTTGGACGAGCTTGGTGTTAGATACAAGAGAGAGTTCAAACACAAATTCAAAGATGAAAACCTGATTCCAGATCTCGTTGTGATGAACACGGACCAAGCCCTCATATTAGATCTCCAGATAGTAGGCGATAATTCTAACATGTCACTTAACGCAAGAAAAGAGACTAAGATTATCAAATACGATTGTCCGGAGATGCGCGAACGATACGAGGGAGAAAAGAGAAGCTTTTTGGTGGACGCAATTACGCTAAGCTACAAAGGACTGATTGCACTATTGAGGTCACTTGGCTTTAAGTCGAAAGATTTGAATATAATGGCAGCAATGACTCTGTTTGGTACGGTGGCAGCTTGGGGCATATTTCAACGATCGACAGAAACACATCGCACAGTCGTGGATTGGCTCTAAACCGGGATTTTATGATATAAACCTTCATTGTATTGTAACTTCCCAACCTATCATTTCCTATCATTGGACCCATAAACTTTGTTACGCCTGCTGATAGTTAATCCTTCCTGTCCCTCTTCTGGTGCCTGGTTGTATTGATCGTCGATGGTGTGATAAACTGATTTAAATAGCCAAATGCCTCGTCATCTAATTAGTGACGCGCATGAATGGATTAACGAGATTCCCACTGTCCCTAACTACTATCTAGCGAAACAACAGCCAAGGGAACGGGCTTAACAAAATCAGCGAGGAAAGAAGACCCTGTTGAGCTTGACTCTTTAGGCTGCCTAAAGACCAGGTTAGTTTTACCCTACTGATGACTTGTCGTTGCAAAAGAAATCCTGCTCAGTACGAGAGAAACCGCAGGTTCGGACAAATGGTACATGTGCCTGCTCGACCGAGCAATGGCACGACGCTATCGTCCGAGGGATTATGAATGAACGCCTCTAAGTCAGAATCCCGTCATTATACGGTAACGATACCGTTAAGTACTCAGTGTGGCCATAGGTAAAACTACTGGGTGATTTATTACAACCGTATAACTTTATTTGGACTTTTTTCACGAACCAATCAGAATATCTGCAGAAATGTTAGCTTTTTCGATATTCGCGTAAAAGGAATTTTTTTGGCGCGAAAAAATTTTTTATGAATTTTTTTGACGTTTTCACGCAAAAATTAGATTTTTATCAATTTTTTACGTAATAGGCAATGCAATTCTCCATAGAAACGGCCAAAATTTTTTTTCATGCCAAAAAATTTCCTTCCGTCTGAGGATTAAAAAAAGCTAAAACATTTCAAGATTGTGCAATCGGTTTGCGAAAAAAAGTCAAAAAAAGTTATAGACTTATAATAAATCACCCAGTATGTTGGTGTAACCAATATTTACCATACCCTTTAATGGAGAGAAAGCATTCAGGTTTGAGTTGATAATAACATCAAACCGGCTATTCCGACCATAAATTCAAAACGAATTTATGTTGGTCTGCCTGAGTATAAAATGATCCGTAGACGACCCAAGAGCCTGCCAGGGTGCTGTACTTAGTAGAGTAGTTATCATACTGCGATCTATTGAGGCTCAGCCTTTGACAGGAAGGTTTGTTCACTATGTTGAACAATCTTCCACGAACAAAATAAAACATGTTCAATGTATTAATTGAATTTGTTTTTCTTTTTGGCCCAGTGGAAAGTGATGGTTAGAAGGCTGGTGAGGACATATAGCAACTAGCAGTGGCATATCACCTCCCCGAGGTGTAACTGGAAACATGATTGAGCATCCTCCTGTATTGAGGGAGGTTATGTCTCATCCATGGCAAAGATATGTTCACGAAACTGATGAGTTGACCAACATCACAACTTATCAAAGTTGCAACTGTTCGTACTAACCTTCATGGCTATCATGAGACCCTGGGCCCCCAACCCATTGCATTTTCACTCTAACCATCAATTTGAGTAAATAGCCGTAACCTGGCGACCATGCTACATTGATTATAATAACTGTTATTTCTATCTTTTTATAGTTTTAACCGCCTTTTGGCAAATCTTAAACTAACAACCGTGCGACCTAGCTTTCACAAAAGTTAGCTCAATCCAACCCCCTTAGGGGAATCATATGCTTATCGTCCCTTCCAGGATTCTATCTGTCACGAATATCCAGGCTATACACCTGGAGGTTACTGAGTTTTGTGCTGACGCAGATAACCGAATCCAAAAATTTTGTCAAGCCTTTCTGCAGGCCAAGTTTGCTGATCTCACCTGAATAGCTGTCGAAGCTACCATTCGTGCAGAAAAGTACCAGGCCAAGGCAGCAGGTTATATAGAACATGCTAATACCCTAACGGGTGATCTCGCGATCAAACTGGATAGAAACTTAGAAATCTCCAGTCAAATTTAAAGCAAAATAGACACTAGCACTCAAGAAACTTGCAGTAAAACTCACTCAGAGATAGTCAAGATCAGTCAAAGACTTGACAAAATCACCGAGTTGAGAGAAAAGCTTGGCGTTGTAAAGGAACAAACACCTGTTCCACAACCTAAGCCAGAACATGTCCCTAACAGTAGCTACTCTTCAATCCTTAGAAGAGAGACGGTGGCATCTAAGCGTGAGAAAACTTTTACCCTTGTGGTTAAGTCAGTATCTGCTTGCAAAGATGTCAAGTCATTCAAGGTTTCATTTTTGAAAGCCGTAGACCCGGTTAACAATAAGCTCAGGTTAAAGAGTATTCGGATGGTCTTCAGCAAACCTATGCTGATCATCAAAACCTCGGATTCTCAGACTAACAAATTCTTGTTGGAGTTCAGTAACTCAACCTTTAAGGTTGAAACTGATAAACTTAAGAATCCTCATATGGTAATTCGGAACGTTCCCCGAGACTTACCAAAGGAAGATCTCTGTAAGGCGATCCACTTACAGAACTTCCAGGAGATAGAGCCTGCTGACTTCAGCGAACAGCTCAAGTTGGCATTCAAAACGGGCAGTCGTAAGAGGAGTACTGTTGATGTAGTGATAGAAGTCAGTCCAATGATTCGCCGACGTATCTTGAACTATCCAAAGCTCTATATTTACTACGGTCGATGTGGAGTCGAAGATTTCATAAGGTTACGAAGGGGTTTCAAGTGTCAAGGCTTTGGTCACTCCGCTACTAAGTGCAAAAGAGATCACAAGTGTTCTCATTGTGCCGAAAGCCACAGTAGCTCTGATTGTACCAACCTGGATAAGCCAGCGTGTTGCATTAATTGCACACTCCAGAAGAGATTGTCGGTTAGCCACGGCGCCGATGATCTAAATTGTATCTCGAGGATTGCAGCCATCCAAAAGGAAATTCAATCCACCGATTACAGCTTGTAAAGTGGTGCAGATTAACCTTGGTGGTGGCTGGGCGCGTACACTTGAACATTTTCAGTACTTAAAGGATAACAATATAGGAATCTCGCTTATGCAAGAACCTTATAATAAAATAGCGAAAAAGCGATCACAGTACCCGGACTATCAGTTCATTGGTGCTTGTGGAGTAGTACAATCGTGTATACTGGTGCATAACTCTCTGGACATTTTATATGACCAGGAGGCCCAGAATATACATCATACGATTTGCTACGTCGAACAAATCAAATCATTTGTGGTCAGTAGCTACTTCAAGTACTCAGACCCGGTCGAGAAGCACATTGATTTCCTTCGGGAGATCTTGAGCCGCGTAGACCCCAGTGTAGATTATCGGTTCAGATACTAACGCTCACTCCCCTCTTTGGCATAGTGTTCACACTAGGGATAAGAGGTGCCGAGTCAGTGGAGGAAAACTTGAGACATTTATTAATGAGCAATCATTATGTATAATGAATCGAGTGGGGCAACCTCCAACTTTTAGATCACATGTAGGCACATCTAACATTGATGTTACCTTAGCAACTCGGAAGATAGCCCGAAGGATTAATGACTGGGTTGTGGACGAAAATGCTAGCATTTCCGATCACAACGCTATCACCTTCACTATCTTGAGTGTTTACACAAAAAGAACGGACGAAAGACAGCAAATTGACAGCTGCAGTATCAACTGGAGAAGGTTCAAGATGCATATACGTCAAGTAGTCGAAGCGATGCAGGATTACCCCTGTGACACCGTTGAGAATGTTGACTTGTTTGCCCTTAAGTTGGAACAAGAGTTGGTGGCAGCAATGACGGCCAACTCGAAGAGTAAGTCCTATACTCATAAGACCTTTTGGACTAAAGAGTTAGGCATCTTGAAGAAAGAAATTATCAAATTACTTTCAAAGTTATCCAAAGTGTACGCCCCCTATAGGCGAGCAGAACTGATCGAAGAGGTGGCTGAAAAGCGTAAATCCTATAAGAAAGCAATCCAAACCGCTAAGATGAATAGCTTCAAGGAGCACATCAAGCGGCACAGAGATACATTATGGGGACCCGCATACAAAGCTCTAAAAGAGAAGCGGGTGAGTCTGAAATCCCTCCCTTCATTCTCGCAAGAGATGTCGAGGTGCGGTGTTATAGCAAAGGATCTGAATATTCTCCTGTACACCTTGTTCCCAGCGGACAAAGTTGAGGAGGATACACCAAGAGATACTGAGCGCAGAGCTTTTACAGCAAGCTATAACAACAGCTGTATAGAACGAAGGTTAAGTCAAGAGGAAATTGAGAATGCTATCATGCAGATTAAGTGCAAGAAGGCACCTGGTGAAGATGGAATATTACCTTCCATTGTTAGGGGAGCCACTGACGTGCTACTGCCACTGTTAGACAAACTTTACAATTTCTGCCTGAGTCTTGGGTATTGGTAAGACTGCACATTAGCCCCCCCTCTGATCTTGATGAAACTTATTTTGGCTCGAGATTTTGATTTATGAAGTCTTGCATTGCGGAAATTTTTACTTCCGGAGATACCGGAAATAGCTGATATCTCGAGATGCAGACTAGGTACATCACTCGATAGAGGACAATGAGTTCTATACACATATGAATTTTCATACATTTATGCGCAGGCGCAGTAAAGTTACATGGGAATGATGTCAGGTGGATTCAATCAGTCAACGTGTTAATTGCATAGGAAATCTAGTGCTTTTTGGTCTGAGCAAGGGTTCAGTGGACGACTTGTGCTTGGAAAGGGTCACCCCACCCCCTTTTCGAACCGGTTTCGGCTCGGTTTCTGGAACTAAGTTATGGAACTACCTCTTTAACGATCTTCTTGCGAACTTTAAACTCGAAGGCTGCTCACCAACTGCGTATGCAGACGATCTATCCTTGCTTGTGGAAGATGTGCAACAAACACCCCTGCTTTCAAGGGTGGAGGAAGCTTTCAATATGATTTATATTGGGGTAAGACCCGTAAGATCCCTTTTTATCCTGACAAAACGGAAGCTTTCCTCCTTAAGGAAGGTTACCATAGCGCTCGCTATGCTGGTGAGTGCGTAAAAACCTCATCATACGATATATCGTTGGTACCTCACCTTAAGTACTTGGGCTGCATCCTGGCTAGACGACTCAATGTGTATCCTCACATTAAGTACAAACTATCCGCCAATCTCTCAATCTATTTTCGATGACCGTATTAAGAACGAAGTCATAGACCTAGTTCAAACTTATTACTGGTTAAGAAAAGAAATTGAGGAATTGAGCGATAGAAGGATTGGACGGGATCCCATCAATTAACACCCTATCATTATTAATTATCACAATTATTATTAATCATAACATATGCTTATCGCTAATTATTCGGCCCTATACACCCAAAAACAAAAATTAATATTCAAAAAATCATTAATTTATTAACCTCTGCCCTCGGCAAAGGATATCCTTTTTAGTACTCTAGATACTTGAGAGTTAGAACACTGTAGCTGTTGAGGAGTATCTCTCACAAGTTCAGCAGAATGTCTACTCAGAGACCCTCTCTGTCTCTGACAAGGAATTTTTGTATCTGTCGCTCATTTCAGGCTCTCCTTCGGAAGGTTCTACAATTGATGTCGATGAGTACCTAAGGTCAAATTACACAGAGAAATTCAAGGATATACTTCCGAAAACGTGTCATCGGCGGACAGTGACCAGAAGTTGTGTCCAGGGTGAAAAAAGTACGACAAAAACATTTAACATATCGAAAAAGTGCGCATGCGCATTAAAAAAAAGTAATTCGCAAAAACAGATAATCTTGTATTACAGTGTTTTCCATAGGGTTTACATAGCTACGACTGTAAAAATATAACCTGATGTAGTCAGGCAGCAACAAAAATTGTATAAAAGCAACATTGCTACAATATACATATTAGCATGATATATCATTTATTGAAAAAGCGTCGAACTGCATAAATTGTGCCGCATAAAGTCGAAGAATAAATATGCATCACCTAACCAACCAACCAACATTGCATGCCCAACCTAACCTAACCTAAGCTAACCTAACCTAGCCTAACCTAACCTGATCAACCGACTAACATTGCGTGCCCGAACCTAACCTAACCTAACCTAACCTAACCTAACCTAACCTAACCTAACCTAACCTAACCTAACCTTACCTAACCTAACCTAACCTAACCTAACCTAACCTAACCTAACCTAACCTAACCTAACCTAACCTAACCTAACCTAACCTAACCTAACCTAACCTAACCTAACCTAACCTAACCTAACCTAACCTAACCTAACCTAACCTAACCTAACCTAACCTAACCTAACCTAACCTAACCTAACCTAACCTAACCTAACCTAACCTAACCTAACCACTTGAGTCTCAGACTCCGACGAGTTCACATCAACTACGTAGTGCGCTCCTCAACTAATACATAAGTACGTTAACTTACTTGTCTCATAGGCTTTACAACAAAAGTGTTTCATTAAGTGAATCTATACTTAACCTATAGTGTTCTATAATAAAAATTATTACAAAGTGAAATTGTGTTAAGCTACGCATTGCGTACAACTTCAATAAGTAATTGTGACTGCTATCCATATCAATGGCTGCAACACAATCTAGCCAACGTTCTCTACGTAGTAGAGTAAAAAACGTGAAAAATGCTGGTAACGAGACGCAACCCCCGTTAACAGACAATTCTGAAAGTGAAGGTGAATTGAACTCATCAATTGAAACTGTCATCAGTTCTAAAAACAAAAGCCGAAAGAAGAATGAACTACCAGTACGTCTTCCTCTGCGTTACGTACCGGAAAAGACAAAAAATACTGACATTGGTGGAATCGTGGATCAAATGAATCAAACAATATCAGATCTGAAAGTCAACCTCAAAATCATCGAATCAAACCTCGACAATATAGGGCATAGTGCAAAGCGAGTAGTAGTCGACGCAATGCGTAATGGTATCCAGGAGATGGAGAAACAACTCGAAGCAGTCGGACAAAAGAAAGAGCAACTCATAATTAAAGTCTTGGAAGCTACGCAGAGCGCTAAGCCAGCTAAAAAGCCTCTATTTTCTGAGATAGTGGCACAACCAAAGCAGCCTCAATGTAATATCTTGGTCCAGCTGGACAGCAACGAGGAAGGTACGGACTGCGTCGAAGAGCTCAAAGCCAAAATCAAACTCCCTGAAATAGGAGCGGGAGTAACCAGAATCAAGCATCTAGGGAATAGAAAAGTCCTACTCACTATGCCCTCACAAAATGATAAAGCAAAGATTGAGAAACAGTTAAAGACCATGGAAGGCCTACAAGCAATGGATCTACGCGCGCCGAAACTTAATGTAATACTTAAGTTTATCCACTCAACCACCCCACTTACGTATATCCCTACCTTGATATACAAACAGAATGAAGAAGTACGCAATGCGTACAGTACAGAAGACGAATGGCAACATGCAATAAAACATTCAAGAGAAATTCAGAGACCAGGTTCTCGGACGAAAAACGTTGTTCTGAAAGTGGAGCCCAAGCTATACGATATACTCACCAAGATCCAACGTGTACGCATTGCGTGGCAGTTCGTAAAAGTGGACAATTTTATTGACGTCACGCGATGCTACAAATGCCAAGGGTTTGGACACATGGCCAAAGCCTGTACTTCTGATGAGACGAACTTAGTGTGTTCTTACTGCTCCGGCCCTCACGTGCCTAAAGAATGCCCTGTCAAAGACGAGCCAAGTAAACATACGTGTCATAACTGCAAAAAGATACCCGCACTGGGTAAACAATCAAAAATCCCCCATAACTCCCTTTCATCCGAATGTCCTGTGTACCTACACGCGAAGCGTACTCAAATGCTGAAAGTTCAGCAGTACGTAGAACATGGAACGGATTAAATTCATCCAACTCAATGTGAATAAGAGCAGTAATACTATAACACAAATAGTAAATTACGCAGAGCAATGTAAATATGATATACTTTTACTACAAGAGACCAACTATATAAGAACCATGGATAGAACATTTAGACAGATCGAAGTTTACACTACGCAGCGCGAAACATACACGACAATCCTGGTCGTAAATCAATTTTTACAAACCGAACGTATTGAGACAAACAGTCCCTATCTTACTGGATGCAGGATAAAACTGACTGACGGCTGGCTGAGCGTCTACTCAACATATCTACCTCCAGCTGTGAATCGACAAACGATAATCGACCTGATCAAAGCAGAAGTCACAAAAGACCCTACGCAACGCGTAATCATTGCAGGAGACTTCAACGCACGGTCGTGCGTATGGGGGGATATAAAAACGAACAGTAAAGGAGATCGATTAGAACAGATGATAACTCTCCTAAACCTGCAAATCGTAAATAAAGGACAACACCCGACATTTGAAGTGGTCAGAAATGGCAAAAAATGTAGCAGTATTGTGGACTTAACGCTGTGTAGCAACAACGCACTGCGTTCCTGTATGAACTGGTCCCTTAGAGAAGACATCTCAACTTCCTCGGACCACTACGCGATAACTTTCGAGGTCAATGCGAAAGCTGAACTGCGTAGCTATGATGGTACTAAACTCTACACATCGAACCCAAGAAGTTGGAAGCCATTTATTGACCATATCAGTCACTCTTTGTCGATCACTACTCTATGTGGAACTGCAGAGACGAAGGCCGTAACGTTGACAAACGCAATCCAAAGGGCCGCTGAGCGTACACTCAAAATAAACAACAAATCAAAGGATAGGAAGAAGCCTATTTGGTGGACTAAGGAGGTACAAGTCCTTGAGAAGAGAATAGGTGCGATACGCAGAACGATAGGTAGATGTAATCTCCCTTTGAGACTACAAACACTAAGTCATAAACTCTATACGCTACGCACTGCTCTGAAAGAAACCGTAAGCTCGCTGAAACGCGAAGCGTGGAAGAACTTCTCTGAAAATCTGACAAAGGACGATACGTGGAACCCAATCAACAAAATGATCAAGTATTGTAAAAACCCCGACCAATCTCAGCTTATTGATAATCAAGGCAATGAACTTGATCCGCTTGAATCAGCACGCCTGATCACTGAGACACTCTTCGAACTGGACACGGATACTTATGACCAAGGAATCCACACTACGCTCCGCGTAGAAGCAGAAGAACCATACGAAGAGCGGAATGATCCGTTATTCGCGGCTCATGAAACCTCAGACCTGTTCAACAAGATCCAGAAAGAAAAGACCCCAGGAAAGGACGGATTTAATCCAACAATGTGCGAAGTGATTAACCAGGAACTGAACGCACCCCTTCTAGAAGTTTACAACTCCTGCTTGCTTGAAGGTCACTTCCCCGACATCTGGAAACAAGCGGTGGTAATATATATTCCTAAGCCCAACAAACCAAGCTATACGCAGCCCAAAGCGTATCGTCCAATCGGTCTGCTATCAATGCTGTCGAAAGGATTGGAGAAATTGATAAACGAAAGGCTAGTCTGGGCCTTGGAGAACGCATCAGTAATATCAGAAGGACAGTACGGATTTCGTAGAGGGAAGTCATCGGAACAAGCCCTTGACACGCTAGTGGACGCAATGCGTAAGGAAAAGAAAAGATATAAACACGCAATGACTATAGCCTTAGACATCGAAGGAGCTTTTGACAATGCTTGGTGGCCAGCCGTACTCAAGCAACTACGCGCCGCACTAATACCAAAAAATATCTATTACTTACTAAAAAGTTATTTGAGTGGTAGAAGTGTTGAAGGCAGATTCCTCGGCAAGCGTCACGTAGCGCCCAGCAACAAAGGATGCATTCAAGGATCAGTCCTAGGACCGCTACTATGGACACTAATAATCAACCCACTTATCAAAAGACTTGAAACAGAGAGCGTAAAAGTAGTTGCTTTCGCGGATGACTTGACGCTAGTCCTTGGCGCAAACACTGAGCAATTGCTTAGAGAAAAACTGAAGCAAGCGGCTACGCACTGCGAACAGTGGGCCTTGGAAAATAAGATGAGATTTTCAAGTGGCAAATCCGTCCAAATGTGGCTAACAAAACCTTTAGAAGGAGTTCATTTCTCACTAAACAATAGTGAAGTAGAAACGCAAACCCATGCCAAGATATTGGGACTCATCATTGATAACAAATTACGTTTCCACAAACACATACGCTATGTTATCCCGAAATGTCATGCTTACGCACAGCGTGCCGTAATGGTCGCAAAACGTCTGTTCGGAACACACCGGGAAATCTTCAAACTCATCTTCAACGGCGTCATCATACCGACACTTAGCTATGGTATATCAATATGGGCAAACCAGCTCGAAAACAAGACCACACTGAAAAGAATCAGAAACCTGCAACGAACATATATAAACGCAACGCAAAGCTTATATCCCACCACTTCCTGGATAAGCGGCTGGTCGACTTGTGGTTATGTGCCAATAACACACCAACTAATGATGATTAAGATACGCAAGGACATACTAAATCTAGATGAACGGTATGATATTCTTCCCACAGACAGACCTGTTCAAGCAAAACTGAATCATGACGCGAAACTCCATCCAGCGAAAAGCCTGAACGTAACGCTCGCCGTAACTGAGTCAATAGACAGAATGGAAGATTGTTATAAGAATGAATCGACAGTTCACGCGTACACTGATGGTAGCAAAGACCTGGTTACCGTAGGAGCGGCAGTCTGCATCTTTAGAGGATCAAAATGCATCTGGACCAAGAAACTCTTGCTTTCTCCATATTGCAGTGTCTTCCAGGCAGAAATATTCGCAATTGAACAAGCTATCAAGCGCCTCGATAAAGTGAACGCAGTGCGTAAAGTAATATGGACCGACTCAATGTCTTCAATAAAAGCGATTGCCAATCGGAAAATAACAGACCCAACGGTACGCAATGTTCAGAATCTCCTTGCACACACTCAAGTGCCCATTGAGATACGATGGGTAAGATCCCATCAAGGAACGGAAGGCAATGAAGAAGCTGACAGGCTTGCAAAAGAAGCATCAAAGAAGAAAACCAAACCTGACTTTGATGAAATCCCAAGAAGCTACATACGCCACGCACTGCGTCAAAGAACTCTGGAGGAATACGAAAATGAATTCGTTAACAACGCGAATGAAACGGTCTTGAAGTGGGGCAGCACGTTAGCTCAATTAAAACCCGTAACATGTATAAACCAGCAGAAATACATAATTCCATTCGTTACAGGTCATGGAATGTTCCTGGATCATATAGCTAAAACTAACCAAAGAATATTACCAGAATGTACGCTCTGCGTAAGCAAAGAGAGGCAAACGTCAGCGCACATACTAAAAGATTGTGAATACTTCACCAAGGTACGAAAGGAAATAAAAGATCGCATAGACTACTATGACGCACTGCGTAACCTCCAAAGCACCACATTTGAACGCTCGCTCTGTTTGTTGATCGAAGAGGACTCAACAATTCGAAACCTGCTATCAAAAATCTACAAAGAACTTACAAAGAAAAATTGGAATATAATCTACGCAATGCGTAGGTAATGTTTACAAAAAGACTTCCTAGATGGCGCCACAAAAGAGTACAACCCAGCAACAGTTAGGCTCCTCACTCATTTCCAATCTTGTCATCGACAGAGACACTTCAACATTTCTTAATCAACAAACGCACTGCGTACCCTTATCCCAGTAATCACCTATCCACTACCATATACAGTCCCTAACTCTTTTAATTCCATACCCCACATTCTTAACCCACCTTTTACTACGCGTATCCCCACCTACAGTATCTCACTCTTTAAGTGTTAATACCAGCTCAAAGCGAACAACACAACGAGCAACTATTTTACCCAGGTGTTAAACTTCTACATTACGCCAGGCGTCCCGTTGGAAAACGCACAACTTACAATGGCTGATCCCAATCTCATCAAAGCTATAATGGACTCAGTAATGGCTGCGAATCAACAATTCGCTGAGTCACTGAAGGCTGATCTACGTGCGGAGTTCCTACCGAAAAAAGATGGCAACCAAATCATCCCAAAGATAATATCTGACTCTGGAGGTAAGACATCGAAACAAGAAGTACCGTTGTTTGGCAAACCGACACCATCAACATCAAAACCAACAACAATCATTGAACTAGTGGAAGAAGGTACGCTGCCCGTAACGAAAGAAGCTAGACAACAACCGATTCTGGACAAGACTACCACAAAATCTAATGTGAAGCATCCAAAGAAAACCTCGAGTGAACCTGACCGAACAACGAAACAAACTGACTCCTCTTCAACCACCAGACCGAACGACTCAAGAGCCACGCAAATCCTACCTACTAACGCTGTAAGCCCAAATGTGAAGGGACTCACGCGAAGTGGCCATAGCAACAAAACAAAAAGCAAACCTGGTACTGCTAACAACACTGTTACCCATACGAAGAGCGTAGTATCTCGACCTAGCTCTTCAATCAAGACACCGAAATCTAAGGGAATCAACAGCGATGCGACACTCTCTGCTAAACGTAAACAGAGCAAAGAATGGGAAGAAGAGGATCGACATGATTTGGAACTTATTCATGACAAAGGAACCCCTAGTATGAAGCCAAAAAAGCAAAAGATTGGAACTCAACAGCCAGCGTCAAAAACAAGTATGGACCCCAAGCAAATTCTTCAACTATACAAGAGTGAAGTGAACGCTTTGCGTACCCGCCTTATCGACAGCTCTGGCCGATACTTAAAGTTGGGCATTCTGCCAACCATTGAATTAAACGATTATCTTGAAAAAGAAGGTGATTCAATTATGTCCGCACATGCTGAGGCCATGAGAACAATGGTTGAAGAGTATCAATGCGAAGCAAAGGGCTTGAAAAAACAGCTTGAATTGGAAGTATCGCAACGCGTAGCGTTCGAGAAAGAACTTACTAAGCTGAAACAAGAGCTAAACGATACGCAGAGGGTCACTAAAGCCATGACACCGGCTAAGTCACTGGCCACACCAACTAAGGCACTCTGCGACTACACAACAGTCAAAGGCTGGGGTAAAATTGAAACTAAATATTATCGCAAAATTCCCTTGGAATATAGGTCTGGATTCTTTAGGAAGTTTTATATAGTCCTACACCAATTCACCACAGGCCTAAACTCTTGGGGCTTACCAGATACGGCAAGCGAGCCGCTCCTTACCATCAAACTATGCACTATTAAGAACTGCTGGTATTTCGAAGACACCAAAGGAAAGAACATGTCTAAGCACACCCGCAACGTACATTACAAGAAGTACAAAAAGGGACAAAGGACGTATCTCTGGGTCTACCTCACCGAGAAACAATTTCAAGAAGTCAAAGATAAAAGATATGGTACGCAGGACGTAGCGGAAGCTACTGAAGATGAAATAATAGAAGAAACGGGAAGTGAAGACGAACTGAAATCCTTATCCGTGCCTGCAATACCAGATGACGCAGATGATGACGACTCTTGTGCCGCGGATGAAAACGAAGAGGACTCCGTCGAGGAAAGTGAGGATGAATCTGACAAAGAAGGGAATAGGAACGAGAAGGGAACTGACGACGAAAGCAGTGAAGATAATGAAGATGATGAAGATGACGAAGAGGTCGATGAAGGCGTTAGTGATCAAGATGGAAATGAAGCAAACGAGCTGCCAACTGTTGATCAAAGCGAATCAGAAGACGCAGTGCGTAACGCAGAGCGAGAGGCAAGCGGTGAAGTCACTCAACCGGACATCACTACGGCAGGTGGAAATATAAGCATTTACAAATCCTCTCTCTGTGACGAACAGATGGACTATAACAAGCCGCCTAAAACACCAGACCTCAGTGCAGAAAGTAGTGACGAGTTAGACGACGACCCGGAAACTGTAGCAGCTATTGCAGCTATCAAATCAGTAGACGTAACGCCGTGCGTCAAAAGTCCGAAGGGAAAGAAGTCTCCAAGTCCAGCTAACTTCTCATCGAAGAAATCTCCTGGCAGAACTGGTAGTAAAAGCCCCTTAAAACGTAAATGAGCATATCACCCTACGCATCGCGACAAGTTGTACCCTATGCAAATCGCAATCATCCCTCAACCTTATCCTCAAAACATCCTCAAAATACCCTCTCATTAATAAAGCTCTTATAGCTATACTCAGCGTAATCTCTGATACAACAACCCGCGAAAAGATTTCCCCCTTAATTGTAAATACTGAAATTCGCAAACCCTGAATCACCTCGCAAAAACATAGATCGAAATATAAGGTACGGCTTGCGTACATTCCAAATGTGCTGAGTTCATGGATCACTCGCTAGATGGTGTCCATAACTGGAAAAGAATAAATATGAATGCCTGAATGACATCACTCTCACTCAACCTGTTCCATCTGATAAAACAACATCTATTACGCTCAGCGTTGCGTTGTCTGCCTATAACAAAGTGAATAACATGAATAAATCTGACACCGACCTTGAAAGCTTAAAGAATATGCTTAACCGCATTGTGAAACAGAACGACGAGATCAAAACCATACTGACAATAGGCCCAGGTCCCTACGTACCCAGACTCAAGCACAACATCTTGAAAAACCTTTGTATTTGTAACGTAACGCAGTGCCTCTTCATTGCTATGGATATAGAGGAACTTCAAACCCATTATAACATCTATCACACAACAACTGCTAAACCCCGAATTGATGAACTCAACTTTGTACAAATGACCTCAAGGACATATAGGAACAGAATGAGAAAATGGGTGGCCGTGACCGAAAAGATGTTGGAACGAATACGCAACGCACCCCGTACAAAGGGCAAAATAGAGAAGAAAAAAGTCAAATTCATGGAATCAAACTGCCAAACAGCTGAAGGAAAACAGGATTGACCCCGAAATACATAAACCAACCGTAATTGTAAACGTAAGGCGTAGCGAATTGCATATGTTACTGGTGCATACCCAAGAACGTATTGCTCCTAGGGACAGGTGTGGTTCGCAACGCGTTTCGTATTGAGATTGTAACCGAATTTTCTCTCTATATCAAAACAAATCTAAAAACTCAGTTGATATTATATGTAGGATACGCGAAGCATACTGATACATAACCCCATGTAACCCAAATCAAATTCAAATTTAACTTTCTTTTCTTATACCTTTTTAACTATTTATAAACTATTGTAACACGCAAAAAACGTAAGATACGCTATGCGTAAACTATGCGAACATGTAAACACATAACAACAAATGTAACTCTCCGAGCCCGTAGTCGGCACGGAGCCCTTTGCGTAACGTACCCATTAAACCGTGAAGGTACGTTCTGCGTGCCGGAACTATTTACCTGAAAAAAAAAAAAAAAAACCTAACCTAACCTAACCTAACCTAACCTAACCTAACCTAACCTAACCTAACCTAACCTAACCTAACCAACCAACCTAACCAACCAACCAGTGAAGTCGCGTTTTTTGGTGCTCCTCAGTTTCCCCCTTATAACTCATTCCCCAGTATTCCCAGTGACCTGAATCTTGGCAGACAAGCTAAACTAAGGATTTGCTATCGATCGAGGTATCGGTCATAGTGATCTGACCTTCCGTTCCCGTTTTCCGACAGCCGTTCAACCCGAAGTGTTGTGCGTATCCGTGTATTTGGATTTTGTTTGTTGATTTGCAGGTGAACTTTGCAAAATTCGACTATTCTGTGTCCTACTGCTGCCTTTCTTTGCACTTGTGAAATCCCAAGACCAAGGTATCTCTTAAAGGGCAGAAAAACAAGTTTTTGGCTCTGAGCCGCATACCGCACATTCAACGGAAACGGAAATAAAAATTTCCGTTACTTAAGCTTTTGCCGTTAGTTAAAATCAGCTGTTTTATCACCGCACACCGCATAACAATTGAGCGGAAACAAGATGGCAGTTGCAGACCACTACAGAAAGATGGAAAATGAACTCATGGAGGCTAACAACATTGCTGATACAATAATACAAAAGCTGGATCTATTGGCAAATGCGAAAAAATCAGTGATTGAAGAAATAAAAGAGTCAATTGATCAGCTAAAATCATCACTGTCAAAAATAAATGAAGCTAAGATTGGATATAACTGTGATATATTGAATGGACTACAAGAACTTCTTGCAAAGCCGCAAAACCCTACTCATGAACCAAGCCAAAAGCCAACTTCATATGCTGAAATTGTGGCAACAAAAAAGGAGGAAAACTATAGTATTGTGATAAGTGCCCCAGAAGGATCAGAAGATTGTGCTCAACAATTTAAAAAGAAGATTGACCTACAAAAGATTCGTGCGGGTGTCAAACTTGTTAAACCCCTCACTAAAGAAAAATGTTTGATTGTCCTACCATCAAAACTTGACCGAGATCGTGTGTGTGAAAAACTCAAAGACATGCCCGAAATCAAACAAGAGCCGCTCAAGACGCCCAACTTACATGTGATCATACGCAATGTCCATAACACCGTTAAATGTGACCAAGTCGTTAAGAACCTGCACGCGCAAAACACTTTCCTGTCGGAAATATACGGCACGTCAGAGAATCTCAACGCTGAAATCAAGCATATTCAAGAGGTCAAGAGAACAACGTCAAACACTAAAAATCTTATAATGAGGATCTCACCTAAGCTCTACAAAACCCTTATAAACAATAATAACATCCGGCTTGAGTACCAATACCTAGCCGTTCAACCTCTCACAGTAATTACAAGGTGTTATAATTGTCTTGGTTTCAACCATGTGGCAAAGCACTGCAACATTGAGACGCCCCATAAACAATGTATAACCTGCACAGAAAATCATGAGACAAAAGAGTGCCCGGTGAAAAACGAAAAAGAAAAACACAAGTGTGTCAACTGCCAAAGAGTCAAAAAGTTTAACAAGTCTGCAAATGGACATGACTCAATGTCCTCAACCTGTCCACTCTACCTTGAACTGAAGAAGACCGCTCAACATAAAATTCAATCTTTTCTAGAACATGGATCAGATTAGATTTCTACAATTAAATGTAAACAAGTCAAAAACAATCACAGAACTGACGATTAACAATGCAATAGAAGATAATGTGGACATCCTGCTTCTCCAAGAAGTAAATTACTATAATAATATTATGAAAGGAGTAACACGTCGACATAAAACTTATACTCCTACAACAAGTGACACAGAAAAAAGATCGGCAATAGTAATTCTCAACAATAAAATCCACACGCAAATAATGCCGATCAACAACCCCAACATTGTTGGCTGCACTATCAACCTAAACAATCAAAAAGTAAACATCTACTCGGTCTACATTTCTCCTAATCTAAACCGTGAAGATACGCTGAACACACTCAAATCGCATATCATTACGAATCAAACAGGACATACGCTGCTAGCTGGTGATCTTAATGGACGTTCAACATCATGGGGAGACATAAAAACTAACAAAAAAGGAGAAGTTATTGAGGAACTACTGAATGAATGCTGCCTCATACCACAGAAAAGCTGCCAACCTACTTTCAATGCCTACAGAAATCAGAAACTATACCAAAGTGTAGTTGATATCACGGCCACCTCTGCAACCCTACACAAATTACTTCAAAACTGGCAAGTTAACCCTGCAATATGTGCAGGATCTGACCACTACCCCATAACATTCAACATCACAGTGCCAAATGTACAGAGCAGCACCACAAAAATATACACCAATAACCCGAAGTCTTGGTCGATATTTGAAGGGCTGATTAGCACATCATTAGAACAATTAGAAACAGAACAAGATGCGAATACGCTTGCAACACAATACACAGATATAATCACAAATGCAGCTCGCAAAACATTGAAACGCGCAACACAAAAGAACCGCAAAGCAATATGGTGGACCGAAGAAATACAAACGCAAGCTAAGATTATTAAAAGTCTAAGCCGCAGAATATCAACATCAACGAACATCAACTTAATTGGACGGTATATTAAACTTCTTGAAACCGCTAGAAAGAAGGTCAAAAAGATGATAGAAACCTCCAAAAAAGAATCATGGGAAAAGTTTGCTAAAAACCTAACAACATCAGATACATGGGACCCTATCAACAAGATGATAAAGTACTGTAAAAATCCAGAGCCCTGCTGCCTAGTAAAAAATGGCAAAGTACTAACCGCACAAGAAAGCTCAGAAGTAATTCTGCATGAAATATTTCCAGACGAAACACCAAGAAACAGCAGCCGAACAATGCCCTTACACGAAACAAAAAATGACCCACTATTCACATTAGAAGAGTTGAAAAACATCTTCACATCAATTGACAACAACAAGACTCCTGGAAAGGATGGATTCACCCCAAAGATCTGCGAGATAGTAAAGAATATAAATCCTGAGGTGCTACTAAAACTGTACAACAAATGCCTACAAACAGGTACATTTCCAACTATCTGGAAGACTGCGAAAATAGTATTCATTCCCAAACCTGGGAAAAACGACTACACAACCCCCAAAGCTTATCGCCCCATAGGGTTACTGTCAATGTTATCTAAGGGCCTAGAGAAACTAATTTACGAAAGGCTATCATGGTCTTTGGAAACAAGAGGCATCATCGCACCAAGTCAATATGGCTTCAGAAGAGGAAAATCTGCGGAGACGGCGGTAAACGAAATAATAAAGGAAGCAAAAACCGCCAACCGCACAACAAAGAATGCTGTTATCCTAGCACTCGACATAGAGGGAGCATTTGATAACACGCAATGGACGAACATCATTGAAAGATTGATGGAGTACAAAGCACCGCAAAATATCATCGAGTTAATAAAGGATTACCTGACAGACAGAAAAGTTGAAACAACACACCTCAACGCTCATGCAGAGAAAAAAGTGTACAAAGGATGCACGCAAGGATCAGTCTTAGGACCTCTTTTTTGGACAATCATAGTTAACCCTCTTCTTGGTAAACTCGCAGAAAAAGGGATAGAAGCCTATGCTTACGCAGATGACATAACAATACTCTGCAAAGGAAACACATCGACTATCAAAAATCAACTCAATCAAGTTGACGAAATATGCTCAGAATGGGCAACAAACAATGTAATGAAATTTTCTACCACAAAGTCAACGGCAGTCTGGATTAAAAAGAAAGACCAACAGCTAAAGTGCACTCTACAAGGAAAAGACCTACCAGAAATGGAGAAGGTGAAAATCTTGGGAATATGGCTTGACAGTAATCTGAACATGTCAGAACACGTTAAACAAACAATCCGCAAAGCAACCGCATACTCTGAGAAAACTGTCAGGATAGCTAAAAGCTTGTTTGGATATCAACCAACAATATTTAAGAGGATCTATGAAGGTGTAATGATTCCAATTCTCTCATACGGAATATCTAGCTGGGGTGATCGTCTCAACCTGAAAATCACTCAGAAAAAGCTCAAAAACTTACAACGTAAATATATCATTGGTACGCACAAACTCTACCCAACCACTTCGTGGTTAAGTTGCTGGTCCTTATGCGGCTACAAACCAATAATCCATCATTTACTGCAAATACGTATTTGGAAAGATATTAAACTCCTTGGCATAAGATATGACATTATTCCAGAAGACAGACCTATTGAGAGAAATGAACCGTATAATGAAACGCTCCACCCATCAAAATCATTGCCTCCAAGCATAATAAACCTCACAATGAATGAAGAACAAAAAGACATTAAGACTCAGATTTACACTGATGGTAGCAAAAGCCAAGATGGAGTAGGTGCTGCATTTTGTGTTTTTAAAGACGGAAAAGTAGTCAAAAACAGAAAACTAGTTCTTGAACGATTCTGTACGGTTTTCCAATCTGAACTTTTAGCTATAGACTCTGCGCTAACATATATCATAGGTTCAAAAGAAAATCAATTTGTGGTCTGGACGGACTCTCTATCTTCCCTCCAAGCAATACTGAAGCCGCATAATCAGAACGCACAAGTTGAGAATATCAAGCTAAAACTTCATACAATATTGTCACAAAACAAGAACATCACAATGAAATACATACAAGCTCACCGTGGCCATGAAGGAAATGAACTAGCCGATCAACTTGCAAAGCAAGCGTGTAGAAAGAAGACAGCAAAAGATTTCGAAATAATCCCTCTATCAACAATAAAACATCAACTCAAATCAACATCTAAAGAGGAGATAACAAAATATTACAGCGAAAAAGTGCATGAACCGCAATCAGAATGGTATAAAAGCATTCCAAATAACACCTTGGAAAATAATGCACAAAGTAGCGTAATAGCATTCATTACCGGTCATGGTTACTTTCTTGAACACATGAAACGAACGAACCGAAAAATAACAGACACCACATGTGGCCTGTGCGGTAACGGAAGTCAAACCGCAGAACATATACTAAACACCTGCCCCTACTTCACCGCTCAACATAAAAGGATAAAAGATATCCTAGACTACTACCAATCAATTACCTCCAGACAGAGACTAACAATTCTAGATGTGATAGAAGATGAAGAAGTACAATACAACTTGATCAGAATACATCAAAAGTGTAAAAAAGCTAACCTAACTTACGCTCTTAACATAAGATAGCGTAAAAACGCTCCAACAAAAATAAAGCTCAAACATAAGCTTATTCAAAGAATTAGCTTATAAACCACGCCCTATCTCCCTTAAGTGAGCGAGAGGGAGCCAAAACAAAACAAGAACGAAACCACTTGAAGTCAACACACAGTGACATGCACATCAGTGCCTATCAAGCAAAGATATTTTAACTTAACAAAATTATTATAACTTAATCCTATCCCTCTACCGTTTAATTTATTATCAATATTCATTATTAAGTACAAAGTTTTATTTAAACAAGTGTTTTACTCCAAGTCATCTCAAACCGCTCAACAACTTCAAACTACATAATCAATAGCTAGATGATTGAACAACCTTGGGATACTTTCATCGATCAGTGCGAAAAGAACCAAACAGTGAAATATAAAAGTAAAGGACTCAAACTCATCAACTTTAAACAACTCTGCAGACTACAAATCAAAAGACTTCCCCAAAGTGAAATGCCGAAAAACATATCATTAAAACAAGGTCCACCAAAACCTACCAACCAAGACGAGCCGCACAACTTTACAAGAATACTTGACTCAAGAGGACAGCCGAACATTGATTCTAACGACCTACTGAATCAATGGGAACATTCGTTAAGTTCAATGGACGAATTAGAAGCAAGAGACGTTGGAACGCAAATAGAGCCGGAAGACGAGGTCAAGTTTGTTGAAGAATGTTATGCGGAATTCGAGAAGTTAACGAAAGATGAACTCCTCAACTGGCAAGAATCCGAATCATGGTCGATCCTCAAAACCAATATCATGTTAATTTCTACTGGACCGTTCATCCTGAAGAACCACTGCATGAAAATGCAAGAACTGATGGAACTAAAGGATAGACAAATCGCAGACCTTAAACGGCGCCTAGAACAATCAGAAAAACAAAAACCTACTACAAAGATAGAGAAATTACAGTCAACTGCAACCGCACAACCGCAAAGTCGTGGAAAGAATCTGAAGATGATAAAAAGCTCGCTTAAAGAAGAAAAGCAAACCGTCTACATTCCTAAATGGAGATCGCTCAATGAAAAAGTTTACAACTTGGTGCCAGAAAGATACCGCTCAGGTTACTATAATAATTGGAAGATTATACTACAAGCCTTTGACAAATCAAACCATCATTGGGGAATCAAGACAGAGGAAGGCAAAGTGAAAAGAAAGCTGTGCACGTGCCGACTAGCAAATGGTAAAACTTGTGCGTACATCGAAGACCAAAAGAGAAGAGACTTTCAAAAGCACTGTAAAAGATACCATAAAGACATTGATGCAAAAGACTGGGAATACATCTGGGTCCAAATGCCCAAAGAAGACGCCGCAAAACAAGAGGAAGAATGGAAAAAGATGATGATAACCGCTAAAGTAAAAGACATAGAAAGTGACAACAGCTCTGAAGACGAAGGTGGTATACAGCCGTTCAATGTAAAAGACACAGATGAGCCTAAGAAAACACAAGAAACGCCAAAGAAAAAACAAGAAACCGGAAAAGACAAAGAAAGCAGCAAACCGCAAAAGAAAAGAAAGCACACACAATCCGACACGGAATCACAAACAAAAGAACAAGACAAAATGAAGAAAAAGAAAACGAAACAAAAGCAACAAGCAGAAGAAGAACCTAAACCCTCAACATCCAAACAAGACAGTAACCAACCGCATAAAACCACTCAAAGCAATGATAGCTCCCTTAAGAATCTCAACATCCCACGTACCCAAATAACAAAGAAAACAAGCTCGCCGCAAAAGTCTCCAGTCAAACATGATACATTAGGAATTCCAGAATTAGAAGGTCTGAGCTATGAAGATCTAATCTCCGATCTGACACCGAGTCAAGAACAAGCCGTCTCGGACATCATGTCAAGCATTGTGAACGATCAACAAACCAACTTTGATGGACAGACAGATGCCGCACAAGAGTCAGCAGAAGATGAAGACATTGATGCTTATCTGCAACAACTTAAAAGATCACAATCCTAATACAATAGATGGCGCCACCATCACCACAATTTCCAATATAAAAGGCCAAAAAATTGTAAAAGTTTTCAGTTACTCAAACACTCTCCAACTGTTCACATCATTTGTATCTGTACTTAACTATTTCTGTGTAAACCTCTTTACAACACCGCACAATACATTGTTATCTATTTGTAATTTTGAACCTTTATCTGTGTCAACAAAATGTCGCAAAGTGAAACCTATGATGAAACATGTAACCTCCAACAGCTTAAAATAATTGCTCAAGCTCTTAACATCATAATAGCCAACAAGACTGCAAAACAAGACCGCAAAAGAAAAGAAAGAGAGGAAGAAGAGAAGTTATGGGATGCCACCGTACAAAACGAACAAGAAGACTTAAAAATATCTCAAATTGAATTAAAAGCGGATAAGACATCGCCAAAGAAACAGCGAAACACAGAACCTTCCGCAAGTGGACTGACTTCCCCACAAAAACAGGAGCCGCTCACACCGACCAATACATCAACCCCAATAAAAGGAAGCGAACAACGACCGAACGAAGAACCGCAGAAAGAACAACCGAACATCTACTCGGAAGTAATAGAGTGTGCACTGCGAAACTGTGGATATCTGGGTGAAACCGCTAAAGATATGGCTGAACATTACAGAATCATTCATCGAATGTTCACACAAGAAGACGACATTGGACCGAGCAAAAAGATGAAGACAGAAGAATACAAAGCCGCAAGAACTGAATGGATTGAGCAAATGATTGCCGCACGCAAAAAGAAGCAACCCGAGAAAGAAAAAATGACTTGGAAGGAGAAACCGCACAACAAATAAAGAAAGAATAAGAAGAATTTTAATTTCTACTATCCTTAACAAATTTATGTATTCCTTTTAAACCGCTCAAACACTTTTATTATAAGCCCAAAATTTATGTACCCAAAATGAATTATGTTAAAAACAAACAATTGTAAACCGCTTAATACCTAACCCACACAACCTAATCCCGAATCAGATCAATGTAACCCTTTTTATAACCGCTTAAAGTTTTATTCAAATGTAAACCGCACAAAAATTGTAATACTACACAAAAATGAAAGGCAATAATAATACCAATGTACCCAATCAGACCGCACAATGGTACTGAAAAATTATCAATTGTTTTGAAATAAACCGAGAGAAGTTTTACGGCATGTTATGCGGAAACGCTTAACAAACCGCATAACTTTGATCTATTTGTCCGAAAAAAAAAAAAAAAAAAAACCTAACCTAACCTAACCAACCAACTGTGGCGCATACGGTAACACGTTTGCAATACAGAAACGTTGGCCAGGGTTCAAATCCGGACCGAGGCAAAACTGTTTGAGAGTCCCCCTAGCGGGGGAGGACCGAACAAAGTATGCCCCGGGAAAGAGGCGGGCCCGAACTACCATGTCATAACCCCCACCCCCAACCAAAGTCACATCTACCCCCCCTACTTCGATTATAAGCGCTGCTCAATAGAAGCTTAAGCGAACTCCCAATACCATGGCGGTTAGGAACTGCAACCGAGGCCCTCCCCAATAGACCCCCTTAGCGGTGTATCGCTCTAAGCTGCCGCTAAGGTCTAAAGGGTGGGGAGTAAGCCTCAAATTAACCGGAAAAAAAAACCTAACCTAACCTAACCTAACCTAACCTAACCTAACCAACCAACCAACCAACCAACATTAAGTGCCCGAAAATGCTCTTAAATATTAACGAATAAAGCGTACGCGAACGGCAGTTAAAGAAGAAAAACAAAAAGACCACCGATGGAGAAGCTGTGTATGTTAAAAAGCCAATTTATCAACACGAAATTCGCTTCAATTAGAAATAAAAATTTTCTTCATGTGCGAGGTAATTATTTTCCATAAATATTATCGATATCCTTTATATCACTGCAGGTTATGATGAGAATACGTTTTTTATGCCTGATTATAGTATGGTAGATTTTTACAGTTGTAGCTATGTTAATCCTATGGAAGACACTGTAATACAAGATTATCTGTTTTTGCGAATAACTTTTTTTTAGTGCGCATGCGCACTTTTTCGATATGATAAATGTTTTTGTCGTACTTTTTTCACCCTGGACACAACTTCTGGTCACTGTCCGCCGATGACACGTTTTCGGAAGTTCAGCCAAATTCAAGAATCAATCATCCCAAGATCGAGGTGATCAAAACTTGAGGATGGAATGCCACACTGATGGCGATCAATTGGTAGCCGAAGGCAAGCTTTGCCTGAATCGTTCACTTTCATTACATTGCAAAGGGAAGTACTAGACTTTATAGTCACAGTACTTCAAGAACACCAGGGTTCAATTCAAATATGGTGAAGCTCAAGTCAATTGTAAATTGTGTTAAAGATCAATTCGATCCCTCAGATGTTTTATCACGCCTTGACCAGTTTATTTCTGGTCTGATACAGGTAGAGACTCACTCCCCTAGGAACTCAGCCGCAGGCTCCTCTGAAGACAGCGTTGTTATCTCTCGTAGGAAGCAACGTGCGACTGAATTTAAGATGGTGCAGATGTTGTAAGGACGGTCGCGTAAAGCAGCGGCTAGGTACATACTAAACGGGGCAAAGCGTGAGGTTGAAATTCGGTGATTTTAACGCCTTTTGGCAAAAGGCACCTGATCAAGCTCCCACCTTGAAAGGAGGTCCATTGAACTTCGTCCAAGATCTTTGGTACGAAGTCATGGCCCCGATCTATGAGTGCGAGATCAGGGATGCCTATCCTGGCAAGGGATCTGCTGCAGGTCCTGATAATCTCACCGTTGATCTCCTTCGTAAGATTCCTCTCGTGATCCTCGTCTGCCTCTACAACATCTTTAAATATTTGAGGGACGTTCCTAGTTGCATTAAGCCTGCCTGACTATTCTGTTCCGAAATTGGAAAGTCCATTAGGCCAGAGGGAGAGCCGGCCTGCACCGTTGCCTCGGTGTTGTACCGTTACTACCACAAGGCCTTGGCTACCCGCCTGACAAATGTCTTGACCTTGAACAGGAGGCACCTGGGACGAAACCTGGGACGAGGTCGAGTGGCAACACTCGAACTTCAGCAGATTGAAAAGATCATACCTTAAGTTATGCTCTTTTACAAGAACCATATACTCACAAAGGCGAGGGTGGACTTTTACGTTCAGCTTCAATGCAATATCCTCCGGACTGTCCTTTTAGAAGTGCAATTCGTAACGATGATGGGTCCACTACTCTGCTGATATAGGAACTGTCTAGGAAGTCAGACATTACAGTTTAATCTGATGATGTTGACTTAGATTCTATCCTATGCGGATATCCAGGCTTAACACCTGGAGGTTAATGAATTCTGTGCTCAGAAAGATAACCGAACCAACAACGAGGTTCAAGTCTATCTGCAGGCCAAGTTTGCTGTTCTCACCCGGATAGCTTCCGAAGCTACCGTTCGTGCAGTGAAGTACCAGGCCAAGGCAGCAGGTTATATAGAACATGCTAATACCCTAACGGGTGATCTCGCGATCAAACTGGATAGAAACTTAGAAATCTCCAGTCAAATTTAAAGCAAAATAGACTCTAGCACTCAAGAAACTTGCAGTAAAACTCACTCAGAGATAGTCAAGATCAATCAAAGACTTGACAAGGTCACTGAGTTAAGAGAAAAGCATGGCGTTGTAAAGGAACAAACATCAGTTCCACAACCTAAGCCAGCACATGTCCCTAACAGTAGCTACTCCCATCCTAAGAAGAGAGACGGCGGCAGCTTAGCGTGAAAAAATGTTTACCCTCGTGATTAAGCCACTATAATTGATCAACCAAATAGACTTTCTCAGGTATTAAATCCCATTATATTATAGCCCATAGTTAAATTCATTGTTAGATTTGCGTTTTGGACTCAGTTTTTATGGTCCTACAAACCCTACAAGTCTCAACTCTTAACTCGAAAGTTAAAGTTTTTGACACCACTCCTTTTTGATAGCATTTATCAATTACAGTAAATGTATTCTACAAAATTCTGAAATATTAGAATACACTATGGTATGGTTGCAGCAGACCTGAAAGACACGCACTTTGACCTGGAAAATCTCAAAACCGCTGATCTCAGAAAAAATGAACATGAATTTGTGTACCTCATAGTACAGTCTATTCTAAAAAAGTTGAGTTCTTAACTAATAAAGTTAAAAGTGAAGATTTTTGGAGGCTCTACTTTTCTAGTTTAACTAAGATTCATGAAAATAATCAAAAATTGGTTAATTAATATACATTGGAAGGTTAAACAATTTACTTATTTACAGCTGCAGATAACGGTCAATGTTACAGATGAAGCATTTTAATTCAAAAGAAACTGACAACAATAATATTACAATAATATCATAAAAGTAATACATGGCAATAAGTAGCTATAATTATGAGAATGTATTTTGATCTTAAATTGTTAATAACGATTATTGTTGTCAACTTTGCTCAACCATTTGAGCGGCTGTAAAACATTTTTGAAGATAAGTTTCAATCAACAAAAAAAAGTGTAACTTTGATTGTGACAGTTTATCATCATCATCAGGATAAACTTGAATCTGGTAATTAATGTTTCCTTTGAAGGCTTCCTTAATCAACGATTTGGTCAGCAACATTGTGTGTTGAATGTGCATAAACTCTGTAAAATAAAAAAAGAAAAAATTGAAAATTTGAAATGAAAATGCAATCTAAATGTTATTTTTATTACATTCAACCCTCTCAAATTGTTAGTTCTTGGTATTAGCATTTCGCTATTATGTATCTATAAGATTTAGGTTAAGAAATAGCTCTTTCACGAATTTAATCATGATTTTCGATTTATTAGATAGTCCTAATATAGATAGATAGGGCTAATTAGATAGTCCGTGTATTGTACAGAATTGAAAAGCTACTAACAGTCTTTTAAAAGATTGGCTAATTAAAAAACTGAACAAATAGCAATTGTTTACTCGGTGATTATGACTCTGTAACAATTTTAGAGGGTTTACTGTATAAAAAACTAGTTATTTGTTAAAGTTTGTTAAATTAAAATGAAAGGATGAGGGCTAAAAGCTTAATGTTGATAAGAATTATTATATATATATTAGATTTTTTAGGGATTTTGTTAGGATTTTATCGTATGAATCAATCGGAATCACCATTTGCAGTTCCATGAGCGATGAGAAACCGTTTGTTTACCAATTCATCAGTTTTGAGAAATAGATTATTGAGATCATAATTTGAATTGTATTGATGAGCACTTGGATTACCAAATAAGTATTCAGCTGATAGAGCATCTATAATAAAATTAAAAGCAACAAAAGAGAATCAATTAACAGTCAAAAGCAGTTAAAAACGCGTATAAAGATTAAGCAGCAATCAATTTTGATTGATTAACACTTGACAGTCAATTTGATAATCATTAGCAGATTGTTAATGAATGCAAATGTACATTATGCATGTATAACTCAACTAATGATTGATACAAATGAAACTAAACATTTTTTGATTAAATACACAATTTAGTGTCAAAATTCACACTTATTTAGTAACCATTTCATTATTATCACCGTCATGAGGCATATAAATCAAATGTTTCGTAGAGAGATAATGCAATGAATAGACTGGAGTAATATCATTATAGTTGAAACATTTTGATTAAGTTTGATTCATTCAGAATATTTATGAAAAATCATGATTCGTTTATGACTTCTAAATGATTAGATCAAGTCAGTTAAAGCAACTGATTGAGGATGAAAAACAGAGCATGAATTCAAACTTTTAGAGATGCAGATAAACATTTTCCTTCGATAAAGTCCAAGCCATAAAAACTAATATCTTGATGAAAAAACAACAAAGTTTATCTTATCAACTATTTATTCCCAGTATCATCTAGTCTTGTTAATCAGTCCATCTAATACATTTACTCTTGACTGAATCCAATTCTTACGAATCAACAATTTAGCTTGAAAATAATTTTCACACATTCCAAAATTGATTGAGCAAGTTCATTCAAGGATAATAATAATGGTAACAAGAAATGAACAAAAAGGATTATCATACTCATTAATAGCTACCAAAGCATCATTATTAAGAGTGAACAAATGGAATAGAAGAAGAAAACCATTGAAAGAATCACCTTTTAATAATCATTTTAGTTTTAAAATAATCTAAAGTTGGTTCAATTTTTCCTCGAATTAAATTAATCACCAAAAAAACTATCATTCTAATTACTTCAATTTAATTGTTGAAGAAAACAAAATAGCGAAAAAATTTAATCTTTCAAACTGTCAACTTGATTAGGATATGCTAACCATTTGTATTGATTAAAGCAATTTTGTAAAAGGAGTAAAATAAAGATGAAAAAAGTCACTTTAAAGAAACCAGAAAAAAGTTTCGCTTTTTTATCATTTTCAATTCGTTGACAGAATTGATAAACTGATTCTTTGTGTGTCTCAAATGTTGACCATTAATCTTGCCTTTAATTCAATAAGAATGAAAAAAGGTCAAATGAATAAGATAGGGAGAGAAAAAATATCCGAATGAAATAATAAATTAGTCAATTATATTGAGCAACATAAGATGGAATGAAATGAGGTTCCACAAAGAGCAACTTGTTTTAATAACTAACGTTTGAAAGGTTTAAAGTTAGACAAAAATGCAGTATCGACTTAAACAGTTGATTAGCATAAACCATTTCGACTTGACAATGAAGAGACAGATTTCCAAAATCGAATATCTACAAGAGGAGAAAAAATCTCGAGATTATCTTGATGCCCATGATATGAATGAGTTTCTGTTTTTGACTCGATACAAGTTGATATCGAATTTCCGAATCATATTTACTCACTGAAAAGAGAATGAAAAAAAGCGAAAAGAGATATCAATGCTAGAAGATTGAGTTCAAGTTTTTACTCCCAGTTGAACCAGGAGTTAATACTAAAAGCCAAAGAGCCAACATGGAATCAGATTGAGCATGATGATGATGATAATAATCATTTCCCAAGTGTCAGTTGTTATCTTAAAATGTTCACATCATTATCATCATGAAAGTTTATTTCCTTTTATTCATTACTTTCATTAAGGAAACACAGAAAAACTGGAAAAGCCATAAATTGATAAAGAATCAGATTAAATTGAATGCCAATCATTTATATTATTTTTACCTTCTTATCTTTTTCCTTTCAACGCTAATTAACTTTCTAAATATTATCAGGATGAACAGGTTTACTGAGGCAACTTGATGAAACCATTTCACAGGAGTTTAACCTTTGTTTTTCAATAAACATTGATTTATGAAAACATGAAAATGAACACTTAATACACTTTTCATGAAACATAAATCGATACACAAAGCTGGACAAAATGATCGCCACTTTCATCAGATTGTTCAACAATAAATTTGTTCACTTCAATTGTTGGTTTTCGCTAGAAAAAATAAATTATTAGTTGCGCACTTTGGCAACTTCTTCTTTTTCTCATTTCTGTTCGATATTTTTTCGCCATTAGAAGCTATTTCCTTTCAGAATCCTTTTCTTTTCTGATAACTCAAAAGATATATTATTATTTATTGATAACATTTCTTTTCAATCATCATTCAATCATTTTCTACTCCCAGAGAACAGAAACAGAAAGCAAAACATGAAACCCAAAATAACCACAGGAACTCTTTTTTTCCTTTTACTTCTGAATTTCATTGAATCTCTGAAGTTATAATACTTTTTCTCTTTACTGTATTATATTTATTAAAAACATTCAACCTCTCTTGATGTTTACTGTTAACACAGTAAATTATAAACAATCAAACAAATGTAACATCAATTGGAAGCCATTATTTTTCCACCATTTAATTGAATTGCTAAATTGATTGCAATATTTTCAGAAACTCATTCCATTGCTGCTCTCAATGATCAACTCAAAACTTGAAGATAAGGCTTTAAGGTTGAGTCAATGAACAACGCGCAATTTTGGACTTAAATTGGCAATTTCCAACAGTTGCTCTTAAATTCAGACCTCAAATTAAACAACATCGTCAGAATATAAAACTTACTTTGACTAATTTTTCCAATTATTCAATGAATTCCAGTCAAATTTTGACATTTTTTTATTTGAGCATTGACTTGAAATGGCAGTGAAAAGTCAGTCTTGACTGGATCAACTTGATCAATATTCAAAGTTGCACAATGGAAAGATTTTCCCAAGCAAATCGTATTCAATATAATCGTGATATTGATTGAAATGCCAATTATGCTATCAATAATACAGAGAATGATTTTGCTATTCATGTCAATATAAAGCAACGAAAATAAAATGAAACTGGCAGGGGATTTCAATGGTTTCTGACCTTATTTTGATTCAATTAATTTTGATTGTTTCTGCGAATCTAATTGTTAATAATTAATGTTAATATTGATTTGGATTTGATAGATTGTGTTATTAATGTGATTACTATTTTTGTAAGCGTTTCATCATTCATTCATCAGTGAACATTTTGGTAATGCTCGAGACTTGATTAAGATGCTGAAAACAATTGATTTACCCATTAGCCTCCAGTCCACAATGGGTGACTGGCCAATTGTACAACCAATTAAACCATTTTTGTCCTGTGAGATAGTCTCTAGTGCAGTAAAGGCTGAACTGGCTGAACCCCAAAGAGCCACTCTACTTCGATCAATGTTACCCAGAAGCGAATCAATTAGATCAATTATCGCCAATTGATGATCGTAATTGACTTTTGACCAGCGATAGTCACGCGAAGTATCCTTTGGATTAATCTCATGTAACTCCAATTGAACATAAACATATTCCTTTGAACTTGACAGATAATGGCCCCAATTGAGGTTGAATTTCTCACTTAAAATAAGGTCAACCATTGGAAATCTGTTGAGAGAAAGCGTCATTTAAGAAAGCACAATTCCTTATAAAGTGTAAGACTTACGATTCTATGACTAGAGGATAGCGAATTGCTTCTTCCTCTTCATCATTCAAAACTTCGAGATGTTTTCTTGGAGGTGGAACAAGAACTTTAATGTTCAATCCTGAAATAGTATAAGAAAATTGAATAGAGTTAACCTTTTAAAATAATGTTCAACTCATCTTATTGAGTTTGTCAAGTTTCACATTCTTCATTTTACATTAATATTTTGACGAGAAATGAGTGAATCTGGAAAACAAGTAAATCAATGAGGATAATATCTTAAATTGATTTACTTATAAACAATTTACTCAACTCTGAGAAGTAAAGCATTGAAAATTTCTCTCATCAAGATTTCCATTTTATCAATATTAGAGTAGCAGACTGACAAGATGAACCAACTCCCAACCAGATCCTAAACTCTGCTAACAGCCATGTTCAACATGATAAACTTGAAGGATAAACTTACTTCTTGAATCATTATCAATCGGAAGTGTTAAGTACATTTCACTAGGCATTCGTTTGTCCATTAAAATTTCTTCAAATTGTTTATTGTCTTCAATTGTCCAAACTGTAGAAAAAGAAAATTTTAAATTTGAAAATTATAATCAATTCAACTAAATATACAAAGCTGTGGAATAAAAAAGTAAAAGCAAAATCTAAATATGATGAAATACGAGAAAAAGAATTCAATGTAAAATGAAAACATTGAAAAGAAAAGGATAAAAGGCTCAAGAAATATTAATCACTCCCAGTGGATAAATTATGATAGAGTAATAGAGGTAAAACCTTGATTAATATTTGATTGTATTTGCCAAATAATCTGCTTACCATGAGTATGATTAAGTGTTGAATAAATTGAAGTAAATACTTTTCTTGGTCCGAGGCACCTTAAAATATAATAATCTGTTGTTGGGCTAAAATAAGCTTCATAATAGCCACATCTGGAGGTTATGTTACAGGTGATACAATAGGGCAACCCTGTTGTACCATTGGCTAAGCTCAACGAGTAAATATGACTTTGAGCCGGTTTATCAATTCCAGTTGCTTCAAAGTAAATGACATCTTCAGTTGTTTGGTAAGACAGCAATCTCTTAACATCATAACGTCCATGAGTTAAAAAATTGCCCACCAAATTAAAATATTTATCCTGAAAGAGAAAAGAAAATTCAAAGTAAAAATTCTCTGATTCAATTAATCGCAAAACATTCTTATCGAAATGTCAAGTTAAACAATTTAGTTTCAGATTTTTCTCTATTCAAACAGAAACAATCAGGCTTGCAATTGATTAAATGTTGCAACAATTTGTGTTATAATTAGTTTAAAAATTTTATGATTGTTCCAATTTTGAGCTTCTTTTTCCATTTAAATTCTTGATTTAATTTTGGGCAATTCAGTAAAGCTATTCAATGAAACTTACCCTCAACTAAACGCTATAAATTTGGTTATATTGAACAATGTTTCATGAACAATTAGTATGATAATGGTGGATATGAAAGGATTGCAGATGAGGATTGTATCATTGATGTTCAATGTTGATTGCAAATGCAAACGGAAGTTAATAGTCGACTAAAAACGGAAGCTAATTCCTATTACATAGACTTTTTGAGCATCAATTGTTATGAAATGATTAAATGAAGACAAAGTGTTTCTATCAAAGTAAACACTTGATTAAATGAAACAAATGAAAAGATATTGTCGGAATAAAGTCCAATCTTTCAATAGGAAGCAGTAAAAAAGTAAAAAGCTGAACAATTGTTTCGTTCATTGATGATTGAGATGAAACGAAGTAAATGTTTCATTGTTGTCAACCTTTTCAATTAATAGATCAATTGGATTCTTTTACCTTCTCAATTACCAATTCATTAATGGTTAACAATGAAAGAAATTAGTTTTTGTATTAATGTGCGTCTGCTTAGTATGCCATTCAAGTGAAATGTTTATTACAATCAAGTCAACTGTTTTGCGACATTTTCGTCCATTTTGTTTCAACGAATTGTTGATGACAGTCAAAAATTGATTAGAGTTTTAAATTGAAAACACCGATTGACATTTCGATTTACTTACTTGAGGATTAAAATGAGCTATATGATGATACTGTCCAACCTTGAGGTCAGGCTTAGGAGTAATGATGAAATGTTTGGATGGATTGTCACGAGTTAATATTGATCGACCAAGATACTTAACTTTATTAATACTGTCACTTATAACGTTTGACCGTCGACAGGACCAGTTATCACTAGCTGAACAATTGACTAACAAGGAATAATTTTGACTTCGAAAGGTCCAAACAACGATTACGGTTGACGGGTCACTCCAAGCAACGTAAGTTAAATATTTATCTCTACCGAGTAGTTCGTTTGGCTCGTTTAGTTTTCGGATTGAACGGCTTGGGTCGTTAAACTTGACAAACCAAAGAGTGACCATTGGTATTGCTCGGCCAGCCTATCATTGATAAAATACGTCAAACATTGCGATAAAAACGATTAGAATGACAGATCGAAACTCCAATATAAATATTATTCGCCATCCACTTCATTGCGCGCTTTCTTGTTAATCCATATCAAAATTGGAATCTAACAAAACTTAAAATGTTTCGCAACATTTTCTGTATGGGAAGCAAGAGAGCGTCAGAGATGAATTTTCTTATGTTACTATCAAAAAATTTTGAAACAATAAAGCATTTGAAAAAATGTCAAATTCTTTTAATCAATCTCCAGAATGGAACGTCAACTTGTTCATATTCATCGATTGTTATGGTTAACGGAATCGCATGAAAAGAAGAGGCGAAAAATTTGCATTCAATTCTAGTATGAAAATGATAATTTGCACATTTCCTACGGACATTTGAAATTTGTTTTCATTATGAGATAGTCGAGTTGATAAGACGCCTCAAGGATACACTTTTATTTGACATTGTTTTATGTTGGTTCTTTCATGGCAATATCAATGAAGCAATTGATTGCTTTACGAGTTTACCGTCATGTTCAACATTTTCACCTTTTGCATTCTGACAATTGTAATAACAAGCAACTCGGATCACCTGAAATGAATTTTATTCCAGGCAAAAGAAAAATAGTGTGAAAATGAAGCTGACTCAATGACTCTGGGAGTGAAAACAAACAAATGATAAAATTTGATGGATAAACTGATCACAGAGTTACAAGTCTGAATAGACAGAGAAGTAATAATGATTGAGAAAGGTGACAAAGGAAGACAACAAAATTAAAGACAATAAATAAAAGACTTTTGTATTGAATTGACAGAATTGGCTGAAATATTGGTTACAGAACTCAGATAAAAATAGAAACGCAGAGAAGAAAAAACGAGTTTTACTTTTACTTCGTTTGTTTGCATTTTTATTGTCTCATTTTTACTTGCTGTCTGTTTCACTGTCAGTGAAAATAACTATTAGTTGTTTATTTTATCACCAAAGAGGATTAACCATGAACATGATGAAACAAGAGTAGGAACACATTTCAGATAACGCTCATTGAATGCTAAAAACTTTTAGTTTAAACTGAAGCCAGTCAAGTTTAGATTATCAGTTTAGAATTGAATTCCATTCAAACTTAGTTCATTGAGGAAATTTATTTTAGAAAAATTTATCACAAAATTCAGTCTACCGTTCAATTTCAATTCGTTTTTTACAATATTCAATATTCTCTGGAATTCAATTTGATTTGTTTATCGATTTTCACTCTCAACTCTAAATGTCCAGGTCAAATCGATAGTCTTGATTCATACATTTTGATTAAGGAAATGAAAAAATTGAACATTTTCATTCGTTTCTGAATTATTTCATCATGGATTGTTGCAATGAAGAGTGAAAAGTTGGAGAAAATAAATGGAAAATGAAATGTTGGCAAAAAAATGTTCCAATTGAGAAGGTTTGAGAATTCAATATTTTTTCTGATGAAAGTGAAAGAAAAGAAATTGTCTAACTCAGTTAGATTCAATGAAATTCAGGCAAGAATATAAGATTGACAAGAAAATTAAATTATTATCCTTGCACTGAATGTGAATTGAATTGATTAATTTCATTATTCTTTATTATCATTGTAATCATAATCAATCATTTTCATTGTGATTATCATTTTAAATGCAAATGAATCGTTCGATAAGGGAAAAAGGTAAAATTCAATTAAAGAGAGAATAATCTAAAATCGATTCTTAATTCAATGGTTACCTCAGCATGATAAATGAAGTTAGTTACAGGGAAGAAAGATAAAGGATGAGACCAAAGTGTGAGTAAGTCATTTCCATCACTTTGATATTATCAGAAAATGTCAAACAATAAAGACTAACAAGTTATCTGCTAAAAATAATAAACTCATAGAATGCTGAATGGATCTTGTTTTATCTGAAACAAAAAATGCTCATTACATCCTGTCTACATGGTAAAGGTAATGATGATGAACAAACGATGAGAATTTGTTTTGAAAGGAACAGAATTTTCATAAAAAAAGCGCGTTTTAAACAAACTGCGTTCACCCTTTGAAAGAGGGCAGTTTTATAAATGAAAAAGTCGATTACAATGTGATTTCAGTTTGTTAACAAAAATACTGCTCATACGGCGCGTTAAAGTTCAAAACGGAAAACAAAAATGTTTTTGATTATGAGACTTACCTTTGGATATCTTCGATAGATCACTTGCGGTGGCGAATCTAACTCACTTTTAGATTCATAAAGATTACCGTAAATATTAATTGGGCTGAGATCAACTAAGGTATCATTGAAAGTTGCATAGATCAACGAATTACCATCTTTAGATAACCAAAAAGCCTCAGTTAAACCTAAAAACTCTGCTTAACCCAAAAAAGTGGAAAACATACATTGATTCAATACAAAAAAAGAAAAAATTTCACAGACTTACCTTTGTAAAACCAATCAGGTAAACCATTGTAAATGGCAAGTTTACTTCCAGTTTGAGTTAAACGTACAGGCTCTTTATCGATAGATGGGCAGTAATATAAATCATTGTTGTAGATGAAAACCTGTTGAAACAATTGTAAGCTTTAATTCAAGTGTTTAACTCAAAAAAATTGAACAAAAGACTATCCTTTCACTTAAATCTTAAGAATCAGACAACTTTACAATTGTTTTCGAAATTCCCTTCATTCGGATCAATTATGTATTAAATAAAATCTTATTTATATTTTAAATTTTTGAGTGTTCAAACAATTTTAATGAAAGTGACGTTTCAAAGTGTTTCCCTTTTCAATTCAAAACATTTTGACATTCTTCCGATGAAACTTTTCAATTGCTTTAACAAAAGATTATTTCAATGTTGAATCTTCAATTTTATAATTTTATCCTTTTTTCATTCCAATATCGATTAAATCGAGAAAATTTCAATAAAATTGATTTTAAATGTTCGTTTCAATGAAAATTATCATTTTTTACCTTTGCTTAGTTGACTGGTTTCTCAAGATGAGAATAATCAATATCATTTGAAAAAACAAAGTTTATCATTGGCTATGAATTCATGCTGTTATGGTAATAACATTTGAAAAACAATATTTCAATGAAATGTAACATTGAAAAACATCATCACTTGTCATTGATATTTTTCCTGATTCAAGATTTACCAGAATTATTTTGTTTCATCATTCACTTAGTTCATTATTCCTTGGTAACATCAACCATGAGAATGGTAAGAACGACAAGCAAGATGCTAACAAATGAAGGAAACCCAATTTTACCTTTTCTTTGGTAATCAATTTATATGTGAACCTCAAATCATAAGGATTTACTTGATACAGAAATCATTATGGATAAAGGATTAAATTCTTTCCATTTCTTTTCCATTTCAAGATATTTTCAGCCAATTTTACTCTTCTTTACCTTGTTAAGAGCCAAATGTTTTCATGGTTTATCCATAAAATAAATATAATATTTGCTCTTCAAACTGCATCACTTTCATAGGAAACTGATTTGTTACCTAACAGTGTATGTTGATGAAGAGAGCAATACAAAACCTTTCACTTTCACAGTAAAACTTTTTATTCAATTTTGCCAATCATTCTTAACATTGCAAAATGTATTAACACTCAAAGCTTAACCAATTTGACTTGAGCTTTGAATTATTAATTTGTTAAGATAACATTTGAAACTGAGATGAAACAGTTAATTTAATGCTAATAATCTTCGTTTCTATCAATCACGACTAACAAGATATTGAGCTTTTTGTACCTTTTTAGAAAAATATAATGACTTGCTATTGAATGAACTTGATGATATCAACTGTTCTGATAGACAGGTATTGAAGATACAAGATTCCAGAAATCGATTCGATATCGCTCCAAAGGTTATTGAATTGAATAATCGGAGAATGTCTTTGGGTCAAGTTGATGAAAGTTTATCGAGCAAAGAAAAAATTGTCAAAATTTTAATGCAACATTTGCTCGAGGAAAAGTGTTATCATCCTTGCGCTCGCTTGTTGTCAACTACAATTAATTGAAATGTTATTTTCTTTGTTGCTCTTTGAAAAAATGTTCAACCTCAATGTTCATATACACGGTTACAGATTGTAATAGATGAAAATAGCTAAAAAGATATGAAATAAAACTTGTTCATAGTCTTTGCTTTAAAGGGATCTTCTTTTTCCTCCTCTTCACAATCATCATGAAGACTAGAGAAAAGAAGAGGAAAAATGTGAATTGCCTTAAGGTTTAAGTACAAACTTAGTGTCGGTAAAAGGTTTTTGATATTGTATTTCAAGCGATTCCTTTTATATTCATTCGGAACTTGGGAAACCTTTACTCTAGTTTTTATAATTGCATGAGAAAATGAGAGGAAAATGAGAAGAATCAGAATTAATGCATAATAAAAATATCTTGTTCTTTGAAAGATTCAGGTTACATTAACAAACATTCATTGTCAACAATACCATGTAGGGTGAAATAAGGTAAATCGTGCTAATTCAAGGGAATAGGTGAAGTAATACTAAGCAAATGCTTTCAATTGTAAAATGATCATTAGAATCACATCAAAACCTTCAACAGTTGTCAGAATTATTAATACATTTATTTAAAATCTTAACACCCAACTTTGACAATTGTGATGCAAAATAACTCGATGATTTTAACTCGAACACATTTAACTTTGTGTCAATCCAGTAGCTTAGAGAGTAAAATGAAATCAACTTTTCAACCAAGTTGTCACACTCATTTCTCTAGGTCTAATTATCTGATGACAATTTAAGAATTTGATGATTATTAGAAAACATTGAACCAAACAAGTCGATTAGCGTTTCACTCATCCCATTTCGATTTATATCATTATTAAAGTTTATCTTTAATCATATAAGTACATGAAGCTAAACAAATCGAGACAGTGTCGATTCCAAGCATTCAAAGATTCAAAATACTGCAAACCTGAAATTGTAAGGATTTTTCTTGAAAAATCAATGCATATCGAACAATGCTGTGCAGCCTGAAGTAAGCAAAAACAGCTACAAGAAAAGATTAATCTTTTGATTTCAAACAGAAAATTATCATTTCACTTTGAACATATTTCCATCGGACCACAATAGCATGGTGAGTCTCATTAGTCTCTGTTGGAATTGTTTTATTCATTTTATTAGTTCAATAGCATAATAAAATCTAACGAAATTTTTTTGTAGTTGAGCATTTATTATCAAACAATTGTTCTGCTAACGATAAAAGACAGATAAAAGGGAAGTTAAGAAATTGAAGAAGTCACTTCAAAATGTCGAAAAGTTGGTTGATTTTTCAAGTTTTTACAGTTTAATCAAACCACAGACTTCGTGCATAGTGGTTCATGGTTGAATGAGCCAATTTTTCAGAAGAAATTTTCATTTTCTCAGAATTCAGAAAAAAACTCATTCATAATCTGTATCTTATTTTCTCCCTGGTCATAGCTGACTGATACTTTCAGAATAATACAGTGCTGACAATAAGTTTGAGAACAGCAGATTTTCGCGGATATTTCAATAATTGGATCGAATTAGTGAACTAATTCGATAGTTCTGAATAGATTATTGATTTTTAAGAAATTCTGAATTAGTAAAGATCCGACTTTGAACATATCTTAATCAAAAATTCCTCTGAAAAATTATTGATGAAAATCTGTCCTCAAACTTATGCCAGCACTGTATGAATGTGGTATCTAAGAGACACTATCGAGCACGGCCATACTCACAAGCCGGACATTTTTTGACTGGATTGAATGATCACAAACTCAAATCCAGCTCTTCCAAAGTCAATATGCTATTCTACATTGCTGTATAATAGCTGTATAATACATAAAGTCAAGTTTACCGAACCAGATTTTTTTCTTAGCATATGTTTATTAACATGGACAATCCAATAATGGTGCGAAAAAGTTCGAAAAAATAGTTGAATTTGGTTTTATTCCAAAATCAAAAGCATTACTGTGTGAAAAAATATGAGCTGTTTTAAGGTGTCCTTGCGAGTTTATTTTGGGGTCGGTGAAAACATAACCCAGTAAGGTAAACAACCTTGAAAATTTTAATGATCTTTCAATTCTCGTAAGCATACATACGCAATATAAAAGACCTGCATATTTGGTTAGTGCGTACTATTGTACAAAACGTTAAGAGAATAGTCCTAAATAGATTTGCCCATTATGCGCTAAAACTCCAACTATTTTCTCGAAACTTTTCACACCATCATTGGATTGTCCATATCAATAAACAAATGTTCAGAAAAACATAAATAATTAGGTGGCTTCCGCGTGCCTTGTGGCTTTTAGCATTTTCAGAATAAATTCAGGTAAAGAGTCACTAGTGGTATCAAAATCGAGAGTAGGTGTGTAATACTTTTATGCTCTCAAAGTCTAAGCAATTTAACATTGAAATCGAAATGTAAATCAATCAGAAATGCGAAAAAGTCAATGTTTATTGGAGACAAATCAATTTTCTAATGGACAGTTTTTTGTTCGCATGATTCGGTCATTTGAATTTGATCTTAAATCAGGAAAAGGTGTCAACAAGATACTCACATATGCGTTCCCAATTTTTGACCAACTTGCATACTGAATTATCAAAGATTTACTTTGAATAAAGGGTTGAATGATTTCCTCCAAAGGTATTAACTTTCTGCTCAAAGACGGAACAACTGTTAGTGAAATGATAAACAATGCATTGAAACTCACTTTGAACTTATATTGTAGATTTTATAATTTACTTTGTTGGAAGAATTATTGATCTGGAATGGAGAAAACAGATTTACTTTTAAAAATATTATTTTGTTACAAGAAAATTAATCTCTCACCTCAGGTTGATCAATTTCAAGAAGCAAATACCTTCGATCAGGTGACAATATAAATCTTTGGACGTTGTATTGACTCTGTTTAATGAAATGTGTAGCGAAATGCGTAAATGATAAATAGTCATTTCAATAAAAATTGCATTATTTGACTTACAATCCTTGAGCTTGGTAATAAAGTATGAGTTGAAATATTTTGTGAAGCATCATAAATCACAATGGAACCTTCAGAGTCTTGATAAATTAATTCACTGGCTGTTGATTAAATAAGACAGAAGAAAAAGGAAAAGATATTCAAAACATTAATCAGTTGATTGAACAGCATCAAGATTAACTTTAATCCCGTTTCCATTTGACTATATTTTTTTCTGGATTAGTGCATTTATATCATTACCTGTTATCCATGAGCATTTTACATGGTTAGGCTTTAGATGCGCACCTATTAGATCTGTTAGGTTTATCCGGAATCGACCCCAATCTTCATCACCAGTCTCTGAACAATTGAACAATTTAGGTTTTTCATAAAGATTATCGTTTGGCACGCAAGTTTAGGTAGTTGAATGTTGATCATCAAAGAATCCAAAGTAAACAAGCAAATTATTGCAAAAAGTTGACATGAAACATAAAAGTAGAAAATGTGAGTTAAAAGAAGAAATGAGTTATTGATGAATAGGAAGTGTTCATCTCGATTAACCATTATTACTAATAACTATTGGACTATGTAAGCTGGTTAAACTTGAGGACATTCAGGTTGACAATCAAGTTATTATCTTGTCACACAAACTGGTTCAATTGACCTTTAAGCGAATAAGTGGAACAGTTGAAAAGATATATTAATCAACAAGTAAACACTCCAAGTTGCTACATTAATATTTAGTTTGAAGTAACAAGGAGATTAATTTATAATTAAATTTAACCTTTGCTTTTTTGGTTCATTTTTGTTTGACTTCACAAGTTAAACCAACAATTGATTATCAACAGGTAGACTGATAACTTACTTGGAGTTAAAATGAAAATGGCAAGTCCAATGAAGGAAAATATTGTTACAATCACTACCAATGATATACCAATGCCTTTCCAATTGCGTTCATCAACAACAACAACAACCAATTCCTTAAGGTTTGAATTACGTTCCATCCATGGGTTAATGTATAATAAAAGGATGATAACAGAGAGGAGAAGACAACAGATAATTAGTACACCAATTGTGATTGTTGAGCAGGCGAACAATTATAATAAAAAAGCTTTTCAGGTGTTCTTTTAGGTTAATTAGGTTCTTCAGGGTTAGACAATGATTGTGTTTTGGGTTGAGTAAATGATTGTTTCTGCCTTTACTAAACATTAATAAACTGTTGTTCACTTTGACGTTCACATGTTAATCTGTTAATCTTAAAATTCTAGTTTTAATTGACATTTGGCTTCATTTAATATCACTTGTTTTGCTCATAACAATTGACTTTGAGTTTTCACTTTTGGCTATTCTCAGAGTTTTACACTTAAAATTTGTCACGACTCCAATAAACGTTAGATGAAAATCATCATCATCAGTATAGTCACCCTCAGGAGTAAGTAATTTGTTGATTCTTGGCAGCTCATTCAGCAATCCAGCAAAAAATTGGTCTTGCAGTTCAACAGTCTAACCTTGCCTGGCAGTTGTTTTAGTCGTGTATCCAACGTTTATGAATCAAATAATCTTGAATAGCTTCTTTAAAATTTGTCGCAATTAAATTATAAAATATTCATTACAATTTAATAACAGTTTGAATAACGCGCCTTTGCTTTTTCTTCTCGATGTTAATCACGTGTGTTATTGTACACGGTGTACAGAAAGTTCGTGTGAGGGGTGGAGTATAGAATGGGTATTAATCTTAATCATAACATTAGAAAATAGGTTTAGTGCGCAAGGGAAATCACTTTTTCCCCTCACACGAACTTCCTGTACACCCCGTATAAAGCCTTTGTTTCAACTAGTGTTTCCGGATATCGAAAAAAGTATCGACATCAATCAGAAAGGTACCAAGTATTTTATGAGCATAATTAAAGCATAGGTTTATGCAATGAGTAACTCTCATTACCTTCAGAAACAGCTGAAAGTTCATTTTTTCAATTTTTTGCCAAATAATTGCATCAAATTATGCTTTTCGAGTACTTAATTTAAAGTATCAAGTATTATCGACAGGCAAAGTATCGATACTTTTACTCAAAAAAAGTATCGGGAAACACTAGTTTCAACATTTAGCTTTTTGCTATCTTTTTAAAGAAGCTGCTAAATCTTCTATTTATATTGCTCTCTGTTAATTATGTTAATTATGCTGTTTACAGTTAACTTTTATATTTTTTAATCTGTGCTTTAACGGATAATTCGCGCAAAAATTCGCTCTAAAGGTTAACCTGATGAGCTTCACTCGATTGGAGCTAACAGCTTCTACAAACATACTTCACCACCTCTACCATAATGGTTAGTGAGTGCTGTTGTTTTTAATCAAAACTGAAAAACCATCTCTAATCAATGTCAATGGACAAGCATTATCTTGTAAGTATTAATGTGTCACACCTTTCATGATTAAACTGACTTTTGTTTGTCACTTTTGCCATTTTTCTTCGTATCCTTCCACTGATCAACTTGTTACCACGTTTGGTCAACTGTTGGACATTTAACAAGCAGTGTTTAAGCTATATTCATCCATTCACTCGTTGAAAGTTAAACAGTTTGCTTTTTCATTTTGATGGTAATCCCGCTAATTTACAAAGTGGTCCTTTCTGCCTCAATTCTAATCCTATATATCTCTAATTATTGAACTGATCGATTGAACGGACTGGACTGTTTAAATTGCATTTCTGTTATCACTGGTCTATTTATAAACCAAGTCGATTAATCAATTTTGAAGTACAATAATTTTATGTACTCTTAGATCATCGAAATTGCTGGTTGTTGAGTGGATACAATAACTTGATTGGAACCAGAAGAGGCATAAAAAAGTCAACATGGATTATCCTGATTAAAATTGATTTATCAATGATGATTGAATATAGTTATGGCTGAGAGAACAGATCAACTCACATTTAAATGACATGAATTTTCCCAATCAAACGTTTAACATTTCTTATCCTGATAATTTTTCCTCTCCCTTCACAATATTAATCAAATTTTGTCACATTGGTATCTTTAATCTATGCAAAAATTAACCTCCAATATGAGCATGTTTCAATGTTTGTCAAGTCAACTGAAAAGGACTGATGGATGGTAAACAGGAGGAGAAGCAAGAAAAAAGCTTGAAATGAACCCTTTTTTCATCCATTATTATGATTAAGTCATTAACGAGGATTTTTATTTGTCACTCATTTGACAGATCTTTTCAGTTTATATTTTCAATGAAAGCATATGAAACAATAGGATCAAAGAGAGGCCAAAAATACGGAATATATTGATAATTAGGAAATTGACTGGAGCTGAAATGACTTCCTTCGACCATTTAATCAATACTCTTATTTTCGAGTTTCTTGCTGTCTGCAAATTGTTTTCAATCTTAATTAATTGTAACTCAACTTGAATTCATCAACTGGTAATGCCTTGGAAAGGAGAGAAACAAGCAATGGATGGAATACATCAGCAAACAAAAACGTTAAAGTTAATTATTGTTAATGACGCAAAATTTCAATTTCCGTTGAATAAGAGACACAGCAAAGTCAACCTTTCCAAATTTTTAATTAATATAAATACCCAAATGCTGACATTGAATGAAATTTCAATCAATAGTCACATTGATTTGATTTACAGGGATAAAATAAGGTATTGAAAGCAGCTAAAATTCTCATTCTCAGCATTTATCATTTTTGCTGATCAAAGTCAATGCTTCTTATTAGTATTAAAATGCAACCATCTTGAACCTTGATAACCTCAATCTCAACCAATTATCACTGTTAATTACAAAATTAATCATTTCAATTGAATATTACATTATAATAAGATTATTCAATTGAGTGAAGGGAAATAGATCAAAAGCAATTAATAAAAGCAAAAGTGTCATAATTGAGAAATGAAAGAAGTGCAAGCAGAGTAAATTGTTGATTTTTAATGGTTTATGATTTTATCTTGGATTAAAATTTACTTTCATGTGTTTATCATGGAAACAATTGATCGTTTTGATCTAATTTAGCTTCTTTTTCATGACAAAAGATTGATGAATAAAGCAAATTCAGTTGAATTGAATCAAGTGAAATGAAGTGAACAAGAGAAAGTAAGTTGTGAACAAAAAACAAGCACAATTATAAGTCGAAATGGTGAATCGATTGATTGATGAACGTGAAGTGGAGTCAAAAAATGCTGACATTGATTTATCGAGGAAACATTGGTGATATCTAATCAGTCCAATATTGAATCCCAGATAATCATGAAATAATGGGAGAATCCAAAGACAGACAAAAGCCCCTCAAAAATGATAAAGCGAAAATTCCATGTCATGAATGATTGAACGAAAGCAGAAAAACAGAGCGTTCTATTTGAAAGAAAAATAAGTAATGAATTGTAAGCCAAAGGAAAGCTCAAAAGTTGACTGTCGAACCTTGAACTCATCAAAACCAAATGTACTCAGGAATACCGACTAGTAATGCCAGCAATTGCAGTCGGGCAGAATTGAATCTCATTGAAAACAATTAACTTGAATAGCGAGCTATTCAATGCTTCATTATAAGACTCACAAGCAAATTTAAAAAGATTCAAAATCTTTTGCTAAGCATGTACATGAAATTGTGGAAATGCTGAAATGTTTTTTTGCTCAATCAGTTTGGGTAAATTGAAATGATTGTGATAAAATGAATTTTGGTGACAAGAGAAGGGGAGAAAAAAGAATGAAAATTGAAACATTTTCATTGTGTTTGCTTGATCAAATGAATTAGTTTGTTGTCATTATAATAGTTTGGGATGAAGAGGGAAAAGGATTGAACCAAATGAATACATTTTTAATATTGAAAAACTGTTCAGGAATAATAGATTATTTGATGAGAAGGAAAAGACAGTGGAGACTTTGTGATGTGAATAACAATTCTGGATGAATGATCAGAAGATGATGATCATGATGAGATGTAAACCTGAATACTTGAGGAAATCCTTTTCTAGTTCGTCGTCGAAATTTTCCTTTTCGATATTATTGATGACCTTCTGTTGGGAGTGAACAATAACAATAACAAAGACTATCAAGATGAGAATCATGATGATTATGATGAAGATTTGGGAATCTTTTGGATTCTTCAGAGTTCCTGTTCTCTATAAATGTATAGTCTATTGAATTATGAAGCATTTTCTCATACCAAACGCATTTCTTTACTGGATATTAATAGAAAATATTTTTCTCTTTTTTTCTCTTTTTCAGTCTTTTTTCCTTCTTCATTCATAATTCATTCATTGACCTTGTTCATGTTTAAGTTACAATCAAAATCCTGTTTTGTAATCAGTTTAGTTTTGCAAATTGATTTTCATTTACAAATCAATTTCACTTTTTTGTTTCAAGATTTCTCATTGAAACATTTAGTCGCAAATTTTGTTGCCATTCTTGTATTGATTCCATCAAATCAATATCAAATTTGTTCATTTTTAAGTTCATGATTAATTTATGATTTATCTCGACTTTTCCTTCTAAACCAGATTATTGTGCGTTTCCATGAACAAGAGTTTTATCAAATGGAAAATACTGTTAAGCTTAAGCTAATTTGCAATTAAAAGTAATAGCAATGAATTGATAATGACGATGCAAAGAGGAGAGAAATTTTAAGAAGATTATTATTATAAATTGTTGATTGCAATTTTAATAATCGTTATTAAAGTTTAGAGTTTTTCTCTACTGAAAAGTGCCAAAACATATAGTAATTATTTTATGAGATTTCAAGTCAATGCTCAAATAAAAAAATGTCAAAATTTGACTGGAATTCATTGAATAATTGGAAAAATTAGTCAAAGTAAGTTTTATATTCTGACGATGTTGTTTAATTTGAGGTCTGAATTTAAGAGCAACTGTTGGAAATTGCCAATTTAAGTCCAAAATTGCGCGTTGTTCATTGACTCAACCTTAAAGCCTTATCTTCAAGTTTTGAGTTGATCATTGAGAGCAGCAATGGAATGAGTTTCTGAAAATATTGCAATCAATTTAGCAATTCAATTAAATGGTGGAAAAATAATGGCTTCCAATTGATGTTACATTTGTTTGATTGTTTATAATTTACTGTGTTAACAGTAAACATCAAGAGAGGTTGAATGTTTTTAATAAATATAATACAGTAAAGAGAAAAAGTAACATCATTGAAGTAACTATCACTGAACAGGAAAAGTGGAAAGCTTTCATTTTTAACCAAAATTTGATCAATTTTTCCAGCGAACGAATTGATTGAGCGAATCAGGAATTTGTCGAGATTCAAGTGGAACACTTTCGTCGTTTCAAGTGCTGTATTCAATGGTCTTGTTGCACCAGCAATTGAAAGGCAACAATTCGTAAAGTAAAAGATGACAAAAAGAGAAACAAAAAAGGATTGAAAGATGAAGAGGCTCTTGATGAAGATGAATGTAAAGATGAGAAGAGTGAGAGTGGCAATTTTTTCTTCAAATGATGAGAATGAATTGTATTTCTAGTCAAAGGCGTGGACATGATGGATTGAAGGAGGTTGTCCAGGGAGGGAATGAAAGGAGAAAGTTGAAAGAAACGGAAGGAAAAAATGAAGAGGACGAGAAAAGAAGACCAAGCTTAACAAGAATATGGAAAAGTCTTTTGAATGAACTTTTTTTCTTTGGTTCATCTTCTCAACAAACAGATGAAACAAGATGGAATGAATGTGTTCTTTTCGTTTTTTCTTATCTCTCCTAGATTCGTAAGAGTTCTGTTTCTTCTAACCGACAATAATGCTTCAGAATGCTGCTGAACCCTTCAGGATCCTCAAGCATCGAGAATTTCACAACTCATGAAATGCCATTTTACCATCCATTGTTACGCTCTTGTAATACTTTTTCTCCCTCTTGACCATTTTCATCTTTATTTTCATCTCTTAATGTAATCATGTAATCATAGATTAAGTATTGCATCGAAAATGAACGAGTCTAAATGAGATTTCAACATTTACTCTCATGAAATCAACTATCTGGTGACAATTTTTCTCTCTACTCAGAATTTTAAAGATGAAGATTTAATTTTTTCCCTTTAACTATAAACTTTGTTCAATTATTGAGTAAATACAGTTTTTGAAGAGAAATGTTGTCTCGTTTTCACTTTCATTTTGAAATTTAACGTTTGTTTGTTTTTTCTTGAAAAGCTTTTCTGCTTTTCTGAAGAAAAAATTGATAAAATTGAAATGAAAAAGATTGAGTAAAATGATGTTGAGTGATGATGAAAAGGCAAATGTGATTTTATTTTCATCTTTTTGTTAATCATGTTTACATCATTTTTCTTGTTTTTTCTTGCGTTTGACCTGATTGATGGTTCAATTTTCATGGTAACAATAAATGCATTTGGCTGTTCCCTGTGTGGCTTCAATTACAAATGGCTGGTAATTTGATAAAAACTGTGCAAAATAAAAGTTGTTTACAGATAAATAACCAGGCTTAACAGAGATGAGATCAAACTCACTACATTTTCCCTTTAATTTTGTTGAAACTAATTTTACAATCCACAGTTTAATCAAAATGATGAGACTAGTTTGATAAAAGCAGTGAGACAATTAATCATCCAAAAATATCGATTTTTCTCATTCCATTCAACAACAGGTAGAGGTTTTGATTACAAGTTTGAATGTCCATTTCAAGGTTGGATTCACTTGATTGGAAGCCAAAAGTTTGTTTTCTCAATCATTCAAAATGGTTATCGCAATAAATAAGAATTTAAAATTGATTAAATTACATGATTCTAGTAGCATTTTCAGGACTCTTTATGGGAAAAAGTCAAAAATTAATGCGTCTCAATGGAGTTTCATTGAACTTCATCAAATTGGAAGAAGTATTTTCATGGCTGAAAAAATATAATTTTTTATATGAATTCAATTAGTAGCACACACATCAATGCCAATGGTAATCGAATTGATATTGCTAAATTGCTATTTAATTTTATCATTTTCTTATTTCATCGATTAATGGATTTTCGAAAACACTGAATTTTCGTTTTACACTTTATCTGAACAGACTAATCTCGATTGGATTCTTTCCCTTTTTTATGGATTTGGCCTTTTGTAAATCGAAAATTACAAACATTTCAGGATTTTCTGAAAATCCTGAAATCCGTTTCCAATCACTTTTTTCATCGAATTTTGCACTTCTAAAAGCTTTTTATGAATATTTTTTGTATCAAATGAATGATTGAAATCTAAATTTCAAAATTGATTTTATTTTACTGAACTTTTCCCGCTTGATCACCAATGAACAATTCTTGAAATTGACCTTTTGCCTAAAATTGATTCTTCATTGATTTTTCAAAGTTTTTGAACGAATCTTTCAGAACATTAATAATTAATATAATTGATTAAAATCCAATCAAATTTGAGCTTATCCTTTTCATGAGCAAATCTTTGGAAAGTTATTAAAACTCAATTTGGTGGCAAAAAATAACTTTTCAACCCAAAATGAATACTTTCAATGAAATTGGCTCAATATTTACATTAAGTTGGCATTTAGGAAACAAATGTTTGAATTCAACTCTTTTTTTCTCATTTCAAAAATCTACTTCAAATGAACATTGAAATGGGATTTAGTCGGTGTATTCATGTTTATAAATTTTGTTTTGCTGGAAACATCAAAGTTTTAGATGCACTTTTCATCAGCAAAAAAGATGAACATTATTAATATAAATCTCTTTCTCTTTCTTATCTTTCTATTTACCTAACTTTATTACCATTACTATACATTTGTGCCGTTCTCATTTCATCCAATTGCCTATTCCATTGAATGAAACTATAACTCCAAGCAGAACTCCCATGACCCCAAACTGAATAAATATCGTATATCACATTACTTATCAATAATGATTATGATTATCTTGCTTTTAACTATTCAGTTTTTACTGATAACCAAGGAACAAGAAAAAAAGAACATTATGGGTGAGGAAAGAAAAGAAATGGCAATTTCACGTTGACTTCACCATGAAGTAGAAGTAGAAGAGAGGAAAACACAAAAACATTCACATTTTGCTGATGCTGATATTGCATGCATTCCAATTTACACAGATGAATGTATCAAGTTACAATTTCCTTCCTAATTAATTTGTTTTTATTCAAGTTAAATTGCAAATGATAATCTTACGATGTCATGACATTCATGAGAAAATTGTTTTGACCGATTTAGCTGCTTAGAAAGGATCAGTTCAAGATGCCAATCAATCAGAATAATCACATTTTCGCTTAGAATTAAGACATTTCATTTCATTTTTGATTAATCAAAAGAAAGCTCTAATTGATAAAATGTTTTGATTTGCCAGAGTGTTTCGCCATTTTGACAAGAATTACGTATCGAATCCTCATGATGCTACATCGACAACAACTTGCATACAATTTGTGCATCTCAATATGGAAATGCAACGATAATGATCTTGATCATCTTCTATTTTTCATCTTGCATTCTTCAAAAGCCTATTGAGTAACTTGATTTTCAAAATGTACATTCTCATTTAGATGTACTTGGTCAGTTTGTTCGTTTTCCTGAAGCTTTTCATGTAGTTAAGATTACATTCTGAGCAAAACCAATTTTTACAAACAGTATTTATCTGTGAAAAATACAGTATTATGTAATACACTGGTAGCTGCACTTAACGCAGCAAATCGCCATCTATTAGACTCTGCAATTATACTAAAGGTCGACCATTATTTACATACTAAAGTCTCTGAAACGATAAAATACCAAAGATGGCAACACCTAAAAGTTGCGTTAAGTGCAGCTACCAGTGTATCTATTTTTGTCCAAAAATATTACTTTTTGTTGGCTTTTAGCGATAACGCACAGATATTTAAAAATAGATAAACATTTTTGAATTTCTAAAAGTGACTAAAAGTTGAATATTAGCTGTAAATGAAGGTTAAAAGCCTTTGCTTTGAACTGATCTTTATCACTTAATGGTCATTTCGTTGGAAGTTTATAGTTTTACTTCAATTTATCTATGAAGTTCTTTTTCTTGAGAAGAGAAAGTTTAACCGACTATTATTGATCGATATTCATGCTAACTTCGATTAAATTACAAAACATTCACTCGATATCGCCACCCCAAGTGATCCTTCTTTAAAAATTTATTTCGCTTGTAAAACAAGAGCTGAAACCACAACAAAAAAGACTAGAAAAGTTCAAGATGAACTATTGTTGCATGGTGTTATCATTATTTTGATTCACAACTTCAAATTTCGAGAGAAACAAATTCATAATCTTTTCCACCATCCAAAGAAACTCAAGCAAACTGAAGCATTTTTTCAGAATACAGAAGCTCTCATTGAAAGAATGAAACTGAATCCTGATACGCGATCATTTAAAAACTAGAAATCTATTGAACAATATTTTCCCAATCAAGCCAAGATTTCGAAGGACAGAATTTTCTTCAGGTCAAACTTTACAAAGTACTATTGAAATCATCAGACTGTTGATCAGAATCTAATCAGAAAAAAATGACGAATAACAATAAATAGTAATAAATCTAGATTGAAGCTATCTATCAGTCGTGACATGAGTTCAGGTAAAGGGAAAAATCAATTGAATGAAACTTGTAATGATAACAAGTTGAAGATGATTAAATAACTTTTAAAGGGAAGAGTAAACATTTATGTTCCTCTTCTGCCTTCAATCATGATAAATGTATCTCGAACTTTTGATGATCCAAAAATGTAATATTTTTATCAAGCAAAGGATAAAAATAATGACTGAAGATCATTTGAAGGGCTACAATTGTCACCGTGAATGATGAAAATATATTCAATGTTAAATAATAACAATCACCAGAATCCATGGAAACTCATTATTTATCAGAAAGAAACATGAAAGCGTACAAAGGAAGAAAGTAAAGGAGAAAAAAGTCAATACAGTTCGATAGGAAAATCCATAAGGGAACAAAAATTGAAAATTCCCCTGAAATCGATCGAACAGTGAAATAGAAAGAAAAAGTTTTAACTGGAATTGAAAAAGGTAAACATGTAGACACTAAAAGGGGCGAGAAGATTAACGTTGTTCTGTTCAATATTGAGTGACAAAAGACAAATATTCAACTGGGAATTTTGATTTTCCTATTCAATGGTTAGATATTTGTTCTGGTTATCATTTCAATTGTTATTAGCATAATTTGTAGGCCAGCCAAATGAGGTTCAATCAAAGCTTTAAATGTATTCACAGCAAGCTTTTATTGCTAGAAAATGAAAATAAACATAACTTCATTTCCATGGAAATGATGAGTAAAAGGTGCAGAAAGAGAAAGGAGAAAGTGAACATGATGATGAACAGAGAATGAAATGAGATTAAAGGCAAACATCCAGTGAACTTCAATCGATTGTCAATTTACTGGCCTCAGACTTTAATATAATCTAATCCAGTCTTCAGTTTTGTTCAATTTTCTCCATTCATTCAGTTCTACATGAAAAGAGCAGATGAAATTGTTGAAATTGAAAACGAAAGATACTTGATCAAAAACGCAATTACAATAAATAGAGTTAAATGAAAACATTTAATCACAATATTGGTTAATTAATTATTTAAAGGAAACAATTATAAAATGCTTCAAGAAGATGACTTTATGAATTCAATTCTTTTAATTGATAAATGATTATAATCAATACAACGCGATCAATACTCATTGGAAAGATAATTTATCCTAAAAGTAGAGTCAAAAGGCATCTCAATCTCAACTGGATTTGAAAAATATTGATTTTTTGTTTCCATTGCTATTTCAGTTTTCCTCTTCTAATTCAAAATGATTTATAATTAACTTTTCTTTAGTCAACTTATCATAAGTTGAGTTGAACTTTGCTTTATAAGATGCCTATGAACTTCTTTTTGTTATGTAAATCTTTTCCTGTCAACTCAACTTTTAGCTTATTAAACCTGTTCTGATGAGCTTTACTGTTCAACACTGAGTTAAAATCTTTGTGAGCCTTTAATTGTGTTTAACGACAAAAGCTTGCATTTCTTGAAATTTAATTTTTCCTCCAAAAATTTTGAAATGTTAACCAATAATTGGCCTTTATGCAACCCAAATTGAATCCTAATCAAGCTTGAATTGAGCTCACGAAAGAGCATCGCTTGATTCAATTTAGTTTTGAAATTCCAAGTAAGAAGGTTGAGGAACCATTAGGCAAAGGTTTCAATTTTTACATGAATTTACTCTTTTCTTTTATCAGCCTTTTTCTGATCAATACATCAATACAAGTCGTGTAGTTCAATGATAATAATCTTGTTCATACATGGACAATTTAAATTACCTGACGAAAACTGTGAGAATAGAGGTGCAAAAATCACCAGAATATTAATTGTCTCATAAACAAGTAAGGGTTCAAGTTCAACAATGAATTTGAAATAAATGAAAAAATGAGTAAAGGAAATATCAAAATGTAAATGTGTAAATATAAGGAGGAATAAAAGTTGTATAAATTGTCGAAATTTGTTTGCTTTTTACTTTTGATGAATTTACAGGCAATTGAATGGGTGCAAAGAGAATGAATCAAAAATGTTTCAAATATCATTCATGTTAGCAAACTTATTGTTCAATCTAATCTTATTTTCAATTTTTCTAGAAAACTTATTCAACTTATTTTGTAACAAGTTAATATAGTTAGCAACAAGTTCATCTAAGATCATGAGATGACGGTTGGAAAGAGGATCAAACTGATGATGATGATGGTAATGAGTGTGATGAAACTAGTTGTTGAAGCCAAGAAATTTGCCTGAATGAAAAGAGCAACAAGTTGATTGAAAAGGTATGCGTGTCCACAAAAGTGTTTCAAGTCGTTTTTGGATATTTACCTCATCATCATATCCCAAGACTGGGTCAGCCATGACCTTCTTATTGGAATGAGGAAAGCGCTTGGAAAATGTTGATATTCACTGTGAGCTGAGACTTTGCCTTTTACTCTTGCAGTTGAACAATGATGTGATTATCTGCGGGTAAAAAGTGTTGCTTGATAAGGCGAGTGGATTCCAAATTTTGATGATAATGTGTGGTGATGATGGTGAAACTGGTGGTGCTGGTAATGATACATTCATTAAAATTCGTTGAAATGTGCTGATTATTGTTGGGATTGTAATTGCGTATAATGAAAGTGGTCCATAGAGTTGCTGTTGAAGAGGTTCACGTTAATCAATTTGGACACAATATATTTTTTTGAGTTGTTGATTCATCAGTTGTTCATTGAATTGAGTTTTTATCTCATTTCTTTTTGCACTTCGTTCTTCGGTTTCTACTTCACTTTATCCTGTTTTTAGTTGTTTACTGGATACAGAGGTTGATATTAGTCTGACTGCCCTTTCAATCAACTTTGTTTTTCAATAACAACATTTTCAACATGAAACCTTCCAAAGGTCGCTTTGAACACTCGTTGTTTGCTCGTTTCACATGAAATCTCAATCATTCTGTTTCTTTCTTTCTCTCGTTTCCTCAGAATTAACTATATATTGACTCCCTCATCTGAATCTCTATAACAATGTTTTGTTCCTGCTCATGATCATGTTAGCTGAATTCATCGAGTTCAATTTATCTTTGTATTCATAAATATTCACGGAAAGATGAACGCCATCTTCTAGCTTAAATAACAGTTAGTAAGGACTAGTTAATGAGACGAAATTTATAAACGACCCCTTATAAGAGACCAATTTGAAATTTTCACAATTTCTCACTTGGACTCCAAGTCTCGGACTCCAAGTCTTGGAGTGTCATTCAGTACATTTTCAGTGACAATTTGTCACTGCAATCATTTTGAACGGTGAATAGTCTGTGAAAGTTAATCAGTCTATTCGCAAGCTGGCTACAGATGCTGCAGTTAAGCAGTCGTATGTACTTAAAGATTTGGTATCCCTGATCGACCTTTGCCTCCTGAACTTCTTCCGCTTGGCCCGATCACTACCGAGACATTTATTATGTCTATTTGGTTCCCTAAAGGTATTTTGAGATTTGTTTTCAGATTGTTTTATCCTAATACAATACTTTGTTTTGCTATTTTTCAGGTTGGATTTGTCGTATGTTCTGTGAAAATTACATGCCTTAATATTTTGGAATACTTACTTTATATTTTACTCAATCTTGCTAAATTGTTCTAGATTTTGAATCTTTAAAATAGAGCAATCTGCTAAGAAGGCTATAGTTACGCCTAAAATTCAAAAAATTATGAAACAAAGAGAGGACGCTGAATTGAGAGCAGATAAGGATGGAAGTGAGTTGACCATTGCTTGCATTTCAAAAATTGCAATGGCAACTACTCCAGCTTGTTCGGTAGGTATCAAAATATCTATATTTTTTTGTTTAATGATAAGATATTGAACTTATATTCCCTACTAATATACTTCTTACTCATTAAGGTTTTTTGGTAGTTTTTTCCGCACTTTTCGAAGAATGGTCTCTTCAGAACATGAAGTGATGAGAGTTGGTGGCTTTGGTTCTTTCTTCGATTTAACTGTACCAGTCCCTTTATGTATTTTACCTGCAAGGACAGCTGCGACATTATTCGGTATCATGAAAATAGGAGTTGAATTTGGTAAGATCACCATTTATAGATTTATTATCCATAAATCTCAACCTATTTTGTTATTTAATACATCCAAATTTATTATACTCAGGTGCAATCACGGCCCAGATTATTTAGGTTTTTCACTTTCACAATTTCTCTTTCCTACACCCCTACATTCCCAAGTCTTTGTCATCTTGCAAATGTTAGTCGATTTTAGACCTCGTTTCAATACTTTTTACCAACACATACTGAATCAAAGCAAAACAACTTGCGGAATTTACAGTTTTAACAATTTTATATTAAAATTATTAAGAATAAGCATAAAACCTATTCTTACACTTAGATAAGTAACTATGAAAAACTTATCAATAATAAGTGGCTGACCAATAAAATAATCAACTGCTAATAGCCAAATCATTTAAATGAGCATAGAGTAGTAGGCCAGAGGGATTGAGTAAAAACAGACGAATATGTGACTAGATCTTAGATCTAGCAAAGTCTTAGATTCATGTCTGCATCACTAAACTTTTTCGTTTCGATTTGATAGTTTGGACAAACCTCTGATCTTGAATTTATGTTGACTTATTATTTTCATTTTCATTTTCATTTTCACTTTCACTTTCACTTTCACTTTCACTTTCATTTTCATTTTCATTTTCATTTTCATTTCTTAAAATAATTGAAGTTTCTTTTCATTTTTTCCTGTTTTTAAATTTACTTTTTAATTAAGTTTGATAATGTCAGGAAGAATTGTTCCAACTACTGGATCAAATGTAATCGTTGCCCACCACTTAGGAGGGTGGTTTGAAATTGGCAGAGATCTTTTTTCATCTTTGGCAACTCTTTTCGCCCCTCTCCTGAGTTCTAATGCTAGTGTCAAAAGGGTACTAGTACCTGATACCGTTACTTCCTCAGTTTTTGTGGCCTTGAAAGGCATGTTCCATGGAGATGAGGTTGATATTGAGAAGGCCGAATTAGGCCTTTTCACGTTCCAATTAACAAGCCTGGGAATTAAAGTATTAAGAATATATAATAAAACTAAGGTTTTTGACGATAAACCAATGGTGATCGCCAAATCACTATCAAAAGTATGGCGAGCCATTATTCTGTGGCCACGACATGAGAAGGATAGGATGATTGACGACAGAATCATGCCGTGTAAGTTTTTTATTTACCAAATTTTTTCACTCATTTAATCTTTGATTTAAGTCAAGTTTTCTTTCCTAAAATATATTTAATAAAACTCAAAAAAATCATTTTAAAACTTTCGATAGATCGAAAGTTGAAAATCATGAAATGCGCTGCCCGGTGAATAGTGAAAATAAGCTATTTTCAGTTAGTCCCATTTACTTGCAACACTTGCATTGGACTACACTTTTAAAAAATTTAAACTACTTATGGGAAATGGCAAATGTAAAGTACAAATTGAAAAATTTGGTGATTTCAAGGCAATAGCTCCAGTTTGTTCGGTTGGTATCATACCTATTAGTTTTTTTGTTTATTGAACTTATATTTCCTACTAATATACTTCTCACTCATTAAGGTTGCTGTTTTTTCCGCACTTTTCGAAGAATGGTCTCTTCAGAACATGAAGTGATGAGAGTTGGTGGCTTTGGTTCTTTCTTCGATTTAACTGTACCAGTCCCTTTATGTATTTTACCTGCAAGGACAGCTGCGACATTATTCGGTATCATGAAAATAGGAGTTGAATTTGGTAAGATCACCATTTATAGATTTAATATCCATAAATCTTAACCTATTTTGTTATTTAATTATCCAAATTTATTATACTTAGGTGCAATCACGGTCCAGACTGCTATATGCCCGATGCAAAATCTTTTGAAAAAAGGCTCAATGTTTGTTATACATTTGGTTATTTTCTTCGCCACTACAAAAAATGCCCGCACCTATTGGTTTATATTGAGTTACGTCCAGTTCAGTTTCGATTCTTCAAAGTCTAATCATGTCAATGCCTGAAGTTCGAGTTTCTCTTAAAATTCCACTTGCAATTCCAAAACCTGAAGGAGAGAAAAATGGTATATTTAGCGCAGTTACATAAAATTGGACTGACACAAAAGGTGCTTGAAAAACTACATTACAAGACAGTGTTCTCCTTATTTCTCCTTTCAAACATTCTTCAATTTTTCAACTTAATCTTCTTTTCTGATCAAAATCAAGTAGTGAAATTAATTTATAAGTTGGCGGAAGTTAACGATTCTATTGATACGTTCAAATTTAAAACATGGCAATAGCTTCAGCTTGTTCTATTGGTATTGAAGCTGCAGTTAAGCAAACGGATTCCCTGAAGATTTCCTCATCCACTTTTGCCTACACACTTCTTGCCACACTGATCACTGCTCAGGATTAAAGGCCTATGGTTAAGAATACATGTAGAATTATATCATTTAGCTGTCGGAGAAAGCGATACAATAAATAATGTGCGACAGATTCTATCCATTCATGGCCAATACAATGAAGACGTGCCTTTCCTTATTCACGAAATGTAATCGAAATGAACCAATGAATAAAAGTGAATGAAGATTGGTGCTTTGAGGTCATCATGGCGAGGAAAAAATTATGTCTTTGAAATTACAAGATGGTAGCTATGCATCTTATGTCATTTGTGAATTGATCCTGAGTTGTAAAGCAGAGCTGAGTTGATTTCTTGGATATTCTTGGGACAGTCAGTTCATGCATTTTCAAACTGCCATCTACTGTAGGTTCTTCTTTTAGATTTTCCTAGCATAATTTATTTAGACGACTAAACTGTTTTAGGTTAACAGCTCAGCTTGAAAGCGTTGAGTACATATGTATTTTAATTAAATTTTTATACATACTACATACATGTAGATGATATATTATTAAACTGTATATGTATAATGTATTAAGTATATGTTCCTGTTTCGATATACACTTGTAAACTGGTAATTTACCAGTGGTATTTTGCTAGGATTCGATTACCCGGTAGTCATTCATTGAGAAATTGGGTAATACTTGGTTGGAATCGGTTCTTTGATTTTTGTTAATTAACAAGCTTTCGCTGACAATTTCTGTTTTTTTGGAAAATATTGTAAATTTGATTGTGTCTTGATCGTGTATTTTTTAAATGGAAGCAAGAAATTAAACAGATGTCATTCTTTATAGCCAAAAAGCACTTAACAAAATTTACTTCATAAAATGTAGTCGGGAGCTAATTAAATATTTGAATATTCAAATAAACGAAAATAAGAATTTAACTGAAAATTCATTTTTCGCGCTTTACTAAATCAAATCCGATTCCAAATCTACTCATTGAGGAATTGAGTTCTACCCGGTTCTTATGAGTACAACCACTGGTTGTCAACCAGTAACCATCTTTTGATTGAACCTTCGGTTTAAAAAAGCCTTTGTTTTTGACAAAATTAATACTAAATAAGTAAGCAAATAAAATTGTTATGGTTCTAATCAATAGAGGGTTACTAAAATTTTCAAATGAGTCCTTCCCTGTAGTTTGACGCACAAGTTAATTTTGATAAAAGCCACCTATTGAATGCACACCAATTTTCATTGAAATAGATCCAAATTCAAAATGATGAGGAAATTCACTTACAATTGTACTTTACAATTTAGGGCAGCTTAATCAAAAAAGGGTTTAGCCGCTTTTCCCAAAATGTTGCATTTTAATGGTTGTGAACCAAAACAATTTTTTCAGATTATCATATTAAATCTTTGTTTATTTCTTTTATTCTTATGAATCCAGGTTAAACGGTGAGTACTATTTCTAGCTTTGGTGCACATTTATCTTTAAATGATTGAAGACTTGGGTATTTACATGTTCAAAGCTGTAGCTGGTGAAGGTGAACTTCAAAGGTGGAGCTGTTTCAACAGCAACTCTGATCCTCAAGTAATCAAATCAATATCTTGGAAGGAAACCGGCTTTTTTCATCACATCTACAAATTTCATCACTAACTCTTTTTCAAACACCTTTTCACCGTTTTGTCCAGCACCCAAATCTAACATAGGATGAGATAATCTAATTGAGGTCCAATCTGCTCACTTTGAAACACGACTAGATTCTGTGAGTGATCCAACTATGCAAGTTGAATGGTTTTTCAATGGATGCCTATTGACTACTGGTCATCGATATAAAACATATTTCGACTTTGGTTATGTTGCGTTAGACATTTTGTACGTCTTTCCCGAAGATACTGGTTTATTCACTGTTCGTGCAATTAATAAACTCGGGGAAGTTAGTTTGAGTAAACCATTGACAGTGACTTCTCGATCGTCTATAGACACATCAACAATCCATGAAACTTCAATGAAACATATCAAATACTTAGAACGTGATCATGATGAACCATTTTATGCAATTGATGATTATTCCAAAATGAAACCTTATTTTGTAAAACCTATTCGTAATTCTGACTATGAATTCCTAGAACAAGAAACTAAAGTACACTTAGAATCTCTCATGGACCTATTACTACAACTATACTAGCAGCTATCCATTTCGAGGCTTGATTCAACAGAGGCTTGCTTCTTCAACGAAAAAATTTTAAAGCTGTGAATCGAATCGATGTTGGGTAATGTCGTTTCATATTTTATAGCTTTTTATTTGTTATGCTGGCAATCTAAAGTAAGAAAATAATTTAGTTACATGAGTTTGAGTACAATGCTAAAGTAAAAAGATGATTAAACTCACTCTTTGCTCAATATTTACTGGAAAAGCTGAATGTAATAGCTAATGTTTGTTTTGTTCTGATTAACTTTCACAGACTATTCACCGTTCAAAATGATTGCAGTGACAAATTGTCACTGAAAATGTACTGAATGACACTCCAAGACTTGGAGTCCGAGACTTGGAGTCCAAGTGAGAAATTGTGAAAATTTCAAATTGGTCTCTTATAAGGGGTCGTTTATAAATTTCGTCTCATTAACTAGTCCTTACTAACTGTTATTTAAGCTAGAAGATGGCGTTCATCTTTCCGTGAATATTTATGAATACAAAGATAAATTGAACTCGATGAATTCAGCTAACATGATCATGAGCAGGAACAAAACATTGTTATAGAGATTCAGATGAGGGAGTCAATATATAGTTAATTCTGAGGAAACGAGAGAAAGAAAGAAACAGAATGATTGAGATTTCATGTGAAACGAGCAAACAACGAGTGTTCAAAGCGACCTTTGGAAGGTTTCATGTTGAAAATGTTGTTATTGAAAAACAAAGTTGATTGAAAGGGCAGTCAGACTAATATCAACCTCTGTATCCAGTAAACAACTAAAAACAGGATAAAGTGAAGTAGAAACCGAAGAACGAAGTGCAAAAAGAAATGAGATAAAAACTCAATTCAATGAACAACTGATGAATCAACAACTCAAAAAAATATATTGTGTCCAAATTGATTAACGTGAACCTCTTCAACAGCAACTCTATGGACCACTTTCATTATACGCAATTACAATCCCAACAATAATCAGCACATTTCAACGAATTTTAATGAATGTATCATTACCAGCACCACCAGTTTCACCATCATCACCACACATTATCATCAAAATTTGGAATCCACTCGCCTTATCAAGCAACACTTTTTACCCGCAGATAATCACATCATTGTTCAACTGCAAGAGTAAAAGGCAAAGTCTCAGCTCACAGTGAATATCAACATTTTCCAAGCGCTTTCCTCATTCCAATAAGAAGGTCATGGCTGATTCAGTCTTGGTATATGATGATTGATTAGAAAATAATTTTGCTAACATGAATGATATTTGAAACATTTTTGATTCATTCTCTTTGCACCCATTCAATTGCCTGTAAATTCATCAAAAGTAAAAAGCAAACAAATTTCGACAATTTATACAACTTTTATTCCTCCTTATATTTACACATTTACATTTTGATATTTCCTTTACTCATTTTTTCATTTATTTCAAATTCATTGTTGAACTTGAACCCTTACTTGTTTATGAGACAATTAATATTCTGGTGATTTTTGCACCTCTATTCTCACAGTTTTCGTCAGGTAATTTAAATTGTCCATGTATGAACAAGATTATTATCATTGAACTACACGACTTGTATTGATGTATTGATCAGAAAAAGGCTGATAAAAGAAAAGAGTAAATTCATGTAAAAATTGAAACCTTTGCCTAATGGTTCCTCAACCTTCTTACTTGGAATTTCAAAACTAAATTGAATCAAGCGATGCTCTTTCGTGAGCTCAATTCAAGCTTGATTAGGATTCAATTTGGGTTGCATAAAGGCCAATTATTGGTTAACATTTCAAAATTTTTGGAGGAAAAATTAAATTTCAAGAAATGCAAGCTTTTGTCGTTAAACACAATTAAAGGCTCACAAAGATTCTAACTCTAACAGTTGTCAGTATTGAACAGTATGGTTCATAAGTCAAGTTGAATTTCATGAAAATTTTGTCGTTGAACACAATTTAAAGCTTTAAATAACTTCTCTAAGAATACCTTTTTTCCCTCCTTTAGGTTTTGGAATGGTGAGTGGAATTTGAATTCTGGTTATTAATAGGCTTGATATTTCTTTAAGCTTTATTCATTCTTAAGTGAAGTTAAGTTTTGGTAACATTTATTAGAATAAAGTTTCAGATTACAGTTCGATAATGTCCTCTACTGTACCAAATGAATAGATAGAAAGAGATTGGGAGTTGACAAAGTTGATTCTGAGAGTCGTGATTATCGTTTAGAAATTTATTTGCGTTAATAAATTGCTTATCTAATTCAAGTCCACCAGATGTCGTCTGATTACCGGCAACTAATAATTTGCCGGTAATCAGAAAATGTAAAGCTTGTTTTAATTTGTGTTAATCATTCATAGTCATATGCAATTTTGATCACTTTGCTAAGACTGAGAAATAATTTTTAAAGAAATCACAAGTCTATTAATAACCAAGATACAGATGGAGAAGATGATGATGATGATGATGATGATGATGAAAGAAAGAAAGAAAGAAAGAAAGATGTTAATGAGATGATGGCTAACATCTAAATTTAAATAGATCAAGATACAGAAGAAGAAGAAGAAACTTGAAACAGAATAAATCTCTTTTTACTTTCTCTTTTCTAAAAATAATAGACTTAAAAATCCTGCGTTTCAATTCAGGTTTTGTGTTTTCTTCATCGATTCATGGAGTAAGCCAGAATAAAACAAGATAAAATGTCTCAGTGTAAAGTATTATATGTTTAAATTAAATTGAATTTGGGTGAACCTCAATCGTCTTTTAATCAAAACTATTGTTTACCAATCAAAGTTATGTATTCATCAAGAGGAAGATCAAATATTTCATCATCTACTTCTCAAACTTATGTGTAAGTTTCCAGCTTTCTTCATCAGTTCATTCAAATTGAATTATTATTGCATCTTCGTGAGGTTTGAAAGTGTCTTAACATATTATGTGTATTACTCATAAAGATGATGATATACTGTGAATTTTTTCTAATTATAAACAGATTGGCTATGTTGAGTCGACTTCAAATAAAGATTATTGTTAGTTATGCACATAACCATCGATTATTTATAGCATCAGGAACACCCTGCGAAATAATCACTGATTTACACCAGTTAGTACATTAGTTACAATAATCACTACAGAATGAATACAACGGTTAGATGCAGGTTTAGTCAATGGTTATTTTGTTAACACTTGTGGATCAACTCTAATATAAATAAAAATTAAAACAATTTATTTGTGAAAATGATTCCATCCAAGAGTAAAACTGTTGATAGTCAATCAAATGTGTAAGTTCAACTTCGATAGATTCAGTTGATAGTATTTGCAAACGGAATAAAGTGACTTATGCCAATCAACTGGACCTTTAAATGTGTTGTTTGATTATGTTTTCGTACAATATTGGATAATTAATTACTTGTACATTTAATCTTCTTATTTGTATCTTTCTTCTTCTGGGTAGTGTTAAGAAGTTGAAAACATCCAATTCAAGTCCACCAGTTTTCGTCCGATTACCGGCAACTGCTCAGTTCATTGAAGGCGGAGATGCAGTGTTTGAATGTCAAGTATCTGGACATCCAATGCCCAGCGTTGTTTGGACTCGAAGAGGAGCCGTTATCAAGAATGATGATCGTCATACAGTTACTTATAATCCATCTACTGGGCAATCTATTTTATCCATTAAAAATCTTACCATGGATGACGATGGAGAGTATAACTGTACTGCCTGTAATACAGCTGGAGAAGCATCTTTAACTGTTTCAATCACTAAACAGCCTCAGCGTAAGTTCAATCAAACATTAGCTAACGTTAGAATTGGTCGCAACTCATCGTTTGAAGGTGATTCTCTTCAATCCTGACTCAGGTATCTTCGAAATCTTCATTAATTGCTAAAATAAATTGTGACTCACAAGTGAATAGATTTGTATGGACTTTGAAGATATAACAATATATCGGGTTGGCAAAAGTCTTCTGAACCATAGAACGGTTTTTACAGTGAAACCTCGGTTATTTTATATTTCATATGGTTAGACTCTAACTGTTAGAGTCTAACAGCTAAACACTTTAGCCTAAAGTGTACAAAGTTCCTCCCCCTAAAATTATTCACAGAGATTTATACTAATTTTTAATTACGCCATCTACTGTTTTCTTCTAATACTTTACATAACAAAAATATAAAATAACCGAGGTTTCACTGTATTATTATTATTCACTGTTTTTCGGACTTTAAAAAACAATATGCTGGAAGTGAATACCTTCACTGGAAATCAATCTGGCGAAGAAAACCCGTAGAATAGTTCTAAAACAAAAAAATCCAAAATCAATTTCGTCCTTACAATTTTGTGGTTTAGTTTAGGAAGGTTTTTTACTCTTCGTGTCACTTAACTTAAGTTCAACCCCTGTAATGCCAAGAAAATAGTGTTCAGGAAAAAGCCTGATATTCCCCATAGAATCGGCCATTTTTCAAAATTCGAATTTTAACTTTAAACTGACGAAAAACTTATCCGACAACTTTAGGTAAAAAGTGAAAAATTTGGTAGCGCTATCTTTAACGATTGGCGAAAAAAATGCTACAGAGGACTTTTGCCACACCTGGTGATAATCAAATTAATGGGCAACAGTAAGATTAAGAGTTGAAAATGAAAACAATTCTGGATAAACAAGAACTAATAACCGTTGTTCACTTTCAATGATAGATTAACTGGAAATCGATTCATTACAATCTTCTTCTTCTTCTTCTTATATATTAATACCGTTTTGGTATTTTTCGGTCAAAATTTCTCTGCACCCAGAAGGGCTATAAATTTTCTGTTAATCCCAAATTAAAGCTTTTCATTTGAATGTCGCCCGAAAAATATACAAATTTTTAGAACCTCACCCTCAATCTCAGGAAAAGCTAATGAAAAAAGAGAATAAATAGACAGTGAAAAAGAAAGAAAAACCCAAAAGAAAGACAAAATGACACTTTTACATTATTGTAAAGGGCAGCAAAGGGATATTGATACAAAATTTAATTATTGAGTTGAGAGTAGGGACTTAGAGTATGTTTGTATGGGCATTAAAACTGAGTCAATTTGTCAAATTAAAGATTTTATGATCAGTGGTTTTCGATGAAATCGAGTTCAAAGTAGAAACTTCAAGAGAAGTTTTACAGTACAATCCGAGTTGTGGAACCTTCAAGGGTCCAGGACCAATTTCGGGGATCTTGTTAACCATAATTACGATAATAGAAACCAAATAAGTTAATTGTCTTTTTAAATCATTCCATTTCAAGTGATTTTAGATACAATTAGCAAAAGATGAGGATTGAACGATCAATAGAAGGAAATGTCTAGGAATCGATTGAAGGTTTTCTATGTTGATTTCGGCTCTGCAGCTTTACTCACTGAAGTTAATTATTGTTATTTTGACTTGATTACAATAAAAAGCATAAGTTTTAAAAGTATTTTTCATATTTTTGTATCTATTTATATGATAATAGCATTAGTTAATTTTGAACTTCTGTCTTAAGATGCAACGATAATCTCTTTATCTCATCATTCTAATCATTTGTCTGAACAAGGTAATTCAAGTCATAGTAAAGTTTTTCTTAGTCTGTGTCTTGATCTATCCACTAGAAAACTAGAAAGTTTGGCACCGAAAATTCCATTCGAAAATATCTAAATCTTAAATTCAAATCATTTATTCAGTTAAATATTTGAATTTAACTTCAATCGTTTCCAAGAAACATAGTACAATTCAAAAATTTATTTCCAATATAAAGTTTTGACTTTGACTTTTCAACTTAAATTCGGTTTTCGCCTTCCAACGAATAGTTGTTTGAAACTTTACGTTTTGATATTCCAAGAATGGTTAAACTTACGACCGTTAATCCAATAACTATAATGTTATATGACTGATAGCTACGAAGGTTAAGAATTGATGAATAACAGGCGTATCTCACCCGAATGATGATGAAACGATGGATAAAGATAAGATCAACATAAATATTCATTTTTTGTCTCTGTTTGATTTAATGTTATTTGTGCGTAGATCTTCGTTTATTGTTTTCCTTCGGTCAGATCGGAAACCTAACAAACTCAAGACTGTAAAACTCAAGCGATTATGAGAATTGTGCATCAAAAAGATTTTATTACCTTCAGTTCGTTTATTACTAATCTTTCATTTCACTAGACCATCAACTATGAAGCAAATTCCAGTCTTCTGATATTCTTTAGTTATAATAGTTACTTACTTTCGATGAGTACAGAATCGTATTGTATCAGAATTGCAATCACATTTATGTATCACCAGATTTATAGACTCGAAATTGCTAATAAAAATATTTTAAATCTACTCATTCTGATCAACTGAACCTAATCCATTATGATTTTCTCGAATTTTAATTGTAATTAAAATATGATGATTATAATGGATATTGCATTACATTGAAGCTTGATAAATCCTCTGTCATTGATGAAAAAATTATAATTAAACGGTTTTTGGCAAGAAAATAATCAGTTAAGCAAAACCTTATTAAGCTTCACGGTCGCCTAATAGAATGGTAATTTATTGGTGTTTATTTAATATACTCCCAAACTATATCATAAATTATATCAAATAGCAATTGTTCACTCGATTGGAGCTCAAATTTACGTCTCAGATGAAAACCTGAAGCAACGCATGTCCAGTGAGGTGAATTCAGATTTGATTACAGTAAAACCTCGCATAGGTTGTATGAAATTTAGCAACGCCATCTTTGGAGATTTAAGATTCTCCCTGGTTTACAATGCAATTACAGTCTTTCTTCACTTAAGTTATAGACCCGCTTAAGTTATACAAGTTGTACTTAAGTAGATTAGTGCTGGACGATTTTATCGATAAAATCGATAATTATCGATATTTTCTGACTGTAGCGATCATCGATAACCAAGAGCAAACATCGATGTTTTTTAATCTTTCTAAATTCCCTTTCACCATGCTATTCAAGCTCATTTTGATGAATTTTTCTGAGTTTTTTGAATGTTTTTCATTAATTTAAACTTTGCCTGCAACTTTTTCACTAAACATCGATTATCGATGATCATCGATTTTCATTGAAAAAATCTCTCTATAAACCTTATGTACTTTGACTCACAAAAATTATAACTTAAGTGAGGAAAGGCTGTATGTTAATTATTTAAAAGAGTTGCATAAACAATATCGCTAGGCGGCGAGACCGCTCACAATCTTTGCGAGGTTTTACTGTACATTGAAATTGTTGACAATGACAATTACTGTTACTTTTCGGGTCACATCTTATCAAAGACATTGCTGGCATGCCTCCAAATAATTGAGAATGTATTTATATTTTAGAGACCATGAACACTTATCTTGTTTTTGATTGAAACTTTCAAGCTGTGATCCTTTTTTGTATCAAAGTGACTCAATTATTTCAATCATATGTTGTCAGTTTTGATGGTCTTACAGAAATTCGAAGTTAGAATCTTGTTAGACTTTTTTGATGAATAATGAAAGAAAAATTGAGTATCAAAAAACACAATTTTTAAGTTAAAAACGAAGTAAATGATTGACAAAAAGAAATTGTTGGCCCAATTCCCTTTGCTCAACCTGATGTCTCTGGCTCCATTCCATACTCAGTGATATTGAGAGTTTAATTTTATCACCATCAACATGTTTACTGCATCTTCATAATTATCATCTTTATTCTTTTATATCTCCTTCTAACCTCGTCACCGTTTCCTTAAATGGGACCAACAGAAACTTATTTCAGGCAAATACAAGAGACAGATATTCAATCTCGTCCACAACCATGGAACCAAAGAGGACAATATATGGGAACCTTACAGCAAAGTCACTCTCAAACCAAGATTCATCGAGAGAAAAGCAGTTACATGATGGACTCGACATCAGATCCAACTTATTACAGCGGAACAGATCAGGTCGGTTGAAATTAAGCTCATGTTTTGGCGAGTCATTCAAACAGCTATTAAAGGTTCTCTCATCCAATTTACTATAATAGAAACTCAAAAGAACTAAAATTAAGGAACTAAAATGTCGAATAAAGTTGAGGATTATTTAATTTTTTCAGATCTAATTTAGTTTATTATTAGTATGAATAATAGGAACAAGACCAAGATTCAAAAAAGTAAAATCGGATGACTTTAAAAAAACAGATTTTAATGAAAAACATTGGACGTTAAGATTCTGATTTAGCTCTGACTATTTTATGCATGTTATTCAATTGGAGTTCATACTTTCGAACAATGTTCCTCTAAACCTTTTGGTTCAATCAGAATTTACCCACAAAATTTTGATATATTGACATATGTAATATTATTACTAATTCCACTTCTTTATTACAGAACTTTCTTGTAGATACATTTGAATATCGTCTGCTTCGTGAAGTAGATTTTCGTGACACAATAATTCGTCATTACTACGAGACTTTAAACATCAATTATGAAAGTGAGAACGAAATTGTCCCAGGTCAACCTTTATCAGCTCCTCAAATCTTACAAAAACCAAGGAACTCAAAACTTGTCGAAGGATCAGATGTTACATTCCAGGCTCGAGTATCTGGTAACCCTCCACCAAAAATATATTGGTTCAAAGATGGCCGAGTTTTGTTACCTTCACAAAGAGTCTCAATCAGATATCAGGATAATCTGGCAATGCTTCAAATTACAATTGCAACACCAGAAGATTCTGGTTACTACACAATGTTAGCAGAAAATCGTAACGGAAGAGTCGCTTCTTCTTGCCACTTAATTATAGAAGCTTTAACTGCTTTTAAGCAGCAAACGCCTGTTTATCAAAGGCTGGACAGTGGAGATGATCCTTCTGGAGTGTTAATGAAAGGATTGAAGCCTAATTTCATCAAAATCCCTTCTGATGTTGAGGTTCCTGAAGGCAAAATGGTTCGGTTTGACTGCAAGATTGGTGGTCGACCAGCGCCAGAAGTAAATTGGTATCACAATGGTAATCAATTACAAGATGATTACAGACACAAGATATTAATCAACGAAGGTGGTGTTCACTCTTTGATGATTCCATCAACACATCGAAATGATGGTGGACGTTACACTTGTCAAGCCCGAAATAAAACGGGAGAAGCTACTTTTGATGTTAATCTTTCCATTATTGAAAAAGAACTGATCGTTGCTCCTAAATTCGTTGAACGCTTCAAAACAATTCACGCTCATGAAGGTGAATCTGTGGTGTTGCATGTTCGGGTCATTGGTACTCCGATTCCTCGATTATCATGGCAAAAAGACGGCAATCAGATATTTTCCTCACCACCGAACTTGATCATTGAAACTAATAATGGTGCTTCATCATTGTTTATCAATCAAGCAACTACAGCTGATGCAGGTTGGTACCAGTGTGTAGCTGCTAATTCCGCAGGAACAGCAACTACTAGAGGTAAAGTCAATGTTACTGTTGAGCCATACCGACAACCTGTTGAACAAACTGGTCTTTATTTACCTAAACCGAGCAAGGTTATTGAACCAGAGTCCGAACCACCAAGTGAAACTGTTTACTTGCGTCACATAGAACGTCCAAAGCCTTCATTGAAACGACAAGACTCAGATGAAAGATATCACGCTACCAGACCTGCATTCACTACTCATTTAAGAGACCTCAATGTTCGCGAGGGTGATAGAGCTGCGTTCGATGCTCGTTTGATTCCAATTGGTGATCCAAATTTAACTATTCAATGGTTCCACAATGGAAAACCTTTAGAGGCTAGTTCAAGAGTGATGACAACTTTCAATTTTGGTTACGTCTCTTTGACTTTGCTTCATATTACTCAAGAGGATGCTGGCTTATATGTTTGTCGAGCATCCAATGAAATTGGCGAAGCGACAACAACAGCAACCTTGAATGTAAGCGTTCGGCCAACTATCGAAAAATCTACAGTTTTACCTGAAAGCCTGGAAGCTATTAGGCACTTGGAAGATCACGAAAGGTATCAAAGACATCAATCAGTTGATGAAACCTTCTCAACTCTTCCTCCAGTTTTTGTCAAACCCTTAAGCAATTTAGATGATGCACTTGAAAATGGTTATGCTCATTTTGAGGCTCAAATCACTCCTGTCAATGATCCAACTATGAAAGTTGATTGGTATTTTAACGGACAGCCTCTTGCTATTGGTGAGTTTTTCATGGTTACTTTTTAACATGTAAGAATGGGTTTCATACATATTAGCAATTTCCATATTAATCTGTAAAACTGCAAGTTGTTCTGCTTCGATTCAAGACTTGTATTACTATGAAAAGCAGTCTAAAATTAGCATGTATTTTTAAGTTGACAGAGACTTTAAATGGCATTCAAGATGTTTGTGAATCATTCATTTCCTCCTCTTAGTAACTAATTTTAGGTTAGACAATGCTGATTATCTAATATTTTAACATTAAACTAACTTGTGTGGTGAAACAGGCTTGTGTTGAATTAAAGATTATCGCACCTCAAAAACTTACTTACAAGGTACTTGTCAGATACTTCGTAAAATACTCATCGCGAAATTTTTGTTACTCAGTAAAATTAAAATAAGATTTTAAATTTTATTTCCAAAATGTTACATTGATTTTAATTGAAATAGATGCAAGTTCAAAATGTAGAAATTAAATTCGTTATTTTTTTAACAGAAATAGAAACAGATAGCTTAATCAAAAAGGAGTTTAGTCGCTATTCTGGTTATGAACCAAGCAATCTCCTTTCAGATTATCTTAATAAATTCCATTTACTTTCATGAATTCAGGTTCGCGGATAAGCACTATTTTTAGCTTTGGTTATGTCGCAATAAACATTTCTTATTTGAGGATTGAAGACTCGGGTGTTTACATGTGTAAAGTAACTAACTCCAAAGGTGAAGCTGTTTCAACCGCAACTCTGAAAATCAAAAGCACTGGAACAATTACAACACGAACTGACCTAGAAGAGCAACAAGATTTTATCCGTAAAACTCAAGAACTTGAAGCATATCGACAAGCTTATCATGGATCAGTTTATGAAGAGCAACTCCCTTCTGACCCTCCAACATTCAAGCGCCATTTAGCCGATCAAATCAATATCTTGGAAGGAAGAACCGCTCACTTTGAAGGTACTTTGGAACCAACAGGCGATCCATTAATGAAAGTTACTTGGTTAAAAGATGGTCATCCAGTGGAAGCTTCATCCAGAATAAATAGTTTCTTCAACTTTGGTTACGTAGCTTTAACCATTGAGAAACTTGAGCTTCGTGATACTGGTCAATATACTTGTGTTGCGTCCAACAATCAAGGTCAGGCTCAAACATCAGCTAGACTTACTGTCATATCAAAAAAGTCAGTTATAACGGACGTCCAATATGAAGAAGGCTGGGAAAAGATTCGTCATCTTGAAGATTCCTCTCGATATCATGGAACTCGAGAAGAAGAAATTGAAATTAACGAGAAACCCAAGTTTACAAGTCCGTTGATAGGACCTGATAATTTAGTTGAGGCCAAATCTGCTCACTTTGAAACTCGATTAGAACCTATGAGTGATCCAACCATGCGAGTTGAATGGTTTTTCAATGGACGCCCATTGACTACTGGTCATCGATTTAAAACATATTTCGACTTTGGTTATGTTGCGTTAGACATTTTGTACGTCTTTCCCGAAGATACTGGTTTATTCACTGTTCGTGCAATTAATAAACTCGGGGAAGTTAGTTTGAGTAAACAATTGACAGTGACTTCTCGATCGTCTATAGACACATCAACAATCCATGAAACTTCAATGAAACATATCAAATACTTAGAACGTGATCATGATGAACCATCTTATGCAATTGATGATTATTCCAAAGTGAAACCTTATTTTGTAAAACCTCTTCGTAATCCTGACCATGAGTTCCAAGAAGGATCTAAAGTACACCTAGAAGCCCAAATTGAACCGGTTAACGATCCATCTCTAACAGTGGCTTGGTTCTTCAACGGAAAACCTTTAAAAACTGGTTCACGCTTTGTGACGCGATTCGATTTCGGTTATATATCGTTAGATATTTTAGACCTTTTCTATCAAGATACGGGTGAATATACTGTGAGAGTGTCTAATCAACTAGGATCAGCTCATTCATCTGCATCTATCAAAGTGGCCAAAGATTCCCGAGTTGTTACTTCATCTCAATACCCAGATTCAGCTGAACAAATTAGACACCTTGAAGATCACTCAAGATACAAGAGACAAGAAATGGTGGAAACTTCAGTCGATCGTGCTCCAATTTTCACCAAACCATTGAAAAATGTTGAAACATTCGAAGGTACTAATGTTCATCTTGAAACTCGATTACTTCCTTCTGGTGATAACTCGATGGATGTTGAGTGGTTTGTTAATGGTGTAGCACTTCCAGTTGGCCATAGGTTCCGTCCACGTTATGATTTTGATTTCATTTCCCTTGATTTACTTGGTGTTTATGCTCAAGACTCGGGTATTTATACTTGCAAGGCTAAGAACGCTTTGGGTGAAGCCGTTACAAGTTGTAATATAACGATTTATGCAAAAGATCCATCAGTTATCCAGGAATCTCAACACCCAGAAGCATACCAACAGATTCAACATTTGGAAGATCATTCAAGATACAAAAGGTCAACTTCGACCGAAGAGATAGTCGCTAGTAAACCCAAATTTTTGACGCGATTCAAGGATATTGCAATTCGTGAAGGTGGTGTTGCTCACTTCGAGTGTCGCATTGAACCCATAAATGATCCTAAACTTCAAGTTGAATGGTATCACAATGGAGTTCAGATGATGGTTGGAAGTCGTTTCCAACCTTTTCATGATTTTGGTTATGTAGCTTTGAATATACTCAAATGTATTGAAGAGGATTCTGGTGTTTATACTTGCCGTATTATTAATGAGCTAGAATCGGCTGATATGAATGTCAATTTAAAGGTTTTATCTGAAGCATCGATAGAACTATCATCTAATAATCCGGAAGCATTTAAAAAAATAAGACAGTTAGAAGATTACTCAAGATATCAACGCGAACAAGTGGACGAAGAAGTCATTCGTTCAGGTCCCGTTTTCACAACAGCACCTAGAAGTTTGGTTATCAATGAAGGAGAACGAGCAAGGTTTGAATGTTCCTTAACTCCAGTTGGTGATCCTAATTTGAAGGTAAATATAACATTCTTCTAAGCCGACTTCTTTAATTTATGAACATTTTATTTCTAAAAGTTGATATTAATAAAGATTTTGATGTTAATTACTTTTTAGGTTGAATGGTTCAAAGATGGTAAACCAGTTAAACAAGGCACAAGATTCGTGCAAATATTTGACTTCGGATTCGTTGCTTTGGATATTATGGGAGCTTATGAGGAAGACTCTGGTCGATATACTTGTAAAGCTACCAATGCTTTTGGCGAAGCTGTTACTTCAGCTGAATTGAAATGTCATGGGAAAAAATCCTTAATCACTGAACCTCAACTGCCTGAAAGTTTAGAGGCTATACAGGCTCTTGAAGGTCATGGACGTCGAGTTCGTGCTCAAATTGACGAACCTGTTACAACTCAAGCACCTATTTTCACATCTGCTATGAAAAATATTGAGCTTCAAGAAAATGGATCAGCACACTTTGAGACTCGAATAATTCCCGTTGGTGATCCAACTCTTCGAGTTGAATGGTTCCAAAATGGACTACCTTTATTGCAAGGTTCAAGAGTACGAGCACAACATGATTTTGGTTATGTTTCATTAGATCTTCAACGAGTTTTACCTGAAGATTCAGGTACTTATACATGCAAAGCAACTAATGCATTGGGACAAGCTATGACTTCTGCGACTTTAAAAGTAACACCAACTGGTTCAATCCTGGTTGATTCACAATTCCCTGAAGGATTACAGAAAATAACACAATTGGAATCACAACAAAAATATGTGCGAGAACAATTTGATGATCGTCCAACAGACTCGAAACCAAATTTTGTAACTGCATTAAAAGGTCCTTCCGAATTAGTTGAGGGCTCATCTGGGCACTATGAATGTCGCATTGAACCTTTTCCAGACTCAACAATGAAGGTTGAATGGTTTCGTAATAACCAACCCTTAACATTGGGACATCGTTTTAGAACGATGTTTGACTTTGGTTTCGCTGCTCTAGATATACTTCAAGTTATCTCTGAAGATTCAGGCGAATACACAATTAAAGCTTCAAACCATTTAGGAAGTGCAACTTCATCCATTACTATTCGAGTCAAGGGTAAAGAGTCCATCATTCTAGAACCACAGCAACCTGACTCTATTGCCAAAATACGTGCCCTTGAAGGTCAAAACAGATATTATCGTGAAGAGATTCGAGATGTCGAAATTCGAGAAAAACCAAACTTTGGTCGTCCTTTGTACAACCTGGACAATCTTCATGAAGGCCAAACTGCTCATTTAGAGGCAACACTGACGCCAGTAAATGACCCTTCAATGCGTGTTGAATGGTTTGTTAATGGAGTCCCAATAGCCACTGGAAGTCGATTCAAAACAATGCACGATTTTGGATACGTAGCTTTGGATATAGCCGATGTAGTGCCGAGTGATTCTGGTGTTTATATGTGTAAAACCACTAATAAAAATGGTGAAGCTGTAGTTACTTGCTCTGTCCGTGTTACTGGAGGTTCGCGAATTGAAACCAGCACTTTGCATGAAGAATCACTCGCACAAATACAGAGACTAGAGTCAACCTTTGTAAGGCCTGTTGAAGCCCCTTTGCCTCCACAACAACGACCTGTCTTTACTAAGCCACTAAAAAGTTTGGACGGTTTGAAAGAAGGTCAATCTGCTCACCTTGAGTGTCGCTTAGAACCCATCAATGATCCCAAATTGCGAGTTGAATGGTTTGTCAATGGAGCTGCTATAAAAACAGGACATCGTTTCCGAACTACCCATGACTTTGGCTATGTAGCATTGGACATTTTGTATGTTTTCCCAGAAGATTCTGGAACTTATTTCTGCAGAGCCACCAATGAACTTGGTGAAGCCGTTACTACAGCGTCCATTGTTGTTGCCGCTAAAAAGTCAATTCTCTCAGATACTTATCATCCCGAAGGTTTGGAGAAGATTGCAGCTTTAGAAGCTCAGGGATTACCTCAAAGAGCTGAAATCGAAGATAGACCCATTTCTAAGCCTGTTTTTGTTTCTGAACTTCGAGGTCGAACTGAATACAATGAAGGTCAAGCTAGTCATTTTGAAGGACGCATTGAACCCGCTCACGATCCAAATTTGAAGGTTGAAATGTATCACAATGGAAAGCTTCTTCCGGCTGGTAAGTGCCATTTCATTGGCTATTTATTATTTATTATTGTTATTTATTAATAATTGATCAAGAAATCAAGTAAATGATCTTTGTCTGATATTGAAATGTCTTTGGCCTATTTTAATGGTAATGATTGCAGCCTTCGAATTTCGATTAGTTATTCTATGGACTTCGAGCTCTCGATCGCTTCTGATTTTTTTCAATTATCGATTGTTGATCATAAATTTTTATTTTGAATCTTGAAAAATCTGAAAATCTGAAATGAAATGTTATAATAAAGATTCAAGTGTTTTGATAACATTTAAAAATCGAAAAAACCAAGTAAATTTTATTACAATACTCGTTAATCGTTTAATTAAAAAGTTTAAATAGGACAAAGACTTGTGTGCTTGCCTGTACATGCTTACCTGTATTTCAAGTTTTTTATTAATAACGAAATTACATTGTGATGCAACTCTTTGATTCTTTTCATCAAACAGGGGCAAGATTCCATAGAGTATTTGACTTTGGTTATGTCGCACTTGATATAATGTGTTTGGTCCCAGAAGATAGTGGCAATTATACCGTTAGAGCTTTCAATCAACTTGGTGAAACTCGAAGCTCAATAAATCTTCAAGTTCATGGTTAGTCAATTAATAGTTATATTTCATTGACTTTGCACTTTCATTGCACTTCATCTAACGCTATTTTATACTCACAGGAGCGACGTCCATCCTTTCAGATACTCTGCATTCGTCTGCTCTTCCAAAAATTCATCACCTGGAGAATCCTGTTATCGTCGAAAAAACTCAGGAAGTAGCTACTTTTCAAAGACCTGTTTTCACCCAGACTTTGACTAACCTTGATAATCTGATTGAAGGAGGATCTGCTCATCTTGAATGCAGATTAATTCCAGTTGGTGACTCTAATTTAAAAGTTGAATGGTTCCGTAACTCAGCACCATTGCAAATAGGTGAGATGCGATAAAACAATTTGTTCCAAAAATATCTTTTGACAAAACTATTCAACAATAGATAGAACTAATCTGTATATTTTGTTAATCATCCGATTTTAGGATCTAGATTCAGAACTGTTCACGATTTTGGTTATGTTGCTTTAGATATCATGTATTTAATGCCTGATCAAGATGCAGGTATTTATATGTGCAAAGCAACCAATCAACTTGGAGAAGCAATTACTTCTTGTTCATTAAAGATTAAAAGTAAGCGACAGTGTTGATTTTGATAGAAACCAAATCATTTGTTTCTAAATCTAATTGTTTTACTGTGTATGTTTCAATAGCTAAAGCTGCGCTTGAATTGGACACAAAACATCCTGAAGGATTACAAAAGATTCGCCAGCTTGAGGAGTCAAGCAATAAGATTGAAGCTTTTGTTCCTGAAAAAATTTACGAAAGGCCAGTTTTCACTGCATCTTTATCTGGTCCCAATGAAATACAAGAAGGACAGCCTATTCACTTTGAGGCGCGAGTTATACCAACAGATGATCCTAATCTGACGATCCATTGGTTTGTGAATGGAGTAGAGTTAAAATCTGGTAATTAAAGTTCCATTAACTGGTGATATTTCTATCTTCACAGAATAATTAATTTTGTTATTTTTCTTTTAGGATCTCGATTCCGTGTTGCCAATGATTTCGGTTTCGTAACGTTGGATATTGCCTATGCATACCCAGAAGATTCAGGAATTTACATGTGCAAAGCAGTTAATTCAGCAGGGGAAGCTGTTACATCTGCCTCGGTCAGAGTCAAATCAAAATCATCCATTCTTTTGGACTCACTTCACCCAGGAGCAGTGCAGAAAACTGCATGGCTTGAAAATGCAGCCTCGCGAGTTCCAGAACGCATTGAGACAAAATCTGTTAAAGCTCCTGTTTTCACTAAACATTTAACATCTCATGAGATGTTAGTTGAAGGTCAAAATGTTCACATTGGAGGCCGAGTTGAGCCCGTTGATGATGAAAAGTTAACTGTTCAATGGTACAAGAATGGTAAAAGTTTGGAAGAAGCATCAAGAATCATTTCTAGATTTGACTTCGGTGTTGTCAGTTTAGATGTTGTTGGTGTTAGGCCTGATGATTCGGGTATTTACACATGCAAAGCAGTTAATGAAGTCGGTGAAGCAATTTCGACCTGCACAATCAAAGTGGAAGGTAAAGTCGACTCAGTATTAGAGATAAATATAAATTTAACATAATTATGTCTGTCTTCATTTTAGGTAGAGAAGGCTTAGTTCTTGGAACTGAACACCCTGAAAGCCTACAAAAAATTCGTGAACTTGAATCAGTTCAAGTTTTGCGAAAAGAAACTGTTGAACCTGAGTTTTCAGCTCCTGTTTTTATTACCCATTTGAATAATGTGGAGTTAAAAGAAGGAGAAACAGCTCACTTTGAATGTCGAGTTGAACCGTCTAAAGATAACAGTTTGAAGATTGAATTCTTCCATAATAATAGACCTCTGCAAACAGGTTCTAGATTCTCAGTTAAAAACGATTTTGGTTTCATTACATTAGACATTTCATCTACTCAGGCTGAAGATTCTGGAATTTACACCTGCAAAGCAACCAATTCGAAAGGCCAAGCAACATCAACAGGATCTTTGAAGGTTACTTCGAAATCATCAATCATTTTAACACCACAACATCCAATGGGACCAGAGGCTTTGGAAAAAATTCAACAGTTGGAAGCTCGATCAGGCTATATCACACCAATTGTAGCTGATATCACTTATCCTAAACCCTATTTTGTAGTCCCTCTTCAGCCCAATTTCGCTACTGAAGAAGGTAAACCTCTGCATCTCGAATGTCGCATTGAACCATCAGCTGATCCTAATTTAACTATTGAATGGTTTGTCAATGGAAAACAACTTGATATGGGAAATCGATTTAATCTTATCAATGATTTCGGTTTTGTAGCTTTCGATTTCAAAGATACTTGGAATCGAGATAGCGGTATCTACACTTGTAAAGCTAAAAATGCTCAAGGAGAAGCTTTTACATCAACAACTATTCTAGTTTTATCATCCGAAACTTCAATTATCGAGTCAACTCTTCACCCTGAAGGCAAAAGAGGATTGGAAGAGATTCAACGACTTGAGGAGTCATTAAGGCGCAAAGAAGTCACTTTGGCTCCAGAAGAAGGCCGCGCTCCTGTATTCACAAGCCAATTTAAGCCGATGTCTAATTTGTCAGAAGGCGATTCATCTCACTTTGAGGCTACTCTTGAACCAGTTGGTGATCAAACTATGACCGTTGAATGGTCCCATAATGGTAAAGCTTTGAATGTCGGTCATCGAATAAGAACTTATTATGCTTTTGGTTTAGTTCTTTTGGAGATCGTGGATTTGAGGCATGAAGATGAAGGTGATTATAAATGTGTGGCCAAAAATAAATGGGGATCAACTGAAGCTTTTGTTAATTTGACCATAATTGATCGAGAAAAAGGCGAAAAGCCTAAATTCACAAGACAACTTAATTCATTATCTAACTTGAAAGAAGGAGATTCAGCTCATTTTGAATGCAACCTTATCCCAGTTGGTGATCCTAATTTGTTTGTGAAGTGGTTCCACAACCGAGTAGAGCTTCGAGAATCATCTAGAATTAAAACCCTGTCCGACTTTGGTTTTGTCGTCATGGATATTTCGTTTGCACACGAAGAAGATTCAGGGGAATATGTTTGTGTTGCTACAAACAAATATGGTTCAGATGTAACTCGTTGTACTTTATCAGTAACTGGCTCAGGAGGAATATTGAGAGATTCATTGCAGCCTCAGAGCTTAGGAGCAATTGCTGCTCTAGAAGGAGCCAATACCAGCTTTAGTAGAAGTCATGTTCAAGTCGATTCGACCTTGTCTGCTCCACCTAAATTCATTACACAGATTGTCTCATTAACAGGATTAGTTGAAGGACAATCAGCTCATTTCGAAGCACAATTATCTCCACCAAATGATCCATATTTGAAGGTCGAGTGGTATGTTAATGGTAAATTACTTCCCAATGGTCATCGTTTCAGAACTTTCCATGACTTTGGAATAGTTATTCTTGACATTCTCGATTGTGTTGCCGAAGATACAGGAGAATATGTATGTAAAGCAATAAATAAATTAGGAACTGATATCACAAAAGCAACACTAACAATTAAAGCTAAATCATCAGTTATTTATGATCCTCAAATCCCACCAGAGATGACTTCGAATGAAAGAATCATTGAGATAGAAGAGATGAGATCACGAAGACGCACTGAGATCACGGAGGTTACTCGAAGTGAAGCTCCAAGGTTTATAAAGCCCTTAGAGAATCCACCAGTTCTCAGGGAAGGTGAAAATGCTCACCTTGAGGCCAAATTAACACCAACTGATGATCCTGATCTGCAGGTTTTGTGGTTTAAAAACAGTATTGCGCTTCAAGCATCTACACGAATGCGAACTATTCATGATTTTGGTTTTGTTGTACTTGAAATCAGTCCCGTTTATCCAAATGATTCAGGAGTTTATACATGCAAAGCTGTCAATAAATTTGGTGAAGCTGTCACTACATGTACTGTTCAAGTTACTAGTAAAAGATCCATCATTTTAGAGAGTCAATTACCTCAAGGAATGGAGGGTGGAATTGAAAAGATTGCTGCCATCGAAGAAGCAGCCAGTACTAAGATTAGTGAGGTCACTTTAGATACAGAGATCAAACAGGCGCCCAAGTTTTTGAGTCAACCAGATGACCAAGAGCTACCCGAAGATGCCATGGCACACTTTGAGTGTCGATTAACTCCTACTACAGATCCAACAATGAAAGTCGAATGGTTCTTTAATGGGCGATCATTGGTTACTGGAAGTCGTGTCAAAACTATTTCTGATTTCGGCTTCATCATTTTAGAAATCGCTGGTGTCTATTCTCGTGATTCGGGCATTTACACATGTAAAGCATCCAATGCATATGGCGAAGCAACGATTTCCTGCCGATTAACAGTCAAGTCAAAACAATCTATTATTTTGGAGCCTCAATTGCCTGAATCATTCATCACGGGCACTGAATCTATTCAAAAGTTGGAGGAAAACCTTTGGCGAACACCTGAAATGATTTATGACCAAGAAAAGTCAATGCCACCAAGATTCGTTACTCATCTTAAAGAGTTGGAAAAGGTTGAAGGTGCATCTGCTCATTTTGAATGTCGATTAGAACCGGTGGGTGATCCTCATTTGCATATTGAATGGTATCATAATGGGGTTCTCTTACTGACTGGATCAAGAGTACGAACTGTTAACGACTTTGGATTTGTCGTTCTCGAAATCGATTGGTTACTACCCAGAGATACTGGTGAATATGTGTGTCGGGCAACAAATAAATTTGGTACTGATGTGACAAAAGCAGTTTTAAAAGTTAAATGTAAGTTTTGAATTAATTCTCATTTTATATTTGGCTTTAACTATTTCGTTTGTTCTACTTTTTCAGCGAAACGCGACATTATCTTGGATCCTCAGCTTCCACCTGAATTTTCAGTTGATAAATTGAAACAATTGGACATGAGATCGAAGAGTGTTGCTATTGAAGAAGAGTCTAAGCTACAAGCTCCTCGATACATTACGCAGATCCAATCACTTGAAAATCTAGTCGAAGGAGATTCGGCTCATTTTGAATGTAAATTGTTACCTGTCGATGATCCACATCTTCGTGTTGAATGGTATCATAATGGTGAACCTCTTATCACTGGTCATCGATTCAAAACCACTCATGACTTTGGTTTTGTTGCTTTGGATATTTTATACATTCACCCAGAAGATTCGGGTGAATATATTGCACGAGCAGTTAATCAAGTTGGTGAAGATGTAACCAGAGCTATCATCAGATGCCGCGCTCGACAAAAGATCATTTATAATCCACAATTACCCAAAGAAATGGAAAGTGGTATTCAAAAAATTGCTCAGATAGAGTCATCACGTCAAAGGTAAGTGTGTGATATTTTCCAGTTGCTGAAGTTTTTGATGATTTTAATTTTATTAAATTAGATATGAAAGTGCTGCTGATGCTGGTAACCAAGAAAGAGGGCCTCCAATGTTTGTCATGAAACCTGAACCTCAAACAGTCCTTGAAGGAGACTGGGCTAAATTTTGTTGTCGAGTCATTGGCTATCCTCGACCTAGAGTCATGTGGATTCTCAATGGCAACACCATTATTAATGGTTCAAGATACAAGCTTAGCTATGATGGAATTTATCATTTGGATATTCCTAAATCGAGACAATATGATAAAGGCAAGGTCGAGGTTTATGCTCGCAACATTCTAGGTGAAGCACATTGTTGGACCTCGTTAGATGTTAGACCAAGGAATGATGATTATCGGGCAGTTCTCAAACATTCACCAAGACGTAAGTTTCTCAATATGTTTGAATTTATTGATAATGATTTCTTTCTTTTGCTTTATGAATAGCCTGGTATGATTATGATATAAGTAGATATCAGAAGGAGCGAAAAGAAACGGAACTAGACAAAATATTTGAAGAGAAGCTCACACCTGGAGGAACCGAGAAAGAAGTTTGGAGAACTGAAGAACTCAGTGAAGATGAAAGAGTTAAAATAAGGGAATTTCAAACAGATCAAGAAGTAAGCAAACAGACTAATGATAATCTATTTCTAATATCTCAAGTTTTAATCTTCTTATTTACATTGGATTTAGGGAAGACCTGAAATCAAAAGGTACACAACTGAAGCTGTTTATGCTGATAAACAAGCTATTCAAGAAGTCAAACCTGCTGGGCAATCAAATGTTTCGTGGATGGCTAAGTCTTATCAGACTCATGTTGATTCCCAATCGAGAGATCCTTTAGAATCTGTTGTGCATGGTAAAGAGATTTATACTAAACAACAGAAGCAAATTCAGAAAGAACTTCAAGGAGATCTTGAGATAACAAGAAAAATAAAAACCACTGAAACGATGTCACAAGAACACAAAGGAGTAACTAAAGAGAGACGTGTGATTGGGCCGCCACGAAAAACGAAACCACCTGAATTTACTAAGAAAATTCAACCTGTTCGTGTATATGAAGGTGAAAGAGCTACGTTTGAATGTCACTTTTCCGGAGATCCAGTTCCTACTATCATTTGGTTCCGGGAAAACTTTGAAATTCAAAATTCGAGAGATTTCCAGGTGAGCAATAATACCTTATTAACTGTCCACATTTGGACAGATCAAATCTCTCACAAATGCTACTTTCAGTTATTAATATTTTGTTTTGAACTTTTAAATTGATTATTATTCAGATTGAGACTACAGATAATAAATCAAGCCTCACTATCCGTGAAGTGTATCTCGAAGATTCTGGCGTTTTTTCGGTAAAAGCAGAGAATGCTGTTGGTTCAGCAAAAAGTTCAGCCAATCTTGTTGTTGAAGGTATAGCATTATAATCTAGATAAATAACTTAAATAATACGTTAACTTTTAATCATGACAGAACGTAAAGACCATAAATCGGGAGCTGTTCCTCCTAGTTTCTCCAAGACGATTGAAGATACTCGAGCATCTGTCGGTGAATTGATTCGTCTTGATGCTAGAGTCATTGGCTCTAAACCATTAGATGTTTATTGGCTTAAAAATGGTTCAAAAATATTACCCGGAGTCACTCATAAAATGATTGACGATGAAGACCAAAATACTCTGCTTATATTGGAAGCTGTTCTTGAAGATTCTGGTAATTATGAGTGTGTGGCCATCAATCAAGTTGGTGAAGCTCGATGTCAAGCCAGAGTGATTATCGATGGACCCAAAACACCATCAGTACCTTCAACACCAACCACACCATTATCAGGAAAGGAAAGACCACCGATGTTCACCGAACAATTGAAAGATATCAATGTAAATGAAGGTGAACCAGTAACTTTCAAATGTAAAATTAGCGGAGTGTCAGGTAAGTTGCTGCATGTTAAGAAAAATACCCATTTTAAGTGCCATTAGTATCATTGTGGATAATAAATCCATCTTTCGCTTTTTTTCATGTCATAACAACCAGCATCTCAAGTTTCTTGGTACAAAGGAGATAGTTTGATTAAACAATCTCGTTACTTCCGAATGGGACACGAAAGAGATGCATTCACGTTAAAAATATCGGAAGCTTTCCCAGAAGACGAAGGTGTTTACAAGTGCATAGCCACCAATTCATTAGGGAGTGTTACTTCATCAGCTCGACTTCAAGTGATTCGTATGTAAATGCTCATCTTTTATTAATTTAATGCTTAATTAATGATTTGTTTTCTTTTCCTTTTCCAGTTCCTGATTCAATGTCTTCTTCACCAAGCTTGAGTCCATTACAAGACCTCAGAGTTCCTGTTGGAAATCCAGCTCGTTTTGTCACCTCTATTTCAGGTTGTCCAACTCCGTCGATATCATGGTACAGAGAGGGACAAATAATTCAACATACTCGCGATTTCCAGGTAAATTTTTGTGATTAAACTTCTAATTCAAACATTTTGACTGATCTTTTTTCTCATCTTTCAGATGTTTCAAGATAATGCGTCCTGTTCCCTGGTTATTCGTCAAGTTTACCCTGAAGATAGTGGTACTTATGTTTGTCGAGCAACAAACGACAGTGGTCAAGCTGAAACATCTGCTCGATTAATTGTGGAACAAACTAGGAAATAATAAATTGAAGATTCGCAATTTTCTTCTTCATCTATAGTCACATAATAATGATACCACTTTGATGGATCTCATCTAAACATATTCATAATCTACAATTCGTTGAAATTTCTAATTTGAAATAATTGAAACTAAGCAACGGTAACAATTAATTTAAATTACATCGTATTCTCGCTCTTTCATCGACATTTTATTCTATTTTTGTCCTGTCCTTATCAATTGTTATATTATTTATGCTCAACTGTTCTTAATCAACTATTGTTATTTGCTTAATGTTAACTGTTATATTTTGAAAGGGAAGACAATTACTGTTAGAGTTATTATTACTATGATCTATGTTTCAAAATACATGGTTTAAATTTTGAGTTCAAAAAGCTTACAGCAAATAATACTCTTATATACTTGTTATTATCTTGTAGACTTGCAAACTAATGTAAATTTTGCCACCAACCAATGATTTTAATACTATAATGTACTAACTTTCTGCCTACAATTTAGTTCTGTTCTTAATTACATTGATTTTTTGAACTATTGAAGTTTGTTTTTCCTTTTCAACTTGACTCAAATTTGCTAATTAAATAAATCAGAATTCATGTCATCCCATTCAACCTAAGTCTTGTGGCGTAGACAAACTAGAGAGAGCGTTTAATCAGTCCAAAAAAATGAACATGCAGAATCGTTTGCCTTTTTGCGTTATTCTGTGTTTAACGCAATAATTTTCATTCAAGTAAAAGTATCTATACTTGCTCCAACAATAGTCCGGACAAAATTAACAATTATACTATTAGTATTTTATGATCAATTGTTAGCTCAGTGGTTAGAGAATTGCTTAGGGAAAAGTGTTAGGGAAAAGTTTTAGGTAACGCGCATAAATTTATTACACTATATATATTCGCACAAAATCAGACCCTTTCCTTCAGCGCTCGTGTCTCTGGTGCTTCTGCCTGGGTCGACTGGGATTGTATTCAAAATCATTTCCAAGAGAGAAATCAAACCCAGGCTATCCTAAAATATCTTGCATATTTCAGCATTGAGTGACTTTGCAATAACATTTATAGTATTTAGTATTATAAGTGCTAATATTTTCTCTTTCAGGTCGGATATCTCAGATGATATGACTAGAGTCATGAAACTTTGAACTTACTTTTAAGGGTATATAAAAACCCGTGAGCTGACTTCTTCTCTCTTCAAGTCTCAAATTTCTGACATAAAGCGTCTGACATACTTGACATACTCCCATATTCATATGACTAATTAGTGATGAAAATCTGAGATAATTCGTTTAATGATGAATGGCCAAAATAAAGAGGAAAAACCGATAAATTGGAAAAAGTGTTCGGCCATTTCGTTAGAGCAACTATTTTTATCGACAATAAGTTTCAGCTCTCTAACTTTTACGGTCACAGATAACGGCCTTTTTAATCGAAAACCGTAATGATCTTTTGCACAGAAACAGCAAAATTTATTTTCCGAAATAAGGGCATTTTCTGGTTGACCATTGAGAGTGGAACCGGAAAAATAGTTTACCTTTTTCATAAATTTCAGTGGTTCCACCCAAACCATCTTTGCCTAATGGTTCCTCAACCTTCTTACTTGGAATTTCAAAACTAAATTGAATCAAGCGATGCTCTTTCGTGAGCTCAATTCAAGCTTGATTAGGATTCAATTTGGGTTGCATAAAGGCCAATTATTGGTTAACATTTCAAAATTTTTGGAGGAAAAATTAAATTTCAAGAAATGCAAGCTTTTGTCGTTAAACACAATTAAAGGCTCACAAAGATTCTAACTCTAACAGTTGTCAGTATTGAACAGTATGGTTCATAAGTCAAGTTGAATTTCATGAAAATTTTGTCGTTGAACACAATTTAAAGCTTTAAATAACTTCTCTAAGAATACCTTTTTTCCCTCCTTTAGGTTTTGGAATGGTGAGTGGAATTTGAATTCTGGTTATTAATAGGCTTGATATTTCTTTAAGCTTTATTCATTCTTAAGTGAAGTTAAGTTTTAGTAACATTTATTAGAATAAAGTTTCAGATTACAGTTCGATAATGTCCTCTACTGTACCAAATGAATAGATAGAAAGAGATTGGGAGTTGACAAAGTTGATTCTGAGAGTCGTGATTATCGTTTAGAAATTTATTTGCGTTAATAAATTGCTTATCTAATTCAAGTCCACCAGATGTCGTCTGATTACCGGCAACTAATAATTTGCCGGTAATCAGAAAATGTAAAGCTTGTTTTAATTTGTGTTAATCATTCATAGTCATATGCAATTTTGATCACTTTGCTAAGACTGAGAAATAATTTTTAAAGAAATCACAAGTCTATTAATAACCAAGATACAGATGGAGAAGATGATGATGATGATGATGATGATGATGAAAGAAAGAAAGAAAGAAAGAAAGATGTTAATGAGATGATGGCTAACATCTAAATTTAAATAGATCAAGATACAGAAGAAGAAGAAGAAACTTGAAACAGAATAAATCTCTTTTTACTTTCTCTTTTCTAAAAATAATAGACTTAAAAATCCTGCGTTTCAATTCAGGTTTTGTGTTTTCTTCATCGATTCATGGAGTAAGCCAGAATAAAACAAGATAAAATGTCTCAGTGTAAAGTATTATATGTTTAAATTAAATTGAATTTGGGTGAACCTCAATCGTCTTTTAATCAAAACTATTGTTTACCAATCAAAGTTATGTATTCATCAAGAGGAAGATCAAATATTTCATCATCTACTTCTCAAACTTATGTGTAAGTTTCCAGCTTTCTTCATCAGTTCATTCAAATTGAATTATTATTGCATCTTCGTGAGGTTTGAAAGTGTCTCAACATATTATGTGTATTACTCATAAAGATGATGATATACTGTGAATTTTTTCTAATTATAAACAGATTGGCTATGTTGAGTACTTCAACTATTAAGTACTATAAATGGTTGGCTCTTTCATAGTTCACGATAACATCTAAGTGTGAAAGTTGAAAATTGTGTTTAAAATGCTAGCAAGCAAAAGTTTCACTATTGTCAGGTCCCATTAAACATTAAACATAAACGCAAAATCTTTTCTCTCTGTGCTTTCCCTTTTCGTCGAACGCAATACTTTTTATTTGCGCAAAAGTGTCTAGACTTGCTCAAGAGTAACGCAAAGTGAATTGATAATTCTTGATTAACTGAAAGTCCAGTGATAGAAAAGAAGACAAAAGAAAAGCAGGGTTTAAGGTTAGACTTATTAAGATGATTTGTAATGTCATTTACACAGTTTACATTTTTGCATACTATGTTGGTGTCTTAAATGGCTTTTTCTCAACGGCGCGCACTTCCCTCGTATGTGTACTAATTGTCTGTGGTCTATGTGGATATACTTACTTGTTCTCGGTCAAACTACTGATTCATGAAATGATCAATTTCATTAATTCCAATTGCTTCTGGGCTTTAATGTTAAATGACAGGCAAAATGAAATTTCAGTCATTATGATGTTCAAAAAGTATTGGAATATAATGAATTTGAAAACATTCATATGCTAAAATTGTATGATGAGCAGAAAAGATGAGACGATTTTGAAGACTGGCAAAAGGCCCAAGCAGATTCTGCAGAAGAGAACAATCTATTTTAGTTTCATTCAGTCACAAAGTCGAGCTATGAATCGCATGTAACAGCGCAATTTCTGTGGTTTGACCTGATTCCCATTTTAGATGTATCTTGTTGTTTCATCTTCATTCTCAATCTTTGTTGCTAATTAAACTAAACTAAGCTTTCTGATTTGTTTCGGAAACAAAAAAAGACAGAGAAAACTGACGAAAGAAAGAGAATAGTTTTATTTTATTTCCTAAGGAGATCCATAAATCTACTTCAATTGTTTTAAGTGTAATTTATTTATTTTTTATTCTAGTTTTGTTAAAAGTTTTTAAATTATTTTTATTTAAGTGTAACAGCAATGAAGTCCAGAAAGAGTTATTCAACTCAAACAAAAAATGGATAAATTTGGTGCTTCTGTGTTAATCTTTCAGTTTATTACTGTGATTATTAAATATCGACCTTTACTCGAATAAATTCGTGTCAAATTAGTGATAAAGTCAATCCATAATGGGAGATACTGAGGCTGGATCAGAACAAGATGATGTATCATTCCTACGAACTGTAAGTTTTCCCTTTTACTTCACAAAACGAACTTTAAATTTAACTATTAAAAACCATCGTAATTAACTTCTTTTTACTTCACTTGCACCTAAAAAGTATCAAGCTTTACTTTTCAAATTAACAGATGAAGTTCAATAGGAATGTATAAATCAAATCTATTGTAAATAGACAAATGTTATGTCGTAACTTAAAACTTAAATAATTCAAGTTACTATTGAAAGATGGTTAAAGAATCTTTAATAAAGATGAAACTTAACTGTATCATCATTAACAGTTTTCAACGTAAAAAAATTGAATCGATTTGATCAATCTTCTGCTCGCTCAGGTGCATTTTCATGGATGATAAGACATCAATGTTAGCTTTAATATTGAATATGAATTATTTTTGGTTAAATCTGTCGCTTTAAGTACTTTATTGGATTTTTTGCTGCAAGCTTTACATAGCACTGCATGATGAGCTTCATATACGGAAGTCTTTTAAGAGTCCTTAAGGGACAGTAAGCAATAACCGGAGATCAGACTTAGTTTTGCAAGAATTAGCTTCTCACTGGTTGGCCAACATAAATTATTATGTTTAATTTGCTCTTTATTCAACTTTTCCTTGTTAATCATCGATTGTTAGCCTAAACTCAGAGACAATTATGATCTAACTTTATTCAAGTATTGATTATACTGGGAATGTAGTTCTCCTCCGTTTCAGATTGAAATTTTCAGTCAATGTCATTTATTAAGCACGATGATTCGTAAATTGGGAAAGAATTTCAAGACAGTTCAGAAATTTGGGTTCATCAAGAGTTACCCTATTCAGTTATGATTTACAATTAATAATTTCTGGTTGAATTTCTTCCAATGATTACAGGATGATATGGTTTGCTTACAAAGCACGGCAACAGGAACTCGAATCTGTTTGGCTGCTGAAGGCTTTGGTAATCGTCATTGTTTTCTTGAAAACATCGCGGACAAAAATTTTCCGCCAGAACTATCATCATGTGTATTCGTAATTGAACAAGCATTATCTGTTCGAGCTCTTCAAGAGATGGTAACTGCTGAAGCACAAGGAACTTCTGAAGGCGGAGGAAATAAAGGAGGTTCAGGAGGCAGCTCAAGAACCTTGCTTTATGGTCATGCAGTGCTGCTTCGTCATGGTCACTCTAAAATGTACTTGGCCTGCCTTTCATCTACCAGTTCATCCAGTGATAAGTTAGCATTTGATGTTGGTCTTCAAGAGCACTCACAGGGTGAAACATGTTGGTGGACTGTGCATCCTGCCAGCAAGCAAAGGTCAGAAGGTGAAAAAGTACGAGTCGGAGATGAAATAATTTTGGTCAGTGTGGCAACAGAAAGATATCTAGTGAGTTACCTTTCTTCAATTGATCATTGTAATTGTTTCAGAAGAGATTGATATTGATAGAGTTTGAGTCTACACGAGCTTCTATGTGTTAATTTATTTTGACTTGAAAAGCTATAAATAAACTTTCGAGTTGGATAATTGTTGAATTTCATTTTGTCTGTTGGACTTGACACTTTTCCAATTAGAGTTATTCGATTTTGTTCACTTTTCTTAGTTTCTGGCAAAATATCAAAGATTGTTGCAACGATTTAATTTATTTTATTCTGTTCTATTCTCTTTTTGATGAATCATCTGAATAGCATACAGCAAAAGAAGAGGAACGAAGTATTGTTGATGCCAGTTTCAAATTGACCCATTGGTCAGTCGCTCCTTTTGGTACTGGACTCAGTCGAACCAAGAATGTTGGATTTGTTTTCGGCGGAGACGTTCTCAGGTTTTACCATGGAGGCGATGAATGTCTTACAGTTCCAGCCAATTGGAATGAATCAACGGGACAGAACATGGTGATTTATGAAGGTGGACCAGTAATGTCTCAGGCCCGGTCTTTATGGAGACTTGAGTTGGTTCGAACGAAATGGGCTGGAGGGTTCATTAACTGGGGCTACCCTTTGCGCATTGTTCACATAACAACTGGACGCTATTTAGGAATGACAGATAAATTTGAAATTTGTCTTGTTGCTCGGGAAAACGCAACTGTAGCTGAAACAGCCTTCTGTTTGAGGCAGAACAAGGACGACAAAAAGATCGCAATCGATGAAAAGGAGGAAGAAGTAATTGGTTTACCATTGATCAAATATGGCGATACTTCGTTCTTTTTGCAACACATTGAAACGGGTTATTGGTTGTCATATCGTTCCTATGAAACCAAGAAAAGAGGAATCGGCAGGGTCGAAGAGAAACAGGCCATTCTTTCAGAAGAAGGTAAAATGGATGACGGACTGGAGTTTTCACGATCTCAAGAAGAAGAAGCTAAAACAGCTCGAGTTATTCGTAAGTGTGGCATAATGTTCAACAAGTTTATAAGAATTTTGGACTGTTTGTACACTCAACGATTCATTCATGGAACTCGAATGGCTTCCACTCGACAAAGTGCAATGCATGGAGGATCAGTGCATGGGAAGAAAAGTCCTACGGAAGGCATGGTGGGTTCACCACCTGGTTCACCGCCTAGAGGTAGTGGTGGTTCATCCATGGCCATTCATCAGATAACTTCAAGTGCTGTATTGCCCCAGTGTGACCAAGAAGAGATGGTCATGTGTTTGGAAGATTTGATTGCTTACTTTGAACAACCACAAGAAGATATTGACCACGAAGAGAAGCAGATTAGACTGAAGGCACTTCGCAATCGACAAGACTTGTTTCAAGAAGAAGGCATTCTCAATCTGATTTTAGAAACAATCGATAAGATAAATACAACAACTAATCAAGGTTTATTGCATTTACTTCTTGGAGGTGAATCAAGTCCATCATGGGACTTGATATCTTCATACTTGTATCAACTTTTAGCAGCCGTGATTAAAGGTAATCACACCAATTGTGCCCAGTTTGCTCAAGCACACAGATTAGATTGGCTTTTTTCTCGATTCTCATCACAAGCTGGTGGTGAAGGAACTGGAATGCTCGATGTGCTTCATTGTGTTCTTACCGATTCCCCTGAAGCTCTCAACATGATGAAAGAAGATCATATCAAAGTAATTATCTCACTCCTTGAAAAGCATGGACGTGATCCTAAAGTTTTGGACATTTTGTGCTCTTTGTGTGTTGGTAACGGCGTTGCAGTTCGTAGTTCTCAAAATAATATCTGTGATAATCTTTTGCCATCAAGAAGTTTACTGCTTCAAACCCGACTAGTTGACCATGTTACCTCGATGAGACCCAATATTTATGTTGGTAAAGTTGAAGGCTCAGCAATGTACCGACGTTGGTATTTTGAGTTGACACTTGATCACGTTGAACAAGTAACTCATTTAGAGCCTCATTTCCGCGTTGGATGGGCCAATACTTCTGGTTACGTTCCTTATCCTGGTGGTGGACCAAAGTGGGGAGGCAATGGTGTGGGTGATGACATATTTTCATATGGATTCGATGGTCTGGCCTTTTGGACATCCGGAGTTGCAAATCAAGTAAGAACAGTTGCTGAGGGATCGCCATTCCTCGTTAAAGGTGATGTTGTCGGCTGTATTCTTGATCTTAATATACCTTTAATTACATTCACTGTAAATGGTCTACCAGTCCGAGGATGTTTCAAGGGTTTCAACACAGACACAGGCATGTTTTATCCTGTCATCAGTTTCTCAGCTAAATACTCTTGTCGCTTTTTGTTTGGTGGTGATCATGGACGCTTAAAGTTTGGACCACCAATAGGCCATTCTCCGTTGGTGGAAGCACTCCTTCCCGGTCAGATACTTCAAGTTGAACCATGCTTCCAATTTGGTGAATTGTCAAAAAACATTATACTTGGTCCAGCACTTGAACTTACAGATGACGCCGCTTTTGTTCCGCATCCAGTTGATACATCAAACGTAAACCTGCCTCAGTACATCGAGGGAATTCGTGATAAGCTGGCTGAAAATATTCATGAAGTTTGGTCAATGAATAAAATTGATTCAGGGTGGGTATATTCAGATGTTCGTGATGATGTATCCCTAAAACACCCTTGTTTAACGTCCTTTGAACGGTTACCAGCGAAAGAGAAAAAGTACGACACAACTTTGGCCCTTTCAACATTAAAAACCATTGTGGCCCTTGGTTATCGTATAACAATGGACAAGCCGCCAGGGAGGATAAAAGTTCTGAGACTTCCAAATGATCCTTATTTACAATCTAATGGGTACAGACCAGCGCCATTAGATTTAAGTGCCATAGAGATTACACCAAAGATCGAAGAACTGATTGAATTGTTGGCCGAAAACACACATAATGTTTGGTCTGCAGAAAGAATCCAGCAAAACTGGACTTATGGATTTTCTGAAGATCCAATGGCTCGAAGAAGTCCACATTTAGTGCCTTACAAGTATGTCGACGATTTGATCAAAAAAGCAAATCGCGATACTGCTTCAGAAATGGTCAAGACTTTATTGGCCTATGGATATGTATTGGAATCTCCAGCTTCAGATGCCTCTGAACTGGATAATTTGATGGGCAAGGCCAAAGTTAAAGGCGAAAATTTCCGTTCGTACAGAGCTGAAAGAACTTATGCCGTTACTACAGGTAAATGGTACTTTGAAATTGAAATACTATCAGATGGACCGATTCGAGTTGGATGGGCAACTCTCAATTTTTCATCTTCGAAAGAGTTAGGAGCAGATGAATATTCCTGGGGATTTGATTGTCACTCTGCTCGAAAGTACAACAGCGGATTGACAGAGACTTTTGGCAAAACGATTTCCATCGGTGACATTATCGGTTGCATGGTCGATATTGGGGATAGAACAATCAGCTTTTCTCTCAATGGTGAACTTTTACTCGACTCATCAGGTGGTGAAATGGCGTTTACTGATGTAAATGTTGGTGATGAAGGCTGTGTTCCTGCTTTAACTTTATCTGTTGGTCAAAAGGTTCGACTCATTCTAGGTCAAGATGTGAATGCTTTGCGATGCTTCACTAATTGTGGTCTTCAAGAAGGTTATCAACCTTTCTGTGTCAACATGAATCGAAATATGACCCTATGGTACAACAAAGATGAGCCCATCTTTATCAATGTGGACGAAACACCATCTCCCATAGAAGTAACTAGAATCCCTGGAGGGTCTGACTCTTCACCCGCCCTCAAAATAAGTCACAAGTTATTTGAAACTCAGGAAAAAGTGAGTTGGGAAATGTTTCGACTGAGTTTGCCGGTGACTTGCAATGGAGAGTTGGTTGATGATAGAGAGAAACAAAGACGATTCGAGGAAAATGTTCGTCGACAGAGACGCACTCGAGCTGAGCGAACAGGCATGCGACATCCAGGTAATCTGGAACAGCATATGCTTCAGTCAGGATTTTCCATGGCCGATGTGAAAGACTTGCAACGAGCTTATTCAGAGGATGCTTCAGAAGATGTTGAAACACCACAACCTGGATCTGGTCCACCAAGTGGTTGGAGTGAGGGTTCTGCTCCTCGTCGTCAAGGGTCATTGACTAAAACCAAATCTTTTGATAATGCATTAACAGTACCATCTCTAGGTCAAGCACAAGCAATGATGCGGGAAACTGGTGGTGGCTTTGCGACTAAAAGAGCCACTTCTGTTGAGACTCTGAACCGTTCAAAGACGTCAGGAGTTGAAGATGCAAACAAAAAGAGATCAAAGTCACCGTTCAGATTGTTCGGCAAGAAAGAACCCCAATTACCTCCAAGATCACCAAGAACAAGGGAAGTCGAACCGCCTACAATAAGTGTTTTAGCATCGAGTGCTACTCAGCTAATTCCCCCAGCAGTTCCAGATCGACCACAAAATATCGGGTAAGTTCGTCTTTTATTGAATATATAATAATTAATGATGAGAACTTAATGATACCTAACTAGTTAAGAATCCTGTTTTTGGTGAAAAAGAAAGTTATCTTATGAGCTTTGTTTTTATTATTTTTGTTTGACTTTCAACAGAACTGGCGATCGTCCAAGCATACCTTTAGCCAGAAGAGGATCGAGATCCAACATATCAGAGGCTTTACCAGACGAAGCCTCAGATCAATTGGATCCTGGATCATTAGATTTGATCGATGAATATTTCTATGGTATAAGAATCTTTCCAGGTCAAGATCCTCATCATGTCTACTGTGGCTGGGTTGTATCCAATTTCCGTCATTATGAGAAAACATTTGACGGCAATTCTGTTCGTCGAGCCACTATTCAAGTTTGGGGTGAAAATGGTCAACTTGCTGAATACTGTGATCGCCAAAACTGTTATATTTTGAATGCTGGTCAGTTATATAATGATGTCAATGAGATTGAACAGTCTGGTGGACGTTCAAATCAAGGCATGTTTGTTGGTTGTCACATTGACTTATCAACTGGTACTTTGACTTTTACTGCTGATGGAAAGCCAACCAAGTATCGATTCCGTCTGGAACCTGGAACTAAACTGTTTCCAGCTGTGTTTTTTGAAGCAACCAGCAAAGAGTGTCTTCAATTCGAACTAGGTCGGACACCAACGACGCTTCCTCTATCTGCTGCTATCTTACGATCATCAGAAAAGCACTTAACACCTCAATGTCCTCCTCGTCTGAAAGTACAGTCACTACAAAGATACCAATGGGCTCGAGTGCCCAATGTATCACTAAAGTCTCACGCTCTAAAACTATCTGATATCCGAGGTTGGTCCATGTTGGTTGATGATGCCGTTTCAATGTTAGCTTTGCATATACCAGAAGAAGACCGATGTGTTGACATTCTCGAACTCATAGAAGCAGAAAAATTTTTAATTTTTCACGCTCGAACACTGGCACTTTATGGTGCGCTTTGTTTTCAAGGCAATACCCGAGCTGCTCATATAATTTGCTCTCATGTTGACGAAAAGCAGCTTCTTTATGCCATCCAATCAGAGTACATGTCTGGACCATTGAGATCGGGATTTGCTGACCTACTAATTAGTTTACATTTAGAGTCAGGAGCTTATGCCCGCTCATTGACACAATATGAGTTCATTGTTCCACTAGGCAACGAGTTGAAGGATTTATACAAAAATAATCCTTGTCTTGCCAATTCAATTTCATCGCTTGAATCTGTTTCTATTCGTCCTCAAATGAAACAATCAGATAAAGTTGAAAAGGTTGAATCGGTTAAGGGTTTATATGCACCCTTTTTCCCCGTTGAAACTCTTAAATCATTTGTAATGGAAGCTCTTGATGAAGCTGTAAAACGATCAAATCGGCCGATGAGAGACCCGATTGGTGGATCAAATACTGACTTATTTGTCCCATTACTTAAACTGATCGATAAACTTTTGTTGAATGGTTACATTGAAGATAACGATTTGGGAAGCTTATTGATTCTCATTGATCCAGCTACTTTTGACAATGAATATGATTTAGAGGCTGAAGCCAAATTGAAAGGACTACTTGAGATGCAACTTGACGAAGGTGTTAAACTACAAATGTGTTATATCCTTCACCATCTGTACGATGTTCAATTACGCCATCGAGTTGAGTCTATAATTTCATTTACCAGTCAATTTGTGGCAGATGTTCAGGTTGACCAATTAAGGCGATATATTTCAGTTAAACAAGAAGATCTTCCAGCCGCTGTTGCTGCCAAGAAAACTCGCGAGTTTCGTTGTGCTCCTAAAGAGCAAATGAGAATGATTCTAGGATTCAAAAATATAGAAGATGAACAAGCCGAAAATTGTCCAACTGGAGAAGATTTAAGAACAGCGCTTAATGAATTTCATGGAGATTTAATGGGCAGAGCAAAGGTTATATTGGAAGGTTGTGCGGAGGAAGAAGCGGCAACAGATAATAAAACAAGTGAAGAAAGTAAATTATCTTGGTCTAAAAAGATATTCGGCCTTGTTAAGGTGGGAAAAGCCTCAATCGAAGGTCCAGTCTCTTCTAACGAACAAGAAAACAGCAACCGACAAGAAGAGATATTCATCCATAAAGTGGTTGATACAGTTAAGCATTGGTCACAAGAATCAGAAATTGAAGATAGAGAATTGATTCGCCAATTATTTTACCTTCTATTACGAAGTTATGATGGAGTTGGAGAGTTAATGATGGCCTTAGAGCAAACATATGTCATTAGTCACACATCTAAAGAGGATGTCGATGGTTTACTACAGCATTTGGCTACAATAAGAGCACTGCTTCCTGTGCAAATGAGTCCTGAAGAAGAAGAAATTGTTCGTGAAACATTATGGACGTTAGTCCAGAATCGTGTCTTCTTCCAACATCCAGATTTGATTAAAATTTTGCGAGTCCATGAAAACGTTATGGACATTATGACAAATACCTTGAGTAAGAGAGCGCAAGGTGAGTCAGGAGGAAGTTCAGGTTTGACCGGTGGATCTAGTAATGCTGCGGGTTCAGCCCATGCAGGTACTGGTGGTTCTGGTGGAGCCAATAAAGTAGAGTCAGAAGGAAGTGGAGCCACGGCTATTGGAGATACTTCGGCCATGGTTGTAGCCACTTGTAGATTTCTGTGTTACTTTTGTCGTTCGAGCCGAACTAATCAAAAAGCAATGTACCAACATCTCGACTTTCTTCTGCAAAATTCAAACATATTGCTTTCACGCCCTTCTCTCAGAGGATCAACTCCATTGGATGTTGCTTCATCATCTGTGATGGAGAATCCAGAATTGGCATTAGCTTTGAGAGAAAATTATTTAGAAAAAATTGCCGTTTATTTGTCCAAATGTGGTTTCCAATCAAATCAAGAGCTTCTTGATAAAGGTTATCCTGATCTGGGTTGGGATCCGGTTGAAGGTGAAAGATATTTAGACTTTTTCCGAACCTGTGTTTGGGTTAATGGCGAATCGGTTGAAGAGAATGCAAATTTGGTTATTCGATTGTTAATTCGTAGACCTGAATGCTTAGGACCCGCTCTAAGAGGCGAAGGTGAAGGACTGTTGCAAGCAATCAAAGATTCAATAGAAATGACTGATAAAATGAATAGACAGTCGAATCAGGTTGAAATGAGAAATGCAATGATGTCAAGTGAAGAAGAGAAAGAAAATGACGATTTTATTGACATGGGCGCAGCAATACTCAACTTTTATTGTGCTTTAGTGGATTTACTTGGTCGATGTGCTCCGGAGGCGGCTACTATTGCTATGGGTAAGAATGATTGTCTTCGAGCTCGAGCTATTCTTAAATCTTTGGTTCCAATGCAAGACTTGGAAGGTGTTCTTGCTTTGCGCTTTTCAATATTTTCATCTCCCGAAGCAATGACAAGAGCCGATTTACCGATAGGTTTTCTTCCTCAACATAAACAGTCCATTGTACTTTTCCTGGAGCGAGTTTACGGAGTTGAAAATCAGGAAGTTTTCTTTAGATTACTTGAAGATGCCTTCTTACCCGATTTACGCGCTGCTACCATGATGGAGCGCCACGATGGCTCAGAGTCACAAATGGCACTGGCACTTAATCGTTATCTTGGTAACGCTGTACTTCCTCTTCTCATAAAATATTCACACTATTTTGGTAATGCTGAAAATTGGGCTTCTTTGATGGACGCGACTCTTCACACGGTCTACAGACTGTCAAAGGTTAAGATATTAACAAAAGGACAACGAGAATGTGTTTCTGATTTCCTTGTTGCCTTAACTCATGAAATGCAGCCCAGCATGCTGTTGAGTTTACTTCGTAAATTGACAATCGATGTTTCAATCCTTACAGAATATTCTACAGTCGCCCTTCGATTATTGACATTACATTACGAACGATGCTGTCGTTACTACGGACACAGTGGATCAGGATCAGCTTCTGCAGAAGAAAGAAAGTTAACTATGCTATTGTTTTCCAATATTTTTGATTCCTTGGCTAAAATGGAATATGATCCTGATCTTTTCAAAAAAGCGCTTCCTTGTTTAACAGCGATAGCGTGTGCCTTGCCTCCCGATTATTCAATGACACCTTCAACTGATGATTCCTTGCACACAAAGACAGTTCGAGATGATGGACCTTATCTACCTAATCCTGTAAATACGAGTGGGATAAACTTAACTGGTGGCTTAGTAAACTTGATAAATAGGTTTGCTGAACATTACCATGATTCTTGGTCTCAAAGGAAATTCGAACAAGGCTGGAGTTACGGAGATTCATGGAGTCTTGAGAGAAAAACTCATCCAAGATTGAAACCCTATTATATGCTAAACGATTACGATAAAGAAAAGTACAAAGAGCCAATAACCGACATAATAAAGACTTTATTGGCTTTGAGTTGGCAATTGGAGCAAACAGATAACAGTCAAATGAATGCTAGAGCAAATTCAAGAAACGATATTCGTCCCAATCTAAACGATTACAGTCCACAACCTGTTGATACATCAAGTCTTACATTGAATAGAGACATTCAAAGTCTATCGGAAAGATTGGCTGAGAATGCCCATGAAATTTGGGCTAAAAAAACCAAAGAAACTTTAGGTGGAATAATTCATCCTCAAATGGTTCCATATGATCTGTTGACGGACAAAGAGAAGCGTAAAAATCGTGAAAGATCGCAAGAATTCTTGAAATACTTGCAATATGAAGGATTCAGAGTTTACAAGTAAGTTTTACAAGTATTGTATCTTAAGGTTTAAGTCAATGTCCTTTATTATTTTGTATTATAATATTTTATTTTTGTCATAGATCGACAAATAAACAAGAAGTGGAGAACAGTAAACAAGAATCAAGTGGCCTGCATGGACAAGCGGAAACAAGGTTTGCGTCTTCATTACTAGAGCGTCTCTTACAATATTTAGATACTGCAGCAATCAGCTTAAAGCTGTTGAAGCCAAGTGCAAATTACTCTAGACGAATGAGCTTCAAGCAATCGAGTCGAGATATTAAATTTTTCTCTAAAGTAGTTCTTCCTTTGGTCGAGAAACTTTTTCAAGCTCACAAAGAGTTTTTCCTTGCTTCAGCCTCTGGACAGTCAACTTTAGCTCTTGGAATCGCTACTCCCAAAGAGAAAGAAATGGTCACTTCGTTATTCTGCAAACTTGCTGCTTTGCTTCGTTCAAAGCTCGCAGTTATGGGTTCAGATGCTAAGATATCTGTGAGATGTCTTCAAGTACTTATTAGAGCTACTGATGCACGAACAATCGTCCGAAACTCACCTGACTTTGTTAAAACTTCCATGCTAACCTTCTTCAATCATGCTGCCGATGATTTGGCGAATTGTGTTGCTAATTTACAGAATTTTAGATTCAGCCATATTCGTGGGACAACAATGAAAACATCATCTTCACTGAACTATATCCAACTTGTATTACTTCCGGTTCTTACAGCGTTGTTTGATCATTTGGCTTCCAATGAGTTTGGCGGTGATTTACTTCTCAACGATATTCAAGTGGCTTGTTACAAAATACTCAATTCCCTTTACTCATTTGGAACCAATCCCAATCTGACGTTAGACCGTAAATTCATCAAAGCTGAACTCGATTTTCACAGACGACAGGTTGGTGATTGTTTAGGTGCCTTTTCAGCCACTTTTCCAGTTGCTTTTCTGGAGCCTCATCTGAACAAAAACAATAAATACTGTATTCACAGTCGAAGTCAAGATTATTCGTTGGAAGCTCAAGCAGTAATGCAAGATTTAGAAGCTTCAATGCCAACATTGGATGATTTAATGTCTCAGTTCGAAAAGTATGTTGATTCAGAGACTAAATACCACAAAGAACCACACACCATCGACATTATTCTACCCCTATTGTGTGCTTACCTTTCATTTTGGTGGAACCAAGGACCTGATTCTGTGAACCCTTCAGATGGAAATCATGTAACTACCGTAACAAGTAGTCATCTTAATCGAATGTTGAAGTCAATATTGAATTTGGTTAAAAACACTGTAGGACACAATGGAAATCAATGGATGGTAACTCTTCCAGCTCATACAGGAATGATTATAATTAATCCGTCCGAAGAGCTGCTTATCGATCCTGTCCTTCCGTTGACTGAACGTATTCGTCAAATTGCTGACCGAGCATTTCATCGAGAAGATGCCATGAAAGGTTATTTAAAATCTCAAACAGATGAAACTTCTGAGCTTGAGACACAATTGATGGAAGAGTTTAACCTTTTAGTTCGCGATATTTACGCCTTTTATCCCATGTTGATTAAATATGTTGAACATCAGAGGAATCATTGGTTACGAGAAAATTGCCGAGAGGCTGAACAAGTGTATCATTGCATAGCCACGATATTCAATCAATGGTCCAAATCTCAATATTTCCGTAAAGAAGAGCAAAACTTTATCTCGGCCAATGAAATTGACAATTTAGCTTTAATCATGCCTTGGTCTGGTAGAGCAGGTCGACCTGTGATTACAAAATCAGACATTCAAGCAACGTCCGGAAGAGTGAAGAAGAAGAAGAGAGATGGAAAGAGGGACAAGGAGAAGGAGCTCGCATCGTCCCTCATTGTATCCGCGTTAAAGCGCTTGCTGCCTGTTGGACTGAACCTGTTTGCTGGTCGTGAACAAGAATTGGTTCAACATGCAAAAGATAAATTTTTGCACAAAGAAAATGAAGGGTTCATCTCTGAATATGTTAGAACTACTCTAAGTTTACCTGATAAAATTGATCCATCTGATGAAATGTCATGGCAACATTACCTTTATTACAAACTTGGCAGTCAAAGGACAGGTGCAATTGAAGGACTTAAAGGAAATGGAAAAGATTTGGCTATTGTTCAGAATACTAAAGCTGAAGATAAAGAGAAAACACAAGAAGTTCTGGTCGAGAGGATCATAGCTATGGCCAAAGTCCTTTATGGACTTCACATGGTAATTATACGATTAACAAAGTAAAAGATTCAAGTAGAAACTGAAAAGGTGCAGAATCAAAATGAAATGGTGAAGATGATTCGATTGAAATGCATGGCTTTATCAACTTGAAGACTACATATTGCATTGATTTTCACCAAATACCTTTGAATAAGACTTAAATATTTTCCTTTTAACTTATTATAGAATTTTTCATTCGAATTTCAATTAACTTTTTAATTTTATTTTTAAATCCAATTTATAGATCGATCATCCGTCTCAGAAAGAGAAGGGTGTTTATCGAAGTTGCGTTTCTACTCAGCGTAAACGAGCTGTAATAGCATGTTTCCGAATGATATCTCTTCATCAACTACCAAGGTAAATATTACTTAGTATTCAGTCTTGGTTTTTTGATTAACTTCTTTTAATTTAATTTCAAGGCATCGTGTAATAAATATATTCTTGAGAGCTTATAATGAATTATGGCTGAATGATGAGAATAATGGACAGGAACAGTTGATCGAGGATTTAACAGAGTCATTCGAAGAACACGAGCAGAACAAAGGAACCGAAGTTGTTATTGAAGATAAACCTGATCCATTGACTCAGTTAATGACGACATTCAGTCGTAAAGCGACAACTGAACACGGAACTGCTGTCAAAGAAGATGAACTTTATATGAAATATGCCCTTCTCTTCAGTCAAAGCTGTGGTGGGGTTGAAGAAGAGGAGGAAGAAGAAGGTGGGGAAGAAGAGGAAGGGGGAGCATCGATACATGTAAGCTGCTTAAAAATTTTATTATAATTAATTTTAAAAACAATTCAGAGTTTAACCAGAACTGAAAGTCATTGTTAAAAAGCTTGTACTTTTGGTTCAACAAGAAATTTCATCTGCTCAAGATGTACATGTGTATTTAAAAATACTCAGCTCTAGCAGTTGATTATATTCATTGTAAAACTATAATTTGATATTTCAATTTCGATGTTTAGGAACAAGAATTGGAAAAACAAAAATTACTGTTTCAACAGTCAAGACTTGCTGATCGTGGTATTGCTGAAATGATATTGTTATACATATCAAATTGCAAAGGAATTCAAAGTCCGATGGTTCTGAAAACTTTGAAGTTGGGCATTTCGATATTGAGAGGAGGTAATACAGATATTCAGCAGCGAATGATGAAACACTTGAAAGACAAGAAAGATGTTGGATTCTTTACTTCAATAGCAAGTCTGATGAACTCGTGTTCAGTTCTTGATCTGGATGCTTTTGAAAGAAATCAAAAAGCGGAAGGATTGGGAGTTGGTTCTGGGGGAACTGCAGGTGAAAAGAATATGCATGATTCTGAATTTACCTGTGTTTTGTTTAGATTTATCCAGCTTCTTTGTGAAGGACATAACCTGGAATTTCAAAATTATCTGCGAACTCAAGCCGGTAATACAACAACAGTCAATGTAATCATCATTACTGTAGATTATTTACTTCGACTTCAAGAATCGATGATGGATTTTTATTGGCATTATTCGAGTAAAGACGTTATCGATCCTTCAGGTCAAGAAAACTTTTGCAAAGCCATAACAGTAGCTAAACAAGTTTTCTCCACTTTAACTGAATCCATTCAAGGCCCATGCCAGGGCAATCAACAAGCACTTGCACATTCCAGGCTTTGGGATGCTGTCGGTGGTTTCCTTTTCCTATTTGCTCACATGCAGGATAAGCTCTCGAAGAATTCCAGTCAACTTGATTTATTAATTGAACTACTTGATTTACAAAAAGAAATGGTTGTTATGATGTTATCCATGTTGGAAGGTAATGTTGTCAATGGAACCATTGGTCGACAAATGGTAGATACTTTAGTTGAATCGGCCAGTAATGTTGAGGTAAGCATATTGACTCCCTTTTCAATTGTTCATGCAATTTTTAATCATAATTTCTTTATTCATTTCCAGCTCATTCTCAAGTTTTTTGACATTTTCTTGAAACTTAAAGAACTTACTTCTTCGATAACTTTCCAGGTAATTTCATTAAATTTGTGCAAAAGTATTGTGAAATATACAGGGTATAACAGCGAATAACTTTTTTGTCCATTGTCCGATTTCGAAAACTTTTTCAATAGTATGCAGTCAAAGAAAATCTTGTTTACAATAGTTAATTAATTTAAGTGCTCACCGTTATGGCCCACAAAATTGTCGCAAAGTCGAAAAATTGACAGTTGCTCAAAAATAGCCAAATTCAAAAGTTTATTCGTGAAAAATCATCCATTTTAGTCTCGATTTAATTTTCAAGTGAAAATGCATTGATTAGTGAATGTAATAAATCAATCGAAAATCAAAGTCCCAGGTTAGTCCAATGGGAACTTTGGCTATCTTCAAGACTGAACATCTTTCGATTCAAATGAATACTATTTAAAATCATTCGATAGATAATTCGGTTAGAATTTTTATCTCAGTCTCATTTAGTCAATACTCAAACTGAGCGGTGTAATCTGAGATCAAATTTTATTATCGAACTGCATCTGGACCTCTTTCAATTGTTAATAGTTGGGTTAAATAAACCTAAAAATTACCTAATTATTACAATTTCAATTTAGTCTCCTTTTTTATTTAATACCTCTTAATGTCCATAGTTTAATTTCATATCTTATTGCGCAGAAGGAAGCATAGCTGATTTCAACATTTTTCTTGTTCTGATTCTAAATTTGTCATTTCTGTTCTGAAAGTGCATAAGTTATTAATGGCGATGAAGAATATCAAAACTGGTTAATGCTGAAATCCAAATCTTAGTTTATTTTCAAACCCAAATAGCAATACAATTATTAATTTATAGAAACTCTGATTCGAGCAGCTATCATTATTTATGACCAAAAGCTATTTTCTCAATACTTTTACACTCAATACTCTCAATTATAATAAGCTTTTATTAACTGATTTTTACCTGAAATGATTAAATGTTTTCTTCAATTTCAACAGGAAATTGATAAGAAAGGAATTGGTTGGGTGGCAATGAAAGACTTTAAAAAGGCGATTGAACAGCAAAAAAAGTATTCGCCAGATGAGATTGAATATATCATGAGTTGTTGTGAACCTAATCATGATGGGTTGATTGATTATCGTGAATTAACTGAAAGATTCCATAATCCAGCCAAGGAAATCGGATTCAATTTGGCGGTTCTTTTGACTAATTTAAGTGAACATATGCCGAGTGATCCTAGACTTCAGCGTTTTCTTGAAATTGCCTCCTCAGTTCTGACTTATTTTGAGCCTTTCCTTGGCAGAATCGAAATAATGGGATCATCGAAACGAGTAGAGAGAGTATATTTTGAAATAAAAGAGTCTTCAATCAATCAATGGGAAAAGCCACAAATCAAAGAATCCAAACGAGCCTTTTTCTATTCGATAATCACAGAAGGTGGTGATAAAGAGAAGCTGGAACTTTTCGTTAACTTCTGTGAAGATGCAATATTTGAAATGCAACATGCAGCATCAATCTCAATGGAAGAAGAGGAAGAACCTAAAACATCAGCTGAGTATCCATTTTTGGGCGAAGAAGAGAAGCCTCCGTCAGTTTTAGATCCCTTGAAAAAATTGATTAAGCACATTTTCTCAAGATTTTGGTCTATTTTGAGCTTTTTGACTCCTGGAAATATAAAGAAGCAAGTAAACGCCATGAAAGAAAAGTCTCTTCCAGAACTAATAATTGGATTCTTCCGATTGATTTACCGGTCATTTATTTTTTGTGGGCGAACTGTATACTCTGTTTTGAAATATATTCTGCGTTTCCTACTTCGTCTGATGACTGGTGAACCAATTGCTGGTCCAGTTGATATCGATGAAGAAGAATCATCAAAAGCTTTAGTTCATGTTCCAACTACTTTTACTTTGCCTGATCGAGCTGCAGCTTCATTTCCTCTTTCAATGGCATCAATAGAAGCTCCAACAACACCAAGTCCTAGTCCCGCAATCGAAATCAAGTCTGTTGAAAATAGTACAAATGATGAAAATAATACGAGTCAAACTAATGATAGGAATGAAGTTGGATTTGCAGGAAAGTCAACAGAAGACAATAAAGATGGAGAAAATCGAAAACTTAGAGAATCTTTGTCATCTCCTACACTTTCATCTAATACAGTTGAAACAAGAGAAGAGTCTCGGATCATTGAGAGAACTGGGACAGACACGAGTGATAAAACCATACCTGCCTTAACGGAAGAAGATGAGCTTGTTAAAAATGGAGAATCAGCTCCATTATTGTCATCATTTAATCTTGGGGATTATGCACATCGATTCATTTGTTTCTTAGCTCGGAACTTTTATAGAATGAAATACATTGCGCTTTCAATTGCATTCATTATCAACTTTATTCTTCTTTTTTATCGAGTCACAAATACTCCACTTGTTGATCTTGATGGTAGTGGCTCAATGCCTGAATCAAGTTTAGGTTTGGATGAAACTTTAGACACTTCAACTGGAAATGATGATGAAGGAGGAGGTGAGGATGATGAAATAGAGGAATGGGTATCCATAGAGGAGAATCTGTTTTATTTAGTACCAATCATGCGAATACTTGCCCTTGCTCATTCGATGTTGGCAGTTTTTATGTTGATTGGTTATTATCACTTGAAATTGCCTTTAGCCATTTTTAAACGGGAAAAAGAGATTTCAAGATCAATGGAATTCGACGGTCTTTACATATCTGGGGAATCTGATGATGACATAAAAGCACATTGGGATAAACTTGTAATATCAACGCCGTCTTTTCCAGTTAACTATTGGGATAAATTTGTCAAGAAACGAGTCCGTGAAACTTACTCGGAACAATATGATTACGAACAAATCAGTAATATTCTTGGAATGGACAAAGGAGGAATATCGGCGAAACCAGAAGATTCGACTGGATGGTTCTCATTGTTCTCAAACATTGACTTAAAGTATCAAATTTGGAAAGCTGGGGTCACAATAACTGACAGTGTAAGTAATATTGATGCTTATCAATCAATATCAACCTATGTCTATACCTACTTTGTCTAATTGACTGAAGTAATTTCGAGTTAACCTTCGTTTAAAGTTCATTTGAACTTGATCAACTTTTGAAAAGAAAGACAAAAAGACAGTAATTTACGTTATTGATTAATGTACTTTTTTGTTTGTTTTAGACATTTTTGTACAACCTTTGGTACCTTTCATTTTCGGTGATGGGAAATTTCAATTACTTTTTCTTTGCGGCTCATTTATTAGACATTGCATTCGCTATTAAAACTCTTGCAACCATTTTACAATCAGTAACACATAATGGCAAACAGGTAAGTCTTTTGTTTTCAATAAAAAGTAGAAAAGAAGAGGGTTCTCTTAATACAATTTTGTTATCCTTACAAAGTGACATTGGTCAGGGTATTACAATGTAATTCAATTTTATTATTTTTGAATTTTATTAGATCAGATTAAAAGATTATATTAAATTTATATTTAAAATATATTATATAATAAAATGATGCGAGCGCTTCTAGCCGAACATCTCGCTTCCGACCGTTTCCTATGGAAAGCTATCTCGTTCTTTTTACTCTTTAGTCTTCAATTTATTTCTTGCAAATTTTGATTCTAAATTACAATTTTTTTGTTTCTTTTCAGTTGGTATTAACAGTAATGCTTCTCATCATTGTCGTTTATATGTACACAGTAATTGCCTTCAATTTCTTCAGAAAATTCTATGTTCAAGGAGATGATGAAGAGAATGAACCTGATAAAAAATGCCATTCTATGTTGACATGTTTCGTTTTTAATATTTATCAAGGTGTTAGAGCTGGAGGTGGCATAGGTGATGTCATTGAGCCTCCAGATGGGGATGAATATGAAGTTTATCGTATAGTATTTGATATAACATTTTTTGTTTTTGTTATTATCATTTTGGTTGCAATTATCCAAGGTTTGATCATCGATGCTTTCGGTGAATTGAGAGGTCAACTACAATCTGTTGTTGATGACATGGAAGCCAATTGTTTTATATGCGGAATTGGCAAAGATTATTTCGATAAGACACCACATGGTTTCGAGACTCATGTAATGAAGGAACACAATTTGGCAAATTATTTATTTTTCCTGATGCATTTAATTAACAAGCCTGACACCGACTATACTGGCCAAGAAACATACGTTTGGGAATTATATCAAAAAAGGTGTTGGGACTTTTTCCCGGTTGGTGAATGTTTTAGGAAGCAGTATGAAGATGAACTATCTGGAGCCAGTTGAATTCAGATATGTCTACGTTCCCCTGATCAACAGATGTTGGGCAACCATTTGGTGTTAAAACTGTACATTAGTCCAGATATATTCTGTTGATTTATTCCCCGAAATATTTGTAATCAAAAACCTTCACTCATCCAATCTTCTTTATACTTGTAATTAATTTTCTTCATTTTCATTTTTGATTTCAGTGAAACTAGGAATAAATGTCTCTCAGCGCAATAATTTTTAAAATCATATTCAGTATGAGACAATAGTATTTTTTGTTTTAATTCTAAATGTCTAATTGAGACTAATTGGTCAATAAATTGAATATGCATGAGGATTTTAACGAGTTCAATCTCTATCACATCAAACCAAAAAGAGTGAAGTTCTTGAAAATGATCCTAACCTTTTTGTTATTTAATTTATTTAAATTTATTATACTTACGAGGGAAGTGTCTCAAACGCTACATTACAAACTACATTACAAGACAGTGTTTTCCTTATTTCTCCTTTCAAACATTCTTCAATTTTTCAACTTAATCTTATTTTCTGATCAGAATCAAGTAGTGAAATTAACTTACAAGTTGACGGAAGTTAACGACTCTATTGATACGTTTAAATTTAAAACATGGCAATGTCTCCAGCTTGTTCAGTAGGTATCAAAATATCATTCATTATTTTCTAATCAATCATCATATTCCAAGACTGGGTCAGCCATGACCTTCTTATTGGGTAAAGGCCCAAAACAGCCAAAGTCAAAACAGCCAAGTCCAAAATAGCAAAGTCAAACGGCCAAAGTCAGAACAGCCAAATAAAAATCTGCTTAAATCATATCAATTCAAATTGCAAAAAAGTCCAAAAAAACCTTTCTATAGATATTGGTAAGCTAATTAATTATAGTTAATTAACTCAGATTGAGTCGAAAAATGGTCTACATGCACCTAAATCGATGCGTTTGTGTCCTTAAAATTATTGCGTCAAATGATTGCGTCAAACTTATTCAAAATTGAAGCAAAAGTCAGTGGTAAAAAAACAAAAGTATTTTTGATACCCTTAATGAATCTGATAATTTAAGCAGCTTTTTATTTGGCTGTTCTGACTTGGCCGTTTTGGACTTGGCTATTTTGGACTTGGCTGTTTTGACTTTGGCTGTTTTGGGCCCAAACCTCTTATTGGAATGAGGAAATCGCTTGGAAAATGTTGATATTCACTGTGAGCTGAGACTTTGCCTTTTACTCTTGCAGTTGAACAATGATGTGATTATCTGCGGGTAAAAAGTGTTGCTTGATAAGGCGAGTGGATTCCAAATTTTGATGATAATGTGTGGTGATGATGGTGAAACTGGTGGTGCTGGTAATGATACATTCATTAAAATTCGTTGAAATGTGCTGATTATTGTTGGGATTGTAATTGCGTATAATGAAAGTGGTCCATAGAGTTGCTGTTGAAGAGGTTCACGTTAATCAATTTGGACACAATATATTTTTTTGAGTTGTTGATTCATCAGTTGTTCATTGAATTGAGTTTTTATCTCATTTCTTTTTGCACTTCGTTCTTCGGTTTCTACTTCACTTTATCCTGTTTTTAGTTGTTTACTGGATACAGAGGTTGATATTAGTCTGACTGCCCTTTCAATCAACTTTGTTTTTCAATAACAACATTTTCAACATGAAACCTTCCAAAGGTCGCTTTGAATACTCGTTGTTTGCTCGTTTCACATGAAATCTCAATCATTCTGTTTCTTTCTTTCTCTCGTTTCCTCAGAATTAACTATATATTGACTCCCTCATCTGAATCTCTATAACAATGTTTTGTTCCTGCTCATGATCATGTTAGCTGAATTCATCGAGTTCAATTTATCTTTGTATTCATAAATATTCACGGAAAGATGAATATTCACGCCATCTTCTAGCTTAAATAACAGTTATTTGAAACGCGAGCCAAAACAAACATTAGCTATTACATTCAGTAAATATTGAGCAAAGAGTGAGTTTAATCATCTTTTTAGCATTGTACTCAAACTAATGTAACTAAATTATTTTATTACTTGAGATTACCAGCATAACAAATAAAAAGCTATAAAATATGAAACGACATTACCCAACATCGATTCGATTCACAGCTTTAAAAGTTTTTCGTTGAAGAAGCAAGCCTCTGTTGAATCAAGCCTCGAAATGGATAGCTGCTAGTATAGTTATAGTAATAGGTCCATGAGAGATTCTAAGTGTACTTTAGTTTCTTGTTCTAGAAATTCATAGTCAGGATTTCGAATAGGTTTTACAATTGCATAAGATGGTTCATCATGATCACGTTCTAAGTATTTGATATGTTTCATTGAAGTTTCCTTGATTGTTGATGTGTCAATAAACAACCGAGAAGTCAATGCCAATTGTTTACTCAAACTAACTTGTAAGTTAATACCAAATCTAGATTTTTTATGTGTAAAGATGAAGTACAGTGAAGAGTAGAAAACGAAATACAAAATGCAGAAAGAAATGAAATAAAACTCAATTCATAGAACAACTGATGATTCTCAAAGGATACAAAGGTGGAGCAGAGATAACAAAAACTTAAAGTAAATACGACTGCTTAATTGAAGCATCTGTAGTCAGACTAATTAAGTAATCGCCAACTAAGAAACTACTAGATATTTTGATACCTACTGAACAAGCTGGAAACATTGCCATGTTTTAAATTTAAACGTATCAATAGAGTCGTTAACTTCCGTCAACTTGTAAGTTAATTTCACTACTTGATTCTGATCAGAAAATAAGATTAAGTTGAAAAATTGAAGAATGTTTGAAAGGAGAAATAAGGAAAACACTGTCTTGTAATGTAGTTTTTCAAGCACCTTTTGTGTCAGTCCAATTTTATGTAACTGCGCTAAATATACCATTTTTCTCTCCTTCAGGTTTTGGAATTGCAAGTGGAATTTTAAGAGAAACTCGAACTTTAGAAATTAACATGATTAGACTTTGAAGAATCGAAACTGAACTGGACGTAGCTCAATATAAACCGCTAGGTGCGGACATTTTTTGTAGTAGCATAGAAAATAACCAAAGGAATTGCAAACATTGAGCTTTTTACAAAAGATTTTGCATCGGGCATATATCAGTCTGGACCACGATTGCACCTAAATATAATAAATTTAAATAAATTAAATAACAAAAAGGTTAAGATCTATGGATATTTTATCTATAAATGGTGATCTTACCAAATTCAACTCCTATTTTCATGATACCGAATAATGTCGCAGCTGTTATTGTGGTCGAAGAAAGGACTAAAGCCCTTAACTCTCATCACTTCATGTTCTGAAGAGACCAGTCTAGGTAAAGTGAGGAAAAAACTACCAAAAACAGCAACCTTAATGAGTAAGAAGTACATATTAGTAGGGAATATAAGTTCAATAAACAAAAAAAAATACTAGATATTTTGATACCTACCGAACAAGCTGAAGCTATAGCCATGTTGTTGAACTTAAACGCATCAGTAGAATGGTCTGGAACTTCCACCAACTTGTAAGTTAATTCCATATCTAGATTTTTTATGTGAAAAGATATTCAAAAATTCTCGTCATATAATTTTTGAAATGGAAGCAATAGTAAACTCACTTGGATCTTTATCTCCTCTCAATTCAGCGGGTCAATATAATCCGTCCAACAATTGTTACCGTGGTTATCCTAAAATATTAAGGCATGTAATTTTCACAGAACAACATACAACAAATCCAACCTGAAAAATAGCAAAGCAAAGTATTGTATTAGGATAAAACAAGCTGAAAAAAAACCTCTAAATACCTTTAGGAAACCAAATAGACAAATAAATGTCTCGGTAGTGATCAGACCAAGCGGAAGAAGTTCAGTAGGCAAAGGTGGTGCAGAGATAAAAAAATCTTAAAAAATTTAGACAAAATAATTGCAATATAATTGAATGTTTAATTAATGTTGAATACAACATACGGTAAATTACAAACACAAATTTTAAGACAATGAACTTTTTGCCATTTAAAGCAGGCATCGCCTTTTTTTTGGAGGTACCGGGTCTTCCAATTCAAACTTGTTATTGACATCCGGCAATCCCGTAATTGTCATAGCTGGTTCTTCTGGGACTTCATTCGGATCGAAAGAGTAGTGATTATTGATCTTACAGATCATTTTTCTTAACTTGCGGCTTTTCTCCGCAAGAACACAAAAATTTTCTGTTTGTTGTTCGTCGATGAGCTCTTTTATCTCAACAGATATCCCAGCATTGGCGAGCTGATCTTTAAAATCACCAAATTTTTCAATTTGTACTTTACATTTGCCATTTTCCATAAGTAGTTTAAATTTTTTAAAAGTGTAATCGGATGTATCTGCTGGTAAAAAAACATAATTTATGTCTCCAGCATATTTGCTGAAAGTATTGTATTTTACAGCTGAGAGGTTTTGCATCTCCTTTCTTTTCACTTTGAAAATTGTATTGTTCGGGCCAACACAATTTAATTTATTCCGAAAGGGGCCATGGCAAAATTTGATATTATAATGGTTAATACTTTTAAGCATATCCTCTTCTACGTAAAGTTTTAACTCTTCACAAGGAGTATCGGCGGGAAGATACAAAGTGGAAACTAATAAGTAAAATTAAGAAAAATGGAAAATAAATTTATAACGTAACCTGCAAGTAAATGGGACTAACTGAAAATAGCTTATTTTCACTATTCACCGGGCAGCGCATTTCATGATTTTCAACTTTCGATCTATCGAAAGTTTTAAAATGATTTTTTTGAGTTTTATTAAATATATTTTAGGAAAGAAAACTTGACTTAAATCAAAGATTAAATGAGTGAAAAAATTTGGTAAATAAAAAACTTACACGGCATGATTCTGTCGTCAATCATCCTATCCTTCTCATGTCGTGGCCACAGAATAATGGCTCGCCATACTTTTGATAGTGATTTGGCGATCACCATTGGTTTATCGTCAAAAACCTTAGTTTTATTATATATTCTTAATACTCGAATTCCTAGGCTTGTTAATTGGAACGTGAAAAGGCCTAATTCGGCCTTCTCAATATCAACCTCATCTCCATGGAACATGCCTTTCAAGGCCACAAAAACTGAGGAAGTAACGGTATCAGGTACTAGTACCCTTTTGACACTAGCATTAGAACTCAGGAGAGGGGCGAAAAGAGTTGCCAAAGATGAAAAAAGATCTCTGTCAATTTCAAACCACCCTCCTAAGTGGTGGGCAACGATTACATTTGATTCAGTAGTTGGAACAATTCTTCCTGACATTATCAAACTTAATTAAAAAGTAAATTTAAAAACAGGAAAAAATGAAAATAAACTTCAATTATTTTAAGAAAGGAAATGAAAATGAAAATGAAAATGAAAATAATAAGTCAACATAAATTCAAGATCAGAGGTTTGTCCAAACTATCAAATCGACACGAAAAAGTTTAGTGATGCAGACATGGATCTATGACTTTGCTAGATCTAAGAGACACCTAGCGCGCTTATTTTACATCTCTAAATTAATTCAGTCACTTTTATCTTAATTAATCTGTTGACTGTGAGTCTTTGTTTTTCTCATTTTCATCTAGTCTTCATCTATCGTCCATCTTCTGATCAAAAACAATACTCTAGTATAAATGATTTTACTTGTTAATAGGTTCTCGGCTTAAATAAACATTAACAAAGCGAGAAAGTTAGTCAATCTCAACTCATATTACATTTACAGATATCCTTTGATGTTTGGCGAAACAAAGAGGCGAACATGAAATTTAACAAGAATTTTGTCTCGTTTTTTAATTGGTTAACTCATTTGGTTAACCAAACAAATTGATGGTTAAACTCGTGCATGAACTGACTGTCCCAAGAATATCCAAGAAATCAACTCAGCTCTGCTTTACAACTCAGGATCAATTCACAAATGACATAAGATGCATAGCTACCATCTTGTAATTTTAAAGACAATTTTTTCCTCACCATGATCACCACAAAGCACCTGTCTTCATTCATTTTTATCCATTGGTTCATTTCGATTACATTACATTTAGTTTTCAAGCACCTTTTGTGCCAGTCCAATTTTATGTAACTGCGCTAAATATACCATTTTTCTCTCCTTCAGGTTTTGGAACTGAACTGGACGTAGCTCAATATAAACGAATAGGTGCGGACATTTTTTGTAGTGGCATAGAAAATAACCAAATGTATGGCGAACATTGAGCCTTTTTTCAAAAGATTTTACATCAAGACACATTAGCAGTCGGGACGGTAATTGCACCCGAGTATAATATACTTGGATAAACTAAATAACAAATAGGTTAAGATTTATGGATATTTCATCTATAAATGGTAATCTTACCAAATTCAATTTCCATGACTCCGAATAATGTTACAGCTGTCACTGCAGGTAAAATATATAAAGAGTCTGGTACAGTTAAATCGAAGAAAGGACCAAAGTCACCATCTCTCATCACTTCATGTCCTGCCGAGACCATTCTTCGTAAAGTGCGGAAAAAACTACCAAAAACAGCAACCTTGAGAAGTAAGAAGTATATTAGTAGGGAATATTAGTTCAATATCTTATCAATAAACAAAAAAACTACTAGATATTTTGATACCTACTGAACAAGCTGGAAACATTGCCATGTTTTAAATTTAAACGTATCAATAGAGTCGTTAACTTCCGTCAACTTGTAAGTTAATTTCACTACTTGATTCTGATCAGAAAATAAGATTAAGTTGAAAAATTGAAGAATGTTTGAAAGGAGAAATAAGGAAAACACTGTCTTGTAATGTAGTTTTTCAAGCACCTTTTGTGTCAGTCCAATTTTATGTAACTGCGCTAAATATACCATTTTTCTCTCCTTCAGGTTTTGGAATTGCAAGTGGAATTTTAAGAGAAACTCGAACTTTAGAAATTAACATGATTAGACTTTGAAGAATCGAAACTGAACTGGACGTAGCTCAATATAAACCGCTAGGTGCGGACATTTTTTGTAGTAGCATAGAAAATAACCAAAGGAATTGCAAACATTGAGCTTTTTACAAAAGATTTTGCATCGGGCATATATCAGTCTGGACCACGATTGCACCTAAATATAATAAATTTAAATAAATTAAATAACAAAAAGGTTAAGATCTATGGATATTTTATCTATAAATGGTGATCTTACCAAATTCAACTCCTATTTTCATGATACCGAATAATGTCGCAGCTGTTATTGTGGTCGAAGAAAGGACTAAAGCCCTTAACTCTCATCACTTCATGTTCTGAAGAGACCAGTCTAGGTAAAGTGAGGAAAAAACTACCAAAAACAGCAACCTTAATGAGTAAGAAGTACATATTAGTAGGGAATATAAGTTCAATAAACAAAAAAAAATACTAGATATTTTGATACCTACCGAACAAGCTGAAGCTATAGCCATGTTGTTGAACTTAAACGCATCAGTAGAATGGTCTGGAACTTCCACCAACTTGTAAGTTAATTCCATATCTAGATTTTTTATGTGAAAAGATATTCAAAAATTCTCGTCATATAATTTTTGAAATGGAAGCAATAGTAAACTCACTTGGATCTTTATCTCCTCTCAATTCAGCGGGTCAATATAATCCGTCCAACAATTGTTACCGTGGTTATCCTAAAATATTAAGGCATGTAATTTTCACAGAACAACATACAACAAATCCAACCTGAAAAATAGCAAAGCAAAGTATTGTATTAGGATAAAACAAGCTGAAAAAAAACCTCTAAATACCTTTAGGAAACCAAATAGACAAATAAATGTCTCGGTAGTGATCAGACCAAGCGGAAGAAGTTCAGTAGGCAAAGGTGGTGCAGAGATAAAAAAATCTTAAAAAATTTAGACAAAATAATTGCAATATAATTGAATGTTTAATTAATGTTGAATACAACATACGGTAAATTACAAACACAAATTTTAAGACAATGAACTTTTTGCCATTTAAAGCAGGCATCGCCTTTTTTTTGGAGGTACCGGGTCTTCCAATTCAAACTTGTTATTGACATCCGGCAATCCCGTAATTGTCATAGCTGGTTCTTCTGGGACTTCATTCGGATCGAAAGAGTAGTGATTATTGATCTTACAGATCATTTTTCTTAACTTGCGGCTTTTCTCCGCAAGAACACAAAAATTTTCTGTTTGTTGTTCGTCGATGAGCTCTTTTATCTCAACAGATATCCCAGCATTGGCGAGCTGATCTTTAAAATCACCAAATTTTTCAATTTGTACTTTACATTTGCCATTTTCCATAAGTAGTTTAAATTTTTTAAAAGTGTAATCGGATGTATCTGCTGGTAAAAAAACATAATTTATGTCTCCAGCATATTTGCTGAAAGTATTGTATTTTACAGCTGAGAGGTTTTGCATCTCCTTTCTTTTCACTTTGAAAATTGTATTGTTCGGGCCAACACAATTTAATTTATTCCGAAAGGGGCCATGGCAAAATTTGATATTATAATGGTTAATACTTTTAAGCATATCCTCTTCTACGTAAAGTTTTAACTCTTCACAAGGAGTATCGGCGGGAAGATACAAAGTGGAAACTAATAAGTAAAATTAAGAAAAATGGAAAATAAATTTATAACGTAACCTGCAAGTAAATGGGACTAACTGAAAATAGCTTATTTTCACTATTCACCGGGCAGCGCATTTCATGATTTTCAACTTTCGATCTATCGAAAGTTTTAAAATGATTTTTTTGAGTTTTATTAAATATATTTTAGGAAAGAAAACTTGACTTAAATCAAAGATTAAATGAGTGAAAAAATTTGGTAAATAAAAAACTTACACGGCATGATTCTGTCGTCAATCATCCTATCCTTCTCATGTCGTGGCCACAGAATAATGGCTCGCCATACTTTTGATAGTGATTTGGCGATCACCATTGGTTTATCGTCAAAAACCTTAGTTTTATTATATATTCTTAATACTCGAATTCCTAGGCTTGTTAATTGGAACGTGAAAAGGCCTAATTCGGCCTTCTCAATATCAACCTCATCTCCATGGAACATGCCTTTCAAGGCCACAAAAACTGAGGAAGTAACGGTATCAGGTACTAGTACCCTTTTGACACTAGCATTAGAACTCAGGAGAGGGGCGAAAAGAGTTGCCAAAGATGAAAAAAGATCTCTGTCAATTTCAAACCACCCTCCTAAGTGGTGGGCAACGATTACATTTGATTCAGTAGTTGGAACAATTCTTCCTGACATTATCAAACTTAATTAAAAAGTAAATTTAAAAACAGGAAAAAATGAAAATAAACTTCAATTATTTTAAGAAAGGAAATGAAAATGAAAATGAAAATGAAAATAATAAGTCAACATAAATTCAAGATCAGAGGTTTGTCCAAACTATCAAATCGACACGAAAAAGTTTAGTGATGCAGACATGGATCTATGACTTTGCTAGATCTAAGAGACACCTAGCGCGCTTATTTTACATCTCTAAATTAATTCAGTCACTTTTATCTTAATTAATCTGTTGACTGTGAGTCTTTGTTTTTCTCATTTTCATCTAGTCTTCATCTATCGTCCATCTTCTGATCAAAAACAATACTCTAGTATAAATGATTTTACTTGTTAATAGGTTCTCGGCTTAAATAAACATTAACAAAGCGAGAAAGTTAGTCAATCTCAACTCATATTACATTTACAGATATCCTTTGATGTTTGGCGAAACAAAGAGGCGAACATGAAATTTAACAAGAATTTTGTCTCGTTTTTTAATTGGTTAACTCATTTGGTTAACCAAACAAATTGATGGTTAAACTCGTGCATGAACTGACTGTCCCAAGAATATCCAAGAAATCAACTCAGCTCTGCTTTACAACTCAGGATCAATTCACAAATGACATAAGATGCATAGCTACCATCTTGTAATTTTAAAGACAATTTTTTCCTCACCATGATCACCACAAAGCACCTGTCTTCATTCATTTTTATCCATTGGTTCATTTCGATTACATTACATTTAGTTTTCAAGCACCTTTTGTGCCAGTCCAATTTTATGTAACTGCGCTAAATATACCATTTTTCTCTCCTTCAGGTTTTGGAACTGAACTGGACGTAGCTCAATATAAACGAATAGGTGCGGACATTTTTTGTAGTGGCATAGAAAATAACCAAATGTATGGCGAACATTGAGCCTTTTTTCAAAAGATTTTACATCAAGACACATTAGCAGTCGGGACGGTAATTGCACCCGAGTATAATATACTTGGATAAACTAAATAACAAATAGGTTAAGATTTATGGATATTTCATCTATAAATGGTAATCTTACCAAATTCAATTTCCATGACTCCGAATAATGTTACAGCTGTCACTGCAGGTAAAATATATAAAGAGTCTGGTACAGTTAAATCGAAGAAAGGACCAAAGTCACCATCTCTCATCACTTCATGTCCTGCCGAGACCATTCTTCGTAAAGTGCGGAAAAAACTACCAAAAACAGCAACCTTGAGAAGTAAGAAGTATATTAGTAGGGAATATTAGTTCAATATCTTATCAATAAACAAAAAAACTACTAGATATTTTGATACCTACTGAACAAGCTGGAAACATTGCCATGTTTTAAATTTAAACGTATCAATAGAGTCGTTAACTTCCGTCAACTTGTAAGTTAATTTCACTACTTGATTCTGATCAGAAAATAAGATTAAGTTGAAAAATTGAAGAATGTTTGAAAGGAGAAATAAGGAAAACACTGTCTTGTAATGTAGTTTTTCAAGCACCTTTTGTGTCAGTCCAATTTTATGTAACTGCGCTAAATATACCATTTTTCTCTCCTTCAGGTTTTGGAATTGCAAGTGGAATTTTAAGAGAAACTCGAACTTTAGAAATTAACATGATTAGACTTTGAAGAATCGAAACTGAACTGGACGTAGCTCAATATAAACCGCTAGGTGCGGACATTTTTTGTAGTAGCATAGAAAATAACCAAAGGAATTGCAAACATTGAGCTTTTTACAAAAGATTTTGCATCGGGCATATATCAGTCTGGACCACGATTGCACCTAAATATAATAAATTTAAATAAATTAAATAACAAAAAGGTTAAGATCTATGGATATTTTATCTATAAATGGTGATCTTACCAAATTCAACTCCTATTTTCATGATACCGAATAATGTCGCAGCTGTTATTGTGGTCGAAGAAAGGACTAAAGCCCTTAACTCTCATCACTTCATGTTCTGAAGAGACCAGTCTAGGTAAAGTGAGGAAAAAACTACCAAAAACAGCAACCTTAATGAGTAAGAAGTACATATTAGTAGGGAATATAAGTTCAATAAACAAAAAAAAATACTAGATATTTTGATACCTACCGAACAAGCTGAAGCTATAGCCATGTTGTTGAACTTAAACGCATCAGTAGAATGGTCTGGAACTTCCACCAACTTGTAAGTTAATTCCATATCTAGATTTTTTATGTGAAAAGATATTCAAAAATTCTCGTCATATAATTTTTGAAATGGAAGCAATAGTAAACTTTTATCTTAATTAATCTGTTGACTGTGAGTCTCTGTTTTTCTCATTTTCATCTAGTCTTCATCTATCGTCCATCTTCTGATCAAAAACAATACTCTAGTATAAATGATTTTACTTGTTAATAGGTTCTCGGCTTAAATAAACATTAACAAAGCGAGAAAGTTAGTCAATCTCAACTCATATTACATTTACAGATATCCTTTGATGTTTGGCAAAACAAAGAGGCGAACATGAAATTTAACAAGAATTTTGTCTCGTTTTTTAATTGGTTAACTCATTTGGTTAACAAACAAATTGATGGTTAATCCAAAATATTAAGGCATGTAATTTTTACTAAACAACCAACAAATCCAACCTGAAAAATAGCAAAGCAAAGTACTGTATTAGGATAAAACGAGCTGAACTCAAAGTTTACTCAAAAAGCATGTGAACATGTCAGAAGATAGCAAGTAATCATGAGAAGCTAATCAAAATATTATTTATTCACGATAATTATACTCGTCTGTTTGAAAAAGATCCTATTTTTTGATAATAATTCCAATAAACTGAGCCGACTAAGTCGACTAATAGTCAGTCAGTCGTTCGATTTAAGTATCGACTAACTTCGGTGTCCAGTTCAGTTTCGATTCTTCAATGTCTAATCATGTTAAGTTCGAGTTTCTCTTAAAATTCCACTTGCAATTCCAAATTTATTTCTCCTTTCAAACATTCTTCAATTTTTCAACTTAATCTTATTTTCTGATCAGAATTAAGTAGTGAAATTAACTTACAAGTTGACGGAAGTTAACGACTCTATTACGTTTAAATTTAAAACATGGCAATAGCTTCAGCTTTATTGGTTGGTATTGAAGTTGCAGTTAAGCAAACGGATTCCCTGAAGATTTCCTGATCCACTTTTTGCCGAATCACTTCTTGCCGCACTGATCACTGCCCAGGATTAAAGGCCTATGGTTACAAAACATGTAGAATTATATCATTGTGCTGTTGGAGAAAGCGATACAATAATTCATATTGACAGATTCTATCCATTCATAGCCAATACAATGAAGACGTGTCTTTCCTTATGCACGAAATGTAATAGAAATGAACCAATGAATAAAAATGAATGAAGATAAGTGCTTTGTGGTGATCATGGTGAGGAAAAAATTGTCTTTAAAATTACAAGATGGTAGCTATGCATCTTATGTCATTTGTGAATTGATCCTGAGTTGTAAAGCAGAGCTGAGTTGATTTCTTGGATATTCTTGGGACAGTCAGTTCATGCACTTCAATTAAGCAGTCGTATTTACTTTAAGTTTTTGTTATCTCTGCTCCACCTTTGCCTACTGAACTTCTTCCGCTTGGCCCGATCTCTACCGAGACATTTATTATTTTATTTTGTCATGTTTTCATATCATTGTTTTGTTATTATTTTATCTATTTGGTTTCCTAAAGGTATTTTAAGATTTGTTTTCAGCTTGTTTTATCCTAATACAGTACTTTGTTTTGCTATTTTTCAGGTTGGATTTGTTGGTTGTTTAGTAAAAATTACATGCCTTAATATTTTGGATTAACCATCAATTTGTTTGTTAACCAAATGAGTTAACCAATTAAAAAACGAGACAAAATTCTTGTTAAATTTCATGTTCGCCTCTTTGTTTTGCCAAACATCAAAGGATATCTGTAAATGTAATATGAGTTGAGATTGACTAACTTTCTCGCTTTGTTAATGTTTATTTAAGCCGAGAACCTATTAACAAGTAAAATCATTTATACTAGAGTATTGTTTTTGATCAGAAGATGGACGATAGATGAAGACTAGATGAAAATGAGAAAAACAGAGACTCACAGTCAACAGATTAATTAAGATAAAAGTTTACTATTGCTTCCATTTCAAAAATTATATGACGAGAATTTTTGAATATCTTTTCACATAAAAAATCTAGATATGGAATTAACTTACAAGTTGGTGGAAGTTCCAGACCATTCTACTGATGCGTTTAAGTTCAACAACATGGCTATAGCTTCAGCTTGTTCGGTAGGTATCAAAATATCTAGTATTTTTTTTTGTTTATTGAACTTATATTCCCTACTAATATGTACTTCTTACTCATTAAGGTTGCTGTTTTTGGTAGTTTTTTCCTCACTTTACCTAGACTGGTCTCTTCAGAACATGAAGTGATGAGAGTTAAGGGCTTTAGTCCTTTCTTCGACCACAATAACAGCTGCGACATTATTCGGTATCATGAAAATAGGAGTTGAATTTGGTAAGATCACCATTTATAGATAAAATATCCATAGATCTTAACCTTTTTGTTATTTAATTTATTTAAATTTATTATATTTAGGTGCAATCGTGGTCCAGACTGATATATGCCCGATGCAAAATCTTTTGTAAAAAGCTCAATGTTTGCAATTCCTTTGGTTATTTTCTATGCTACTACAAAAAATGTCCGCACCTAGCGGTTTATATTGAGCTACGTCCAGTTCAGTTTCGATTCTTCAAAGTCTAATCATGTTAATTTCTAAAGTTCGAGTTTCTCTTAAAATTCCACTTGCAATTCCAAAACCTGAAGGAGAGAAAAATGGTATATTTAGCGCAGTTACATAAAATTGGACTGACACAAAAGGTGCTTGAAAAACTACATTACAAGACAGTGTTTTCCTTATTTCTCCTTTCAAACATTCTTCAATTTTTCAACTTAATCTTATTTTCTGATCAGAATCAAGTAGTGAAATTAACTTACAAGTTGACGGAAGTTAACGACTCTATTGATACGTTTAAATTTAAAACATGGCAATGTTTCCAGCTTGTTCAGTAGGTATCAAAATATCTAGTAGTTTTTTTGTTTATTGATAAGATATTGAACTAATATTCCCTACTAATATACTTCTTACTTCTCAAGGTTGCTGTTTTTGGTAGTTTTTTCCGCACTTTACGAAGAATGGTCTCGGCAGGACATGAAGTGATGAGAGATGGTGACTTTGGTCCTTTCTTCGATTTAACTGTACCAGACTCTTTATATATTTTACCTGCAGTGACAGCTGTAACATTATTCGGAGTCATGGAAATTGAATTTGGTAAGATTACCATTTATAGATGAAATATCCATAAATCTTAACCTATTTGTTATTTAGTTTATCCAAGTATATTATACTCGGGTGCAATTACCGTCCCGACTGCTAATGTGTCTTGATGTAAAATCTTTTGAAAAAAGGCTCAATGTTCGCCATACATTTGGTTATTTTCTATGCCACTACAAAAAATGTCCGCACCTATTCGTTTATATTGAGCTACGTCCAGTTCAGTTCCAAAACCTGAAGGAGAGAAAAATGGTATATTTAGCGCAGTTACATAAAATTGGACTGGCACAAAAGGTGCTTGAAAACTAAATGTAATGTAATCGAAATGAACCAATGGATAAAAATGAATGAAGACAGGTGCTTTGTGGTGATCATGGTGAGGAAAAAATTGTCTTTAAAATTACAAGATGGTAGCTATGCATCTTATGTCATTTGTGAATTGATCCTGAGTTGTAAAGCAGAGCTGAGTTGATTTCTTGGATATTCTTGGGACAGTCAGTTCATGCACGAGTTTAACCATCAATTTGTTTGGTTAACCAAATGAGTTAACCAATTAAAAAACGAGACAAAATTCTTGTTAAATTTCATGTTCGCCTCTTTGTTTCGCCAAACATCAAAGGATATCTGTAAATGTAATATGAGTTGAGATTGACTAACTTTCTCGCTTTGTTAATGTTTATTTAAGCCGAGAACCTATTAACAAGTAAAATCATTTATACTAGAGTATTGTTTTTGATCAGAAGATGGACGATAGATGAAGACTAGATGAAAATGAGAAAAACAAAGACTCACAGTCAACAGATTAATTAAGATAAAAGTGACTGAATTAATTTAGAGATGTAAAATAAGCGCGCTAGGTGTCTCTTAGATCTAGCAAAGTCATAGATCCATGTCTGCATCACTAAACTTTTTCGTGTCGATTTGATAGTTTGGACAAACCTCTGATCTTGAATTTATGTTGACTTATTATTTTCATTTTCATTTTCATTTTCATTTTCATTTTCATTTTCATTTCCTTTCTTAAAATAATTGAAGTTTATTTTCATTTTTTCCTGTTTTTAAATTTACTTTTTAATTAAGTTTGATAATGTCAGGAAGAATTGTTCCAACTACTGAATCAAATGTAATCGTTGCCCACCACTTAGGAGGGTGGTTTGAAATTGACAGAGATCTTTTTTCATCTTTGGCAACTCTTTTCGCCCCTCTCCTGAGTTCTAATGCTAGTGTCAAAAGGGTACTAGTACCTGATACCGTTACTTCCTCAGTTTTTGTGGCCTTGAAAGGCATGTTCCATGGAGATGAGGTTGATATTGAGAAGGCCGAATTAGGCCTTTTCACGTTCCAATTAACAAGCCTAGGAATTCGAGTATTAAGAATATATAATAAAACTAAGGTTTTTGACGATAAACCAATGGTGATCGCCAAATCACTATCAAAAGTATGGCGAGCCATTATTCTGTGGCCACGACATGAGAAGGATAGGATGATTGACGACAGAATCATGCCGTGTAAGTTTTTTATTTACCAAATTTTTTCACTCATTTAATCTTTGATTTAAGTCAAGTTTTCTTTCCTAAAATATATTTAATAAAACTCAAAAAAATCATTTTAAAACTTTCGATAGATCGAAAGTTGAAAATCATGAAATGCGCTGCCCGGTGAATAGTGAAAATAAGCTATTTTCAGTTAGTCCCATTTACTTGCAGGTTACGTTATAAATTTATTTTCCATTTTTCTTAATTTTACTTATTAGTTTCCACTTTGTATCTTCCCGCCGATACTCCTTGTGAAGAGTTAAAACTTTACGTAGAAGAGGATATGCTTAAAAGTATTAACCATTATAATATCAAATTTTGCCATGGCCCCTTTCGGAATAAATTAAATTGTGTTGGCCCGAACAATACAATTTTCAAAGTGAAAAGAAAGGAGATGCAAAACCTCTCAGCTGTAAAATACAATACTTTCAGCAAATATGCTGGAGACATAAATTATGTTTTTTTACCAGCAGATACATCCGATTACACTTTTAAAAAATTTAAACTACTTATGGAAAATGGCAAATGTAAAGTACAAATTGAAAAATTTGGTGATTTTAAAGATCAGCTCGCCAATGCTGGGATATCTGTTGAGATAAAAGAGCTCATCGACGAACAACAAACAGAAAATTTTTGTGTTCTTGCGGAGAAAAGCCGCAAGTTAAGAAAAATGATCTGTAAGATCAATAATCACTACTCTTTCGATCCGAATGAAGTCCCAGAAGAACCAGCTATGACAATTACGAGATTGCCGGATGTCAATAACAAGTTTGAATTGGAAGACCCGGTACCTCCAAAAAAAAGGCGATGCCTGCTTTAAATGGCAAAAAGTTCATTGTCTTAAAATTTGTGTTTGTAATTTACCGTATGTTGTATTCAACATTAATTAAACATTCAATTATATTGCAATTATTTTGTCTAAATTTTTTAAGATTTTTTTATCTCTGCACCACCTTTGCCTACTGAACTTCTTCCGCTTGGTCTGATCACTACCGAGACATTTATTTGTCTATTTGGTTTCCTAAAGGTATTTAGAGGTTTTTTTTCAGCTTGTTTTATCCTAATACAATACTTTGCTTTGCTATTTTTCAGGTTGGATTTGTTGTATGTTGTTCTGTGAAAATTACATGCCTTAATATTTTAGGATAACCACGGTAACAATTGTTGGACGGATTATATTGACCCGCTGAATTGAGAGGAGATAAAGATCCAAGTGAGTTTACTACAGTAAGGGCTGAGATAATGGGACTCTCTTGAAATAGCTTATTTATAGAGCGCGAGTGAAAATAGCTCACTTTACATTGTAAAGTCTACAAGCAAATTTAATATTCAAGTAAGAAAATGGTTACTTTTAAGGGATCGTTTATAAATTGAGTCTCATTATCTCAGCGTCCCATTATCTCAGCCCTTACTGTATTGCTTCCATTTCAAAAATTATATGACGAGAATTTTTGAATATCTTTTCACATAAAAAATCTAGATATGGAATTAACTTACAAGTTGGTGGAAGTTCCAGACCATTCTACTGATGCGTTTAAGTTCAACAACATGGCTATAGCTTCAGCTTGTTCGGTAGGTATCAAAATATCTAGTATTTTTTTTTGTTTATTGAACTTATATTCCCTACTAATATGTACTTCTTACTCATTAAGGTTGCTGTTTTTGGTAGTTTTTTCCTCACTTTACCTAGACTGGTCTCTTCAGAACATGAAGTGATGAGAGTTAAGGGCTTTAGTCCTTTCTTCGACCACAATAACAGCTGCGACATTATTCGGTATCATGAAAATAGGAGTTGAATTTGGTAAGATCACCATTTATAGATAAAATATCCATAGATCTTAACCTTTTTGTTATTTAATTTATTTAAATTTATTATATTTAGGTGCAATCGTGGTCCAGACTGATATATGCCCGATGCAAAATCTTTTGTAAAAAGCTCAATGTTTGCAATTCCTTTGGTTATTTTCTATGCTACTACAAAAAATGTCCGCACCTAGCGGTTTATATTGAGCTACGTCCAGTTCAGTTTCGATTCTTCAAAGTCTAATCATGTTAATTTCTAAAGTTCGAGTTTCTCTTAAAATTCCACTTGCAATTCCAAAACCTGAAGGAGAGAAAAATGGTATATTTAGCGCAGTTACATAAAATTGGACTGACACAAAAGGTGCTTGAAAAACTACATTACAAGACAGTGTTTTCCTTATTTCTCCTTTCAAACATTCTTCAATTTTTCAACTTAATCTTCTTTTCTGATCAGAATCAAGTAGTGAAATTAACTTACAAGTTGACGGAAGTTAACGACTCTATTGATACGTTTAAATTTAAAACATGGCAATGTTTCCAGCTTGTTCAGTAGGTATCAAAATATCATTCATGTTAGCGGACTTATTTTTAATCAATCATCATATTCCAAGACTGGGTCAGCCATGACCTTCTTATTGGAATGAGGAAATCGCTTGGAAAATGTTGATATTCACTGTGAGCTGAGACTTTGCCTTCTCTCTTGCAGTTGAACAATGATGTGATTATCTGCGGGTAAAAAGTGTTGCTTGATAAGGCGAGTGGATTCCAAATTTTGATGATAATGTGTGGTGATGATGTTGGTGAAACTGGTGGTGCTGGTAATGATACATTCATTAAAATTCGTTGAAATGTGCTGATTATTGTCGGGATTGTAATTGTGTATAATGATAGTGGTCCATAGAGTTGCTGTTGTAAAGGTTTATGTTTATCAATTTGGACACAATATATTTTATTATGTTGTTGAAGCATCATTTGTTCTTTGAATTGAGTTTTTATCTCGTATCTTTTTGCACTTCGTTCTGCGATTTCTACTTTTTACTTTATCCTGTTTTTAGTTTACTGGATGCAAAGTTTGGCATTATTCTGACTGCCCTTTCAATCAACTTTGTTTTTCAATAACATTTTCAACATGAAACCTTCCAAAGGTCGCTTTGAACACTCGTTGTTTGCTCGTTTCACATGAAATCTCAATCATTCTGTTTCTTTCTTTCTCTCGTTTCCTCAGAATTAACTATATATTGACTCCCTCATCTGAATCTCTATAACAATGTTTTGTCCCTGCTCATGATCATGTTTAGAAACCGCAGCCAGCCAATTAATTGACGAATGGCGGGTAATAGTAAATATATTTGTTGGCGGATGCTTAGCCGGCGCTAAATCCGTTTAGCTAAAGAATTGATTGCTAAATATTAGTTTCATTTATGCTTTCAGGTGAAAAAATGACTTAAAAATCTTAATCATCATTGTTATGAGACAAAAAAATTTGCATGAATATAATTGAGGTGAGTTGAGTCGCATTGAGCTAATCGTAATGAATGATCCAAAATCGTAAAATCGGTCTCTTAAGTCACTCGAGCAATACAATCTTTTGCGGATTTTGAGCTGGCTCAGCCAGCAAAAATATGACTCTGGTATAGAGCTGAGATGGTTAAGGCTTGGAATGGTTGGTATAACCAGTAACCGCTCAATTTCCCCCCCATGGTTATACTAACCAAGTAATCATGAGTTACTGAAGCAGGGCAGCGCCATCTAATGATAATTAGGATAACTTCGCCGAAGCGAAGATCAAATTTCGTGTGAGATAAGCGCCTCTAGTGACAGATCAACTAACTATTATCGTAAACAAACTCGATTTTAAGTTCTCTTTCTTTTTCTCTTTCTAAGCTGAGACGGTTACAACTAACCGGTTAACCGTTCTATAAACGCAAGTAACCGGTTAGTATAACCATTAACCGGTTACTTCTCCTCCCCCAATAACCAAATCATCGGTTAGTGGTAACCGTCTCAGCTCTACTCTGGTAAGCAATCATAAGAGTGGCGGATAAGCCAAAATTTATGGCTAGCTGCGGACTCTAATCATGTTAGCTGAATTCATCGAGTTCAATTTATCTTTGTAATTCACGGAAAGATGAACGCCATCTTCTAGACTAGATAATAGTTAGTAAGGACTAGTTAATGAGACGCAATTATGAACGACCCCTTATAAGAGACTAATTTGAAATTATCGCAATTCTTTCCTTTTGTTATTGTAACAATATTATTGTGTGATAGTTTAAAATGTTAGCTAGAAGGATTCTCACTGCAATTAGTTTGAACGGTGCAAAGTCTGTGAAAATTTTAGTTGGCGATTCATTATTAAGTAATCATTCATTTCTTCTAGTTAATCAAACTATTCGCAAGCTGGCTACAGATGCTGCAGTTAAGCAGTCGTATGTACTTAAAGATTTTGTTATTCCTGATCCACCTCTGCCTCCTGAACTTCTTCCGCTTGGCCCGATCACTGCTCAGACATTTAATATGTCTATTTGGTTTCCTACAGGTATTTTAAGGTTTTCAGTTTGTTTCATTTTAATCGCAAATTTTGTTTTGTCATTGCAGGTTGGATTTGTAGCATGTTGTTGTTCTGTGAAAATTACATGCCTTACTCTTTTGGAATAATCGCGGTAACAATTGTTGGACGGATTATATTGACTCCGGTTATGATTTTCTCTCAAAGTCAGTTTTATAATCTTTTTTACTCAATCTTGCATAATTATTTTAGATTTTGAATCTTTGGAATAGAGCAATCTGCTAAGATGGCTATAGTTACGCCTAAAATTCAGGAAATTATGAAACTAAGAAAGGACGCTGAATTGAGAGGAGATAAAGATCAAAGTGAGTTGAGCTTCCATTCTCAAAATTATATTTCAAGAATTTTTGAATGTTTTTTCTCATCAAAAATTTAGTAATGAAATTAACTTACAAGTTGGCGGAAGTTTACCATTCTACTGATGCGTTTAAATTTAAAAACATGGCAATAGCTCCAGCTTGTTCGGTAGGTATCAAAATATCTAAAAGGTGTTACAGGCAAAACCCTCTGAAGTCTAAATGTTGAATGACCACAATTGGTAAGCTGTTATCAATAAATTTGATAAGAAAATCAAAAATTAACATCATCTATGGTTAACTGATGTGTTTAAGCAAATTATTTTCACTCATATTTTCAATAAATTTATAGTGAAATTAGGTTTAGCTGGTAGATGGTGTTAATTTTCAATTTTATCATCAAATTTACTGACCAATTGTGGTGTTCATTCAACATTTAGACTTCAGACGGTTTTGCCTGTGACACCCTTTAGTATTTTTATTATTGAACTTATATTCCTCATAAATATACTTCTTACTCATTAAGGTTGCTGTTTTTGGTAGTTTTTTCCTCACTTTACGAAGAATGGTCTCGTCAGGACATGAAGTGATGAGAGATGGTGGCTTTGGTCCTTTCTTCGATTTAACTGTTCCAGACCCTTCATATATTTTACCTGCAGTGACAGCTGCGACATTATTCGGTATCATGAAAATTGGAGTTGAATTTGGTAAAATTACCATTTATAGATAAAAATAACCATAAATCTTAACCTTTTTGTTATTTAATTTTTCCGAATTTATTATACTTAGGTGCAATTACTGCCCAGACTACTATTAGCCCGATACAAAATCTTTTGAAAAAAGGCTCAATGTTTGCAATTCCTTTGGTTATTTTCTATGCTACTACAAAAATGCCCGCAGCTATTGGTTTATATTGGGCTACGTCCAATTCAGTGTCGATTCTTCAAAGTCTAATCATGTTAAATCCTAAAGTTCGAGTTGCTCTTAAAATTCCACTTGCAATTTCAAAACCTAAAGGAGAGAAAAAAGGCATTTTTAGTGCAGTTACTCAAAGTTGGACTGACATAAAAGGCGCTTGGAAAACTACATTACAAGACCGTGCCGCCAGAAAAATAAACAATGAATATTTAAATCAATTCGAAAGATCCGGGGTAGGTCCACTTCGTAAAACATTTGATTATGACCCAACCAGGAAAAATCTCGAGCGCAAATTATAAATTTTGAAAAATTTTTTTGTTTAAATATATGTTTAAATCCTTGAGATTTCTTCTCGTGATTGAATGAATTAGTTTTAAATATAATGTAATAGTTAATGTAATCAGATGATATCAAATAAATTCAATTCTCCTTATTAAAGCTTAATTTAATTGAAAATTGTTAGGAGATGAACATTACAACATTTAGATAATAGGTACAATAATTTAAAACAGAAATACTATCAGATCTAAATCAATAAGATTATAATCAACTTGCATTTCACTTGTTCGTCTCAGTGATCTAAAATTCTAAGATTACCTGAAACAATTTTATTTTCAAGGACTGAGCCGGCAGGAATATCTATTCTATCTCCATGATTTGCAATAATAATAACAGTTCCTTGAAGTTTAACGCCTCGTCCAAAAGTAACATCTCCAGAAACTGTTAAATGATTAAGTTCAAGCATATCAGGTATTGAAGCGAATCGGGATAAATAGTCTCGAACTTTGGCGAAATGAGCGTCACCTAATTTAACTAGAGGAACGGTTGGAAAAGGCCGAGCTGGATTCATTATGAGGCAACCTTGATGAAGTGAATACAAATTGGACATAACTAAAAGTAAATCTTGCGTCTTCTTGACCGGTAAAAAGCGGGAACGGGGCACATTAATTCCAGTTGCATTTTCAAATTCCTTCATAGCTGCACCAGCAGCAGTTTCTAATTGGATAACATTTAAACCATTTTCCAAACTTTTAGGATTAACAATAATTTCCATGTTAATTCCATCAGATTTTAGTAAATCATCAATTGATTTGAGACTAATCCATAAATTATTGGTATTGAAGATTTTAAATTTTTTCACCGATTTAAATTCATCCACATGCTCCTTAGGAACCTGAGCAATTTCCAATAACCTTAATTTACTCTCATATTGAATCAAGGTTCCACCCTTTACGTCAGCCTGAGTTTTATCCGTTACTTCCATCAAAAATGTTGGTCTATTTACTCGATTAGCATCCAACAAAAATTTCAATATATTTAAGTCAACTGTGGCTCCAAGATTATCAATGTTGGAGATAAAAACATATTCTCTACCTGTGAATTGTTGTAGAAGATTAAAAAATTAGTATGCTAAATTTAATTACAGCGTCCGTATTAACTAAGCACTCACCTTCAGCAAGAAAATCAGCAAGTAAACCAGATTTGGCAAAGCTTTCATAAAAATCACCATGACCTGGCGGATACCAATCTTCTGGATCACTGTCTATGGACACTGCAATAGGAAGTAATGTTTCTTTGTTCAAACGAGGATATCGACTTTGCAGAAAGGTGTATATTTTTACTTTAAAACCTCGATATTTTCTCGAAACTTTTTGAGTATCTTCATCTGTATTGAAGGAATTCATCAAAACCAAAGGTACATCAACACCATACTCCTTGTTCAATTGTTCAATATTTTGTACTGTTAGGTCAAGAAAGGTTAACTCGTTGCGAACCGGTATCAATGATTTGGGTCCAACACAACCCATTGATGTTCCAAGACCACCATTTAATTTAACAACAACCAATTTAGCTAACAATTCACGTATTTCGTCAACTGTTGGTGGTATCAGGGAAGCATAATTTATTATTGCACCAGCTTGCAAAGGTTCTATCTTTTCCCATAATAAAGATGGCCCTGTTCCTTCAATAAATTTAGCAAATAATTTTTTGAAACCAGATAACTCTTGCTCCAATTGTGGCCTTTGATTACAAGGTACAGGAGCTAACAATTTGTCCAATTCAGTTGCTAACTGGGCCGGAGCATCTTTTTTAGTTAATTCACGAAATTCCGAAGTTGAACTGATTTTCCGACGATGTCCCATTTCAATGTTGACTACTTAAATATCAACGAAAATAACTAAACCGCAACGTATTGAAAATACAAACAAAAATAGTAAACAGGTGAGATTATTCCATGGGGAAGTTCGAATTACAGTGATAGTATATTAGATGGACCTTATTCTTTTTAGAAATAAGGTAAAACAATTGAAAAGCAAATTGATCAAACAGTTGGAAAATGTCGAGTTTTATTATAAAATATAACAACTTATGAACTCAAAGCAAAATCAAACCTTGTTAAAATGAATGCAATCTAACTAACCCAAGTTATATTTATACATTATAGTTAGTGAGAAGCTCAGACGGGGAAAGGATTAAGAAACAGGGGAAACAATTATTTTCAGTAACCGGTTACCATTTGGTTTTAAATGTCTTTCTCTTTGTCTTTAATTGATTGATGTTTAATTCGAAAGTTGTCAGTTCATTTAGCTAATTGTATATCGAAAGAGTTTTTTGTTCAATCAATTTTTATTCTAACTTTTGGTTTAACAATCAAACTTATTGCGCAAAATAAGCCTTGTTTAAGGCAGCAGCTATGGATGGGCTGCTGTTGGTTACAGGATGTGTTTGTATATTGTTTTTTGTTACATGTCAGAATTTAGGTAGAATATCATATTGTTTACATAACAATCTAGAAATCCAAAAGTTCCATTAAGATTCAATAGGTGACACTTGAAATAGCCAAAATGAAACAATTTGCTCTTGAATTCATTTTATCACTAGTATTTGTCATTAAAACAATGCTTGAGGGAAATAATTGTTGCCTTTTGATACACAAAGCTACAAGATTTAAATTAAATCTCCTGAGATAAAGATGAATCTCAACTATCTTTTTTTTGAGTTGATGGTTTTTACCATTTTTGTCAAGGTTAACGACTTGGGAAAAAAGGTAAATCATATATTTGAATTATCAATTACTGGATGTTGTTAATGATCAGAGAACTGGCAGCAATATTCTCAAAATCATATTCAGAATATTCAAGATTATGTGCATTATCTATTCTTTTTTTATGCTCAAAATATGATTTTTTATTCAAAATATTCTCAAATAATCTATTGAATGCAAACCAAATGACCGGTTTTTGATAAAATCAGATGATTTTTGTTTCCATAAAAAATCAAATGTTGCTAAAATTTAATCTAAAAGGATTTTATGATATAATTTTTTTTATTTTGCATCAAAACAATCTACATCTGTATCCTCTCTAACAAGAAAAATAGTTTCGAAAAATGGCTAAAAATAATTTATATTCTTTTTTCTTTAAAATATGCTGACATGAAACAGAATAAAATTTAATCTAGAATAAATTTTTATCAAGAATGTTCTCTGCCTTTCAATGATAAACTCTAATCATAAACTTTAAACATGTGAACATATTTATGATTTTCCAATATGGCTGATTATTGAATAACCACATGTTATGTTGTTTACGTTCTGCTATATCAACCACTCAATGAAGTTGTGAAAAATTTAAGGCATTATCAACATCGACAAATTTATTTTCACTGATCCAATAGATTTTCGCCAGTCATTCCAGGTCAAAAAGAGATACTGAATAAATAATTTTAAATTTAGTGACCTAGAAAAGCTCAACAGATTCTGAGAATCTTATATACACATCAAAAGGCCAATATGTTTACAACAGCTCGATTTAGTAACTGTTGTTTAATTTTCATCCATTTAATCATGGATCCTGTGAAAGGCTGATATATTGAGCTTATAACAAGCATGCTTTGAAAGTGGCTTGAAATTAGTAGATCAGATTTTTCAAAATAAAAGTGACACTGGCGATTTCAACCGAAACAACTGCGTTTATAAGTAAGCATGTTTAAAGGTCAAGATTATCAAGAATACATGCATTAAAAATTTTGAGACTTCGATCGATTGATCGCAGTAAATTGTGCTTTACCCTCTTATATTGCTTTATCTCTCTCAAACTGCTCATCTTTGTGATCAGAAATCATAAGATCACCGTGATTGTTTACCTTGAAATGTCCGCATAAACTGAATGAAAAAGATAACCAAGGACATTGCAATTTAATTAATAAATAAGAATAATTGTTAATGTTAAAGAGTATCTTCGATGGAACAGGTTGCTAGATGGTTTTAAACGAGAAACAAGTTTCAAGAGTTGATAGGATACTTCTTTCTAAAAATCGATTCAGTATTAATATTTTATTAGGCAGCAAATAATTTCTCCTCAAATGATCTAAGTTGACTCAATATCTGACTCTTTGATTGACTAGCGTCGATCACAATAACATTTTTACTTGCTGAGATATCATGATGACAATGGTTACAGGATGGAGCCAACCAACGCTCATGAAGATCGTGGAGTCCTCTAAGATAATCCTATTTTAAAATGAATTTTAAGAAAAAAAAATTACATTCAAGCTCGAATTAACATGATTAAATTGAGAGTTACTAACCAATGTAATCTTTTTTTCTTCGGGTCTTCCTCGTTCTTGGATCCGCTTCAAACAAACTTCAGGTGAGGCTCGAAGATAAACAATTATATCAGGATTTACCTTCAATTGGTTAACATAAAAATTAAAATCATCCTCTAATAGCCAGTGTTCCATTTTGGTTATGAATCCTCTGTAATGAGATGTAAATAAGAATGACAATGTAATAGACATTTACTTTTTAGGTTCTATTTTAGTATTACTTGTTTTTGAGATGTTCAACAAAGACTACTTTGGTTCCAAAAATTGATCTTTCTGAGATGCTATGAGCATCAGTAGTCTTTTTGGCTTCCATATGCATCTTCATCATTGCTAAACTAATTGCCTTCTGAAAGGTAAATGACCATCGTTTTGGGTCATTGTACATTAACGAGAGCAGATTTTCACCTGCACAACATTGAAGCTTTTTAATTGGCTCGGGGAATACCTTGACACTAGAACCGTATGTTTCCTTCATGGCCTCCAGTAAACTTGTTTTTCCGACACCAATGTTTCCTTCGATAATTATCTGTGGATAACGAAATTATAAAATTATTAGAAAGGTTGATCGTTAATGTTGAATTAAAATTAATTGTGGTGACAACTCACATGAACCATATTACAATTTTTAATGATTATTAATTGACAAAATAATGAATTAAAACAGTTAAAGTATAAAATAAAATAGATGAGAGTATAATTGAGAGTATATATGTGAATAAGGATGCTATGGAAGGAGGATGCGAAAGAATGAAAAACAATTGTTGAACAAATTAATCAGAGTAATCTTTGTTTATTCCGTTTTTACGTTTTTTTAGTCTGCAAATCATAAAGTGATTTAATTGTCTTATTCTTAATGGACTCGATTCAAGTTGAAAATAAAGCTTTTTTAGATAAGCTTGCAATTCAAAGCGTATTGATAATTGCTTAGAATAAGCTGATAAGTCAAGAGGCAAATGATTCAAATGAAATAGAAATTACATTCTGAGCAGACTCAGGGAATTAATATTTGAAATATCTGAGCATGATTTGGAAAAAGATAATCATTAGACAAAAAAATTGATTATATTTTCATTCGTTTTGTTCCTCCTCGTGCATTAGAAGTCCATTTTCTTCTCCATTTGGCTGGTCTAAAACTGATCTTTCTTCTTTAATTGAGTTTACTTCTGTTACTGAATTTTCTTCAACTGGCTGATCTTCTACAGGTTGCTTTTCTTCTACAGGTTGCTTTTCTTCGACAGGTTTCACTTCTTCGACAGGTTTCACTTCTTCGACAGGTTTCACTTCTTCGACAGGTTTCACTTCTTCGACAGGCTTTACTGCTTCGACAGGTTGGTCTTCTGTGGTTGGTTGAACTTCTTTGATTGGTTGGTCTTCATCGAATTTTTCAACATTCTCAACTAATTGGACTTTTTCATCTGTTTGAATTTCTATATCTTCAATTTTCACGACTGAAGATTCTTCTGAATTTATAGTTTCTTCTGTTTCAGTCAGCTTTTCCAGTTCTTGTTCTTCCATCTGTTCATTTAGCGATTCCTCCTTTGGCGGATGCTCATCTTCCTGTGAGGCTATTTCCTCTTGCCTTTCGGGATTTTGTGCTTCTTCATTTTTTTCAGGTTTTGATATTTGTTCATTTGTCTTTGGTTCTTCTTTGATACTTAACTCAGCTTGAGTTTTTGCCTCTTCAGCCTCTTCTTCTTTATGATTAGCCTCGCCATTTGATTTTGATTCACGTGACGATTTTGAACGTTTTAACTGAGTTACATCATTTACTATTTCATCTAAGTGCTCGTAGCAAATTAGCTTGCCTTTATCATTTTTGTTCAATAAGTTAGTGCCGTGATCATTACAGAAAGATGTGGGGCACAATTCACAAAATTTCGCAGCGTTTTTACCACATTCGTCACAATGATGCCAAGGACAGAACCAAAGTCCACGAGGCAATTTAGTCAATTTCAAACAAGATAAGTGATACGACTTAGGGCATTTACGTCTATCACACATGATTAGTTCTCCTCCTTCTCCACATTTGTAACATTCATCCTCATGACGACTCTCGAATTCTTTTTTAGTATTATTCGGTTTTGGTTTGGGTTTTTCTGGCTTGGCTGCTTTCTTCGAAGACTCTTCTTCTGGGAGTTTACTAGGTCTAACACCCAAGAATCCACTGCAATTTTTAGCTCCACAATTACAAACTGTCTTTTCATTACCACGGCAGCAAAGATTATAGTTAAAAGTTAGCTCAGTACCTAGATGAGAGTAAAAAATACAATTAAAAATATGATTAAACATACGTTTCATACAAAATAATAGAAAAATAGTTACCTTTCTGTATATCTTGAATAGCAAAAAGTCCAACTCTGGTAACACCACCAACAAGCCATTTTTGTGTTTCACAATTGGGCGAGCATGAATGATTCATAAATCTGGCTAAGTTGCCTTTAGGTCCAGCGTCGATGATTGTTTCTCGGTCAATAGTGAGAAAATAGAAATTGGATTCATTGTTTTCAATCATTGTCTTTATTCTAGCTTCACATTCAGCTTCGTCTATTAATTCACCAACGTATTCAATAACGAAACTACCCTTTTTTATATCTTGAACAGCTCTAAGTCCCCAGCCACGGCTCTCAGTCTTGAAAGGCGAAACTTTAGCATATTCTCTTTTTCGGAAACGACGATTTTGACATTTATCTCCGGCATTACAGCGGCTAGGATCACATTCAATAAGAGTTAATCGGTTAAAGCAATCTTCATCGATACCACAAGGATTTTCGGCGTCTGATTTGCAGGAACAAACGATTGGTTCTGTGTCATCGTCTTCTTTGGGAGAATTCTTGGGAGCTTTACCAACTCTCTTGTTACACTTAAACATTAAAATTATAAAATAAAAAGTTAGCTGCATCATTATATGACCATAAGTTAATTACTTACCCTCAAATAAACGTAGGGCGGGGGTTTGATTTTACGACTATTATCAGCGTTTCGTCTAGCTTCTTGCCACGAGGTGAAAGCTTCAATAGCTTCAGTTATAGCTGTAATGAATAAAGAATATAGAAGTCATCAAAACAATCATCATAGACAATTCTCATTGAATCAATATCAACTAACCATCTTTAAAATCTTTGCTTTTAGAGCTTTTAGATAGAGCTGGAGCCTTATTGAGATCTCCTTCAACAAAATGGAAGGCTTTGCCTCGATTAATCCAGTAGTAATCATGACTTCCGAAAAAGTAAACAGGAAATTCCCCACGAGAATGAGGCAGGTTCATTACGTTGTCAGGCACATTCTTAGGGTGGCAAACTCTACCAGGCCACCAACGATATCCACAAAATTTAACCCATACTATATCATTATAATGTAGTTGTTTGCGAACTAAACAATCACCACAGAAAAAGCTTCCTTCAGGTAAAGGAGTCTCCAAACATGCTTGATGAAAGGCTGCAGGACATCTTTCACAACAGATTAAACTACCACCTAAAATAGATTGAGAAATAGAATGATATTAATTTATAAGTTTTACCACTATCAAACAATCAATTGAATTGTAGAATCAATAATTACCTTGGTTACAAGAAAAACACCAATTGACAGTAACGTGTTTTGAGGCTCTAGATGGAATATGCTCAGGACAGATAATGTACGAAAAGGAAAGGGATATACTTCCAGCAGCCAAACATGCATCGGTCAAATGGTAGGCAGTAGGACATTTAAGGCATTTTAGAAGACGTTTTTTCATGAAACCATGACATTGATCGTCTTGGTGTTCAACGTAACAGGTGAGACAAAAATGTAAGGGACAAGTAAAACCTTCGTTGTTCTCGTCTTTCATCATTTTATGGGGATAACTTTCTTGTAAACATTTAACATGGTAGAATTTTCCACACTTATCATCTGAACATTTTTTAACATCGGGCGAATGAGATCGACAGATGAAACAAAGATGAGTGTCTGAAGAAAAAAGAACGATATTAGAGTTAGTTTTGGAAACATTATCAGAAAAGTGTATTTTAAATGAACAAATCTTACTTGAGGCACATTCGAGACATTGTATACTTTCGTGATTAAAAGTTTTAGGTACGTGGCTCTTATGATAGATTCGAAGGCAAGGTCCGGTACATTGGGTAAAATCTTCAAGAGCCTCTTCTGAACATTGTTCACATACTCGGTCATTTTCTTCTTTATTTTCATTTGATTCAACCTCACTAAGAGAAGAAGCATCCTCACTGATACGTGTTTCTTCTGATTCTACAGTGTCGATTTGCTGTACCATATTTTTGCGTTTATTTGGAGTCTTATCTTTAATTTTCTCGTTCTCACCGGACTTTTGTTTCTCTTTACTCTTATCTTTATCTTTTCTTTTATCTCCTTCGTGATTCTCGTTCTTCTCATTTTCAGCTACATGTCCATTCTCTTTACTAGTCGATTTACGAGGTCTTTTAGGAGTTCCAGAGGTTTCTGATTTTACCACAAGAGTTGATGATGGTCGCTTTCTTGGGGATGCTTCTTTAGATTTTGTTGATTTGGGTGTTTCACTGTCTTTTTGTGTGTTAGTTGATATTGTGACTTTAAGAGATTTAGCAGATATTGTTACTTTAAGTGCTTTAGATGACCGTTTTCCAGTTCCTTCAGATTCTTGCGATTTACGACTTTTCTTTGGAGTAGTAGTATCAGCAATAACAAGGGCACTTTCGTCTTCACTAATAATTCCGTTACCTTCAGCGGTCGCAGCATCGCCATTATTTTGATTTTCTGATTTTACTTTTGTTTCACTTTTACGCTTTCTTCCTCTAGGAGACTTATCTTCTTTTTTAAACGGTGTTTTTTTAGCAGGTGTCTTGTCTGTACCATTGGCTTCACGAACAAAATACTTTGCCTTTAGATCATCTGACATATTATTCCATCGAACTTCTAACATTTTTTCCAGTTCGCCTTCACTAAGATCAGGGTTCTCTTCGACAAGTTTGGGTCTTGTTTGCGCAGCATATACACTAAAATCTCCTTTTCGGTTAGCTCGCTTTTGGCTCCATAGACACAAAGTCGGCGATGTACCTTCTTCTTCAAAATCCTCATCACCATCACTGAAATCGTAAACATTTAATGGATTTTCTGGCTTTTTGATTTTTTTCGATTTAGGTGTTTTGACTTCTTCTTTTTTGGATGGTGTCTTTTCACTTTTAACCACGACATATTCAAATGTGAGCTGTTTGATACGAGTTTCCCGGTCTAATTTGAGAGCTTCTTCAGCTTTATCACATGCAAATCTCCATTCTTTTTTAAAACTGGGTTTAATAGCAAGTCTACTCAATGCCTGCTTACGGAGAGCCTTCTGAGTTCCGGGAGTATTTTTAATTCTATCAAGCTCTAATTCGTATTTCTCTCGGCCTTCAAAAGGCATAGTTAATCCAGGTGAAGTATAGCTCCTAAGAGCTTTTGAACCAAAATATTGAACATGGTAAAGATATCCTGATTTTTCAGCATTACCTATCAAAATTCAAAAAATAATAGAGGTTATTAGTAAAAGATTAGATTAAAATTATTTGGCGGGGAAAAAATTACCCCCAGGTCTTGAATATTTGCCAGTTTGAGGATCCACTGTTATCATGCAAGGCCACCACGGATAACCGGCCACTTTGGACCATATAATATCACCAACATAAAGATCATTCCCTTCTTTAGCCGGCAGCCTAGTCAAAAAATCTCTATCAGTGATGACACCATCTGATGGAGGCAAAGCAACGATGTTTTTTCCATCCGTTGCGGCTGGTTGGCTGTTTCGTTGTTTCTTGGAAGATGAAGTTGTATTGGGTGTTGAATGATCAGATGATGGCATCAGAGAAGATTCTATGAGATGCAGCTGAGTAAGGAAAGATAAACAATATAAAAATGGTGAATGTAAAAATGAGGAAAAGCTAAATAGTCAAATTGAGAAAGGTGAGACACAAACAAAACAATAGTAAATTGATGATCAATTTAGACACAAAGAAAAGTAAAAGAAAAAATAAGAAAAATTAAGCGCCGATCAGCATTGAAGATTTGCGTTATAATACGCTTTACAGGCTAAAATGCTTGTCTTGTTCACAAAAAAATGGGCAATTTTCATTTTCCGATTTCGATATCTAAAATTTCAAGTATCGATACAATCGATAGTAATCGGCCATAACTCAGAGTCAAATCCAATATATCGACATTTAATGATACAATTTACACTTTGACTTGTTTGTTTGACTTGATTTATTCGGTCATTTATTGGTAATTTTTAGATTATTTTTGACCAACACTTTTTTACCTAATAATCTTATCCTTCTTTGTCACTATACTTCAACTATTAATCATTTAACTTCGCGCTACTGCTTGTTGAGCAACCTTTATTTGTTAAATCTTATTAACTTGTCATTGTTTGATTTACATTTTTTCTTCAATAGCTCTCAATCTCATATTTTTCTCTTTCTCTCTCCTCTCTCTCTCTCCTCTGTCTACTTTTCTTTAAAATCATAGATTAAAAATTTAAATCTCAACAGTCGCTTGATCCATCTCTGGGTTTATCAACTTCATCATCACCTTTATCATTGCTAGTTATTTTTCATACACTTTGGTTGCTAATCTGAATGGTCTAATGAGGGATCAACAAGGCCCAAACAACACCAACAATACTTCTCGGTTCCGAGTATATCCTACTATGGGTATGTTCATTTTTCTTTCGTTGTATCTTACAGTTTGTGCTTGACATTTTACTGGGTTACTTTAAGGTCAATTTTTTAGAACTCTTGCGTTATCCTATTTGCCATCGTTCTCTCATTTCACTATTTTAGTCATTTCTTCTGCATCTCTCTTTCTCCTCCATCTTTCTAGTTATCTAACATTTATCTATCTCACTCCCTATCTCACCTTCTCTTCATCATTCTATTTCTCTCTCTCTCTCTCTCTCTCTCTCTCTCTCTCTCTCTCTCTCTCTCTCTCTCTCTCTCTCTCTCTCTCTCTCTCTCTCTCTCTCTCTCTCTCTCTATATCTCTCTCTCTTTGTTTCACTACTTATCATCATATTATCATAATTTAATTCTTTGCTACTAGCTTTGTTTTTTATGTGTTTCCCTTTCCCCTCTGTTTCTTGCATTTTCTCCAGTTAGCAGTGTTTTCCTCATTCATACACATTTAACTAAATTTTGTCCTTTTCCTTTCTCAGCTGCATCCCATAGAAGAACTCAAGCTTCTCTGATGCCATCAAGTCAAAGTATTAGTTTGCTGCCGGTCACCAAATTCAGTCACCTATGGACGATCAAAAATTTCAGTTATATTCCTAGTGATACCGAATTCATCTGCTGTCCTAATTTTTCTCCTCCTAATTCTAAGGATAAGTGGTTTATGAAGTTAAGACCCAAAACTTTAGATGAACAATCTGGCATTGAATATATTGGTATTCATTTATTTTTAAGGTAATGTCAATTTTCTTCTTTTTTGTACTTTACTTTTGTACGAGTTCATGCTCTGAAGGCGATATTGGTCTTTTTTAACTATCTTTATCTTTTTATTTGATCAAAACAACAGAGACGTTGTTATGTTTGTTTCTAGATTTGATAAACTCTCGTAAGAATCTTCTTTCTTTAAAATTACTACTTGAGAGTCTGTTATCACTTTAAAGCGTTGTTTTGTGATTAAAATTCAAACATTCAATATCTATTTGCACAGACAATCAATATTCAAGTATTGATTAAATAAGTTATCGTAAAATATGCAAAATCGTAAATTATTGATCATTTTTATTCATTTTACAGGTCATGTGAAGACAGGACAAAACAGCAAGTCAGAGCTAAATATGTGATATCGGTGCTGGATGCCGAAGGTGATCCAAGGTATACTGGAGAATGTAGTCGACATGAGGGAAGAATATTTAAAGCTGGAACCGAAGGTCATGGATATAAGCTACTAGCTCCTAGAGAATTACTCCTTAATCCTGCTAATAACATGCTTGGAGCAGAAGATTCTCTTCGCATACTATGTGAAATTACCATGTTTGGAGAAGTGACTTCTTCCTTGGTTCCCTGCCCTGACAATGAGCATATCGAGCTAATCTATCCTGAAGAAGCTTTGGCTCGCCACTCTATTGCTAGTGATCTAACTAATTTTTTGACCAACGGAGCTGAGAAAACAGACGTAATTTTGGAAGGAAAAGATAAAATTCAAGTCAAAGCCCATAAAATTATCTTGTCAATGAGATCGAAAGTAATTGGAGCTATGTTCTCCCACGAAACCAAAGAGAAAGCAGAAAGTAAAATTGAAGTTAAAGACATTGATGGAGCTGTTTTAAGAGAAATGATTAATTTTATTTATACCGATAAGGTCGGAAACCTCGAAGAGTATGCCTGTGACCTGCTTATTGCTGCAGATAAATATGATCTACCTAAACTAAAGATGTTGTGTGAACAATATCTAGCCTCTAAAGTTACCATTGAAACTTCTGGAGAAATTTTAGCTCTAGCTGATGCATGTAATAGTATTGAACTGAAAGACAAATGTTTAGAGTTTGTGGTGAGAAATTCTCATAAAATTGTTAATGCCGACTCTTGGGAATCACAAGTAGGAAAGAGACCGTCTCTTTTCAAGGAAGCATTCGAGTTAATGGCAAAACGACCAAGAGCAAATTGATCGAGATATTAGGTTAGAATAAATAAACAAAAAGATATGGATCATCCATAATTTTCTGCTTCATGGAAAAGCAGAGTGCAATTTTTTTTCATTCACAGAGTACAATATAAATCGTTACAAACACGAAGAAGAAGGAAAAGTCAAGGGAAAGAAAAGAATCGCCAACTGCAAGACAACAGAGCACATAACTATCAACCATTTCCTACTTTTTTATGTAAAAATCCACCTCTGTAAACATTTTTTAGTTAGGATCTCTATATTTACTCACACTGTCTCTTCCCTTAATCTTGTGCTTGGATAAGTTTTTTGCATAACAGCTGAATCTTTGAACGAATCCTGCTTGGATTGGTATAATATTTCGAATTGTCATACAATTAGAAGACATGTTCACAAATTTATTTAATATATATTGCCCTTGGTTCATACTTTTTCTTGTTCTCTTTGCTCGTTTTCCTTTTGCCTTCTTTAAATGATTGTCAATTGTTTCAAAATCACACCTTATAATTCATATGCATATATATATATATATTTATATTTGTAAACTTCAACTCATCATTTTAAGAATGATATAAGCTTGTTCATGTTTTTTTCGATTTATATCATCTTTTTTTGACTTTCTTTTCTCTTGTCTCAGTTGTAAGTCCTTCCTTGCTGTCTGCTATATTGATCAACTTTCTTTAAAATGATTTCTATTGATTAAAAACAATTAACGAAGACATTGAGCAATATAAAAATCTATGTGTCAATGTCTTTTCACAAAAGAGCAGGTGAGAAACTTAAAAAGTTACATTTGCATTTTTGAAACTTGAAATATTAAAGCCAATATCCATAATTGTAAAATTCAATAAAATAAATGCGTTAATAAGCATCAAAATTATGTTAATTTGGCTATAATTAGCTAATTTTACATGTTGAGCGAATTTGAATCGGGAAAGGCTTTTAAATGCAAAGAGTTTGGAAAATTATTTTATTAATATTTCAATAAAGTTAGCATTTTTAAATCAAAATTAAAATTAAAATTGAATTCTCAAAAGAAATTATAAGTGCTAGAAATTTTAGACAATTTTTCGATAACTTTATCTTGAAGTTTATTCCTATCAATATAATTCAAATTACCTGACTCTAAGGAATGAGCTGCTCTATCTAGCAAATCATTTGCTATGGTAAACACCTTTGGAACTGAGGATAGGCCATTGATTATATTCATGACCGTTTCATTAGCTGGACCATTTCTGTTCATTGAAGCAGTTGGATCGGAGTTGCTAATTGGTGAATACATGAACAATTTCGGATCATGACGAGCTAAATCATCCAAATTAAATGCCTCTCGCATTGGTTCAATAATTGTATCCCATTCATCGTACAATTGATACAAAATGCTGGACATCATTCGTTCGGTTTCATCAATCATTTCATGTTCCAAATTCAATGAATCCAAATCGTATGAAGCATAATTAAGATGACGTCTAAATATATTCTTTAATCGTGATTGTTTGGCCGTTGATTCACTTTCTAATCTCCTGACGGCATCCAAAACTTTTCTCATAACACCAAGACCACCTCCATTAGTAAAAGCATTCAATACTTGATTAGCTTCTGATTGAGTTACTCGTGAATGGCCGTCACACGGATTAAAATACAAGAAACTTGACAAAAATATAAAGATAATTTCAGAAACTCGCAACATATCGAATATCTTTGAAAGTTTATTGATATTCAATTGTATCGAAGGTAATCTTTTTGTCACTTTTCTAGTGATTGCTTGATTTTATTAAATTCACGATATAATGATCAACGATTGATACTAAATACTTAACTCACAATAAAAAGCTATTATACTCCTATGATCTTCTCCCTTTAAAGGTTTTAGAACAATTAAACGGTTCAAATGATTTGAAAAAACGAAGCAAAACGACAAACTAACTGATACCCAATACATATTTAAGTTGAAAAAGTGTGATACCTCCATTTCACCTCAAATTAACATCACATTATATGGGTTCATAAAATGGTATCATTTATTTGGGGAAATTGAATTCGCTAATTTCTTTCTCATTTGCATGAACATGAAACAATAAGGGAAACCAATTACTAGAGCACATTAACAGTTTACTAACTCTGAGCTTCAAATATATTATTGTACGCACTATGCATACACTATTACCATAAACTTGCTGCATTTACAATTATTTTATCTCACCTTACCATCGAGGTTGACTCTAAGTTAATTAAGGCTGCGGAGGGCCTCGATATTGTACTTTTTGCATTTAGCATATTTTTTGGCTTTCTCACTATTTTTCAGTTAAAGTCAATTAAAACTGATTCAAAGTTTTATTAACTATTCCATCATTTTGATTTTGATTTGAATTTTAAACTATAAATTTACTGTATTACCAATAGATCGGTGTCTGGATAAAAGCATCGAGACATTAAAGATTTATCAATAAAGCACTTTAATGAAATATAAGGATAAAAAATGGCAAAGGTTATTTCCTTGCTGAAATTTAATGTTTACACCTGACAAAGTTACAATTACATTTAAATTTGCCCATCACCAAAAAGTTTTCGTTTCTTCGCTGTATTCATGTAAGGTCTAAAAGTCCATTCCGTGCTAGCGATATCCTCATTGTCAAGTGTCCCTAGTTTGATCTGATATAACCTCAGCTCAAATCGTGGTCCAGCCTCAGTAAGTTCAATTTGTCCATCAACTTTTTTGTAAGTGTGATGCCGAAATGAAATGTAATCATCAACATTAGCAAAGGTCAATATTCTTTTGCTATCCTCTTTTGGCACTGGAAACAAGTATTTTAATATATTTGTAACTCTTTTACCCAATTTAGAATTAAAATTATGAAATATTAGATGAGGATAAGCTTCAGACATTTTATCGATATTCGCAATATCATGTCTCATTACTACGTTGGCTAATTGAAAATAAGCAGTTGGACCAAAGGGTAGATGAGAAATAATCAATCCATCGGGTCGACCTCTAGTTTCATGGACAACTATAAAATCAGTAACATCATTGGCTCGACATGCTTCAAACAACTTCTTTATATCATAATTACCACGGTTGATTCGCTGTGAATTGGGTAAGACAAGTTTCATTTCAGCAGCGAATTGTTTCAAACGAGAGCTTGGATCTCTTGAAGTTGTTATAACAATTTTAGGATCTTCAACACCAGCCCATCGATATTCATCATCCTCGTGGTTAGTTACTTGTTCACCACCATCATCATCCAAGTCAGCAACTCTACTTAGTTGAATAGCACCTCTTCTTAAATCAGTTTGGATAGGTTCATTGGTTTCCAGAGCTTCTTTGATTTTTTGCTTCTTCTCTGCAACAGCTCTTTTCTGTTCTTCAACAGACTTACGAAATAGATATTCTCTTCTTAGCCTTTGTTGACGCCGATACATTATTGAATGAAAAAAATTATAAAGCACAATCACAATCAATAATTGAAATATAAGAAAAAGGGCAACAAAACAAAACCTTCAAGGAAACTTTTTAAACCACATGTAAAAGTGTTTGCTTACTGATTGATCCAAGCACCAGCTGATTGATGATCGATAGATCGATTGTTTTCAGTCCTTATATTTTGTATCAAAAACACAATTTTTAAGATATTTTAAAGTTAAACATATACAGCAGTCCCTCGATACTCTTTATTTTCAAAAAAAAGTTGAATAGCTGGTGATTATTTTAAAATAACCAGTCAAAAGTTATAATCAAACAATCATTAGAGTGGCTATAAAACATCAAATTAACGATAGAAAAATCGAAATCTTCATTTCAAATCTAGGTAGAAAAGTCACATTTTTTCAGTCAGTTTTTGAAAAAAGGGACTAACTACTGTACAATGTAATGTACATTTGTACATTTTTGTTAAATTGTTGATTTTGATTAATTTCCAGCGATCAAAGAGGTATTGAAAAAATAATTACTCTATTCTTTATAGCTATTAATAAGATTCAAAGTTTGTTGCTCCTACTTGACCTCTCGAGAAACGCAACGACAACTTACATTGAACAATTTTTAAATAAAATTACAAATAAATTATTATCAAATATGCTCGACACCCAAATTGCCGGTCCATTTGAAAAATATAGATCTTTAGATATTTTCCTTCGGGTAACAGTCTCGATCTGAAACTGACACATCGATCTGACTCAGATCATCTGAGGTTGGGTTTTTATACCTGTTTCAAAGGGGACCGACTTTTTTCCACCACATCTACCACTCTATCCACCACTTTTAAAAGGGCTTTTTTCCACCACATTGTCCACCACTTTTTCAATCTCTGTTTTCACCCTATTGTCCACCACCCAAGAAAGACATTTAAATTATTATCAAATAACCGATGTCACTTTAAATGCTGAGGATATAATAATGCAAATTATTCATAAATAATAAATAAATAATAAATAATAAATAATCTATACAATCTATACATACAATATATAAAGTCAAAACATGAAATATTTGCGGGAAGATTGTGTCCAAACTGAGCGGGTTCTAAATAAAATTTTTACATAGCATGAAAGTAAACTACAATCACGAAAAATAGTCAGGACTTTCGCTGAATTCAGGTTCCTGAGAAATTCACGTTTGAACAGTGTGGGGGAAAAAATGCAGAATCCGTATTTTGTAGCACTGTGTTTGGGGGGAAAATTTTCGGGTATTTAGGTTTATTGTTGGATTAGGATTTTATGTAAAACTGCCTTTCAATTAAAGAGTTAAGAGTTGGAATAACATGGTGCTTCGACTTTAAAAAGGAGATCCAAGTTTCAACTTTGGACTCAATTTTATTGAAAAATACTGATCATAAAAATCTTTCATTCCATAAATGTACCTTTTCTATGCCACTACAAGGTCCCAAGTCTTAAATAAAAAGTCAAAGTTTTTGGAATTGAAGTGTTTAGAATTAAAAACAATTTTGCGATCAGTCATGATCGCAAGTCCGCTTCGACTTTGGACTCTATTTTTGCTCCTACAACCAACAAAAAAATTACATGTGCTTAAAGAAAGGCTTACCCAAAATGAATATTATCAAAGAGAAAAAAGATTTCAACTTTTGAACTTATTCTGACGGTTTTTTTCATTAATAATTTAAGTCTTTTGCATTTGGAATGCATTGAATTTGGTTAGAATTAAAATGAATTTTGCGATCAGTCATGAGCGCGGGCCAGCTTGTAAATAATAACAAATATTATTGAGTTGATCGCTTGCTACTTCAAAAATCCTTTCTTACTCAAAAAGTTATTTAAAATAACTTATTTTATGATATTTACTAGTGTATTTACTATGATAGTAACAATTAACAAAAATTATTCAATGCAATATACAGTCCATCAAACTACGTAGAAATATTTTGTTCACACAAACCAATGATCAATTTAATTGGTTCACAAAGTGTGAAATATTAAACATATATAGAAATCCAACCTTTGTCCACAGATCGAGGCTGTTACCTTATTTCGATGGAACAAAAATCTTAGTATCCATAAACTAAAGCTTCTGCTTTCAATTTAATTCACAAAAATAGAGTTAAAAACAAAAATCAACACATCAACATGAGTAGAAATGCATAAAGCTTACAAAATTTGAAAAAAATTGTGTTGTATTACATTAATAATTACACTTTCGGGGACAAGGTAGACATGAAAACCATCTAATTTATAAATTTTGCAAATTTTTGATTAATTGTTATAACAATTGAGTATTGAATATTGCATAAAAAGATAAATGTTCGTTAACCGTCAACACTTGTATCCAAACCAAGAAGTTGTTTCATTATTTCATAAGCAGTGAATGATACGGCAACCATTGGTACTGCTCGAATGTAATTTATGCTCATACCACGATAAAGACCAGAATAGATTCCATGCTCACGATATGTAATCATTAAAGTAGTAATAAGACTTTTACTGTATTTATACGTTTCAGGGTTTAACATGCTTAACTGCATCCTTCGTCGAGCGACATCCAATGGATATGAAAAGGGCTGGGCAATGGCACCTAGTATTTCGATAAAATAAGAATAAAGAAAAATCGATTAATAAAATAATAAAAATGTCATTATTTAATATGAAACGAGATTATATTAGTTAAAATCAGCGATGGAGTCAATCCAGATTGGTTAACACAATATCTTCAAGCATTGAGCAAACCATGAATTGCTTCATGATTCTTGATAATAAAAGTGGCTGTCTTTGACTGGATGAGCAAGTGAATTGGTGCATTAGGCCGATTTAATTTTTAAATACCTGAGATTCCTCCACAAATGAGTTTAGCAGGAAAATTAAGGACAAGACGATCCTTTTGTTGATTAGAACAAAATTGGGGAAAATATTGGAGCGCGAAGTGTTTAAGTCTTTCAAATGAATAAAATGATAATCCTGAAAAGAGTAAGAATATAAAATGATTTGATTCGAATAGAATGGAAATTTTGTAGAAAAAGAAGGTTCAGGTTGAAATTAAAAACAAAAGCCAAATTACCAGCGTGAGGAACCATTGCGAGAATAGTTGGACTTAATCCTTTGTATAGAGCTCTGAAGCCACCTTCATGGCGTAAAACATCATTCATTGTAGCAATTATTCTGAATCGTTCAATGCCAGTAGCTTGAGCGGTCCCTTTGATTCCAGTATCAGGAGTAGCAAGTGTAACAGTAAAAGCCAATCGTGCTCTTACCAAGTCTAGTGGATAAGTTGTCATCACAGCAGTTACACCGGCCATTGAGCCGGCAAAAAATTTAATGCCATGGCCAACACCAAACATCTGACTTAAATGCTGAAAGAAAAAACCAAATATGATCAGAAATCTAGCATCAATACGAAAATAAATATTGTTACCTTTTTGTAAATTTCAAATGATAAAAATTGAACAGCTGCATAAGGAAATATCCGAACCATTTGAGCTCCATTGCCACGATAAAGTCCTAATAAACGCTCCTTTTCGACGATACCTCTAAGCCCACTGAAAACTCCTGATTAATAAAAGACATTGTCCATAAAGTTTAGTAAGCATTAATGAAATAACAAAATTAAATAATATTATTTGCAAGCTTACCGTGATCTTTATAGTGAGTATTATGAGCTTGAAGCAATATCTTGACCCTGTCCAATGGGGCAACCGCTGTTTTTGATGTCATCCCAGCGACACCTTTAACCAAAAAAGTCAAAATACGTGTTAATCAAACATTATAAACAAACTAAATATTTTTTTCATTTTTTGGAGTTTGACTTAATTCAGAACCCAAGCAAGCTATCAAACTAAGACAAAAGTAAGTGAAGAACTTGCTACCAGTCAAACTCAAACGAAATCTTGCTCTAAATTATGCTTAATCATAGATTTTTCCAATTTCACAGACATTTATTCAGTATGCTAATCGTAATGGAGTAAAATGCATTGAGGAATGCTAAAATGTCCACAGCTGATCTCATTTCACTTTATAATCAAAACCTAACAGCTAAATTTAATCTGCAAAAGCTCATTTCTCTACAGCAGTAATGATTGTCTATTAATGGTAAGTTTATGAAATACATGAAAATTAAAAATTGATTAAAAATAAACTGCTACTGGAAGAAAGTTGAAAATAAACTGGTTTTCTCTTAAAGATTGAGATCATTTAAATTATATAATAATCAAAATCACTCAACGTCTATTAATATTCAAGATTTCAATGTTGAAATGAACAAAAAACTTATTAACTGAATGTTTGGCATAAATGTTTAATCAAACAAAGGTACAATTGAAGATGCAGTCAATAAATTATTGACAAATGTTGACTTATTAAGAGTATTTAGGTTTACATAATGAAGATGGTAATCTATTATGACTTCATATTATTCAATATAACTACTTAATTAATTACTGTTTTTTTCAATCAATTCAATAACAACAATCTAAACTAACAAGATAAACTAGGAAAAATCCTTTTTATTTTTTTTCTTATTAAAAAAATCTCTAATTAAGTTCGTTAAAATCAGATAAATACTGTAATAAATTTTTCATGCTATTTATTGATGATGAGATGTCATTTTAATAGCAATTTCAAGAGTTGGTATCAAATGATTATTCAAAAAATCATTCTAGGCAAATGGATCCCATGTGATTAGAATATTGATTTACTAATACTAATAGATGGACTGTACACAATAATAAAAAGGTTAACAAGCTTAGTTAATCAGTAGAAATATCAAGAATTACAAAGAAAGCTTACTGTGCGTCAAAGTAGATTGGAAAAAGGATTGAGCGATAATCAAGAGTTTGTGATTTGTTGGTGGGAAATTAGAGTTATAAAAATGAAATAAAACAACGACTTGTTATACTGACTGTCAAGTAAATCATACTAATCAATTTAAGTCACAATTTTGTCTTAATTTAGACATTTGGAAAAAGTTGGAAAGGTTGAACAAATGAAAAGATATAAGTCAATCTTACCTCCAGCAAGCAATGTTTTGGCAAAAAAATTGATATCATTTTTTGGTGAGGTAGCTAAAGACATTATATTTAATTGATGATTTTATTAATTCACAGAGTCACAGGATTAGATTAGATAAAAATTAATATCCAAGGGATAAAACAATTAAGTTGAAACTGATTAAAACCGTTACAAGTAAATGTTAGCAAAGCATATCAACATGAATCACAGAGCAGCAACAAAACGGTAAACAATTCAACGATGTATATTTGTTTTTTAGGCAATTTTTGATGTCTGATGACGAAAAATTGGTGTTAAAAGTGTATTAAAATTGATAAATAAATTGGCAATAGAAAAGCACAATTATAAAAGCATAAAATTACTTAAATTTTGTGTTCCCTATTAACAGGTTAGAATGGTTGAGTCCATTTTCATCTTCTCTTTCTAATCACACTGTCTATTTGATCACTATTATATTCATTTATCTTGATCATTGGAATCACGTGAGGGTTCAGGTTTTCCTACAGGTAAGCTGATTTTAAAAGGACAAGAAATAGGAAGCAATAATTATCATTACCATTACCATTACCAGCATCAGAACCAGCAACATTAACATCAACAACAACTTCATCTAATAAGATGAGAATAGCGTTAGTTCATTGACCAACATTGATTCCAACGATGATGATTAAGATGATAAGTAAAGAGTGAGAAGAGGAAACTGGACTGATGATAACCGTTAATTGAGAACCTGTTATTGGTTAGTCAATAGCGATTGACCTACCTTCAGACCCATCTCATCATTTTTACATTAAAAATAAACTCACTTTAAACTTGTTTCTTATGGTAAATGGTTGACTCTTTTTCATTATGAATATGTTCAATTTTAGGATGAACATGACGATGATGAAGCTAAATATATAATTTATCAACCAATTATTAGTATCCAGATTCAATCGTATGAAGTTGGGTAAAATTTTCAAAATAATACAATGTTGATAAGAAAATTTACTCAAATTATTGCCCAATTCAAAACGTCGCTGATTCAAATGTTGCTTTTACATTGTTTATTCCATTAAGGTTTCATCTTTAATCATCTGCATCTTTATCAGCCAATTACTTTATTTACTATCAGGATTATCCATCTTCACGAGATGCTCATGTTATGTTCAATGTGAAAACATGTCATCAAAAAAACGGGAATAAATTATTACATAAGCAGCAAATCCAGTCACTAAATACGTAAACAAACACCATTGGCTCAGCCACTTAATCTTCCTCTTTATGGTTCTTGAAATCCTCACCTCGATAAGATATACCTTAATAAGTTGATTGTAATTGATTGATAGAGCATTTTAAATAAGCTTCAAGTTGCCAAGATCTTCATGATATCGATGATGTGAAAAATATGAAATTTTATTGAGTAGCTATTCAGGTCAGCTTTCATTATCTTTGTTGCTGTGTTCAAGGGTTTCGGCAGCTTCAGCATTTTTTCCTCCTTGCGAGTTGCTTGAAACACCAGTCTTGAGTCAAAACTTGAGTAAATTGTAATTACTCAATCGTCTGCTTTTTTCTGTTTATGTTCACTTTATCCTTATCTATCTGTCTGTTTGATTAAAAAACAAACTTGTAACAATTATAGGTATGGAGATGCACATTGGTAAACAATAGTTCAGTGTCAAAGCGCTTTCAAGATGGCTGTACTTTTCATGACCAATGTAGATCACAAGATGAATCACAATTTAGATGTTATTCCGTTAATCATCCGTTGAGGTTAAGATCTTAATAATCTTTAAAGAAGTTTATTGCACGGAGAGATTCAGTTAAATCACGATAAATGAATGATTCGTTGGAACCCAAATATCAGTTATTTTAATCAAATATCAGGCATAAGTGTTTATTTTATTTTAATCTTCATTTTTTGTGGTTTGCGTTACTTTTTCTTCTGCTTGATGTTTGTATATCAGGTTTTATCATAAATGGTTGTGAAGTTTAAAAGTCGGGGTAATGAATTACAGTTATTATGACATATAAATGGTTTGGGAATTTACATTTGCTATGAGAAATTGTGGATACAGATTAGTTTGAACTAATTTGTAAAATGGCACTTTGTCAAAGAAATAATTTTGGGTTTACGATCTATAAAACAGATCTTTTATCAGTATTAGGTAGGTTCAATTATTGACCTTAAAGAGTCAATGCTAAGTTTAAGAGAAATCTTATCATGGTAAGTGTCTATACCATGCTTCGGAATGTAATGATACTAGAATAATAATTTAACTTATCCTTTTGAGTGTAAATAAGAGTAAAGTTAAAAAATGTTGAGATGATTTGGTGGTGAATGTTACTAGGCAAGTTCTTCGCAACTTGAAAACAACGAGTCAACACTTGAAGTACTTGCTGAGCTACTGCTTGAGGACGATACTTCTTCGGTTTCAATTTGCTTCATGATCGATGTAAATACGGTGATCCAGTTTTGAGCATCTTCCATGTTAAAAGTCATAGGCGGCTTGAATTTCAAAACATTGGAGTATTTTCCTTCCGTGCTCATTATTATTCGTTCATCTCGAAAACGACGGACAACCCATTCGGCGAGATGACTTGCAGGTCGTTTGCTTGTCCTTTCACGAACTAATTCAACGCCAATGAAGAGTCCACAGCCACGCACATTACCAATGACTTGATATTTATCAGCCAACTTCTCCAGTGAATCAATAAGAAAAGAACCGACTTTGGCTGCATTTTTGAGAAGATTTTCTTTCTCAATCACATCAAGAACAGCGTTTGCAATAGCCATTGAGCAAGGGTTACCTCCATACTACGATAGAATTAATAATTGTCAAAAAACGGCTCGCAACACATTGTAGCGAAAACAAGGTAACAAGGGTCAAATCCTTACTGTATTGAAGTATTCAGCTCCGAGAGCTTCAAAGCTTGCTGCCACTTCTGGGGTTGTGACGACACAAGCAACAGGATGACCATTACCAATAGGTTTTCCAAGAGTTACAATATCTGGAACAACATCATTATTTGAATGTTGGAAAGCCCACATTGAGCTTCCGATGCGCCCAAAGCCAACCTGAACTTCATCGGCTATACAGACGCCACCAGCTTCCCGGACTAGTCTGCATCATTGGTTCAAAATTATAACAGGAAATTAACAAAACAGGAAAATAATGAATTAATAATTTTTCATGTGAGATCGTCCAAAAATTTACATAATCAAGGCAAAATAATTTTAGATTAGGTTTTGCTAATTTTCAAATTAAATAACAAGTCAATCCCAATTCTTGGGGATACAAATTTTACACTTCTTTCAATGTCTTACCTATAAACTTCTTTGAGATAACCTTTAGGAGGAATAACTTGCCCACCACAACTCAGCATTGATTCAGATATGAATGCAGCAATCGCACGACCTTTTTCATGAGCATTTTCTATCAATTTAGCCACTTCGTTGGCATAAAGCTTTCCGATAACTTCATCATCGTCGTATTTATCTTTGTTGAATTTACCACGGTAATTGCATGGTAACGGTGCCTAAAATGAAAAATGTAAAACCACTGGTTTAACAACAACAATCGCCAATTATTGAAAGTCTTACTGACAATTTGAATTAAAAATAACACTTACAATGTGAACCCAATTCTTCTTCTTGTGACCCTTAATATTTTCAAATTTGTAAGGGCTAATTTCAACAATAGAGGTTAAGTGACCATGATATGCACTAAGGATACACAAAATGGAAGATTATTTGAAATATTCAAAAAAACACTGAACTGATGAAGTAAAATGTAGAACTTACCTATCTACAGCGATGACATCTTTGTGTTTTGTATGAGCGCGAGCAAGTCGAAGAGCAAGATCATTGGCTTCAGAGCTATCAAAGGAGACAGATTATACAAGAAATGGTTTGAAATGCAGGAAAACAGACGAAGGAGTTGCAAAAATTGAAATAAATAAATACCCAGAATTGACAAAGTAGCAGACTGACAACTTTTCAGGAAAATATTGAGTCAATCGTTTAGCATATATGACCATAGCATCATGAAGATATCGAGAATTGGTATAGACGAGTGACATTTGACGAGCAGCAGCTCGAGTTACATGAGGATTACAGTGACCAACATGAGCAACATTGTTGATACAGTCGAGATACTTGGTTCCGATTTCATCATACATGTATTGGCCATCACCTTTAACAATTTTGAGTGGGTCATCTTTGAAAAATAGGGTACATGATTTTCCAATGTGTTGTTCACGAAGTCGTAATGTTTCTTCTTTGGGAAGGGTTTCTAGACTCATTATTGAAAGTTTATTATTTAACTGTATAATAATATTTGAAGGTATAAAAGGTATCTAACTAAAATATTAACTGGAACAAAATAACAAAATTTGTCACAAAAGCAACTTGCAAGCTCAATGCACTTGTGAAACTTTTTCAACTAATGTTTCCTTTTTATTTACCATTCATGGGAAGACAGAGAAGGGAACATATTGTAATTACAGTCGTGGTAAACAGATGAAAGATTAAAGGAAACAAGAATTAACCAATTCTACAGATTTATCAGACTGATAATTGATAATCTAGTTGATTGATTGTTAAGAAAAAAGAACAGATAACGAGAGAAGGAAAAGAATAATAAAAATGTTTAAATTCTGCTTATATTTTAAGCATTATAATGTTAAACAATGGATTTAACCAGGTCCACACCTCCAGTAATCTATTTACTTAATCAATTTGAAATAGACCTAGAATAAAGATTGAGCTTAGTTTGCCACGGGTTTAACAGCAAACAATTAATCAACATTATCTGTTATTCCAAAATTAATCTTGATTTTTTCTCCTTCCATTACAAGGAATAATATAATTAGATTTGGATGTCTCCATGTATGTGTTCAAGAGATACAATGAAAGTCTAAGCAGCGGAGGCACAAAATAACACATTAAAAGATACGGCAATTCAGACTAGAGAGAAAAGATACAATTAAAATTATCGTTAATTGTAATTGTAATTTTTGTTGACTTAAGAAGGTGGGGATGATCATGATGGTGATGGTATTGAAGAAGGATGGGTTCTTTATTTACTTAAGCACTTGAACTTTGAGACAAGCAAAGATTAAGATTTAGATGGCTAACTAGGAAGCTTAAGTTGACTGTTGAGCTGAAAAATTTGGTTTATTTTAATAAGATTATGGAGCAAAACACATGCAAACAGGCCACAAAGTACATATTACAAAATAAACAAGGTGATTATTTAGATTCAAACTATGGCTAATTTAGTAACAATTAAAATGTTTAACTGACCAGAGAAACGTTCAACGATTAAAAACGTTCTCATTTAGATATCTTGTCAGCAATACATCGATCAATTCAATTTTAATACTTATCGATACTACTTTTTGTTAATAATCGATATCTTTTAAATTAAGGGGCTTCATCATGATTAGTTACCAATTAATTCGAGATTAATTGATAATTTTATATTTAAATAGATGTTTTATATAACCAGAGACTCAGATTACTCTTATGAGAGTTAAATTAATCAAATGAACTTGGGTTTAATTAATTTTAATGGCCATTAATTATTATTTAATTCGAGTACAAACCCTCTTGACCGTTAAAAGTAAATCTTAACCATGAAAATTGTGAACAAAAAATAAACACATTGAATCTCATTCTTTCCAATCAAATAATGATTTACCAAAATGAGTAAAGTAAATGTTAAAGGAAATAATCAAAGAATCATGTTCTTGATTGAACGATGATGATATAAAAATGTGTCTTATGCCTCCTACTTTGGTGATGTTATATTATTTTGTCCATTGGTCCATTACTTTTATTGTTTAGATCTGTTTCATTTCTGTTTATGTGTCTCTTGTCAAATCAAGCTGATCAATAGCAGCTCAATCCAATTATCTTAACTGTTAATGGTTAAAGTGACAGTATTGACTTATAAACTTTGCCTCTGGTTTGTGTCACCATTTTCATCTCACCCCTTCTTCACCATCACCATCAACGTTTTCATTATGCTGTGACTGGCCAGCTTCAATTCAATTCACTTTTGCCTTTGATTCAAAACACAACTTAACCAATGTCAAATAACAAAAGAAACTCGGTTCAACATGGAAGTTATCATTTTGAAGAAAAGAAGGAGAAACAGATAATGAAGAAGGAAAGAAGATAGAAAAGGAAAGGAGTAAAAATAGAGAAAAAAAAGTAACACCAAGGAAAACAAAAGTTATTCTGTATCATCGCACAAGTAAAGATGGAATTAAAAAAAACAGAAGAATTGTAAGTTAAAATTGAAGAGAACCAGCGATTCCCTTTTGTAATAACACTATTAACCTCTTTTAATCAGCTTATCCTAATTCTTAGCACGTCTTCTCATCAACCTAACTTTCCTTTTTTCCTTCTTTTTCAGGTTAATTTATGGTTCTTCAAACAAACACATTTTCACCTTGAAAGAGTAGAACTGATGATAAGAAAGTTGAATCAACTTTGAAGTTAAATATTTTTTTGTAACATTTACTTGTAAACTGTTAAACTTAAATCACCACCGAGCTATCCAATTTCAACAGATATCAATTTCCCTTGATCAAGACAAACCTCTGGAACCATGACAGACTGCTAATTAAAGAAAAGAGAAGTTTAATTGTCCATCAATCATGGATGTGTAGGATAAAGCCTGGTGTAACACATATTTTTTGTCAAGATATACTTTTGATTTTCATCAAAATGTTTCATTGATAGGTGTTACTGGTGATGATGGCGATGATGGCGATAGTGGCGTTGATTTATCTGACAAGCAAAGGGAAATTGTCCATTTACAGTTGATTTATTTGATTCATTTTGACTTGTAAAATGGTCAAAGGAAACGGATATAATGCTTGAACTGATCGTGGACAAAATGAGAGTAAAGTCGGAAGAAAATGGAAGATAAATTGATTACAATTTGGTAGAATAGACTCGCAATTTGAATCGTTAATCTCTTCACTTTTTTATTGCCTTGTTGCTTTTGCCAATTGAACTCACAGTACACCAGGAAAACTTACCAAGAGACTGTAAGAGTGATGCAGAAAAAAGTCAAAAAAGATTCCCATTTGGACGTTTTGCTAAGTTTGCAGTAAAAATGCAAATAAAATTAATCTAAATACAATTAAATTGTAATAGTAAAATTATTTCTACTTTTAATTTACACCAATTATAATTACCAAAGTATGTAAAACGTTTGTACAATGGCAACACAAATCAATAAGGCTAATGAAAAAAGCCTAATTTACTAACCTAATGAAATTGAATACAGGATGCTTAAATCTATTTAATCAATCGATTGAAATACATTATCGTTATTTTAGATTCAATTGTGAGTCCATTCATTAAACAACAATATTAGATGAACATTTCAACTTTGTTTGTTAACATTTAATTGTTAAAGGCGAAAAAAAGAGTTAAACTTTACCTTTTAATTAACCCATTTAGAAACAGTTTATTCTGATTGCAATGTTAACTCTGTGTGCGCTGTACTTATTCATAATTGGTTGTTTCTTTGGGTCAAAATGTAGCTACAAATGAATTAAAATCATATGAAGCTGATCAAATTAAATTGTTAATTAGATTCAGTGAGCCTTGAAAGGTTAGACTCAACCAGTTTTTTTGTGTTTCAGGTTTGAGATGATAGTTTGAAAGAATAGACTAGAAAGCAAAATTGTCATTACTTATTGATGGTTTTATTTTTCCAATCTCTTTTCATGTCCTTTTCTCATCTTTTTATCCTCATCAATAACTTTCAATTGTTGACATTTGCATTGATGCTGAATGTTTTTATGTCGCTGAATAAGCTCAATTTTATCATCATGATATTAGAAAGATAAAAGAAGAAGATGAAAAAAAACAGAGACATCAGAATGGGAAAGAATAGAATCAAGATAAAAGTATCAAAAAAGGGTAAAAATACTGAGAGTAACGATGAAATGAAATGAAAAACAAAAACAAAATGGTTAAGTAAACCAAGTCAAAGTAAACAGCATCCCTCTATAACAATCAAAATGATATTAAATATGGATTTATTCAATGTTGATACAGAATAATTAATGATGATTGTTGACTCAGCAAAGTTTAGATTGTGAAGTAGTCAAAAGTAAACTCAATTAAGGTTTAAGGTTAAAGATTATCCAAAGTAAACATAGATCTTTAATCTTGCTTTTATCCATTTACATTTCAACCAAACATGATGCAATTTTATTGCAGATTCAACTGAATGTCCTTTCATTCCCAATCTTATTGAAAGTTAACCAAATGATCATTGAGTTATTTAGCGTGATTGTGACAAGAAGCTTGTTAACATCTAAATCAACTGTATTGACTTACAAAGGTGATTAATGTTTTGACTGAAGCTGGTTTGATCCTTATAAATTTGCATTTGCCAATGTACAATGTAAAACAAAAAAGGAGGATTTAGCTTGCTTCTGGTTTAACAGTCATCATAGGGTTATTTTGCATTTTTATTGTTACAAGAAACTTTCAATACAATTGTAATGATTACAATAGTGATTAATGTTACAACTACTTCATCTTAGTAAACATTTCGGAATATTCAACCATGTATTACGACCTAAAAGTCTGTACTTTCTACCAACAAGTAAAGTGCACTCTTAAGCCTAACTAGAAATGTGTATTTAAGAAACTATAATACTAGAAACAGTAATTATATGCAGTCTACATTTAATTATCAGATATTTGAGTTGTAAGACCACAATTGAAGTTCAAAGGAAGATACAAAATATTTTAACAGAGAGAAATTGAACTTTTAAAATAAGATTGGTGAGTTTTGGGTATATTTTGCTGAATTCAAGCGAATTCATTGACTATTAAAATCTGAAATCTTTATAAAAGCTGAAAAAAGTGTCCAAACACAAGAATTGATCTGGGTTAACGAAAGATTAAATTCATCTCAATCCAAGTTAGCAAATTTGTCGCTCCATTGAAGAAACGGCAGACAATTTGAAAACAAACCAGCTTAAGATCTCAAGTGGTCAGATAAATCTAAATCCACTGCTGGACAGTTAGAGTTTAAGTTACTCATTGCCCAAGATTGTTACCTGACTAACCAAATACCAGATTCAATGTTAGTTTGAGAAGTAAAGAAATATCGATGAAACTTATTTTTCTTTGTCTAGTATTCTCAATGAGTCCTTCTAGTCGATTTGAATTAGCACAGGGACAGAGTTTGAGTTTCAATTGGATTTGAAAAATCTCAATTCCAGCTTATCACTTCAAATTTTCCCCAGAACAAGAAGGTCGACAATTTTGTCCTGAACTACAAAAATCTAAACCAATTATTTAAATAGCTTTGAATAAAGGTTGAAGAGGCGATTGAAGGCAATTAAGTTAATAAAGATGATGTAGATGTGGATGATGGCCATAAGTGAATAATGCAATGTAATTTTCAAATTTACTTAAGAAAGATTAATTAGTTTTAACTCTAATTAACTCTCAGTTTAAAATATTTAAAAATATTTTCCTTTTTCTCCTTAATTTGGAAAAGTATTATATTTTTCAATGTTGACACAAAACTCTTTCAATTTCACAAGAGTATCTATTATTTTTTAGATTTGATTTGACTATAAGAAATGGACATTGACCAGTCGTTTAACAAAATATCTTTAACATTCTGTTTCATTGGAAAACATGGCTGGTAAGTGAACCCTAAAAAGACTAGAAACCATCTCAATCTGGTCCTTTTGTATGCACTAATCCATATTTGTATTTCAACTCTTTTCTTGTTCTCAAACAAATCCATTTTCATCGGCAACAAAAAGTCTGATTACAATAATGAAAGAACCTTCATCATCGTTTTTCCTATTGCAAAGCCTATTCATATTCTTTTCGTCTTCCTTCCTTTATATTCATCAACACAGATAACATTATCATGCAAAAAAGAGGCAAAAAATGCCAAAATAAACTAATCATCATCACCATCATCTTACCTTTTATTGATTGCTATTTAGGTTGATACTTGACGAGTTGTAACAAAATTAGGTCGCTCATTTAATCTCCTCTTCTTTGTATCTAATGTTTAACTCTGTCAAGTAAAAAGGTTTCATCAGACAATTATCATTATCAGTGACACAACACACAGACACACACACACATCTTGAAGCACCACCTGAATCATAATCCAAATCACCATCAGAATCATCATATAAATCAATTACTCAATCAGTGTTGAAAAACTTTTCTTCACTTGTTGTTATCCAAAACAGAAAATGCAGAAAATTGAAGCAAAATGATTCAATTGAAGGGTGAAAATAACAGCAACAGAAAAAAACAGTTTCTGGTTCACTATTGATTTGAATTACTAAGCATTGTGAATACGCAAGTTCAACTCGCATTCCCAACCATTTCAGGATAACAACGTTACACTCTCACCAACACAGTTGATCCTGAAAATTTGGCAAAAAAAGTAGAAAAGGCTGAAACCAAACTCAATAACTTCAATAGTTAAAGGTATGAGACTATATAAAGGTTGAGACTCAATATTAAAATGAGAAAAGCCAAAGAAAAACAAAAAAGTGGAAAAAATGATGAAAGCAAAGAAGAGGAAGAAATGAGTAAAAAAGGTAAAAAGTGAAAAGAAGAAAAAGAAAAATGAAAACAAGAAAATTGAAATTCTATATGTTATGTATTAATCTAAATAAAAATGCATGTTTAAAAAAACAGGTAAAAAGTGTAAACTTGGAAAATAATAATTTCATTTTTCGTTTGAAACTTCATCCTTTCGTTTTTGCTTCATTTGTTTGGTTACAATTTTCATCTAGAAATGCTCTTGTTTCTCCGTTTTCAACTTCATTTTCAAAAGGTTAATGTTATATAACGTTCAATTACAATGATGTTTCAATTCATCAAAGTCAATACCAATCACCTATCAACTTTTATCCAATAGACACCATTCAAGTTCATCTAATTTTGTTAACCTTTCCATCCAATCAATTCTTAACTCTATTCACATTCAAATTTTACCTTTCCATTCAAAGTAATCAATAATAGATTAGCTCTGTAACAGTTGACTTTACCTTTAAATTTTTCTTCTTTACCTTTTCCTCTGTTATTTACACTAAAAGTCTCAATTCAATCTCAACTCTAATTGTAAACTTAAGATTATTTTGACAATTGATTCCAATCAATAGTGGAAGAGGAAAGTCACCGGGAGTTAAACTCCCTGAGAAAAGCTGATAAAACCAAAACTCTATCAACATTATAATCCAAATAAATTACTCTCATTTTGTTTTCCAATTCACGAGGAAAATGTTAAAACACGTTAAATGTATCTTTATTTTGTCTTCAATTCATTAATAATAATTTACAGTTGACAAGATATTTGAATATTTTCTGAGAAAATGAAATTATCTTTTCCTTTACTCAACTCTTCAATAACTTGAGCCGAAAGCTTGTCGAGCTTTTTGGAAAATAAAACAATCTTTTTCCGATAACTTTAATGGCTTTCATCATCAACTTATTAAATTATTAAATTTGTTGAAACGCTTTTACACTCTTTAATATATTAATGACAATCAATATTGGAACGAAAAACTGTCTTCTATTGATGATTGAAAAAGTCACTTTTCTCATTGGAACATTAATTAAGGTTGAAAACCTGGATAAAGAACTGATCAGTTTATTTACTGTTATTGAGTGGAAAATGTTTCATTCATTTGGATGGAAATTGAGGAGAGAAAATTGTAAATTAATGATGAAAATGAATGAAATGAGATTCAGAGCAGTTCCAAGTTGAATGGCATTAAACATTTTTTCATTGAAATAAATATTGTAAATATGTTTCAATGAGAGTTTCAAAAGATTCAGGACTGCTATTCATTCGTCCAATGGTAATGTTCATGTGGATGATGATAGAAGAGAAAAATTATTAATAATAAAATATTAGCTTTGGTGTGTTGGTTGACAAAGCAAATTGAATGAAACATTTTCTTGTTTCTCACTCAACACTCATAATAGCAGCTTTTATCAAACTTTTTCTGCTTTTCTCCAGTTAAATGAACAAATGTATAAATGTAAATATATTTATTGTTGTTGTTGCCTTTTGCATCATATTTTTAATGATTGTTAAATTATATGGTAAATTAACTTTGCAAAATTTCATTTTTCTTGCTCTCATCATCATTCATTTTTCACTTGCTTTCCAACTGAGTCACTCACCATCATTCAACTTGAAACAAATGAAAAATTTTCACCAAAAAAGAATCTTTTCTTCTTTTCCTCTTCAAACGAACAAATTTATTGTTTCAATTATCTTTGAATAATTACGATTCTTCTATTAGAATCTTTTTTCTGATTCTTTCTTGCTTCTTGCGAATAGAAAGACAGTTTTGACTGCAACTTTCAACATTCGTCATTGTAAAAGTAGATTAACTTGAAGTAACAACGCTTAAAATTTCAATCGCTTAATGTCCGAGTTCAGTCGGAATTATTAATGACTCAATTTCCCTGATAGAATTGCTCCGATATATCATAAGAAAAAATCGATATATTAGTCCCGATATATTGTGATATTGATAATGAAAATTTGGTAAGGGTAAACGAGAACCCGTCAGCTTACTTTTTCATCTTCAAAGTCTCAGCTAGCTTGTATGAAAGTATCAGCACTAAGAGCTAACATAATCTACGGCAGTTAAATTAAACCTGATTTAACCTGAACTAATCTATCTTATTCTGGCATGAAATAATTCAAATGAAACCAAATCTAATTCAGCTATTTAGATTTGATTTTCTTCATCAGCTCAAAATCAACTCAGCTAGCTGAGACTTTGAAGATGAAAAAGTAAGCTGACGGGTTCTCGTTTACCCTTACCGAAAATTTTACAAGCAAACATACTTCAAAATACGATAAATCGATAAATAGTCGAAGAGAATCGCTTATAATCCATTTTAAAACAAACAACTTCATACAATGCAATATTTGACAAAATTCGATTGATTTTCGTTCTATGAGAATCAGCAACTAACCCTATGTATGGTCAAAGTAGCTCTGCTTTCCTCCGTACTTCCACCCTCTTCTTTGCCCACTAAGATTATCTAATCAGTAAGTGTCATTAACTCAGGAATCCAGTTTAGGCGGTTTGTTTCTGCTGTGAAGTATCAAGGTTATTCAAGGTCACACTGTTGCACACTCTGTCAAAACTCAGGTCATTTGATTTTCATTCAAACTGTTATTGGTCAGATGACGTTTGTTACGAATTGCAAGTTGCCGTTGCAATAGCAGAGCTTCTGGATAATTGCGTCAACTTTTTAACTTTGATAACGACAACCACTAAACCACTCTTGAAATCTGGCAGAAATCAATAACACGCAAAAACATTTGGAACGACGAGTAACCGCAGGATCAATATTACCTTAACTATAACGTGAAAGGGACCCCACACCTTTACAGTGCAGTGACCCCCAGCAGATCACGGAACATTTTTACATGTGCTCGGCATGTTCCCAGCTCAAGTTCTTTACATTCGCGGTTTCTCTCATATTTTCGCCATTTTTATAGTCTTTTGACTTTTTATGAAGTTGCAGGCGACTTCTACACCACTGTACACCTTGTCCGCCTAGTCTTGACGGAACATAACCTGACATAGTGAGTCAAGTCTTAGGTGTTTTAAACTTAGTACATCTGACGTTACCATCAAAGATATAACTAATCTCTCTTTTTCCCCACCTTGCCATAGTTTTTAACGATTTTCGTCCAGTCGCACCTTGCCTGCGACCTGTATCCATGGGTAAGGGTATGGAGTGCGAGAGGCGCGATAATTTTCCCTATTTTGTCCCTAATATGTATAAGCTTTCAGTGTTATGCAGTTACCATGTTACAATCCACAGCGCATTCCCTGGCATCTTCCTCCTTGCCTCTAAATGTATGGGGTGATAACCCCATTACAGGGAACATACACCTCGAGACAAACACTTCATTGTAAGTTTCCCTTTTAAATAACAAGAACATTGTGATCTATGGAAGTCGATCGGGTTAATTTAAATAGGAAGATGCCCCAGCTTCCTCTCTCTGTAACTCTTCTCATTTTCCCGTGAGGTCACTTGTCGTATCAACGAGTGATACAAGTGTTTCTTACGGGATTTCAAACATGATGATATTTCAAAATAAAAATCTTTGAAAACGGATAATTGCGTCAAAGTTTCTTCCAAAAACCCTTTTTGTGCACTTTGTGTCAACATTTTGATTGCAATGAATGACCTTTAGGTGTTTAGAGGTCAAATAACATTGAATAACCTTGACACGGCAAAATGAATGTCGCACATTTTTTTCAGACGATTCCCGAGTCCATTACTCTTCTGGTTATTAACATCCAGCATCTTAAATATTCAATTTAAAAGCCTTAACACATGAATGTACGCCACTTGTGCAACGATCTTAAAGCCCATGACAACTAACTCTATCATCATCCTTACCCTTAGAACTACTTTAATCATCAATTAGGTGCTGATAATCCCACATGCTTATGATGATAAATGATTTTAAGCCGGAATCATGAAATGACAATAGCTTTTCATTTTGTTTCTGAGCAAAAATTCATCCCAATTCAAAAGGTAAATTTAAAGAAACCATAAAATAATCTGAAATCACTTTCATCTTCATCTTCATTTTAAATGCTTGTGTTTTTTAAAAAATTCATTTTTTCCACAAAAATAGATAAAAATAGAAAGTTTCAAATTTGCAAATTTGACTAACAGGGAATGTAAAATGTCTTATGGTAATGATGATCTATTCTTGCCCATATTATTACATTTATTGAACTGTTATAAGTTTAATATAAATACCGTTACATGAAAAAACTCGTTACAAACAAAAAGAGGAAGAAGGAAAGATGAAGATAAGAGAAGCTTTAAGATGATTTGTGAAGCTAATTCATGTTTAGGTAAAGTAAACACTTACACATTATTTCGCCCATCCTTTTTACATCATCCTCAAGGGTTAACAGTTAATGAGGCAATTAGAGTTGGCATAAACTGGGATGAATAGCAATAATATGGAGCACATTTTGCCCTTTAACATTAGGAAAGGCACAAATACAAGGAACAGTATAACTACTTTACTCACTTCTCGCCATCATTTTCCCTTCTTCATCCTCCTTCTTCCTCCAGAACCAGCAACATTCAATTTTCATCTTACAGTTTTCACTCATATTCACGTTCAACTTATCCTTTCCAATACAAGCTTATCAGTATTTACTCGTTACCAAACTATTCAACTAATGATTGTGCAAAGCTCAACAAATGTTGACCAGTTTATTAGTTTGGATTAAAATGAATTTTTTTTCTTCTAGTCATTTTTTCATCTCATTTCTCTCATGGATTCAATTGGAAATCAAAAGTCACTACAAATTTCATTGCTGTTGTTGGAATTTTCTGCTATGATTGACAAATATCATGCTAATTTTACGCATCTTTGGTTGCAACAACAATTTCAATTTTTTCTTCTAAGAAAGAGAAAAATTTTGATTCATTTTTTCTACTTTTCCAATCAAATGCAGTTTCATGAGTAGAAACATTCATGTTGTTGCATGACAAGAGTGTAAGCTTGTTGAGAAGCAGAAAGTATTGAAATGAAATTGGAGAGAAGAAAAAAGTTTATTTTTATGTCAAACAAATGCCATTTATCAAAGTTCAAGTATTGATGAAATTTACAAAATTTCAAATTTTATTCAATTCTCAATGTTGACAAAAATGCGGAAATTTTGAGAGAAAACAGTTTTCTTTGAATTTGTTGCTTAAATTGCGTCCATCAAGACCATTCCAACGAAATGACAATTTTCAAGTTTCGCCATTGTGTCAATTGATGCCAGTCAAGTTTAACAAAAGAAGATTGATTTTCATCAATTCAAATTGAACATTTTGAAATGTTGCTTTTTGTCTCAACAAACTTTAACCAATGATGATAATGATGATGAATAAATTGAACAAAATAATCAGATTAACATAGCTATATGTTCGCGTTCGTCTTTCCATTCCTTTTCAATCTCAAGTGTCACATTAGCTGTTTACCTGTTCTCTCTGTTTCTCTCCATTTAAAAAGGTAGAAAGTTTCATTGAAACAATAAGTTGAAGTTAACAAGAAAACAAAAATCAAATATATAAAACCTAATGTGATCAAAATGATGATGATGATGATCAACAACAGAAATAACCTGTAAAAGGAACAAGCAACAAGATAATGTTCATAGCAACTCTTGAGTGATCTGGTTTTGAAAACAGTTAATATACATGATTATCATTATTACATCAGAAAGAGTATCATGTTGACTCAGGTAAACTCACTGTGTGAGACTTGAAATCTCATGAGATATTTGAAGAGGTAAAAAGAAAGGCAACATTTTCTTCTTCTTCTCGTTATAACAATATTTTGTTGATTCAAGTTGAGGAACCATTTTAGCTTTGCTTTCTCACATTCATTGGTAACAATTCATTGCGTGTTATCAAACCTTTCATTTAGTTTCCCTAATCATTATTATCAACATTAAAACATCAATTGTTTTCTCTTCATTTCTACTTGTTCACACAATTGTAACAATTATTGGTAATTTTGTGTAAAAATGAACATTTTTACTGTCTTTTCGTTCACCTTTTTCCTCCTTTAATGTTTCCTTTTCAGATCGATAGTAAAAATTTTTTCCTTTTCATAATTGTTACATTTTAAGGCTGAATTTGTAAATTTAATTGTATTGATCACTAAACTTGCAATTGCTTAGCTTTCATTCAATCGATAATGTTATCGATGTTTGAATCGTGATTCAATCAATTACGTGGTTCCAAAAGAACCAATTGGTTAGTATAACAATGAACATTTCAATGTGTAATGAAAGTATAATATAAAGTATCACAAAACGAAACTTTGTTTTTACTTTTATCTTTCATCTTTTGGTAAACATTTTTGGTTCAATTAATGAATTGAATCAAATTTGAGGTGAAAAGAAAGAAGAAGAGAAACGAAATGAATTGAGTTTTTTAACAATATTGAGCGTTTTCATGAGGAAAAAGGCTAGTTCAGTTGGATCATTTCAAGTGAAAATGATTTAATGTGAAAATGAATAACGCGAAAGAAGAAGAAGAAGGAAAAGAAAGGGAAAATGTCGACTCGAAGCAATTCTGTTTATCATTTGTTCAACGTTTTTCTTTTGATTTTTATTTTATTTCAAGTTTGCTTTACTTTTTTTGCTTCTTCTTCTTCTACTGTTTTACTCCTGGAAGCTCTCCTTTCTGGTTCATCTTTATTTACCAGAACTTAAAGGTACCAGAACTGACTGGGAGTGAGCATTATATTCAGTAGATAACAGGGAATGAAAAGAAAGGTCATCAGGGAAAATGAGAGGAATAAAAGATAAAAGAGGAAAAAGAAGAATAGGACAAGTTGAAATCAGTCAGTTTCGTGTGAAAGCATAAATCCTGTCAGGCTTTGAGGATGATAAGATGAAGAAAATGATGAGAAGAGAAGAATGGCGAAAAGAGCAAAAGAGAGAAAAGTTGATTCAGTAAGTTATGAGTAAAAGAGTAAAGAAGAGATGGAAAATCGATCTGTTGCTTAGATTATCACAGAACTTACAGAATAACTCAAACAGCTAATAAGGTTTAACCCAAAAGGATGCATCATCATCATTCTGTTTCCTCAGACTTTTCATCATCTCTCTCATCTTTTATCTTCTATCATCTTTTATCGTCTTTACTGCCTTTAAGCTCCAAGTGAATCCATCAAAATGATGAAATTTGGTCGCCATTTTCCCCTTTACTTTTTTATATCCAAGAGATATTATTACATAGAGATGAACCTAAAAAATAAATAAATAAACAAATAGGATTCAATGTGACTCTTTTCACTCTCAGATCAAAATGCATAAAAGTGTTACAATTTTGTCAACAGATTCCCCTTGGTTTCACATTCATTTGCTCATCAATTTGTGATTCAATTTTTCAGTTCATCGCAACTTCGATGCTTGATAATTGCTTGGCAATTTACAACTGTTTAGCGATTAATTTTGAGGGAAAACAGGTCAAGTTCAAAAAGATGAAGACCGAACGTCTTATAACATAATAGCTCTAATAGCGTTTGATTGGGTTGTCAGTCGAAGGGTGTAAAGGTTACATTAATGCATGAAACCTCAGAATGTTTTATCGGAAATTTGGCCAGTTCTGCAAGCTGCAAGATCAAAATGAATAATCACTTGATTACATTTTTCCGCTTGAATTGTATCCCTCATTGCACTTATTTTTGATGGATCCAGTTGCTCAAGTTGGTATGCGAGCCTCGTGCATTTCTGCCGTTTCTTTCAAAGAACTCGAAAATGAACATTACTTGGAAAAATAGACCAGATTAATGAATCGAGCATTAAATTTTACATTCAACTTACTCATAACAAAAAATTGCTCGCCAGGCAGTTTTGGCCTTCATCCTTTGAAGGAGAAACAGAAACATTTTATCACTATTGACCCATCAAGATGGTTAACCATTAAATTGATTAATGATTATCATTGTGTTCATTTAATCATTTATTATAATCATTACTATTGTTTACGATTGTGGTCTAATTAATTATCCAGAAATGATTAACGGAAAAGGGAAAGGAAAGAGAAAGAACGGGTTAAAAAACAAAAATAAATTATTGATACAATTCAATTGAAGCTGGACAGTTGGAAATGAAATGATTAATGTTGGCCAAATTGACCATTTTTCATTCTAATTCAGTTCAATGTTCAATTAAATTTGTTTAAACTTATAAGTTGCAATGAAATCAAATGCTAAACATTTTGCTCGGTCCATTTACAACTCTCATGCAAATCAATAAAGACTTTTGGAATTTCCATCAATTCCAATTGAATTTTTGCTTTTATTCTGGTGAACATTTTGTTGCTTGAAAATTAGTCAGTAGATGAGTTGAAACTGAATGTGAAATTGAAGATGGAAACGAAAAGAGTAAAAATCAAAATGAATTAATGATGAGTTTTACTTGTTGTCAACATGCATATTCAAGCTTTGTTAACTTAATATCATCACAATTGTATGACAGGTTTGATAACATTTTCATTGTGTCACCATACATTTGAATCAAGTCGATTCAAGTTGTACATTTATGATCTTCAATTCAGCTTGAAGAGGCTGGAAATATGAAAAATGATGATGTCTGATGATCATCATCATGATCAGTCTATTTCAATGTTCAACTAGGAACAAGTTTTTTTGCCTTTTCTTTCTCCTTCCTTTCATCTTCTTTCCTTTCAGTCCTTTGCCTCTTCAATATCATATCATTATTGAATTTCAAAAAATTGATTATTCATGATGATCATTATGATAGTATCAAATTGCCGGTCATTCATCGTTTATAAAATCATCTTCTTTCACTTAATACTTTTACATTTCATGAACTTCTTTCTTCTTCTTCATCATCATCTAATACTTTACAAGCATTTAATAATAGTCTACAATGTTTCACAAGCAAATGTTCAATATAAGCTTTGTGAAATGCTATTTGCCATTGAGAGTTTTCCCATTTTCCTTCCAGTCGCACTTCAAGTATTTTCAGATGTTATCATTTTGACAATTTCTGTACATTGATTAATGGCCATATTGAATGGTTATTTGTTGAAAAGGTAAAAATAAAAGCGTAGAAAAGCAAACTTTCACTTTTTCCATTTGAAATGCACACTTTTGATACGACTATTCTGTATAACAATTGTCGTTTATCTTCATTAATGGCAGTTCCGTTGGATTAGTGTTGGAATTAAAATAAAGGGTGAAAAACGGTGCATCCACAATCCTCAGGTAGTTGAGAAATATCTATTTCTGAATCAATAAGAAATTTCGGGTTAAGCCTAGTGAACCCAATTTACTAACCTTTTTAAGCTTTTCAGAATAAGAATCATTTTGAAGGAGAAACAATAAATTTATTATAAATCAACCTTGTTTCATTTAAGCAAAATCTCTTTCTGGTCAACATCGTCGATTTTTAGTTGTCACGACTTTGAACAAGGTGGCAACGTTGAATCAACCCAAAACGAGTCGCTGGGAACTCCAAGGTAAGAGCCATACACATTAACATCATGATAGGCTGGATTGGTGAATATTTGGGAGCGAACCAAGAAATGCCATGAATCAGAATAAAAATATCTGGTTGAGCTTAAGTATGCATTGGTGTCTGCTAAGCATATGAAAGATTCAAATGAAACAAAGTGTTAGATGGTTTTCATGTGAACAAGAGCGTATTTTAATTGTCTAGATCAGAATCTTGGACGATTTTACCAGAAATTTCAATAGTTCAGAAGTGAAAGTTTACTTTGTAATGCATCTACTATTTAAAAACTCAGTTGAACCTTAACTGCAACTATTTTCCTGCTCAATCGATGATTTTTCAAATTGTTTCAAATGTGTTATACTTATGAAATAGCACAAAGTGTCGATAAAATCGTATTATTAAAACCTTGAAGTAAAACCCCAAATATTTGAAGTTGGCTGTTGGCTTGAAACAAGAAATACTTTCCCTCAAGATAAAATATTGGATCAAGTTGGAGTTGTTTAGCTTTTATCTGCTCAAAGCAACCTTAACAATTGAAGTTACCGATGAATCAATATTAAATTGTAAATTTACTTTATACCATGAAAGGCCTGTTCAAGGAAAGGAAAATGTTTCATACAGAATTGCCTGTTTAGAGGTTCGAGAAGAATGGGAAAACAAAAGAAAAGCCAAACGTACAAAATGTGCTAAACATTCGAGCTCTTTGATTAATCATTGAAAAAGCCTTCATTCTCCTTCCACTTCAATTTGGATTCAATTATAGCCAAGATTAATCATAATCAACGTTTTGACCATTCATTATGAAGTATCTCTTTGCTCACCAAAGTGTTTTTTACCTTTTGATTCATTTGATAATCACCTTGACCCTTTCAAATCGATTATTATGCACTGAATGATCGCCGTGAAACTTTCATTTGAATCAATTACAGGTTAATTAGAAGGAATCTCTAGAGATCCATTGCCCATCCCAGTTTCAAATTATCATCATTAGCAGCTATTATCTATTCTGTTTTACTATTTTTCTCATTCTTCATCCTTTTCCTTTCTTTTCCTTGCTTTCCCTGTTATCCAATGAATATCATGTTATCATAATTTAATTTATATTTTCTCTCCTTTCAAACAACTGAACCAGAATTTGGCTGTTGATACACGAGGAATGAAGTGACGTTCAATCGCCCTTAAGAAACAATTATGATTAATGAACCATTTTGCCTTCAAATATTTTCTCCCTTCTTCATCCTTCTCATCATCATCACTTCAACTTTCATTGTTATCATACTGATAATGAGGTTGAATGAGAGGAACTGAAGAACAAGAACAAGCGAAAAACTGGAAGAATCCATGAAAGGGGAAAGGAAAGATTCCAAGTACAAGGAAAATGAGAATTTGGTACAAAATGTTGAAAAAAATGAGCAACAAGGAAACGCCTTGAAGAATTGAGTGAGAAAAAAGATGAATAGAATCTACATTTTCCTTTGCTTATTCAGTTTTCCCCTGACCTTTACTATCTAGCAGATTCCCTCCCAGTCATTCCCAATTTTTCATCATTCCCCTGGCTTTTTGTGTAGTTAGCATTTCCTGTAACTTTCCTTATTCAGTCTCAATGTCTCTTAAATCTTATAATCAATAAAAGCCAAAGAAACTAAGAGAAGAGGCAAAAGAGAGGAAAGATAAAGATGATGAGGATGAAGAAAAGGAAGGAATAAGAAGAAATAAATTCCTTCACCTTTTACAATATTGTGTGGCCAGTTGAAAATTATCCCTGTTTGGTCAGTGAAATTGCCTGTAATTCGTTATTGATTGCGACTTACTTCTTGTATGATGAATGAAGAGTTGCCACTTGAAAGTTGCCTCATCATTTCCATCATCGAAATTCATCTCAAGGCGAAATTTCAAGTTGAGCCAAGGAAATGGGTGCATCATTGATGGAGGCTGGCATTTGGTTTTTGCTTTCAATCACATCTTCATGCGAAAATTTTCAAGAAAAGCATCAAAATGAAAGCAATGACAGCAAATGAAAGATTTTGAGAAAAGCGAAACTGAAAAACGAAAGAAACTATAAAGTCTAAAATCTAATTGATCCTAATCGAGAGTCAAAATTGCGTTTCATACTTTCAGTGTTTCGTATAGATACTGCTTTATTGATACTTGCCAATAACTCAGATCAAGCAAGAACCAAGTCAATGAAATAGTCAAAGAATAACAGAATTGAGAAAAAATTGAACTTGCGATCGCTTTTAATAGATTCACAGGGAATGACTAACTTCGCAAGTCCATGAATCGCTTTAATTCATTGCTCGAGACTTAATCGATGGAAATCAATGCTTTCAATTGGCGTCACTGAACTTTGGTATTTTGTGAACCTTCAACGAGGATACGAAACAGAAACAAAATAATCTTTTATTTTCAGAAGAAAATGATTCGATATTTTGCGATGAAAAATGTATTCTCTTTAATCTCATTTTATAATAAGAAAAACAAAATGAGTTGAAGTTTGAAATTAATTGTGACTAACTTAATGAACATGAAGAGCATTTGAATTCTGACATTTTTCCCATTCTCAACATTATTAAACATTTGGAGGCATAATTCAAAGACGAATTCCCTTGAAGCCATTTTCATCTTCATGTTCATCATTGCCATCATCCTCATCATTGCATGTAATTTTCTTTTCTTTTTTAGACATTTCTCTTTTCTCTCTTCAACTGCCATCATGATCATCAGTCACCATGATTGACCCATTCCAAGTTTCATTATTATGTCAATATATCGATTAACAGATTTATAACAATTGGCTGGGAGTGAAAAGTTCCAAGGAATCAGATTCCACCATTATTCTAGATCCTCATTTATTATATTACATTATTTTTACCCTCATTCAATGTATTCACTTTATTCCCTGTTAAACATGCAAAAATTTTATTCGACTCATTCCTTATATTCCTTACAATCCGAATAATGATGAAAAATATTTTTCCTTTTATATTCTTCTCTTCGTTGCAAGAAAAGTTATCAACTTTTGGGAAACACACAGACAATAACAGAGCAAGAGATGAAAAAGAAAGTGCATCAATAAAATGAAAAAAACATGCAAAATTCTGATGGAAAGAAGCCAACAAATTCTTTACTCTTCTTCCTTCTCTGGATTATGTTTATTGGATTAACTTTATTATTATCATTACTTTCGTTTCAAGAATAAAGTTATCGATTCTCAATTTAACAGTAAATTTCAATCAATGAGTTTGTCATTTATTTTCAAAAGCAAAGTTTACAGTGATTCAATAACAGATAACAAAGTGAAATGAGGATCCATTTAACCTAATTATTTTTGCTCCTCTTTCTGTTCCAATCAAACAACAAACAAGGTTCAACAATGATTCTAATTGATTAGACAATTTTGAAAGGGAAACAGCAAAAAAATTGATTCTCAACTAAAGAGTTTCACTTTTTTATCAACTGATTGACACTCTTTAAGAAAAATTACTTTCACTTTCTCATTAATCGATAGAAACCAGAATTTTTCATTTTTGTTTTTTCTCTTTTTTCTTGTCTTGCTTTTTGCTTGGTTATACAAAATTTTTCACTCTCATTGATTGAGATAAAGACAGGCAAAAATGGAAAACGAAAGACATTTAGTCACGAAAATGTTGCGATAATTGAAATTACTTTTGTTCATCTTGTAATCAGAGTTTCATTATTTTCTTGTCTCAAGTCAACCAATTTTTGATGATTCAGGATTAAGATCGAGATTTATCATTTGCTTCTTCAAGAGCCTTTTCTAGTTCAACATGATGGAAGCTTAACATTTGTTGACGACTTTTTATAAGATGATCATGTCTGTGATGATACCGATGATGATGATGATTATGGTGTGTGAGAGGGAAAAGTTGCTGTTGAGGTTCAAAAAAGCAAAACAAGAAAAAATAATGTAAGCTTGGGATAATATTTTACTGATTAAAATTTCCGGTTCTTGGTTATTATGCTTCCTTCCGGTAAGTTTTTACCTTTATCATTGTTATCATCATTATCTTGATAGAAGTTGGTAAAATTATTGAAAGTGAAATGATTAAGAAAAGTAAGAAAATGATAGAGAAAAGAATGTCAATTTTGCACCAAATTTCAGCCAATCTGTAATCACAATTCATCATCACTCCCTGTCCCCTTCATCCTTCGATAATTTCAAGATTCTTCCAGATAACTTCGATGAATCGTGAAATAGAACATCTGATCTCAAATTTTTCAAAATCTTCTTGCTTTTCCAATAGATGGAGATAAATCCCATCCTGAATGCCTTTCAATGTCCAGATAGCAAAGTAGATTTCAGGACAGAAACGAGTTTAATTTGCAAGCACTTTAATAACAAGAACAAGATTTGCGCTGAAAACTTCAAAACGAAAGCAGCTCAAAACTCGGGATTTTGTGCGCTAATCAAAGCGAACAGAATTATTTAAAACGATTTGCGATTCGAAGTGAATGGTCAACTGCGTTTGTTAGCATTTGATTAAGTGAAGCTTTGGAACTGGTCAAATGCTGTCCAATTTGAGCCGATCACGTATCAATGAGATTTGTGATTATCCAATATCCATTATTAAATCAATTTGAAAGAGCAAGAAAGCAAACATTACCAATAAGGTTCATGAGCAGTTGAGTGTTGATTTCTGGTTAAACTCTGGTAACTCTCAACTGAAAAATGTAATATTGAAATTTAAAGTTGAGAAGACGATGATGAAAAAGGATGAAAAAAGATGAAAAAAGGTAAGATGAGATACAATTTGTGAGTTTCTCATCAATAATTCATTGCCAAGAAATACTTTTTATCATACTTTTTTCTTTGCACCTTATAAGGGATAAAATGGATTGAACAAATTTTAGACTCCCAAGGATGTACTCAATGATTTAAGGGACTTGAAATGGTCACAAAATGGTAATGCATTGAAATAACATCTCACAATATTATTATTGATCCAATCAAATGGATCCAAGTGCAAGTTCACTGTGAATATTTCAGTTTCCCTCTTGTTTCCAGGATTCGCTTTCTTCTCATCATTTCATTGTTACACATTCAAGTTTCAAAAAGTGAACACTGGATAAACACTGGCCATCAATAGTTTGAACCATCAAATGTTTAAATACGCAAAAGGAATAGAAAGGGTAAAAATGGGAAAAGTCTTGAACTATTAGGTTTTGACTTTTGTAGTTAATGTGATTAACTTATGAATAGCAACTTTGTGTTATTCATTTAGCTCAATCAGCAAACAAATGAGACTATTAATATAAACAGATTTGAAGGATTCTCATGAAATAACATTTTCTTCATTGTATTAGTATTGACAAAATGACAAGTTACAAGTTGAACCGTTACACAGAAATATCAATCAATTATCAATTTCTTTAGCATTTCCTTTCTTCTTTCCTCTTCATTAAGCTGACCAAACATTAACTTGCGATCAACTAACCAATCTTTTCCAACAAGTTATTCAACTACTCAATGCGTTAATTTTTGGATTGATTTTTGCTTTCATAAATTCAAATTATCATCAGAATGTTGCTTCAATGATTCAATCAAATATTATCTCAAGTGGTTTGAACAAAAGGATGAAACTGATTATGATGAGGAAGATGAAGATGAAGGAGGGTGAGAGAGAAGAGAGAGAGAAAGAGTAACAAAAGTGTTACTCAATTGTCTGATTGTTGGAGTAAAAGCTAAGAATAAAGAAGAGTATAAATGTTCACTTGAAGGTTCATTTTTTCTTCTTCGCTTTTCTTCGTTGAGGATAATGATGATGTTGATGATAATCACCATTCTCTTCCTTTCTTCATCTTCGCTTATGCCTTTTCCTTATTTTGGGTCACTTTTTGTTCTCAGCTTTTCATTCTGATTCGCGATTCTGACTTTTCTCTTCTTTTCTCTTCTTTTCTCTCCATTATCATCTTGATCAGTTCAAGTGTTGATAGTTACAATAAACAGTATCAATAACAAGGAAACTCAATAGGTGGGCTGGGTGTGTCTATCCCATGTCAGATAAGGGAATGTTCAAGTAAAAGAATGGTGAAAAGGAGAAAAAATAAGAAAAAAAGATGCAAAAAATTGAGGTTTGCATTTACGTGAAAAGCCAACAAAAAAACAGAAAATTTTCAGATTAAAATTGATCATTTTGATGAAAAAGATTTGGAAGAAAAAATCTGGTGAAATTGATCAAAAAAGCATAAAAGGAATCATCAAGAATGAACAATGAGAAATGCACCTTTTCACTCGAAGCTTTTTATATTTCAATCAATTTATTAAAAGTTGAATCTCAAAATTATAAAATGGAAAAGTCCAAAAGTAGAATAAATTGATTTTAAATTAAATATTACTTTAAACATTTAGAGCTCTATTTAACCTGTTACATGATCAATGGCCAATAAACTATTTAAACTGCTTAGCAACTATAGATTGCAAAATATTATTGACCAAACTGACCATTGATAAAACTCTAACCATTCATTATGACTTTTAATCTAAAAATCAATTTTTCAAAGTAAAAATTCCAATGTGAAAGCTGAAAGCCTGAACCTGGACTTTCAATGAATTCACGATAATCAACAGTTTTGTTCGAGTCAGTTAATCATAGTTTCGCTGTGAAACAGTAGAGATTAAGAAAAGTGTTTAATTTTTCTAACCCAATCCCTAAGACTTCATTATAGTTCAAATTTCACTTCCAGTTCAATGTGTTTGAACTGACAAAACTGTGAACAAATAGATGCTCGGACGAATACAAAATTGTGTTTCACTTTTTTATCCTCAAACATGAGCCTGTAAAAAGGACATCAGTATAGCAAACAATGGCTAAAATGGAACAGAAAAAATTGTTATTCCATTAAGTTTTCATATTTTCTATTTTTTGCAAGTTTAGCATTGATTTTGGGTTTGTTTTTATTGTGTTGGTTTAATGATGAAACCATGAAAGTAAACTTCAAAAGTGAATCCAAACAATAACCTGTTTTTTATACTTTTTTTCTCGCTGTGAAATGAGACAAAACAAAACTGTCCATTGAGATGTGATATAAAAACTAAAGGAAAAGAGGAAAATGTTCAATACAAATATTGGTTGTTACGCTTGTATTGCCATTGTTTTTACTTGAATGTAACCATGCTTGATGCTTATTATTATGTATCATTGCGACTCTCAGAGTACAGAGTAAATCTTATCAACTGTGTTTACTCTTGTAGCTTGTAGCTTGTTTCACTCGGTAACCAAAAGCTCGTTTCCACTTCTTTATATCGTTCCAATAATAATAAAAAGATAGAGAAGAGTATCAGTCAACTATCACTTGATGTTGATGTCTCATCATCTCCATCCAAAGGTCAACTCTATTTATTGTAACTGCAATTCAAATAGTCCCTTGAGGCATTAGTACGATGATAACTTGGCAAAGATGTAAGATTGAAACTTGAATAAGGTCAACCAGGAAAGGTTGATAAGCATGAGAAGGAGAAATTGTTTCAAACGTTGATCCATCAGTTTGAAAATTGTTGAACAAGTTAACAAAAAGAAAAGAAAAGAACACAAGAAGAAAGGTAGAAAGAAAAAATCGATTTTCTCAGTTCTGAGCTATTTTTAGATGAATCAAAATGAGAAGACTTTGAATTCCTGAAATTTTTTATCATTCCAATGTTATTATTAAGCAAAAGTTGAAAACTGTTTTTCAATTCAGCATAATTTATTCTGAAATCAAATATAACGTTATTTTGCTGAAAAACGTTTATTTACACTTGCAAGTTGACCAAATTTATTACAATTCAATTTCATTAAAATTCAGGTCTTTAAATTCCATATCAACTGTTTATCAATTAGTATTGCAAAGGCAATTTCAAAATTGAATATTTCAATGTGCATACGCTCCATCTCAACAGGAATCAACATTTGTATCGATTAGTTTAAACACGAAAATTGCAAGAAGAATTGAACAAGTTTCACTCATGATGAAGTCCTGAGAACACAAAAGCAAATGCACACTTCATTTTACCTGTTTGCTGAGACTGGTGAGCAGAGGCATCAGCGAGTCTGGAGTGGATGATGAGGTGGCACCTTGGAGTTCAGACAGGTTGAACTGATTCCACCAAGGGTAAGACTTCAAGGTTTTAAGACGAAGTGTTTGAATGAATAAAGCTACTGAAGTACATGATATGACGTGTATGATTGTATGAAATGTAATGAGAGAACAAAGGAAATGCATTTGGTTCAACAGCAGGTCAGCAAATCGGTTAAAGATTTAACAGCAAAGGAAAAAAATGTTCACAAAATAATGCTGAATAATGTGTTAATAAAAACGTTGGACTGGATTTTATTGTTAGAAGATAAGATTTTGTAAGATTGAAGATCAATGAATTCAGAAATAATAATAAAGTGAAATCGAAAGAACTTCGGCATCGCCATCTCAGATTAAAAGGATATTCTTATATCATGAGGTCAATCTAATATGTTTCAACAACCGTCTGAAATAACTGATAGACTTGTGACTGGAAATGAATAGTAATCAGTTTTATAAAATTAAAGATAGAAAATGTTGAATTATCTTGTGCTTCCATGTGGAGGTCGAGGCAAAAACAGATTCAAGATTCGGAGGAAGAGTGAATATAATGTGAAAGAGCGTTTGCAAAATAAAAATTAGATTTCGACGCTTCGTCGCAGTGGTCATAGTTCTCGGTTATTGCTACAGATATGAGTTTTGAGCCTATGGCTTCCAGGAATTGAAAAGTATTGAACGCGACTCGTTTATTTGATCTCTTATTGAATGCATTTTACAAGTTGCAACTCGTAATATCAAAAGATATTATTAATAGTATTTAAGTGTCGATGAGATGAGCAAGTTTGGCTCTGTATCTTGATAATGGTGGCTGTATTCACTAATGTATAATGTTGGTGCTTTCAGAAAGTGGCCTTTGAATGTCATCCAAAGGTTTAATGAGCAAGTTATTTTTAATTTTTAATAAAGGCGACACAAATATTTTAGGAACTTAGTTCAGTGAATTACGAGAACCAGAATGCGAAAGTCTTTTCGAAGTGTTCTTTTATCGAAATGCTGGGAAGCAGAAAAATATGAAACTGTTCCACTTTATCATGATCATGTTTTGATCTTCTATTAATTTGATCAGTTTATTCAATAATTTAGTTTGAAAAGACAGGAAAAAACAATTGTTATCATTAATATCATTGTAACCAGTTAAAGGTTGGCATTTTGAATAAAAAATAAGCACGATTTAGTTTCAAGTTGAAAGGTTTCAGCTTGAATAAACTCTGACTGCTTACTCGGTTCAATTCAGTTCTCAAAAGAAGTTATATAAACGTTTCCATTTTTGATAATAATATGTAATAATATCAGGCAACTTAATTTGAACACGATGAGGAAAGGCAAATGAAGAAAAAGGAAAAATCTTTTTGCCTTTCTATTCACTCTTCTTTATTCACACATTCCATACGAATAACAATATTGCAATAAATTATTATCACAATAATAATGATGGAACAAGAATAAAATGTAAAAATAATTATTAATATAATGCGTACATTCCGATTGAATGGTTGCAATTGTTTCCGACTTTTACATGCTCAACTGACTCTTTGTCATTTCATTTTGTACTTTCCTTTTCCTTCCCTTTCCTTTCATACTAATCATTATGATGGTTCATTATATGAATTTGTAGCCATTATAATTATTAATATCATCATCATTATTCTACTAGTTTGTCTATTTTTAGGTTCACATAGTTTATCAACAAGTTAATTCAAGTATTCACTCCCAGTTTACAGCCTTTAATTGGTTCGAAGCACATGATTTGTGCAATAATGTGTAATATTATGAGGTAGAAGTGATTCGATTGCTGTCATTCAATATATATAAGCCCACAAAGCTATTCTGTCTACTATTGGATTTAATTAAACATAAAATTAAATAGCCGTTCGCAAGGTAACTTGAAAATCTGTAAAATGCATGATTTTATGCAAATTACAGCAAGATTTTTCATCGTCTCGAAGTTTGAACGTGCAAAGAGAGTATAGCAGTATGGAAGATTGAGACTCTTGCCTAGTGGCTTTGCCTCATAACTCAAGTCAGTAACGGACAAAGGCGTTGCTATCATATAACACACTATTGTTGTCCAATAGACAAAAAAATTAAGTTTATATTTTTTTCTTATTTAAAGTCAAAGTATTTGAAGACACAAAGGACTAACATAATTTGAATATTAGACTATTAATCAATAGTATTATATTAAATTTTAATTAATATTTTTTACATTATAGAATATATTTAATTCTCAACCATCCATTGGACAAAAATTTAAAAGTCTGTCTTGTTACGCCTTTGTTCGTAAAACGATACTATTACCCTCAAGTCATGCATTGGAGAATTGCATTTCAATACTTTATCAATGCAAAAAGCTTAAGCTTTATGGCAGAAAATTTGACATGTATTGAAATAAAAAGGAAATTTAAAGCAAACTAAATCCAATTTTAAGTTAACAAACTTCCAGTGCTTAACTTGGTTACATAAGTTCCTAAATTTTTCCAAATAGTTATCAAGAAAGTATTGATCGATATGAAATACTCATTGAGTGGTACTTATACTACTAAAATTAATAATTTTTATCGATCGCATTTGAAAGCCTTCGCACTTTTATTTGGTAAACTGGACACCATTTTGTAAATTTTTATTGATTTTATTCGTCAAAGTTACGTAAATTCGCTAGGGAGACCCTTGTATCACTCAGTGGTACGGAAAATGATCTCGGACGGGTTGTACAAGTTCATAAATAAAGGACGATATACCTCATGGGATAAGGGCTAAGTTACAGAGTGGTGAGCTTGAGCATCTTCCCAATTGAAATAACCAATCCGGTATGGTGGCCAAACAGGTTAAGGTATAAGTTCATGGATGACTTACATTAAGGGACGGAAAAAAGACTTGAAAACAATAAATTGACTAATATTCGTTTTCAAAGATTTTTATTTGAATTTTTTGTGTAAACAATATGCTTGAAACCCAGTGCGAATCAATTGTATTACTCGTTGGTACGACAAGTGACCTCACGGGAAAAAGGGAATTTACAGAGTTGGTGAGCTGGAGCATCACCACCGTTAAAATAACACGTTCGACAGGTTGGTCGAACGGGTTGTACATGTTTATGTGATGTAAGGGACTTACAATAAGAGGCTTAAAAAAGTCACACATTTATGGTGAAAACAGGAAGTTACTAATACCCCATCTGATGAGTTGCTGTATCAGATGTGTTTACAATGGTAGTGCTAAAACATGATCTTTGAAGTATTTTGTTGCTGAAAGACCTCAGCTAAAACAACGTTAAAAAGGGCGATTAGTAGCAAATACTTAAAAACGTGCTTGGCAAGGCATGAGTACGAGTGTCTTTAAAAGAGGCTATGTAAATGTCATAAAAGAGCGATTAAATGAATTATGAAAATGGCTTTGTACACTCCGCCGTAGACCCTATATGGGAATGCGTCTAACGTCAGAATTAGTCGGTGGGCTCTCCGTGAGAAGCGATAAAATAACACTTAGTAGCCTAGCATTTCATCATTGGAAGTGTCTGTATCAAGGTGTATGGTCCCTGTAATTGGGTGTCCATACCATGCATTTAGATACAGGCATGGAAGGTGCTGGATTGTGTTGTATGGCATGGCGTGAACACCATGTCCTACTGGAAGCTACTAACGAGACACGGAGGGGAAATTATCGCACCCATCACAATCATTACCTTGTCATTGAGTGTTCCGCGCCACGTCCGATCATGATGGTCTGCGTCTTCGATACATTATGTATAATAATCTCAAAACCTTGTTTGAGATAGCATCATCTACTGTATATTCCGAATTACGAGATGTGTCTTTTATGTATTATCATGGTTCCCAAAGATATTTATGCAGCGGGTCATTACTGTTGTAAAATTGATAGGTCGTCTGATGGGTTGGTAAGTAAAAGGTTCGTGTAAAAGTCCGTCGGTGTGATGGCTTATATAATAGGCAGCTTTTGAAATGTTCGATCGATACAGCAACGTTGCAGTTGAATTTGTGCATTATATGCATGTACATTTCCTTTGTGACTTTGAGGTTTAACCTATTCTTTCATGAGTCTCTGAATGATTATATTTATTTGGTGTCAATGAAACAAGAGAAATGGAAGATAAAATATTGGTTAGAGTTAGCTTAAAGGTACATTGATATCATCAATTCCAGTGATTAAAGAAATTTGCCTGAAGCTGTTAACAGATATATTGAGAGATTGGGGATGATGATGTCGATGAAGATGATCTTGTTAAGTGAATCAACTTATCTACTGTGCAATTTGACTGGGTTGACATGAAAAAGTGAAAACTAGTTTAAGTTTAGTCTGTCTAATCCCAAATTGAAGCTCAATATTATCCACTGGCTTTCAATGAAAAATTGACATTTACCGATTCAGTTGATTAAATTATTTTGTTTCTGTGCAAAATTGATGATAAATTACTAAACAGGAAAGCAATTCCAGCATAAACTCAATTCCAATCATTGCATTTGATCATCACCCTCCTTGCTTATCATCCAGATTCACTTGGGAAATTGTGTTTTTAGCATTTTGGTATAGCCATTTAATTCATGAAAATTTACTTAAAATTGAAACATTGACTTAATTGGCATTTACTGATGTTAACCCGAATTGTTGAAAATTGACGTTTGAAGTAGATTCTCAATGAGAATAATGAAAGGTGAAAGATGTGCTGTTAACGAATAATCATGCAAATGAAATGAGATTCGGACGATAATTGAAAGTCCAGATGAGAATGGAAAGTAAAGCAATATACAGAAGTATAAGAAAGCAAAAAATAGTTGATTATGTAAATTGGTAAAGAAGTCGACGAAAAGGAATTAATTAACTTCTTTGATTCGTCTTTCAGATTCCACTTATTACTATTCCTGTAATGCTTTCATTTACAGATTTTCGTTGATAATTAACAGTAGAATGAGAAAGAAATGAAAATACAGAAAAGAATGAAAAAAGGAGAAAAAAATTGTTCTGAAAACTGATTATTTTGAGGGAAGAGATTCATTGAAATGAATTTTGTTCGGTCGATAATTATCATGCAAACTGGTTAATTGTGGTTAAAAATTGTCTTCATTAAATGCTGGAACTTTTGTCATTTATGATTTGTCCATGGAACTGAAAATAATGAAAAAGGTAATCTAATGAGGAAATAAATCAGTGTCCATTGTGCGTAAATGTCAATGTTAACCTCACGCCAGGTAAAATTGTTATTGATTGGTAATGAAACAGAATTCATGATAAATGGCTTTAGATGAATGAATCTGAATTTAACGTTCAATTAATAAGCAATCAATCCTTGTAATTGTTGATGTTTAAAGATGTATAGAAAAATAATTCATGAAAATCTATTCTGACAAGAAAATTTTATTTTCTCCTTTTCTTTGCATGCTGAACTGTTCATGTTCAGAGCCACAGAAAATGATAAAAATAAAGAATCAAAGGAGATGGAAAATGGTGAGATAATTAACATGGAAATAGGAAGAAGAAGAAAAGAATAGAAATTGAAATATGAAGAATAAAATTTGAATAGAACAATGATTAAATTAAGTTATTCGGTTGAGTTTTATTTCTTCTTCTTCTTCTGTTCATCTTCACTCTTCATCATTATTATAATCAACTAAGCATGAGAATGAATAAGTTTCATTATTCACCAATTTATTGGACTTTTATGTGAAGGAATGGAAATATGATAATGATGATAATGATGATGCCTGGGATGAGGTTCATGATGATGGTTCATGATGAGAGGGAGTGAGTAAATAGGAATATTCTAATTATTATGTGATGCATGATGAGAAGAAAATTTGATGTGAGCTCAATTATCATCATTATTATGTATAAATATTATTTTCTTATCCTCTTTACTTGAAAAACTATTCAATGTTATATACTCTTATCAATCCCAGTCCATCCCAGTTTGTATCCCCAGACTTTCTTTCAATTCTTTACAGTTTTACCTTGTTCAGTGTTCTACTTCATGGAAATGCTTTCATTTCTCTCTCTCTTTCCTTTGATAAGCCTTTTCTTCTTCTCTTCTTTTCTCTGCCAAGGCGTAATCCTGATTTTGATAATTGGTCACGCCAAGGTTATCTTGATCAACATGGGAATCCAGATAGATTTAGCTTCTGATAATAATGAAACAGGATAAACGTAAAGACTGAGAGAGCGTCAAAGATGCACGAATAAAAAACTCATTAAAAATGGGTTTAATTTTAATTACAAAACTAGCCTTCAATTGTCATTCCCAGTTGATGGTTCCAGGCAAAGTCATGATTATTCTGATGACAACTGAATTTTATATTATTCATTCTTTCTGTTGGCAAAAGATTTCCATGAAAGGAAGAGGATTCCTTCCAAATCAATCCATAAATTAAGTTTCTAAATTAACCTTGAAATGGTTCTTGAGATTGAAATATCAAATGAAAAGATGAGAATTTCAAAATCTCTTGCAAAGTTATCCGTGATAATTATGAGATTAGGAAGCGAAAGTTGAAAGGGTGATGAAAGGGTGTTGGTCCAACTTGATCTTCTTTGTATTGCAGGTAAATTTTGATTATCTTTCAACAAAAAACGAAGGAAAAAGAGAAATGATAATATTCATCATTTTTGAGCTTACGATATTATCATGAGAAAGTTATTTATAACCTCGACTCCCAGGCACATTTTATTTGTCACAATCTTTCTTGCTTTACCTTCTCTAGTTACCAGTCCAATAACAACTCCCAGTGTCAAGTTTTTGCCTTCGCATTATTTTTATTATCATCATTATCATTATTATCATTATGATTATTATTATATTAGCAACATCCAGTGGGAAGTAGATTAGTTATTAAGCTTTAATAACTGTAACTCTTCACTGTTGGGAAGCCAATTCTTGTTGTCTCATCCAGTAATCATCTTAATTAGCTTCCCAACAAGATTCATCATCTATACATTTTGATTCACTGAGACACATAAACAGTTCTGTTTATGCTTTATCTTGTCAACAGATTGTTATTATTAATTATAATTAATCATTGTAAAAGTAACAGTAGATGTTAATGTCTTGTATTATCATTATTGTCATTGTTTTTGTTTTATCGCCGTCAATTGCGACTCTTGTGTTTCCCTTTTTATTGATGCAATAACTCAACCCAGAATCAAAAGGCAAACATTTTCTCGTCATTTTCAGTTGCATTTTCGCTCAATTTTCGTCTTTTTTACCTTCTTTTGTTTTGTCAAACCAAAAGATTGAAGGCAAACATAAACAATTTAACCTTTCAAGTTTCTTCCTCTTTTTGTTATTCAAATGTGATTTCAAGTGAAATTGGGTTTGAACCAGAAAATATCATTTGCTGATGAAAGGTAACGAGAATCCCAATGAAAATTATAATCGAACAACTTGCTTTTCTCACTTTCCAAGTGCATTCAAACACGTTCAGAATCTCTTCAATCTTCTTTTTTGTTGTTTCTTTTTCATCATCTGATTACAAGTCTCAATTCAATTCAGTAAAAGAAAATGATGATCATGATCATGATGCAAGTGAAAACTCTTCTTCTGCGAAAACTCCTAATTGGCCTTGTTTATCTAATTCATTGTTCCAATCGATTTTCATCTGGAAAACAAAAACTTAGTACATTCATGTAGAAGTAAGAAAATAAGTAAATAGTTCAAGACGAAGAATCATTGCTGTTCAAGTGTAAAGAAGATGAAGAAGAAAATTATTTTCGTTTTTCCTTTTTTCTCCTTCTTCCTTTTTCACTCTCTCCTCCTTCATCCTCATCCAAATCATCTTCATCTTACTTCCTATCTTGTGCAAGTAAAGTAAATTGAACGGAAAATAAAAGCATTAGAATGAAAAGCGATTGATTTGATTGTAAGATTGGCCAGCTTTGAACATTTGCAATTTGAGCAACAGAAAAGGAAAAAGAAAAGAAGAAAAAAATTGATTCAAAAAGTTATTTTTTATCAAACAAACATTCAAATTAACAGAGTTTATTAATGAGTGATTAACCAGGAAAAGCAAAGAAAATAATACTTGGAATGCAAAATGCACTCATTCACCGATTCGTGATTAATCAAGAAACAAGTTCTAATTATGATCAACCTTTCATTGAAACTGTTAATTAAAAAACTTGAAATTGTCAAATGTTCCAGGCTAAATGAAGTAAAGATAAATTTAGATCATTTTGATCTGAATGTCTTTCCATTTCCTTTCCAATATCTTTCCGTAATCTTTGTTTTCCCATCATCATCATCATCATCTTCATTTCTCTTCCACATGCAAACTCAACATTCATCAGCTTAATGCTATTAACTTCCGTTTCCATCTGATTCCAGCCTTGTACTTCTTTCTTATGTATACATCAAGATTCATTGGGAATCAAGCGAACGACATCAACATAATAAAAATCTTTGCCAAGCAAAACTTTCCATTTACCTGAACCTGATTACTTTATTAACAATAAGAAACTTTCAGCTTCACTCTATCTTCCTCTTCATCATCTGTTGACCTATTCAACTTGTCTTCCTTAATACTCTGTCAATCTAAATATTCAAGTAAACTGAGTAAATTACATGATGAGGGAATAATGAGAGAAAGAAGAGAGTTTCTACCTGTTTTCTCTTTCCTTTCTTTTCTATTCATTTTACCCTCTCAATACCTTTTTCTCTACGAACCTCGATAAATTGTCTTCTATCAAAATGTCTTACTCTTGCCTTGAGGCAGTCGAAATTCATTAAATTGTTTCTCAGCTTTTCTCTTCTTCTCTCTTTCCTCACAACTGCAGGCTTGAATGAGTTAAAATGAAGAACCGAAAAGAAAAGAAAACGAAAAAAATGTTAACATAAAATTGATAAAAATACAGAGTAACTTTCGTTGTGTGCAGTAAAGGTTAAAAATATTGACAAATAATTATTCAGAGAATCAAATGTTTTACTTTCCAACATTATTTGAATGAAACAGTTTAATTTGAGAATCTTTTAGAACAGAAAAACTTGAAAAATTGAATTCTTCAAGAGACTCACATTCCAATTTAAGCACCTTACTGATTATCAAAAACAAGCAAATGGAAGTTAGAGTTTATTGAAATGGAAATGTTGAAAATGGTAAATATCGAGGCAACTAAACACATTTCAATTTCGACATTGGATTTTTTCTAATCGAAGACTGATGAGAAATGTCAATAAGAATAATTTTCTGCGATTTTGGATGATTTGCTTTCTGATATTTAACACATTTTGAATTACTTTTCAATCAAAAGTCTGTGAAATTCCCTGCAAGTTTCTTCTGCTTCTTTCGTTATTCTTGTTCATTCCGTGCCTTCATTTGTCAATAACTTTAATTTTTACTGTGTTACAAAGAGAATTGAGTTTTTCTGGAAAAAAAGTTATCGTTTATTATTTTAAGTTATCATTTTTTCTGGTTTCATTTCATTTTGTTTTCCTTTCTTATTCCTTCTTCCCTGTGTCTCAGTTTTTGTCTTCTTTTCTTTTCCATCAGAATTTCCAGTTCTTTGTTATTCTAGAATAACTTTGGATTTCATTTCTTTACTTTTCTGTAAACCCCTGGTTTTATCCTCTTCTTTTTGTCTTCTCTTTGTTTGGTAACCAGAATCATTCACAAAATTGATTCAATTCAATTTACAGGGTGAACCAAGACTGTCATACCAGAACAGGCAAACAAAGAGTAACCACTTTATGTTGAGTCTACGCTAATAGGCTACTCTCAATTATATTATCAATCTTTTCAATTCCATCCATATTTCGGCTTTTCTCTAGTCATTCTTTTCTCATGCAAACTCGAAGAAACCTTTGAAGATATTCACTGTATTCTATTTATTCACAAATGTTCAGCCAAATAGTCATTAATCAAAATGATCTGCAATAGATTGACGAATAGAATCGAAGAATGTCTCATTTTTAGACTAAACTTAGTCTTAATTCGCAACATTCATCACTCAAAATAGCGTAACGATACTTGCAAAACTTCCCATGAATGCACAGAGAACTTCGATTTAGAACAAATTTTACTCTTTTAAACCAAATTTTAGATTAAGAATAGAAACTAATTTTTTCAGACAGGAATAATTAGCGAATTTTAAAGATGTAAATCTTGCAATTTATTGATAGTTGAACATTTGAACAAGTACTGTTTAAACTTTAAAACTGAACATTTATTCAGACGAATAAAACTTGGCAACTAGACGTTTTGGCAACTCTTGCCTTAACTCGAACTACAGTGAGGTTAGTGTTAAGTTAACAAAATAGAGTAAAAATTAAATTAATTGTCACCATCGCGAGCATATTTTGTTTTAAGAGGCACCAAACAATAGGAAACTGGACAAAATTGAATTCCATCGTAAAGGTAATACTTTAATTTCTTGTTAGATGGCGACTACGAAAAACTGTTCAATTTTGTTAACTTAACTCAAACTCCTACTGCATTGCTTCTGCAAATTTTGGTTTAGAGCTGAATATTGACGAATGCAAGTTGTAAGTTTGTTGGTTGATTAAAAATGGAAACTGAATCCACTTAACTAACCAGTTATCCAAGGATGGCACTATTCATTTTGACATGCCATATCTGAGCATTTCCAATGAATAAACTCTTACATTCATTTCAAGTCGATAATACTGAAAGATATTAGATGCAAAGAAGGAAATCATCAATCTAGACCAAGTTTCACTCTTATATTTTATTATATCATTACTTTATTTATTACATTTATTATTATTATCATTACCATTATCATAATCATCAGCATCATCTTGATACTCTTAACTTTCAAACTAATATAACAATAGGATAACACACAGTCAACAACTGGCAACAATGCATTTGGATTCAGCAAATTTTCAATATCCTCTTATTGTCCTGAAAATGTTACAAATATTTTTTTCGTGAAACTATTCAAGTGTAACTGACATACTCGATGTCCCTTGGACTGTATCCATTACTTATCAATCTCATTTCATCTTTTTCCCTGTTCTTCATCTTCTCATCATATTTATATTAATACACAAACAGCACATAAATACATTTATGTTTCTCATTCACCATTGTCAACATTCACCAGTTTTTTGCTCTCCTTCAAAAACTTGTTAACATTTAGGTTATCATCTTGCAGGATATATAATGCAAGTAATAATACTTTTTGAGGATAAGAGAAGTTTTAAGGAGACTGAGTTTCAGATTCATTTTCATGAGATATTTTCATGTAAAAGTTGCAACATTTTTCTCAGGTTTACAGTAAACAAACTGAGAATTGAAGTGAAATCCATTTTCATTTAAATAACAAGCAAAATCATTTCTTTTCAACATTCACAGTTGATAAAGGTAATGCTGATGGTAATGGTGCAAAGGAAACAGGATAAAAGTAAACTTCAAATGATTCATTCTCATGTTATCCCATCTTCTTGTTCATTTATTGACTCTTTATTCATAACATATTTAAATGTATCAATATAAACTCAGAAATAACATCGAGTTAAGCACAACTGGTAACACTATGTAAATTAATGTTTAAACAACATCAACCTTTATTCACAGTAAATCCAATAATTGTAATTGAATAATCATTCTATTGTCGGGAGAAGAAGTTAATTGACATCAATTATACATCTCAATCGATTTCGGATCAATTAGAATATTCCATTTCTATCGAGGCCATTTCCTCTTCATTTCCAAGATTTCTGGTCATTCAGTCTTCGTTTCGTTCAGACCAATTATATAAATTTAATAAATTAGCAAATCTAATTCGTGTCCACGCGAAGCAGAATCCATGAACAAAAGCTTGCAGTTAATCGCCCTTAAACTTTAGTAGACAGAGTAATGGATTGCAGGAGTATTGAGTTGAGTATCAAGAAGGCGAAATAAGGTCAATAATGGATCATCTTTTGAAAATAGTTGAAGCAATACAAATATTTCGGAACGATATCGATCAATGATCACTCTTTACTTACCTGAAAGGCTTTTCTAGCAATAATTTCATTATCATTTGAATTTATTAGGAAAACGCATTAAAAGATGGTTCACAATGGACACAAAGCTATTTCTACCACACTATTTATCAACAATCGTAAACCTTACATATACTTTACGATTTTCATTTCTTAGTATTTCTTTGATTCCTTGATCGATATTCGTTGCTCTGGATTTGCTTTGTTAGTTAATAATAAGTCGTTTTATAACTACTATTGCAACTTGCGTTTTCATAAATGGATTTAATGGAATGGAAACGAACCAAGAACTTTCAATTGAGATCTTTATTTTAATATTTTTGATCGTCTGGTGCTCCAATCCATGATTAAAGGGCCTAAGAAATACCCAAACTGACCCAAACAGCTTTTTTGCAAGATTAAAATTAAATTGCAAATGAAAGAATGACCTTTTTATATACTTTAAAAATGAATTAATATTCAATCAACAAACGTACTAAATGAGGTCAACGCGATGCGAAGAATAGCCTCGGATTCGTTAGAAAAGATAAAATCTAAGCAAATATGCCAAACTCGTTCTATTGAGAGGTTCTGGACATTTGTTAAGCTGAATGAGCTTCGAATATCTCAGGTTCTAGAAAAATTTTGAAGAAATGATCAGAAGTTCTGGACTTAATTTAATGAAAAGAGTTCGACAAAAGGCGTTGAAAATGCATTTAGTATCTAATAAAGATTGCGAGTTCTGTTTATCTGTTTAATAATAAACGTTCATTTCTGAGCATTTCTTAAAGCCTCCTTATGTTCAGTTAAACAATAATATAAATCGTAGAAGACATTCAAGTCATTTTTCGTTCAATTTTCGTTCTTCTTCCAGCTTTTTTCTAATTAACCATTAGTCTTTCTTTTTCTTGTCATTCATGCATTTTCTTCTTGTTTGTCCAGAGTAGTGATTATTATAATCACCATGAACACGATGATTAAAAGTGATGTGTATACAATGAATGAATTTGATCATTGATTTACATTGTGCTCTCAACATGATCAAATCGACTCTTCCTCAACATTCATCTTCTCAATGTTTTCACCATTTTTCTTTTTCCTCTTTTTAACCTAAAAACTTCATGTCCATTAGTGTCCAACCATTGAAGATGACCATAAATCAAAATGATCATTTTTTGGCTCCTTTCTTGCCTTATTCATCTCTTACGACTCACATTTTCTTCGTCGCACACTTGCTAAGTTCATCATTGCCCAGTTGACTGGACAATTTATAACAGAATGAAAGTTTTAATTAAATTTGCATTTAATTTGCATTCGTTTGCAAAGGAAAATGTTTCGATGGATTAAAGTTACATAAGACTTAAGATCAGGTTCTCAGAACGCTTCATCAAAAGAAGCATAGAAATAAAATCTTCAAAACTCAAAAATTAACATTGAAATCGATTTTGAAATAATCACGAAAATAATTTCAACTTCAATTTTCAATGACAATCTGCTCATTAAATACAAACAACTGAATGTTTAAAAAGCCAATTTGCAGAAAAGTTCAGCAAATCGTCAAAATTTAATGAATACATAATTAACTATATTTTTCTCATGCAACTTCAGCATCTGCTGATGCAAATGAGTTTATGAAAAATTGAAACTTATAATACAACTTCATCAACGAAATTTTAAATTTTGCAAAATTTTCGATTTTATCATTTCTATTGTTCAAAATTTGGATTTTATTTCTTGTTTTACTTTCATTTCAATTCTTTTTCTCATATTTTCAGAATCTCTATGAATAACAAATAGAGAAAATTGATTCTTTGCTAAATTCAGTTGGAAACTGCGATGCCTTGGGAGGTTAGATATTTCTCACTGCAACAAACACTCCATAGATCATTTCATGTGCTTTTCATTTCAAGAACAACTTTTTTCTCATTTTTTCTTCTCTCTTCATCTTGTTTATTATTATTAATTTTTTTCTTCTTGGCTCTTCAACTGTTTCTCTTTTTTGTGTGTTCAATTTCTCATTCAATTTTCATCCTCATCACTTGAGAATGAAGAGATGAACAAAAAAGTAAAAAATTTGAGCCAAAAAATTGAGTTTAGGAATGGATGAAAAAATGTGAAAAAAAGACTCGAAACTGGCGACCAATTTTCAGATCATTGTTATTAGATTTTGTTTAGATTTCAATTGAATTGAGAAGATAAATGGTGAAAAGATGAGGAAAAATGAAAAGAATGAATGGATGAACATTTTTTCCAGTTTCTCTTTTTTTCCTTCTTTTGGCCAAAAACAACCAAAATCACTTTTTCTGGGTTCTTTTGTGTTTGCCATCACTTCAAGTCCAACAAAATGATTATCTTTCTTCATTATTTTTATATTATCGCCATTATCCTCATCATCATCTTGTTGTTTAAATAATCTTTATCGATCTCAACGATGAGTCTAATGATTATGACAATGATGAGAGTCTATATTTTGGCTTCTTTTTTCGAGTGAAAAGGCCGTAACCACTGAGAAAAGGGCATTTGCTTGTGAAAGGAAAAAGGAAACAAACATTTTTAGGTGAAAATACATTTCTGTTTTGTTTCATTCATTCATTTATTGCCTTTTATTGTTGTTCAACTAATCGGGATTTGGCGTTGTTTCAATTGCATTCAATTGAGATAAATGTACTTGAAGATGAGGAACCAGGAAAAGAGTGAAAATATCGGCAAAGGAAATTAACTAAATCAGAATCAATGGGATGAAAATGATGTTTAAGCCAAGTGTAAAGTTTGGCTAACGATGGCAACAAAATATTATTCTGGTTATAATGAGCAGACTGATGAAGATGATGATCATTCTGATTGCAGAGATTATGATGACTCTAATGAACATTTAATAACCCTTTTCTGGGTTCATCGATTGAGAAGAGAAAACCTTTCTTCTTCCAATAAATTGTTTTTGTTCCTCATCCACTTCGCCTTGCTACTCCAACCTGTTCATTATTGTATTCATTAAGAATTTAATAAACAGTGAAAAGATTTGGTTTCATTTTATGTTCCATTTTATACCAATTTATTTGTTACTTTTTCAAATCTCAAATAACAACTCATTATTATCATCAAAACAGTTGATCAACTTTTACTTTCAATTTTGTTAGCTTTTTCATGCCAAGTTTGGAGTCAAATGAAGAGTAGAACAGAAGCTTTGACCATTTCGATAATTGGAATGGAAAATTCTAGATTCTAATATTCTAGTTCGTCTGTAAGCACCAAAAAACGAATCGACAGAAAGTCAATTTGATGCTTTTAGCAAGTTGAAAATTCTTGACTTGAAAGAAACGCGAAAAAATGTCAAAAAGTATCGCTGAAACAAATGCGACAGCCGAGAGTTCCGACGTTTTGATGCAGCGAATTTCCTTTTCATCAGCAAAAGGACTTTGAATGTTGCGAAATTTAAGTCAATCGAAGCTGCAAAATTCAAAAATTATGTATTTGTTTTCATTGGAAGCGAAATAGCGTTTTGCAAATTAAATGCAAACCTCACTTATTGAAGTAATTTCAACAGAAACCGGAAAACTATGCATTTTTCAAAGCACTGTTATGTACTGGAAACAAATTTCTTGACGATATTTGATTTTTTATTAAAAATACTTCATTTAGAAATGAATACTTTCATGGATTTTCAGGTTTCCAGATGCGTAGCTTCCAAGCTTCTTCCAATTGACCGATCGACCTGTCACTCTGCTTCTGCTTATCCAACTGACATGACAAATTATTGTGATAATATTTCACCTTCCTTCAGCATCACTTCCTTTGCTATCCAAAACTCTGTAAATTTCAAAGTTCAAAGTAAATCTTTCGAGATTTTGAAACTTAAAATATTACTATTTTGCAATTTACCAATCACTTTCATTTGAATTGCATGAGTAATAACAAAAAGAAATGGATTTCACCTCAACAATCATTCAATGAGAATTGATTAAACTAGAAATTTTGCCTGCTCCATCATCTTGTACCTCGCATCATGAAATACACTTTAAATGAAGTTAAGAACGAGAAATTTGGTGGTAAATAAATAGCTCAACTAAACATAGTTACAGTTACTGTTACAATGAAAACAGCTTTTTGCATGACTCTACAATCAGGTTTACTATCATTACTTTCAATGAAATGTTATAAATGTAAAATGTGATTTTTCATCGGCAACAATAAATTGTCGTTTCAAGAATATTTCAGCATTTCTCTTCCTCCCAGTTGAATCCCAAAAGGAATCCCAGTCTTGATTCAATTTTCCCACTTTTGCCCATATATTATCATCTTATTCATAATCTTGTTCATCTTCACATTTCTCGTCTGTTTTGTCTTTCCTCTGCTCCTTACCTTTCCTCATTTTCCTGTCAACAAAATGTGCACTCAAATGAGGCGCAACTTATTGTTTTCAAGTAAAACAGGCCAAAATAGAGCAACAACAAGAAACAATACGAATATGATATTTACAAAACTGAAGATGATGAGAATGATTGAGGAAAGCGAAAGGGAAGAAGACAAGAAAAGAAGAAGAAGAAAAGGAAAACAAGTATATTGTTCAACATCTTTTTTTGTTTCTGCTTTTTTACTCATGTTTTTACCTGTTTAGATAACTTTTTAAATGATGGAGAAGCTTCAATGTCAAAACCATTTTCTGTACTCCAATCCATCTTTTCATCTTCATCCTTTCGCCTTTCAGTCTCAATGTTTCTCATATTGCAAACTCCCTGTCGACTCAATCTCTGTCTATTTTATCAGTTCCCAATGAGGATTAATGTTTTTGCTTGTTGAGCATAAAGTTGACAGCTATATTATTTTCTTGTTTCTTTCTCTTCTCTCTTCATTATTATCATCGATGTCGTTGTCGCCATGATGAAGACAAGACACGAAAAGAGAGAGAAGACAAAGATTATCAGAAAGACACGGGAATCTTGTGAAGCATCATGTAACACTATATATTTACTCATATCCAATCTGGATCAATAAGTTTTTCATTTGAAAAAGAATGAAGCAGAAAGGAAAATTTCATGATGGAGAGAAGATGAAATGAGATAATCTGGATTATTATCAACGAATCAACTGGGCATCAAGTTTACACTCCCAGCTTCATCATGCAAAGCAATTTGATTGTGTTTAGTTAATATTTGAAGGAAAAAATGAAAATTTTCAAGATTCTATTTATTGCTTTCTCATCATTTCCAATGAAAATGAAAAATTGTAATTCTTTTTGTATCGATCATCATTTCATCAAGAATTGAGAAACTCTGATAGCTTTGATTATCCTGAAAATGGTGAATTGATGGGAAATGAATGAAAATGTTAATCTGTAAATGTTGCATCAACTTTGTTTGCTTCAATGGAAAGCAACGAAAGCAAAAGTTGAACAAATTTCATTTCAATTTATTCAATCATTTCTTGTTCCTTCCTCATTCAACTCACTTTCAATTAATTATTCATTAATTTTTTCTTTTCGTTTAAAATTGAAACACTTTTGTGCGAAGACAACTTTTCACTTCTCAGATCACACACAAGAAATGGATATTAAAAGAAGGAAAATGAATGAAAAGAAAAGTGACTTAAATGAATGAATAAAGAAACGTAAGAAATGATAATAACAATCATCATTATCATCATTATCATTGTTAACATTTATTATCAGTTATTATATTGATTATGAAAAGAGAGGGAAAAATATTTCTCTATAAAATGAAGTCTTGTAAAAAAGGAAGACTTTTTGGTAACTGAAAGTCTTCCCTGGTAACCTGGTAAGAGTTACCATGGTAAAATGATGATTACAGGGGATGATGATGATGATTATGGGAAGGAGTGGAAAGAAGGGAATGAAGACTGAGTAAGACAAATGAGTTCTTAACTTTAACGAGAAACCATCCAAAAGTAGGAAGATTCAAGTAGAATCGTAAAGCATGAAATGATCTGGAAGAAGTTCAATCAAGTCAGAAGATGGAAAGAAAGAGGAAAGAGAAAGATAAAGATGAAATAAGGATGAAATGATTTAGATTGTAGAAAGAAAAGGAAGAGAAAAGGAGAAAAAGAAGAAAAGATGAAAGATGCCATTGAAAAAGATTCAACCAACTCGAACATAATCAGGTTTCGTCTTGTTAAGTTCAATTCACGTTCACCGAATCGAGTCGAAATGTTGATCATTTTAAACCTTGTGATTAACTTTATCATGATAATCATCACCATCAAAAATGTGAAAACAAAATGATCCTTAAAATAACTACAATCAACTTGATACGAAATGTTCTTTGTGAGAAAAAATAAATTGAAAAAATCGTGAATCGAAAAAATATTAAAATCTTTTTTTTGTTGTAACTCAAAGGTAGAAACTAGTGTTTGGGTTTAAGTACAATCAATTAAACAGTCTAATTGTTGAGCAAAAGAGGTTTAATTAGCTAATTATTTTTGTTTTATATAATGATTCAAGTTTAACTGGCGCTGGGTTTTGTTTTATCACTATAATTTGGGTTGTTTTTGGAGTTTCAAGTTGCTAATAAAATTGTGGTTATAAGTAATGGTAATAGTGATGATATTAACATTTAACGTGAATTGAGTATATTAAAGGTAATATAAGGTTAATTATGGTTGGATAATTGTTGAACGATAAAAGCTATACAAAATGATGATGATAACTTAAAAACCCAAAGTAAAGACCAGGATAATTTGATGAAACAAGGCGGGATAAAAAATGGAACCCAAAAATTGCAGATGAAAAAGTGTAATACATTTTGATCAGTGGATACTGTAATACAACTGTTTATTTTGTTTGTCTCTCTGTCAAATCATTTTTTGTTTTTAATGGTATAAGTTTTTTTGCTTGCTTGTTTGCTTTGTTTGGTTTTAATTTAATTTTTAATTCTTGCTTTGATTTTGTTTTTGAACATCATGGATGTCAGGGCAGCAGAATATGGAAGAGAGGTGATAATACTATGAAACCAATGATTAAAACGGCAACTACACCAATAACCAATGAAGATACTTTCATCAAGGGTTGAGATGAGGTTCGATACCTTAATGATCTCCTTTGTTGACTCAATACTTGATTTAAGGCTCGCACTCGGGCCCCTGATGGTCGATGATGATGATGTCCTGAAGAAGCAGGATCTTCATCCATGCCGATTCCACTGGCCAAAACTGTACTTTCACTTACACCCGCCCCACTACAATCGAGGGCAGCATTGGAAGAATTATATCCTTGATAACATGGCTCCATTCCTAAAACCGGAGCCGGTGGAGGAGGAGGAATTGGTACCTGAATCTGAGCTCCAGGAATACTATGATCTTGTTCTGATAAACCATGAAAATACAAGGGAAAAAAGGTTCATTTGAGTATTAAGAATATCAAAAGATACTTCAAAATTTGCTTGCACTAATGCTAATAACATGAATATTGAAATTGCTACAAAAATATATTCTGAAAGATATTTTTAGCAAGAAAAATCATCAGTTTTCATCAACTATCAGAGTCAACAAAACTGTTAGCCATGACCTTTGCTTATTCATTTGAGATATTTTGATCATTTATGATTATTAATTAATGATAAACTTGGTTCATGACTCTGGACTAATGTAGGTATTCAAGGACGGACCTATTAGTTGACAGATTTTCCGAGAAACTTTTCAAAAGCAACTTCAGAAATTAAAATATTCATTCAAGGTACAAACAACCTTATATATTATGAAGTAACTTGTAGCTATTCAAAACTAAAATTTGCTATCACATAACTGATTGTAACCTTTAGAAAAGGTACTTCAAATTATAATACTGGAGTGTCAAATGTCAATATAACTGTTATTTATTTAGCTATTGTTTGACCTCTCAGCAACAAACGGAAAATCATGTCGAATTAATTTGAATTTATAAATTCTTCTAATTGTTTTATAAATGAGAATTTCTGAACTCCAACACCGTATTTATTATCAATGGCAATGAAAAAAATACATCATAAAGCTATTGGATAGAGAATGTTTTTTCAACCTAAAAATTTATAAGTTAATTTTTCACCATCAAAACCTGACACTTTTTTGATTTTGCCATGTGGTTGAAAACTGGCCTGAAGGGTTAAATTTTCAAAATCATGTTTTTTTTGTTTGAAATTGGTATCTTCTCTATAGATTGATACAAAAGTGATCTTTCTAGCATTTGTCAACACTGAGATACCAGGGTGCCGATATGTTATTACATCGAAACGCCTTGCAGAGCAAATCTCGGAGTTTCAGTAGCTATAGAATGACCTTAAAAATTCTTATGAAAGTTCATTAGAGTATATAATATTGTTGAGCATTTAGTCAACGCATATCATCGATAGAACTGGAATTCATTGATGAAAATTGAACACAATTTAAACCTCCCTGATTTAATTTGTCAAATATGGCAACTTTAGCTTAAATGATTTGTATAAACAATAATTGTTTGCTTAACCTTATAATTAACCTCTGCTAGAGTTCAACTGATATAAACATTACATTTTAAAGTATAATTATGAAATTATTAGAATAGTAATTATTATTCGCATCATTTTCCTTATTGAATTTATGAAAACATCCCTGTATAATTATAGTCCTGCAATCGGTTTTGAAAGAATGCAAAGTTGGATTGAAATATTAAAAGTGAAACTTACTTCTTCTTTCTGAACCAATGTCCAATCGGAAGGTACGATCAAGGCGCGGTGAAAGTGATATGAGTCGTCTATTAGCATTGGGTGTGGACGGCAAGGATTGAGCTCCACGAGCGAAGCCACTGATGACTGGAGGTATGCAAGGAGGTGGACTTGGTGATGGAAGAAGAGCTCCACCGGAACCACACCGGCAGAGGAGAGATGATTGTCCTGAGGACCTATCGGGCACTAATCATTCAATAAGAAGAAGGTAAATAAAAGGTAAATGCTAATTGCCAATAATTTAATAATTTCATTAAACTATTCAACTACCATTCTCTCAAAGAGTCAGATCCATTTGATAGTTCAATCATTTATTACAATCAACAATTGACTAGAATAGACTGGAAAACATGTTAATCCAACAATAAGCATAAAGGAAACATTGAGCAATTAATTTATCGCAATTTATTTTAATCCTAATTTTTCTTCTTTATTTGCAAATTGCAGATGGAGAGGAAAAAGTCATGAAGATAGAGAACGAAATAGTTATAGAAGAGGATAATGATGAAGATGAAGACAAAATAAGAGGATGGAGAAGCATGCTTCTTTCTTCTTGGTGAGTGTTTTCATCTCTCTGTCTATTTTACTATTGATTTTGTCAGCTTTACAAATGTTGACGTGAATGTTGATTGGGAATGAGCTCGAAACAAGGTCAAGTTAAAATTGCTACAATGCGCAGTTAAATAGTCTAGTTTTAATCTGTTCAACATCATTAGATTATTTTGATAGTGATGATGGAAAGATTTGTGAGTAAATCTATTTTAATACTACAAACTGATTATAAGTTGTGTATTGTTATTTTAATAGGAAACTCCAATATAAAGACAGCACACTAACAAGAAAAAAATGGATAATAATACACAATAAGCAGCAAAAACAACAAAAACAACAAAAGCATCTTGATTGAAATTTTCATCCATTTTCGATCTTGTGTATATATCATCTCATTAAATATCAATAGACGTTAATCATAAATGCTGCATAAATTTACATTCACTAATTAGACTGTAAAACGACTTTATTCACAATCTGGAGTTGAAGAGACAAAGTTGAGGATGAAAATAGAGAAAATAAAAGTTGCATTTGTAACGATTTTCCTGAATAAATTGGTTTTTTAACAAAATTGTTTGCCATTACACATTATTTATAAGATGAATGGTTGATGACTGATTGGAAAGGAAATGAAAGAGCAAACGTTGTAAACAAACCTTTTCGATAAGATGAGCTTCTTGTTCGTGGAAAGGAAGAATCAATTGCCCCAGTGGTCATAACACCATAATAACGGGAATCAAAGTTAGAACCTGTTCCAGTATCAGAGTTACAGTGGGCAGTGTTACCAATAATAGCATTGGAGGGTGGAGGCGGTGGTGGTGGCAGATTTTGAGACGCTGATGGAGGAGGAGGAGGAGGAGGTTGTGATTGAGTAGGTTGATTTTGTTGATGATGAGGTACAATAATGGGCGATGCTGATGGCGGTTGTGATGGTGGCGGTTGTGGTGGTGGAGGAGGCTGAGGTGGTTGATGATGATGATGAGACGTGATCACCGAGGAAGAGGAAACTGACGGAGAATGATGAGAATGAAGAGAATGATGAAGATGGTGATGATGGTGATGATGATGGTGAGGATCATCAATTGAATATTTGGTTACTTGGTTATTTGAATTGGTTAATATACCTGGGGTTGAGTGATGCCGTCCGGTATTAATGCAACTAGTGTAATTAGGTCCACCAAGTAAACCCAAACCCGTACTGGTTCGTCGATTGGCACTACTACTGCTACTACTAGTATTATTTAGGTTAGTACTATTGAAGTTACCATGGCCAATAAGGTAATCTTTTCTCAGGTTAATTCTAGCTTCTCTACTGCCATACAAACCACCGCTACTTCGATAATTGTAACTTCGATCGGTCAGTCCATGATGATGACCGGTTCCAACTTGATGATCATATAAATGATAACCTCCTCCTCCGCCGCTGCTAATCGAATAGTGCCCTGGTCCCGATCCGGGGGCCGGTGGAAGTGGTCCTCTTCCATTATCTACATCAGCGGCTGATACCTGAAATTGATACAAGAAAATGTAATAAATTAGATTAACTTCGCTATTTTGCATTCATTTCAAGAATATATATTATTCATCAGTCGACATCACAACAAAATGTCATTACAATTAACTCTTCGATGAAATAGATAACTTGTCCTTAATTTCAACTCACAAAGTATACAATATTCATTACTATTTTAGTTGGTCTTACTTGTTTAATCGATCTTTTTATCTTTTTATTCTCATGTTTTGCCTTCATAAAATCAATTTGATCAATTTTGATCATTTTAGTTGCTGTAATCTCATTGTTGTCCTTTATAAGAAATCAATGTTAATTGGAATCGGTAATTATTGAAAAAATGATCAAGTTGACCGAAACTGATTAAGATCTTAAAGTGTCATTCGATGATTTAAACTACACTAAAAATAATGATTTTTACCAGTTTTAAGTCTTTAGGCATTAACATTACATATTAAATCCCATCAATGAGTCTTAACATAATTGAAACAAATTACAAGCATAATCCTTCTTTGATATCTTGTCCTTCACTCTTATCATCATCATCATCATTATTATTATTACTGTTATTATTATTTTATCATCATCATCATCATAATGATCATCAATATAAGTTGTTCAAATACATGTTATCAGTATTCAGTTCACAAGGATTCATTTCAACTCAATAATCTTTTCATATTTTATTGTATCTTCAACTTCACTCCATATTTTGCTTTTCATTTTCATTCAACTGAACATTTAGATCTTTCCCTTTTTATATCATTTCATTCAAACTGACCTGAGATTACTCTCTATCTTACTTTGAATTAACAGTTTGGTCAGGTAAAGTATGTTCAATGGTAATTTATTTGATAATCGCAAGTAAAAAGCTAATAATCTAATAACTTTACAGATTATTAAAATAATTTCAACAAAAAATAGTCACCATTATGTAAAGTATCAGAATGAATAGCTCCTATTTTATTTTCAAATTATCATTATTAAATGTAGTTATTAAAAAATAAACGAAAAGTTATCTGAAATGAAAATGATACTCATCATTATAAGTATTATTTTTTAGGTACTCTTTCAACGTGAAAATATCTTCCCTGGTTTCATCTCTCTGTGATTTATTATACACATAATTACCATGAGTATGTGCATGTATTAACATTATTCAAGTGAATAACGTTTTTTTATTTTATCATCCCATACGGTTGATAACAAAATGACAATGAAAGGCAGAAATGAGTTTCCAAGATAAGGATTGAATTTATGAATAAATTAGAGTTGAATTGGTAAGACTTTCATGAATAAGAAAAAAAGAGAGAGAAAGAAAGATAGAAATAGAAAATGACCCAGATTATGAGCTATGAAGAGAAATGTCCAGAATTTTCTGGTGAATAAGATTAGACTGATGTTGGTGGTAATGATAACAATAATGGTGATGGTTATAACTTACCACTTCCAGCGCTGAGGCCTTGTCGAAGTAGAAAGCAGACGTGATACTGACTTTCACCGCGTCTTGGCCAACGGACTTTTATAAGGCTCTCAATTCTCTCCAGAATTGATCAATTTAAGCTGATTAAACAAAATCAAAATGACCATAATTAATGGCAAATTAGATTATAAATGGGAAAAGAGAAATAATCTCTGAAGAAGAAGATAAATCAATAGTTTACAAGATTACATAAAGATGAACAGGGAATGTTGAAGGGAATAAAACCAATTCTTCACTGACTATTATCTCTTGCTATCTTTTTGGTCATTTTGTTTATCATCTTCTTGATTATTTTCTTGGTACTTTATATCTTACTTTAAATGTTGATGATGGACGATATGAAATGATGAAAAGACAAGAAGATGAGGGTTGCTTTAGATTGAATTGAAGTAAAAATGACGACAATGCTAAACAAAGTTATCCTTTTGTTTCCTTTGCGAATGTTATAATAGCCTTGTTGTTATTGTTGTTGTTGATGATGGTGAGGATGATGATAATGAAAAATGTATTGATGTTTTTGCCTTTAGGTGGTGAAGATATATTTATATCAAAGTGTTTGTATCAATGTGTCAAATACGATGTTTATGTAACGAAGCTGAGTTCTTTTGTGGAGATGCTTTTGTCTTGCTTAGGAGTTTAGGCTTAACAATATTATTATTACTTTTTTGTTACTATTACTAATATTTATATTATTATTTTATATTTTTGCGATACAAAAAACAAGATTGCTAACGAGAGGAACGAAGCTAAAGAAGAAGTAAACGACCAAAGAATGAAATTGATATTTATAGAGACTTTTCCTTCTATTTTATATTATATTTATATTTTATAGCTTTCCAGGGTTTTGTGTTTTCTTTGCTTTTATATATATTTATCTTGTTTCTCTTCTTGGAAGCTTTTTTTTGTTTTAATCTTCTTCTTTGTCTTCTTCGTCTTCTTGTTCAACTTATATAATATCTACTATATTATTTATATATATAAATCTAAGGTGGATTCTTGTTAGTTTTTATTTTCTGTTGTCTTGCTTTTTACTCTTTAGTTAAAGCCTAATAGACAATTTAATTGAGCTACATGTTATCGAGTAAATATAAATTGCAAAAAAATGAAGAGACAAAAATTTTCGATGATGAAGAGGATGATGGTGATGGATGATGATCAGGTTGGTAAAGTGGATGAAATGGTTTGCTGTTATGATAGAAGGATGAGTGAAAAACTAAAAATTGAAATTCAGCTTTTACACAAGAGCTTTTGAACACAAAATTCAATTCTGCAGCAATGTTTCAATTTTTGTTTAATCCAAGTGATTTTGGTCTTTTTAGGGGCAAGTTTGGTTTGATGACTAAAGTTGTCTCTTTTTGGTTTAATTGTCTTTTAATTAATTTTCTGATTCGTTGTCCTCTTTACTTTAGCAAACTAAAAACAATGCATGGTAAGTAGTACAAAAATCCTGATTCAATTCTGGTTCAAACCAACAAGGCTGTGTTGGGTTAAGATGAGCTTCTTTGTTGGGTAACTGTTTGGTTTGGCAATAACTACGTATATGATCAATTAAAGGTGACAACACTTGATTTGTACAACAATTCAAAACAACAAAAAAGGTTCGTAATATAATTAATCCAATTGATTTGAGAAGATTGTAGATTGATTCCAATTGTTGTACAAATGGTAGCAGCAGTAGTAGTAGCAGTAGCAGCAATGATGATGATAACTGTAATAATACAAGTAATAGTAGTAAAGGCGGTTTTGTTGTTGGTATTGGTTTGGGTGAAAATGAGAATAATGTACGAGTTGAGTAAAAGAGTAATGAGATTAATGCTGAGGTGAACAATAATGTTGATGATGGTGATGATGTCGATGATGTTGTTTTGGTATTTGTTGACCTTTTTTTGTCTGTGAACAATAATAATCCAAGTAAAGTTGTACCGATAAAATTGGACAATAATCCAATCTCTTTGTTGGTATAATTAACTTTATCGAATGAAATTTTGGGAGAGGCTTTGGTGAGTGAAGAGAGGCACAGACACAGCACTGGCCACATTTGATTTTTATTCCGCAATTGATTTTGATTTTTGATCACAATTTGAAATCACAAAAATTCCAACAATTGAAAGGAAAGAAGAAAACAAAGGGAATTAAAGATGGCGGAGATTTCCTCGCTTGGATTTTCACGTTTGGATTAAGCAAAAAATAGCAGAGGTTAACCAGGGAACAAGATGGAAAGAAAAATCACGGTTTTGATGGTGAATCATTAAATGGCAAGGAAAACGCAGACTTGAAACAATTTTTTATATTTCAAATATTTTTTTTTCTTTAAGCTAATATTAAGTAGATTTTATCAATTGATAATTACTTAATAATATTAAAACAATTGAAAAATTGTAATTATTAACGGACGAGGTAGAAATATCTTTTGGCTTTCTTTTGTTTTTTTGGTTAGTTGTCGCTGATTGGTTAGTAGATTTTTCTCGTTGATTGCTTTAGCTCTCTTTTATAACGGTTAACAATGATGATACAATAATAACAAGAGTGGATTGAAGCAAAAATGGTTTCCAATTGATATGAGCTGTGAGGTTGATTGTTGATATAACTGATTGATGATTAAATTGGGACATTTGTTGCTTTAACCAATTAACTGTGTAGTCCGAATAACCAGTTTATCAATTGGCTGTCAAAAATCAGGTAAGCATTTCTTTATTCCTTATTCATTCCAATCTTTTTCTTTTCATTATTTCAATATTCCTTTTGCAGTCTTTGTTCAGGCTTACCCGGCTACTATAAGGTGGTGTGTAGCCTTATATATTATTTACAATCACAATTCTCCCAGCTGGCAATTGGGAACCGAGTTTTATCACTGCAATTGGTGTCGCTTGTCCTTTAGGAAACCATGTTAATGTTGGATACGTTTTTTCCGGCAAAACCAAAATTATTATTCAATGGGAACAAGGAAAGTGTAAACAAGTGTTCAACAACAGAGGAAATATTAAGTGAAAATTGAAGAGTTCAACAAACGATGATCAACAGTAAATATAAATTTGTATTTATGTATTTATGTATGTTTATCAGAAATTATTGTTACTTATTATTGTTTTTTTCTTCCTCTCTTAAGTCTATGTATTGGTGTTAGTATATTTTTCAAAGTTGACGTTCGATTGGCAACATTTTTCATTGAAACGTTAATGAGACTGTTCAATGTTCAGATGCTTTGACTTGATTTTTTCACCAGTTCTACATTCTGCTCAGTCTCGTCTAAATTGTCAATCTCAATTGGTATTCCTTCCATTTTTTACAAATCTGGTTTACTGATTCAATTGCACTAGAGTCATCTAGAGTCTATCTTTAGCATCACAATTTATTTCAATCTGCAACATTTACCTGACAAATCGGTTGGTAGTTTACCAATAAATTGGTTTTAAATGAACTTTTTAATAAATTTACTACTGTTCTAATTCAAGATTGTTTGGTGAATTTCTCTTTTGTTCTAATATTTTTGAATTTATCAAACGGCATTGAACAAAACTTAGATTTTAATTAGCAAAAGATTACATGAATGATCAGTTAAAGATAACAATTTAGGTTCTATTTTTGTTCTTTATAAAACTTCTGGTTTTAATTAAGATTGGTTTTCGTACTAAAACAAATATTAAGAATTTTTTATATCAATTAATTTGTTTATTATAGATTTCAATAAAATAAATCTTATTCAATTTCAATTTCGAAAATTCTTTTAGTTTTTATTTTGACCGTTAGATGGCGATTCTTGCGATCACCTTGGTGTTAATGCTGAGTGAAGTTGAGGTCACTGAAAGAGTGTTTTTAATTGTTTTGTGATCTAATTTGGACATTTAGTTTTTGAATTTGTCTGATATCACACGAGTTTCAAAATGCATAATCCTCCAGGTCCTCAAAAAAGATCAATTGGTTTGGACAGAGAAGCTTTGTTCCCAAGGATGGGATCCAATATGCAGTACAAGATTAGGCCATGGTAAGGAAACCTCCACCATCATGTCTCACTTTTAAGATAATCATTTTACTGACCAATTTTCTTTAATTTTTTCAGGCTTCCATCTGCTATGCGTTGGGGTGCTGCACTTGGTATTTTTGCCACATTCGTCTGTGAATGGAAGTGGGTTTACCAACACGTCCCAGTCTTGAATTATCCATGGAGGCATGAATTAAAAAATGGTAAACTCTTTATCATATTTCTAGCTATATCTTTCATTTTACTAATTTTTTTCTTTAATTTTATTCCTTTACAGTTGAAGATAAGTAGGATGTCTATAATTGAACCAGTTTAGTGTAACTAAGATGTTAGATTTTAACCAGTCACCAATAAAATTAAAAATTTGGATTTAAAGCTAATGACGCATCAGCTAATTCTCCTTTTTTGATGGTTTCATTACTTTTATGTGCTTTCTTCATTATAAATGGTATTCTTTTTAATTCCTCGTTGTTGTCGTGTAGCACAACTGTACCATGTTCCGGTCAAACTTAACCCTTCTCGAATTGATTTTAAATCAACCTCTAATGGATTTCTGAGACCTTCATTGTTCACTTGTGAACAACTCACAAGTCAGTATCAAGTCAGCCTGACGAACACGAATTTGATTAAGGAAACAAACTCGAAAGTTAGACAATTAAATGGAACTACTATTCCTCTTCTCCTATCTTGCTTGGCAAGTATAAATCAAATAAGTTTCAGAAACGTTTAATGAAAATAAATGTAGCTTGTTTGAGTTATGCATACACAATTGTGCTGAGGTTTAATGATGTTTAGTTTTGGTGGTTTTATTGTAATTCAAGTGATGACCGATATTCTTGCCAATCAACATTCCAAACTTAATTTCACTTGATCATGCGGCAACTCTTGATGACCAGAATTCGCGTTTGCATTTTATTACACGTTCACTAAGTTTAATTTAAAATTATTTAAAATTCATAAATTTTATATAATTAAAAAGCGGAAAATAGTTTCATGCAAAGCACCTGAATTGAAAGTTAATATTTATCGTGCTTATAGTGTTATCGATTATTCTGTGATTTGTCTTACCCAGAATATCTGTAAGTTAATTTGTAAAATATGTTTGCTAACAGCTGTTCAAACATCATCAGATAAATGATAAAAATATATGTAAGAGTGCATACATGTTCATTTTAAATATAAGTTTAATATTGGTTTATATGACGACCGGGACGGTAATAGTCATAAATTCAGTACAATTGAAATTAATTTGCTTGAGTCGGATCATTTCGTGAAATTTTATGAAAAAAAGCGAGGGAAGAAGATGGTGAAAAAGAGAGGTTACAATAATGAATGAGAAAAGAAGATTGGTCTGATGTATTTGATGAAATAAGTCCAGCGTTAAACCATTCGTTTAAAAGGTAAGACAAATGGAGGTAAAAATCAATTTATCACTGATGTTTTTAAGAGGCAGAAAGAAATTAGAAGGGGAAAGAAAAATGAAGAGAAAAAGAAAGGAAAGAAGTGTGATGTTGCTTTTTTTCTAGCAGATCGTTGAAATCGCATAAATTTTTGCAAATTTTGTTGTTGCATCAACAGTAAAGATGATGAAGAAGTAAAGAAGCAAAACAAAGAGAAACAGGAAAAAGAGAGCGAGAGGGAGAGAGGTAGTGGTAGTATTATGTTGTAAGGGTGAATGTTGATGTAAGTTTTGTTTATGATGCTTTATAAGTTGTATTGAAACGATGAATTTATGAAGATGTGTTAGATGAATTCAACAAAAATGAGGTGTCACTTGGCTTTAGATGATAATTTTGTGTTCGTTGAAAATTTGTTAACTGTGCACAAATATATATATTTATATAGATATATAAATATATATATAGGCATGTATTTATATATGTATAAGTATATGTATATATATTTATATATAAAGTTGCTTTTAGTAGTCCTGTTCTTTTCCACTGCTTCACAGTTTGCAGATAAGAAAGAAGAAAAAAAATGTAATTTCTCAGCAGTCATTTTTTCGGAATATTTGAACGATCACCTCTACAGTTGGGGCAATACCATTTACCTTTGGGTTTGGTTGTTAATGCAACACAAGCGAAATGGAACCACTCTATTGGACAATGAGTATTATCACAACAGATCATTTCGCCATAAGAAACTTGCTCACAAGAACAATATGTTGGTTCATCGGGATCAATTGGTGTATCTTCATAAAGTGTTGGTGGGCTATTATTCAACACTTCTTTGGAAGATTTGTTTCTTTTAATATCTTTACCGTTTCCCTTGACACCACCTCTCTTGACTCCTCTCTTATGGCTAGCAGTAATCTCACCATTAGAGATCTCTTGTTTGCTGGATAAATTACGTCTAGATGAGGAACGTTTGCTAGATAATGAGTTAGATGTACAATTATTCACTGTGGCAGTAAGGCTTGTTCCATTACTGTTTACATTACTTTCTTTTGTTGATGTTATTTCTCCTTTACCGCCTCCACCGGAATCCACATTATTGGAAACTCCATTAGAGTCTGTAATATGATTTGTTGGATCGTTGCTGGCTCCAATTAGGGAAGATATCCCTTTAGATGAATTATTATTTAAATTATTGGCTAGATTACCTATCGTTACACTACGGTGATCATAATCTAATTGGCGAGCTTTACAGTCAAGTTGATCCAAAATACTTTGTACAATGAACAGCTTTTCATCGGAAATCTCTTGAATTTCAATAAGACATTTTTGAAGTCCAAATACAGCTCTTAAGCCTTTCTTTGAGTCAAATAATTTATCATTTTTATCACTTCCATTGCCACTATTTTTGCCACTAATAGATCCACTTTCATAAAGATTATAATTTCCACTGGATTTGGTGATTAAAGATGTTGTAGATGTGTTTGTACTTGACTTTGCTTCTGTTGATGTATTACCGCCACCATTCACTTGTTCACCATTTGATAGATACATCTGGCTGTTGGCTAGTGATTCCCATGTCCTCTCCAATTTATCAAGTAGTTGGTAATATCTATTATTATATTCATGTAAACGACTAACATGGCGAGCTATTTCATTTGGTATATTTTCAACCAAATCAATGTAGTCCTCAATATATTGGGCTATATTGGTAATGGAACCAGATTCACTAGATCCAATGTAACTGGAGGACGAGCCCCACATGATTGTTTCTCTATCGTTGATCAACAGATTGAAGCACTCACAGGAAAGAATCAACAATAATAAGGAATTAAAAAGGTTAAATTTTAAATTTAAAACCTAACAATAACCATAAATGTAGGATATAAATGTATATTTTATGCAAGAGCCAAAAAAATGAAACTCAGGCGAGAAACTAGACAAGACTGCCATCTGTCTATCCCTTTTTAAATTTTTGTGAGAATGAGCAGGAATACTTGATCTGAGTCTTCTCTGAAGGCTTTTTAAACATTGTTTCAAAAAATCATCAGCTGTGTATTGGTTTTAAGTTATCACTTTAAAATGGTTTCAATTTGCTCATCTTAGCCACACTAAGATAGTAATATCTTTAATTTATATGTTTAAATGAATAATATATTTTCAGACGACGGTGAGAGTGCCGTTGAAAGGACAAATCGTCTACTTAAAAGCTGCAAACCATGTTGTGTTTTGATTACCCGCTCGAGTTACATCGATAAAATTTTGAAGGAGGAAGTTTTGGAGGAGGAAGTTTTGGAAGAGCCGATTTTGGAAACGCCAATTTGTGATGAAGAAATTTCTCAGCCACAAATCTCCCAGCCACAAATTCCCCAGGAATCAATATCCCCGCCACAAATTCCTACGGAATCAATATCCCCGCCACAAATTCCTCAGGAATCAATATTCCAGCCGCAAATTCACCAGGAATCAACATCACAGCCGCAAATTCACCAGGAATCAATATCCCAGCCTCAAATTCACCAGGAATCAACATCACAGCCGCAAATTCACTTGGAAGCAATATTCCAGTCGCAAATTCACCAGGAATCAATAACCCAGCCTCTAATTCATCAGGAATCAATATCACAGTCGCAAATTCACCAGGAATCAACATCACAGCCGCAAATTCACTTGGAAGCAATATTCCAGCCGCGAATTCACCAGGAATCAATATCCCAGCCGCAAATTCCCCAGCATAAAATAATTTCCGAAGTTGGATCAATGAAAAATCCTTACGCAATATCAAAAACAACAGAAACTGGATCAGTGAAGAATCCTTTCGCCTCTTACCGTCATCCATCTGTGTCTATTGATGAAATAACATTGCTATATTTTCAAGCAATAAGCGGAGTTTTGCTTACTAGTAACGAAAAGGAAGATGATGATGTAGATAATTTAATCAATGGATACATTGAACAGACAACATTTTCAGAAAAAGAATTTCTGTCGCTTTTAGACAGTTTAGACTCAGGATTGCCCGCTGCATTTATGCAGTAACGTTTAAAATAAGAAATATAAAAATTTTACAATACTTAATACTTGTAATTTTATTCAAGCATCAATAAATCTTGTTTCATCAGTTGAACACACTCTTCATCAAGTAATCCATAAATCAAAGAATGATCTGAGTCGTAAGACTCTATTCGGAATAAAATATCTTGTCCAAGGGTCAATTCACTTGCAATTGAGGGATGAACTTTTTCAGGCGTAAATGCAGCAATTATACAATCAAAAACTATAGCATTCATTGCTTGACTTTTAGTAAACCTAAAATATAAAACAAGAAAAAAATCTAATTTCAATCAAACAGAATGGCAAGAATGAGCTGGACGAATTTACTTATTTATTTTACCACGGATGATGGCTCCTGTTTGTGGACTGAATGTATAAAAACGAGCAGAAATATCCCAATAAATAAATACATCATCGTCTTTAATATGTCCATAATCAGATATAAATTGTAGCTGGTCATGATGGAGTAAAATACCTTGTAAACTGCAAAAAATAAAGAGAAATACAATCGGGTAAATGTAAATAAAAAAATTATCATAAAACTTACTCTGTGCTATATTTATGCGTCCAATCATGAATAATTTTCAAAACTTCGGTAGCAATTCTATCCAAGGCGGACGGTAACACTGGCATAGAAAAATATCTTGTTTCAACTTTAATCAAAGAATATTTGTCATGAATAAGCTCATCAAGTTGTTCAACAGATAAAAAGTAAAGAGAATGCATCGTAATGGAAATTAGATGAAAAATTCTGGTTTGAAGACTCCTCAATGAGGAGAGATAACAATTTAAAGGCTGATTGTTTGTTTACCAAACAGTAAAATAATCGTAAAGTAACATCGATAGCCATCGATATTTTTTATCGAAATTTAACATCGGTTTCAATAAACGAGCAAAAATATCGATAATTATTATCGATAGCGATAATATCGCAAATCTTAAGAAAACAAAGAATGTTTTTATTGTAAAATTTGTTTAATGTTTGTTTAAATTTGTGATTTTTTAGATGGAACTAAATGATAAACTTCGTTGTTTTTGCTCAGAAAATGTCTGTTCTGACAATAATCATAATAATACATGTTTAGTTGACTCGAATGGTTATTGTTTCACATCTGTAAAAGATGAAATATTTTATGGATGTTTTCCGCCTGAAGAATCAGGTTTGATGCAGGTAAGAGAAAGGTTACTAATATTTCTTGCTGTATTTTTAATTTTATTCTTGATTTTCTAGTGTAAAGGACATCAGCTGAATCAGCGACCGTCAACATTATGTTGTAATAACAAAGATTTCTGTAATTTAAACCTTGATCCAAAATATGCAGCATTTGAGACAGACACAGAAGCAACCAATTATTATTATACATATTATCTGATGTTCTTGTGTGTGATTTTTTTTGTGATAAGTATAATAGTTTTATACATTTCAAGAAATGGAAAAAAGTATAAAACAAAATTCAATCCAGCAAAGTCATTTGAATTTAGTTCATTTTACTTTGGAGAAACTTTAAGTGTTTTTCGAGTCAGTAGATTAGCTGATCACATCGAATTCAAATCAAAAATTGATGCAGGATCTTTTGGAAGAGTATGGCTTGTTAGTTGGCGCGATCAACCATTTGCTTGTCGTCTATTCAATAAAATGGAAGAAAGCTTATGGAAACATGAAACCCTTATTCAAAGGCCACTTAAAAATCCTGATGTTGTTGGATTGATTGCCAAAGATATTGGAGAAGATGCGGTTACATCCAGTTCTAAATTTTTACTTTTAACCGACTTTTTTCAGCATGGCAGTCTTTATCATTTTTTAAAATTTAAAGAAATCGATACTGACTTAATGGTTTCGTTCATGCATTCTATTGCACGAGGAATGAACTATCTACATAACACAATATTAGGAAATCCACCAAAACCATCAATTGTCCATTACAATCTAAAAAGTCATAATATATTTGTTTCAAGTTGTGGTACACGTTGTTTAATTGGAGACTTTTCTTTTGCCTGTGCCTACCTCAATAATTATTTGGTAACACAACCGCCAAATTTTGTCAATAATAATGTTGAAAGTTTACGATATCGAGCACCAGAATCCCTGATATCATGTGATTATCAAAATGATGAAAACTCTGGTAAAGCTTGTGACATATATTCATTATCACTTGTTTTTTGGGAAATTTTATCAAGATGTAGACCGTCTGATGTCGATGATTCTTTTGTTGTACCAAATCATAAACTTCCATATGAAGAAGAACTTCTTGGGCAAACTCCAAGTCATCAGAAAATGTATGAAATCATTTATTTGAAAAGAAATCGACCAAAGTTAAAGAATTATTTTTCTAAATCACCGATTATATCTAAAGTACATAACATTATCAAAGATTCATGGCATCATCAGGCAACATCAAGACTAACTATTCTACGAATAATGAAAAATTTGGAGAGTTTACAGTTTGTTGATTCCAAACAGTTCCAACATCAGCAGTAGCGACTTTGACAATAATAATATATATTTATAAACAGTTGATAGATGATTAAGCAAAGCAACAGCTCAAGCTTCAGTATGGTTATCAGAGTATGGTAATGATGCTCATCAGTGATTTGCTTATGATCAAAAATGGCTTACAAATGATTGACCTAATCAAAGTTAATTTGTTTGATCAAGTTTACTCACCCAAATAATGAGAAAAGCAAAATAAAGAATTGTTATTCAAACCCTAAACTAGGACATCAAATGATTAACTTTCAATAGCATTTATTTTGATTGTTCAAATTAGTGAGCAGCAACAACATGAATGAAACCAAAGTGCTTTCAATAGTATTCACTTTTAAACTTCGCCATCCAATCAAGTAATCATCAATCTACAATTCACTCATTTAACTCTTTAAATACTCATCATCATCAACATCTTGTCTTCAAATCGTCTATTGATGGATCAATAATAATAATGATAATGGTAAAGAAGGGGGATAAATCAAGTATTGTTGATTTACATGTTGTTTGTAATAATAAACTAAACCCAACTTTGGCTCATTCACTGAAACCTTTTACTTTATTTTGTTTTTTATAAGGTTATTGATTAAGGCCAATAGAGGTTAATTATTCTGGTTAAATCTTTTATTTTATTTGTCTCTAGCTACAAACACAATTGAGTTAAACTGTTCAATTGTTACTGGCGAGTTAATGGCAATCAATAAAGGTTTATGACTTGACTTGAAAACCAACCATTTTGTACTTGAAACCTTTCTAGTATCACTTTTTAATTAATTAATTTGTAAGGTTTTAAGGCATATTGGCAAAATGGCGTGATTAAATTTCGATTAACCATTTGTACAATGATGTAATTGCCGACTGGTAACAGTAGGCTAGCAAATGAAGATATTTTATTGCAATTAAGAAAATTTCCAAATGGCTGACTGGGAAAAGGCATTGACAAGGTTTGAAATTAGCGTTGAACATATTGGTTCCATTTTAAGCTTAATATTGTGATTCCATGTGATGAGTGTTAAGACAACGATGGTTCACTAAATGATAATTGGTAGAAATTTATTAATTAAAGCATGAAATTGTGACTAAAAGCCTTAGTATGGCTCAATGCCATTTAGTGAATGGCTTGGTGATCATCCCCTACAATTCATACATAGCTTGACAGCTTCACAATGTTTCTTCGTTGTATGATTCTTATTTTCGATATTACACTTCATTTTTTGTCTTATGAACAATTAACAATTTATGAAAGAAACATTTGCTGATTAATGACAATTAGAGGGGAAAATGATCAAAATGAATCAACCAAAAAGGTGTAAATTGTTTTTTGCTGATGAAAAAGGAGGACACAATTGACCGGTTGAGATAATTAAGTTGTGAAAGTGAAAACCAGAAAAATTTGATGGTAAATAGTGAAAATAATAATCTAAATAGAGATAAAAAAGTGCCTGTCAATTATGATTATTACAATTATTATTTGGTCCAATTGAAATGAACATTGGATAACAATTGTTGCAATTGAAGTCACTCAACAACAACGACCTGGTCAATCAAGAACGAAGAGTATAGGTGATTAAGTTGATGTTGGTGTGGCTTAAAGTAGGCAAAAAGTGAGAGTGAATTAGGGGGCGAGAGAAATGATGAAAATCAGAAGAAAAGAAAGTGAGATTAAAGAGGGGAAGATTTGAAGAAAGAGAGATTGGATAGAGGTGTTGACAACTTTGAAAGTGGAGACTGATAGATTTAGGGACTGATTATCCAAATGAGAGGGTGTTTGGTGGGTGGAGGAGGACCAGATGACCTGATTCTTTGGGTTGGTGGGTCAACGAACTGGTACAAGTTAACATTAATTAATAGTATGACGCTAAAATGATGATGTTGATGGAGAAAAGAAGAGAGTGAGAAAGAAAGTAAAAAAGAGGCAGAACTTATTGGGTTTTTATCATCAGGTACTCTTTTTAAGTTAATTTTAGCCAAAATAAGTGAGTTTATCGGTTGACTGATCTTGTATTTAAACCCATTCAGATCCTCCTAGACAATACCACACTCATAAAGTTAAAGTAACAGAACAGTTCAACATATCAGTTGAACACGATTCGTCCATCGGATCAAGTTGATTCACTATACTCAATTTTATCATCATTATTCAAAATTTTTTGGTGACTAAAAGTAGTGATTATCAATCGATCCATCTGTTATCAATATCTAAATAAATCACGAGGATTAAGTATCAAAAAGTAACAAATCTAGATATTATTTTTTCCCGCTCCACCTCTTTGAGCAACATTTATCGAAACCTGCAAGACCAAACAAAATCTTTGCCATTATGAATTATCTTTCACTTTGTGTTTTCATAATTTTTTTCTTAACAATTGGTTTCTCTGAATCGGCAAGATTACCGAGATCAACCTCATCACCATCAACATCATCATCACCAACAACAACAACCTCATCAACAGTTAGTAACAAGAAAAATGAAGAGGATTATCAACCTTCAACATCGTCTGCTTCTTCTTCAACTGGAACTGCAACCGGTGGACCAACAATCAACTGGGGACGTTGTCCACAATTGGAGCCAACTAATGAAGAGAAAATCAAAAAAGCCGCTGTAATCACCAAATGTTTAGAGTCAACTCCAGTTCCTGTCAATATTACTAGAGAAACTGTTGAACTTCACCGTGAACAGGTTGCTGCTTGTGCATTACGAATGGAGGGTTGGTTCAATGGACAGGGTTTATATCGTTTCGATAAAGCCGAGAATGAAATTAAAGCCAAAAAATTAACCCGTGAGGTTGAAGAGAAAGTGCTGAGCTTCCATAGACAGTGTAAGGATGAAGCAGAGGAAAAGTATCCCGTCTCTTCAAATCAATTAATCGCACAAATTCAATTGTATCAAGCCTGTATGGATTATTTCATCTCTGAAGTTTGCGGTATTGAAGTCCAAATAGCTGGCTCAGAGGGGTCGTCTGAATAATCTGCAGATACCAGAATACATAAATAGCATCTCCAAGACGATCAATCATCAGAATGACAATCAATTCCTATTAATATCAACCTTTTTTTAACCATTAATTTGGTTTGAATGTTAACTTTTTTGTTTTATTTTTTAACTCCTGATATAAAGCACAATCATCATCGGCTTCTTCAAATTGATAAATGTTGAATCGCAACCATGAGACCAAAGCTACTTTAACTCACCAATCTCAAACTTTTTTTCACAACTTCCTCGGTATTATCACTGTTCATGTTATTTTTATCCTCCAATACATTATTGATGACCAGCAGCATGTTGAAACTAAAATTTGACCATTACTGTCCTTAAATAATTATTGAAAAACATACATAATACCTCGAACAAAATTGTGCTTGGATTTCCCAGCCAAAAACTTTATTCACAAAAATTTGTCCCAATCTCAGTGTACTTAGGCAAATTAATAAGAAACTTTTTTTATCAATGCTTATGCGCTTGTTTTTGTATAATTATCATTGTCTTTGTTAATCTCAACATCTAATTGGATTAATGGCCAAAAGGTGATGTGAATCGACCTGATTAAAATTAATGATTTGTTCAATCGCTCTTTTGCAAGTTAAAAATAGCAAACCCAGACAGTATAAAAATTGAATGAAAACAATATATTGTTTTACCTAATAACAACGGTCTAACACGGTCCTGTAGGCCAATAATTGAATCAAATGTAAGCTTATTTGACCACTTTAATGAATAGTCTGATCAAGAAAACTGATTAAAAAAGAACACAATCGACAATCAATAGTTTAATTGCCCATTAAACATTTAAATAAAACAATATTATGCTTTTCACCCAAATCAGTTAAAGGTTAATTACATTTGAACGCCTCAAGTTTACTTTCTTGGCATTGAAATTATTTTTATTTTGAAATTTAATTGGCTTCAATCAATCGCTAAATTATAATTACTAATCGTGTAATCACCATTAAAGGTACATTAGTTATAATTGGTTATCGTCTTAAAGGTTGAGTTTTACCAAAAATGATAAAGCTATAGTTTTACTTTTCATTAAACAAGTACATATTGGGACTGACTTTTTTCCACTTTATTTTAATAATAATATTTTTAGCTGATTTGAGTGACAAAACAAATCATTTATTATACTTTAAATTGAGACTTAAAAATCTATAAAAACGATAGCCAAGGTAATAGGTAGGTTGATAGCCACAAATAAATAATTGACTAAAATCATTACAACTGTGAAGCGTAAATTTTGTTTTTGAGTGCATTTTTATCCCATTTAATAATTATATCTTTAGCAGTTTTTACCATCAATATCTTTTAAATATACTTATCAGCAATTTTAAACTCATTGAATTCACTTAATTTCATTCTGTAAGCATATAAATGGATTGTGCATGTTAATCAAAAAGACTATTGACTTCAATACAAAACAATAAACCATTACTTTTATCAGTAACAATTGAAGTAACTTTCTGGCTTAACCAACATTTCTTGTAGGAATAAAAGTCCAACAAGATTCCCATTTTATCTATCAATTTAAATGATAGTATGATAACTAAACTCATTCACAATTAAAGTGATTGACAAATAAAATCAATAATTAACAATAAAAAGATTGTCAGTGGACTGGTGATAGGTCATAGATTGGCTAAAGATTAGCTTAGACATTGAAACTTGGTATTCTTATTACCAGAGAACGGCAAGAAATATTTTTGATGGAATCATATTCATTTTTTGACGATATATCCTAGGCTCTGTTACATAAAAACAGTTGAAATGCATACTTTTTCATTTTTTTGCATATAAAACCATTAAAACCAACAAGCCAGCCCGCGATCATACTGATCGCAAAATTCTTTTTAATTCTAACCAAATTCAATGAATTTCAAATGCAAAAGAAATAAATTCTTAATGAAAAAACACGTTAGAATAAGTCCAAAAGTTGAAATCTTTTTCTTTTTGATAAGGTTCATTTTGGAAAAGCCTTTCTTTAAGCACATGTAATTTTTTTGTTGATTGTAGCAGCATAAAATAGAGTCCAAAGTTGAAACTTCGATCTCCTTTTTAAAGTTGAAGCACCAGGTTTTCACCAACTCTACTCTTTAATCAGAAGGCAATTCTACATAAACTCTTTACCCAACAATAAATCTAAATAACCAAAAGTTTTTCCCCCAAACACAATGCTACAAAATACGGATTCTGCATTTTTTCCCCCACACTGTTCAAACGTGAATTTCTCAGGAACCTGAATTCCGAAAAAGTCCTGACTATTTTTCGTGGTTGTAGTTTAATCATGGCTTTCATTCTATGTAAAAATTAACCTTAGAACCCACTTAGTTTCGACATAATTTGAGCGCAAAAATTTCATGTTTTGACTTTATATATTGTATGTATAGATATAGATTGATGTTAGTTTTTTTATTCTGAAATAAGTTATTACAGACTACAACTTAATTCAAATAACTAATTTGTTTTATAAATTATAATATTTATATGTTATTCAAGGAAATTGATAATTGTAACCTTCAACTTGTTCAGTTAACAAATTATTATGTTCACATTTAACATGAACTATTTCCTTTCAACAAATCAGATTTAACTTTCTTCCTGATTTCTCAAAATAGTTGACCAATTTCTCAATTTTTGGCTTCCTTCTTAATCAAATAGAGAATCAATTTTAAAGAAGATCAAAACAAACAATTAAGTTCAATGGATAGCAATGCTGTTGAGATTAAACTGTTTTTACCTCCATCTTGCATCCATCTTCACTTGGTTATGACTGAACCGTCCCTTGTTTGTGTATGGCAGGGTGTTTGACGTTGTCAGTCATCTAATCATTTTTAATTTAATTATTATTTATAATTTATACTTTATTTAGTGATAATTTTTTTTATGATCATCCATGATGTCCTCAGCTGTATCATTCGAGTATCAAATTCATAAGGAGTCCAATGTAGAGTTAAATCTGTCAGATAATAACGAGTATGCCAATTATGGAGGCGGTGGAAATGACTATTCAAGTTATGGTAACTCCAATATTAAGTAAGGGCTCTAATTAACTCTTTTGGCTATTATTCCTTCATTAATTTACTATTATTCCCTTTGTATATGGATTAGCCAAACTTATCTGTATTGATAGCCTACTAATAAGATTTTCTATTCAAAGTATTAGATATTTCATCTCGTCTCTCTCAGACTTTTAAGTTGTTAGGAAGATTGAATCAATGAATTTTGGCTAGATAGCATCGATTTCATGAGCCTTAATCATAACACAATCATACTAAAACAAAACCCTTATTCCATTATAAGATTGTCAAAGGATGGTCTGCTTAGCCTGTCATAGTTTCAAAACAATACCGGCTATACCAGCTGATTCTAACACAGAAACATTATGGTTTGGAATTTTAATGAGACTCTGATTCCACCTGGTTTTATGGCTAGTGTGCCCTAGTTATTAATTAATGATTCTGGTTAGGATGCAAACAAATCAACTATAGTGTCTATTTCAACGCAAATATTAATCATAAAACTAACCTCTTTACTTGCCATACGATAGATTTGCTTGGTAGGTACGCCATTTTCTAGGCTTTCCAAATCTACTTATCAATGTTATAATGGCTCTATTGGTTTCTTTCAAAGCGACCATCTTTATCTTAGCAAGTAATTTTAAAACAACAATGGATTATTTCTGGATTGGTTATTATCATTGTTCATTGATTGATAATAACCACTGCTAATATTCACTATCAACTGATTGCTATGCAACAGCTACAAACTTGTTTACATATTTGTCCTAGTCTTATATTGTTTTGACGTGGTATTCTATTCATTGATTTTATTAATTTCATATGCTAATCTGACAGTTTGTCAGCCTGGATATAAAATTTGCCCAACTTTCATGTTCCATCCAATAGAAATATTTCATTGCCATCTTTCATTTTATTTGGATAACTTGTTACATTTTCCCAATTATTCCTTAACTGGTTAAGATATTTACCTTTACTCAACTTTAGAGTACAAATTATTAATTTCAAAATGAATTATACTATTATGTCGATTTCTTACAGTTATACAAGCAACTTTATTCAGATGGATAGTGCTTCAATCATTCCTGCTTTCCCGTCTAGAAATGAAGACCTCAAGTCAATGCTAGAGAGCAATAAAGATGGACCCAAATTGGAGGCAATGAAACGCCTAATTGCTATGATTGCCAAAGGACGAGCTTCATCTGACACTGCTGCCCGTGAACTATTTCCTCATGTTGTAAAAAATGTTGTCACAAAAAATGCTGAGCTCAAAAAGTTGGTCTATCTTTACCTAACTCGATATGCTGAGCAGGAACAGGATTTGGCACTTCTGTCCATATCAAGCTTCCAAAGATCTCTTAAAGATCCTAATCCCCTGATACGGGCTTCAGCTCTTCGTGTTCTCTCATCTATTCGAGTTCCTATGATTTCTCCCATCATGTTAATTGCAATCAAAGATTGCTCAAATGATATGTCTGCCTACGTTAGGAAAACAGCAGCTCATGCCATCTCCAAATTATTCCATCTAGATCCAGATTTGAAAGATGAAATCATTTCCGTTATTGCTCGATTACTCCAAGATAAAACTTCTTTGGTTCTTGGCTCAGCCGTTGCCGCTTTTGAGGATATTTGTCCTGATCGTTTTGACTTGATACACTCCAATTATCGTAAATTTGTCTCTCTTATGCCTGACTTTGATGAATGGGGCCAAGTTATTCTTATAAATATGTTAATCCGTTACGGAAGAACTCAATTTTTAAACCCTAATCGTGAAGAAGCAGAGGAAGTAAAAGATTCTGATGATATTTCAGGGCTTATTTCTCTTGACCCAGATCATCGACTGTTATTGAGAAATGCAAAACCTTTGCTCCAATCAAGGAACTCAGCAGTAGTTATGGCTGTTGTGCAATTATATCTAGCATTGGCGCCTGATTCAGAAGTGAACACTTTAATTGTTAAACCCTTAATTCGTTTACTCCATTCTCATCCGGAAATCCAGATTATAGTCTTGTCAAATATTGTTACACTCACCGGACCTTGTAAACCAGAAAATGGTACATCTAGATCCATGAAGCCTCTCTTCGAACCTTATTTAAAATCATTTTTCATAAAATCTCGTGACTCAACGCAAATTAAAATACTTAAACTTTCCATCTTAACTAATCTATCAAGCTCAAGTAACATACCCTTGATTTTGAGAGAATTTCAGGCTTATATTCATAATTATCAAGCAGATATGGAATTTGTTTCTGCAACAATTCAAGCAATTGGAAGATGTGCTTCAAGGATAAAAGAAGTAGCACCAGTTTGTTTGAATGGATTGATTTCTCTTCTTTCAAATCGAAATGAGGCCATAGTTGCTCAAAGTATTATTGTCATTCGTACGCAAATCATACGAAAGGAAAAAGAGAAAGAGAAAGAGGTGGGCAAAGAGTCGTCAGAAGAAGTCAAAGAAGAAGATGACGATGAAGATGAATTGGAAAACTCAATTGACTCTATTACTAAAGCTGATTCAATTGTGACTATGATAATCAAACAAGTGATTCGTTTGATTGACAAGATAGAAACTCCTCATGCACGAGCCACCATTTTATGGATATTAGCCGAATTTTGTGATAAAAATGACAAATCATTAGAAGTTTCGCCTGATGTTATGCGAATAATTGCAAAGACTTTTTGTAATGAATCAAACCTAGTGAAATTACAGGCAATGAACTTAGCATCTAAGTTATATCTCATGGTAATCGCCAGTGATTGTCAAGTTTTTAACGAAAAAGAAAAGACTCGAATCAAAGCATTGGTTAATTATGTTTTCAACTTGGCTAAATATGATGTTAATTATGACGTTAGAGATAAAGGACGATTTTTAAAGGGATTAATAAATACATGTGAAACAGAAGAAGGAAAAAAGTTAACAAAAAGGATACTCATGTCACCAAAAGTGTCAATTCAATCAGACAATTCTGAATCATTTGTTGAATATTCTTCTAAATTTAGAATCGGAACACTTTCGCATTTTCTCGATAAAAAAGTGAGTGGTTACGAAGAATTACCAGATTTTCCCACTGAACAACCGGATACCAGTGTGCGACATAAACCTGTAACTGAAGAACCTCCTCCACCAGTGTTGTTGAAAAATGAAAATAACTTCTTTACAGATAGCAGCTATTCTGATGAGGAAGAAGAGGATGATGATGATGACGATGATGATGAAGAAGAAGATGATGATGATGATGATGAGGACGAGGACGACGAGGACGAGGACGACGATGATGATGATGATGAGGAAGAGGAAAGTGATGACGGAGAGGAGGAGGAGGAGGACGAAGAAGAAGAAGAGGATGGTGATGAAGGTGACGACGATGATGATGATGAATATAATGAGGCCGATGATGGAGATAAAACAAGAGGCAAAGATGGTGATAAAGACACTAATAAAGGCGCTGATAAAGGCAGTGTTAAAGACAGTGAAAATGTTGATGATAATATTGGCAACAAACTTGATAAAGATGTTTGATTAATCACCAAAGTATAACAAATTTATAGACCATATTAAAATCAACTTGCATACAATGTGATGTGATGTGGCTAATACACTCAATATCTTGATTGAGAATTGAGTGTAAATAAATATTGATAATTAAAATTAATATTGAAACTTTCTATTGAAATTAATTTTGTCAATTTAAATCTGAATAATGAAAGTAAATAATGCCTATATGCTGTGATAACATTGACAAGAAAAAGCAAGGTATAAATTTACGAAGAAATAATCAAATTGTATTGAATCAATTGTGACTCAACGAACCATGGTTTCTTTGATTGTTAAAAATCACAATAGTAAATTGATCAAACAATCAAAGTTGATTGATGATGGGTGAAGAGCAATGTCAGCTTTTAATGTAACTTTTTTATTGTTAAGGCTGATTGGCAGGATTGTTAAAATAAAAAATAGATTGGCAATCAAAGTTGTCATTTGATTTTGGAAATCAGTGACAAAAACAAGATTTTATTGTGAGATACGCTTTTCTTTTCGAGCTTTAATTTGGTTGAATCGTCAAATTTGTTCGTTAACTACGAAATAACTTTGTAACCAAATAAGTATTTCAACATCTGTTAAATAACATGTTGATTCGATACTTTGTCTGTATTCCATTGGCATTTATTGTACTTTCTTGTATCAACATTTGGTCAACTGATGGAATCCCTCAAAGTAAGATGACCAAAAATTGGATTATTATCTGTGATTTAAACAGTAATAAATCAATCTTTCTTTTTGATTAAAAGTTTACAATTACAATGTAACGGTCCAAACAGCTGGATCTCCAAAATTTGATGATCATGACGGCAAACTAAAAATAAAGTTGCTTTACAAAACTGAAACTGCAACCTCTCAGGAAGATTTTGTTTTGACGCCAAAGTAATTCTACCAGCTAATCAAAAATAAGGATTATCAACTAACTATTATCTCTTATTTATCCCTTTAGTGCTGTGAAAATTGAACCAAATCATCATTATGAATCTACAATAGCATCATTTGGTTCATTGGTAAACATATCTTCAATTCATCTACGCTGGACTCTCGCCTCTCCCTATAATCCAATATACAAAATTAAAAAGCCATCAATTTATTTTGATTCACTTAGTTTGACTCAAATCAATTCAGATTCATCAGATTAGTAAGTTAAATTGACCATTTTTGGAATTAAAATACTCTTAACTAAACCGTCATTCCTCTTTTTTTAGCATCACAACAATTAAAAAACGCAGATTTTGTCCACCAGTTTTTCCAGTCGGAATCAAACATTCAGATGGAGCTACATTTTACCCCTGTATTTAAGCCAGTTAATACTTAAAACAGTTTGGAAAGCAATTTAAACTACTCTTACTAACATTGGACCAATTAACTTTGCCGTTAACTGACTATCATTGACACTCTAATCACTTTTGCGAAAAACGTTAATTTTATCAATTATTTGGTATTGGCTTAAACATTTAGAAATGAAAACTGATCAACATTTTAGTTTTGCATCGTTGCTTTCATATTTTGTCGGTCGTCATTCTGTTTTTACTTTGACGACTGATTAAAGATTATTATTTAACAATTTAACATCCGATGGAGGTTGACTTGAGGTTGAGTACTAATGTCAATTTGGCCTAAACCTTGCGGAAAACATTGATCCATTTTGATGTATTGAACAGTGATTTTTACTTTAAGTAAAATTATCTAACTGATCGATTTAAACTAACAAAATAAACTTACACTTGCATATTACAAAGTAATAGTGTAAAATACCTGATTTCAACGGATAATTACTATAAGCCCTACAAGCTTTGTGATTTAAAAGAAAGAATGTAACAATTGAGCCGTATCGGTAAATTCATGGTCAACTACGTCGTGGAAGTTTACATTTGAATATATTTGAGACTTTTAATACTACGAAAAATGACATTTTTGTCAGAAATGTAAAAGTTATGAAAGTTATGAGACTTAAAACTGCAGCCGTTAAAAATCACGAAATGCAAGAATGTGAGTGAATATACATAATTTTTGTACATAATTTTTGACACATAAAATCATTATTTATTCACTACTGTCTGAATTTAAAAGCTGCTATTGTACAGTAAATTATTCAAAGAGTATTATTATTATATTACTCTTTTAAATCAATCTGTAATTATTCAAAATGTATTTCACAAAGATGGTGCCACGACTAACAGTGTTTTTATTTGTTTATATTTCTTTTGGTCTGTTACTGACCCAGTCTAGAAGGACTGGATTCAAAAATGTTGTTACTAAGTTGTTTGAAGAACCTTTAAATTCTGATCATGAAAATGTGAAACAATCGCGATCCCAATTGTGTCCAAGAAGATGCAAATCAGCTGATGACCCCAGCCAATTTGCCACAATCGTTGCCTCTATTTATGGTCCAAGAGCGGTTCCTTATTCACTCGACTTCAGTTCTCCATCTAATATTAATCGTACCTATGATTACATTATTGTTGGTGCAGGTTCAGCTGGGTCAACACTGGCCGCACGACTAACCGAGGATCGAAATGTTCGTGTGTTAGTCATTGAAGCTGGTGGTAAAGAAAGTATCTTTAGCAATGTACCCTGGTTTGCTCTTAAGCTAATGGGATCTCAAATGGATTGGTCCTATGAATCTGTACCTCAGCCTCGTTCTTCATTTGGCCTTAATGGTCGTAAAATTCCAGCTTATCGCGGTAAAGTGATTGGTGGCACTTCAGGTATAAACTTCATGTTAAATGTGAGAGGAAACAAGCGAGACTACGATCGATGGGAACAATTAGGTGCAACGGGTTGGAATTACTCTTCTGTTTCTCCTTATTTCATCAAAATGGAGGATTCAAGAGATCCACAAGGTGATCCAGGTTATCATGGTACAAATGGACCTTTGACTATTTCACCGGTTACTGAGCTGTTTCCAGTTGATCGAGCATTTTTAAGAGGATGCCATCAGTATGGTCTGGACTTGGGTGATTTCAATGGTGAAAATCAATTACGATTTAGACATCCCACTTTTACGATAAGAGATGGAAGTCGATGTTCAACCGGTCGTGCATATTTAGGTCCGACATCGTTTCGTTCTAATCTTGAGGTTATTTTAAATTCTAGAGTTGATAAAGTGTTGTTTGACAAAAATAAACAAGCAATTGGAGTTCAATTTTACATTAATGATATGACTTACCAAGTATTTGTTCGAAGAGAAGTTATATTATCAGCTGGGGTTTTCAATACACCTCAAATACTCATGCTTTCTGGTATTGGACCGAGAAAACAACTGAACAAATTGGGCATTCCAGTCATTTACGATTCTCCCGGTGTTGGTGTAGGCTTGCAAGATCATCCATTTACCTTTATAATGTTTACAACTCGTTATGGAACAAGTTATGTTGCTGGACGAGCTGACAATGAAGACAACTTGCAACAGTACATTTTTGATCGTAGTGGACCATTAACTTCCCCTGGATTAAATGTTGCTGGATTTTGGAGGTCAAAATTAGCCAGAGATTCTAGGCCTGATGTGTTGATACATGAATTTGGTTATATCCTACAAAAGCCAGCTTCAGGTAACTTATTTAAATCAATTTCATGCTTTGTTAGGCTTTTGCATAAACTTTATTTTTTCATTGTTAATAGATGGTGCTTTAAATATTAGGCAAGATATTTTATCAGAATACCTGCCACCAGAAAATATTGATGGAGTAATGTATGCTGTTGCTTTGAATAGACCTCAAAGTCATGGTACGGTAAGGCTGGCTTCAGCCGATCCAAGAGATCCACCTTTAATTGATTTCAACCTGTTCTCTAATCGTCGAGATATTGATGTCATGGTTGAAGGCTGTAAATTGATTCTTGGTATTTCCAAAACACCAGCCATGCAGTCCGTTAGACCTAAGCGTTTAAACTCAACTCTAGGTGAATGTTCACACTACCCTTTGGACTCTGATCCATATCTTAGATGTTTGATTCAAACTCTTACTTTCACTCTATGGCATTCAACAAGTACAGCTAAAATGGGCTCTGCTAATGATATCATGTCTGTAGTGGATCCTTATCTACGTGTTTACGGTGTTAAAAAGTTGAGAGTTGTTGATGCATCAGTGATGCCAGAAGTGTCCTCTGGAAATACGAATATACCCGTTATAGTTCTTGCTGAGAGAGCAGCTGATATAATGAAAGGACGAGTATTGAGACCATGCAAACTTCCTTTTACGGATGAAGAACAAATTTTATCGGATTATGTTTCAGTTTGATTTACATGCCATTGACCACCAATTAATTTTCAGTCTCAAAGTTCTCATTAACTTCACCATTTTATATTAAAACAATACTCGCTATTTTTTACAGTTTAAGCCCGTTTCTGGTTAAATTGACTAGATATGCATAAAATGGGTTATTATTTTATTCAACCTCGAAATAAATTATTATTTGCTCAGCTCAAAACTTGCCTTATCATTTATTAATCATTGGTAAAGAGATTTAAGTCAAATCATTCTCAATTCAATAGATTTTTCTAACAATGATTCACAGTTTCACTCTTTCTTTTGCAGTCCATCAATTTCAGATGGATCAATTGTCAATCAAATTTGAATTGGTGTTTGATTAGATGGAAAAATCCATAGAAAATAATTTGCTCATCTACAGAAGCTCCATTCAAGTGAAAAGTGAACTTGGTTCAAGCCCTTAACTTCAAGGATATCAACATTACGAATCCCAAAGATAAAGCAAAATGCAAAATAAAATAAAAATCATTATGAAGATCTAATTTCTTCGATTTCCTCCATTTACCATTAAGTCTCTGCCAACATAATGATTAAATCAAGCATCAAATCCTTAATCAGTCTTGTAAATTTATAGATTTACTTTCAATCGTGGGAAACTGTGCACTGGTTTCAGTTTTCTTTGAGATTCCTTCTGACCGGTGAACCAGAATCTTTTTATGTAAAACGAGTGGCCCACTCAAGAAAAGGTTTGGTTATTGTAAGTGATTTTCTATCGAGTTGTCTGTGTTTGTTGTGATTATAATATCAAATTTCAATCTTTTTATTTTATCATTGCCTTACAAGGGATCGATTATAACTTCTGGCTATTTGATGCTGATCAAAACCTATACTTCAATTTAAATGCAATATATTGCAGGGAACACAACACAAAGGTCTACTGTTCATACACATCATTCATTATTGCTATCAGCAAATTTGTTATAAATCTGCCGCGATATATTGTATTGTACTATCTTGATTTAAATTTAATGTTTTATCATTGTGTTTTTAATAATTTTGTGCTTGACCTTTAAACAAACTGGTTGGTTGTGGTTCATATAGTGAAGATATATCCACATTGATTCCCATCAGCAGTCTTTTTAATATTTGGATTTTATTTTTTTATATTCCACTCAAGCAAGTGAATTCAAGATCTTGTATAATGGATTTTAAGTCAAATTACAATTCAATCTACTTTTATTTGTTGCTGTTAACATTCCTCGTTTTGGAAACTAAGGAATATAAGATACCGCGTCAGTTATGGAAACGTTATTTGTCACCTCCAGCGTCTCAAAACTCATCCAATCCAATATCAAATAAACCAGAAACAGATGTCGACAGCAATACTTTATGTTCAACGAATTATCCAGATCGATTTCTTCTTTCAAGCTCCTTGGGTTCTGACGGATGTCAAGTTTTGTGCTCATTTTTCGGCTCCTCGTCTGCTAAATATCGTGATTTCTCTGATTCTCCTGAGATTATCATTCATTATTTGAATGACCATGCTCTTTGTGGAAACAATTCATTCTGTTTGAAGGGAAAGTGTGTTGATCCAATCAATTTACCTGGTAGAGCAGAGTTGACAATAATTGAAGGCTATTTCCCGGATCAAGATTGGTTTTCCGAAACTGATGCTTACATAAAAATAGACGCTTATACAACTTACAAAACAAAAGGTTTTAAAAATTTAGGCTCAACTAAAGTAGTCGAGGATGATATCTGGCCAAAATTTAATGCAATTTTCACAAGTCCACTTTCTTACAAAGATGGCTATTTCGTTCTAAATGTTTGGGATCGAGACTCTTCACCTGATGACTTTATCACTTCTATCAGAATCAATTTCAATGATTGTCCCGAGAGCAAGAATTGTCGTACTAATGGCTCAAAAAATTTTATTTTTTATTCACTCAAATGGTATCCTGAAAGCTATCCTGAAAGACTTGATAAATTTTAAAAAACAGCATTTTGGTCTAAATACATGTATTCAATTTATCCACTGAAATACTTACACTGAAACTTAATAAGTTGTCAGACCATCGAGATAATGCATCACAATGAAAATAGTTTTTTTACATTATTCATCTGGTAACGTATTTTCAACATTTCAACCTTATTCAATAGACAAGTTAGGTTTAAAATATCATTAACAACTTATTTCACCAGTTTTTCGATTTTTATTTGAATTGCTCAAAAAAAAATTTGATAAAATATTATCCCTTACCAATGAGGATCCGTTGAAACATGAGTGAATTATTGATAGTGGTTGTAAGCAAGGACTATTCAATATTTGGAGGAGCTTGTAACATTAAAACTGGTACATTTACCCGATTAATATCAGGATTTGGTTTAGCTGAGAAAAAGGTGGAAATAATTATTGATCGAGATTCCATTTAACTGCATGGTTTTAAATTAAGATCAATTAAACAACTTAGACTGCTTATTAACAAAGAGGCGGAATTATTAATGTTTGAAATGCATCTTTCTCTTGATAAATGAGCAAGTCTTTAAATTTTTATCAATTCAAATTGATAGCTTTCATTGCAGATTCAATTTTCATTGTGCTCGGTTTTTCTCACAATCAAGTGGTTTCAACCATTAGTTTAACCATCTAAAAGATGTCTTCGTTGCCATCACCTGATTTTTATTTCCCCCTGTTCATTGTAACAATTCAACTTTACAATTGTCAACAAATCAAACAACCGATACGCGTAGACCCGTTCAAAAGACTCGAGAAGGCCATCTTTATTTCCGAAGAAGCTTCGCTTTGTTTATCCAATCATCAGAATAGGTTTCTATATTCAAGCTCAATTCAATCAAATGAATGTTCAATTTTATGCTCATTTCTCGCCTCCTCGTCAATTGAATATATTAATTATTACGATATCATTGAAACATTCTCATACAATTTACCCGAAAAGACACCCTGCGAATTAGACTCTTACTGTCTCTCTAATATCTGTACCCATCAAGATGATTTTCCTGGTAAAGCTCAACTGTTAATTATAGATGGCTATTTTTCTGGACAAGATAGATGGACTCAGACTGATACTTTTATAAAAGTTTACTCCGAATCAAAGTTATCTGGCTTTAAATATGTTGGCCAAACACGAATTATCCATAACAATGATAAACCTTTTTTTTTGGAAACATTTACAACTGAAATATCTTCTAAAGAAGGATACTTTATACTTGGAATCTTTGATTATGACTCAGATTCACCTAACGATTTGATTGATAGAGTTAGAATATATTTTAAAGATTGTCTCAAACGGTCTGAATGTACTAAAACGATCGGAAAATCATCTTTGAGATTCAGAGTCGAATGGATCCCTCAAATTTGATACATTTACATATGTAACTGCAATCTTTCACATAAACTTAAGCTTAATACTAATTGTATAATTTAAATTGTATACAATACAATTTACTTTTTTAGATTTAAGTCGAAATAAATATTTATGCAGTAATAATAAAGTTGGAATTCATTTTCGATTGGTCTTTTGTGATTTTGCTAGACTCATCAATATTGATCATTCAACTTAATTATCAATCATTTGTTGTTTATTCATCTGGATTATATTAAATGATTGGAAATATCTAAAGCCAGACAATACAGAACAGTTGTTTGATCAAAACTGCTAAACTAATCAATGTTCACTTATTACTCATATTGAACCATAACAAATGTGTTTTAAAAGAAACGGCAATTTTAAGCTCAAAAGTGCAAGGCTTTTCGATGTAAACTCAGACATCGAAGCTAACTTAAAGAAAAGATCAAAAACAAAACACGATTTAACATTGAATTGATATAAAACCAAATTTTCAATGGACAGTTATCATCGGAGAGTCTAAAAGGATTAATGTTGATACATGTCGTGTCTAAACTTATCTAGTTAATAAGTCATTGATTCATCAAATTATTTATTCATCAAAAATGATTCTATTCGATTGCTTTAAAAGCGAAAAACAAAAACAGTAATAAGGGAAAGACTGTTGAATAAACCATTTCCAAGCAAAGAGAATAAATGTCACATTAGTCATTTCAGCTGAAATAAAGTGAACTTTCACTATTAAATCCTTTATTCTCTCAATTAGAGGTAAAATAGTATCAAGTCGATCCCTTAGTAAATTGGTTCATGAACATCAAACAATTGCTTGCAGTCTGATAGCAATTACAACTACTACTAAGCTTTCAAAGTTTACGTTATGTTTTCGTTTTACTGGTTTTATTTTGATTATAAAGATGCTAAGAAACATGTTGAACACAAACATTGGATGCTAACGAAATTCAATGGTGCTTTTGTAGTGTATGTTTTGACCTATGGAAAAATAACCTGTTACGATTATTATTATGCAAACATTTTTGCTCGAGATAGAAGCTCAGTTCGAATAAACACGAATTTTTCAGTTGACCAAACTATTTTGGTATTTTTTGGTACTATTTTGCTAATAAAAAACCAAAATCTGAACTTGGTTATCTGATTGTTTAAGAGATTATTTTTCTTCAGCTGTAATAACAATTCGACTTCACACTTTATTTCCACTTCTCTAATACTGCTAGCTTAGCAGTGCTTGCAGCAAGATTTACTTCGGCATTTTTAATTATACTCTGATATTTTGATAGCCAATCTTTTAGATTGGATAAAATGATAGTTACTTTATTCACGAGATTAACCTATTATATTATTAATAAGTTGCATATACAGTTTTGCAACTGTGAATATCTAGCTATCTCATGTCAAATCGACACTTGGTCTGTATTTTATTGACAATATTGGCATATTAGTGTACCATATGAAGTAAAAATTAAAAATTTATTTAAGTTAAACAAAAGATTTGGATTGCACATAAAAGAGTGAAATTAATTAGACAAAGCCGAGAATCGATTTCTTCGTTTCTTTTAATTTAAACAGTGAAAGACAAGGATCAGCAAAGCAAGTTATTGAGTCAATTATAAGAGTTAACTGCTGACTAATTCACAATCCAACGAATGAACAATTTTCTAGCAATTATTTTAATCAATCCTATTGAATATCCATTTAACTTATTCGGTCAATTGTCAGTACTTTCCCATAGGCTTTTAGTTGCAGTTTTGCTTTCATAAGTGATCAATCGATTGTTTGCTTTACCTGTTTATTGCCAATATTTGTTCACATCAGGGTCTTCAAACGGATCATATTTTGTTTCGGATCCACAATTTTCCTCAACCAAATGAGTTATCGTTTGAATCAGTGCAATTAATTGGCTTGTGCTCATACAAATGGTGGGTTCATCTTCATCTTCATCTTCATCTTCATCTTCACCAACGACGGGCTCTTCATCTTCATTAGCGGAGTGGTCCTCTTCAATAACAAAGACATTCTCCTCCTCATCTTCATTGGTCGCCTCAGCATTGTTGTCAACTAAGTTGTCGTCCTCATCTTCTGATACTGACCAGGGTAACAGGTTGATAAACATTAAACTTGTTAATAAAAAGAGAATTGTTGGACTTTTCATGTTATGTGCAAAAGGTTACACAAACATACACTTGATTCTTAAAAGCTGTTGCTGAGGCTTGAAACAATGGATACAACTAATACAACTACATCGACTGTATTTTTAGTTTTAATCAATCCCACTTTTTATTTCAAAACCATCAAATGTCCTGATTAAATAACCATTTAATTTCATATCTATTTGATTAATTGCCTTCTGTAAGACAAAATTTGTTCTCAACACCCTCTTTTACCATGTACCTACAAGCAAGTCGCATGATTAACACGCTTTCATTTCCAGATCACTTACCATTAATTTACACATTCACATTGCCATCTATCACTGGTGACTAAATGCTAGGTTAGAATTAGATGACACAATTTAACCAGGTAAAAATAAAAATCAAACTATTTGATGAAATCACCAGATGCACGGAGTATTCAAAAACAAATTAAAACACAAAAATCAAAAGAACTAAAAAATAAATTAAATTAAATTTAAAATAATAAAATTTCCGATGAAAAAATTAAGATTCACAATTTGCATTTTCGCCATCTATTGGATTTTTTGAGCATTTTTGCACCTGTAAAATTTACAGGATAATTATCCTTGTTTGTTATCTCTCGTGCAATATTTTTTTAATTGTGTTATGTTTTTGTTGTTAATCATTAATCATTTGTTTAGTATTTGGTTTTATTGAGTTTCAATGAATAATTCTCAAAAAGACAAGGTGTCGTCCCCACAACGCCATGGACAAACACAATCTCAACAGACTCAAGTCGGATCCAATGACCAAGACAATTTACAACAATTTAGCATCCTGCTGACCCCAGCGTACGCTGCATTTTCACAAATTATTGATGGATTATTTCTCACTGGAGTTGGTGGCATGACATATGATAACTTTCGCAAAAACAAAATCACCAATATTATCAACTGTACACATGAAGCACCTAATTGGCGTCTAACCGGAGTTGAGTGTTATCGAATTTCTGTGAGTTGATTAACATTAATTTTTTATAACATTAGCTTTTAATTACAACCTGTTTATACGCTTTACCCTTTGTAGTTAGAGATAATTTAATGAACTATTATTTTTTCTTTTTTCAAACCGATAATCCAATTTAAATTCAGGTTGACGACTCGCCGACTGAGGATTTATTCGCACATCTGGATAGTGGAACTGATAAAATAAACTCAATTCTTTCTAATGGAGGTCGAGCCGTGGTGCACTGTGTGGCTGGTGTTTCCCGCTCTGCATCTGTTGTTATCGCCTATTTAATAAAGTACAAAAAAATGACCCTCCGTGATGCTTATAACCATGTCCAATCTCGACGTCGAGTTGTTAGACCAAACAATGGATTTTTCAAACAATTGATTGCATTTGAGAAAAAAATTTTAGGCAGCAATAGTGTTAAAATGGTGACTCTCCGAAGAGATGACGTTCAAATAGAAATTCCTGACTTTTTTGAAAAAGAACATAAAAGATTTGTTATTCTTGAAACGCTCAAAGTCAAAGCTGCTAGTCTTAGAACTGTACCGTCAGCTACTCCAGATACCACGGCTTCTACGTCTGCACGCTCTAACTCAATTACAAATCAAACATCAACGTCTCAAAATTCAGCCCGAAGTTCAAAAGAATCTCCAACTATTCAATCATCATCTTCACTTTCATCTGAAGAGGATAAAAAACTCACCAATTCATCATTAGATCGTATTTCTAAAGATTGATAGAGTACTTCGCTCTCACACACTCAACAAATTTATTTCAAAACTTTATTCTGATTAAGATCGATGATCTGAATCAAGACTGCTTTTCTTACACATTTGCAAGCATTTTGAAGAAATTACGAGGATTCTTTCCTCAAATCGACTCGATTTTATTCATAATTTATTGTGATAAATGCACGCCTTATTGAAAATCGCAATTAGAAGCATCGTAAAACACGTATATTAGCTACGAACAAATTCAAAAAATATATTGCTGATTATTGGTTATTCCATTGTAATTGGTCATTGGGTTAGAAATAAGCCTAATGTGAGGAATCGGAATGCGATTGATCAGTACCTGCAAAACATGAATGCAAATGTTGCAATTAAAAAAGATTAAATTTTAAAACTTTCCTGTTTCAACTAAATATGTCAAATGTATTTCAATATTGTACCTTTTACCGCTTAAACAACGTTTAACATCAAATCACGGTATCTAATAATTATTTTAAACGTGGATACCAAAGTTAGAATTCAAAATGGCCATCAATGCGGAACATGAGCGGAATGTTAGGCTCAACAACAGTTCAGACCAAAATGGCGAGAACAAGGATTAGGCGAAAAAGCGAATGATGGTTTAATCAGTTTTGGTTGCTTTTTTACTCTTGTCTGATGACAGTTCTTCTAATTTATCACGTTTTTACATCCTATGAAAACGCAATATCAAAAGCAAAGGTCATTAAATTTCTAGGTTTAACAAAATAGATTTAATAGACTCTTACCTCTTTCACTGTTAATAAAGAGTCAAGAATTGGTTAAAATATTGGTTGAAAACATTTGGTTCAAATTAATAGCATAATAACCATAATAGGACCAAAAAAGCAAGAAGGACAAGCCATAATTTAGTTACCTAGATTTAGTTACAATATTTGAAAGAACTGTTAACAAGAAAATATATATTGATCTAATTTGCTATTTCAAGTCATGGTTTTGTTTATTTTCATCGAGTTTCAGCCTCATAATTGTTCAGAATAAAGATGGAGCCACATTCAAATATTTAATAACAGTAAAATTGGTTCAGGAACTTCTCGATGTTCAAAAGCGCAAAAACTCAAACTGTTTGAGTCAAAAAGCAGAAATCAAACTATGAATCAATTCTGATATTGGCATTTCATTATTATCGAATCGATAATACTATTCATGTCATCTATTATCATGCCATTTCTATTGACTTCTCCATAAGCTACGTTTTAAATTTGAATACTTTTAAGGGTATTCGTTGACTAGTTGATCAATATCCTTTGATAATGATTCTTTAGTTGACAATGCATTGCCATATGAATGAAACCAAAACTTAACATTGATCCATGAATCTTTAGATTAGAGCCTTTATGAATTAAATAATTTTTAAAAAAATAAAAATAAAGCGTTATGTTCAGTTAGAAATAAGTTAGCAAATTTTACTTAATTAAAAAGTTAATTGGAACTGTTTTCAGGGAATAAATGATCCACTTATTACTCTTCAGACTATTTCATTTTATGATTTAATGAAGAGATTTTGTTTGATGAATAATGACGATCATTGGTGAGATTAACTGTGAGGATTTTTATGATAATGAGTGGAGAGGAATTGGTTTTTAAGAGCAGATCAAGTCTTCCGAGAAAAGAGTCCAATTAATGTACAAATTATTAACGAATTGGTTAATAAGTGACAAATTTTTGACAAATATTTGAATAGAAGATTAAACAGATTACAGAGAGAAAGCGAAGAAAGAAAGGATTTAGGAAATTGGGGAGTATTTTTTTCCTTTCTCCCGATAACCATAAAAAAACATGTCATTACAGTTTAATCATTTTTGATCAATTTTTGTTTCTTAATTACACTTATCGGTGGAAGACATAATTTTGCATTTCCTTTAGTTACTCATCATTGCAAGACGAGTGTTAATTAGAATAATCTTTTTTCTTTATAAAAGCATATTCAAGAAATCATGACTTAATCTTAGAATATTCTGGGCGAAGGTGAATGAGATGATTCAAGGCAATAGAGAGTTAATGGTGAAAATGGTAAAGATGGAGATGAAGTTGAGTTGACGATGAATATTAAAGATGGGATGTTACAGTGATAAATAAATGAGGACTTTGATGAAGATGATAAAAATGAGAACAGAAAACAAAAACAAAAAAATCTAATAGTCTTTAACGATCTTTCATTAGAATCTTCATTTTTTAAATTGATTTGATCGACTCAGTTAAAGATGTGATCCATGATAGTAATCAGGAGATGGCTCAGCAACTGGTTCTGGTGTTGTGTACAGTGGATTGGGGAAATCTGGCGGATGAGGCAAAGGTCCTTGCCTTCTGGGTTTACGACGATAAGCCATAAGCCAACATGAAATGGCAACTGCGACAGCAACAAGGGCTAATAATGTCGTTAATATCATAGATATAATAAGTCCCAATTTAGGCAAACAAACATGATCAACGTCTTCAATGCGCTGGCCTTCCAATGATGGTGAAGGTTGAGGATCACGTTTCTCGAATGTTAATATAGCATTTGATTGAACCATAATTTCTTCTCGAAGAGCTCCTTCTTTAAAGGCATCTGTTAAAAGTAAATCTTCATCTTTGACTTCACGACGACGACGTTTTCCATAAGCATCGACACCATCACAATTTACAGGAGGACATGAGCCGAAGCAAACACGAATATTACATTGGAACCGAAGATTATTGGATGATGGGAATTTAAATGCATTGAATCGAGCCATCAGTGTTTTCTTATGAGGATCATATTCCCAATTACCGAATATTGAGGGATCAGTAGCGCAGCCGTTAGCATCAGTCACTTCATACTGGAATTCACCTTCATCTTCCATTGTTTTGGCCACACAGCTTCGAGCGAATCCACCGTAAATAACTAATAAAAAAGGTAAAATAAGGTTAATTAGTGTTTGTTTAAATTTTTACACGTAAATACATTCAATTTCAAAAGTAACTTACAGTCTGGTTGAACATCAACTTTGAGTAACAAATCATCACCGATCTCTGCAGAAGATACTTCTTTACCATCAATTGATGTAATTGACATTAAACATGTTGGCGGTGGACCAGTGTTTGCAATTGTACCGGAGGTTGTTATCATGGAGACATTGAAACCAAGAGTAACTGTTCGTTCTCCAGACATATACATACATTTAATGTGATAAGCTCGAGCTCGATAAGTCACCAATTTAGGATGTTTTTGGACGACCAAAATGAATGAAGCTTCTCCATTAACATGAATTAAACCACATTGTCCAAAACCAACCTTAAAATCGATTGATTCACGTTCTTGATTACTGACCAAGCGACGACAGTTTGGATCTTGTGAGTGCCCCTTAACATAAATAATACCATCATAACCACCCAATCGTACACCAACTTGTACACCTTCAGCAAGACACATAACAGTTAAATCTTGAACAGGTGGGATGGTTCGCACAGTAGGAACGTCAGGTGGTGGAGGTGGTACAAAACAACCGATTTCTTTGTCATCAGGTTGACCAACTCTTCCTGGAGCACATACGCATACAGCTTTATGATCTCGAACAGTACACTCAGCATTTGGTCCTTTTGAAATGAAATGAAGCGGATTAATTAGAAATTAGTATATTTTCTTTTTTTGTGGACATCTTTAGAATCGATTGCTACACAATTCGTAATTGCAAGAGTTGCCAAAGTAATTAATCAATACTTAAATAATCAATAATTAAATTAATTAAGATAACCTGCACTAAAAAAATGAATGCAGAAACTTTTTTGATCCATTTAATTTTAATTTATATTCATTTTTTATTCTAATCATTTATATTTATTAAGTCCTTTTGAATACCAATTCATATTTTAATAAAAGTAATATGAAATTATTTATAACAAAATTAAAAATTTTAATGTGTATCAATCGATTTTCAAATGTGCTTATGTTTGCGAAAATTTTAAATCTCATTTCAAATCCTATCTCAAATTTTGTTGAGTATGAATCCTTAAACTCAAAAAAAACTTACCACAAGTGTGACAAGGAGAAATACATTGTTTAGAGCCAGTATCACATTCCTTATCAAGTGGACAGTCAATATCGGTTTGGCAACCAAAAACTCGATTACAACCTTTAACATAGGGATCCCCAATTGTATCAACTGGACAAACGCAAACGTATGAACCAGGACGATCACGACAATTGGCTCCTGGAGCACAAGGATTATCTGTTTCACAGATTTGTATTTCTTTACATTCACCACGAGGTGTTAATTCGTATCCATGAGGACAAACGCAGAAACCAGCTCGTTCCCCAGTATATACACATTCTTCATTGGCAGGGCAAGGGTTCGTTGTGGTACAGTTTTGGTTTCTAATTAAACAATAATCATTTTCACGGAAATAATTTGGTGGACAACCACAGGCTCGACTATTGAGACAGATAAGGTTACCAGGACATTGATAGGTAACGCCACATTCGCGGATAGGTGTACACAATTTGTTTGGATTACCTTCGAATCCAGAGGGACAGATACAGGACAGAATATGATTGGTTGTTTGGCAAATCGCGTTGACCCCGCATTTGTTTCCTCCACGAATAGTACATGGATCGAAACATTGACCAGAGGAGAAATCACATTTTTTGGTTAAGGGACAATCGTGATCCGTCAAACAGCCAGGAGGTTCTTTGGACATAAGAGTACAGCCATCGCGATATGGATCTTCTCCTTGATAACCAGCAGCGCATCGACATTCATACGTTCCCGGTCTATTAACACAGGAAGCGTGAGGTCCGCAAATATTTTTCTCATTACATTCATTGATATCTTCACAAACGCCATCAGGCCGAAGTGAGAAACCTCGAGGGCAAACACAGAAACCAGATTCCGTTCCAGAATAAATACACTCTTGGTTATCTGGACAAGGGTTATTTGTTGAGCAGTTGAAGCTAAATCGAACGCAATAATCAAGAATTCGATTGAATTCGATTGGACAACCACATCGATGATCTCGAAGACAAGCCAGATTACCCGGACAACCTGAGTCAGTAACACACTCAGAAATCGGACGACAAATTTCAATTGGATTACCAGCAAATCCAGTTCTGCATTTACATTTTCGTCGATGCCCTTCAACATAGCAGACTGCGTTTTGGCCGCAGGTGTTCGAAGCTAAACACGAATCTCGACATTTAAAGTCAATACATGAACGATCATCAGGACAATCAGAATCATGGAAACATTGTTTCAGTTGTTGCTCAGGACTACATCCGGATACATAAGGATCTCCATTGGTACCGGTTGGACAGCGACAATCATATGAACCGATTTTATTCATACATTTAGCGCCTGGACCGCACGGGAAAGCCTTTTCTTCACATTCATTGTAGTCACGGCAAGTTCCTTCAAGTGTCATCCTATGTTTCAAATAAACAATTTTGAAATTAGTTAACCAATAAAATAATTATTAATAACTAGCTCACAAGGGAACATCCCAAAGTAATCTGAATCCATTTCAATGATTAGTGAGTCATTCATTTCTACTAACAATATATTTCGACGTTATTTTGATTAGCAAAGGAAAAGAACGTTCAAAAAACACCATTTACTGTAAACCGATATGCATAGATCAATGAAATGAGCAACGTGGTGAGCTTTTTGTTTCACTCGTTTTTTTGTACCCTAATTACCATACTAACAGATAAAAACATTGATTTTTGATTTTGTTTATTCAATTTTATCTTTAATTTGAAAACCGAAAAATTTGAGAATTTAATACTCATAAAATCTAATTGTTCTAAATTAAAGGATCGACTGTTATTCGTGAGACTTGAGGTACTTCCCTTGTTAGTATAATTAAGAATTTAATCAATACTTACATGAAACCTTTTGGACAGGCACAATAACCGACAGAATCTCCTCTATCAGCATAAACGCAAATTTGATCAGAAGGGCAAGGATTATTTGTGGTACAGTTAAGACTGGACAGTACACAAAATGATGATCTTTGTTTGTATGGGTAAGGACAGCCACAATACTGCCCTAAACAAAGCAAGTTTCCAGGACAATCAGATGGGGATGAACAAGAATCTCTGATTGAGCATTCAACGTAAGGATTTCCTTGATATCCAGGTAAACACTCACATTCAGCTTTAGAATTTGATGCTCGACATAAAGCTCCTTTACCACATATTCCGGGTTTTGAACAAACGTCTAGTGTAAAAAAAACGAGAAAATGAAATAATTTTATTTGAAAACAAACACCTAAACGCATTTAAAATAATTTTACATTTTGTATAATTTAACTTACCATAACATTCTTGAGTAACAGGATTACATTTTTGGTCAGTTTTACAGTCGGCATCGTGGAAACAAATAGGAACTGATGGTCGACAGCCTTCCTTTCCATAGGCATTACCTACAAGAGGAAGTGGGCATGAACATTTGTACCATCCAGGTAAGTTTTGACATGAAGCACCAGGACCACAAGGAAGTACTTCTTGGAGGCATTCATTAATATCTTTGCATTTTTGATGAGCACAAACATAGCCTGAACCACAATCAGAGTCATTTTCACATTCAACAAATATTTTCGTACATTGACGCAGAGGATCACCGGTGTAACCAGGGACACATGTGCATTGTGCTTCGTGATTTTCAGCACGGCATATAGTGTTAACTCCGCACATTCCACCTAAAAATTAATACAAGAAAAAAGTAGGATCAATTGAGTATAATCAATATGAATTTGAATCAAAGAATTACTTACCAATATTACAGGGACTTTGACATAAACCGTTAACACAAGCTTTATCAAATGGACAGTTTGAATGAGTTCCTTTGATATTCATGTGAAATAAAAGAGCTAATTAATAAATTGTGAATTTTATTTTTGGTGAACAACTGGAGCATCGATTGGTTCATAATTTGTCAACTATAAAAGTGTTAAAACACTTTTTAAATGACTTTATGTGTAACCAAACAAATTAGAAATAACTCCATGAAAAGAGTCTTAAACCTTGATTTAAAGTAAATAAACCATCAAATACTATAAAAAATACTTACGGCAACCAACAAGACATTTTTGCTTCAGACAGATCCTTTCCAAACCACAATCGGCGTCATATCGACATTCTGGTGGAATTTCTCGACATTCTACGTCAGGATCGCCTCTGAATCCCGATGGACAAGAGCAAACGGCTACATGATTAGCTGGAGAGCAGATAGCGCCTTCGCCACAGGCGCCTGAAGCTGAACATGGATCGGTACATTTTCCTCTGATACAAGTTTTATCGGACGGGCAGTTGGCGGAGCTTCTACATCCACGGGAGCAATGAGTATTTTGGCAAATGTGTTCTAATGGACACTGAGTATCATCTAAACATTCTGGTGGAGGTTGAATACGTTCACAGAGAATCTTTGGATCACCGGTGTGATCTGGTTTACAAGAGCAAACTCTATCGTGATTAACTGGCTTACAAATAGCGTTTGGACCACCTGAATGAAATAAATGGAATTAATTAATAATAATTATAATAATAAATTGTGAATATATGGCGCATCGATTGGTACTTGTTAATTAGAATAGTGTTTGAAGTAACTCTTTTGAATCTTTTATCCCGGAATTATGATCATCTATTTATAAACCTTTTTTCATTACCTTTTCAATCCCATCTCCCCATTTTACTAAAAGTATTTTATGAAAATTCTTACTACAAAAAGTTTTATTTAGTACCAATAGACTTTTAAAATATCAACGGGAAAAAGTTTTAAAAAACCGAAGTGGAAGTAAGGTAGACTTTCAAATATCATTATTAAACTTACAGGCACCGTAAATGGAACATGGATTTTGGCAAACTTTGTTGATACAGGACTCGTCAAATTTACAGTTACCGTCGTTTCGGCATGCATTTTCACATTTATTATTCTCGCAAATTTTGCCAAGAGGGCAGGCAGAGTCCGAAGTACAGTAATCATCAGGAATAGGATCACAACCTGAGAACGGATTTCCTCTGAAATTCACTTGGCACTCACAACGAGGTCTATGTTGGTAGGGTTGACATACAGTGTTATGCCCGCAGGCGTTTGGTAATAAACACGGATTTTCACAGGCTCCGTTAATACATGCTTTGTCTTCAGGGCAGTTATTATCATGACGACAGCCAGAGATGCATTGAGTATTTTCACAAATTTGACCAAGAACACATTCTGAGTCATGAAGACACTGAGGCGGTGCTTCAGTGCAAACAAGATTAGGGTTTCCTTTGTGACTTGGTGGACAAGAACAAACAGCAGTGTGATTGAAAGGCTTACAATCTGCGTTTCTTCCTAAGATTTCAAAATAATATTAAATGAAATAAAGTTAATAAAAATTATAATAAAGGATAATAATGCAGATCTTTAATATTTCCAATAAACTTACCGCAAGCGCCGAAAAAGCTACAAGGATTTTGACAAAGTCTATTAATACAAGATTCACCAAAAGCACAGCCTTGATTATCTCGACAACCGGCAACACAATGATTAGCGTCACAAATTAATCGATAACCACAATCTGAATCTGACGTGCAAAGCTCTTCGTCTTTAACTGGGCGACAACCAATGTGTGGATCGCCAACAAAACCATTTTTACATGAACAAACTGGTCGATGAGATGATGCCAGACAATTCGTATTGGCACCACATGCATTTTGGAACGAGCAAGGGTCTTTACAGATTCGATTGTAACAAGTTTTATCGGGAGTACATTGTTCATCTTTGCGACAGCCTTCTAAGCAATTGCCAAGTTCACAAATATAACCAAATTCACAGTCTCTATCAGCAACACAAGTGACTTGATTCTGAGTTTCAATGCGTTCACAGAATTGATTAGCCTCCCCACGGAAGTTGTCCGGGCAAGAACAAACAGGTCGGTGGTTTTCTGATCTACAAAGAGCATTTCTACCGCATGCTCCGAATACTGAACAAGGATCTTGACAGCGACGATTGATACAAGCCTCAGTATAAGGACATGTATCGTCAGTTCGGCAGGCATCAATACATTTACCATTCTCACAGATTTGTCCAGTGCCACAATCAACATCGTGAAGGCAAACAGGAAGCACTGTAAAAACGAAGAAATAATACCATAGAAGACCAAAGATTAAAATTTAGTCCATAAAAGTTTGATTTAAAGTGAAATGAAATGGAATTAATTGAATGAGGAACTCACCAATTGGATGGCAACGAGTGCTAGCATCTCCAGTAAAACCAGATGAACATGAACAGAGAGGTCGATGTTTAACGGGTGTGCAAGTTGCATGGTCTCCACATGAATCCGGGAAATCACAAGGATTCAAGCATTGCCTATTTATACAAGCCTTATCATGAGGACAGTTTTCATCAAATCGACATCCATCTAAATTAATAGTAAGCATTCAAGAATTAATAATAGAAGGACTTGTTTATATTTCATCCATAGCTGATTATATTACTCACCGAAACATTTTCCCTGTTCGCAAATTTTGCCAAGAGCACATCCTTTATCATCTGTACATTCTGGTGGAGGTGGTTCTTTATTTGGTTTACAATAATCATAAGGATTGCCAGAGTGTTTTGGTTTACAAGTACATTGCGGTCGATGAACGACTGGGTGACAGTCTGCATTTTGCCCACAAGCTGTTTGGACGGTGCAAGGATTGATACATTTATTGTTGAAACATGCCTTATCATAGGTACAGTCCCCATCACGGCGACAGCCAATAATACAATTTCCTGATTCACAAATTTCACCCGGTGAGCAACCGGTATCTCCATAACAAGTTGGCTCTTCTTTAATACAATGATTTTGTTTACACTTTTGACCTGATCCACAAGTTTCATCGCCAGTGCATTCAATGTCTTGAGCGATAACCTTTTCAGAGCAAAGAACGCGCGGATCACCAACAAAGTTTGGCGGGCAAGCACATTCAGCTCGGTGATTAACAGGTCTGCAAAGGGCTCTGTAACCGCAAGAAACTGAACCAGAACACGGATCACGACATTTACCTTGAATACAGGATTTATCTGGTGAACAATTTGCGTCTGATTGACATCCAATTGAACAACGTGATGAAATACAAATTTTACCATCACCACAATCAGAGTCTGCTCGACAATCTTCTTGTTTTATAGCACAAGATTGGTAAGGGTCTCCGAAGAAACCTTCAGGACATCTGCAAACAGCATCGTGATTGATTGGATAGCACACGCCGTTATTACCTGTTTTGTTTGATAGTTTGTTGGATGAAATAAATTGAATTAATTAATAAATTGTAAATCTCTTAATTTATGATTGCCTGATGCATCGATTTTTCAAAATATTTATGCGTGTGAAAAGGTTTTAAACCATTTAATATTATCAATATACTCACCACATTGTCGGTAATTACAAGGATTGGAACATTTTGAATCAATACAAGCTGAAGTGAAATCACAATCAGCATGAGATCGACAGCCTTCTCGACATTTACCGTTGTCACATATTTCGCCTTGATTACATTCATGATCAGAGGCACAGCCTGAGACAACTGAGCAACGAGAGTTTACACAAGTATAGCCTACTGGACAATCTTCAGGTCGACGACAGATTGGTATTTCAGTGCAAGCAACCAAAGGATTTCCAGTATAACCACTCGAGCAGGAACATTTAGCTTTGTGATTATAAGGTGTACATTGAGCGTTAATTCCACAGGAGGTTCGTAGATTACACGGGTTCTGACATTGGCGGTTGAAGCAACCTTGATCAAGTGCACAATCATTATCAGACCGACAGCCAGAGAAACATTTACCCGTAATGCAAATATAACCAACATGACACTCTTTATCTTCAGAGCATTCATAACGGGCAACACATCGATCATCAAGGCATTGCCTATCAGCTGGACAGTCTGAATCTCTATTACAGATCATTGTGGAGTCATCTGAAACTGGTGCAGTACAGCGAATCAAAGGATTACCGGTAAGTGGCTCATCACATGAGCAAACTGGTTGATGATCAACAACTTTACAGATAGCATTTTCACCTGTGATTTTCGAGAAAGTATTTTTAAATGGAATGACGTGAATTAATTAGTAAATTATATTTTCTTTTTTATGAAAACACGAGAATCGATTGATACACAATTTTTATTCTAGTCTTTTATATTTATTTAGCCCTTTTAATACCATTTCCGTATTTTACTAATACTATGGAAATATTCATATGTATCAATCTATTTTCAAAAGTATCGATGCTTTTGAAAAAGGTTTTAAATCTCAAAGTAATAAAAATAAGGTAGATCAACTAATATTCCAACTTACCACAGACTCCACTAAACCGACATGGGTCAGTACATTGAAGTGAGATACAAGATTCAGTTGGACGACATCCAGCATCTGATCGACAAGCTGCAGTACCTAAAAAAATATTTGATTGATGTAACATTAAAGAAATGTAATTAGATAAAACGATTTTGAGAAAAGATAATAAAAATACTTACCATTGAATCCAGAGGTACATTTATAGTTAATACAAATTGTTGACGCAGGACAGTCCGTATCAAGAACGCATTCAATTTTTTTACATTCCAATCGAGGATTACCAGTATAACGAGGTGGGCAAGTACACCAAGGACTGTGATTGATTGACTGACAAATAGCGTTCGTACCTTTTGAAAAATTAAATTAAATTTTATTTCGCATTTGAATAATCTTTTTAAGCATCAAAGAATGAAATCTTGAGCAAATGAATCTCATCGATCAGATCAGTTTACTTACCACAAGCTAATGGAGACGCACAAACAGCAATACATTTTCGGTTCATGCAAGCATCAGAAGCTGAGCCTGTTTTTTATTTAATATTTTTAAATGAAATAAAAAAGTTAATTAGTAGATGTAAAAAGGGCCTTAAACCTTACCATGAGTAAGGTAGACCATCATTTTAAATGATATGTTATAAATGAATACTTACATTCACTATCAGATCGGCAGCCAGGCTTACACTGACCAAGCTCGCAGACAAAACCATGAGCGCAAGAATCATCGGTTTTACAAATACTGGTACAGAAACCATCGGTACATTTTTCGTTATCAAAGCAACCATTATCATCGAGACACTCAAATCTACAGACATCAGCTTCACAATGTTCACCGTTTCCACACTCATTCGAACTAGTACAGAATCGTGATTGACGAATACATTCAATTCGTGGATTGCCCTCAGTTCCAGGTCCACATGAACATATTTTCTCGTGATTATCAGCTCTACAGACTGCATTAGTACCACCTATTTTTTCAAGATATTTTAAATGAAATAAAATGAATTAGTAAAGTGAATTAATTACCGAATTATACTTTTTCTTGTTTGTGAACACTTTGAAGATCGATTGGTGCATTTAAAATTCCAATAAACTTACAAGCAGTTCGTGATGCACAAGGATCAATACATTGATTGTTCATACAGGCTTCGGTATTTGGACAGTCGTTATCAGCTCGACATCCAGGCTGGCATGATTTTTGTGAACAAATTTCTCCAAGAGGACAATCTCGGTCCCGATTACATCGAACAACCGGACAAACACCGTCAGCACAGATACATTGAGCACGGCGATTAGCTGATTGACAGGTTGCATTTGCATTACCTTGAAAGTAAAAAATAATTAGAATGAAAATTAATAAACTTGTGAATTCACTTTTCAGTTGAAAATTATGAGTTCTTGAAGATTATTGAAATTATAAATGAATAATTTTATGAACTTACATTGAATAGTAACACATGGGTCAACACAGCGACGTACACCAAAAGTATCAGTGAAACAAACCGAATTTGAATTAGAACAGTCTTCATCAACTGAACATTCGTTTACAGGTATTGGTGTACAGCCTTGTCGACTGCCAGGATCCCCTGTGTAATTAGGTTCACATTGACATTGTCCACGATGATCGATAGCAACACAGCGCGAGTTTGGCGTGCAAGTGAAATCAGCACAAATATCTGTGCATTTGAGAATACCAACGGAGTTTGGTTTACAAGTTTGGAAATCAGGACAATGAACATCTTCACGGCATTCGTCATCACGTCGAACACAAAAACCATTTTGGTCTCGTAAGAAACCCTCTTTACAATCACAGAAGTAAGTATGGTTAGTAGCGATACACTCTGAATTAGGTCCTATAATATGTGGTAGATCATTTAAAATATATTATAAAGAAATAAGAAAAATAAATATTAGTTAAATGTAAATCGATACTTTTAAAAATAACTTACCGCAAAGAGCAAATTTACAAGCATGGAAACATTTTTTAACACCATTGTTCATGGGTTTACAGACATCTGATGATTTAAGACAATCTTGATCCAAATCACATTCATTTTGCTCTCTACGACGACAGCCATTGACAATATTAGTAGCATCACCGGTGTGATCTGGTAAGCACTGGCATGTACCAATATGATTGATTGCCTTACATCGAGCATTAGGGCCTTTAGAAATGAATAGGAAAAGTAAATTATTTATAGATTTAATAGATTTGCAATTGATTTAATGTCTTAAATATTTAGATTTTTCATTGAAAACCATACACTTTCATACTGAAAACAATGTTACTTGATCATAAAAACTTACCACATTGAATGCCATCACAAGCTGGTCTACAGTCCATTGAACCTGTTTCTGTTCGTCGACAGGCTGAGTTTATCGAACAGTCAGCATCACTTTCACAAATGTTGGCTTGAAGAGGTTGACATCCGATGGCTGAGTTGTAAGGATCACCAGTATGCCCAGGAGGACAAACGCAAGTTGCTTTATGACCAGTACCGACACAAGCAGCATCGCTAAAGGAAAAAATGTCAAATTTATTGTTAATTAAGCTTTTAAAAATTTGAAGTGAAAAAATCGATTGGAATAAAGTTTTCAAGCATGAATACTTTATAATAGAGTTAATTTTCATCAAAAAATATACCTCGCGCATTTTGCGTAAAGACAAGCAAGGGCACATTTTTTAGTTCCTGAAGTATCTGATCGACAAACTGAATCTTCATAACAATTATCATCAGATTGACATTCATCAGGAACAGTACAGCGATGGAAAGGATCTCCGATAAATCCAGGTCTACATGTGCATGAAGGTTTGTGGCCAGTTGCGACACATAAAGCATTTTCACCTTTAAAATGAATAAAAATTAGTTGAATAATGTACTAAAAAGGAAAAGCCATAAGTTGAAGTCAATCTTAATAAACTTACCGCAAAGATACTTTTCACAAGCATCACGACAAACATTAATCCCTTCAGGTGAAGCGACGCAAACGGCATTAGAAGGACAAAATTCTTCTCCCGTACATTCATGAGCAATGGGTTGACAGCCTATTGCTTTGTTATCTGGTTTACCCGTAAAACCTTCAGCACAAGAACAAACTGCAAAATGATTGGAAACTGAACAAATTGAATTTGGACCTGTTTAAAAATATAAATAAATAAAAAAGAAAAGTTAGTCTTTGATTTAAAATATTCTAATTCTAAATTCTAAATAATAAATCAATTTAATACTATAAACATACCACAAAGTTTGTCAATACATGCATCAACACAAGTGCGAACTCCATTTTGATTGAGACGACAGACTTCATTGGACCCACAATCAACATCGGAACGACATTTATCAGCTGGAGGGCAACCTCGAACGAGATCATCAGGATTCCCATCAAAACCTTCTTTGCATTGGCAGAAAGCTTCATGATTTTTGGCAACACATTCTGCATTTGAACCTACATTTTTTAATGAAATAATGTAAAAATATTCTTATATCTTGTGTCTGGTAGGTCTACCTTTATAAAAATAAGGTAGACTATCTAATATGTTCAAAAAACTTACCACATCTTATACCTCTACATGCTGAGATACAATCAAGAACCCCTTTTCGATTTATAGCACAAACCTCAGACTCTGAACATTCTGAATCAGTTCGGCATAAATTAAAGATACACACTCCAGGTGGTGAACCAGGTTGTCGTGTGTAACCGGGTAGACATTCACAAACAGGATGATGGTCGCGACCAACGCAAGAAGCACCAGTTTGACAGCGATGACCGAAGCAAACATCAACACAATCTTTGATTCCTTCAATAGTGAGAATACAAGCTTTATCAGGCTTACATGAAGAGTCATCTTCACACAGATTTTGAGGTGGCTTTTGACATCCATGTAGCGAATCACCAACGAAACCTGGTAAACATTCACAACTTGAAGCATGTTCTCGTCCAACACAGTGAGCGTTATGACCTGTTAAAAATTATAATTTATATTAGTTTATTGCTATAAAAAATGATTGATTTTCAAAGTAAATCAACTTACCACATCGAGTGTGTGAGCAAACATCTGTACAATTTTTGAGACCATTTTCTTGACGTTGACATGATTGTGTTTCAGGACATTCACCGTCGTCTGAACAAGTTGGTATTGGTGGTTGACATCCAAGTTTGTTATCATAAGGATCGCCACGGAAATTAGGCCTACATTCACAAAATGGCTTATGATCTTTACCTCTGCAAATAGCATTAGGACCACATGTGAACCCTTTGCACACAGACCCACAATCTCGATAACCTTTGGGTGTTAGTTCACATAACTCATCTTCGGAACAGTCAGGATCGTTAAGACAGATTGGAGGATAGCAGCCTTTATTGAGATCATAGGGATTACCTTCAAGAGATTCGGATGAACAAATACATTCAGGTCGTTCACCAGAAACACGGCATACTGCTGATGGGCCACACTCAATGGTTGCACATACATCGGGCGCTGGCTCACAAAAGGTAAATGGATCTCCAGTATAACCAGGGGGACATTGACATTGATGACTACCAATTGTATTAATACATATTGCACCCTGACCGCAAAGGCCGAAAGGTCCAGTATCACATTCGTTAATGTCAACACAACCCGATGATATATTACTAGGATTATAAGTGTACCCAGCATCACAGACACAAGCAGCTTCATTTCCTTTAACTTGACAAGATGCATGGGCACTACAGACGATTCCTTCGCATGGTGACTTACATCCTTTCTTTGGATTACCAATGAACCCTTCAACGCAAACACATTTATAAGAGCCGTCGGTGTTAATGCAACTAGCATTACCACCACACGGCTTAGGACCAAAGACACATTCATTTATGTCTCTACATTTTGATGTACCCTGTGATTTGTTAATTTTTTCAAAACCTGGTTTACATTCACAACGATAACCTCCTGGACCATTAAAACATTTGGCATTTGAACCACAGATATTTCTTTGAGTTTTGCATTCGTCAATATCTTAAAAAAGAGAAATGTAAATAATATTATAATTTAGTTTCTTAGAAATATTTCAAGAATTAAAACAAATCTAAATAATATTCCACTTACCTATACAATCGATATCTCGTGGTTGGAACCCTGCACGACATCGACATTCTCCTTGTAAGCAAACTGCATTATCAGTACATTCTAAGTCAGATTGACAGGGTATATCAACTGCGGCTCGCTCACAGCCCACATCAGGAGTTCCTCGGGGTAGATATTTGCTTGGACAGTCACATCTATATGAGCCAGGTATATTAGTGCAAACAGCTCCAGGTCCACATGGATTAGCAAGACACTCATCGATATCTACAAAAGAGCAAATTTTTAACTTTACATTCATTAAACACTTTACTTCAATCTTAACTTACCAATGCAAGCTGTTAATGGATTACCGGTGTAACCTTTTTCACAAGCGCATTCATAAGACCCGAGAGTATTGAAGCATTTGGCGTTTCGACCACAAGAATTTTCCTCTAAACATTCATTTATATCTATGGTGAAACAAGAAGGTTGAATTTATTAATACACTGTAACTATTTTTGATAGTTGAATGTTGTTATTAATAATGATGATGGTACATAAACAATTTGAATGGGGAAAAGGCGAGGTGCTGATTGGCAATTTAAATGATTGATATGTTGATGTTAATGGTCATTATCAAGCAAACAAGAAGAGCGAATCTGATGAAATGATTTGATAATGAAAAGAGGTGAAAAGAAGAGGGTAAAAAGCAAATAACTTGATATTGCAACCAATTAAATGATAAATACTGATAAAATTTAAACATATAAACTTATAAAACAGTTAAGATTATAGCAAGAAATAGGGAATGTTTCCTGATTCAACTCAATTTCATCGCAATTTGTTACTTTAAAATATTAAGAGGATAGTAAAGGCAACAAAATTGCAATCAAATTGAGAACCAATAAATTGTTATCAAAAAGAGAGGGAAATAAATAGATAAAGTGAAATAATCAAGAGAAGTTAAAATTTCAAGGTAAAAGTTATTTTTCAAAAGGATGAGTGATCGATGATAAAATGAAAGCAAATAGCATTTCTTGGATCTGTAATTACAATCTTTGATATAAATATTAATAACTCCAAGATTGGAAAAATTATTGAACTTCTCTCAATCACCGGTAAACATTATATTTAAAATTGTTTGCCAAGTTAGTCAAGCAAAGATAGCTATTGAATGTTAATTATTTCACCAATTCATCCTTACACCATTTAAGATCTAAAATGTTTTGTTTTAAAGTCTATAATTACTATTACTGGATATTATTTTAAAGGATGACAAATATATCCAATAGGATAAAACAATGTTGACATTGGGTTGTCGGTCAGATAAGTCATTTCAAGATGAAGATATTGCCTTTCAAGGCGATGGTGATGATGAGGGAGAGATCATTGTGGTGTGACTATTAGTGGAGGAAGCCGCTGAGAGAGTGGTGAAGCATTGAGGTGCAAATAATATCAAAACGAGAAATTGTTTTAAAACGGAATGGATGAGGTTAGGTAAGTAAATTACTCAGGAGGGAAATACAGAGAAAGTGAAGAAGATGATGAGAATGAAGGAAGCTAATCCGTTTTAATATTAATTATAATCATAATGATGATTATTATTTTTTTCTGGTGAAGGTGAAATACTCTTCTTCCAATGGAGAGAGTAAAAATGATTGATAAGAGGCCTTAGAGGCCTAAGTGTGAGGCGAAAAAGTAAAAGATGATATTCTAAAGGAATGGCGAGAAAGAGAGAAAGGATGATGATGATGGTGATGGTGATGGTAAAGAAAGATGAATATTGTGTATTTATGTGTTTGTAATACGCGTGACTGGTTATGCATTGCTATGCCTTTTTGCAGATTGTTTGTGTGTGTTGTGTTTGCTCAAAAGTGTGAAAATCTCATTCTTGTTTTTTATTTTTTCATTTTCTTTGATTTTTTTCTTAAGGAAAGAAATATAATAAGTTGAAGGTAAGAAAAAATAGTGACTTTCGTTGGGCTGCAGATGAAGTAGCGAGTTTAAAAGTAAAAGTATGAAATATTTGACGGAGATGATGAGGAATAATGTAGCCTATTGTGAGACAAAATGAAGCGTATAAAAAAGTTGTATTAGACTGCAGGTATGTGTGTTTAAATGCTGAAAAAGGCTGATATGAAGGTAAAAAAATACCTGTCAGTGGAAGCTGTCAATTTACTTATATAATAAAGATTGTTGAGAAAGTAAAGAAGGTAAAAAAATGACAAAGAGGATGATGATGTTGATGTTGATGGTGATTATGATGCTAAATCATCGTAACATCATTGAAGATGAAAATGTGAAGAGAAAGACAAAAAACAGTGAATTGATGAGGATGAAAAATTTAATTACCTGAGCAACCGGCAGATAAGAAGGCATCTCCTGAAAATCCTTGTTTACATTGACAGTTATAACCTCCAAGAGTATTCATGCAAAGTGTATTCAATCCGCAGGCATTGGTTACACATTCATCAACATCTAATTGGGAAACAAATGAAAAACAATAAGAAACGTTAATTAATCATAAATTTATCACAGTTTCGTGATGCTATTTAAACAAATCAAACAAAACAAGTGAATGGGAAAAAAGGCCAACAATGGACGATAAAAAACATCAATAAAATAATGAATTGATTCGCTATTGATAATTTTAAAGATTTACTTTGATATATTATTAAACAATAACTCAAAATAAACTTGACAATCCAACAAATCTATTTTTATTTTATTTTTATCAATCCTTGAATAAACGATTATTTTTCATCTTGAAAGTAACCAACAGAGATCTAAAGCAAATGAACTTATGCTGGTTTACAAGTTTTAGTTGCCACAGTCAACATTGTAAGGTTTGACTCGAAGTAGGCCCAAGAATGTTTCTAAAGTTAAAATGAACACGATTCTTACCAGTACATGAGATTCGTGAGTTTCCAGTATAACCTTGTGGACATTGACAGAAATAGCTTCCAACGGTATTAACACAGGTTGCATTGGTTCCACAAAGTTGTCGATCGGTTTGACTGCACTCATCGATATCCACGCAGCCAATCTCAGGCCTAGGATTACCTCTAAAACCGGTAGGACATGTACATTCAAAGTTACCTGGTAAATTGGTGCAAATTGCTCCTTCACCACAAGCATTGGCTTTACATTCATCAATGTCTATTGTCCATGAAAGTTAACGGGAAAGAGAGGAAAGAGAAATGAAGGTATTAATATATGATCATTATTGTATCATCATTAATGTGAACAGTATAATTTTCACCAACATCATTATCATAGACATTATCATCAAGAATGAGTTACATGAACAAAAAAATAAGCCAACAGTAGTAATAACATCAGCAACAATAACTGAAAAAAAGCACTCAAGATAACAATCATGCTAATTTTTATGCTCATATGAATTTAAAATGAATAATGATAATGATAATGATAAGTTAATTAGAGGCAAAAAATGTACGACAAAAAAAACAGTTGTAATTGCAGTAAAACGGCAATGGTTATCATCATTTTCCTAAGACACCGACCTTTGAGTAAAGTGCTTTTACCTTATTGATTTACCATTTATTCACATTAATTACCTTCATTTATTGAAATTGAATGAAATTCAAATTTTAAATCATATCAAATCCTAAATAATACCGAGCGAGTCTTTTTTAGAAACAAAACAAAGACAAGTTAATCAACAAGATGAGACAAAAAAGAGCAAAACTGATCTTCAATTTAGAAGCATTATTTCAAGTAAATGGTAATTAAGCTAACAATTGTAGTCTTAATTTAGTATAAAACAGTCAAAACTATCTAATTACTTTGTGAGAAGAGATGAGCACAATTAATAGGGAACAGTTTAGCTGTTTCCGGTTACAATTATAGATATAAAATTGAGGTTATTTTGTCACTTGTCCTAGCTAAGGTACAAAAAAGGTTGTAAAAGTAAGAAAAGATGTGGATTAAACGTTGAATCAAAATCATTTTGGTGTCAACGTACTCCAAGAGTATGATGATGATGATGAAAAATAGGAAGAAGAGGATAAGGGCAAAGTGTAGACCAGAAAATGAGAGTAACATGTTGGTTAGAAGAGTAGAAGATGGAAAAGATGAAGCAGAAAGAATTGATATCAAGAGATGAACAAATCATTCACTAAGATGTTGATGCGATTAGAAATGATTGAAAAGTCGTGCCAAAGTTCTGATGACAGTGGCTTATATCTCTTTTTTTCTTCATGCATCTCCAGACTTGTTCCAGCTTCTTCAATTTTTCACTTTTCACTTATTGCCAGAATGATTCTTCCGTTTTTTCACTCTTATTGTATTTTTCATCATCATCATTTTCAATGGTAGTTCAATCATGATGTCCCGTTAAGAAAGATGAAACTAAAGAGACAAAAGAGGGGGAAAAGATTCTCATGAGAGGTTGAATACCTTTGAATACTTGTTGACTAAATAAATACCTTTGTGAGTACATAAAGCTTTCATTAAAACTGGCCTATCAACGATATGATATTTAGTCGCTAAATTCGTCCTTTTTACATTGTCATTCATCATCATTATTAAAATCACCTAACGGAATCTTGTGAAGATTTTGATGAAAACCGAAAAAAGTTAGTTAACATGGGATCAGAACTATTTGAAAAACCTTACCATTATGATTATTATTGTAATTATAACTTTTATTGCCACTACCATTCTCATGGCGATCATCATCTAAATCAACGGCATTACTTTATAATGGTAATAGTGGTAATAATCATAACAATAATAATGATGTTCAAAATGATGATGATGGTGATGTGGATAATGAGTAATATTATTGCTATTATCACCAGAGAATTTCATAATTTTTTCTCTTCTTTAGATTTATTTTCACTTTTATTTTACTTTTTACTCTGTTTTGTTGTTTAACCTGAGATAGAGTTCCAATGTACCAAAAGGTAAAAGCACTTGCATATAGAAGTAGATGACATTTATAAGACAGGAAAAGATGTGATAAAATAATGACGAAAATTATGATATTCTAATAAGCTGCTATTAAGACGCAATTAAGATTGATTTTAATTGTTCTATATAACACTTACCCCAACACTCTTTAGATGGATCACCGGTAAAACCAGCAGGACAATGACAAGCATATCCACCGGGCGTATTGTGACATTCAGCACCTCTTCCACAGGTATCTTTATCAGCACATTCGTCGATATCTGAAAAAATGAAATTAAAATAAAAAGATTAGCAAAACTTGTAATTAACAAAATTTAACAGAACCATTGTCAATCCAATGGGTTAACACAAAGAAACCTGAAACGTGGTTTTGTAATAATCAGCCGAAATCAATTAGCTGATAAAAGAAGCTATCAGCTAGGCTTAAAATCAAAGAGTAAAGAAGCTTCTTTACTCTTTGCTTAAAATTAATCTTTTGGCTTAGCTTTAGAATTAAATTTGGATTTTTTTAAATTTTTATTTTATTTCTAACAGTTAATATTTATTTAATAGAGTTGGCCAATTCATTGATTTATGAACATTTTTTATTTTGAAGTGAATACTTCAAGTGTATTAACGTAAAACTCTGTGATAAATCAACAAAATTCTAATCTTTTTTGACTTGAACCCTTCAAAGTGATAAACTACGCACTAGACATGGATACACATGGATTATTATTTATGTTTACTCTTCCAGTTTTATAGATGACATTTCAACAGTTTAACATTTTTTATTTATTGGACTGGTTGATGATTTGATCCTTTCATTTAATGGTAGATTGATTAACAAATTAACTGGAGAAACCATTTTGTACATTAGACTGGCTTTTAAAATACGGTATGTATATCTCCTTCATGGGCTGCATGCAAGCTTAAATTTGTTTTGTTTTCAAGTATCTAATTTTTTGGTTAAATATCTTCTATTGTTACAGATTCCAATTGGTTCCATCACACATTAATTGCTTTTAAATCACTCTTGATTTCAAATGGTTATTCAGATGAAAGTGGTTACTCTGTTGCTCCTATTATATTTTCATGTTAATCACTCTCTCGTTTGGTCATTAATGGTGTTTTCTGTTGTATCTGTTTCTCATTACTCTTCATTATACTTTAACCTTTTCTCATTCATTTCATTCATTCAATCATGGACATCGTGAGGACCATCATCATAATCATCGCCACAAATTTTAATCTGTTTTGTTCAAACAAAAAGACTAAAGGAAATATAATCACCAACCAATCCAATGAATTATTCTGACCTCTAACCGTTTCACGTTCAAAAAATGAAACAAACTAATATTAGATTCAAGTAAAGTCAAGGATAATCAAAAAATCAAAGGAAATGAATCAAATAATAATAATAATGATTATTATGATGACGTTGATGATGATGGCTACTATGAGATGAAATTACGAGATGAGAAAAAAATATCTTCAATTCTAATTTAAATCAACTGGATTCTGATGGAAACATTATCATGATAGAGTTTCTCTTTTCCTCATTTCATATAAATACACTTCTCCAGTATCATTATCATCACTTGCAATAATCATCATCATCAACAACATCATGATATAAAGCAATTGAGCAGCCTTTACAAATTGAGATGGATGATGAGGAAGATGGGAGACGATGAAATGTTAACTGTAAGCTGATTGAATTTGATTGTTCTGTCAGCTTCCCAGCTTCATCAACAGAATCAAGATAGAGAACGGATAGACCTTGACCGTGCCTAGTCTTTAAAACTTTAATTGACGATCATATTTATCCTCATCATCATCAACTTCATCGAAGTAATCATTACCGTTACCGCCATCAAATATCATCATTTGATTGTGATTTAAGGAAGAAATTTAAACAAATGTTTAATCAAACGAGTGAACAGAGAGAGCATCCAGTTTTGAATATAATGGATCCATGAATAATGCATGAAAATATTGTTACAAATCTTTATCTCAAATTGGCTCCACAAGTTGAATTTATTGCCAGCCAAGTTTCAAAATAAAACTTAGCTCAATCAGTTGAGCTGATCTTTTACATTGGATTGTGTTAACAAATTGGAATCGAAACCGAAGGTTATTTTTTTAACATCAGCTTACCTGTACATGATTGAGTTGCATTTCCGGTGAATCCTTCCTTACATTTGCAAACAAAATGACCAGGAAGATTACAACATTCAGCATTTTCAGCACAAAGTCCAGCCAAGGCAGGCACTTCACACTCATTTACATCTGATTGGGAGGAAATAAGTTAACCAAGAAAAAGAATGAGAAGTAGTAGAAGCGAAAGAGATTAAGATGATTGAAATCAAAAAGGAAAGAAAAAAGTGAGAATCACAAGGAAGGTAGAGATGACCTGTTGTTCAGTTGATTGAACTGAATCAAAAAGATATCTTTGTCATTTTATGAATCGCTTGATTGTCATAAAATATTACGTCAAAATAAGTGTTTCATCTTACCAGTTTTACATCAACTTATTGTAATGAAAAGATTATGTCAACGGTTATTGAACCAACAAATATCAACTAAGGATCAACCTGACAATAACTAGTCTAGACCGTCAGACAAATAATTAAACTAATTGTTGTGACAAAGATAGCAGAAAGTTGAAATGATTTGAATCAAATTTTGAAGGTTTAACTGAGTTTACCGAAAAACGTTAGCTGAACGGATTTAGTGTGAAAGATGATGATTTAAATACAATGCGAGGTTGAAATGTTGATATTGATTGATTGTTAAATTATGATTGATCTTTAAATTGATTAAGCCTCAACAAAATTGAGTTAATAAGTGGATGATGAAGTGTAAAGAAAGATGAAGATATGTTAAAAGACAATGGTTATTGATAAAGGGCAAGGTTGAAGGGTGATTAACTAGTAAACTTACCATGGCAGGTGAATCCATCGCCTTCATAACCAGGAAAACATGAACAGTAAAAGCTGCCCAAAGTGTTGGTACAATGTGCAAAAACATCACAAGGTCGATATTTACATTCATTTTCATCTAATTAAACAAAGATTTCAGTTAGTAATTTGATAAAAAGCAAAGGTTAACCAGAAAAATGTGCTTTATTTAACCCAAAAACTCCAAAATATTTATCACAAGGAAACGCAAATTGTCTTCAATTTATTGATAAACAAATAGATCTCAAGACTTGTTTGTTGCTTTTGTTGTTTGTTTAGTTGCTATGATTTGACGTATAAATCATGATTATAATGAAATAAAGGCAAATCATTTGTTCAACAAATGAATGTTCATTCAAGGATAGACTTTTAACAATTGTCTATTAAAATACATACCATGGAGATGATTAGTTGGTTAAGATGCATTGAAGTTTCGCTTGATTTAAGTAAAGTAATGTTAACATGTGAACGGTTTCTTACCTTTTCATTTCTATTTTATCAGAATACTGTTGATTATCTGGTTAAAATTTATATCCATTGATTCATTCATTCGTTGATCGGTTCATTCATTCAGCTGAATATCCCAGTAAAAAGAGTAACAAATCATCATCAACAATAAACCAACAATAAATCAACAAATAACAATGAAAATACAAGATACAAAAAATGAATGAGAAGTGAAATACAAATAATAACTGAATAAATGGACCCAAGAAAGATTTGCTAGTGATTACCAAAAATAATGTTGACTGGTTGATAAATTAGTAAATTTAATTTACTATTTAGCTATATTCCAATGCTTAGTATCAAATGAACAAATATAAGAAAAAAATCTAATTTTAAAAAGCGAAATCTAATTAGAGTTAAATTCATACGAATAGTCCTTCGTAAACAGGAATTGCAATGTAAAAAGTGAAAGAAGTAAAACTTATCGTACTTATTATTAAGCAAGTAAAAAATACACGATGATAATGATGATGATGATGTTGATGTTGTAATGGTCAGTCAACTCAGATTTGCTTGGTTGATTTTTCATTCCCTGTTTGGTTGATTCTTACTTTTTTTACTCTTCATCAGGCTTATTTCATCAACTTGTGACTACAATATTTAGCTTTTTTATGTTTCTTCTGAATTTACAGTCAAACAATCAACCTTCATCATTTTACCCTGAGAATAATGTTAGGGAAGAAATGAAAAGTACAACTTAACAAATCAAATATTTTCATAAGTCAATAGGATAAATTGTAAAAATTAATAGATATCAAGATATAATTAATATCTAAAAATAAAGGTTTTTTTTATTTATCTCAGCATGATTATTATTGATCAGTTTTTTTCTGGAAACAAAATTTTCTCCAATTTTTCTTGGTAACAATATTTTGGTCATTTTTTCATCGTCATTCTTACCAAAGGTAAGCAAGGTAAAGAGGTGGAGCAGGAGGAGAAAAAGGTGGTCCAAGTCCATCATTTTTATCATTTGAAAATCTTCATTTTCACAATGAAAAAAGTAAAAAAGAATCTCCTTCAGGTGAAAGAAGAAGAAAAAAATGACTTTAGAAAGCTTTAGTTTCAAGCTTCAATGGTTCCTATCTACCTCTTCAATAACGTCAAAGTATCTTGTTCATTTTCAGCTGACAAATCAAATCTTCGCATGAAAAATTTCTGCTCTTATGAAAGTGTTCCGTAGGTTTGCTCATCTTCATCATCTTCATTTCCGTCTTCCAGCCTTGATCATATCGCGAATGTCTTTTCAAGCCAAAAGTAAAAAACTCAACTTAGCAAATCACTCTTCTCGGATCAAAACGAGCTCTTGGTGAGGGTCTTTAACGTGACAGTAACTTTCATTTTCCTCTTTATTTTTCATTCAATCTTCTAATCTAAACAATCTTCATGAAATTTTAATTCCAGTTTTCATTGAACTATTTTTTGCTCGAAACCTGATTATCATCATGATTCATTAATTGCTATTATTTAAAGTTAATCAACTCAATTAGCTTAATGAATTTATCCAAAGTACCATCAACATTGTTATCAACATAATATTTTACCTTAAATCATGAAATGATTTTAAATCATCTTTGAAATGCTATTTAACATACAATAGGATGTTTAATAATAAAGTTAACCTTTAAACAGCTTCCTCACATAATCATTACTTAACTCTTTACTTGACTTTGTGTTCAACTTAAAAAGACAAGAAAGTAAACAAAAGATTCTGGTCTATTCTGGTCACGATTATCATCCTGAATTAACTTCAAGTCAACAGTAACTTTAGATTTGCTAGTTGCAGCGTTGATAGCCATTAACATTTTCGGGTGTTCATCATGTTCAGCTAATAAGTTGCACTGATAATTACCACAATAAACCTTTTCTTTGTGAATAAATCAACGGTTAAATTAATCAATCAACGCCCGTTTTTTCAATCAACTTGCAACTTCAAGATTCCCTGCCGTGACCTTTAATTAGTGTAATTAACGTCTCATCTATTTCACCTTGTTCCTTTATTTCCTATTCAATCCACCCAACAACAAACTTCCGTTTCTAGGGAATAACAAGTTAAAGTTAGCAAGAATAAATAATATTGTCCATTTAACATGTTGATACCTTTTTGCACCTTAAAGGTGTGTTTCTTAGTAACACTTTGTTGCGTCAAGTTCATGATTGTAAATATTTTGTTTAATTCGATGATAAGCTTCCTTATATTCATCCAATAACATGTTTAGCTCAACATGAAAACATATTTTTGAACAAACCGTACTTTATTGAGTAAATCACGTCCTTCATTCGTTAATTAACTTTCTAACCAAATGACCATCAAAAACAGTATTAACTTACTACAGTGTCTGTTCAACTCGCACATTTAGGATGAAACAAGATTGATTAAGGATTGTTCATTGAATCTTCAGAAGATTAAAACTGAATAAAATACTAGGTCAAGTAATGATGAATTGCGTTAAATGATTGAACCTTGTCACAATGCATTTGTTTTGTATTTAATTTTTGACAAATAATCAAGCTTATCGTCTAACAAGTCAATCTTTAAACTACGAGTGTAACTTCAAAAGGTATGAATGTTTATGAGGATCAAATCAAGTTTAGTCATTAAACCTACTAATAGAGTCTATAAAAACTCATAATTTCAATAAATGTACACAATAATCCGATGATGAGTTGAAATCTGGAGATATTATTACATTCAGCAAAGCTGACATTAGGCTCAAATTGAAAATTAGATTGATTTTTCCTTCTTTTTCTCAACGATGTTCAGCTTGCTCAGCATGCAAAACAACGAAAGTTTGGACAGAAAAGTTATATTGTATCAATTAACTGGTAAATCAAGCGTCAATGTCAACGTAGTCAAGAAGAGCATTAAAGTTGGTTACATTTGCTGAGATTAAATAGTCAATGTTCACAAGATGATGAAGAAAGTCATCACACTCTCATTTTCCCATCGAGTTTCAGTTACCTTTCAATCATCATCATCATCGCCACCATTATCATTACCAACATGAACAAAATTCAGTTTCATGGGAGAAAGAAACTTGACCTGATCTATGCAAGAACCTCAATTACCTTAAGATTCAGTTTACACACACACATTAGAGAGTTTAAATTCACATTGACTCCATTAATTAATACAATCAACTTTCACAAATTAATTTACCAACCAGTGACTTTACGTGAAACTAGACAATCAAACAAAAACAGTTCTACCGTTATTTCAACGACAATTAAACACTGTTTGTATCAACTGATTGTTAGAGTGCGTTTTGAGTTGCAATCAAATATACAAAGTGATTCAGCATCCAAATGAATGAGACTTTCAGATAAACAAATTCACGTTTGATCAAATAAAGTTCAATCAATGTAAAAGTTGAATTTAAATGTTTACTGAAGAGGAAAGAGAGTGTTCAACATTTTGATCAAGATTATCATGAAGCACATTTTTCTAACCGATTAATGTCATTAAATCTAGCCTTACCTGGCAGGTCACAGCCTTTGCCACCAAATCCATCATTACAGTAACAAAGGTTGTCTAGGCAAGCACCATTAAGACATTTTGGCATCTTTGGATGGCAGTGATCTGTGAACAGAAGCAAAATTAAGTTAATAATAAAATAAATAATTTAAACATAATAAACAAATTGATTTGAATACAAACAAAATTTAGTAAATTTACTTGAAACTTTTAGTAAAATGTCAAAACAATAAACCCAAGTTAAAAACTACTTTTAACCTTAACCATGACCTTTTCATCCTCATCAATATCATCTTACATTTCATCTTATTTTTTCATTTTGTTTTTGTTTTTCAACTTTTCCTTTCTTTTTTTATTATTTTTTGCGCGTTGATGACTTTATAAAGCAAAAGTTTAACAAGTAAAAAAGTGATTTGCAAAGTTAGACTTGAATAAATTACAATCTATTTATTATTCAGGTAAACATAACTGAGTCTGATCTTCTTAACCAATTATGCTTTAACCAAAAAAGTCATCTTCGGCTCCAAGGTTTTTCATCTCAACTCTTACATTAAACTTTTACTGAACTTTGGTTAGCCAAGTTGATTGGTAGCAAAAGCCAGACTTTTAATGAACTGTTTTATAATAAAATATCATTAATCAATTCATAAACAATCAATCTTTTATCATCAAAGTTGACCAATTTAAGTTGATCAATTATGTTAGTAAAATAACTTTCGTTTAAAAGGGAAAAGTTGAAGTTGAATAAAAAGGTGTAAACAAGTTTTAACATCACAATTGATATGATTTACAAGAACAACAATTTATACATTGTGTTATTAATGAGTCTACAAAATCCATTAACACTGATTTCAATCTTTTAATAACAATTTAAATAATTGTTATTTCTGTCAATTATCATTATCAATTCACGTTTAATTTCGTCAATTAAGAAAGCTGTTAAAGCACTCTTGATCAATTGATTTGATTGGATAAAAAGGATTTTAATGAACAACAATGATATTTAGATGATGATGATGATGATGATGATGATGATGATGAGATAGAAGAAGAATAAGAAAAACAAGATTTTTCTTGCTTTTTCTTGTTCTTTTTTCTCTCTCTTCATGTTTTCACTTTGGTGTGAAAATTGCAAGGTAATCCAAGGAAAACGTTGTCAACGTTTGATTGTTGATTGTATTACTTGACTTACCCTTGATTATCATCATCATCATTCTGTTGTTGGATGTTGCTTCTGTCTTTTTTTCTTCTCTTCTGGTGATGATCATCATGAAGCGAGGTCACCCAACTGTATATTGTTACCCAAGAGTGATTTAACTACAACAATCTAACATGTTTAACATCAAAGTGTGATGATCTTAGATAACTATTAGCAAATTTACGGGAACAAAGTTGATAGACAAAGGTTGATATAAAAGACCCAAAAAGGGGTGAATTTTATTCTGATGATTAGCTTTAATCAAAATAGTACCTGGTTATCTGGTTATTTGGTTAAATGTTTCAAGACTTTTCTCATTAATTGTAAAGAGAAAGTTTACAGACAATCGCTTGTTGCAACCTTAATATTACCTTAAAATGTTCATTCAAATCAACTGCTAACAAGACATTAATAAGATAACATGTCTTTATACAAGTTGAAGATTAAAATTGTAATTAAATTGTCTCACAAAGCTACCTGATTCTCATGATTAATCAATTGTTTTGTTTGTTGAAGATGAAGATTAATAAATGAGAGATTTGGTTTGTTCACTTGGAAACGACAGTAAAGTGAGAAAACAATTGATGTAAACTAAGAGTGAAACTAATGATACCGATTGGAATGTAAATGATGGTTAAACAATGGTCAAGCGAAAGGATACAGAAAATATATGAAAACATATAAAAGCTCATGATGATAGGTTGAATTGTGTGAAAAAAGTAAATCTTGAGAAATGAATGGAATTGAAATTATTGGTTTTCATTAAAATGTTCAAGAAGGAAAAAAATGCAAAAATTTTTGCAAATCAACAGATGAAAAGAGAAAAGGTTAAGAAAAAGTTCTGAGGAGAAAAAAGAAGATATTTGATTCCAGGCTGAGAGTGAAGGGAGATACAAAAGCGACCAAACAAGAAGGATTCAGAATGGATGATTAGGATGATTAAGATGATAATGGTTCAAGTGAAAGTAAAGGTTGAACAAAAATCTCAAGGATTGAAAATGTTAACACAATTGTAAGGTAAATGTTAAGCGTCTTTTTTCGTCTAAATTGTCTATTCTTTCATTATCATCATCTTCTTCAGTCCCCAATCTTCTCTTTCTCTTCTCTCTTTTTCTGCCAATGATTTTTTCTTCCTTCTTTCAACTTTTTTTTCTAAGATCTACCTGCAAGAATGATGCTCAATTGCAAGGAAAAGTTGAAAAGAGCAACTTTGGATGAAAGGGAAAGGAGGATAATCAGGAGTTATATGAAGATTATGTTGCCGAAGGGTCCGAATGACCACACACATGTTTAGTGTTAATTTTAACGAGAAAAGTTTCATTTGTTTTTATCGTTGGTTTCAACTTTTATTGAAACCAATAAAAACATCATTGTTAGCTTAGCATCTGGTTTAAAACCATTTCAAACCTACACTTTTGACTCACTGAAAACTTCGTAAAAAATCATATTCAATCGACAAGGTCAATCCAAACTCCTCGACGAATTGGTTTATTACCAAATACGTTGAATGAGGACGAAATGAGAGGTGTTTTTCTTGTTGCTGGTGGTCCTGTTGTCGATCACATTATTGTTTCAATGTTGATATATTTGGTGATCAAGGTGAACCTTTTCAAGATCATTGGCAATCAACATTTTATCACAATAATTTTAATGATAAAGTGCTCGATTCGGCTTTCATTATTCTTCTTTTTTTGATTAAACGTTGAAAACTGGTTACTTTTGGTTTGAAACATTTTTCAATTTTCTGGTTCATGGAATAACTTTTTTTGCTTTTTTGTTGAATTTTTACAGAGAACAGAAGTAATCAACTAATCAATTAATCATACTTGATTATGAGAAGTAATTTAGTAGCTGTGGTGAAAGGAATGGATTTGACAAAAACGTTGAAATTGTTTGAGAGGAAAAGTTAAATTGCTTGAGGATCAACAGGTTACAATGGGAAGAGAAAGTTTTGAGTTTCATTTCAAACAATTATTTAGTTTGTTTAGTCAGGTTAATTCAATTTATTCAGTTATTACAGGCTATTTGATTTTGTTTACGTTATCATCTGGAGATTAAACTGATGTGACTGCGATACTAATGATGATCATGGCAAGAATAAGTTGTAAAGCATGAAGTAAAGCTCATTCACCGACTAAAGGTTAAAATTGACCAATTCACGACCTTTCACTATTTGATCGCAAATTGATATCATAAAAGCTGTAAATGTAAAGATTATGCTATGAGTGATGCTGATCTATACAATATATAAAGTCGATGCATCAAATTTTTGTTTCAGAATTGTGGCCAAACTGAGCGGGTTCTAAGAAAAAAATTACACAGCATGAAAGCTCTCATCTACATCTCATCTCATCATCTCATCTTCAGCTTCATCAACTTGGTCCAACGCTTTTACGATAAACCGCACCCAAAATGATTTCTTGTTTCCTTTAGACACTCTTTCCTTCTCTCTTCTTTCTCAATCTGAATACATGAAACACTTTTAAGAATCACGATTGTGAACATAAACTTCTAATAAACGGGAACGCGTAGACAGTGAAAATAGAAAGAGAGGGAACACACAAAAGAGAGAAAGTTGCATCGATATATCGCTAAATCAAAATCGACATCGAAAAAATCCTCTACTGACCAAACTTTTCGCATTTAATTCAACTTACATTCCGTTTGTTTATCAAAAAAGTCCTTTTTATTAATTTCATTTTTCATTTTAATTCGTTACCATCTTTGGATTATTTTTATTAAATTCAACTGGAATAGCAACATAATTTCACCGTTGACCAAGGAAAAGCCAGTAAACAACAATGTTCAACTCCTTTAATTTGATTGTTTCCAGGACCAAAAATTTGACCAGAAACTTGAGGTAACATTTTACTTTTATTTTGATCTCATTTTTATCCTTTACTTTAACCTAGATTATCAGTATTTACTTTGGTTTTCTGATTATTTCTAATGCTTACTGATGAATCATCAGTGATGATTTATAATTTATGGTTGTCTAGACATTTAAGTTGATTTAATACAACAAGGTTAAATTTAAAAAGGTATTAATAAACTCAATCTTTTCACATTTTATAATTTCTCGTTTCTTTTATTTACATTCATTTTATACTCATTCATCCTTTACTATTATATCTCAACGATCAACATCTCTTTTTACTTTGCATCATCAACCTTTAGTCAATCAGTATAAGCAATTAATTAACATGATGTGGGAATATCTTGTTCCGAAGATTTCACCTCAACTGTTGATTGTGAATCTCTTTTCATTTTACTTGACATTTGTTTGTATTCCAAGTTGTTTTTTCTCAAACAAAAGAAGATTGAAATTGAACAATTATTGGAACTTACTTCTGTCTCCACATTTGAGCTCAAGGGCAAGTTCATCAGAACCAAGAAAACACTGAGGTACTCCATCACAGAGCTTTGAGAGCTCAAAAAGCTGTAGGAAATCGGTCGATTCGTTGACTTGGCAACCAAAATAACCATCTTCAAGGTTAAGAAGAAATATCTCCCTTTGAACTATTGGACTAGGCCATTTGGGTCGATATTGAGCGGACACGGGATCGATTGAGATAATAAATAATAGGTTAATGGACAGAAACAGGAGAGTAACAAGTGAAGGTGAGGTTGGCCGAGTAAACCATTTTTGATATCCACAATTGCTGCTAGTTAATACTTTTGATGATAATATATGATCTTGTTGAGTTGAGTTAAATGATGATTTATCCAAATTACCAATCAACTCTTTCCTACAATCATAATTATCTAAACATTTTGATTCCTTATTACATTCATTTTGCGTTGTCGTTGATGTTGTTGTATGATGATTGCATGAAAATGAACATGTTAAAGGTGAACAATCAGATGAATTAAACAATGATGATGTTGTTGTTGATGAGTCTGGATGATGATGATTTTTGGACTCTCTACAAGTTGAACTGTACTCCATTAGGGACACAATTTGTTTGATTGTTGACAGGCTATTGGTCAGCCTTAACAACTGTTGGTTAACCTTTTTGTTATCAAAAAAAGAAAAGGTTCGATTAAATCCAATGTGAAAAAGATTGAAGTTTTGTTTGTTGTGTTTGGTTCGCGATTTCAATTAGACTATTGATTCACTAGAAAATTTTGTTCACTGAACAAATTATCCTTAAAGCATTATTAGAGTAAGATGATACAACTGATATTGTCACAAACCATTGTGACCTTTGGGCAATGTTTAAATTGCAAATCGATAAACAAAAAGGTAAATCACACCATTGGTTTCAATACTTGAACACTTTAAGAACACTTTTAACGAAGAAGATACGATTTCAAGTTTTCGCAAATATGGATATTGAGTGTGTGTGTGTGTGTTGACAATGTTGACTCAATGTTGTCCTCTACTGATAATGACGATTAAAAAGGATAAAGTTAACCAGGTAAAATAGTGGGAGACAGAGAGAGTGTATGTGTTTCAATGAATACGTTGAGTCTTAACGTTTAACGTCTTACCTAACGACTGGTCTGACAACCGAGTAAAGATTCATGTGAGAGAAGATATTTCTTTCCGTTCAGTCTCTCTCTTGCTCTTCTTTCCTTTTGCAAACATTTTTTGTTTCTTTTTCTTCTTCTCCTTTCCTCTCTTCTCTGTCTACCTGTCTCTCACTTTGAGAAAGAGAATTGATGATAATGATGATAATAAAGAAAGAGCCGTCCTCCATGACCACCTTTTCCTTTCTGGGCTTTTCTCAAGAATCCTGTTTCTCACCTAATTCTTACCCCTCCCAGTTACGAAGGAGAAAGACTGTGATGATGGAAGAAAGAAAGAGTCAGAAGAAAGTAAATGGCAAAGAGAAGATAAAGGTTCATCCACCTTCTTCATTCTCTTTCTTTTTCTTCTCCTTCAATCTGGTCTGTCAGATGTTCGCTCAAGAAAAATATTAATAAAAAAGAAATGATGAAGAAGCTGCAAGTCCCTTTCTCTTCATCTTCCCTTTCTTCTGGACTGACTTCCTCTCTTTCTTCTTCACCCTACCACTTCATCTCTCTCTTCCTTAGACTTTCATCGATGTTCATCTGAACAATGTTCATTTAAACGCAAGGCTAACGTTGAAATGCAATATTTCAATTGCATTCGAAACGATATTCGTTGTTTAGCCTCAGAATTTAGTCAATGTTGGCTTTTTTAGATAAAGTTACATAATCTGCTACTGAAGATCATTTGGCCGTTAAATGGCTCTCATTTTGCCATGTCTGGTGATCTTGGCGCACTAGTTGACCGATAATATTACAATAGATGAATAAACTTGAATCGCTTCAATTGCAATTGATTGTGAGACGGAAATGTTGTGAAACTAAAGGGATCGAAAGTTCAGGGATCAAGTGCAAGAAAACCAAGAAACACTAATAAAAGGCAGATACAAAGAGGCAAATTTAAATGTTGAATCTCATTGGAATCTCGATTTGAATCGCGTTTTGTTCAAAGCAGAAGTACCATCAATCATATTCACACTTCTCATACAGTTAATCGCGATATGAAACTGTTTTTCATTAATAAAATTGATGATCGATATGGCTATCGATTCATTTGCCCATATGTTATAGTCTATAACTGTAAAGAGCGATCATAAAATTTTTGAATCTGTAGAATGGATGCTCATGTATACACCTAATAACTCACACTGGACTTTTATATGTAATGGCGTTTACATGTTTACTGCAACTCTAACCATTACAAGCGTTTTGATGCTAGGAAAGAATCGCGACTTTTCAATAATACAAACTGAATCAATTGATTTAATTGTTTCTTTCTACTCTCTCCTAAATAACCAGTAACCGTTAATGGACTTGAATGTTGGATGTGCAAAGGAAACATCAATTCTGGCTGCAATAGTCCTTTTATGCCCGAACTGTTTGCCAAGAAAAAGTGTGCTGACAATGAAAAGGTTTGCCTAAAGATAACCCAAAATGGTGAGTTTCAATTGTTTAACAACTATCGTAATTTTGTATATCGCAAGAATCTTGAGATCAGTCAGAGAGGATAGCAGTTTCTTCGTAAAGCAAACTTCAATAAATGTTCAATATCGTTCAACTGAATGCTGAAACGCCCATCTTTCAAATAGTTCAGCATAAGACGATGACGTTTGTAACAAAGCTTCGAAAGAAACATTTATGAAATGATCCATCGAGTAATTCGGCAAGAAACTTCCTCTCTTATCGGAACTCGTAAAATTACACATTTCCAAGAATACCTTAACCTTAATTAATCAAGTTTTGCTAACATGAAAAAAGTTATCAAATTTTGGAGGAACGTCGATGTTTCTGTTTACAACAAAGTAAAGGCAACAATCAATGTTTGCGTAGCTGTTGATCAATGTGTGAGTGTTACCTTGCCGTGGATGATGAGAATGGTGTTAATAATAATATTAAAACAAAGCGTTTACCTGATTCAGCTGATTTCTCAAAAAGGAATCAACATTAAACAAGAATCAACATTTACCGTTGACCAAGTTTAACCTACGCTAAAGATAAATAAACTGGGATAAGCTCAACGAATAAACGTTTTCGTTTCTCGTTAAACACTTAGTAACTGTTGTTTTCCAACCACCTGCTTCAACGATAATCATTATTTCGTTATCTGTTGAACCCACGACTTTCTTCGTTCACTTTCTTCCCTCTTTCTTCGCATCTTGTCTCTCTCCTTGAAAATCAACGGCAAAATATGAACAAGTTTGATTGAAAGAGAGAGATAATTATAAACTTTTTTGTTCCTTTTTTTGATTCACGAATTGGTTAAAGTCTTTGAAGTGGATAACATTGAAATAATAATCTGTCCGATAAGGAAATAAAGAGAGAAGCTGAAAAGTTCAAGATTCAGGGGGAAAAGAAATGAATAATAATGTTATTTACACAGTTGCAGTTTATAACAATAAATGAACGCAAACGACGTCTTTAAATGTTTGAAATAATCAATTGATTGTGCAAAGTTAATTGCAAGGAAAAACCTTGCCAAAGACAATCCCTAACCCCTTTCATTATAATCCAACATTCAATAATGAAATAATAATGTTCAGTCGTTTGTTAGTCAGTGATATTAACTGTTAATTGAGTTTTGCCTTCATCAACAAACTCTGTTATCGAACTGTCAGAGACTTTAATAATGTAATTTTGATAATTGAATTAGCCATTGAAGCAAACCTTCAATATTGACCTGCATCTTGTTTCTCATAACATGATTATTATCACTGAAAATAACTCAGGTTTTGTTTCAGTTAAATGAATCTGTTGACCTTTGAATCTTGAATTGTTAATCGAAACTGAATTTTCTGGCAATTCAAAGCATTTAAACTCTCAGCGATTTGCAATATTAATCTGATGCTTGCAGGTTACTCTGTTAACATGATGAAAACCCACACAAAGCACAATAACATTGTTGGTAAAGGTAAACAAGGTAAAAATTAACTTGCAGGTAGACACACATTCATTTCCTTATAAACCTAAATTAAATCTGTTGAAGAAAGAAAAAAATGAATCAGTTTGGAATGGCGAAATGACCTTGAAAACTTGCATTTCCTAGAATCTTGAATTATAATTGTTGCCATTATTATTATATGAATATAATGAAGTTATGATGATGATGTTGAAATGTTACATTTACAACTCAATGGGATAAACATTGTTGGGCTTTTAATCAAATAAAAAGATCTCAGGGAATGTTAAAGGCTTATAATTTAACTCCATGTTGGAAGCCTAATTTGCTCATGCAAACCTCCCTCTTCATCCTCAACATCATCATCACCACCATTTACAGTTAAATCATCATAACAGCTTCATCATCATCTTACCCTTTACAAAGGCAAAAGAAAACCTTTTTTCTTCTCTTCTTCTCTCACCTTACTCACCTTGCTCTTTACTGTTCAAAGCAGGTTAACATGCAAAAAGTCACTCAACATGATGAAGGAAGTTAATATCAAGTAATTTAACCAACGGAAATGGTCAGTCAGTCAATCAACATTATTCATTGCAACTCATTCCTTTACATCTCATTTCGCCCAATCAATCCCTTAATCACCCGAGCAAATCAACTTTTGGCAATCAGTAAACTTTGATCAACTTTGAGATTTTCGTTTGAATCAAACTTTTAATTTCTAAATTTACAATGAAATTCGTTTCCTTGAACAAATCTTCATTTACGATAATTACAGCTCTTTAAATTATCATATTAACACATAATCATTATTATTTATTATTATCATGATTATCGAAACCTTGGTCTGTTAATTGAAACTATCCAAGTATTATTCAAAAATTGAAACAAACTTTAATCACTCCATTCGTTTGAATAACAATCTGAATGGAATCGGATAAAATGTGATGAAGATGATGACTTTGATAGTATTGTGAATATAGCAAGAATTGTTCATTGTTCAACTTTTGCAAATTAACTGACAATAAATATAGTTTTACAATTGTTTAATTTCAACTTTTAATTGTTGGCTTGACGAGATGTAAGAATAAAGTTTCAGTAAATGGTCAGTTAATTGCCGTTATTAATTATAAAGACAAAGTAACAAGGGTTAGGTCACTAAGAAAAGGTGATTCACATCATCTTGATGCAGGTAAGTGAATGAAAAGGGTAAACATGATCATTGTATTAGCACACGCAAACATTTCATTTTGTTGAGGATTCATTCACCATGTTATTTATTGCTTCTTTCACTGACACAATGAATGATACAAATTTTCAGTTTCAATTGTTTACTTTGCATTCCGCAATCAAACGTTTCAACAAATTTCAATATCTTATAGTGTTGAATCAACTTTCATTTCAATTTCGCTTTTGTTGTCTTTTCAACTTTAAATACTTCATTAGACATTTTGATGTAATAATGTAATATCACATCACGTCTATAATACATATGGACTTATTAACGGTTAATCAGTCTTTAAACGAGTGTCTTAACATTTTTCGAGTATTTAGCAGCTAAAATATTACAAATTGTTAGCCAATAATTGAAAAATTAGTCTGAAAAAATTGTTCTTTCGAGTTGAGTCTTCACTCCTTTTGGTCAAGCAATTCGAGTAAATCTAATGCATTTAGCAATTTGGACAACTACACTAGGCACTGAGCACTGAGCACTAGGCTGATGCTGATAATTGGTGAGTAATTGTTAGCCTTTTGAATCAACTTTCTTAAACTGTAAACTTCTCCATTCAATTAAACCTTTTCAGTTCACACCAATATCATCAACATTAATTCATCAAAGTGTTTTAAATAAAACGTCAATCAATTTACAATAAGTCAATCAATCAAATGTAAAGTAACCAGTGAAACAACATTCAACCGCAATCAATGCCATTAATACTGTTTAAGAAATGATCATCTAGTGATCGCGTTCAAATTTAAAGGAACCAATTAGATAGACATTTAACTTTGCCGGTTGATCGCCTAAACAAATAACAATTAGGGAAAATGAAAGGCCATCAAAATGATGAAAATATTATCAAATATTAAATGTATCATGAAGAAAATGGAATGAAATAAAGCACCAGGAAAATGATTACATGAGAAAAACCAGGAAAAAAGCAAATGCAAATTGCGATTAACATTAAACATTACCTTTGTAATGTGAATGGACATGAATATAACAAACATGAGATGAAAAAAGATTCAGACTGAGATCATCTTCAGGTTAATATTGCCTGTAAGATAATCAAGAAAAGGTTAACGGTTAATCATTGTGATTAAGCATTAAACAACTTCCGTTGTCTTGAGTGTGAATCATGTAAACCTGACCCTAAACGCACAATGGAACTGTATAACTGTTTATCAAAGTGACAACTGAGGGCAACTCATTCCCGTGTCAGTTGCATGGTATAAGCTGTCATCAAGTGCAATGGATAAAAAGTAGATGAAGAAAGGGCAAAAAAAGCGAAACATTTTTATATCTCTTTTCATGATTAACAGATAATCATTTGAAATGATCATTAACAGATTTCTTGTTCAGCAATGAAAACACAATCAAGGTTATAAGATTAGCAGTGTTACATGATGAGAGATAACAAAATGATTTCTCATCGGAAATCAGTTGACTTTGTTTGACACTTTTCAGTTATTGTTTTAATCATTTCTTTATCATCTCATGTAGTTTCATGTAATGATTGGCAAACAATTGGACCTTTTTTGGCTTTTATTTGTTCCTAGGCTTGGGAAGCGGAATTTTCATTTCAAACAGTTTTTTCCTCTTCACTCGATCATTTATCATTCATCAGTTGTATTTTGACTCAAAAGTGGCATAAAAAGTGCTTCACTTTTTGCCTCTTTTTTGGTCCCGCTTTCAGCTGATAACAGTTTCTGCTGTTGCTATTGATGTTTTAATATTATTCTAGACGCGTGTGATTTTATTACTGAAAATGGCTTCGGAAGGCACTCTTTGTGTCTTTAAACTGCTCCATTATCAAAGTTAATCTGAAACTTTGCAAGTTTTCCCATGTTGATGATCACACAATGATGATTGTAATGAAGATGATAATTATGGTTGATAATCATGACGATGATTATAACAATGAAACAGACTGTTATTATGCCTGGATACGGTCAATGGAGAAGAGGTTAACAGGGAAGAAACTAATGTTAAACTATGAACACTGAAGAACCAACGGCAATCTGTTCTTCTTCTTGTTCAGGCTTTTGTTTCCATTCACAGTATTGTTGACGGAAATGGTTTGCGATTTTGCTGTCCGTTAAATTGTCTCATAAATTGTTTAACAATTAGTGACAAGGTTAGTGAAAATAAGGGTTTAATTGGCGTAATCATCAGTTTCATGGTGAAACCTTTTTAAAACAAGAGTTTAGTTGGGAAAAAGATTGTTAAGGTTACTCTGACAATTGGGTAATTCAGGCAGACAATTTATGGACAAACAATTAATCTGATTAACTTTAATTATGACTTTGCTGATCAAATGTTTTAATCCTTTCCTATTTCATCCAAAAAGTTTAGCTCAACTTTCGGAAGCTTTGCATTTTGCATTAGATCTGCTTCTTATGGTGCAAAATTTCACGTTTAGGACTAAATTAATTACTAAACATTTTATTGTTTTAGCCAGAAAAATATCTTGAAAGTTTTAAGTTTTCAAACTTAAAATAACAAAATGATTAAGAATTAAAATTAAAAAAAGTCGGAAAATTGTTCCTTCACAATGGTCAGCTTGATTATTAAATCACATTTTATTCGCAAAACTTCATAAAATCAAGGATTTCAACGTAAATCGATGGTTGTTTTCATAAATTTCAAACATAAACGATAAATCGAAGTCCACAGTCGATGCTTTTTGATGGTTTTTAATTCAGGAAATTCTGGAATCATTTAATTTTTCTTTGTTTTCAGTGATGATCTAATTAAATCACGAACCAAACAATTTACTTTGCAATAATCAGAGATAAAAGTTACTTACTTTTGAGGTTTGAATGTCATCAAGTTAGCGGATCAGAAATATCAAAAAGTGATTCTGAAACAACAAAAGCAAAAAATGATAAAAATTAAGGATTGATATTAAAATTGATAAATGATGATAATTATGAAATAATAAAATGCTGAGCTTGAAATTGAAAGTTGTTTTGACATTTAAGTTGCTTCAATTTTACTTATCAATTTAATCTGTTGAATTGGGTCACAAGTAGGTTGATCTTACTTGACTTACTTCATGTTTACAAGGTTAGTTTGGAGGAGGATAAAAATGATGCTCATCAACATCCATGAAGATTATCATTTCAAGGATTTTATCAATACTGATGATATAATGATAATGGCTTAAAATAAAACATTTGGAAAACAATTTAACATCAAATTATTGAAGGTTACCTTGTAGGTGCTCAATAATCAACTTCAATCATGAAATGATTAACTTTGAAGGTAATCGGAAGTTGGGTGCTGTAATGTTTATATAATACTTTGATGAACTAAAAATGGAACAATTTAAAGATAATTAACATGATTAAACGTAAATTTGAGATGAAAATTTCATTTCGCCACTTTCACTTTCTTTTTCATCGAAAAAGAAAATTCTTTTTTCATAATTTCCTATTTCATTCATCAACAATTTCATCAATTATCTGAAAAGTTGAAACATTTTTTTCTTCCAGACCAACAACTGATCATGAAATAAACTGAACAATCTTGATTCAGCTGAATGAATACAAAACAATTGATGATTTAAAGCGATATTAATGTTGATCAAAAGAGTGATGGAAAAGGATATTTCATGAAATGCAGGGAGATTCAACTGATGATGATGAAACCCGACAAGATATATTGTTAATTAAAGTGGCCTTTGATTTTACCAAACTGATTTCTTATTAACTCTTGCCTATTACATCAATCAACTCATCCATTCCTTCAACTATTTCCTGGTTTTTTTCACCACAAAAATCAACTTGCAACATTAATATTGATGTAAATTTGGAAAGTTTCTGTATCAACAGAATTTCATCTTCAACTTTTTCAATCAACGATAAAGATGAACGATGAAAATGAAGCTTGACTTGCAAAATCAGGTTTGAACTTTAATTGAATCAATAAATCAAACAAAGTTTAATATGAAAGCACAAACAAGAAAATATTGTTAAGTTTGATGATCAATTTCCAAAGTTGTACCTTTTCAACAATGAATCTAATCCAAATACTAGACTAACCAGTTTGGGTTGAAATTACATGGAAAATCTGAGCAAGTTTCTATCGTTTCTATGATAATAGTGAAACATGAATGAGAAAAATTGAGTAAAAAGAATCTAAAAAGAGTTCTGAGGATGAAAATCGCGCAAACTAATTTCATAGTTAACAGAACGCTTTAAAGGCTGATGACCATTGAAAGTACAAGAAAGAATGTACTATGAGTGACTTGGCAACAAAATTGGTCAAATGAGCAACAAAAATATTCAATTTTGTTTGATAAACCTTCTTCTGCTCATTCATGTTGATGGTGAATTATTTACACAGAATAAGAATTGAAACTCAAAAGCTACTTGACTTTTAGGTGGTCTTCAAGTTAACCTTCTTTTCACCATCATTTCTTTACTCATTCCTCTTCTCTTGTTAATAATAGAGGCAAAAATGTAATGATAACTATAATGATATGAAATGGTTGAAAATATTATGTTCATGTATTGTTGCCAGAATCACCAAGTTACTCTTTATTTTTATTCAGTTTTACCTTTTATTTCAAACAAAATGCTTTAAAAAGGTTGGATCACGCAATAATCATCATTATTATTGGTCAAAGCTGAAGTTGATAAGTTGAACACTTGATAACGACGAAACTGGTAATAATAATAACAATAAAAAGAAGAGAGAAAAAATGAAATTTTAATAATAGTGAACTGAGTAGGGAATTTGATTCAAGGGAATTCAGGGAAAGACAAAAGTGTCCAAATTTTGAACTCCTTTTCCCATTTTATCTCACCTTTTTTTCTTCTTACTGTTGATATATTCACTATTATTCATGGTTGTTATTCAAGTTAAAATGATAACTTTCAATTGTTGCAAGGTGCGAATCTCATTTCTCATTATTACCATTACTATCAGTGTTATCATTGTTATTAATAACATTGAAAACTGTTATTAGATCTCTTCAAATCTGTTCATTCCCATTCAATATATTTTTTTGTTCAAATTTCTCTGTGATTTTCAAACAATTTCAAAGTTATTCTTTTTTTTGGCAAAACTTCAACAAAAGGTTTCATGCAACCTTGATTGATAATGCAAGTGCAATGGATTGAAATCCAAAGTGCATTTGTTCAAACGAGAATATCTCAAAGTCGAAACCATCTTTAATCAGAATACATTTCAAAATTTCCTTTTTCTTATTTAAAATATAATTTCAAGGAATCTTTGAATTTGTTTCGACTTGAAAACTTGAAATATTTGCACTTCGATTTGTGATCGAACCAATTTATTCAGTTTTCGCTTGGGTAAAGCTTAAAGTTTAACTTTTCAATCTAAATTCAGTCTTTGCTCATAAGTTGAAGTTCATTTTTTTACCATTGAAATCAACTCACGGCATATTCATTCAACTTTGATTTTCAATGCTATTAGATTTGTATAAACATATTTAAAATTAATTTCCAGTTCATTTATGTGATTATTTCAATTTTCATTATTTACTGAATTGTTCATCTTGTTTTTTACCTCGTTTATGATCTTGAAATGAAAATGATTTTTCCCTCTTAAATCGAGAGTGAATCTGAACTGAATAGACTGTCACTGAAAATATGAAGAGTTATTGAAATTTGTCATGAAATGGTATTGATAGGTTAAATTAATTTGTTGCTTCATGATAATTATTGAAGCTAAACGGTGGATTCAGTGATTCAGTTTATTGATCTGTAAATCATTATCATTTTCATTTCGTTTTCAACCTCACTTATCAAATATTGTTGCATTATTTAACCTTTAATGGTAAACTTTACCTTTCCATGTTAATTCAAGGTTGAAATATTCAACTTTGTAAGCATTTTAATGTTGCTGTTTTCAATCCAATTTGCAAATTATGATTAGTCAATGATCAACTTTCACTCTGAAGTGAAGTTGAGTTATGCTTTTTTAATGCACTCAAACAATTTGCTTCAATTCCGCAAAATATAATTTCATTGGGAAGATTAATTTGTTTGAAAACAAGTGAGAGTATTTGATTATCATACAAATTAAATTAATAACTTTGTTTCACTTTCAAATTGCCATCAAATGTTTCAATTGGCTAGTTTTGTGTTCAATTCCAACTCGATACACAATGTTATTGAATTTGAATAATTTTACAATAAAGAAGCAATTCTTCCGATCGTTTAAATTGCAATCACAATTGGTAAATGCAAAATTATCATTCATTTGCAATTTTCATCGCAAAATGTTTCAGTTTAATTTTTGCATTCACAGCATTTGAGTTTATTTAAACCAGTAAATAATGATTATTTTGACAGTTATAATATTAATTGAAATATTATTCCTCACTTGATTGGTGATTATTAGTTGGTTCAATGAATAATTTAATTGATAAATCTATTCAAGTAGTTAACTCAGATTCAGTAGGCAAAGTAAGATGCAAAAACTGCCAATGAAAAAGTTTAGACGTTTGATTAATCAAGAAATTTTACTAAATAATGTTGTTTTATGAAGTAGAGTATTTCATTCGTTTATTATCAAACCAATCCTTGACAATAATAGCAAACAAAAATGTCAATGAATTAAATTGATTTGATTCGGTCAATATATTCAGTAATCATGTTGTAATAAAAATCTCTGAATTTCGATCCATTGACTTACTGTTATTTGTGACATTTTGAACTTTGAACACTCAATAATCTGCTTTGAATTCTGTGGTTTTGCAGTTTGAAACAGCATTAAATGAGTTTTGATTGATTAAAATGATCATCTTGAAAGCAACAATTTTGCCAATAAATTATGATAATATTATAATGATGGGCACAATGCTTAAGGGTTTAACATCTTTAACAAGTTTTGTCAAAAGCAACAAAATATTACCTTGAAACAAGCGCAAAGGCCAAAGAAAAACTCATTGATTTTGATGATATTACATAAAGCTAGTTTCATCAGCCATTATAATGATAATCGCACCTAATAATGGTAATAATAATAATGATGAAAAGTAAAAGTAAACTAAATAAGAAGGTAAAAAAGGGTAAAAAAATTAAAACTCATTTTCTTATTTTTGTTGAGCATTTTTAATGATATTATTATCATTATTATTTTTACGATGAAGAATCATCGGGCGAGCAAGGTTGAATGATCTTGAGCCAAAAACACCCTTAAGGACTAAGAAAAGGGCCAACAATGCGTTCATTTTGAGTGTTTACAGAGCAAAAAAGGATAACCAGAAACAGAAGGAAAGAAGCAAGAATTTGATTGCGTTCACTGATTCCAATTAGAAGATGATAATTGTAAATGAAAAATGGACAGTTAAGGGTAAGCAAAGAGTCAACTTAGTGTGACCGAAGCACAATGACAACAAGAAAGGCAAACAATATCGCAACTTTCAATTGGCCTTAATTTATTCAAATTAACGAGCTGATTAAAGGTGCGCCAATTTAACCTTGTAACCAACTTTTGTTGTCCATCAAACATCGGCTCATCATTTTGCAATCTCTGATCATCATGAATCTCTGATCAGATAAAAGTATAATTATCATTTCAATCTTTCTTTACCAAATTCAATTTGTGTCATTTCCAAACAATTTCAAGGTTTCCTTAAAGGATTCACTAAGACAATCAATGAGTTAAATTGTTTTCAGATTAAGCCAATTCAGACAATAATCATCATTGATTGTTGCCTTTCACGAACCTGTTAACCTCGTAATTAATGCCAAAATCATAATTTAATAAACAAAGACGGAAACAGTTGTCTAATTAAATCCATGGTCAATATTAATTGTTTGCAAACAAACATTCAATTTCTTGATCAGTCAAAGGGTTTGGCTGATTGTTTGCAACCTTTTCACTCGTTCATTCATTAATCATGAACAATTAAAGACTATTAATTGTCCTTGAATGTGCAGTAAGTTGAAAAGGCAATCACAACAATCTAATTTAGTCTCATTCTTCACTTATTTGGTAAATGATCAACAATCGTATTAAATCGCAGAACTGAATTGATTAAACTTTCATGAATAAACAATCAAATGATTGTTTCAAGTTGTCAAAGTTTCATATTAATAATATTTAAATCACTGATGAAACTGAATAAAATATTTATCAAAACTTCTTGATATTAAATTGTTATTAAGCTTTCATTATCTCAATTGAAACAGTAAAAGTAACTTCGTGATTCAAGGATAATCTTTAAACACAATTTCATGAGTTATTAGATTAAATATTTTCAAGTTTTCAATTTTCAATAAAAACAAAATAAAAATATTAAATATCATTTCATCATCATCATCATTTTATCCGTAAAAAAGATTCAGAAGTTATTGTTGGTCAAGTAACAAAGTGAATAACCTTTTTGAATATGATAGGAATGATAAGAATGATTGGATAATCATGATTATACACGTTTAAACTGCAAATTGAGTATTTCTTCGGAATCACTTTTTCCAAGTTTGTTGTCATCTTTGCTTTTCCACTTCAATTTCCATCAAATTAATAGAGATGACAAAAAGTGGTTACAATAATGGTTAATTTTGAACCCTTGAAGGTACTTCAGCAACTTTGCCATTCCATTAATTTATTATGATTCAGTTTATTGAGTATAATTTCATTGACACTTTCACTTTTCGTTGCTTGCATTTTTGGGTAAAAACAAGTTGTTGTTACACAAAAAGGAAAAGATTAAGGTTACTTTGTGGAGGTTTTCAGTCATTTTTCATCTTCATTACAAGTTATCATCATTTTGGGTTTCAGAATGTGATCAAGATGAGGTCAAGATTGATGAAGATGCGCCTTTTAAGAATCTCATGTTGATAGGAATACCTTGTAATAGTCATAAAATGTCCATAGATCATCAATTTTCTTCATCATATTACATTGGAAGATGTGGAGTAAAATCAAGTAAAACTGGACTGAACCGGGTTTCTAGGGCTACCTTTAGGCTTTAAATTGGTTTCAAGTTTTCCTTTTCAGTGATTCAACTTCAGAACAAGTATTTTTTGTTAATAAGACTGAAAAATGATAAATCTTCCATCTAAATGAACGAAAATATCTATAACAATTCAATTTTCCCTCGTCATCCTCACAGCTAAATTGACAAGGTAAGGCAAGGTAAGATACAAGGTATTCGTTTCAACTTCACTTTGCTCAATCAACTAAACACCGCAAACTAAAATAAACATTCAATTGATTACTGATGTAATTGTAATGGCTGAAGTTGACTTGGTCCTAAGCCTTTAAATTAAGACGTTTGGATAACGTTTGGCTAAATTTGAATTGAATTCACTAAATGTCAATGCATTGACTTACCTTTTGAAGGTCTCTAAATAAGAGCTGTTTAATTGCTTGAACCATCCACGCACTGAGTTTTGAACCTTATTTCGTTAATTTGGACGCTTACTTTTATTCAACGAATTCATCTGTTCAAAGCTAGTTATTTCAAACGAAATTTAAATCCAAGTTCATCTGTTAACTAATGAACAGTAAAGGATGTCAGTTCCAAACTATTAAGTTTGACTGTAATCCTGATGAGCTTTGATTTCGTGAATTTTGACTTTGGATGCAAATTCAAAGTAAACAATTGGAATGTGCAAATTTTAATAATCCATTGTGAATGTGTCAGTCAAAGATTTAAATAGCATGGTAAATGAATCTGAAAAACGAAGTGTTTGCGTGTGTGAAACACCACAATAGATTATTATTTGAACAATAAACTGATAAGACGATATCACAATAGTGATACATTGTATAATTAAAGTTGATTTGATTCTAATAAACATTTCAATTCCATTTGAAATTGAAACGAATAAAAATTTTCTTTTCACAGACTCAACAGACTCAACAGACTCAACAGAGTCAAAGTTTTTAGACTTTACATGACAAACAGCAGGCTAATGCGTCATCATTTCACATTATATTTCAATGCTGAGTGTAAATGAAAGTTAGAGGTTTTTGACAACAAAAAGTGATTGTAAAGACCAAAAGTTTGATTTGATTCCGATAAGCAAAAAACTTCAATTACACTCCCAATCAAAAGCTAGATTCCCATGAAATATCAATCATTTTTACATTCATCTTTTCAGCTTTTACGTTGAAGCTAGTTAAATAGATTTAATTGAATTAATTTTTCATCTCATCATGTAATTGAATAGCTCGAGCCAATCCTTAAAATGAAAAGTGAGCTAAACTTGACCAAAGTTTCAAACAGTTTACAATGAAGATATTTATTGCCTAATTAACTTTTCCATCATTGATTGCTTGTGAAATAATTTTTAGACTTAACCTTGATTAGCGCGTAAAACACTTGAATTGATTACACTGATGACCTGAAAACAACAAGACTATCAGTTGATTGCGATCAAGATAATCTTTCAATTAATTTGATGAGCATCTTGTTTCTTGCTTCTCGGTTTGATGTATTATTGTTATTAATCCTGCTTATTTTCAGCTAATAAATTATCAACTGTAATAGAGAAGAGAAAGTGAAAAATTCTGTTTCTTCTGAAAATCACAATCAGCTTATGAGATGGGAAAGGAGTTGAGTATCAATGCCCTGAGTATAATATTAAGCTCGTTTATTACCTTGTACAGGTAACTTTACCTGTGCTCATCTTGTTGACTACGTCAAAGTATTAATACCATAAAATGGCTAGAAAGATAAGAGTGATGAGAATCATGTGGATGGTAAGAGTATAAAAAATAGGATGAAAGGTTACTGTCAAAGAAGAAGAAAAAAAGATTTTGCTGAGAACGATTTTCATGATTTTAGCTTTCTGATTGAGCTACTCTGTTGTTGCACTTGAATCTTACTTGAAACCAAAAGGAAACATTTCCAGTGTCTAATTGTCAACTTATCTTCAATCACTGATCATCTTGACGATCAGACAATTTATTTTCAAATGAGTTGTGAATTAACGTGACAAAATGTTTAACATTTTTGATTGTAACACCAATCAAGTCAATAGATTGGGCGGTAAGAACCCTTTGCTTATCATTATTCAGCAACAGCTGAACTTGCAACAGCAACTCTTGAAACCATAATTATCTTAAAGTCTGTTGAGAATGAATCAGAGAAGAGAAGCGGAAATTGCTGGTGACAACTGAACAAAAAGAGTTAATTAATTGAAAGACAAAAACTGTGTGTTGGTGTCAACCTAATTCCGCATTAATCCTTTATTCTGAACACGATTCAGGGTGAACAAAGATGAATGGCGACAGTTTTCAAGATTAAAATGAACGATGAAACTGTTTTAAGAAAGTTGAAAGTTATTTCACCTGTAAGATGACAGTTGTGATAAGAGAGTGAAGGAGAAATGAAAGCAAAGAATGAAATATATTGATAAAGTTAATTTTCTCGCCATTTTCCCACTGATAAATATTCATCATGTAAAAAGGATCCTCATTTTGGAAACTTTATCATGGCTTCCATGAGTTCAAAAAGTAGCAACAGCAAGAATAACAAAAGGAAATGAAACTGTAATGTCAATTGTATTCATTTTTGCGACTCTCTAATCAGATGTTGAAATCAAAAGTTACTGAAACTGATAAACAAGCAAAAGGTGAATAGACAATGAAAGTGCAAAAAATAAACAGGAAATTGTTCATCTTCATCTTTCATCTTTTTAATCATCGCCATCATCAACAACCTCAGCTTTGACCATCATCCACATACAAGACTAACATTGTCAATAAAAACATGTTGACCATTTGATTGAGCACGCAACCAACCAGTGCTTCATTAATGCACTTGAAAAGACACCTAAAGGTCAACTGCGATATTCATTTTGGAGTTTAATGTGAATGGAAGAGAAAAAAGTGAAAAAAGGAACCAAAAATGAATACGAAAAAATGTTGATAATGAGAATGATAAGAATAAGGTGAAAACGCAAAGAGGCCTAAGAACAGATTTGCATGTCAATTGATGAATCAAGTAATAATGGTAAACATGATGTTGATGATGAAAAGACTTAAAGTTATGATGATAAAGTGAAAGAGAAAGAGTAAGAATGGCTTTCATTATGTTGGTACAAAAGCTGGCCGTAGGTCATTGGTCTGATCAAGGAACCTTTACTTTTACCTTCATCTTGAAGCTCAACATTTTCAACAATTTTCATTGAAATTGAGAAAGAAATTCACAGAAAATCAATTTTCTTTCATTCCTAATCACCATCATTACCAGCACCACCATCAACATGAGCCTCTGAATTGAACAGAATAGCCAATGAAAGCCACAAGAAAAAAACAGAAAAAGAAGAAGAAAAAGATTGGAAATGTTGAAGGATTGAACAATTAAATTGGTAATAAATATCAACCAGTTTATTGCTTTAACCCTTTCTTTGTACAAAATTAATTCTCAATTTAAATTGCACTAGAAGTCAGACAAAAAAGTAAGTAACAAGCTTTAATTAAACGCTAGAAATTGAATGATTGACTTTGATTTTATGCAATTTTGAATGTAAATTGCAATATCAATTCATTGCAAGCACATAACTGTCAATTTGGCATAAAAAAGGAGAAATAAAAAGTCGTCTCAACTCTTCGCTCTTCAACAAGGAAACTTATTTTCCATCGTTAACAATAAATTGTCTGTCTATTTGATAAAGATGTAATGTGATGATTAAATTAATTACGGAAGCTGAAAGGGCATTTTTTGATGCAAATCAAATAAAAAACGCATTTCTCTTTGTACATTTAGAGTAAACTTTGAATAGCTTTCCTTGTGAAGGAAAGGGAAGAGAAAGAGATTAGTCAAAATGGTCAGAATGTAGATTATCATGAACATTGAGAAAGGTGGAAATGAACAGTTTTGGATGAAACCCAAGAATAGAGGAAAAGGTAATAAATAATGAGAATCATAATCCAATATCAATGTTTTGAGATGAGAAATAATTTAAACTACTGATGACTATATTAAGCACTACCCAAGCAATCAGAAATTGAGTTTTTCTGTAAATTTTCTCAGATTTAACGTAAATAAATTTGATTTCTTGCTGAAACTTCATATATAATCTAGATATTAGCCTTTTTTCATTTAGATATAATGATTTGTAAAGAAAAAATGTTAGTTTTTGCTCGGAAACTTCTATTTGAGTACAAAAATTGAAGAACACCTAATCTATATTTTCCATATAAGATGCATTTTAAACACAAGACATGACAATAAATGATAACGTTAGCATGGATATTTCCACGTGATGTCAGCTGACCATAAGCATAAACGTTTAGTGTTATATGACATGTTAATATGTGTAGAGTTTTTATATTAATTTGTCTCAATCATCGGCATTATTCGTTTAATAGATGAGTGCATATTGCTACAGTGAGTATAAAGATCTTAGCTAGTAACTTGGGATACTTCTCACCTAATGATGAAAGTTTCAGGTGAGAAGTATCCCAAGTTACTAGTCCCAAATTATTGTTATTACATCATCTAATAAGCTTTTCTTTAAATCGATAGATTACGATTATCGATTTTTTTACTATCGATACTTTCCAGAAATTAACTTGGGTTTAATTAAGATTTTTTTAAATAAAATCTAAGTTTTAATGTTGCATATTTCTTTACATTTAACCTACTATAAGTTTTGCTGAAGATTTACTCAATTTTTGCTGCTTGGGTATGATAGTCATCATAATAATCACTGTAAATCTTGTTAAACCTTTAATGGAGTTAGAAATGGCTTAAGAAGTAAAAAATTTCTCAAAGAATGATAATGTTCAGGATGATAATAATTTTTTGCCCTTTTCTGGTCACAAGGTAAGGTTAACCATTAATGATGTTAATTCAGTTGACAATGATGTTTAAGACGATAAAAGGCCAATGGTTTAGTCAAAGACGGAAAGTCAAAAACACTTCAACTTAGGGTCACTTCTCACACTAAAATATGCGTAAATGGAAAAAGTGAGGAAAAAAAGTCTCATAATAATGTCTTCTTGTTCTGTTAAAGTTCATTTCCAAGAGATTCTCAGACTTCTTTTTTCCTTATTGTCATTTCTCACAAATATTTTTTCCCTTCTTCCTTGACCCTGGTCATCTCTTGACCAAAACAACAATACTTTTTGTCTTGCTGTTGATATTGAAAGGCGATGACCTGATCAATTGATTATGAGAATCACTTGAATTCAGAGCAATTAATCTGTTCAATTAAATGCGAGGAAAGACTGTGTTAATGACCATTTCGTGTTGACCATTTGATTTATGGCTTGAGATTCGCTTTTTGGCTTCACATTTCATTCTTTGATTTATTATTGCAACTTTTTTCAGTTCAAATTTTCTCCAAATTTGATAACATTATTAATTGAACGAACTTTTCACAATACTTTTTGCTTTGTTTTCTTATGAAAAATATTATGCTAATTGTGTTGGTTTTTTGATTAGATTTTTGGATGAATTTAATCATGAATTATAATTTATGGTTTTCATGATTATCTATGGAAATGGATTTAATTTTCTCTTCTTTGAATGTAAATTTTTAATGAATATTTAAATTGAAGTTCGTGGGTAAAATTACATTGCAATTATCTATTTGATTTGATGAGTTTGAAAGTTGATGATGATGATGATGATGGTTCTCATCAACATTATCATGATCATAATTATATCTTTTTTCAACGGATCAACTAGATAAATGTAAATAACTATATCACTATGAATGAGGAAATGTTATTCAGTTGAAGTCAGTCAAGTTGCAATTGATTAACCATAATTTTTATCGGTTTCGTTCAAGTAGACGCAATCAATCTTATTAGATGATTGCACATCAATTGCTAGTCAATTGTTCAATTTAATGATTGCCTTTTTGATCAAAGTTAATGACAATATCAATCTGAAGTCGACCGGAGTTTGACCAGATAATCGCTAGTCTAAACAAAGTGAGATAATTTTATCTCATAACATGGATTTGAATTTACCTGTTTAGCCTGAATCGATCACACAGATTGACCTGATGCTGAAATGCATAGAAATTTTAATTATTCAAAGTGTTAATTTTATTCGCTTAAACAATGGAGATTAGATTTTAACAGAATGGCAACAAATTTGCGAAAATTAGTGAATCAGCTGTGTGCGAATTTTGATTGTTTTATCCTGAATTGTGACAAACTTGGATTAGTTATTGAGGTTACAAAATTGGTTAACTCGGTAATCAAATTGAGCAAACTGTCTCAAAACGCACGATTTTTTGCAAGTAAAGCAAAATTAACTTGAATCGTGTTTCTGTGTAAGGGTTGATCATAATGAACTTGTAAAAAGGTTTCAACAATTGAATTTACAGCAAACATCATAAATGATTGAGAGATGAATAGATGAAGAATAATGCAAGATTCTTATTGTTAAGATGATGGTGATGATGGTTACGATGCATTATGTAGACTAAGAGTTAATCGTCATTATTGAATAACATTGTGAGTTTTTTGTTAATAATGATGTTGATAAATAACAATCAATCAGATTCACTGTTTGGTGCATTAAATGGATGTCAATCGATTTAATAACATTAGCAGATTAACAATCGCAAAATATGGTAAAAATCAAGCAGAATAACATCAAAACTCAACAAAAGTGAACGATAAATGTAAACGTTTAATAGTATTATTATAATACAATGAAATGAAATAATCAAATGAACAGAATGAATGAAAATCCTCATTGAAATCAACAGGTTTATCTAACGTTTTGAGTTCAAAAGTAATGCTAAAGAACCAAAAACCCAGAAAAACCCTCAAATTTCAACCAGAATCCAACTTAATTTTTGATTGATTAACCAAACATTCTGATTCTACAAAAATCGACTCGGATTTGAAGGTTAAATATAACAATTGAGTTGCGATTTCAGTCCGTTTAATGCAATAAATTTGCAGATAAAATTCCTTAAGGAGCATCAAAATTAATTAATCAATAAAATCATTTGAAAATGATATTCAAGTTTCATTAGATCATGAAATTTTCGCGTGCAAAAACAATTCCAATTAGATTATGTTTCTTTTAGTTCATTTTAATAGTTTTGTTGAATTTGAACATTTCCATGAAGAGCAAACTTGAAAACAAACATTGAAAATGTTTTATGCAGCTTTAACTCCATGAAGTTTTGCAAATGAATCAATTGCATTAAAAGAAGAGTCGATTTGAAAACTTTCATGTTTAACTAATGTACATTCAAAATTTTAATTAACAATCGATGAATTGCAATGATTGCAATCAAACAATTTTCTCATTGATAACCGAGCAAATGTATAACTGAAATAAGTTGAAGAGACTCGTCAGTTTTAACGATTGACATCCATCAAGCTGAAGTCATGGGACTAATTAACAACATTCAGTCTCTTCAGTTTAAATGTTAAGTCAATTAATCAGACACAGTTGAAGTATTATGAAGGAGTTGCTAATGTTTATTAAACGATTGTTTACAATTCTCGATGAAAACCGAAGCAAAATGCCTCACCTTTTTCAACTTTTTTGCTCTGCTCATTATAATGATAATGATAACACTGATGATGATGATGGTCAAAGGAGTAAAGATGTTGATGAGGATCAAGTTAAGCTTTACTCATAATCATGTAACGTCCATCAATTTAAGTTGCTTTTTCCCAAAGTGCAATTTACTTTTTTCTGTGTTAAACACATTGAAAGCTTTTCGTTGCTCTTTCACTTGTTCTACGCTAATTTTGTTGTGTTGTGCTTCCAATGCTTCGGATTCGCGTGAAAATGGCTCAACATTAACAACTGAACACTGTCTTTTTATAATCATTATTGTTACTATTATCGTTTAAGCCATTATTACAATCAAGAAAGTATTTATATTTTATCAAGGCAAATTATTACCATAAGGTCAAAAAACTTTAACAATTTAAGGGAAAATTTTGCAAAACTTTTCATAATTGATGTTGATTGTGTTAACTTTCGTCGCCTTGTGAACACTTGAATTGTGCTACGAAAATATCTTTATTGTTGGACTAAATTTTTCCATCAATTTTGCCAGAACTTTTAACGTGGAATAAACTTGAAATATTGTTTATTCTGATTCTGGTAGATGGTTCTGCATAGTTTTGATTGCGTCTTTGGTGGTTTCCAAACTTCCCATCACTTACCAAAATTAACGCTTTTAAAGTCAAGTAAAAAGATTAACCTTCAATTTTAATGTTAAAACCAAGTTAAATTGTCTTTTTATCCTAGAAAAAGTACGAAAATTAGTTTTCATTCAAAAGCAAAAACCTAATAAGAATAAAATGCAGGTATTTAATACAATAGAAGCATTAAACTGCCTAGAATATTTCAAACTCAATGAGTTTTATTGCCAAGAGAAGCTCAGAGCGCTTTAAAACGCATCGATAATGATAAAAAACCTTTGACTTTAAGTTACTTTTGCATAAACTTCGATTGAACTAATTGTTATGAGTTGGATGAACGAACATGAGATTCACTTAAATTTCTGGATAATTTGCTTTTCATAGATGCAAAGCCTAAAAAAGATCTGGAAACAGTGAAAAATTTTCATCTTTCATATTAACGCATCCAAATCTTTCATTTTTAAAATTTGAATCGTTTGAAACGTTATCTGGGAAAATCTTGGATAACATTATAATATATTCGCAGTGCAAAACTAATTTTACTTGCGATAAGTCGCATTGCTTTCTATTTGTTAAATTAGACAGGAAAAGATTGCCATGAATGCGTCCAACTTTAAAAATTCTGTTTATGCCGTTCGATGAATGCTGGATGAATTTTCTTGTTTCCTTGCTGTCAGATAATTTGCTGTAAAAATGATTGAGCTAATTGAATTTTACACTCTCATACCTTTGACTTGATTCTACTTTTAATGAAGCACAAATTGCAATGGTAACCTCATCCTTTACTCATCCTTTTTCCTCTTAATTATTTTTCACTTTTACTCTTGACCATATTTAATCCTTCATCAGTCTTCATCATCATCAACATCATCATTAGTCGGATGATCATCGTTACTTGAAGATTAAGTCAATGTAATTCAGACGGCTGATCATCAATTAGATTGATGAGCCTTGAGAATGATGAGTTACAAGAAAGGCCTTTACCCTTTCATTGAAAGTAATAAGCTAAAGAAAGATTGAAAATGAAGCAAAAAGAAACCCAAAACTGAGTAAATAATGGAAAAAGCATTTAATAATTGGCAAGGTTGATCTTGATCAAGGTGAGACGCGAAATTTGTTTATGCAAATGTGTTTAAACACACCTTAATTTGATTACTGCATCATCACAATATCATCACCATCAACTTGATCATAATAATCATCTTTTAACAGCTGAACATCTCAATTAACTTGTTTAATCCTTTCGGTTAACTGTAATAAAAAATGATTCAGTAAACCAAGTAACTGAGTCAGAGAAGGAAAAAGAGGAAAAATTTTACAAATAAAGTTAGAAAGATTATCATCACGTTAAATTAACTTTTTTGGCTCTTCTTTTCAATCATTACTGACCATTAGAAGGAAGTGACCAGGACAGTGAATTACAAAGAAAAAAGCGAAAGACATTAAAAAAGCACGAAAATGATGATGATGATGAAGAATGATTATGAGGAATCAACAATGATAATTAAACCTTGAAAGATATCGTTCAACAATTACAGACACAATGAAGAGATGATGATTCTATCCGGAAATCAAGGTTAATATAAGTTGAGTCGGTTAACACACGCCAAGCTACACATCAATCTGTATATCATATCTTGAGGCTCACCATTACTTTCTATTAATATCAGCATTTATCAAGAATTGGATCAACTCTTCATTTTCAATATTATACAATCACATTTCGAGAATATTCAGTTTTCGATTTGAAAGTTGATCAAGTTATTTGACTCTTTGACGGACATTGACAGCAGAGTTGTCGGATCATAAACCATTATGAATCTTTTGAAAACCACAGTTCAATTCGATTCTAATAAACATTTCTTTGAGCTATTTTGCTCTTTAAAATTAAGAATTATTCTTAAGTTGAGATCAAATTTACATGTATGATAAAGTTGAATAAAATGGTCTATTTGGGTTGTAGTTTGACACCAACTTTGAAATCCATTGGGTTTACAGAGAAAATTGAAATTCTATTGCTTCATGTTTTAACCTTTCTTTTGTTTCAGTGATTGCGCTTGATAATGTTAGTCAAGATCATTTCAGAATGCATTTGCATGAAAAGGGTGCATTTGCAGTAATCTTTTCCCTTTTACCATCCATTGTTTCAGCTGATTTGTTTAGCAAATCAGAGGATTGGACAGACTGGGGATGAAGAAGAGGTATTGCTCTGGGTATGTCTACCTCTACATTATCATTTTATGCCTTTTATTGTTGTAATCATGGACTTTTCTCCATGTTACTTTTGTGGTAAATTTTTCAAATTCATGATTCTTTTATCCGAAAAATTCCTTAACTAGTTATCCTTTTATTTGCGCATCCAAAACAATAGGAGTTGTAGTCATAGTTTACAATTATCTATTAGACTTTTCACCCTGAAGCTTCAGTTTCACTTGTAATGCTGATGCATGAAATGCAGTAGATAAAGAAATGTTTTTACGTTTAACTTTGAAAAGGAAATTTTGAGCATCTTGATTTTAAGGTAAATCATTCTGATAACAAACTGAAAGCTGTTTAACTATTGCATTTCAGTTTTGAAGGTTTTTTGCAAACACAAGGATGAAGGCATTGATTGTAAAGTTGAGAATAGTCTGAATTTACATGGAAAAGATGAAATTAACTGAAATTAAATTGTTAGATTAGATTGTAAAATTTTACTGTTTCAAAGCAATTATAATAAATTCAGAATGTAAATCAGGAAAGGCTGTAAATCACTAGTCTTTCAAACAAAAAGATTAAATAGACTTATAAGTATTCAAATGTGGAGTTTACCAGATTCAATGATAGCGAAAGGTTTGATTACCAATATTACATTTTCAGCATTATTGTGACAAAACCTTTTCCACTTGAGATAAATGTTGGCAGCTTTTATCTTCACACCTGATTTGACCATAATTCAAGCCGATTTTTTGTCTATTTGACCTTAGACTTTAATTTTTATAAATTTTTGGCGAAGAGCACAATTCGTTAAAGAAAAAACAAAGTTAATTTCTCAATTTTTCATTGATTAACTGTTCCAATCAAAGCAAGTTAAGGTTTGATTTTAGTTCATTATAATCTGAATTGAGTAAATAAAATTCAGTGCTGTTTAAATTGTTGTTTTACGTAAATATCTATAAACTTAAAAGAAAAAGTTTTTATCAACTTTAATATTTATTGATAAAAAATCTCATGATACGAGTAGCATTTAGCTAAGGCTAGGCATTCTTTCTGAGTTTTCAAAACTTGTGCTAAAAATGACCCATTAAGCTTTTTACACTTTTTGCAGAACCAAAGATTTGTGGTCAAAGATTCTGCTAAAAATATTTAGAATGTTTTCGATGCTAAATTTAACACATAATCGAAGTAACCGGCCAGAATTGTAAACCGATCATTCGCGTTCATATTACTCTTGCACATCTGCCAGCTTGACTTAATTCAAACATCGAAGTCAAGAGAAATATCAAAATTGATAAACATTTTCTTCGTGGACATATAGATAACACGTCGAACTAAAACAATTCTTAATTTCCATTTTTTGTAAAATTCTGAGAGAATGCATGGCATGATAATCGGAGAGGAATCAGATTTGACTCTCATCCTTGTGGATGAAGAAAAAAGTCAAAATTAATGTCTCAAGATAAATAAGAAGAAAAAGAGAGGAAATTTGATGATAATGAAGAAGCATAATAAGTGTATTAAATAATAAAATATTAGTTGGTAGTTTAGTTCAATGGCCACCCAAGGTACTTTAACCACACGTTGTACACGTTACCTTTACACTTGAAATTATAAATTAAATGGCCAAGTGGTGTATTAAATAACAAGGGGCAGACAAAAAGATGCTACAAGCTGAACATGATAATGATGGTGAAGATGATAATGAAGATGATGAGGAATCATTTGAGACCCTTTTACGTTTCAAAGGAAACTGTGTATCAAACAGGGAATGATGAGGTTACTACAATTTTTTGATTAGTAGTTTGAAGTTTTTTCATCTTCAAATGATGATGATGCTGGTGATGATGATAGTGACATGATACGCCAGATTTCTCACCGCCAATTCAATTGACAGATAACAATTTTGTGATGGAACATGAATTAGAAAAATAAATGGCTGATGAATAAAGGTGAGCCATGAAGAGCAAAAACGACTGTACATTGATTGCAACTTCCTTGTCTTAACAATTTATGCAGTCAAAACATTTTCCAATGAAATTTTGACTAAACTGAGCGAGTTTCAGAGAAAATTATGGTGATGATTAAGACCATGATTAAACTAAAGAGGACAAAAATACATATTTGGTACATTTGGTCCTTAATTTAGAACCCTTTCCGTTCAGTCACAACTTTGACACATGTTGGCAAATGTTGCATTCGCTTGTGTTGCATACAATGTAGACAAGAAAGAATTTCATTGAAATAAAATCGTCTTTTCGCAATTCAGCGCCTAATACTGAACATTGATATTTGGGTTTAATTTTCTGCCGTTTCACTCTTTTCAGCATTTTCATTTTGATTCTTTCTTACCTTTCCAGTTAATTGATTGTAATGATGAAAATTTAATTTCTTATTGAATGAAAGGTGAATAGAGAAGAATCTTGAGGATTAAAATTTTAATCTTGAACGGTTTGACTAATAGTCAAGATAAATGTTGATCTCTCAGCTTGATTCATGAATTGAATTAGTTTGGTAATGATTGATTACAATTATGAAAAAATTGATATAATATCAAAATATATTTCAAATATTATGGATATTTATTCTGTATATTTTTGCATGAATATATGACTTTGGGATAACAAGTGATCTTCAATCAAAAGTGATTTGAAAGCAAAAACTTGCAAACTTGTTCTTTTTTTGTTCCTCAAACGGAATTAATTCAATTCTAATAACAAAGTGATTGATCCATATTATCATTTATTATCCAACAAATGATAGGTTATCATTTATTTTACCAAAGCATACAAATGTTAATAATAAAGGTAATAAGGTAATATGGCTCATTATTATGGTAATTATTGTTGCGAGTGAAACAAAATAGCAAAATAATAATCTTAACCTTCAAACTTTACCTTTATTATCTGACCAAATTGGACAAAGCAACAAGAATGTTATCTGATTAATATCACTTTCATTGTAACCAAAATAACAAAATGTTATTCAATGTAATACGTTTCTTTCATTCCAATTCAAATGCTGTTGTACCAAAATAATGATAGAGAGTTTATATGTAAACTTTCAACTCTAACCTTGAAGGTTTGTCAGGTAATCAGAGTTTATCCAAGAAATAAAATTGAACTTGAATTGAATCAATTGAGTCAATTTTCTCAATAATAGCCTCCAAATAATAATGTAAAATACAAAATACAAACTAATAAATGTGCCAAATAGATGGATTTTAACTCTCTGTAAGGCCTTGCATAGACTTTCAGTGAAGTTAAAATACACATTCAGGATTTTTAAGCGTACAATATCAATCGATGATGTTTAATCTCATCTAGATTTCATCTGATGATTTGAGTTTTAAGTCAAATCCAATGAGTTTGTAAGTTTTCCTCTTTGATTGTTTCAACTTCACTTTGACAAACAAGAGACTTGAATGACTTTGCAGGTTGAGATCAATCCTTGAACCTGTGAAGCTTTTAAGGAGTTTTATTAAGCGTTTTAAGGTGAAAATTGAACGTTAAGGTGAAAGATGTTACAAAATGGTCAGAACTGAATTAAGAGTGTTATTGAACCGATTGTGATTGTTAATTGTTAATCGAAATCTCCTTTTTTGCAATATTTTAAGACAACAAAAAAGAGTAAATCAAAATTGAGTTTAACGGTTAGGAAATGATAAAGGAGGAAATGAGCGATGATTCGGATGATGAAGATTCTCTGTACTGTGTAAAAGGTGTTAATAACATTGCATCTCAAGGTTTATAAGCTAATTTAGTATCATTCAAGATCCTAATCATCCTAATCATTCTTTTCATCATGAAAAGCAGAGAAAGGAAAATGAATAACGCAATAAATATCCGCATTAAATGGATTCTCTGATCCATCTTGTTCTCATCAATGGTCATCTTGACCAAAGTAAAATAAACAACCTTTACTCGGATGCTTTAATCACAAAACCAATTGTAATCATACAATTGAAACTTAAAGATGGTCTAATACAATAGGAATAGAGATGAAGATGAAGAAAAGGTAAAGAAGTTAAACAGGAAAAAGAAACATTTCTCTAGCTATGGAATCAGAATTTATCTCTTTTTGTTGAATTTACTCTTAATCATCATTTTCATCCTGACCATCTTCTTGGTAGATCTGTTCATGTCAGTTGAATGGCCTGTAATCCATTAGAAGTTGTAATCGATTCAGAAGCAAGATGAGAAGATGATGAGGTACAAAGTTAACCAGTAGCTATCAATCAAAAGGTTGTTAAGACGCTTTTACTAGGAGAAAAAAAAGAAGATGAAAAACTGTTAAAAAGAAGAAAAAGATTCGTATTTTAACCCGATCATCACTAATCTTCCGGTTAGAAGGTAAAGTATAATGCTGTTTGATGACGAGCCAGGCCATAGACCCGAGTAACTGGGAGTTAAATAATCACGGAATCCTATTTAATTTCAGAAAATGAAAGCTTCTTCATTCTTTATATTGCATTTCTTAATCTTCTTACCAATGTTTTAAAACATTGAAATTGATTTTGTGTTTTATTTTCACTTTTTATTATCGTATTATCATTAATACTGTTAAATTGATTTCAAAATTTAAACCTTGTTTTGCTGGATAAACAATTGATTGCAACAAACTTGTTGCCTGTAATTTTATTAATTAACTGCATTCTCAGATTTCCAATAATATATTACAATTATAATACAATTACTTTTCAATCAATAAAACTGTTATGACTGATATTTTCAATTTCATTCAAATTCAATTCAGTGTTCATTTCAAGAAGGATTCAAGTTACAGATAATGCTTTCAAGTTGATTAAAGCCATAATATTTCCAATGTTTGCATCAAGTTTTGTTGAACTTTGAATTGAAAAAAATGTTTCCTTTAATCAATCGAACAGATAAATCATTGTTTCAAAGTAATCAATAAAGCAAGTCTATTATGAATCAATAATGAATTATGCTATCTTTGAAATTGATTCAACTTCTTTTCCTTCAAGCTGAATTCAATGAAAACTATGTGCGGAACTGAACCAATGAATCAACCTTATTATTCAATTTAAACCAAGTAAATGCAAAATTAACATAATGATTTTGATCGCAATTATTTCAAGATAACTTTTGATTGGATTGAGAGTGGGACAATTCACTGGTTAAAATGGTTTCCATCGTGTTGATCACTGAATTTGTCATGAAGGTTGAGGAAGTTTAGTCTGATTGTAAAAAGAGAGAAAAAATGATTTTCTTGATGTAAAAGGGAAAAATCAGTGAAGAAAGAAAGGTGATGATGGTGATGATGATAAAAGAAGGTACAAGGTGAACAATTGACAGACTTATTCTTGATGTCAATTGTTGATATTATTGGTAACAGTTTCCGCCGATGAGTTCTGAGGACATCAAATAATAATGACAATATTAAGTTGAATCAAAAAGAGTTGTTTCCTTATTTTTATACGGAAGCTTAAGCCTTTTCTAGTTGATATTTGCAATTTGAATCAAGAGACGCAAATTGATGAGAAAAGAAAGGTTAATAATGAGTTGCAATGATATTTATTGAGACACTCCATGAAATTAATAAGGAACCCAATAAGCTGAACAATTGACATTACCAAATGATTACTTTTTTATCATCTTAGATTGTTCTTAGCTTTACTCTTTACCTTTAAATTGTTCATTTTCAACAGAAGCAAAACTATTATTGTCATCAAACTGCTTTACATAATATAACTGTCAACAAACATTGAATAAATCAATTGTCCATGGATAATGATGAATAACATTGGCTGCACTTTGAAACCATTAATACAAGGAACTGCAAATTTTTGGTCCTTTATGAGCGACTTCAAGCTAAATACCAGAAACTTAAACAATCAAAAGGACAAAATGTTTCATGAAAATTCGCTTGAAAATGCGAGAACAAAAATCAAATTTCGTCGATGATATTCTTGAAACTTTTATCTTTCTTTTCTTCTTCAACTCATCAGCTTACAAGTAAAGTGAATATGCATCGAATTGGCTGGAAAGACGAAGCTGTCCAAATGAGCCTCAAGTTCGCTTTATTGAAAAGTTCTGAGCAACATGTAAAAACCAATGATGTTTTACCATTAAAATCAGTTCAAATTTTAAGCATCTATGAATGAAACAATTTTTCGGTTAAATTTGCATGGTTCAAATGGTTTCATCTTCATTGAAATTCTTCAGTGCCTCATTCTAATTTTCTTGAAGAAAGTAAACAAACGCTGAATTAATTTGCTCACCACAGTTGAAACCAGAATCTGGTTTTGAACCAAGCTTGCATTCCTGCTTGGTAAAAATGAAATAAAATGTTTAGTAAAGCTGAGAATGAGTTGAGGAAGTCATCATTTAGAGAAATTCATCTATCATTGTAACTTGACCATCATGGACAAAATATTGTTTTACATTTTGACCTTAACCATCTTAATCAACGGTCAATCTGTTGATTCTTTCAGCAAAAAAACAGCGGCATTAAGTTAATATGAGAAAAGGGAAACAAAAACAAAACCAGAAAACGTTTTCAGTTTCAAAAACAGTTTCATTACTATTCATAGGGAAATGATGTGGATAAGATTAACATGATATATACATGATGATGATATACTTGATGATGATGGTATAAAAGGACAAGTTAGGTACACCAGGAAAGATGATGAAAGTAAAGATAAAGATTAAGAAAATGAAAATTGTCATTAAAATATATGGAGAAAAAAACTGTTAGAATCATTAACAAAATGAAAAACGTGTCTTCACTATCAAGATAGATATGATCATGTTTCTATTTTTTGTGGCACCAGTTGAACTGAGTTTTATCATCATCATTTCAAGACTCAAATGTGAACGTGTTAATGTTTCAAGAGATTGACTGACAACAGCAACAAAAAACAAACTCACGGAAGAGCCGTAAGTATTGAGATTTACAGAAACAAGAAGCTGGAAAAGAGTTGATATTAAGAGCTTGCAGTGTGTATTAATATCATCATTAGCATTATTATGGTTATTATTGGAATCATTTTCAGTCAATGTTTCGTGAACATTTCAATGTCATTACTAGTCAATTGGAAATTTAAATTGTATCAGAATCATTACAGAATGAATGGCGAAATAAAAAGTAACTTCAACTGAAAATGATAATAAAAATTATGATTTGCAACTGTAACTGAATAAAATTTTACAGATAAAAATGTTTACCCTGAGAATCTTGAATAGGAAAATTAACTCTTAATTTCCCTTTAACCTTATATTGTTAATCATCGACAAGTTAATTGTTGAAAGGTTTTTTTCATTTCACTGATCTAACTTTATTGTAAACCTTTTTTACCAGTTTTTGCTTCAAATATTTTCATTTCTCTGTGAAAAATAAATGAAATGATTTATGAAAATACATTTTAAGGGTTTTAATGTCAATATCATCATTATGTGTTGTTTAATTAGCTGCCTTTTTATGTTCATCGTAAGTTTATCAATTCAATGCGTTTGATTGTGCAAAATTAAAATAGCAATTTAACTTTTAATGGATACAAATGTCTCATTAATTGTCATCCATTTTAATCATTACTGTCAAAATTGATGTAAACATAAAGTTCACTTTTTTTGGGTTGACTTTTTTCCCAAACATTTTACACAGATTTTTACGTCTTTTAATCATAATCACGCAATTGCTTGCAATTTAGTTTAGTTAAATTATGATTTGAAATTGTTTCAATTGCTATTTCAACTATAATTTGTTGTTATTTTTAACTTTACTTTTCCTTCTCACTGTTTTTTATTTAGGAATTGATCAACTTAATTAGATTTTAATAGTTTAACTTTAATCCTTACGATTAAAAATCTTGATATGGTTAAATGATATTTTGTTTTCATTCATTTGGATTAATCAGTGATTTACTGTCAAATAAACACTATTCATGTGATATTTTTGAGTCTTTAATTTTTATTCAATCGCTTTAATCTGAAAAATTATATCTTTTAATTGTATGAAAAAATGTCCTGAAATATCAGGTTTACAAGAGTTACCAGGATTAAGCTGGATAGTTAATTAGGATTATCTTGTGAATTATGATACATTTTATGATGAAAATTCTTGTTAATCCAAAATCTCATTTCTTTATAGCATCAGTTTTTTGTTTTTAACTCATTGTATTCAAACTACATGTAGAATCGTTAATGAAACTCAGAATGATTTGTTTGATTTTTCTGCCATTAATTTGAAAAAGATGATCAATTAGGAGTTAACTGTTATTAGTGTTGGATGAATTAATTGATTGGTGAGGTTGGGTTAAGTTGGGTTACTGTGATTAATTAGCTTTATCTCGTTGGATTTTGATTGATCGACGGATGAAAAGCGATCACATAATTACAGACCCAAACGGATTCATCTGATTTGTAATCTAATCATGTGTTTCGCTGACGTTTCGGGTAACTGGAATTGTGATAAATTGACAATTAACAGTGTTAACAGCAAACACGAATCTTTAATCTTTTAATCTTGCAATTGATGGTGTCAATAAATGGACGAAATCAATCCAAAAAAGTACGATTAAATAAGAAAAACAAGCTTATCATTTAGCCCTGATGTTCAAGATTGAATAGTTTCTATTATTAAATAATATAATATTTAAAAATCAAGATTCAATGGTTAACAATTTTTATCCATGCATGTATTATAATACCACTTCTGCCCTCTATACAGTAGCAAACCAACTTGACATTTAAAATTCAGTTTGTCCAGGTTTTCAGTTATCGTGATTTGAACGATAATTTAACGGAATCGAATCTGATATTAATGAACTTTTCATACCTTGAGTTGATTAATAATGAGATTTTCAAATTGCATTTAGATTTTGGGTTTTGTTTTTTGGTTATCACTAGATGGAGACACTAAACACACTACATGGTTTGGGTGTCTTAAGACAAGTTTGAAAGTGACCTGGAAAAAAGCTTTTGATTGTTGATTGTTATACAAAACAGGTAAAAAGCTTGATAATGTGCCTGCGAAAAGTTGAATATAGGTCAATCAAAGATTTTCAATTTGGGTTTGGTCCATTCAAAAGTAGAAAAGATAAATTTTTAGCAAGGAAAAGTGAAACATTGCTAAGAAAAGAGTTAACGAACAGTTTTCAATCCTCAAAGAAGTTAAAATTCATTTTTCTTGGGCTACCTTTATATTGTTAAAAAGGTTTAACAATGTGATTGACTTGTCTGTGGGATTTGACCAAACGGCCAAACAAAAGAAATGAGAAATAAGAAATATAAATAAAAATAAAAATATAAAGGAAACTATTAATAACTTGTGCAAGTATTTGAGAATGACTTTGCTTTTGCAAAAAAATGCAGAAAACAAGACATTCCCACATCATGTTAATTAATTTCCGATACATTTTGACTGTTGACTACACGACTAAAGGTTGATTATGCAAAGTAAAAAGAGATGTTGATCGTTGAGATATAATAGTAAAGGATGAATGAGTATAAAATGAATGTAAATAAAAGAAACGAGAAATTATAAAATGTGAAAAGATTGAGTTTATTAATACCTTTTTAAATTTAACCTTGTTGTATTAAATCAACTTAAATGTCTAGACAACCATAAATTTTAAATCATCACTGATGATTCATCAGTAAGCATTAGAAATAATCAGAAAACCAAAGTAAATACTGATAATCTAGGTTAAAGTAAAGGATAAAAATGAGATCAAAATAAAAGTAAAATGTTACCTCAAGTTTCTGGTCAAATTTTTGGTCCTGGAAACAATCAAATTAAAGGAGTTGAACATTGTTGTTTACTGGCTTTTCCTTGGTCAACGGTGAAATTATGTTGCTATTCCAGTTGAATTTAATAAAAATAATCCAAAGATGGTAACAAATTAAAATGAAAAATGAAATTAATAAAAAGGACTTTTTTGATAAACAAACGGAATGTAAGTTGAATTAAATGCGAAAAGTTTGGTCAGTAGAGGATTTTTTCGATGTCGATTTTGATTTAGCGATATATCGATGCAACTTTCTCTCTTTTGTGTGTTCCCTCTCTTTCTATTTTCACTGTCTACGCGTTCCCGTTTATTAGAAGTTTATGTTCACAATCGTGATTCTTAAAAGTGTTTCATGTATTCAGATTGAGAAAGAAGAGAGAAGGAAAGAGTGTCTAAAGGAAACAAGAAATCATTTTGGGTGCGGTTTATCGTAAAAGCGTTGGACCAAGGACCGGTTGAATGAGAGACAATCACTTTGTTACCGGTTACATCTGTTTGACTCTTTTTGTTTAATATTGTTGTTTGGTGAAAGGTGATCAATATAATGACTGATGTCCATCAATATAATTGAATATCTTTTAAATCTTGTTGAATGGCTGATTAGTTGATTACAATAATTACTGCTGGTGTAATCTTGAGCGAGAAACTAAAATTTATTCTAATACTATTTTCATCTTTTAGTAGTTTGGTCATAAACCCATGTTGACCTTTGTGGTATCAAATGATCCATTTTAAGCTACTGTTATGGAATTTCTTGGTTAGCTCATTGCTGACTATTTACAATTATGAATTATTGGTTGATTAACAATTATGAAATTCAATGCTGGTTTGGAATTGAATCTGCTTCATTTAAGTTTAAAAAGTACTTTCACTTTTACCAACAAAGCACAGGTTTACAAACAAGCAGCAACTCCATAGTTTTAGATTGTTATAAATTTTAAAAATATCAAAATCGCCTCGAATCCACAATGAGATTATATAAATTGATCAATCGGAGGATTGTCATTTATAAGTCTTTGAAGATATAAATGATGCATGATGTGAATAATAAACAAGAAACTTTAAGTCACTAGCATGATACCGAATTTTTTCTTCACTCCATTTTCGGTTTTTGAATGAATTATGACTTTCCAATTTGTAGGAATTAATTATATACTAATTCTGATGGCTATAATGGCACACCTGCAAACAGTGTTGATTTCATGATGAAATTTTCATCCGATGAAAGTATTGAACAAAATCTGCCATCTGGCTGAGATAATTATAACTTTTAACTTTAATTTCTGTTTTTGATCTTTATTTAATCTATTATATAATACAGTGCAATCGAACACTAAATAGGCCTAAAAGTAATGAAATAGTGGGGAATAGTACTAATCACTTGACGTGCTAGTGACACATGTTTTAAATAGGTTGGGAGTCAACCAAAACAATTGCTGAACATTGATGCTTATATGCTTAATTATGTTTAGTGCAGAACTTCTTTTACCTGAGTTTGATAAAAATAAGAAGTTTTTCAATATTTATTGGACATACTCGCGCAATTTATTGAACTATGATCAAAGAGTACTGATGGAGCATATTAGTTTAGGTCTAGTAGGATCATTTTTAAATATCAATTGGGTAAGGTTGAACATTCATCCGTATTGTCTATTCTCCGAGCTAAGCCACTGCATCTGGTTCGGCTTAAGACTGGTGGTAGCTTTGACAAACTTTCAAACTAAATTGGTTTACAATTAACTTAATTTAAATATGGATTATCTTTAATTAACACATGAAATATATAAAGAGGCACAACTTGCATTTGGAAGTTCATTTTGAATTTGAGTTTTGTTTGACTTTTCCAGGTTTTAACTATGTCACAATTAAATAAGCTAAATTTTTCTAATTTTGACTCGGTCATTGTCTCCCCAAATGATTCGATTCCTGGCCTACAGTACATAATTGATTCAAAACTTATCCCCAATGAACATCCAAAAAAGTGTATTAAACCTGGTTGTGATGGAATGATGGTTCTGAGTGAAATCAAGCTATCAATGCTAGGGAAAGGTTTTGTTTGCAGAAAGTGTAGGAAGCAAATTAACTGGACCAAAGGAACTATCTTCGAAAGTTGCAAATTGACTATTTTGGTATACCTCAAGCTCATCTTTTGTTGGTGTCAGAATAAATCAATCAAAGTTACATCAATGGATCTCGGAATAAGTGAAAAAACTGTGTTAACTCATTTTCAAATGCTAAGAATGGTAAGTAAATTGTGTTGATGAGTAAAAATATGTATTAACTGTTTCTTTTTTCATTACCTAGGTTTGCTACAATATAGTTAACAGAGATAAGAAGATGATTGGAGGTACAGGTAAAGTTGTAGAAATTGATGAAACAATGGTCTACAAACGCAAGTACAATCGTGGAAGATTATCTTCAGCGCAAAAAAGACAAGTTTGGATATTTGGTGGCATAGAACGTGAATCGAAAGCCACATTCGCAGAAATTGTCGAGAAAAGAGATGAAAAAACTCTACTTGATGTGATCAAAAAAAATATATTGCCTGGTACAACGATTTATTCTGACTGTTGGAAAAGTTATAATAATTTGGATCAATATAATTTTTATACCCATGACACAGTTAATCATTCCAAAAATTTTTTAAATCCTAATAATCAAAAAGTGCATACCCAAAATATCGAAAGGAAATGGAGGTCGTTGAAGGATCATATACCAAAGTCAGCCAATGGACCTAATAGAGATGATCATTTGCTCGAATTTTTATATAAGTCCAAGTACCACAGCAAAAATCAACCAGCTCTTAATTTTGAAATAACATTAAAGCATTTACAAAACAACCCATTTTCTATGGATCAACTTGATGTATTTGATTATGCTTCCTGACTCTGCTTACACTTGTGTTAATTAAAGATAATCCATATTTAAATTAAGTTAATTGTAAACCAATTTAGTTTGAAAGTTTGTCAAAGCTACCACCAGTCTTAAGCCGAACCAGATGCAGTGGCTTAGCTCGGAGAATAGACAATACGGATGAATGTACAACCTTACCATCAATTGGGTTCATTTGTTATAGTTAGGAGCAACTAAGAACAGTAAAGTCAAGTCTGAGTAAGTTAGGCTCTTAAGGTCAAGAATTTTTGATTGAATACATGATTATGTTAAATTTTATTTGGTTTGGTTAAAATTGTTCCTAAATGTTCATTTGATCTTGTTTGTTTCAACTGTATAGTCAAACCGCAATCAATGGCAACAAAATACGATTTTCAGATAACTATCAGATTTTTTTAGCTTTAATCTATAGTAGGCTTTATCATGAAAGACAACTTAATTAATGGTTGAAAAATGATTCTATCGATGGGTTTGATTATTAAATCTAATTTAAATTTGAATATTAATAGAGTGCATTTCCAAATTTGAAGATTGATTCTTTTATCTTTATAATTCTATTGTCTCTAATTATATTGATCGGGTTATAAATTTAATCGATTAGCTTAATTATGACAATAAAATTTCCAATTGAATGACATTTTGGCTACAAACGAATTGATTGCTGTTTAATTAATTTTCCTATTATAACTGCTTTAACCTATGTTAACCGTAAGGAACTTTGTTGACCAATCAACTGAGAAACACGTCAAAAGTCAATCTAGTCTGGCATTAGCGAATAATTGTGACTTTAAAATTCAATAATCACAATCACAATCAAGCCTTTCTTTCCTGGTTTATCATGAAACCAACCTAACACTTTCTTTCTCTTTCGCGCGCTCTTTCTTTTTCTTCTCCCTCTTAACATGTTAAGTCGTCATAAAAAAGTTGCCATTTTATTGTTTGGCTTTTCTATTAAAGCTTAATACTGATTAAACTTTCAACTTTTCTGTTATTCTGACAATCCATATCTACCGGGAAATAATCAAATACACCATCAATAGTCTCAAGCAAACTAAGTAATCGTCAGATCAGTGTTTATGTGTTGACAAAATATTGCGTCTTCTCACCAAAGTGATTGAGGATCGTCTGGCAGATAAAAGTCGAAACATCTGTACAGGAATATTTTTTACCCGTTTTTCAAGTGTGATACGAGCCAAGATTTGTTAACTCAGTGCTATCAACAATTATGTCTCTTATTGATTATGGATCTTATGAGAAAGCAATCTGGGGTGATTACAAAGTTGATAGAGCTAAAGACTTTTTCCTGGTCAATAACAGTTGGGGTTTACCTTTACTACTTGCCCTTCAGTTAGCTTTTGTCACTTATTTTGGACCAAAATGGATGAAAAATCGTAAACCGTTCGACCTGCGACCCCTAATGATTGTTCTCAATGGTCTTCACTTTGGTACCTATGGATGTGGAATCCTAATCTTGGGTTATGGAATCAATTTAGGTCGTGATTCTTGGGCTTGCAAGTCAAAGCCATCTGAAGAGTTTCGTGATGATGTTATGATTCGTATTGCCTATGCCTTATTTTGTATGCGATTATTGGAGTTGTTTACACCTATTATAATGGTGTTGAGGTGCAAAAAAGGTCAATCTCCGTTCGCAAACTCTCTTTATAATGCTCTATACATTTTAATTATTTACCATTGTATGAACCGTTACTACAAGGATGTAGTTTACCTTTACCCTTATACGGATGCCATGAAAATAACGCTGCGATCAGCTTACTATTCATTAACATCACCAGGACCAGATTTCCGCCGTTATATTTGGCCAAAAAATTATATAACTGGTTTTTGCCTTGTTATATGTGTTCTCAATGTCTACCATTTAACCTACATGATCTCAAACAACTGTGATGGTCCAAAGATAATTATGTACGCATTTCTGCTTCTGTCCAGTTCTGAAATTGTCTTTCACTTAACCAAACTTTTCTCATCCAAGGCCAAAATCTCTCAAAATGAACAATTTGGTGAAAGAGTGGATCCCAAATTGGACTGAAATTTCTAATTCTCCAATTCAAATATCAGAGTTTCTCTCCTTGGCCCTGTTGATAACTCAATAAATTTAAAAGATTTGACAAAAAGTAGTTGAAAATGTTAAGTATTTTTTTGGTTTTGATCTCACCTTGGATTTGAATTTCTAACAAAATTGTTCCTCGTTTATGCTGCTGTTAATTATATCTTATTGCTGGCAATGATTATCACAATTATCATTATCTCTGAGTTATTCAACTTCTCAAAAATTGTTTCCAGCTCAAGGAAACAATCATTTCTATTTTCACTCCTTTTCAAATAAGCCTGGAAATTACTTGTTAAGCCTTTGATTGATCATCCAAATTATTATTTCAAATTGGTAAACAAGGACAAAGGGAACCACAAAAAGCCATCGATGATTTTCAATAATACTCTAGGCAAAAAAACATCTCATAAATCACTAGCTATTTTATCATCTTGATACAATCTACAATTAATGCCCCTTTAGTTGCGAATAGTTAATCACCTAATTAACTAACAATTTTTATTTACTTGGAAAACAAGACGTAAGCACAACTCAATTCATTCTTGGCCAACATCTTAATAAACGTAAATACACAAGCAACTTCATTCTTTTAAATTGTCTATGACGAAGTTGAATATAAATATTATGAGCAAATTGCATGATTTAAAAATCAAATTTGCATATGAGACAAATTGTAATTTTTTTGTTAAGCAATAAACAGCAACTAAAACCAATCTTCACTGAATGTACTCAATTCAATTTAATAACATTAATATCTTATTGTTCCATGAAAAAATACAAAATTCAAGCATTTACTTGAATAAAGGTATCAAACCTGACAATTAGTAATCTTCACAAAAGTCAAGCTCAATTGAATTGAAACTAAGCAAACTGAAATCAAATTAAATTTTGATTACATTTATCCTGAAATTTTGGATTTAATTGAAGTTTATTATTTATTTTTCATTTAATCTTGATTCGGAGTGATGGTGACAAAATCTTGCACTGTTTCAACTTTTGGGTCAAAAGTGTCAACCTCTCCGAGCAGATCTCAATGACCAACAGAAAATCAAATTGAAATTTCATTTACATTAATCTTCCTTATATTATAATATAATCATTTCTTATGGATCATAATTTGAATGATAGTGATTAGTGGATGTCTAGACATGAGCAACAACGTTCAAAATAAGCTCTTTAAATTTAAGTCAGTATCTTAATTCGCAGACAATCAAAGTAATTATGATTCTCATTTCCACTCGTGCTAATCAATTGAAAGCATGCTATAAATCAATTCAGACCATTCAATTGATTATTGTCCAGTCAGTTTTAAATCTTTACGCTTGATATGCCCTTTTAGCTTAAGTGAAAAAGATTTAATTAATCGCTACTTGTAAATGTACTGTTATAAGGCGCTTTTGGAAGCAACACAACTTTTAAGTCACAGAATAACATTAAAAACTATAGTTGACATTTAGCTATTGATTTGTAAGGTCGGTGAGTAGAGTTTCGTTGAATTATGTGCACTTGTAGATTAAAATACAGTTGAAAAGCAAAGAATGGAGTGATTGAGGTGCAAATCAGTTTTTTATACAACTAAGATAAATATTTTGTAAGCAAAAAAATAGTGAGTTACATTATGAAGGAATGAGTTTGAACACTTGGTTATCCAAGATTGATAGAAGTCTCAGTAAAAATTTAAAGAATGGAATGAGTTATATGAGATTCTTGTTTAAAAATTGTCAGTCAATTCCATGAGCAGCTCCAGTGGTTTGGAATTTGTTTGGAGATTCTGGAGGCGTCAGGTTCACAAAACGTCTTGAATTATAAAATATCGCAAATTGTCTTTGTTTTAAGCGAGGAAAGCTTTGCTTTTCCAAGTCGATCTTGAGCTGTTCATGATCTTTCATCATCATGACACACAATTAATTAGGTTCAGTTGCGTTTAATACTGATAATGCAATAAAATTTCAGAAAGAAAGAAAAAAGAGCAAAAATATTCAAGCCTAGTAAAGTACAAAAAAAGTAAGAAAAAACATTTAAAGATATTTCAAGCTACCAAAAGGGAAAAGATGATGATTGGTAAAATGGATGTCACACTGTAAGCTATTAATTGACTTGATCCATTACATCCATCACTGTTACAAATACACTCTTCCACTGTGGGCAATCCTTTGTCGCTCACATCCTTACAACCCATGGATTCGGGTTTATTGGGAGTATTTGCGTCCAAAACACCACAGCTTCGTACGTTGAATGTTTCACCATTAACTGAAGAGACAGAAAAGAATCAAAAGTGAATTAATATACAAAATTACGATAGTTGTTAAACAATTGAAACTCACCATTTTGGGTTATCTTTAGGCAAACCTTTTCATTGTCAGCACACTTTTTCTTGGCAAACAGTTCGGGCATAAAAGGACTATTGCAGCCAGAATTGATGTTTCCTTTGCACATCCAACATTCAAGTCCATTAACGGTTACTGGTTATTTAGGAGAGAGTAGAAAGAAACAATTAAATCAATTGATTCAGTTTGTATTATTGAAAAGTCGCGATTCTTTCCTAGCATCAAAACGCTTGTAATGGTTAGAGTTGCAGTAAACATGTAAACGCCATTACATATAAAAGTCCAGTTAATATGAATGTTGGTTTAAAAAAGCTTTAATTTTTCATATAAATGTTGCTTATCAAAGAGATTTCAAAGTGAACTGAAAAATCCGTAAATTTCAGTAAATAATCGCGATTGGCTATTTTAATTACATGTATTTTTTATTGAGCAAATTTATATAATAATTATTGGGTCTACAAAATAAAAGGTTAAAAAGGTGAGTGAATATTAGTATGCGTATTAACTAGTCAATAGTGAAATTTAAATTATATTATCGGTAATTGATTAAAAATTAAAATCATTTTAAGCAATTAATTGGAATTGAAAGGTTAAAGTGTTACAGATAGAAGCTAAATATGCAAGCTTTTTGCTGCTTTTTTGTCTGTTGATTTGGTTCATCATTGTTTCAAATGTTGACAAAAAAACAATTACATTGATTTGAAATATTAATTTGACAATTTCTCTTCTTTTTTAATTATTAATTCAATTTCAGTTTTAGTTTTATGTCTTTGTTTATTATTAAGTTTGTGATAATATTGATGTTTTCCCATTGAAACAAGATATTAATTTAAAAATTAGCAGTAATTAATATTGTGTTTACGGTTGCACTTGATTGTTAAGTTATGTAGGCTAGTAATTGAACAATTGCAAGCCTTTAGTTACTTGGAGTCAGCTAATGTTAGATTTTGATAATAAGCGCAATTGTTTAGTCTTTTGTCAATCAGAATCGAATTAAATACAGACGATTCTGGTTGAGGTTTCAAATGGTTGACTTTGATTGCATTATTTAATCGATTGATTAGTTGTGTGTTTAACGTTAAAAGGCAGTGTCGAGTGATATGAGAAGCTGCCCAAAAAGCGTGAATAATTTTCACAATTATTGAAGTAGTTTGATGTGAATAAAATCAAAATTAGTTTTCTCAATGTTATATAAGACATTTTAAATAGCACAATTTGAACGCCAAATGTAATAAAACTGACCAGTTGGCAGAGTCAATGTTTCATTGGTGAGAGTTAAGACTAAAGAGTTTCAATTGAATATCTTAATACATTTGAGGCAGTGCAAATATCAATCGACCGTCTTTTCAAGCAAGTTTTAACAATTAGCTAAAATTAGAAATAAATTAATTGCTAATTTCGAGAATAGTATTTTAGACAAATTAATAGCAATTATTCTTTGAATCTTTGGTTAATTTAGCAGCATAACTTAACCTTATAAAGGTAAGTCTTTTTTTCTTTGGTGTTGATTATTTTGACGATTTTGTAGTTCAGTAAATTGTCAAAGAGTTAAAATTGAACATTAAAACAATTGATTAGAATGATGAAGACTAGAATGTACGATTTGGATTCGATAAGATTAGACTGGAATGGCCAAAAGTTGTATATTACTATGGATTTTTGGGAAATTTCTTTAAATTTGATGATGATTTTTGGTTTGTTTTGATTTTTTCGTTATATCAAGTATATTAAGATGACTATTGATTTAAACTAGAGTATTGGTTAACGAGTTGATGAAGCCTAATGTGAATAAGGGAATGATTAGAAGAAGAATGATGGACGTTGATTGAGGAATAGCTCCTTGGTTACATAAATCACCTCTGCAGACACAGTGGGTATGAGTAACACCTAAAGATCCGGTTCGCTGTGAACAGATAGGCTCTTCGCTGGCCGCATCGAACCAACCACATGAACGGAAAACTCGAACAACATTTTCAACTGTAAATAATTAAGTTTGAAAAGTTTGGAAAGGTGAAAAGAGCGGAGAAAGAAACGATTCATGTTAGACTAATGGCAATATAAATGATACAAGTTTCAACTACTACATATTGTATCTAATAGGACTTGACAAGGAAAAGTTAGCTTTATCAAGTTGTCAGTGCGTGTTTATCACTGCTATTTTGTTGTTGCTACATGAATCAAAGCATGGTTGTCATAGTTAAAGTTAATTGGAGTTTGAGGATGATCATGAGAAATGGGCTAACCTTGTATTGTAACAATTAACTATTAAATGGTAAGGAATTAAGTATGATTAAAGAATGAAAGAAAAAGGTTGCAGTAAAAATAAAATGATGATCATAATACATGCATTAGAGCGATGATTTAGTAGATTGTATGGTAAATTGTAAAAAAGCTTCAATTGTGAGGTTAACTTGGAAGAGACAAAACTACGAGTTATTAATGGTAAGGAAGCAAATAAAGCAAGCAAAATTAAGAACAATGTAAATTGTCAATGTGAGAAGGTTTTGTGTGATTCTAGAGCATTGTAATTATTATGAATGGGTTCAAATGAAAATTATGGGCAAGACAAGCTGATGCAGATGAATGAGAATAAGTTAACCTTTTTGTACGACCTTCCGACAGACTGCAATATATTGGGATCCATTGCGATCAACGTGAGGCGCTAAACCTTGATGGGTTTCATTACGAACTACTTTGTCGATCTCTTTGTCGCAATCAGCTTGATATTCGAGTGCAACTGCACCAGTATCTGGTGGATCATAGGGATCCGAACAGTACGGTTTGGATAAAGAGTTACACTTGTAACAACGAAGACCATTGACTGTGAGAAAGTAAAGGAGTTCAAGAGGTGCTTTTGTTTAAAATTGTAAATCATGAAAATCAAGTTAATCAGGTCAACTTGACTCTGTGTCAAAACTCCACACCAATCAATTGATTGTATGCTTGAGATTCAGTGTGTGAGTGAATTAAATATAATCAATACACACAATTGGTGTGGGTTACATGAAAAAAGGGATTCAAGTTAAAGGTAAAAAAGAGTCAACAATTGTCTAATTGTGGACACTTAATTTGGTTTAATGGTTGCAATTAAACAGTAAAGTGATTGAAAGATGTGGATAAAGCTGAGTAAATGTTGGAAACAACAGAAAAAAGAAACTAAAAATTGATAAAAATGATGATTGGGTGGAACGAGGCGAAAGGGAGATGAACATAAAGATGGTTGACTGAATCTTGAGAAGTTTCTAAAGTCATCCCAAACATTGATCAGTGAACGGTCTGGGAAGATGAGCATGAGGATGACAAGAAAGGAGACAAAAGTGAATGGAAGGTTTTTTCTGTTGAACAATTGAAAACTGAGAAGGTCCCGGTGAATTGGATGGAAATTTTCTAATCAAAAGGCATATAAGAAAATTGATGAAAAATAATACAAAATGAATGAATCAGGTTAATCAACCATGTTAATGGTGATGAGGATTCAATTGCCAGTTTGTGAGTAAATTTGAGGAGATAAAAAAGTTGGTTAAGATGTGAAAAGAGTTTAGTAGACAATAGTTTAACTGGTGAAAATTAATTGTTCATTTTATCCTTTTTCAATGGTGAGAAAGGTTGTGATTGTGAAAAAATTGTTCATTTCATGATGAAAGTTGTCATGATAATGATGGAAAGATTGGCCATCCATGATTAAAATGGATGTCAAGTAAGCCTTAAAGATAATCATTTTGTATTCAATCAGATTGATTACTAGATGGTTATAGTTTATAATCAAGATTAAGGTGTGACTATGTGAAAATGTATTATTTACTAGGTTAATTCAAGAATATTCAGTGAATATTTTTCATGATTAAAATCAGAATAAGATTGAGAAAATGAACGACAATCAAAGTAATAAGTTGAAACCAATAGAGAGAAATATTAATTTTAGCTGTGCAAACGAAACAAGAAAGAGGTTAATCAATATAATCATGTCTTATGAATGGGGTTAATATCAATTGCAGGACAATGTCCAGTTATTTAATGAAAATCGATTATTACTTAGACATAGTTCAGACATAGTCTTTGAAATAGCTGAATTTATTGGTTAATAATAGAGAGTAAGAAGCGATGTGAAAATTTTTACAGAATAACTGGGTGTAAATAACTGAATAAATTAAATACTTTTGGCACCATTCAACTTATTGAAACGACAGTCAGCTCTAAAAGATATTTTAGGAGGATAAATAACAATCAGATGAAATTCATAGAAAATAATCCTAATCACTGAAAATTAATTCCATTTAAATGTCCTTCGGTCTTATTTAACATATTAAATACAAGTTGCGGAATTAATAATCAAGATTTATTGGATTCATAAGCTTCCATCGATAAGTCTTATGTATAAAAAAATTAACAACTCTTAAAGAGAAATGAAATTAAGTCTAAAATTGAGTTGTTGAGGTATTATTCATACAAGAATATTCTTGAATATTAAATAAAATATATTTTCTAATGGAGTGTAATCCATAATAGGCTTTCAGCATTTAGATTGTGTCAAGAATATTGAAATGAAAGAGGAAAGTGTTTAGTTTCCTTGGTTAGAAAGAAAATTCTGGTTCAATGTTCAATTGCAAGCTTGACAGGGTCATTTGAAGGGCTAATCGATTAATCTCTCATTCCATGGCTGTTTGTCCCCGATTGATTAAAATATTGTTAATTTTGGATGTATAAGTAAAATAACAATTTGAAAGTTAAATAAAAATCTTCGATCGGCAATGAATTCAAGATTTAATTTACATTCTAAAGAATCAAACACTATTAGATAACAGCAAAAATACAATGAAATTCATAGCCAAAAAAGTAAACCAAGGAGCATCTCCAAATAATACCTCTAAGCATATGAAATAAAGGATGATATAAAACATTTAATTGCGCTATTCATCCGAATACAATTAAGTCTTGATCAAATATAAATCTTCAAAAATATAATTATTAGATCATCAGATATAAAACTGGAATTATTCGAAGATTGCAAGTAGCGAAGAAAAAGGTTAAGTAAATGTTTCCCTCGCATTCCCTTCAAACTGCGAAGATGAATACTATTGAATACAATAAACTCTAGACAATCTGTTGTTTAATCATTTTACTCGAGTATTTCCAAAAACATGGAAAATCATGGTTGTTGGATGAGAAAATAAAAATTGAATAAAAATTGGTCTAATAGGTCATATGATTGGAGTACAAGGAAATAATGAAGGGAATAAGGAAAAGGCTTGAAAGCGAAAAAGACAGAAAAAAGAACATCTTACCTGAAGTTAAAGCAGTCAAAGTGAAGATTATTAAAGCAATTAAATTGAAAGAGTTCATCTTTGGTATTAAATGGTTAGTATTTGTGATTGTTGAAATAATACTGTAGGCTCAGATTGTAGATATAATCCAAAAAAGAGGGAAATAGAAACAAATAAATAATAAATACAATTTTAAATGTAAAAATACATTACACACAGCCAACACGGAATGTCAGTTGAATAAGAAAATGTGAGGATCAGGTTTGAAAAAAAGATAAAATTGTTACGGGTGTACAAACCAATAGAGGGAGCTTTAATATACAGCTTCGTTATGTTTTATAAGATGACAACTACAAGTCTTTCTTTTTCAAAAATGAGAATCAACTGTACCGACTGTAAGCAGTTGAAGGAGAGTCTTGGTTTACAGAGTGGTTCAAAAAACTGTTTCACAAGAGTATGCGTTTGTAAAGAAGGGGAAAGGTTTTGGGCGCGGTTTGTACGAACCTAAAATTCAATAAAAAGCTTAAATACTGATGAGATAATTCTTGATCTTGAAATAATGATTATCTAAAGGTTTTTTGTCCAGTTTGTTACTCTTAAATGTTCAAAATTATGTCATCGACTGCAGTTGGAAAAATAATCAGTTTATTATTGGTTCCTGGTAAATAATCTCAATTACATAGTAAAGAATGATAACATTATAATGATCCGTAAATTTAAACATTGCATCAAAATAAATTCAATTTTGGATTTGGTTGCAACTTTTTAGCTTTCCATTTAGAATCCATATCGGATTGATTGGATAACCTGGAAAACTGCTGATCCACAGACTACAAAGATGAACAAGGCCAAAAGCCAAGGTCCGACTGGATATTTATCATCATTAGCTTTCTGTAATAAGAGGTTAAATGATCATCGATGAAATATTTTATAACTAACTTTAAGATTAATTTACTAAATTAAATATTTAATATCTTAAAATATAACAAAAAGTATGAAATAATGATGGCAAAATAAAATGCGTAATATTGGAGAAATAGAAACTTACACTGGCTTTGGGTACATTTCCTCGGAGAGTAACATTTTTTGAAGCCTTTTCATTGGCAACTTTCATCCTCTGAGTTTTAACCATTTTGATATTTTTCAAATATTTTTGACAGGTCACAGACTCAAGAATTGAACACAGTTAAAGACGTAACTTCAATAGTAATATGGTGATATGATGATCATCAAATGATCAAAATGGGTTACCTGTTTTTACGTTTTTAAAACGTGTCATTTTACCAGCTGAAAGTAGACAAGTTACTTATCGCAAGCTGTTCTAATGGATTTACAGACCAGCAGATGGCTCATCAAGCCAATACGTCAAAATGTTTACAATTTTTTGCTTCGGATTAAATTGTAGTTTTAATTTACATTCAAAGACTCTGTTTACATAGGTATATCATCAAATAGCTTATTTGACATTTAATGTTTATATTTGCTTTTCGAGATCATGCAATTCTACTTCTGATTCGTATGTTTCAGGTTAATCTAGTCAAGTGATTCTGATCAATTTTTTTACAATGTTGTTAATAATTTGCTAGTGGTTTGTTTCATGAACATTTAAAAGTTTATCTCTAAAGGGGAAATTATCATATCTGTTTCTTTCAATAATACTGAAACCAGAATTTTCAAGACTTTTTGTATAATTTTCTCCAGTCGAAATAAGAGTAAATTCAATTGATCGAGGACCTGGCTTCACGGAGTAAGCGTGACTGTTTTTTAGCTAAAGACTGACTACCTTTGGATTTCCCAGCCCAGGCCATTACTAAAACCAAAATAGCTGCAATTATTCTAGTTTTTGTAGCTGGGTTGAAATTTTGTCGTTAAATGGACATTTAGAACCATTTTTAGTTCCTATGAATTGGATAATATGCACTTTAAAGTAAACCTTGGCCTTTTTGCTTGGTTGCTCCAACAAGTTTTGGAATTACAGTAATTAAAATAAGTTTTTATATTAATGTTAATAGTGTTGATATTTTATTAACACCATTGACTTGCTGAAATCCACGACCTTTTGACAACAATTTGCCATCTTTCACGGCAATCTTCATGAGCTGTTTTAGTGAGCTACCATTTTCGTTAATTTTATCTTTATGTATTAGGTTGATCAGAGCAAAGTGAGGGAAATTCAAATTCTTATAACTTTTTTATTTTTCAATGGATTTTGATCAAATTTGGTACATCAAATGTAAGCACCATCAGCGTCGATAACACGCTGCCATCGAGCTGGTAAACGCCGAATTGCGTCCATTTGCCCACTTTGATTGAGATCACTCACAGCAGTTTTAAGAGCTTTTTCGAATTCAGTCCAGTCATTGTGTTTGGTTCCTTTGAGCTTGCGCTTTAACATGCTAAAGCAACCATAGTCCAGCGGGCTTATATCAGGGCTATAGGGCGGCTGCTCCCAAAGGTTAATTTTATTTTCAAATCAGTTTTTAATATACTGACCACTGTAGATTGAGGCAGGTCCAAGCAACTCGCTAAGCTCCTAGTGGACCAATGTCTATCCTCGTCCAATCTGGTTTTGATTTTTTCAATTCTTTCAGCCTTCATGTCCTTATCAGAACGGTCACCACCTCTAGCCTCTTCAACTGAAGTTTCGCCACGACGGAACCTTGTCATCCATCTTTCAATAGTTGATTTTGATAGAGCTGCATCTCCTAGAGCTTTTTTGAGGCTATCATGAATAACTGAAGCGGAATGACCTAACAGTAAACAAATTTTGATGAATTCACGTTGACCTTTGACACTAACTGATTTACTTAATTCTTGGCGATAATCCATTGTTCAAAAATTAATGCAAACTGAATAAAAAACTTAGTCATAGTAAGGGCTACAATTTGGTATACTGCATGACCAGATGGCTCCACTAGGAGAAAAACGCGCCCCTTTCAAAGTTCCCTCACTTTGCTCTGATCAACCTAATACATAATCGTTGGTGCTTTTGTTACACAATCTTTTGCTATTCAGATACACTTTAACTCCCTTTGTCGATCAACAATATTTCAAACATGACCGAAAAAAGAGGGCAACGATTAAGTCGATTTATGGGAAACTTCGTCAAACCAGGAAAAAATGTTACGCAGGTTAAATAATCACCAATCACCAATATGTGATTTAACAATGAAGTTTAAATCATTTAGTGACTAGCTTGCTCCTGATTCGGATTCATTGCTAATTGTGCAATTCCAAGTGATAAAATATTGCAGGCCATTCATATGAATTAACTTTGATATTGTAATTTGAAATGATTGGGATCACGCTATAAACATTTAAATCCATAGCAACTCAAATCAACGTCTTTGAAGATTGTGTGATATGATTACTGTTTAATTGGTGCCTATGGAATCATCAGAGATGATGATTTTGTGAAGTGAGAAAGATTAGATTGATCCGCTGTTTACAAGGTTGCTTATCAAAGAGTAGAAGTTTAGTAGAATCCATGTTTCTTGTTAATCTAAAAGCGTGTTTTAGCGCTGGTGGAAAGGGGAGGGAAGAAAGAAGATGAAATACAACGATAAATGGTGATAGATGAAAGAAAGAGAGAAAAATAAATTGTAAAGTTAGACATAATTAATGTGATAAGGTTGTTGAAGTAGAGAGACACTTTCAAAGTGATATTGTGAAAATAATAGTGTTATTTTATTTTAATCATAACAAAGTGAGACATTTCTTTGGTCACTGTGAACTTTTAAACTGTTGAAATCATTAGTATTTTTACCTGAATTAATTTCAATTGGAAAAGTTGTAAACAAAATTAATCATGGTTAAGCTCGGATCGCCTTTCATCAAATATTCTGCTACCAATGATGGTACTGTTATAACGGTTAAAAGCAAGGAATCAACACCAACAAAAAAATTATCATCATTATTCCCTTTCATTATTGCTCCTGGTGTTACAATTCGTGATTATGTGAAAAGAAAAGTCTTTAAGGCAACTAAGGAAGAGGTTTCTCATCTTTTGAAAAGCACTAGTATCCTTAACATTACTGGTAAACCACCAGTCACATCAGTCAAAGACGACTCGATAAAAAGTAAACGGTTACAAACAGAGTTAAACGATGAAAGAAATTTGCTGTCAAAAAAGAGTGGATCTAATGATCAGCAACTTGCGTCTTGCAACCAGCAAAAACAACCCGAAGAGCTTCTCGACAACAGCAGCATGGAAATCACGAATCAAAATGATCCAGCCATCATCAATGTTGAACCATGTACTCAAATTGTGGAACCCGTTGTAACGATTAAATCAAATGGCAGTCGCAAATTTTCAATCGTAAAAATGTCCAAAAAGAACAAATGTGTTAAGATCGTTGATGATTCGGTCCCATCTTGCTCGTCCTCTTTGAATGAGCCCAAGTTACGAAAACGTGGCAAATGGCTTAGAAAATATAAAAAGCCAAAAGTAGCTGTGTCCAGCGAGAAACAAGCTAAAGTAAAAACCACAAAAAAATCTGCAAAATCTGAAGTTGATAAGGAGAAAGATGGCGATGTAAAGGCTAAACCAGTGAAATGGTCCAAAAGAATGAAGAAATTTGCCATAAAAACATGTCGCTATCTTGGTTATGGGGCTCAAATGGTATCTCCGATTGCTCCTTATACTGATATTCCTATGCCCGTTACATTGGACAGTTTTCAGAACATTTATTCACCTTACTATACTTCAAATCCTTATTACAGTTACTCTAGTTGCGGTAGTGTTTATAGCTATCCAATGAGTCATTATGGGTTCTCTTATTAGATAAGATCATCTTTTTAAGCTATTCATATTTTTATAAGTCATCTTCATCTTCATGTATCACCGTCTTATCATCAGCTTTGCTATTCTCCATCTATTTACATGTATTTATCACGTATACCTCCTCATTAAGTTTTAAAATCAGAATACTTGAGATGGACTAATTGAGACCAACTTTAGACAACTATTTACATTGATCATTGATGTCTTTCATAATTTTATCCAATCCCCTTCATAATAGTATCAGTTGACACTGTTGGTTTTATACAAGGTCGTTCCAATGTTATAGAGTTTTCTTGTCATCTTCAATCAAATTAAGTTCAAGACAGGATAAGACATTGTGAATCAGAAACATAAATCATGAAGATACATAAAGAAAGAGAAAAAGAAAGGAATGAATTACTATTAGAAATATGCAATAAAAGAGTAAAAGGAACGAGAAATGTGTAAAGTTAAAAAGCAGTGAGTGATCAAAACAAAAATGTATCAATGTTACCATGAATACGTTAATAGTTTTCTATGCTCACTTACCTTCAGACACTCTCCTAAATAGATCGATATCGTCAATTAAATTCTTTGGCTCCAATGATTATAATAAAAATATTCATAATGTTGAAAGAGCAAAGATTCAGCAAAAAACATTGCCTGTAACATAAAATAACTTTCTACTTACTTCATGTACAAGCTCACCACCCAGTCTTTGTCTTTCTTCAATAAGACTGGTTAAAATACATATTTCCGATTTTCGATATTTCATATTTCACAAAATAAGCTTTCATTACATGTGTAAAATAGATTAAAATATCCGCCGATGTCTTGTAAAATCACTTGAACCAAACATTTCACTTGAAACGGTTAAACTTTGACATCATAGTTTAATATATTAAGAAAGAAAGATACTTATCCAAAGAGTTATACTCTTTTTACTTATCATAATAATTCCCTCTTTATCTTTGTCCATTTGCTTTGCAACTGTTTTTCATTGATTTTGTAAAATTGTCTCGCATTTCACTAAATGTGTTAATACCTGTTATTTAAATACCATTTTCGTCGCATTTTGAAGTTTTTTTATAAAACCTTGGTTAAGATCAAACCTGACTATGTTTATTGGTTAGAATTACCAAGCTTGAGATCAAATAAAAAGGTAAGGATATAACGATTTCTTATTGCTTTTTCACTAACATCTCTCATGTTATTTTTTCACAGAAATGATTTAATGAAATTTAACCACTATAATAGTAAAATTCAACGCTTACCAATGCATTGAATGCCTCGTGCTTATCCACTTCTTGCAACCAAGTCTAAGTCAAATGATAACACACCTGAATCTTTGCAGACATCAAGAAATAAATCAAATATAAGACCTTCTCCTTCCTCGTCGAAAATCTCTTCTTTATCGTCTGTTAATAGAAAGGAAAATCCTCCTCATCGTTTAAGTGACAATCTTCATTGGCGTTGCTCAACCTGTAACTCATTAGTAACTACAAGTGAAACTGGTGCTCATTTAATCCACTGTTTAATTGATATTGTCGGTCCTTTCATTGGATCTGGATTCTTTTCAAATCCGAAAACTCCAGAACATTTAGGTTGTTTACCTCTATCGTCTCATATGCAATCTACTGTTCAACAGTCAGTTCAGCGGCGATCAAATGATCGACCGCGAACCAAGAAACTTGAGAGACCAACACCAAATATAAAACATCCTGTTATTGATGAGACAACTTTTGAGAATGATGATGATAACAGCGTGAGCGAAACCAGTGGTGATACGAACATCTCTTGTCGTTGTCGAAAACTGATAGATACAAATAAACCGAGATTCACACCTGAAAATCGAACAAGCCTCCTGAACTCATCTAAATGCAATTTAAATCATCGAATGGTTACCAGTAAAGTAATCTCGATGAACCGAAGTGGTGTTGGTTGGTCCCCAAATGCAAGTAAAATTCACCCACCTCCACCTCCACCTCCGCCACCACCTCCGACTGCATCAACAGTGAAATTAGAAAGCGATAAAAAGGTTTGCAACTCCTGTGAACGATCATCAGCTCCTGAAAGACTACACAGTCACCATAATGTTAAAAATAAACATCACTATCACGCTCATAACAATCACCATAATCACTACCAACCCAATCAACATCATAACCATCATAATTCTTTTACCCATTCTCGTGTTAATTCATCTCTTAAACAAGACCAATCCATTACCAAAGAGACAATCAACAGTACAAACTCCCCACCAAAGCAGTTTCCGCAACGATCACAGTCGAAAGACGAAGGCGACAATATTGTGACAGATTCTGATAATTTCAAACTTGGCTCAACCAGTTTTGAAGAAGAAGAAAAGGACGAAGAAAATGATGTAGCTGAAAGCAATCTATTGCATGATATTGATGACAAAGAATCGCCTGATCTTGATAACTACTCATCTCTTCGGATGAAATGCTATCTATGCCGTCAAGAATTCGGAACAGATGAAATCGAAACTCACGAAATCGAATGTCTCGAGGTGAGCAAAAGAATCTTTCGATACTTAAATAAAATTGATTTGGAATCTTGGAATCAATTTATAAAGTATATTTGTATACGTCGGCATTATTTAACTATTTATAATGATCATAGTGAGTGCAAATCTTGAGATTTCATCTTTAAATGCTGTTTACCTATTGAAACTTTCAAGTGATTTTTGCAAAAAATATATTGATAGCTATTCAATAATCATTACATTATGAGTACAAGTGTTTGAAGTGCTTCCTATTTTGCATTAGTCAACAACTTTAAACAATCAACTTACCATTGATTGTATGTTGTTACCGTTGATATTTCCTGAAGGTTTGACTTTTATACATTGTCAGCAGCTCAGTGTATTTTCAGTGTAATTTCAAATGATGAGCAATAATCTAACTGAGTTAATTGACTGACAATAATTTCCAAAAAAACCTTGACCGTTTAACTTTACCTTAATCTTAACATTTATGAATAATGTATATTCAGCTTTTTATATCTTATATTCACCCCATTAACCTATCAACCATGAAACTAATAGAAATATATTGATTTTTATCATACCTTGAGATTCAGATCAATTTATTGACCTTGATTGCAACAGGCGATTTCAATGGTAAAGATTCAATCGTTTGCTGGAATCAAAGTATAATAATACAGTTTCATAACTAAATTGTACGAATAAAATGAAAAGTAGAAAAACGATTATATTTTGTGGGACCTAAAACTCTGGACCTAATGGTGATATGATTCATAAATAGATTATGCTGATGATTTGTTATTGATAAAACATGCAATTTAAGTATCTTTATTGACAGACGTTTTCAGACTTAAATTTTAGTTTTTAATGAACTTTAATTTAATATTCAAATTTAGATTAATTAGATTGCTTCTATGTTGGATCGATTAAACTTTTTTAACAGTGAAGTCAATTAAGTAAGTTGTACAAATAGCTCATTTCCCCTACTTTTCAGTTTAATTTCATGATTTCAGTATTGATAAAATGAGTCTAGCTACAAGAAATTTTGATATTTGTTCGAACTGAATTCTCAAAGTTCAAGTGTAAGGATCTGATTAAAAATAAATGATCGAGTTTGCAGACTTGAGTGTAATTTGTACTTTTGTAATTTTATTTTAAGTGAACTTGAAATGTGCTTAAAAATTTTAATTTCTTGTAAATTTTATATTTCATCTTAAATTATCCATCATTTCAAAAACCATCTCTGATAGTTTATTGATTATTTAAAAAATCTATATTTTGTTGGTTTATTCAAAGCTCATCTTGCAGTTAGGTTGGCATAGTTCTGCAATTGATTTGCCCAATTGATTATTGTATGTAAAGTTAACATTGTACGCTGTTTATTTAACATTTACCATTAATATTTTTGTCTTTCTAAACAGAACAGATAAAAATACTGAATTTGAATGCTTAGGACAGAAACTATTCAACTGCAATTCGCTCAACTCTAAATAAAGTCTCAAAGGATGTGTATGGTCAATTGAACAATCAATAAAATGGGTCAATGAAATAAGGTCTAGCTGATCAATGCATTCTAGATGAAGATTTATCTTGTTATTAATGAAGTAATTAAAGGCTAAATTATGTTTTTGTCCAAATGAACCGAGTCTCCAGTAAAATGATTATACATTTAGCGGTCAATTATCAAATTTATCATCAATCATTTGATACTAATTGGTCTTTCCTTATCTATTAAATAATGCTTCCACAAAAAATGGTTTTATTAGATAATAGATGTTTTGTGAAATATCAGAATCACAGTAATCCCTCTTTAAATGGACCTTAGTGGCTCTAGACCCGTTCGGCTTTTGCTTTGACGGCTAATTCTTCATTTTTCAAAGCTATTTTACGAGTCTAAAATGTCTTAGAATGGAAATGCTTGTTACTCTATTATATTTTTATATTAATAATTAATTTTTCGTTTTGTTTTCTATTTACAGAAGTGGAAACACGCTAATTCAAATCTACCTGCAAACCAACGAGTTCCTATGACGTTTAATACTCAAGGGGGTGAGCATCGAGGATCCATCTCTTCAATCACAGGCTGTGATCTCTCCGGTTGGGAGCATTTTAAGTCGCAACTAACTCCTTGTCCCAAATGCGCGCGAACATTTTTCCCTCATCGATTAGCTGCTCATAAAAAAGCCTGTCTTGGTCCTCAGGCTGGTAAAAGATCGAAAGTTAAGGCTCAAGCTCATAATAATGCTTATGTTATCAACAAAAAGTGACTCAATCTTATCTTTCAACAGTGCCTTTAAGTAAATATCGATTACCGAATACATTGAATATTTCCTATTTACTGAACTAATTGTCATTTCTCCCATCTGTTGCAGGCTTTTCATCTCTAAATACTTTACTTTATACTATTGTACATATTTCATCTCATTAAAACCTGATTTGATGTTTATTCATCCCCTATTCAGAATTGGTACCTCAAATTTGATTATATTTTCAAAATCAGTTTGCCAAAGCAATTAAGATTTAGTGTGTCGTCAGCTACAGTTGATGGTTCATTATTGAGCACAATATGAAATGCTGAAAATACTTACATTCTAATAACTGTTATGGTTGGCTCCAACTTAAAATTTACAATTGAAATGATTAGCCATTCCAATGTTCGCTGTCTTGCTTCAGGAGATCCTTCAATATTGATAATAATTAACATATTTCTCTTTCTTCAACTCTATTGATATTGAATCAAATCGATATAGTGCGATACCTTTAATAAATTTAATTGTACCCTTTAGCAGTTATGAGACATTCACCACCATTATCATATGTAATGTATGTTAATTGTCACAAAATTAAATCAAAAATTTGTATTTAAATTTTTCTTTTTCTTTCCAAAAGCTAGTGGTGTTTGGGTGCTTTGAAAATGTGTTCTGGCTTCACAATTATAATAGTGGCTTTTCAATATCGATTTACGACGAACTAAGATGGTTATATCAACAACTGATAACAATAGTTAAATAATATAATAAAATATGAATAAACCGTTAGTATGATACAATACAAGTATCATTTGCTGTTGATAATTTTACAAATATTATTACAATCTATAATTGTACTTACAATGGTTTTAATCATACTTTTATTTTCAAACATTTCGATTCTCCAAATGCGAAGTTCATCCAATGTCTAAGTCGATTGTAATGAAATCTCAATATCATAAGATGATGTGAGTCATTTACCTTTAACTGCTTTTATATAATTTTCAATGTTGTCTACCAGTATATGCTATCGGTATATTTACTTTAATAAGTGTTGATACGACATTATTAAGTAAATTAATAAAGTTTATTTCATCAACTTTTCTTTTCTAATTGCTTCATTTGCAAGAATCGAAATCACAGCATTTGGTATAAGACATCATTATTCAGATACACAATCATTGAACATCATATAAGTCTCTTCCAATAGCACTGAAGTCAGCATCAATAAAACATTTTGCATGATCTACTTCAGTCAAAATAAAAGCACACTAATAGTATTAATAAGAGTTAATTCAACAGAAATTTTATTATGTTCTCACCCATTCACTGGAATTCGTGATACCGCTCTTTCAACGTTACACTCGGCAAGAAAAAATGAACAACGAATACACTCAAGTATATCACTTAGCGGCATATTCAATCGCCGAGCGGGGCAAATACAAGTTACAATGTTTAGATTATTAAATTACAATATGGATTAAATTAGCAAAAGATAGGAGGGTTTACAATAATGGGATCAATTCATCAGAGAGAACGTAATAATTTTCAAAAAGTTTCAACCACACCCCAAAAATAAAAGAAAAATTATTTATGGTTTTCAATAAAATAAGTTTTTAGTTGTGGTATTTTTTAACAATAGTCAAAAGACCGAAATTTAAAATAACAATATTTAACACAGAATGTTCCTCAGTTATGTTCACCAATAAGTTTTATCGGTAAAAATGAGTTTCAGCTCATTATCTATTATCCTCGCTAAAAGCTGATAATTTATGCCTAAATCGCAGTGACTTCTTGTACAAAATAGAAAATTTAAACATTAATTAAAATGCAGTATGCCTCTTTACCGTATGTATTAATCAGTATTTATTAGATATTATTGATGTTGATACCATGGATGATATAATAGTATTATAACATGAAAAAGGAGAGAAAATTAAGTCAATATGTATTGAAAATAAAAATTAACCTTGAATTGAACAACTTTCATGCATTTCAATAATTTCCATGTTAACGCTAAGTAATCTAGTTTGTGGTCATAAATCTAGGGGTTTATAAAAACCTTCATTTAATTTTTTTTGATAATTATTATGATTACCTAATTCACTTTTTAATAATCTTTCTGTAAAATCAGTTTTACTTGTATAATTTCATAGTTGCCGCCTTAAAAATGTGCGTGTTATGCGGTTTGTTTACCAACAAATCTTGGTTCTCCTGGTAGAATGAGATGAATTTTGGTTGCTGTTAACATTTGACGTTTTCATAATCTATTTATCCTTTCAGATAATACGCTTTTTTGTTTTAATCAGATGAAATATTGTTCAATAAGCCTGAAAATTTTTTTACTCTTTATGTACAATCCATCGAAAGAAAATCAAAGTGGAGACATTTTGTGTTCAAATCAATGTGGTAATGAAGATTGGTCTACTTGATGGATTGTGCTTATTTTTTACACGCTCGTTTATAAGTGATGTTCTTGCCGGTTTAACCTTGATTTTTAATTTAAGTGTCACTTAAATCATCATCCTCATCACAATGTACAGTTTAATCGACCTCTATTTTCACACAAATTCACTCATCATAGTTTCTTTAATACCAATCATATCATGGATTAGTATATGGTGAGTAAAATGTTTATAATGGTTGTTTATTGTTGTTTTATCGGTTGTTATATCTTGATAATATTTAAATTCTGTTTTCCAGGCTATTTCTTTTCGCACTGTCATGGCTACTTAAATCAAGATATGGTTTTACTCTTAGAATAAATGGAATCAGATTCTTCCAACTTAATGGTATATCTTTGGTATCACCTGACGGTTATAAAATTGTATGTTTACATTTATTCCAACTTTCTTCGATTCATCCGTTATTTAACCACTAATTCTCACTCTAATTCTTTCTATAAATGCAGGAGATTGATTTTGTATGGCTTTCGCTTCATCTTATCAACTCAAACAGTCACGCTCTTTTTGGAATCAATATCAACGGTTGTCACATTGAGGGTAGAAGTAATCACAGTGGTATAAAGGAAAGACCCAAAAAGGATTCTGCTATTCAGAATAATAGTGTTACTGATGAAACTGATTTTATCAAACAGCTCCGTTGGTTACGTTATTTGAGATTTTTCTCAATCAATGTAAACAACATAAACCTGCACCAAGCCTCAATCAAATCAAAAAACAGTGATGTCAATTGTATGCTCAACATGAGTGTCCAAGGTCTCAATATTTTCTACTATAATAAGGGCTCAGCATTAATTTTGAAGTGCTCTGCTCAAAAAGTGGATGGACAGTTCGATAAGTCCAACCACGATGCTCTTTCCACTTCCGACTCAAACTTCGTGACTGGCTTTTGCCTTGATTCACAAGTCGAATTCATTTTCAATGAAGATAAAACCAATGTAAACGTCCATTTGTCCGGTCTCAAAATCAATGTCCACGAGTACTTGGTTGATATATTCGCCAGAAGTTCATCTTATAAATCACCTAAAGAACCTAAATCCACTAAAAATTTCCTCAAATCATCTTACTTTTTACAACATTTTAATGATATCACCTTTGCTTGTGATGATTCAATTTTGCAACTGATTCGCTCTGAAAATGGACATATTTTAACTATAAAGAATGATAAAAGTGAGTTTCGAATTGATAAAAAGTCCATCAACGATGTTAATGTTGAAATTACTGTATGCGGTTTGTCAACATTTATTAGTGATGGTAGTAGTGATGATCCAAACAGCATTGCATCATTATCGAAATTTTCTTTTCAAGCCAAGATCCAAGAGGAAAGCTCAATTAATCAATGTATCAAGATTACCAACCATTCGGAAATTATTTCTCTACATGCTAACTATAATGAGATGGAATTTTTAAAATGGATTGATCTTGTATATCGTTTTACATCATCATCTTACCCACCATCGTCATCAAAAAATTTCACCCAAATGACTAATCCAATGAATAAACCAATGAATACCAAGGATGATTTTCTTTCTAAAATTTTGCGACGGGAAAGTCCAAGAGTCAAATTATCCTTTGAAACAGAATTCAAAGATGTTTCCATTGAGTATAACCCAGCATGTACTTCGATATGCTTAATTAATTCTGTTCGGACCGGTAAAGTCACTGCTAACATCGATCCAGACCCTATTAGACAAGAATTAAGGTAATTTTTAAATTTAATTTCTTGCATTAAATACATTAGTTTATTTGCTTAATTTTACTCTAACTGTTTTTTCAGCTTTGAATTTCGTTTGGATAACTTCAGTTGCTTGGAACGAACCTTTTCTGCACAAAATTCCAAAACAAGCTCCTCTTCTACTGTTTTAACAAAAGATATCCTAGTCTGGCAAACATGTCACTTCAAGGTAACCAGCAATTTAAACAATCAATTAATAAATAGATAGTATAATGAATCAATTTGTTTTTCTTCCTTTATTTACAGCTGAGTCATACTTTATTATCAAATTCTATGGTAAATTGCAGTATTGAGGATCCTATTATTGACATTGACTGTTTTCAATGTATGCTTCAAAAATTAACCACTGGAAAGGAAGTATTTCATCAGCTAAAAATTACAAACCCCAACGATACAAATATGCGAGAAAATGAAATGGCTAGCACTTCTTCGATTTTCAAATCTGCCATTTTCAGTTTGAAATTAAATGGTCTTATTGCGGTCGCTGAAAAACTGAAACTATGCATAAAATCGTCCTACCTTAATATTGACACCAATCGGATTGTTGTGGCCTTAAAAAACTCAGAAATTTACTCATTGACACCATTAGTTGATTCTGATGCAATTAATTCAGTTGATATTGACCAAAGGCAGCTCTACTCATCTGATTTCACTTTCAATCTTGATCACCTAAATCATGAAAGATCATTCACTTTTTCAGATGATGTTTATCTTCTCTGGAATGTATCTTTCCATATTAATGTTGTTCAATCTTACCAGAAAATTCGTTCTATTTGGAGTTTACTTAAGTCATCGTCATCAAGAGCAACACCTTCACCACCAAACTCAACCAAAAAGAATCTCATCACTATGACGACTATCAAATTAGGTGACAATGTCCGAATTGGTGCTCTAGTTTCCAATCAGGGACAAACGGTTTTCCTCGAATTTCCATTGATGAGTTTAACAATGCCTTCAAGTGATCGTATATCGTTTAGAGCAGACAGTCCTGTTTCTCTTGTGATTGATGGACATGTGATTGGAAAATTTGAGCAGCTTCGCTTTACTAGATTACCAGAAGTAGAGAGTAGTTCTTTAATTAATCGTAAAGATTTCGGTGATTCAGGTAAACCTCTTAATTTGACCCGAAATAATGTTTGCGGGATTTCAATTGAAAGCATTAAGCTAGTGTTTCCCTATAAATTTAATTTCGCTGAAATATTTAATGAAAAGTTTGTCGCTAACATGAAATGGCTTAGAAAATATCACTCCTCATCTCAACCAACCCGAGATGAAGTCAAGTGTGATCTCGTGATAAAAGTGAAGACCATTACCTTTGAAGTTGGTGATGATCCATTTGAAGTGAAACTTCGTGATAATTATGAACTTATGGAAGATGAATACCATGAAAGTAAAAAACGTATCCAAATGTGGAGAGAGAAAATTGACGAGTCCAAGAAAAAGAATATGTCATTAACTGAAGCCAAATTGAGTGAATTACTCGCTGCTCTATCAAAAAAACAAGAAAATGTTTACATCGAGAGACATCGTAAATTATATGCAACCAGTCCACCCCGAGCTCATCTCTTCCTAGTCACAGTCGAAGACTTAGAATTAAAAATTGCCGCTGATTCCAGTTTAACTGGCTACGATAAGTTGGTTGAAATAATTACTCGAAGATTGGATAGAGAATCACCACTTCCAGCTGATACCAAATTTGTTACCCTTTGGGGTCGTTTCGTTCAAGGATCGATTGGCTCATTCTGTTCTCGACTTCGTGATTTTCCAAAGCCATTACTTGATGTCAAGTCATTAAAAGTAAATGGCCTTCTTCTTGGGGCCGAGAAAGAAGCTGGATTCCGATCTAAACGAGAATGCGAAATAGATATAGGTCCTGGATTAACTCCTTTAATTATCGAACGCTCAATGTCTCCTCTTAAATTCTACCATGATCTGCAATTCGATGTCGATCAAATTGGTTACACTCATGGTGCTTGCTGGGAGCCTGTCTTGCAACAAATCAATTTGTGCTTTGAATCCATTATCAAACCATCTGTTGATCCAAGTCCATCGCTTCCTTGGTGGGATCGTCTAAGGCTTTTATTTCATGGTTCCGTTCGGGTTACAAGTCGGAATTTATCTTTCTTCCTTCACGGATCTCTTAACCCTTATAATTCAACTGAAATAATTGAAGTAGCATTGGCTTCACCAAAAATTGAATGTATTACTGGTAAAATTGTAGTCTTTGGTAACCTTGGACTTTTGGTTCATACAGCATCTAAATATGATGAAAGGAAAATTCTAAACTTTCCCGATGTTCGAATTACTATTGATTTGATGTGGGAATGTCTTGGTAATCCTTATGATCATCATTCGGTGACTCCTCATGCAGCTGATAAAGTTCCCGATTATTCAATTCATCAAAATTGGGACTCCTATAGAGCTTTTAGATCACAATACTTGAAGATTCAAATTTGTATTGAAAATCTTAAAATTTGTCAAAAACAAATGCCGTCAATTACGCTTTACAGTTCAACTCTCAAATGGCTTGAAAATCAGAAAACAATATTTCGAGGAATTGCTCGTCTTACTAGGCGTGGAAAACTTTTTGGAAACACTAAACCTAGAAAAAAACCATTTTCGCGAATCTTCAAAGAAATCAGACTAACTGTTTGTCTCAAGAAATTTAAGGTAATCGATTGGTTTTATTAGTTGTGGTTAGCAAATTAATTCCTTTTTTTATTCTCATTTCAGGTTTATTATTGGTCATCTTTGTCCAAACAATTAGGCTTAGAGTTTCTTGGAGGCTCACTCAGTCACAGTGCTATTCACAAGATATCTTTTATCCCTTATGGTGATGGTCTTTGTAGGAGGTGAGATTTATTTTTAAATCGTTGATTCTTAATTATTGATTGTATCACATTAATTAATTGTTATTTCTCTATTTGTTACAACAGACCAAGACCTGTTTCTTACGGAGCTTGTATGAATTCAGAAGTTAGCGATGTAGAAATATGGTTGTGTAAAAATGATTCTGTTAAAATGACTCCAAGTCTAGAAGACATTGAAGATCACCACGAATCACGTGGAACTATTCGTCACTTCTTTGTTAGTTTCCAAACGATGTCCTATAATCGAGTTTCTTCTGAAGCAACAAGCCCTAACGAATTTAATGAAGACTTCAATGATCCGACTCATCGTTTAGTTATCCACGGACTCAAAGGAGCGTGGACAAAACAAAATCGAGATATTGCCGTCTCTCTGTTTGATTTATATATGAATGCCGAACAGTTAAAGCGTAACTTATCAACTGATGCCTTAAAAGGTATTCGTATTGATGGTCAACCAGGGTTTTGTGGAGGATCACCTGTGAAAGGAAAATACCTTAACCAACCTCAATCATCAAGTCCGGCTTCCACCTTGAACAAAAATTATGCAGCTTCAATGCTCCAAAAACTAATTGCCGACTCAGAAAGTAATCCAGAAGGTGTTTTCACGGATGATGTTGAAAGCGATATTGTCTCAGAAGAACCAAAACTTCGAGGGATAGCTGCCTGTTCAGATGAAAATATAATTAAGAAAAATTGGTTAATTGAATTGGTTAACTCTCAAGTTATGTTAAGAGGCTGTGAAACATTTGGTTACATGATTGTTAGTGCTTCCAAAACACAAATAGTTCAAAAGCTTTATACACCAGTTTGGAAAGATCGAACATTACTGAGTAAAACATCACTCGTTGGTTCCATCGAAGGCATGCAATATTATGCAACAGTAGATGCTCGATGCTCTAATGATGATGACATTGATTGGTTAACTGTTGATAACATTGAAGAGAAAACTTGTAGTGCTATCAACGAACCTCCAGATTTAGTTGGTAGTGGTCAGTCTGCAGGAGGCGTTGTAAGTCCAGTTGTCGGTCGATCTGATATCCTTTCATCTTCCCCAATACAACTTCAACGTATTATTTCAAGGTGTTCTTGTCAATTTTATTACGTTAATTATTCCAAAGATGTGCCTTCTGATATAGTCGATAAAGCGCCACCATTGCCGGAAGATGATGATGTTTTGAACTTGGAACCGTGGGACAAAGAAATAGCTGTTGATTCATTTACAATGAACCATCATGATCTTGAAATTTACACTAACTCTCAACAATTTGCCATGATTATGGATTTAGTTAACAATCTACTTCTCTATGTTGAACCACATCGACGCGAGGCGTTTGAGAATTTGCAACGAATGAAATTTAAATCAGTTCTCGATCCAACTGAATCATTGCGAGGACCTATTCTTGTCTATCAAGATAATTTAAGAGCAATGATTGCTCGATTAAAGCAAGTGGAAAAGGAAAGTTATTATTTACAAAAGGCTTTGCTTGATGAAAAGACTGCATCTGGAGTCGAGAATGGCTCAATGACTGAAGAACTAGCTGTATATGAAAGGCAAATAATGGCTCTAAAGGAGAAAATCAATAGAACTAATGAAGAGTTGACATTAATGATCAATCTTTTCAAAGAATCTCAGTTAACAGCTGATAAATCGAGAGAAAATTCATCAGTGTCACAGGAAGGTGAAACTAATCAAGAACTTGTTAGTGTTGCTCGACGAATCGAGATTTGTTTCAAGCAAGCTTGTTGGAAGTTAACTGAAACTGATGGACAAATGGGCCTTGCAAAGGTTGAATTAAATAATTTTATTTACACAAAAGTAGTTAAAAGTGATGATTCGTTTGAACATAGTCTGGAACTTGGCTATATCAAAGTTTCCAATTTAATTCCTAACCAGAAACACCCCATAGTCTTAGAACCAGCTCCTGCAAAGCCACATATTCCAATTGACTCTAGGAGAGCATTAAGAGTTTATTGTCGGGAATCACCTCCTCAAAATGGTATACCAATAAAAGAGCATTTTGAAGTTAACGTCATTCCCCTAAATTTGGTTGTTACCTATAAATTTTATAAATGCTTGGAGAACTTTTTCTTCAATCAAGACGACAATAGAACTATTGAACCATCTTATTCAGTCGTGAGTGTTGGAGCTGTTGGTCAAACTGGATCTGCCGTTGTAAGCGTTTCTGGTAAAACTAAAGGTGCAGATAGTATATCAATCACTGGAACTGGAAAAAGAAGAGCAAAACAGCCTAAAAGTCTTTCCAATGGAAGTAATTCACTTCCCTCGTCGTCAACTACATCTTCAACTTTATCCTTGGCCAAACCATTTGTACCTGATGATGTTGAAAAGATGAGACAACGAGCTCAACGTAATAAAACATTCGCTTACATTAAAATCACTGAGGTTCCGTTGCGAGTCTCTTACAAAGATAAGAACATTGGAAACATTCAAGATTTCAAATTCATTTTACCAACCATTGAGTATCATAATCAAACCTGGGAATGGTTAGATTTAATAAATGCTATTAAAAGAGAATCTAAACATCGTCTGTTATCCCAAGCTTTAAAACAAAAATTATGGATCACGCCAACGTTTTCATCAATCACTAACAATCATCAAGTCGAAGATTCAAAATTAGAAGATTCTAAACCACCGAAAGAAGAAGAAGAGCGTAAAGCAAAATTGCTTTTGGGTGAAGTTGCTGTTCCAAGCAACAAAAGTTCAGAAAGAACTTTTAAAGGTCTGTCAATATTCACTCATCGCAAGGACAGTCATAGAAAATGAAATGAAATTTTTAGTAATTAGTAAAAAGAGAACTTAATTTTTTGTTGTTAATTTTACAGTCATGTTAAGTACTGTTGTAAAACATGATGTGATCATCTAAAAACATTTTTTATTAAATTAACTGTTATTTTTGTAGAATTGAATCAAGTTCTCAAATTTACATTGTTCATTTGCCCTTTGCATCATTTATCACCAACAACTTATTCAACCTTCATCAAAAAAATCATGAAAAAACACGAACGAAATTCTCCCTACTCATGATTGTTAAAATGTGACTTTGATCAGCATTTACAATCTACAAAAAATTACCGCTAATAACATGCAAAAGTAGAAAAAAATCCCTGATTTTCGGTAAATAATATTTAATAAATAATAATAAATAACAACCTAAGAACTTGATAGTAATCAGAGTCGTTGGAGGTAATAAAGCACAATTTATCTACAAAATCTCTACATTTGATAATCGTAAATCATCATTATTAACTAAATCAGCCATTTAACACGCGTTACTAGACAAATATTAGACTGCATATACGAATATCTTTGCTTAAACATAACTGTTTCACCATTGACAACCATTTAATCAATTGTTAAAATCAAAACTCATCAATATCTATCGATATCGTTTATATCTTCAGCTGATATATGCATATTTTATCAAATAATCAATATTAAGAGTAACACTTTGCTTTTGAATGTTTACCAATACAAAGGCTGATTAAACTGCCAAATAAATGAACTTCCAATGAAGACCATAAAGATGTTACTCCTTAAGCTCACCATTTCGTAACTAATCATTAAGTCTAACAAAATCACATGTTTTGACTGCGAATAAGATTTTAACGTAATTGACTTTCTATTACTGAACAGATGAATAAGCCAGAGAAAATAAAAAACCTTTAGAAATCTCACTTTTCATCTTCATTAGCCTTGAATTGTGTGTGTTAGTATAACTATGCCACCCCTACTTTTAGAGTTATCTTTCTTCTGTCTGTTTTTCGCTATCATTTCTCTCGTTTCAGTTTTAGCTGATCCTTTCTAAAAAACCTTGAAATTGCTTTCATTTTGTCAAAGAGTTGGGCTTATGTTGTTGTTTCAATTTTTAACTTTTTGATCATCATTTTTGGCTATTTTGATTCTAGTTAAATTTTTACTTGTTCATTTTAACCCTGTTATTTTAAGTCCTATTAACTTTTCATTGCTATTGTGTATAAAATTATTTTCATGGCTTCCTTAAATTATTCACGATTGTGTAACAGGATTATTGTGTTACCTGCTTCAGTAAACTCCACCGGAAAACAAACATTTGGCCGACTCAACATGGCTCGATTTAAGGCATCTTCAGCAGCTTCGGTGATTAAAATGAAGGATGATCATCACGACCATCATCATGTACAATCTCAAGAAATTGGACAATCTTCTGAGGAAATAAAATCAAGATCAACAGTAGCACAGCATCAGAAAAAGATCATTGATTTAACCTTCAACAATACTAAAGAATGTTTTAAAAGTAAAAAGACATCTGAATTAATGAGGGCTTTGATTGTTCTCAAGCTGTGCTCTTACCCTTTGCTTGTAGACAATCATCAAAAAGTAAGTTACCTTTTGTTATCCAAATGCCATTATCTAATGCCATTAGTCAAAATAAACTTTTGATTATGTAAGTCTTCTGCATCTGTTAGTTTTTTACCACTTTTCGAGTCATTCATTTAGCTATGAAAACTGCGAAAAATCTTATTTTATTCAACTGTATAATCTGGCAAATTGACTAGATAATCTTTAAGTATCTCTCATTTCCCTCCAAAATAAAGTAATCTTCATTCACACACTTTTTAAACATTTCTTTGCCTTAATCTTTTTTATCTTTTTTCTGTGTACATCAAATTTTTCATCTCTAATTGATAATTTGCTCTCTTTTATTTAAAGTTGATCAAAATTGGTCAAAAAGTCTTAGGACGTCGACTATTCCGTTCTTTAATGAAAGCAACCTTCTATGGACATTTTGTCGCAGGTGAAAACGAGACAGAGATGAGCCCAAAAATTAAACATATTCGTGAATTTGGTGTTAAATCAATTTTAGATTACAGTGCTGAAGATGAAATACAAGAAGACACATCTAGTCAAGTAAAAAAGTAAGTCTTACATACTCAAAACATCAATATTGTGTCTCAGTAATCAACATTTATTGCCATTGCCTTATCCAAACTTTCTTCATTCTCTTTTAAAGATCATCAGATCAAAATGGGAAATCACACAGCAATACAGAAACTAAAGGTATTTATTTTCACTTACATCGTTACTTTCTTTTTATTGATGGTGCCCTGGATATGTAATTTTTTAAACTTATGATAGCGTATTAAAGGGTACTGCGTTTATTAAGATGCATTGAAATATAAAAATTCATCGCACTCAGTTTAATTGAACCAATTTTTTCTGACCAATTATCTTGCCCAACTAAATAGGCTAATTTTTGTTTTAATTTTTTTTATGTTATATCCAGAAGATTTGAAATCATTCGTTGTTGAATCTGATTATTCTGATGCAAGAAAATTTCATGCAACCGCTCGAAGTTATTTCTATCTCAGTGAAGCTCAGTGTGAAAAAAATATGGAAATATTTTTAAACTGTATTGACTCAGTCGCTCATATTACAAATCAAACTGGATTTGCTGCAATAAAATTGACTGCTCTTTGCCGTCCTCAGTTGCTCCTCAAACTATCTAAGGCCATTATGGAAACTAAACATTTTCTGAATTCATCTGATTCTCGGAATAACCAAACAGATGTTCGAGAAGCGAATAATTCTATGCCTAGTGATTACAGTGAAAATCATCGGATGATGTTTAACTTGCTTTCATGGAATCAATTAATTTCTTTTGAAGATATTATCAACTATTTCCGTCAAAAGGATGCTCTAGGTGATCAAGTCCCATTCAAAGCTCTTTTTAATCAAGAAGAGGAAGAGATGTTCTGTAATTTGATCAGACGAATTGAAACAATTGCAAGGCATGCACATGATGCTGATGTTAGAATAATGATTGACGCTGAGCAAACCTATCTTCAACCTGCTATCAACCGAATTACCATTGAAATGATGAAAAAGTACAACAAAAACAAATCAATAGTCTTCAACACTTATCAATGTTACCTCAAAGTGAGTGCTCATTTCAAATTCAAGATCGAAATTTAGCCATTATTTCGATCAAGATTAGCCTTTAACCTTATTCTTTTTTTTCTATTTTCATAGAATACTTTTGAAACTATGCTTTTAGATCTTAATTTATCATATAAGAATGACTTTTATTTCGGTGCCAAACTAGTGAGAGGAGCTTACATGGAACAAGAAAGATTAAGAGCTAAAAATCTTGGCTATGAAGATCCAATTAATGAAAATTTCGAGGCAACAACCGCTATGTACCACAAAACTCTTGCGTATCTTATGGCAGAGATAATTAAGAAAGGTTCTGCATCAAAACGAATCGCTATAATGGTAGCTTCACATAATGAAGATACTGTTCGATTTGCCGTTGAAAAGTAAGATTCAGCTACAAAAAATATTAAATAACTCCCAACGAGGACTTGATTCATTTTTTTATTTTTTTCAGCATGGCTAAACTAGGGATTCTGCCTGACCATAAAGTAATTTGCTTCGGTCAGCTCTACGCTATGAGTGATCACATCTCTTTCTCATTAGGTAAGTCTCAATTTGAATCTTCACCTCAATTAAAGTAAATTATCATTTTAATCATTGATTTTTTCATGTTTATTTTTTTCCATTTTATTAGGCCAATCTGGATATTCAGTTTACAAGTATATTCCATATGGTCCGGTCGATGAAGTTTTACCATATTTATCTCGAAGAGCGATTGAAAATTCAAGTGTTCTAGCCAAAGCAACGCGAGAGCGTACTCTAATTAGGCAAGAAATTGTTCGACGATTCATATCGGGAGAATGGTTCTATAAGCCCGAAGCATATTATAATTCCGTATAAAATATTTAATATCAAGGTTGCTCTAAACAAATATTTCCTTAACTAATTCATATTTTCTCATCGTACACAACGCCTAATGTCAAAACAATTGATAACGCCTAGGCGATTTCAAGCTTATTCAAATGTTCATAATTGGACTCACCATGAAACATGGACTTTTAACGACTCTATTTCGAAAATAAGGCAAACTTGTTTACATTTAATAAAGGTTTAACCTTTTCCATTAGATTTTAAAAATTGTTTAAACTTTGAAAATTCTCATGTTTAGTTGACTATTAAAACATGCATTTGGGGTAATTTTGATTCAAAATTGTGCTCAAGCAGTTTCTCAAATAATTTCTTGTTCCGATTTTCAACGAGCTTAAATAACCTTACTAATCGGGTGAAAAACTGTATATTATTTTTTAAATGAAAAATTAAGATTTTAATTGCAATCCAGTGTCTGTTTATTAGTTGTAATTTTTTTTAAAAATTTAAAAAAAAGTTTTTAATCGAGTATATTTTTTTGTGTTTAAATGCAAATATTATCAGAAATATAAGAAATATCTTCATAAAATGCATACTAATTCGCATTTTAATGATAATTATTGGAATATTTGACCAGCATTGTTCAAGTACTGCTACGAAATTAGAATTAAATTTTCTCATAAAGTATTTTCTTTTCATCTCCATCCACCAAATATTTAATCCTAAAACTGGGCAATTTGTCTGTTTTGCTCCTAAAGTTGGCCATTTTGAATTTTTTAAAAGGTGGTGCACTAGTCCAGTTTGCGATAACATCGATGTCATAAGAAGGATGAGTAGCATTCATTGATTCATATCCTCCAGTTGAATTGTAGAACCAGAATTGTTTCAAATTAGTATTCAGCCAACTCCATTCATTTGATTTTAGAGACAAATCTAAATCTACATTGGTATTACCATTTTCACAAGAACTTTTCCAACCAGAATTGTATTCAATTAAACCAGGCGGATAAGTTGTCAAATTGTGTGCGAAATTGATTGGAAAGCAGGCTTCCAGGTCGGGTCTTGCACTAAAATTGAACAAATAGGTGCCATTGATTGTATTTGGTAAAACAAAGTCAATTTTGGATACAAGTTTATTTCCATCGATAAGAGATAAATTTGAGTTAAAGTTGACGCTTAATTGGTTCGTAAGACTGTCTAATCGTCCTTTAAAGTTCATCTTGCCAACATCTTGTACTACGGCCAAACTGCCGCCAATGACAAGTCGATAAGGGTCCTTTGAGAATATATCAAATTGCATATGAGTGTTGTTTCGGTTATAAAGGAAGAAATCACTTTTAATTTGCAAACTTGGAACTTTGAGTTGTCCAATAGTCTTGGTTCCGTTACGGTAGACATTAAAGCTTATTAAATCAACAGGATCACCAACTGAATAACTTGGATAAAGGGAAAGACAAAATAAAAGTGCTGCTAACTGATGAAAATAGGACATCATTTCGACCAACTAAGGATAAAAATGTATGCAAAATGTGCAATAGAAAGACTGAATCGTAGATGAAAACAAGTTTACCAATCAAGTTAGTCACTGAAAATACTTGAAATAAACAAATTTTGTCTACTTTAAATGAAGAGTTTTCATATCAATATCAGAAACTTATTGATTGTCATGGTGATTGTTGTATCTAAGTTTGTCATTCGACTCATAATTACTCAAGGTTGAGTGATTAAGATCAACAATACTCGTTAAAAATTTGCTCGACTTTTCACTTGCAACAAATTTTCTAAACTTAATTTAATAAAAAGTATATTTATTTCCCGTAGTCTTTTGAAAGTATTTTTATTAAATCGATTAATCGGGAGGATAACTTACTTTAAATATAGATGGGGTTATATTAAGCATTAAAATGCGATCAGAAATTTAATGAAATTATTTTTAAACTTGGCTTTTTGCTAGAATTATCACTTGGTCGTTTGAATCTCCGTTCATTTCATTCAGTACACTTCTGTGGGAATTGAAATCATCTGTGGGATGACAAAAGGCATTGCCTTTACTGCAGTGAAGTCTAATTATAACTCTTACAAACTCAATGAAGATTTAGCGGAAAATAAAATAGCTTTTCTTACATTGTAGCTTTGATTTAGTTATAAAAAAGACTCCCATTGTTGACCATAAACTTGTAATGAGTGCTGTTAATCTATTTATTGACAGTAGTAAACTAGATATGCAAAAACAATTTCACTAATAGTCTTTTAATACGATTATACAATTGTGAATATGGTTATACAATTTGGTGTAACATTATTTACTTTAGAGAAGATGACAACAGTTGCTATCGCCACTACTAACATGATTAAATTTGTATCAATTAGCTGAATGATTTAACTGTACAATGTTATACAAACCTTGTGGAGGTCGTGAAAAATTAAATGTCATTTAATGTCATCAGGAAGTAAAAGCCAAATGCTAAACTATGTAATCATGTTAGTGACCAGTTAATCATAGTATTCAAACTTGTAATCAGACAATATTGATTACCTGTGAGTTACATAATTAAGGTTGATTTAAAAGCTTATATCCTTTGAAGATTTTCATATTAGTAATACATTTTGTACTAAAAAGGTGAAATAAAACAGTATAACTTTAAGTATCTTTGATCATAGATTATCTGAATCTGGTTCACTCTGGTTGTTATCTCAAGTTTTACCTCAAGTCTCACTGATAACTTCATGAGATTAATGGAATTCATAATCTCAATTACGATGATGAATCTTATTGATGAATAGGGTCACGTGAAATTAAATTAGAAGACACGAGAATCAACAATTGTTTTTAACTTAAAACACTAAATCACGGCCTAAATCTATTGAGTTCAAAACTATTTAATTTTTTGACTAACTTGTTGCATCCAGAAATATCAACTGGTTATACATAATTATGGATATAATTAACATTTGTATTGCTAATACCAAAGTTGAAATTACGGTTCTATCTACTTTTATCTTCAAATTACACACAAAATGGTCAACAACCTATGAATTGAATGAGACAAATATTTGATTCATTAAGGTTTGATTCACCAATCAAGTAGACATAATATTTTGTCGTATGTTTTGTTATCATGTTTGCATTTTGATTGAAACGATATTGTAAGGTTAATTAAAAAAGATTCATTAATAGATATCAATCATCTACACTAATCTAGAGTAAGAAGAGACTAATCACTTAGACGTCTTTAAAGGTATTTTCAATGATGGCAGATCTTCCATTTAATGTAAAGTTATTTTGAATTTTTGTAAATTATTTCAGCTCACTAATTATGTATCATAAATCATCTAACATTTGAATTATTCGTTTTAATTATAAATTTTAAGTTTTACATCATTTTTGGGTTACTTGTTCTGATTCGAATTACATTGAAAGATAGAAAACCTTATGACGATTGTGATTAGAGATGATTTATTTATATACTGTGATATTTTATCCGCGGTTGGCGTTAATGGTGATAAGTGTTTCCATGGGAAACAATGTAATTTAACTAGAAATCAACTAATTACTTAATGTGACAGTTCAACTTGATGTGGTATAAACATATAAAATCAACTGAAAATCAAAAATAAATTGGTAAAACTGATTTTGTAAATTTAAAACATTTATCATATATCAATCGAAAATGGTTGAAAGGAAGGTTTGAAAAGAATAGAATTGATAATTTTGACGATTCTTCTAAAATCTGCATTTTACTGTTTATTTAACTTGAAAAATACAGTTTCTTGTATAATGATTGCTCTACTAAAATGATAATTTGTGTTCGCATTTGTAATAAGTATTAATTTGCTTCTTAACCGATTTATCAATAACCAAAGTCGATAGTTAAATCTAAAGTCACCTTTTCTCATTGATACATTGTATTTGTTGAGATATGGCTAATGTAGTTCCGGTAGTAACTTGAGTAACTTTTCTGATGATTAACTAATAGATCAGATGAATAATTTCTGTTTTCTAGGATCACCATTTAATTTAACCAATTGATCGGTAATTGGAGTGTAACTGACTGGCCATTAAATATTATGCAAATATATCTTTTGATTTGAGTCGATTAAGAATGTTAATGGATGATTTCGATGAAGCTATATAATTATGAGCATAGTCACAATCTACCTGTAGCCTGTAACAACATTCTCATAACTTCTTTTCTCTTTCTGATTTTTTAATCTTACAATTAACTCTCTACCTCTTTATGTGATTCTGTCGACTCTGCTGTCTCTGCCGCTCTTTCCAGAATGATTGAATTAAAAATCAGTTATCGCTATATGTTGATGATGTTAGTTTAAGTGATCAGGGTAACCGATTTCCGAGAGCTGCTAACGTATATTCCATAATTATTTATCTCATTGTCGAAGTCGTGGTTTCCTTCGTCATCACCATAATAATCAAGATAATTTGAGTATTTCTCACACTCCTTCACAATTCACCACTATCTATCTGTCTCACTATCTCTCATCATTTGCCTTGTCTCCCTCTCTGTTAGTATGTTTAACTAACTAACCAACAATTAATTAGCAGTCTTTCAATCAACACCAGCAAGTAAACACTATTTTTCGTCATTTTTTGTTTTATTTGAACTCTTAAAAGTGATTAATCTGTTGACTTTCCAAAAATCGAAAGATTTTCATCAAATATTTTGATTGTTTATCTACCTCGTTTGATCGATTATTTCATTGATTTTGATTTGCCTTGGTAGGAAAACAGCAAAAAGCTTACAATAAACAAAGTTCGTTCCTGATTCAATTTTTCAGTTCGTGTTTACAATGTACATCGCAAATGATTACGTTGATATAGACAGTAATTTCGAGGGCTTGTGTTTTGGTAATCTTCTCCATCCACCTTCATCTTCGTCATTTTATTCAGACTTTTTCAATGATCCATCACCCCAGACAACCTTGGAGGATGTCAAACCCTTCCAAAAGATGACTTCCTCTTTCATTGAGACATCCGATAATTTCCGATCACCTCGAGTTGGTTCATCGTCTCAGGCCTCATCAACGACTACTGAAGTGTACAATAATAGTGAGACGGATTTTTTTAAAATATTATTTACAGAAAATCTTGACACGATCCAAAATCAAAATCACAGTTCAACCAGTTATAGTTCAACACCAAACTCACCCATATCATCACGATTACCAGATAATCTGAATATAAACAGCAGCAATAACAGTAATAGCAGCGGCAGTAGCATTGGTGGAAATATTAGCTATCCAACAACAGCTCTGACCGATTCATCGACGCGAGGCTCCAATAGCAATCCATCAACGGTAACCATTAAAGAAGAGATTATTGACCCGCAATCACCAGAACCAATTATTTCTCAGCTTAAGAGTGAGACCTGTGGCTCTCTTATAGAAGCAAATCATTGGACATCAACACCACTACCAATGTTTAAAAGTTACAGCTGGAATACTCCTGCAAATGACATATTTCCTAGCCTCTCATTGGGGAGCTTTCAATCGTCCGATTTGAGTGAACGACTAGCGTCAACAGGTCCCAATTCACCAGATAACAAAGATAAATTAAATTGTGATAGCAAACATTTGAATGATCTTCAACAATACCAAAACCAACTACAATCACCATTAGAATCACCGGTAACCGATACAAATGTACTGCTATCCAATTTATCAGCCAACTTATCGGATAGTATAAGACCAATTAACTGCCATGAAAACATAATTGACACCTCAACAGGATCATTATTAAGCTCATTAATAACTGAAGAAGCAAATCATGAAAAGGTCTATTGCCATTGGGAGAACTGTTTCACCATCTTAAACTCCTTGGAAAGCTTGGTAAGTGCATGAAAACTGCAGTTAATTGCTATCGGTTACAAGTGTTGTTGAAAACAAGATTGGAACCAAATTAAAAACTGTTGAACACTCTGTTTATAATTGCTTAAATGAGAAAATTAAACTTAATGAACTTTGATTATTTGAACAAAATGTAGCATTTCAAAAAATATTTAGAAAGAGTTTTTTGTCTCCAAATTCAAAAACTTATCAATTGCAATCAACTCTAAACTCATTGGTTGGATTTTATCTTAAGTTAGATAAGGGGTTTTCTCGTCATTTTATCTAGTCTTCTCTTTCTTATTCTCATTTTATCTAACAATATCTATCTAGTAAAAATATCTATCAGTTTAGTTTATCTTATTTTATATTTTACAATTATCATTATTATTATTGTTTCGAATTTCTATATCTTACTTCACCTAATTTTGAATTCGATGCCAATCATCGCAATTTTAAAATTAACCGTTAATGTTAAATTATAGATTTTATTGGACTTAACTCTACTTTGTGCTTATTTTCTTGGTTCTTTTTTGGTTACTTGTATCTTTCCAGGTTCATCATATTGAAAGAGTGCATGTGGATGAAAAAAGGACAAATGGAAACAATGATGATTATATTTGTAAATGGTCTGATTGTCCGAGAAACCGTAAACCTTTCAATGCTCGATACAAGCTTCTCATTCACATGAGAGTACATTCAGGAGAGAAACCCAATCGTTGCACAGTAAGTTAATTCCATTGAGATAATAGATAATCTTTTCACGCATTAATATTATTTTCGCTTGCCAGTGATTAAGCTCTTCAGTTGATGGAAGAATAAGTCAATTAATTATGATTAATAGTCTTTCATTGCTCAACATAATCTCGGATAAATAGTAGTAATGCATTTCCATTAGTCACTGGGCTCAGGTTAGCTTCACAATTAGCTATTCAAACATAAAATAAACCTTATAATCATATGCTGGTTAACATTGTATCTTGTAAAATAGTCAAGCAATCCTCATTTTAAACGCATATGAAGAGTATTCATTGTCTCAACTGTTAGAGCTATGATTACCAGTGAGGTTATGATGTAACGTTTATTCAGAATATTATTATTATTATAACTTATTATTTTAAATCAAACATTGCGCTTAAAAATATCATATTTTCAGTCATTAGTAAATTTTGATTGACATTTTATTCTATATATCTACTTACAATGATAGTTTTATCGGATTATACTATTTCAACAAGAACTCATCGGCAGAATCAGGTTTGATATAATACCGTTGACTAATCAACTAATGCAATATGAACACGTTTTTATCTTAGAATCAATTGCTTTTCTCTAATGATGAGAGTAAAAAGTTGGGTTGAATATTGTTATTTTTCCCAGCTTTTTTAATACTGATTTGATTACGTCAAATTAATTGTTTTTTTCGCCGATATCAATGATGTTGAACTTAAGATAAAAACAGACTCACGAGTTTTTCAAACAAAAGTGTTGATAATGTCTATTAAATTGTAGAAACCCTTAAATTATCCAGATTAACGAGTTAAATTTCAAGCCTATCGATCATGTTCAGCTAATTAATTGATTGCTGAATTTTCCACAAATGATTAGCCAATATTTGCCAAAGTTCTAACCGTCAACAAGTCCATCATCATTAGATAAACTCTATTCACTCCAGCAACAAATAAAAGCTGAAGTTAAATAACAATTCGCATGTGGAAATAACTTTTTAATTGTTCATTAAATTTTATACCTTTCATTCAAATACTTATTACTCTAGCATTTCCAAATTTTCTCTCTCCAAATTATATTTCTCTTTTAGGTCAAGCAAAGCATCAACGGCAAAGCGTTGGATGATGATGACCTTTAGGCCCAAAGAAATGGGAGAGAGAAATGACGTTCATTGTAAATTGTAATTGTTTAAGTTAAGAATAATTCACATTGATTTTCGTGTCAATCCGTGTTTTACCTCAACAGGTATGGTTTTGCTTGACTAATTTTAACCAAAACCTTACACACTAACAACATCATTAGATGTATTCGGACTAATTCAGCTCGATTCTCCTTTTCATTGTTACTTTTCTTGATAGATGGATTCAATCAATAGGAAATAGATGATTACCAATATTAACTAACATGGTCTTGATCTAGATCCTGATTTGACTGTCTCCAATTGTTATTGTAACCTTCGATGTTTTCAGGTTGCATCAGTTTACTCTATTAACTAACATGGTAACTCATGTTTTTTTACCTCAATAATAGCTGATTATAACTTCATTTTTATCTTTTTTTCTCTTATATCTTTAATACTGTTCAGCTAAATCAGTGATATCAATTTACTGATCAAGTGTTGGAAATTGTTTTTCACTCCAAATGCTCTTGACTCTCTCCTCTCCCGGTTAGCAAAATCATACAGTGTACAGCAAAAGTTTGGACATTACGTTTAAACCCTCATGGAAGATGAAATGAAGTCAAGTTTCTTGTCAAATTTTCAGTTTAGATTAATTAATCAGAATGTGCAAGGATCACCATCAGAAAATTCATCAAACAGGAGCTGTTCGAAGGCAATATCGATGCAATTTGAGATTCATATGTGATATGAAATAAAATTATCGACAGCGCTGTTATATTAGTATTATATTATCTTTCCAGTTTTGCGAGAGTCCAAACAAACACAATTAAGCTACAATTTGAAACCATTTTTGAAATTCGTCTTCGAACATCTCCGCCTGATTTAATTTCAATTTTCTAAAGACAAAAAATTCTGATGATAACATTTAGTTTAACTTTCAGGAGGATTTTAACGTGAGATTCAGATCTCAAATTAGATAATTATCAGCTAAACCCAGAATCTAGAGCTGACGCAAAAAAGGCTACATTATGTATACATTTTGATTGTTAGCTAAGTCTTTATATTATTTTGATCATTAATTAAACGTCAGACATGATGATAGAGTTGATTAAGATTGGATTTAAGAATATTGAATGAATCATTAGATGTATCAAAGTCCTATTTACCTTTGTTCAGATGGATAAAAACGTTAATCAATACAGTGATGACTGTTCATTGAGATTTATTCAAATGAAAAACAACTCACTGATCAATTATTCAACAATCAATTATTTAATTAGTTGATTGAGAATCACATGAGATTGACGAATATTGGAACAAAATGCAAACTCTGAAATTCAATTTCAATGAATAAGTAGATATAAGAAATATCCATTAATAAATGATCAAATTGGATTATAATGAATATACATAGCGGGTGCCGGCAGGGGGCTAACAGATAAGAATTAGCTATCAAATTTTGTTAATCAATAAAATGAATTTTGATGGATACAGATATTCAATGCATGGGAGTGTTCACTACATTGATTAAAAATGTCTTTAATATTGTCCACTTTGCCTGTTGAACTGCAATTTGAAAAAAAATCTTTTATTTTCTTCAAAATCTCTTTCTTTCTAATGCAGTCTTTTCATATAGCTAACCACTCACCAGCAGTTGTAAACAAAGACAGAAAACATTTTTACTCAATCTATCGATAACTCCCATGCATCGACTACTTGTGTTCCTAAAATAATTCATTTTTATTGATTAACAAAAATTTGATAACTGATTCTTATCTGTTTGTACCCAGCCGGCCACCTTGTAGAATAGCTAAAAAAGAGTGAGAATTAACCAAAAACAAAGCCTTGTGACTAAGTATTTAAATTTATTGATATTTATTTTATTGAGATCTGAAAATTCAACTTGAATAGCGATTTGGAAAGCGATTTAATAATCTTATCCGTCTTATTCTGATTCTAGTTTATTTCACTTATTATCATTTAGTTTGAAGGGTGTACCAAAGCATTTTCACGTTTGGAAAATTTGAAAATCCATTTAAGATCGCATACTGGTGAACGTCCATACATTTGTACACACCAAGATTGTTGTAAGAAATTCAGTAACTCATCGGATCGTGCAAAGCATCAGAAAACACACATAAACTCGGTAAGTTATCCAAAGCTCAAATCAACAAGACAATATATTCAAAAGGTTTTAATGTATATTCAATATTCCCGTTGAATTTTCTAGAAACCATATGCATGTCAAGCTCCTGGCTGTACTAAACGTTATACTGATCCAAGTTCACTTAGGAAACACATGAAAAACCATTCAAGTGATCTTGAGCCAAAGAGAAAGGTAATTTTGTGCATTATCATTCAGCATTTATCGGAATGCGTCAAAATTTTGTGAAAACATGAACACATTCATGAACTGTTCAAAGGAAAACTGGAATCCTGATTTTAAGGCTGATTCCCAAGTAACTATTCATTGATAATCTACGGCTATCTGAGCTAAATCAGCAAAGTCCAAAATTTATTTTTTAGCTTAAGTAACAATATTAGAAGATAATGTCCAAATGCTTTCACTTATGTGATCCAAATTTCCATTAGTATGACTAAATAGTGAATATTCAGTGACATTTTGTCAATGAAAACAAGATGAGACTGAATATTAATAGATCAGATAACTTGTGTGAAAAAGTGAACCATTTTCTTGAAGATAGATATTTTAGACTAATCATGCAAATTTTAAAAAACAATTTGAAAATTTTCCCATAACCTAAATGATAAATTGTTTAGCAAAGATAAGTTTACATGGAAAATGTTGAGGAAGAGTTAAAAATAGTAATCATCATCGATCAACCTGCTCATGATCATCAAATAGTTTAAAGCGAGTTGATATATCATTGACTAGCCTATTCAGAGCAAAAATATGCGTCAGCCGGGAGTCGAACCCGGATCAATTGCTTGGAAGGCAACTATGCTAACCGTTATACCACTGACGCTCGTATGATCATTAATGGTTAAAAATTGAATAATATACCCAGTCGTAGTTTCGTCTTTTTAGTGCTTTTTATGGTTTCGCTTTGATCATCTCATTCTGACTTTGATATTAAATTATGGATCTGATAAAAAAATAGTTCATGATGAATTAATACTGCGATTCAAATATAGTCTTTTCTCAAGAGCTATTTTTTCTTGGAGTCTCTTGAGACTTGATTGTTTTATTTAGAGGTTTCATTCATTTCTTAGAAAATCTTTTATCGTTTTATTCTCTTTTCTCCTTGTTTTTCGTTACTTTTTTGTTTGATTTTTTGCACTATTTTATGTCTATACTATGAATAATTAGTATTTATGGTATTTACTTGGAGTAAAAGTTTACGGTGATTAGTTTAGATCTTGCCAGCAAGAGTTTGGAGCAATTTTTTTGATTGAGTTTCTGTAAATCAATGTTCGAGTATACAAGCCAACAGTATCTTCATCTTCTCCACACTCAGTCCATGAACCTGAAACAACACCCATAAGATAGTATCGACCGTCTGATCCTTGGTGCATCAGGGGCCCTCCAGAGTCTCCTGAACAAGCATCACCTCGAGTTTTCTTGTTGATTGCGCAGAGATGAGTTGAAGCCACTTCAGGAATACGGTAATATCTCTTCATACTCTTAGGTATTCCGTTTATCTTCAGGAAATAATCTGCTTTAACATCATTACATTGATTTCCTGAAAGTTATGAAAGAAATGGTTTAATGTAAATTAATGAAAGCAAATTTTCCAATGGTGGCCGACTTACTTGTAAAGTAATCAACATCAACCTCAAGCAAATTGTTACTTGATTTGGCTTTTGGACCAATAATTCCCCAACCAGCTACTTTCAATTTTGATAAACCATTTTCAGAATTAGGCAAGCAAATTGGAGCAATAGTTTGAGTAAACTTCACTGAACTTGATAGTTTTAAAATAGCGAAATCATTAGACAAATTTTTCCTGTTAAAAGAAGCGTCGATTATCACTTGTGAGACACGACTAGGTTTTGTTTTGTCCGAGAAGGCCTTGTCACGACTAAGGTAAACGTCAATATTTGCTGCTGGTATAATTGAGCCTGAATCATCGGTAACACAGTGAGCAGCAGTTAGTACATGTTGATCATCAATCAATGAACCTCCACATTGGGCAAAGGCACCAAGCAATCGATTTTCAAAGCTCCTAATATTGGGTCAAAATCGAAAGAGGTTAAAATTTAGCAAGTTAGACCATTTCTGGCTAGTTCATGAGAAGATAGAGTGCCTTACCTAATATGAGCTAACCATGGATACTTGTGAGCTTGAACTTGTTTTCCACGAAAAATTCGACCAGCTGAACCTTCCCGACCGCATTCTAGCTTATTTAGAAACGATATTGGATGAAAATGTGATTGTAAAGTGTTTCGTTAAACAAATTGGTGTTATTTTTTACTCACCACATGCGGAGGCCAAGTTTACTGTGGTTACAGTGAATAGGCAAAGAAGTACAATGAATCTCATGTTGGTAGATCGTTTGTAGTTTCTTCAATCAATTTACTGAACAATTGAGTGATTCTTTCTTATTTATATGGTAATGGTACTAGTGTTGTTTGTGCATTTTTTGTCATCTGCTCGTGCCTAATAACAACGGTTCATTTAACTTGATTGTCATATTGAACATGTGTGTAACCAAACACCATTCATTAAGATCGGAAAAATAGTGATTTAATCAGCAATCAAACAATTGATTAAAGTCGTACCAAATGTCGTACTAAATTTTTTGTGCATAACATTCACGTTATTATTGTCATAAAATTGTCATCTATTAATTTTGATGATTGACATACACATAACACTTTAGTTCTGTGAAAAGGAGCCTCAGTTATTTTCCATTACCTTTGGAATTGTTTGGAAAAATTTTGTTTTTCAACAAATAAAGCGTTCAGCTTTTTGAAATAAGATCATTTTCATCATCAAAGGCTTTCGATGTCAATATTAGATAAGATTCAAATATAAAAAAGATAACATTCAGGTCAAAGCTGAAATTCAGTTTCGTTTTCACAATTTAAAAATACTCTAAATCAAGCTTTAATTAAAAGATTTTACTAAATGTTTTGTTTTGTTTCTATTTCGTTTAGGTTATGTCGACTTACTCTCTCAATTCAAGTCTGGAGGATTTGAATGCCCATGTTAGTAACCTGAAATTGAGACAATCTACAGAAAATTTGGGTAATTTGTTTTCAAGTTGGCCAACCAATGAATTCCGTCGGCAGCAAAGTCAACAGCTTCAGGCAAATCAAAGGCACGATTTAAGTTCCTCTCTTGATTACAATGCTAAACAGAATAAATTTTGGACCAACAACCAAAGAACTGACCAGTCTTCTAGTTCTTCAACATCAAACAATCTCTACCCAAGTTTATCTTCAACGTCAACCTCTTGTTTCATGGCCTCTATAGCTCAAATCCATGGATTAACTGAAGAGCAAAAGAAGATTCTTTTTCAGGGAATCAGTTAATTTATCAGATCAAATAAATTAAATACACTTGATCATGGGAGCTTCTTATCTATTTTGTTGTTTTTTCTTTTCATAGCTAACTATTATGACATGAATATATAAAGAATATTTTTGAAAGCCAACCTTTGCCCTTCTTTCCAATAATTTACTTAACTTACATTTTTATTTAAATTTACAGTAAAATAGTCGTCGCGAAATTGAGATTATTTCAATAACCAGCTTGGACTGGAATTTTGACCATGAAAGACTAGTAAATTAGAGAAGTAGTCAGCAATTAGATCATAAAGATGAACACAAATCTAGACTAATCAGCATTCAATGGTGAAACCATAGTCTGTTGAGCATTCAATCAACTTAACATAGCTAACCATATAAGAATAAGAAACAAATTTTTAGTATTCATTGAATTCCATGTCAATTTTTATAGAAGGTCGAGTCAATTAATAAATCATCCTAAATTTAATAAAACAAGTTAGGAGTTCAAGTCAAAATATTTCACAACAAAATTTTATTAAACTAATACCCCCAACTGAAGATGCTGCCATCTATCTGTTATTCAATCTGGGTCATCAGTCTAAATATTTGTAACTGTTATGTTTTGAATTGATTTCTAATTAGTTTTAATCAAATGCTAAGCTAAGATAATGAAATGATGCTGGTCTTTCAGTATAATGATGTCCAGTGTTTCTCCTCTTCATCCAATCGGTAAATTGGTTGACTCAGGTTCGCCAGTTCATTTTTATGGCCTCAGTTCATCAAATGTTAAAGAAATATCGCCGTCAGTTAACTGTATCGGTGTAAACCTGTCAACATCATCTTCACCAATTTCAACCAATTCTATCGCCAATATAATTGCTTGTTCTACTGCTTCAGCATCTCAAACTTCATCAAATGTTTCCAACTCAAATAGCGCATTTAAATCTAATTTGGATAGATTAAAAGCGAATATACCGTATGCTTGGAAAAGAGAGCAAATCAATGGTCAGATTGTTTACATTAGTCCTTCTAATTGTCTCCTTTGGTCACTCCAAGAAATAAGTGCATACTTATTGACTGAGGGAACCTGTAAATGTGGCCTAGAGTGTCCAATCATATTAAATGAAGTATTCAATTTTGATCCTCAAACTCCATCGATAAGTTCAACATTAATAAATGATAATAAAAGAGTGAAGTATAATGATCATACCAAGGATATTTGCTACAATGATAATCCGACCAATATTGAGTATCCACCTAAAACCTGCAACCATCGAAGAAGAACTTTAAATAATTCTTCAGGTTATTCTAATGATAGTTATTCTATTATCACAAATGATACTCATAATCAAAATAGTACAAGATTGACTGACCACACATCAGAAAACTCTGAAATCGAAAATCAATCTCTTCAACATCAACAACACCATGTTAATTCACAAGTTATTCATCAACAACCATTAACAGTTAATTCTATTCCAGTTTATCGTGGTACTCACCAGCAGTCAATAATTAATCATGGTGTTACTTTGTATAAATCCGGTGGAAATTTTAATAATTCAGAACAGAAACAGTCCTCATATACAATTACAGGAGACTGCAGCCAAACTGCAGAAAATGCATCTAAAAATTTTCAACATACAAATGTTAATCCGTCTTTAGCAACCAGCAGCTTTATAAATTGGTTACCAATAAATACTTCTGACGAGAGTCAATTATCTTCTATGGTTAATGAGAATAATGTACAGACATTTGCTAATCCTTCATCCTCTCTTCCTGGATTCACAGGTTTGTTTCGTTTACTATTTTGTAATGCAAATCTTTGTCTCTGAAAATTAGTTATTAATTATTTTAGGGTAATGAAATTTACTATGGAAGATTATTATTTAGGTTTGCAAGCTTTCCCTCCAAATTTCAAGCATTTTTTGTCTTTATTTGTAATTATATCATTACTGATTTTGGCAAACTTTAATTTGAGCCCATTTTAAGAATATCAATCTTATTTTTATCCAGTTGCATGTGTGAATTATATAAATTATATTAATTTAATTTCCTGAAAAAATATAATTTTAATGTTTTCGTTCTTTTGTAGATGTCATTTCTGGTATGGGTCTGACCCAGGCTCTTATGGATCCAAGTAGTCAAGGAGGAGGACAACTAGTTCAACTATTCAATCCGGTTCAATATGCCTCTGTTCCACCAAACACTGTTACTTTACTTCAGTCACCTCAAAATTTGAATCGCAATGGAGCTACTATTATAATTCCTCAATTAATGCAATCTGATCAGCATTCAGTTGTTCTTAATTCAACAGAAAATGTCAGGTCATTGGAACGAAGAAATATTTTACCATCAATCAGAGCAACTTCATTCTCATCTATTCCAATACAAGCTCCTTACTCATTTCACTCTCAACCTTCCGCCTCCTATCCAACATCATCATCATCTTCTACTTCATCACCAACACAATCTTTTGCTGCATCTAGTTCTAATGAAAATGATAACCGTGTTAAAGCTAAATCAAGATCAATACGTCATCGTAAATTTAAAATGAATCGTAACCAGCACCTTTCAATGTCTGTTTCAGATTATTTTTGTCATGATCAGGAAACAAATACTTCTAATGAAAAATATGCAGAAAAAAATAGCGATGAATCGTCAAGATTAAAATCGGATATTGATGAATTTAATCTAGAGGAACAAATGGACTCTCAAGATTGCCTCTACAGTACTAATCAACTTACTCCTAACTCCGATGACGATAAAAGTAATTTTGATTATGAAAGAATCGATGGTGGTTCTCAATGTACTTCTGAGGATATTATGAGAGAGTTATCTACTCATAAAAACTCTATTCGTAATATTGGTGTACAGAGTGATGAATTGATTGATGAACCGGTTAGCCCGACTAGAATGGATGAATCTAGTTGCTCAGATTCAAGTTGTGCTCCCAACCTTTCCATGTCCAAAGATACAGAATATGATTCGAGTCCTTCAAATCTCCATGAAGATTATGAAGAGAATGCTGATTCGATTTTAGAGACCAATAGTAGGTTCAACGAGCAAAATGTCGATGAGCATTTTCCTAATGACTATAAAAATGACGAAACCCAAGGGAGTGATTTTAATAATAATAGCCATAGCGATGAGAATGATAAAATTTCTGAATACCAATCCAACAGCTCTTTAAACAATGATGCCTATAAAATTGACAAAAATAGCAATGAAACCAACATCACCAGTTATATTGATGATAAAGTTCTCAATGACTGTAGAAACGATAGTGAAAATTATCAGAACAAATCCTCTATTTCTACCAAAAAGCTGCACATTGATCAATCTGTTTCTAAAAATAATGTACTATTAAGTATGGAAACAACTGAAGGTTTATATGAAAGATTGTCTAAAACAATTGATGAAGAAAGTACAAAGAACAAAAAGCTGGAAAGGTTACGAAAAGAATTACTTTGTTATGAAAATAATTTCGATCAAACAACCGCTCAATCTCCTCCACTTTCACCTCAACCAAGAACTTTTGAAACTGGCGATCTTGTCTGGGGCCAAATGCGAGGCAATCCGTCTTGGCCAGGTAAACTGATCAACAAAGAAGATGCACCAAGTTATAACGGACAAGTTGAGGAAGGAAAGGTAAATGTAAAAATGATAAACTGCGTAATGAAAAATTGCTTATATTCTTTAAAATTAATTTAGGTTTGGGTCAAATGGTTTGGTGATAATTTAGTGACGCAAGTTGAACTTATTAAATTAAAAACTCTATCAGAAGGACTTGAGGCTCACCACACAGCTCGGAAAAAACACAGAAAGTAAGAAAAATTACACAGATTTTATTTTTGAATTTATTGTAGCTTATTGGTAAAATTTTATTTTTTATTTAAGAGGGAAAAAAACAGATTCATGCCTGGACCAAGCTATTCAAGAAGCTATGATGGAATTGGATAAGCAGCAATCATCTTCAGCTGTATCGCCAACAACAAAATCTCATCCACCGACAACTTCATCTTCATCTTCATTACCATCTTGACCACATCTTTAGCTGTGTTAATTAATATTCTAAATTGCGGTTAAAATTATTGCTTTTTAATTTCTATTATTTTGTTTTCAAAGGACAGTATCAAAAGTACAGTAATTTAGCGTCTCTTTTCTTGAGAAATATTTCAAAAAAGAGATAATTGTTGGAGTCTAGTAAATTATTCACAAGAATCAGGATTTTCTCCATACTCAGTGCCCAGTGTGAATAATTATATTGCATTTAAATAGTCACCCAGATGGTTTAATTTTTTGTTTAAGATTTTACATATTGTTTTATCTCCACAATTACTATCCAGTTTATTATTTCAAGAGGACAACCAAAGGATTAAAGCTTTTTGGAAAATAATAACAGAACTCAAAGGATTGTTGTTAAAGGATATATTCATTCAACAAGAGCATCTCTTTGTTTACCTTTTGCCATCACACTTTTAAGTTGTTTTTAATAAGTCACGCCTAAGACAGTTAATCAACTCTTTTTATGAACTTTCATGTTGCCTCTATATCTCGATTAAGAGAAACACAATTGACCCTGAGAAATCAAAAATACAATCAAATTAGGATGCTTTGCCCCAAATTGCACTTAAAAGGTTATCAAGTTGACTTTTCAATTCACATCTTAATTTACATTTGAAAAATTGTTTCTTAGCAAATTCACTAAGTAGGCAAACTCACTCTTAAGTTTGTACAAAAAATAATCATAACCTTGTTTATCTATCAACCTTTCAGGTGCAAAATTGAGGATTTACATCCTATTATTAATATTAATGTTATATAATTATTATATATATATTATACACATTTCATTTTAACCTTTGTAAATTAACTATCATCTTATCGCTGTTTCAATAGAGCAAATTGTTTGAAGCGTGCCTTAATCATATCTAATACTTTGTATTTTAAGTTGTTATCTGCAACAAGGATTTACATTGATCGACACTGGAATTAATTGATTATTTTCATTTCTGTTTTTTTTTATTTTGCAATTGATGCAGCTAATTTTTGTTAATATACCATAAGTTGATTTAAGTTTGTATTTCCGACTTTCGATTAATGTAGTCTATATAATCTATTAATATATGATATTAATAATATGTACAGCAAATCCATTATTTTTGCGTGAAAATTAAGAAGGATCCAGATGAGTTATTAATACATGGAAAATTTTGGCTAGTGAATCTCATGATAAAAGTAAACTCACGAAAAGTAGGCAGAATTTTTTAAGAATTCAGGTTTCTTGAGCAAAATATGAATAAAGGCTGGATGAAAAAAACAGACTCCGTATTTGAAAATGAGATGAAAAAGAAAGAGTTATATTAAAACTACTGAAATAATTTTAAAATGCAGTTTCGATCGAGCTCAAATCTTTATGTATGCAAAACATTATCAACTAAATCCATCAAGATGAGTATTAGAGAGTTTTGCAAATTAGATTAATTCAGTAAATGAGGTAAATAAAGTTCAAAAGAAAGCTAAATTTAAATTTTTTTTATATTATTTCAACAGATACAAAATTAGTCGTCAAGAGAAACATTTTCCCAGCTTCATAATTAACCGAAGCTTATAATTAGTTGATTCCATTAGTGTAGAGATAATTTAAATCCCTGCCTCGTGCACATGAAAAGAGGTGAGATCAGATATATTAGATGATTAAGATGAACTCAAGGTGGTGAAAAATTTTGAGCGAGAAATGAAAAAAATGACAGCATTTTTGAAAATGATAAAATGACGATGAAAGCAGGTAAAGATGATCTTTTTAAATAAATAAGCATATTTTCAGATCACATCCACGACCTCGATATGATCTATGTTAGATGGATCTAAAACTGAATGATAAACTATTAAATTGGCCAATTGATTAAATTAACTAATTAGGCTGAGCAAAAATACCAGCAAATAAAATCAAGCCTGATTGTTTATCGGTCAAGAAGAAAAGGAAAGGTCTATCTGCTTCAAAATAAGGTCCACTAAATAATCCAACTCTTTCAACTAAAGTTGCACTGGCAGCTCCAGCAATTGAACCATTCTCATTAATTGACATAACAGCTTGGTGGGTGAATTGACTCAATGATATTGGTGGCAGTGAAGATGATTGGGCTACAGGAGTTGTCTCAAACATTGAGGTGAAATCAGCTTCACCTCCAGAAAAAACAGATCGTAAACCAAGAGAATAGCGAAGGATTGTTGTTAAATCAGGCTTGGATGATATGTCAAATTTAGGAATTCGTACGTTTACTTCATCTCCTTTTTTACTCTTCTTCATTGAAGCAATTAATTGAGTGAAAGTAGTTGAATTAAGGGATCGCATTAAATTGAAAAGGCCATTAGGTGAGTCTTCCAATGGTAAAACCATGAACAAGCCAAGCCTTTGGGTTTTGTAGGGTAGTTCAATTATAGACGCCTTTAGCCTTCCGTCATTAACTTCACCGAATGCAATCGGCAATTTGCCAACCATCATGGATACTCGCGCATTCTGTCCGTTAGTTAATTGAAACAGGGAATTTTTTTGCGTTTCTTGCTCATCAAATTTGTAAAGCCAGTCTCCTTTGTAACTTAGGGCATTTAAAGCAACTAAAGCAGTAGCTGGAGATATTGGTGAACTTAAAAACTTTTTAATGGCTCCTTTCGTGGTTTTGGTAACCCAGTCATTAATTTTCTGTATTGGATAAAATTATTACAAGGACAATTAATTTGTTGTTAAATTAAACTCTTGTTAACTTACATCAACGACTCCATTGGAATTAAAATCGACTGATCGGAGTGAAGCTCCATGATAACGTTGAAGAGCAATTTTGAAATTGTTGTTCACAGTTAAGTCTTTATTGACAAAAATTTGGTTTGCCATAGAGAAGTATTTGATGATTTCATCGTCGTCAAGAAGGGAGTTTACTGATTCACCGAAAATCTGGTGAGTACGAACGAAGGAACCATTTACATTGTTGATACCATTCGAGGTAAGAAAGGTATCTAAATGCAGAGCAGAAGCAATTTCAGCACGGGTTCGACCTTTAACGCCAAGATGAACCATCATTAAAATAGATTGTATACTTAAAGGGGAGAAAACAATGGATTGTAGAAGCTTGGAGTTTGGATTATAAGCTTCGGTCATCACAATGCTGGACATTAGATCGAATGTGAATTGCATGTGAGATTGGCTCAACAACACTCGTTCATCAGATGATAAAGATGAAGAAGAAGTGCTTGGCGATGACGCTAATTTAATTCCATCTCTTGATTTACCAGGAATCTTTGAATTTGCGTGAATGACTGGCACCAACATTGCAAATAACATTGAAAACATTATCGATAAGGATGTACAAGACGAAAGATTAATCATCATGAGATTGAAGATGTTCATTGAGAATTGCTGATCAAGAGGTAAACAAATTGAATTTCAAAGGATAATTTTGAACCACTTGAAACAATGAAACACTTAATTAGCCAATATGCACAATGTATAACTTGAACCAGTCGGATCCAGCAATAATATAATGGTATAATACAATAAATATCAATGATGATGAGACTGGTGAAAGAAGATTAAAAACGAAAACAAAAACAGAACTAAATGAAAACAAAAAGCTGATTTAGTGTTATTGTGATGGCGCTTAGTGATAGAGTTAGCGTTGATAGTAAAATGTTGGTAAAGAATCAAAAATGAAAAGGTCGGATCAAAAAGGTGATTCAGTAGATTTGTGTTTTGTTAATTCAGATGAATTGAATTGCCTCTTTTTTGCAGTGAAATAGATGAGCAATTCCGGATTTGGGCGCTGGTTAACTATCTACTGTCGGTAAACACAAGTTAGAGCGTTGATTATACAGCAAACAGAATGGTAAATCTTAACCGTTATACTAGCAGTAAAACAGCTATACTTGTTGGAACCGGAAGACTTTTCACCGGCCACTGAGAGAGATGATGATGATTTTGATGATTTTGATGATAAAAGAGAAGTCAAGTGAGAAGTAAAAAAGGCGAGAGGAAGAGTGAGAGGATAAGAACATGATAATTTCTTTTCCTTTTTTGTTTATACTTTTGGCTTGTTTTTGCTTTTCCTCCTTTTGCAGAAACTTCTTTAACCATCTTTTGCTCCTTCTGACTTAACTTTGGCTAATTATTATTATCCAAGTTTACTTTGAGTCACTAACAAGACAGTTTTAAGATCATTTGTTGATCAGACAACAACCTTTACTCATCACACTTTACCTGTTTTCAGATCACTTTTTTTGTAAAGTTTACTGATCATCAGCATAATCTTGGAATCCATCCTTCCTTATCTTCATAGGTCCATTGGTATTGAATAAGAAATGAGTAAAGTTCTTGTTGAACCAGTTTATTCATTTTCCAAGATGATTATTTAAGAAATCATTTCTTTTTTTAAACAGCTACCATGTTGATTATGTCTTGAAGCAACATTGGATTCAATAAGATTATTTCAAGATCATAATAAAGGTTAACTTGATCGATTATCTTAGTTCATTTAAAGTCAAATACCTTGAAGGTTTGAAATAATTCCTGAGCAAAGAATCATTTCATCTAAAATAATTTAAATAACTTTTTATCTCGAAAATAACCCAAAGAAAAGTGAATACAAATGATATTTTACTTTATTTTAGCCATTTAAATGTTCTGAGGAGATAATCCAACAATTATAAACATTATTTTAAAAGTTGATTCAAAGGAAAATGCGTGTTCAAGCTTTCATAGAAAGGTTTAGGTAAGTTTGGTAAGCGCATGATGGATTTGAAGATACAGATGGACAATCAATTAATTCAATAACTTATGTCTAGTACCAAAATTGCAAACTTTTGCCTTTGCCAAGTGGTATATCTTTTAATCCCTTGAATCTAGAGTTAGGAGTTTTGTTTGCGAATCAAACAATGATTAGAATAAAAATGCCCAATTTTTAAACTCAAATATCTCAGGAACCACTGACCATACAGATGAAATACTTTCCCCTATTTAATAACTAAATGTCCTCTATCGATTGCGCCATGTCTCATCAAAAAAGGCGAAAACAACCAGAAATAGTTCCCTTGTAAGAAAGAGATAATTACAAACGTATTAACGTTTAATATTTTATTAAAATAATATACACGTAATACTACATGCACAACATGTAGAATAATTCAAATTGATTCTGTTCTCGATTGTAGGCCAAAGCTTTATAATTTATTATCGCCTCTTTGACTAATTTAAATCCCGTTTATGCCTCAACTAGGAAGAGCTTTATTGAAAAAAGGGAATTAAGGTCATTATATTCACAAACTCGTAGTGTGGATTTATCATTGATTGGTTCCAATTATGAATGATTTTTTGCTTTTGATCATTATTAAGAGAAATTGTTATGATTTCTCTTAATAATGGACAATACTTTGATGAAATTATGAACGGAAGAAGAGGTTCAAAATTAAGGTTGGTTGAAAAATGATCCGGACGATAGATTAACATTGGCGCTGACACTTGCTGAATTGAAGTTTGTGTTAAATGAATTTAGAATCGACGAAAACATTAAAGTTGATAGTGTTTGCGATAAAGAAGTAAAATTGAATTCTTTATTAGTTGAGCATACTTTTTTTTCTGAGATATCTATGGAAATGGTTATAATTGGTTGTCAATCTATGTTCTTCCAGCATAATCCGAGCTGCTTTCAATTCTTGAACTTTTTCACATAAAAACCAAGAAAAGCCTTTCAAAGCAGTTATTCCGACTCGGTTTAAGATAGCTTGATCTAATTCATCTCAGATTCGATATGTTCTGTTTTTGTTTCTAAATTCATTGTAGCTAAATTGAATTCAGTGAACTGTTGAAAACAAATAAAAATATACAACAAAAAATGTTTTTGAAGGTTAATTGGCATTTAATTTTCTTTAGTCCATTAATATAAATTATAAAACCCGACCAGCCAAATGTTTATTGCATTACAATGATAGCAACAGTCTTATAAACCTTTAACAATAATTTGACATCCCTTACCAATTAAACTCAACTACTTAATTACTAAATTTAATAACTTGTATCCATAGCTATAGTAAATTGATCCAAAGATTTTCATTTTTCGAAATTTTTACAATCTTTATTGTCGGTGTTTTTGAATTTACACAACTTTTTGTATCTTAAATTTTAAGGGTATTAGATACTCACTTTATAATTGTTACTATTCTAATCAAACAATCTTATTCACCTTTTTAGACGTAAATATAGCGTAGTATAGTTAAAAAAATATCGATAAAAAATTTCAAAGACAATTAGCATTCAGACAATCAAAAGTTCCAGAAATTGTAATGCAAAGTATTGTTATGATTTCCATCGTGGTAGTAAAATCAATCTATAGAACGTGCTCATTTTTTCATGCTCATCTACTTCTTTATTCTGTTTTGTTTTGTTTTGTTTTGCTGATCCACTGATGAAAGTTTCAATAATCACTGATGATGAGGTTTTTTTTCAATTATTACAATAAATATGTATCAAATAAAAATAAAAGACGACAGATATAGGAGGTTATTAAATTTTTCTGTCCTCCTTTATTGATCACTTTTCGCAATCTAATTTTTTTTTGTTATCGGTTATCATATTTGAACAAGGTTCAACTAAAATAACCATTTAAATTTTTATATAGAAGCAGATTCTTTGCCGCGTGTTTTTTAAACAGTCACTATGAAAAATTCAACATCAGGGTTAAAGTTCCTTGAAGAGTCAGTTTGAAACGGAAAAACAGGGAAACTAGACTTGTGAGTTCATTCAATTTGTAACTTATTAACTTGCTTACCACCTTAATTTTCAATTATCGTTTTTTCGTAAAGGGTAATCTATAAAGAATGAGACCAGATTCAAATTGTAATATCCCAGTAATTATTTGATTTATTTCAAGAAATTTAGATTTCTTATTAATTAGCTAAATTATTTAAAAAAAATTCGTCCGTTTTTACTTTATATTTCGTCGAGACAGTGACCTCAAAGGTGATAATCGGTCAAATTTCAGTAAAAATGGACGAAATTTTTATAAATAATTTCAAGACTCATTGTCTTTCATTTTACCCTGACAACAATACCTAATTTTAATTAATTCATTAATTAGAACGATTTAAAGACAATGCCACATCCTATGCGCACACATTCTATGTGTTGAATTGAATTTTGAAATTTTGATGCGTCTTACTTTGAGCGTTTAATGAATGGGATTGAGGTCGAATCTTTCAATTCTGCTAGACGAATATGACTGTTTGTAATTAATGATCAAATCAAAGCTAAATTTCTTGAAATAAACCAAATAATTACTCAGATATTACAGATTTGAACCTGGTTTCATTTTTATTGATCATCCCTTATTAAGCTATTTCTTTTGTGCTATTTGCAACGTATTCTTTGTATCGCACGTATATTTATAATATTTATACTTATATATACTTTTTTCTTTCCATATAAATTGATGAGGCTGGAAAAGGTTTATATATATTGTTTGATATTTTAGTTTGCTTTAACACTTTATGATATTTTTCTTTTTCATGGGCGTGATTGAAGAAGTCTCTCAACTGCAGCATTGACATCACCAAAAGTAGCTATTAGGGCTTGTAGATTGACCTCTCTATTGGTAAATCCCATGGATGATAATTGCTCCAATTGATTTCTGTATCTTTCTTCAGGGGCTTGTTGGTTAGTTGATTGGCTCGTTTGAGAAGTCAACATTTGTGCCATTAATTGAGATAATGCCCCAACCGTTGACGCAGTGGTACTGTTAATATTAGAACCAGCCGTAGTTGTTGTCGATGTAGTTGTTTCCGAAGTTGCAGAAGAGGTTGAAACAGGTGATGCAGGTGTAGTCGTAGTCGCAGTAGTTGACGGAGGACAACTTAAATTACCAAGAGGTGTACCTCCCATCCTATACAAGAAAAGAAAAATAGATTAGTATAAATTAATCGATAAATATGATTGAAAATCATGAAAAATTGAACAAAACAGCAAATGAAAAGGAAAATAAAATGCATTAATCGATAAAAAGATTTTTGAGATAAGAAAATAAAGTATCAATAACATAAACAGTGGATAAAAGCTTAAACTGATTAGCAGAAACAATCAAAAGGTAATATAAAAGACGTACATTCCAGAAAGAGCTCCGGGAGCAATTCTTTGTAACTGTTCCATCCCTCGCTGAATATTCATCAAGGCTTCTAGGGCTTGAGGATTGGTCAATAGTTGTTGAAACTCCGGACTTTGCATTCTCTGTACCATTTGTGGAGCGGTTTGACGAATCTGATCCATAAGTTGCGGATTATTGGCAAGTAAGGGATTCATTGACATCATCTGTTGAAGCATATCAGGATTGGAAACCATATGACTCATCATTTGACGCATAAAAGGGGATTGGGTTAAAGTCTCCATAATTGAGCTATTGTCTCTCATTTGCGCCATTAAATTTGGCATTCCTGGAATATTGAATGATCCTGCACTAGATGGAGTAGTGTTATCAGTAGATGGAGTAGTACCTAATGAATCAAGAAAAAATAGCAAATTAAAATTGATCGAAATTTGAACGGAAATCGGCATAAAACTGCAACTATAAAAAATTAAAAATACTTTGAGTACTCAACAGGATGTATTTTGAACGAGTCAATGTTTAATTTATCCTTCAATTTATGATAAACCAAAAGTTTGGTATTAGTGTACGATTGGAAAAATCAAGAGCTGTTTCAAGGATAAGCACTGAATTGCGTGAAAGAAATAAGTTGGACTTAAGCGGAAGAGTTGGAGTGTAAACTTTGTACCAATTTTAATAAAATTAATATTAATCGAGTTATCCTTAAACTTTAAGATGTTTTAGCAATGTTTAAGAGAAACTCTCTGATCAACTTTCTGATCAATGCCAGTAAATTGGTAAAATTTTAAAGTTCGAAAGTGACAGTTTAACGTTTTAAAATGATTAGTCTCAAATCTTATCATTATGGTCTGTAAGTTGTATTTGTTGATGCATTGAGTGTTTAATTTATGACGCAGTTTCATTATTGCGATTAGAGTCATGATTACATATAATGTGGTAATGAAGAAATCGGAGAAGTAAGCTGATGGTATTGAATTGTGAAGCTGTTTAAGAGAATTTGAAAAGCAATCAAATCAAACTGTCAAATTGCGTAAAAATTATAAAAAATATTTTACAAATTGTAATACCAATCGCCAGTTCTTATGACCTGACGAAATATTTAACTATATGGAGGACGTTTGACCTACTTAATGTGGAAATCAGTCTTGAAACAACTGCAGATAAGTGAATATTAAAAAGTGTGTGACTTCATGAATGAAAATTCACTGTTATATCCAGTTCGTTCATTGTTAAAGAGAAAATTCAAGAAGGATTCCGAGAGTGCAAATAGGGAGGAAGAAAACTCAGGTATGAATAAGCTTGTCATGATAATCTACTGGAAAATTCATAATAAATTACTGGAAATGCTTTGATTGTTCAAAATCACTGAAAATAATTAAAATAGGACAATTTTAATGTTTTTTTCGAACAGCTGGTTATGCGAGGACATGATTCTTTACTGATTATTATGTGCTAGCGACAAATAAAATGCAGATTAACCGTTTCATCGAAGCCCGAAGGTATTGATTTCGTCGATTAAGGATTACAGGAAAGTTTTACAAAATGCACTGATAATGGCAAAAATAAGAGCAGAGAAAAAGCACTAAAGAATGCAAAAATTAAATTCTGGATATAAGAAAATTTAATCGATTAGCCCTTAACCCTTTCATCTTTTGTATTAAAGCGAAGTAATGAAAAATCATGGAAAGATAAACAATACAGCATGATTTTGAAATCTGTACTTCATATTTCATCAAACCATATAGTATTACAACTAGTCTTGAATATGCTTTAATCAAGGATATTCTTTACTTTTCATGATTTAATATTTAAATTCAAAGAAATCACCCAGGACTATTGCTGAGAAAAAATAATCATGTTACCAATCAATCAGAAATAACACAAAGCCTTTTCAAATGGATGACATTGGTTAAGGAAAAAATAAGAAAATAGACAGGATAACGAAGAAATAAAAGTTAAATGGCAATAATAAACTTAAAATTAAATTAAAGTCTCTTTAGAAAAAAAGAAACAGGTTCATGACTCATCAACTATTGCATCATTATGAAAGATATAAATAATAGCCTATACTCTATACTGACAAATGCGATCGGATAACATACCGGTAGTCTGTCCTGTGCCAGTTGTAGAGCCCCTGGGTGCCCATGGGTTTGGTAAAGGATCTCTATTTTCAACTCCAGTTTGCGATGATTGGGAATTTTCTCGATTCTCACTGTTGAATGCGAATGGATTTCCCCCAGTAATGTGTTCTGTAGCTGCAGTCAACATAGGTTCCTGAAATTCGGTATACATTCGTCGGAGGGCATCAAAGCCTCCGGGCAATGATTCAATGTTGCTAAGAGCACGGTCTTGTGTTCTCATCAGTTCTTGGAAAGCCGCTGGGTTCCTAATAGTTTCCATAGCTTGACGTATAACCTCAGGATTGTTTAACATGTGACTAATTTCAGGATTTCTTTCCATTAATGCTTGAGTAGTTGGATTACTCCGTAAAACGGACCGAATGTAGTCTGGGTGAGAAATCAAATCTTGGAACATAGGGCTATCAATAAGTGAGCGCATCATATCAGGATTAGACATAAGCTAATGATCGGCAAGTTCCAAAATAATTGAGTAAAGAATAAAAAACACAAAAATTATGATATGAGAAAGGATTATAAAACGTGAAGAGAGTGAAAAAGGCAGAGATGGGATTAAAAGTGAAAATCAACCGAACACACGTAGTGAAAGTCTAGAGACATTAAAACAATCATAAATATACCTCTTGTTGGAGATTTTGTTGCATTTGTAGTAATGTTTGAGACATATTTCCATTATTTCCTAGATTTCCTAAATTTGGGAAATCAAATCCTGGAAATAAGGAAGGTGTGGGTCCTGAAGGGCAATTGGGTGCTGAGCCAGAAGAAGTTTTAGAGCCTGAAGATTGGTTTGATGTAGATGACCCATCATTACTCTGAAAATAAAAAAAGAGTTGGTTATTAGGGCACTATTTAATGGAGATTGAGACTAACCTTTTTAGCTCTAGTAACCAAATGAATTGTCAACCCATCTTTAATTTCTATATTGTGCGAATAAATAAGAACAAGCGTTTAATAGCACTATAAGGGATTTAAAGTGATTGAATAAGAAGCTGAAGTTTTACTAACTATGTTGTTCCAGTGTTTCATGGTCCTTCAATATTTTTCCAGCGAAAATTAAGCAAACTTGCTCCTCTTCAACCTTAAATCGTTGAGCAACTATCTCTCGCAACTAATAGAGGAAAAGAGAACAGATTAAATGATTAGATGAGTGATTATGGTAAACTCTAAATAGGGACATAATTAACTTACTCGTTTGATGGAAGCATCTTCCTCAATTTCAACGGTATCTTTATCCATAGGGGTTTTAACAACCAATTTGATTTTAGGAGACTCATCGTCACTGTGACTTCTGTCTCCACTTTCAGCCATGTTTAAAATATGAGTGAACTGATGTAGATGATGTAAAACGGAGTCACCAAGAATATAGAGGGTAAATCACCAAAAAGATAGATTTGTAAACAATAGATTTGAAAAACACTCTTAAAGAAGATAATCAAAGAGACGAGAAAAAAGGTGATTGTTTTTATTGTATAGTCATGTAGTAGATTTCAGGAAAGAACCAGAAGAAAAGGAAAATGCAAGGAAGTGACAGAAAAAAAGAAAGATGATATTAATCAAGAAGCAAAAATTAAAAAGCTTGTTCAAACAAGCGCTGAATAGTAGAAATGATTGAAAAAATGAACACTCAGAATAAGGATAAGGTTAGAATTGAACTGAGTCAGAAGGAAGGAATGATTAGTTTAATTGTTAACACAAATATGTATATTTGTGTATGTAGCTTAAAACAATTTTCGACCAATCAATCTCTTTCTTTTTTCCTTTCTTTTCTCTTTCTCATTTGCTTTCTATCTCTTTAAATCAGATTGCTGTGAGAATAGCATAAAAAGCTCCCGTAAAATAAAACATCGATGTTGGATATTGACTCAATATTATTGAGACATTTGACTATTGATAGGATCAACCTTTTAGAACGAGTCAAATTGACTCAGTCAATATTAAGCCAATAAAATTACAGCTGAGATTTCAGGTCTTGAAGTTTTTTGAACGAATTTTGATACAGTGTAGTGAAACTTTCCTTTATTAAATATTGACTCAGTTTGCTTTAGTCTTTTATTTTGCAAAAATTAAATTTTCAATTTTATATTCTTTTTTGCTTGCTTTTTAACGTTGATTTTACATTGTGGAGAGAGTGATTTTGATTCAATAATGGATCAACCAATGGAGGAACCAATGGCTGATGAAAATGTTGTCGGCTCACTTGAGGACGAAGCAAAAAGACGAAAAGAAAGACTAATGGCATGGAAATCAAAAAGTACTACTAAAGATACTCAATCCGCTAGACAGTCCAAAGAAAATGTTTTACCAAAACCAAAATTTAGAAACTATAATCCTCATGATGAAAGTTTGGCAGTGATTAAAGCTGAAACTGGGAAACTGGCATCTGTTGAAGATTTGATCAAAGATCAATTAGAAGCAGCTAAGCCACAACCTGTTGCTGAGACGATTGATTTGAATAATTTGACTCCTAGAAAAATTGATTGGGACTTGAAAAGAAACATCGCAAAAAAGCTAGATAAACTTGAAAGGAGGACAAAAAGAGCGATGGCAGAATTAATCCGTGAAAAGTTGAAGGGCGAACAATCTATTAAAGCAATTGAAAATTAAAGTTAAAAATTCATTGATTTAAAAATAAAACTTTATTTTTTTACAGTTGAAATTGAAGCATTGATTTATCACAGCAACAGGCTGTAACAACAGATTTTCCCCTCCTTTTTGTAACATTCATTCAGATACATGAATACTTAAATTGAAAAAAAGAAGAGATTTAAAAGATTTACAATGTTATAGTGTACAAAGAAAGGGAAAAAAACAAGTTTAATTGACGTTTAAAATACAAATTAAAACTCGACAAAAAAGTTAGATGTTGAAATACTCTGAAGATGGCGTTATTGATACTAATCTTTTGCGTACAATATTTTACTCATCAGCAGACAATAAGTAAGTTGAAAATAAACAAATCCATTATTTTGTTTGATTCTAATTTTTAAAATTTCAGTATCATATTTACTCTGTTTATTTGATGACCTCCATTCTTGATTCACTCAGGTAGCCATGGATCATGATTATTTGCGTGATACAATTGCCTCAGCTCCATCTTCAAGGAAAATGAGCAAAAAGTCTACTCAACGTAGTAATATTTGGAAATATTTCATTAAACAAGCCAATGGAACTCAAGCAAATTGTCTTTTATGCAGGAAATTGTTCAATTGTTCACATGGAACATCAAATCTTCATAAACATTTGCATAAAATACATCCCATTGAGTCATCATCAGTTGCTGAGGAAAACCAAGAAAAATCAACAGAACAGTTAATCTACCTTATTCTTTGATCTCTAAACCCTACAGAAAAATTAATTAAATTGAAAGCCTGATAGGAATGAGGCCAACATTCTTAATGTATCACAATAAACACGTTTTTTCCATATATTTTACAAATTTGTTAAACTTGCGTGTCCCAAAGATACTTGTTGGAGCAAACCACTCTAGATGAAGCTCTTTCTGTTTTTATGTAATATCCAATAACCCAATAATTAATAGAACTAAAGTCTCGTAAATAATCTCTTGCCTAATCTAATTTAACAAAATGATCATTTATAATACCAATTATGCCATTTTCAAAAAGTGGCGCTAAAAGATGTAAACATATGTGGTATTTTCTTTCCGTCTAAGAAATTATGCAGATCATCACTTTGATTAGTCTTAATCCTGAGTAAAATTTTAACCTTGTTCTGCTAACTAATTTTCGTACATTAATATCTTCTTCGGTAAGTAAAAAATGAGTTGAATTTTTATGAACTTATAACCGTTTAAAGTTGTTAGGGTGAACATTTGTTTTGCTCCTCATTTTTTTAGTTGATAAATGTACGAGAAATGAACCTGAAACGCTTGGAATCAATTTTAGATGACCTGGAAGGATTTTCAGACCCAAATATTCGATACGAACAATATGTGACGCCTAGCTACGTTGCTGCACGAATGCTTCATACGATTTCACTGAGTAATCATATCGAGGGTAAAATGATTGTCGATCTAGGAACTGGTCCTGGTATTTTAGCAATTGGATCAGCTTTACTTGGAGCACATTACGTAGTTGGAGTCGATATTGATGCCAGTGTTTTTCAAATTTCTTTATCAAATTTAGCCGACTTGGATGAACTTTTTGTTGGCCAACCGCCCATCGATTTTGTTGAGAGTGATGTTACAAAATGCGTACTCAAACCTAAAAGTTTTGATGTTGCTATTTTCAATCCTCCTTTTGGTACCAAAGGTAATTCAGGTATTGATGTTGCATTCATCAAAGCTGCTTTAGATTTGACTAAAGTCGCCGTTTATTCATTGCACAAATCATCTACAAGATCGGTACGTACATGGTTTTCTTACGAATCAAATATCCTAATTGTTTACTTCTTTCAATGGAATGTTTCTTCCAGTTCATTTTGAAAAAGGGAGAACAATTGGGCGCTAAAACCGAAGTATTGGGACAATTCTCTTATGATTTGCCAGCAACTTATGCCCGTCATTCAAAGGTGAATAAAGCAATCGACGTTGACCTTCTTAGATTCTCTCACAGATAATAAGTTGAAAATGGGATATTTAGCTCATTCAATATAAATATCTTGGGTATCTCGTTTTTACCTACTCATCCAAATCTCATCTGAATCTAATACACACAGCATAGATTATGGCAGAATAAAAATTTTGTTTAATTTAATAGCAATACTCCCAAGCACTCTAAAATTGAGTAAATCTTCAGCAAAACTTATAGTAGGGTTAATGTAATGAAATATGAAACATTAAAACTTAAACTTTATTCCAGAAAATCGTGCTTAAACCCAATTGAATTTCTGGTGCGCATCGGTCTTAAAACTAAATTCTTAATTTAAATTTGTTTAGCCAGAAATAACTTTTTAATTAGGTATCGTAAAAGTTTATTGATAACCATAAGTATCTTTTTGTCAAACTTTTCATTTAAAGCTGTTCAATAGCTTTTTTCGGTGGATCCCAGATAACTCTGACTTTTTCGATGAGATAGTTCTCAGCGATAGGAATTTAAGATGAAGAATAAAGAGTTTTGATCTTATAATGAGCAGTTAGAGTGAAAGGAGCTCTAATATCAAAAAAGCTTATCGGATCATGTAAAAAATTAACTTGGGACACTTCTTACCTGAAATTTTTTTATCAGCTAAGATCTTAACACTCACTGTGTTCATGTTCACTTATTTATCAAAACGAATAATGACGACGATTAAGACAAATTAATTATGAAAACACTTATCGCTTGAAAATAATGTCATACAAAACATGTGCTTAATGATCAGCTAACATCACGCGTTAACGATATCATTTAGCGTCTTGTCTTGTGTTTACAATGCATCGACTAAGGTCAGTTCAAATGAGTACGCCTTCAATTTTTGTGCTTAAATACAATGTAGAAGTATCCACACAAAAACTAACATTTTTTTCTATTCATATGATAAAAACTGTTGTTCAGTTTCGACTTGAAATTTCAGCAAGAAATCAAATTTCTTTGAGGTAAACCTGAGAAAATCGAAAGAAAACTTCAATTTCTGGTTACTTGGACTATGTTGCTTGAAGATAAACTTAATATTTAAATGATTTATAACCTAATCTGAATACTTTATTTGCCAATGGTAACAAAAATTCACCGAGTTTGCACTGGAAATCACGTAATTGAAATAATCTATGATCTAGATCTGAATACTTGATTTTCCGATCATTACAATTGATTGATCCATTAATAAAACAAAACTTTATTTTTAAACTTAAAAAGCTTTACTAGGTTACAGGTTTTTTTTACGAAATTACAATTAAAATTGAAACATCAACCACAGCAACCAGCCTGTAACGATGATTTTCCACTTCTTTTTGTGACAGTCAGATACACGAATACCTAAATTGAAAAAGATAAACATATTCAAAATGATTGAACATAAATAGATTTGTTTTGAACTTACCTCAGCATTAGTTGGATGAATACCAATCATAGAGTCTAATTCTGCCTTAGTGCAATTCTTTTTTAATGCTAAAGATGTAAATTGAGTCACTTCACCGGCATTAGGACCTAAGTAATGGAAACCAAGGATTCTTTCGTTTTCAGTTAAAAGAGTTATCACTTTAGCGTAGCAAAGATTCTTTGGTTTTTGTGCTACTGACCATTCAGTTGGAGTGAAGTGTTGAACATAAACCTCAATATTTTCTTCACCATATAGTTCAATAGCTTTCTCTTCAGATAAACCACAACAACCATACTCCAAGGGAGTAAAAACAGTTGTTGCTACACTTGAATAATCACATAGTTCATCACTGACCCCAGCTAAACGACGAGCTAACAAAATACCCGCTTTTATTGCCACTGGGGTTAATTCAGGTTTGTCTTGGACAATGTCACCAACAGCATAAACGTTTGGAACGTTTGTTTGTTCATTAACACATGGAATTTTGCCTCTTTTATCAACTTCAACACCAATCTTATCTAAACCGATTTTATCGGTACAAGGCTTACGTCCAACCGCAAAAATAACAGTATTAAATTCTTCAGTGAAAATAGTTCCTTCATCAGTAAGTTGAGCCTTGACACCTAAAACTCCAGCCTGATTTTGACTGCGAGGGGTGCGTTCTTCAATCTCTAGAGGGACACATGGACGGAGAAACTTCACTTTTACTTCATCTTGCATGTACTGGCCAACTTTTTCAGCCATTTCAACGTCAAAACCTCGAAGAAGAACAGATCGCACCATAACAGTAACATCAACACCCAAAGATCTGAGAAAACCAGCACATTCAAGAGCTACATAAGATGCACCAACAACTAAAGTTTTTTGAGGATGATAAGGAAGGCTAAACAAATCATCACTGGTAATACAATATTCAATTGCACCGGGGATATCAGGATAACGAGGTCTCTCACCAGTAGCAATGAGGAAATTGTTTGAAGTCAGATAAGATTCATTACCAGCTTTATCTGTGAGCTGAAAATCAAAAAGATTCAGTAGAGTGAATATAAATACAAATATAGTAGGGTGATTCTTGACTTGATAGAATTTCTATGATCTAGTCAATCGCAAATGATTAAAATTACAGGAAAGATGACGGGAATCTATTTTAATGTTTGCTAATTGATTTAGATCATTGAAACACTTCCAAGGGTGATCTAAATAAATATAAAATAGTCAATAGAGATACTCACTTTGATTTTATGTTCGTCCTCAAATGTACCATAAGCATTAATGTATTTAACTTTTGAATTTCTAAGTGCAACTCTATAAGTAAAATTAGATCCTTTGACAACATTCTGGATATTTTGAACGAGTCGATTCCAAAAGTGATTGAGCGCTAATCTTTCTTCGGCAAAGCCCCATTCATAAGCAGCATGTAATGTTTCAGCAACAAGAGCTGATTGATGCATTAATTTTTTGGGAATACATCCGACATTGACACATGTTCCCCCCAAACCCCATGTGGTTCCAATAGGAGATGGAGTAACAAAATCCAATAAGGTAACTTTTTGTCCTAAACGTGCTGCTTCCTGAAAAAATAAAACTAGTTTTAAAATTTATAAACAATTAAAATATACAATAGTTTGACGCAATCTGAAATCAATACAAAAGACCTGAATGAATATTTTCCCAAGGCTACACAAGTACAGAAGTTAATCGCCTAATCAATAATAATCGAAAATGACAAATTAACTTTAACATTTTCAAATATCAGTGAAAATCTAAAAATCGATCAAATCGCCTAAATTCAACACGAATTAAATACAATTTTTTTTACAGAGGCAGCAAAAATAGATGACTGACGAATAATATGTTCACAGCTTCGACATTTTATCAATTTTGAGTTGAAAAATAAAACTAATGCACAAAAATAGGTTTTAAAAAATATTAAAACTAAAATTAAAACATGAAAAGAGAGAGAGAGTATTAAGAACCGGGTTATAACAGAGGAAACATTTTCTAATCGATAAAAGATAATGACTAATGGAAGTAAATGAAGGGTTAGTACTATGAAAGAAAATGAACATATATATCGATGAATTAGAAAAAAACTGTTTAACCTTTGAGGCAGCAAGACCTCCAGATCCTCCTCCAATAACAATTAAGTCGTAATCATATGGGTGAGGTTTAAGTAATCGACCTAAGTCTCCAGATTCAAAAGATTTTACTACATCTTCGTAATCTCCAATTGGTTTACCCATCGCAAAAACCAAAGGCATTCGGTCATGAGAGGCTCTGGATTGCAGTAGATCATTGAATCTTTGGGGGTCGGCAACATTATCCATTCCAAAAACAAGGTATTCAGAGCCTAATTGGTCAAAAATTTCTTTAATCTTAAAGAAAAAAATGCAAAGATCAACAAGACATAAGTATTAAAAAATAGAGCACAAAGTACATAAAGAATAGACGAAAAAAGAAAAGACAATTTATCACTTGAATAAATCATGAATAATCACCTTTGACACTTCCTCGGACGAATTTTCACCAAATATAACAGCTCGATTAGTTTCAATGGTTTCATCGATTAATTTCTTGTACTGAACGGATAAACCTATTGGCGGCATGGCTCTCACAGGCGGATTGTTGGTTGAATTGATAGAGCTAAAAGGTCGGACCAAGGGTTTAATAAGAGGTACACCAAGTAATTGGATCAATCTTTTGGACCGCTGTTTAACTAATGCATTAACTAGTAGAGGTGAAAGAGTTATAAAAGCTCTTCTCATTTAACTATTTAACTATTTATCCTTAGGGAGGTACAATAGTACTGATCTTGTAGACTCAATTGCAATTGATGATGAGAAAAAAATTAAGAGATTGTAGGAGCTGATAAACAAACGTTGGTGAAAGAGGCTTGAAACTCTGTTGCTTTTTGCTTTCTCCTTTTCCTCTAGTCTTTTCCCCTCTACTTTAATCACAACAGCTAAATAGTGGTAAATGTTAGTCAATGCGTCTTGCTATCAAATGTAATTTTTGTGTAAGCTGGTTTAAGTTGACTTGTAAATCTATTGGAAACGAGATGATGACGATGAGATTATTCAACTGCAGATGATTTGTGTTAAGGCACAATATGTTAAGAAAACAATAAGTTAAACAGATTAACAAGGTAAAGATCACAGAAAATTATTGACCAATAAAATAACGGGTTAGTTAAAGGAGCACAGCTAAAATGAAAAAGTGTCCTCCTTTCAAAATTTCGAAATGACCAGCAGTAATATAATAATAACTGTTTATCGTTAGGATTATTGTTTCAGGGAAATAGTTTAACTTTATTGTAAAATAAAAGGCTTTCTATAATTTTTCCTTAACAGTTCGTATACATTTTACGTGTTATGCATAACAACGCAATCTCTAAGCATTAGAGCTATGATTTTACTACCGCCATCTTTAAAAAAATGGTATTTTATAACAAACACGAAAAAAAGCAATCAATTGAGTTAACCTTTTGGGTGAAATCAACTAATAATTTGATATTTAATGGTCTTTAAGGGAAAATATCGATTGTTTACAATTTAAGGTACAATAATAAATTTATGCCTAGTCGTTGAACACATCAAAGTACACTTTTCCATAATGAATTTGCTCACCTATGTCAGCTTAATGGCTTTCAATATGAGACTTTTTTGAAATTTAAAAAAATGTAATGCCTACCAATTAATTATCAATCGCATCATTAGAAATTATAATTGAATAATCTTTTTCATAATCTTCGATTCGTCCTTTTTCGTTGTTTGTTATCCGCTTGCATTTGTTATAATATCTTTAACCTTCATTCCGAAAATCTGTAGCAATCTTGATTGCCATTGATTATTGGCAATAAATTTCACCTACTATATAAATATAGATGATATTAAACATAGCAATAGAAATTTTTTCAATTTTTTTAGCACAAAGAGATCGATAATCAGTAATTTATTACAGATGAGTGCAAATATACTGTCTTGAACTTTAATGAGAAATAATGTCAGATTTATTCAGGCACTCAGAAGTGACGTTCCCTTTCTGTACTCAATATGTAATTAATGTCTCATCTTTGTCGAGAAATGCTCTTGTTAAGTATATGGTGCAAATCCATCATTGTGATAAAATAAAACTTGAAGTGATGATTCTAATGAAAACTATCATCAGATGAAAATAAAATAGGTCGTTGATTAACTAGACCTTCTCTAGTTATTAATATTTCCAAAAATTAAATCATTATTTAATAACAAATTATAACGATTTAAAAATCCCAAACTACAATAAAGCTATACAGTTTAAATAAACTGATGTAAGAAGTGAATGATCTTCTAATAAAGTTAGTAAAAATTAAATTAAATTGCAATATTTTTCATTTCCTCGGCAAAATTTAGAAACTCTTCATTAGATGACGACCACTAATTGAGTAAAAAGTACAAAGCGAAGCTCAAATTTTTTCATTTAATTTTAACAAATTCATTTTGTAAATACATTAAGTGTGATAATCAAGTAATATTAATAAATGTTTGAATGAATGGGAAAAACGAAAAAGCAATAAAATGAACAAAAAAAACGATTAAATCTTTGCCATTATCAGTTTTAACCGTTAACCCCGAACATTATATGTAGACTCCGAAGTCAGTCGATTGAGTCGCTCAGTCAGTTGATGAAGATTCGACTGAGCGCCAGTTGACTGAGCTATCAACTGAGTCGACTAAGTCGACTGCATTTTGAGTCGACTTAGTCGACTCAACTTGTTGTTGTAAACAAACTTTTTGAAAAATAAGGTTTAAATTTTGGGTTTAAGCACCAGACTCGCCATTTTTTCAACACGTTTTTTTATCATTCTATTATTTTTATATGTTAGATCACTACATTGGAGATATTCATGGATAAGACACGAGGCCCCTTGGGCCGAGAGCCTAATCAATGAATGTCTATATAATGTCTTATAATTAACCATTATAAGTGCAGCATAAATTGCGCTTTGAGTCGGAATGCGTCGACGCCAGTCGTTTTGAGTGAAAGTCGACTGATTCGACTTGAGTCGGCCGCCAGTCGATAAAACCCCCAGTCAGTCAGTCGTGGAAAAAACGACTGACTTCGGAGTCTAATTATATGTTCTTGATCAAAATGGTTTTTCAATTTTCTGTGGTCTCTTAATGTGGCTCTATCTATTGGTGTTTGCAAAAAAACAACGCGACGAATCAATGAATCATGTGTTGAAAGATTTGTTTATTTTGTTTGATTAGTAAATGCATTTAAACTTGTGTTATCCTTAATTATCAACACTAAACTAGCTTGTTTGTGTTTTCATAAGTGACAAACTGACGAATTAGAATTCTTTCAGGGAATTTGGCCTTTTCGGATTTTAAGATCGAAGAGCAATAATTTTTAGGCCGACAGTAAAACGTGCTTGTTCGATCAGCTTGGTTTTCAATGCTTTACAAAATTATATTCCGTCTTAGAATCTCGAAAACATCGTTTTGATTCATTTTTTGATTTTTTTGTAATTATTTAATGACTTTTTTAGTTTTGTTCAGAGTTTACTTGTTGAGGTAAGTTGATGCTTCTGATAACTTGTTAATTAATCCATTTTAAGCTCATTATCTAATTTTCTTTCTTTTCTTATTCGGAAAAAAGAAATGGAAGAAGAAACAATAAACCCATCTTTCCTCGGAACACAAAGCTACTGGGAAAAATTGTACGAAGGAGAACTTAATAATTATCTAGATCATCAGGATCCTGGCGAAATTTGGTTTGGTAAAGGATTAGTTACTAAAATGGTTAAATGGATAAAACGTAGATTGACGCATTCTGTTATGTGTAAAATAATAGACCTTGGTTGTGGTAATGGTCATTTACTATATTCCTTGTATCAAGAGGGTTACACTGATTTAACTGGATTAGATTATGCTGACAAATCAATTGAATTTGTTGAGCAGATGAAAAAAGATTTGTGTATTGGTGGCTTAACGACTTTGGTTGGTAACGTGCTTACCTTGTACAAAAATAATTTAATTTCTGTTAAGATCAAATTTGATCTCATCATCGACAAAGGAACTTTCGATGCAATCTGTCTCAATCCTGATCTAGATTTAAATCAGATTAAAAGGGATTACCTTGCAACTTTGGAATATATAATTTCAAATGATGGATTTTTTATGATTGCCTCATGTAATTGGACCAAAGAAGAATTGATAAACATATTCACTAGACCATTATCAATGTACCCATTTCTGTCTCTTTATGATGAAATTGAGACACCACAATTTAGTTTTGGTGGACGCAAAGGAAATAATGTTACCTGTTTAATATTTCAGAGATCAAGTGCTCATTGATAAGACACATATCGAATACATAAATTTTACAGTTTCACCGCTTGGACAGAACATTGTCAATTGTGATCAACGAATAATTTGAAGATTTTACATGTGATAATATCGAAGCTTATATGATATTAGATTGAAATAAAAAAGCATGGAAAAGTTGTCCTGAAAGAGAAAAAAATTTAAAGAGTTGATTTCAACTAAGTATCGTTAGCCGCAGGCATGATTTGTCGGGTAAAACTGTTTCCCAAACAGAAATTCATCCGGAAGCAGAATTCTCAGATTTTCACATTTTAATGCTACTTGAGAAACGTACCAAAGAAATGATCGAATATCACCCAAATCAATGAAAATCATCAGTTCTGTACCAGTTAGACTTCCAGATCAGTCTTCAATAGTATAATATCAATAATATTTGAAACAATAATAAGTGTAAACAAAACACCTTTTTCTTATATTTCATTAATAATTAAATTATTGGTTGTATATCATACCGATTTAAAAAGTTGCAAGCTGCAATAATTTAAAGCTATACAGGTGTAATAAAAAGATGTAAGAAGTACAAAATGTTCAAACGGCTATATCTTTAGAACGGATCTGAATATTTTTGTTAATTCTGTTGCTTGATCTGAAAATTCATTTACAGATGGTTTTTTATGCCAAATTAATTCGTGATAAAGCTAGCTAATATAAAATTAAAATGAGCGCGATCTGGCGTCTTGTTCTTGAGATATCAAGGCACGGTCTTGCACTCAGGCCTCGACATCCGAAAACGGATACACTCGAGGGTCGTAGAAGTCAACTACGATTGACATGTGTAAAACATGTCTCTTTGTAAACGAATGGATAAACCTACCCGTTTGAACTCCTTGTAAATGATTATCTAATAAAGTCATTAAAAACTATGCAAATACATGGGAAGACAATTTTGGGTAATTTTATCAAGATATTTATACAAAAAACTTCGATACATTCTTAATTTATAACCCTCAATGAGACAAAGTCATAAAAGGCAACGTTTACTGGAAATCTTCAGAATGGACACCAATTTTAAAAAATAGCTTGTTTTCAATTGGACAATTGCGATGCCTAAAGATGATTTCTCAAAATAATTTCCCTGTCTTTAAGTGAACAATTGGCAAGTTTTACCAATTTTTACCAAAGTTAAATGGTTTAAAAGATAGTATATGACTCGTTGCTGAGTTAATAAGACCAATGGACTTTTCTAGCCGCGTTGGTTTATTAATAAGGTAAAAGAGTCCAAAAAGTCCAGTCGTTGAAAGGATAGCTGTTGTGATTGTGAGTACTTTATCTTGGCGACGTTTAGCAGCTATACATTGCGAGTAAGGAGTTCTTGAAAAGGTAACCATAGAGTAAAGCGGAGCCCAATAATTTGGCATTAGGAAATTGAGAATATTATCAAATCGTTTCCTAAGCAAGAATAATCGAGAATTAACCAAATCTCTCATCTCGATGTAATTGTACAGAGCAAGTTCACAAATCGCATGACCATCCTTAACCCTGATTGCACTAAATTTGGCCAATGATTGGGGTAAAAGACTTTCATTCAGCAACTCGTTTAAAATGGTCACATCTTCAAAACCCTGTGAGATTGAATGGAATACGATTAATTGCACAATTATAATATAATTTTCGTAAATTTAAAGATAGAGGTGAATATATTTACGCAGTTCATTCCTTGTCCATAAAAAGGAACCATAGCATGAGCGGCATCACCAATAATCAAAGCTCTCTCTTTATAATGATAAGGATCACACTTGACAGATATGAGAGGACTTGGTCCAACATCGAAAAATGTTTTAATCAAATTCTCTCTGCAAGACAAGAGTATAAATGTTATTTAATAACCAGATGATGTATTGAGTGACAATTACTCACCTTCCAATCAAAGGAATTGAATCAGGAAAGTAGGTGCTGAAGAAATCAATAAGTTTTTCTGGCGTTTTAATTGCTTCAAATTGACGAAAAGGCATAAACAATGTTACTGTATAAGTCTTATCGAGATTGGGCAAAGCAATCATCATAAATTTCCCTCTGGGCCAAATATGAAGATAATTAACTTCCAGCGCGTGATCTCCGGTTGTTGGGTCTGGCTGAATACATAATTCAAGATAACCATGGTCAATGTAGGTTTGAGAAAAATTCAATCTTGTTCTTTTCATAAGTTCTAAGCGAACTCTTGAATGCGCACCATCACACCCAATTATGACCGAAGCTTCATCAGATTTGGTTGATTCAGCATTTAAATCTTTGAATTCCAATTCTCCTTTATCTAAATTACAGCCAATCAATTTATGAGAAAAGTAAATTTCAATATTTTGCATTTTCTCGGCGAAATTTAGAAGCGCTTCATTTAGATGACGACGACTAATTGAATAAATGGCTTGATCTTCCCGGCCATAAGGAATAAAGCGTTTACGCCCATTGGTTTCATGAATCATTCGTCCTTTCATCGGAATAGCATAATTGTTAAGCATTTCATCCTCCAGTCCAAGCAAACGAAAAGCACTTCTACCACGTTCCGATAAAGCTAAATTGATAGATTTTCCTCTGACAACCTCCATTTTGCGGATATCATCTCGCATCTCGTAAAGTTTAACATGATAACCACGTTTAGCTAAGACACAAGCAGCCATAGATCCAACCTGATATAAAGATACATAGATCATTATATGATTAGCAATGTAAAAAATTAAACAATAATCAAAAGACAAAAGACAAAAAGTAAATAATAGCTAATCACAATCAAAAAAGCTAAAATCTATCTTAGAATGTAATTTAACATAGAAACATACCAAACCACCGCCAACAATACAAATTGGACGATCAAATTTGTTTGACGAGATGGAATTTCTTCCATTTAATCTTGATGAATTCATGATTTAAATACTTTAAGCACAATAATCAAGCAATATTGAATGTTTAAATGAATGAGTAAAACAAAAAGCAATAAAATTACCAAAATAACGGTTTAAAAGAGCTAAAGAAGTGATCCACTGAAGACTTAAAATATTAATGCTAATGAAGACAACACAGCTTAACCTGGAAATATTAGTTTGATAAAATTAACACAAGCTTCGCCACTGGCAATAATCTTTTTTTGTTTTAATGATGATTAATCTTAAATGATTAAATTTGATTAAGTAAAAAATGCTTAACTAATCGTTTCAATATTGAAACAAAGGCACTCCCATTGATACTTGCCTTAGTTTTTGTTGCAAATCTATTAAATGTCAAACCAACAAACCAATTGTTTTCAATTTATTGATTATGAGCAATTGATAATGATGAGCCTCGAGCACATTTAAACTCTTACCAATAAAAAATAACTTTTGATTTTAATTGAAAAGGAAAGTTGTCCTTTACGCTGGTCAACTTGGCCAGATTTTTAGTATAAATCAATTTGACGCAATAAAGGATATCTAATCAGTAAATCTCTTGCAAGCTTGCTTTTAAAAACAAAAGTAGACAATTGACTTGACAATGGCTTTTGTGAACCAAAATTAATTGTAGGGTCTAATCAATGAATAACACAGCCTCTGATTTCAATCTTTCAATCAAATGAAAATCATAGCTCATGGGATTCATCTTTAGACCATATTTTTGGCGTCATTTTATTAAACGTCAGATTAGATTAATCTTTTTTATAATGATTCCAAGTTTATTACGGATTTATTTTAATACTTAACCAATTCTCGCCTACAGATCTTGTAGATCTTTCTTAAGATAGATATTTAAATGATGAAATGATTTATTGATACAGAACTAACTTGAGGTTTATAAAAATAGAGTTTATGTTCAACTTGAAAAAATGCAACGGGCTACTAGAGTTTGACCATCAGCATCTACTAATCCATCATCACAACCAATTCAAGCTATCCATTCAATTTGCTAACTGTATTATTTTGATTGTGTAATTGAGTATTATTACTGATACCGTTGTTACTATGATTGTTAATATTAAATTGTAATTGCTCAAGTGGAAACTTGCAAAGTAGTTAATTTCTGATTCATCTAAGAATTTTGCAATCTTATTACATCTGAGTATAATTACTGTGTAGTATCATTATAATATACAATACATCAATATTATGTTAATGTCAATAAAAACGGTTAATAAATTTTCACGTTGACATTAGAATGACTGAATTGATCTTTTTGATTGGAACTGATTTTGAATCGAGAAAAAGCATTAATCGATTCAAAAAATAGCTGTAGTTTAATCCATCAGTCGATTAAAATCAATGAAAGTAATTGTCAAAAGTAATAAATATGATGAAAAATCACTTTCGTCTTTTACAATTTGGTAACAGTATAGTTTTATGGACAAAGGAGGCGCTATTATTAACATATAACACGCTAATATATAACACACTCTTGTTGTTCAATGGACAAAAAATAACAAAAACAAATAAGTGTTGATGTTTATGTTGATTTCATATTGATTCATAATCAAATTATTAAATTGAGTTTATTTTTTTCTTATTTAAAGTCATAATATTTGAAGACACAGAGGACTAATATACTAGGAGTAACACAAGTCCAACATTGTTTGAATCTCATTCCGAGTGACTCTTCACCAAAATAATTGAATTTAAAGAAATTCATTCAAATAATCTTTTTTCGTCGCCTTTGTTTCCTTTGGAGTATTTGCTTTAACGTTACTCCAAAAATCGTTCTACTCCAAGAGTGTGTTATATAATAGCCTTTATCCGTAAAACGATACTTTTACCTTTAATTTAACATTGGTTAAATCCTTGTCAAGTGTACCATTTAAAAAGCTAATTATAAAAGATTGGCAAACAAATTATGTTATCAGAAGTTATACATATACAGTCGAGTACCTGAAATTGTCCGTCTTTTGTTTCAGGCGCAAAATTTGAAAACCTTAATTTACAATTAAAATTTAATTAAAAATGGCCCGATAATGCTATTTTTTAGATTGATCTCTACTCAAAGCGTAGTCTATAGTTGAATTTAATCTAGAAGATCAAAAATCATCATTAAATTCGACGATTATTTAATTTTTTAAATTAAATTCGAAGGTTATTTCAATTGATACGAGATGGGGAGACCATCGAATGGACAATTTTTCTCTTCCCATTCAACAAATTAAATTTAATTGTTTCAAAATATTTTAAATTGTCATCAACCCTTTCTGTTTATAAGTGATATATGGGCTCTCAGAGCACCTGAAAATAACAACTGTGATCAATTAAATTTACATTTAATTGAATTAAAAAGGTAAGTAAAAATGGTCATATTTCACGCCAAAGCGTGGAATTTACAGTACCATAAAGATTACCTTATTGGTAATCTTTACTTACTGTAGCCATTAAGAAAAAGAACTTTATGAAAAAGAACAAAAAAAAAAAAAAAAAAAAAAAAAATTAAAATTACCTTTTAACCCTTGCCCCTTAAATTATTGACTTAATTAAGTTTAATTTTATTAACTTAAACATTCAGCGCTAAAAAACTTCGCAACTGACACACAGTCCATCGACAGCTTACTCTAATTCCTTCACAGAATGACAGCTTTCCCCTTAAATCTCAGAATTTGCTTTTCTTTTTTTTTTTTTTTTTTTTTGGGTGTGGGAGTGGGTCACATTGTAAATTAACGATATTGTTTCACCAGCCATTTTGTAAAAGAAAATTCAATGTAATTTAATCATATTTATTGTATCATGTTTATTGTACCAATGTATTGTATAATAACTTGTATTCTTGTAATTCCCCCTCCAACGGTAGCATACGCCGTTTTAGCGTTGTACACTAAAGTACATACGCTTGGTTACTATCCACTTATCGAGAGTAACCGTTTGGGAGAGCGGTATCCCTATTCCCGTAATTGGGTGAAACAATAAAGATTTGGGTACTGACAATTTCAGGTACTCGACTGTAACCATGAGTTATGATTGTAATGAATGAGAGATAATAATATTTCTCAATATAATGATATCAATGGTCGTGAGCAAATAAGATATTGAAATAAAATAAGGAAATTACTGATTAAATTGTGAATTGAGATCAACAGATGAAAGTGCAAGTTGCCATGAACTCAGCCCAATATGGTTCAATGTCAAGACGGATAAATATCTCGATATTGGTGTTAATAGTGAACATTGTACTACTAACCTTGACTTGTAATGGTGTTAATCTGGGTAAACAGTTCATACAATTAAAATTAGTACAATTGGTTTTAATAATAAGTGAAAGTAAAGACCTAAAAGATGAGAAGGAGGAAGAAGAAGGTAAAGTTTGTCCTGGTATAGTTACCTAAATATGATATAAAAGAAACAGCTGAGAATAACCAGGTAAGAGTAAAATAGTTCATTGAATTAGGAAGAGGTCGAAATGGCTTAAAATTAGTAAGAAAATTGGATTATGTCAGGGTAAGGTTCATAGACTTTGATTGGGATCGTGTGCTCAAAAACACCAACAATGAATTGGGATAATAGTCCAAAATACTGAAAGTAAGTCGAAGGTGAAACCCAAAAATGAAAGGTGAGTTAATCAAACGAGGTCGATTAACTTAATTGAGATCTATGTCGATGACTGAGGAAGACACCATTTAATAAGTTAACCCGTAATTGAACATTAATCTGCTCATGGTTTAGTATAAAAATAACATGTCAAATGTTTATAAATATAAATGAATAGTTAATAGAGCAAATCAATTTGTTTGTTTTGAAAAAATGAAACAATTAAGAATATTTATTCTCCTTTAATCGTCATCATAATCAACTTAATCATTATCGTGGTATATTAGGCCAACTCAGGCCACTAACACTTCATCTCAGATCATCGCTCTATTAACACCAACATTTAAACAATAAAACTAAACCAGAACGGTAAACTTTATGTAAACCGCGGCCTTTTTAACCATCTTTTGTTCAATCAATTTGATTAGTACATGATTGTATTATTTTATTTTTCTGTATCATACAAATTAATAAGTATGTCAGGTTGGCAAAGGAAAGTCAGTCAGTCAGTAAGTTAAGGTCATTTTAAATTAATGACCTAAAGTAAGTTGGCCTAACAAGGTAAACACAATGACCGGTCGACACCAATAACAATGAGTACGATTAAAATTAAATTGGACACAAAAAAACTGGTTAACCAGTCAACTAAATGAAAAACGCCTTGATGTTAGTAATCATCAGTTAAGTAGATGATCAAGTAAATTAAAAATGGACCACCTTTCTGGTTAAACCATTTACCAATACAATCTTAATCTGGTTGGACTACTCTTTCACCTCCTACTCTTACTCCTACCGGTGTCTTCCCTTCATCACCTTTATTGTATGCTTCCAGCTGATCCTCCCTTTGTGTGTCTCAGTGTAATTGCATTAAGCCAATAAACATATATTTAGGATGTTACCTTGAATTGAATGAAACATCACGAAAAGGATGTTGATTAAAATAGTAAGCAAAAAGTGTGATTGTTGGCATAATATAAAGGTATTATAATCATTAAGGAATTTTTAGAAATAAATGAGTCCAAATTCACTTTCACCTTAACAGTTTGTTCTAGATAAATAACCTTTATGTCCTCTTTTGCGTTGCTTGTGATCTAAAAAGTTACAACTCGATCTACTTTCACCTCATTTTGACCTCAATCGACTTACTTTGGTACTCGGGCGTTGCCGCCAATCCAGCCTAGATTTTTGATTTCGACTTTGCCTCTTATTACAATTCAACTGCGAACTATTAAAATTGTTTTTAAAGGTGTTCAGCACACTTATGATGAAAATTGGACGCTAAACTGTTGTTATTTTTATCATTTCAATTTCATTCACAACTTGTATCTCATTTTGTTCAGTTAGTTCTTGATGAACAAACCATACACTATACTTTCTGTATCAGTTAAGTTTTAGTTTGAGTTTCAACAATATCAGATCAACACAAAACAAATAACGTCTTCACTTATCTTGTGACTATTAATTTAATTGTGGTTTGATATAAATATTAACATGGAAAATATGAAAATAAATTCAAGGATAATTTAATCTGTTTTGATTGTGATCTTCTCAATTTATTCAACCATTGGACAATCTCAAGAATCTAATTGTCAGAACTGTGGATGTACAAGCACGATATTATTAATAGTTGACAATTAGTTAAATTTCAAGAGCAATTATAAAAGTGTAAAATAATCGGAAACTTACCAAACCTCCACCAACGATGATAACTGAATCCTCGTTGTCATTTACAGTGTCCATTTCAGATGGTTACTTTAGTTCGATTCACTTTACGAAAGTACAATTAATTATAATTAAAATCAAAACAAAATGATTGATAAATGGTATCAAAGCTAGGGAAGTTGGCAAAGTATTACAACCAAATCCTGCAAAACTAATCTTTGAAATTTGATATCTTGTGAAACTAATATCAGAGAAAATTCAAAAAAATATATTTTTTCATTAGTTTGATGATCGAGATTGGACTGAGACTAGTTTAAATCTCCGCCTTCTAGAATGTTAAGTCATCTCAAGGAAGATAAATCAGATCAAATAGTTTTGTTAGTCAGGTGTTGATGCTCCATGATGATTACAAATATGTTCAATTCAATAGAGTTAATCAACGGTGCGATTCTTTACGAAAAACTATTCTTAAAGATCAAAGATAATTGATCATGATTGATAAAGATTACCAGGTGAAGTCTAATAGGCCTAAAGTTAAATGTTAATTGTTGTGTTTGTATTCTTTGGTACTACTGTACCAATTTGAGTTCATTTGATACCAAGGAACTCATTTAAAAGAAGCTTTAGGCACAAGAAAAGACAAACAAAACCTTGTTTGCCTTGAGTTAATAGCTAGGAACGAAAAGATGATGCCTTTCATGATATCTGCAATCAAATCAATTTCATTCCAGTAATTGATCTGATAACAGTCTAGTTGTACGGACATAAGGAGGAGCGTTAACACGATTTAAACCAATCATATGTTGATTTTGATTCATTATTTAATAACAATGATATTTCTATTGTACTTTTTGTTAACTTATATTCTTACTAATATTAAAAGCTTGCAGTAACAGACAAAAAAATTAACTAGCAATCTGCTTCAGAATTAGCTTTAATATCTTTCTTTTGGGTTATTCTCGATGTTTTTATTTCATTGATTGATATTGAATTTAAGGTGACTTCCATCAAATCTCAATTCATTGAATTGAGATTGATTTTTCGATCGAGATTAAAATTTCAAATTAAAATTTTTAATAAGCGCCATCTATCATTGATTATACTTGTGAGTTTTTGTTCAAAATATTTTCCTAATCTCAATTAAAAAATTTCATGGAAAATAGATAAGAATCATGATGTCACATCACGTCATAGATAACGACATATTGAGATTTTTAATTCCAATAAATGGTCGATGAAAGTCACCTTTAGAAAGATAGTCTTGATTGGATACAGATTTTTAAAGTCTTGTTAGTTACACCTTGTGTACGTATAATTAGACCGTTACCTGAAGTACTGTTAGACTGAAATAAAAACAATTAAATAATGAATTTAATATAAAATAAACACTAGGGATGGACACGATATATCACAATATCGATAGCTATCGATGCCGTGGCCATAGTAAATCATCGATATTTTGGCTTTTGTAATATATTCGTATAAAATATTCATAAAATGAATATTATGCATTGAGTTAAGATATTGAATATTAAAATTAACAAATTCAGAAGTGAATCTAGGTGAAAACCCAAATTTCTCTCAGTCTATTGACGGACTACTGTATTATGATATGATACATTATTTTACATTTATTGGAATTTCATATTGATGATTGAATAAATAACGGTTTTTTGGCTTTGATTTTTTTGAAAAATAGAATAAATCCATGAAAAATCTTCAGCAAGAAATGAGCAAAAGATAAATTAATATCCTTGAAAAGTATTACAATAAGAATAATATCAAGAGCGCGAGAACATTCATATTAATCATCAAAATCATGAAGATTCGAATCCAATGTTTGATTATCTTTACTTAAAGATATAATATTTCTGCAAGTATGAAAATATGTTCATCAACCGATATACAATGTATTTTATTGCAACTTTTTAGCGAGCTTTTGGCTTCAAAAAATATCCGATTTTACACTTTTGCAAAAACAAATGTGTTATTAATATAAAAATTACACATTTGTATTTGGAATGTCTCAACTATTTTAGGCTCTTTGCAAGATTAACAACATTTAATTGCTTCTTCGCTCAATCAAGAGACAGAATTTTGTTCTAAGCCTTTGATTCTTGAATTTATCTAGATTGTATCTTTCGAATTTACTATTGAGCTGTTAGCTAAAGTTTAGATTGTTTCTTGAAAAATAATGAAAACCTGTGTTTTAACTTACAATTGTTGGTTTATTTGTAAACAAAGATTTCAACTGAAACAGTATCTTCTCATGGTAACCATGGGCAAAGGAGGATCGAAGCTGAATGTCAAATCTTGATCTAAACAGAAATAAAAGACGAGAAAGAATAGACTATTGAGTGAGTTTCAGACAGTTTTATCCATTAAATTGTATCTTTGCTTCTGCGTGAGATCGATTGTTTTTATTTTGCTTTTATGCTCAACCAAAATGGACTTTAGGTGCTTTAATTTTTCAATTTAAATTGCTACAGATATTTGTATTTGTTTCAATTGCAATTCCTGACTACAAGTATTTCACTGTTATCAATTAATAAACACGTTTCAGATGTTAGCCGCATATTGGCTAGTCTTGCTTAGTTTCCCCTATTTTAAATGACATCACCATTGTTCGCGAAAGCATTATTAACTCTTTTCTGCTATTTCCAATGTACCATTGGTATCAGTCCATCAGATGAGCAAAGTGAATTATCTGCATCAATCAAAGATCGACTGACTGCCTCTAACAGTGAAAATGTAATCGATGAGTATGTACAATATAAAACACCTCAGCTTCATCAAGAAAATGTATATCTATACGAATCCTTCGACGATGTTCATCGGTTCAAAAAAATTTGGCATAAATCGGAATCCACCAAAGGACCGACTGGAGAGTTTAATTATGATGGTACTTGGGATATTGTAGTTACACATAAAAAAATCAGAGGTAATTTTTAACATGCGATACTTGTATCTACTTTACCGCTAATTCTTTGGTTTAAATCAATTTTTCAAATAGTAACTAATATTTACATTCTCTAAACTCTACAAGTATTTTATTTTATTTTTAATTTTTTATAATTTGACTGCTTGCTTATTAGATCGATTAATAGTCTATTAGGTCAAATCAATAAAATCAATTGGTCCATTGACATGGGTAAGAATGCGTTGCAAATGCTCAATTGATCTGTTTTTTGGTTTCAAATGCGTGTCTGGATAATTTTGGTTTTTTGATGATTTGTTGATTAGTTTTTCAGTCTAATTTTCATAATTTATTATTAAAAAATATCCAATCTTTATAGAATTTTTTTCTCGTAGATTGGAGGTTATCAGAATTTAAAGATGAAAGATTGATCCTGCAATGGCATTGATTCATGGTTACATCTAATTAGATTTTTCTGCCATTTTGGGTTTTACTTATGTTTAATTGTTGGTATTTACTGTGCATAATTAATTTTCCTGTTTTTAGGTGATTATGGATTGAGAATGCGAAGTAAATCAAAACATCATGCAATATCACGTAAACTGGATCAAGAATTTAATTTTACCGGCTCTCATTTAATCATTCAATACGATGTACAGTTTCGAAATGGTCAAGAATGTGGTGGAGCTTACATTAAATTGTTATCTGCTCCATCTGGTAATTTGAGTCTAATAAACGACCAATCCAGATATTCAATTATGTTCGGACCAGATAAGTGTGGCTCTGATCATCGATTACATTTTATATTCAGTCATATCAACAATAAAACGGGTAAAATCCGTGAAATTCATTGGAAAGATGCTCATACCTTAACCAATTTAGCTGATGTTTTCATTGATGGTAAATGGCATCTTTTTCGGCTTTCTATCAATCCATCTAATCGGTTTGAAATTACAATGGATAAACGAATTGTTGCCATCGGCTCCTTATTGACTGACTTCTCACCCTCTGTGAATCCAGAATTGGAAATAGATGACCCAAATGATACTAAACCAGAAGATTGGGATGAAAGAGAGAAAATACCTGATCCTGACGCTGTTAAACCTGATGACTGGGACAATGGTGAACCTAAATTGATACCAGATACAAAAGCACGCAAACCAAAAGGCTGGTTAGAAAACGAAGCTTCAATGATTCCAGATCCTAATGCAGTTAAACCTGAAGATTGGTCTGAGGGTAAGTTTTTAGTCCATATTTATTTTTAGCTAATCAATGTGTTTAAAGTCCTAAACTTTTGAAAGAAAATACAATTCAAATTGTGACCATTAAAGTTTCCTTTCCTTTCTAAGAGTGCCAAACTGGAAGAAACATATCTGAAGAAGTGTTAGGAAAAAGAGAGAAGAATGGGTTAAAGCGTAAAATATTTTAAATATTTTAAAGTTAAATATTTTTAAAGCGAGAATTATTATAATTATTAATATTTGCAAAATATCCAGAATTAAACGCAATTTTTAAATAGAGTATTCAATTTGATAAAAAATAAGCTGTTCTCTGTTAACGAAGTTCTAATTTGCTTAAATGTTAAACGGATCTTTTGTTTTTCTTTGAATTTTTTAAAAGATGAAAACGGGTCTTGGAATCCACCAATGATTAAAAATCCTCGCTGTGTATCAGCTCCAGGCTGTGGTCCATGGAATCCACCTATGATTGATAATCCAAAATATAAAGGTGAATGGATGCCACCTTTAATTCCTAATCTAGCCTACCAAGGTAAATGGGTGCCTAGGAAAATACCTAATCCCGATTATTTCGAAGATAAGCATCCGTATAACAGTATTGCACCCATTGATGCTGTTACCTTCGAACTATGGACTCTCTCTGATGGAATAGTTTTTGATAATATTCTGATCACCTCGGATATTGCGATTGCTGATTCTATTGCAATGGCAACATATCAAATCAAGAAGGAAATTAACGATCTCGAAACAGACAATTGGTTTAAAAGACTGATTAAACAAACTAACAAGAAACCATGGTTATGGGCTGTGTATATTGTAGCCACTGCAATTCCTGTTATATTTTTCATAGGTTTTTGTTGTGTTACTCCAGGTTCATCATCAGAAAGCTCTGCATCTTCGACAAACTATTCATCAGCAACATTATCATCCATTTTTGAACTGCCTAACCCGTCCACCAGTTCGACATCTGCAACATTGATTGACAATTTACATCCTCATCATTTATTAACAGAAAGTTGTAAGATTGACCATACAGACCAGTATGCCTTTCGTTACCACGATGCCTGTATCAATGATTCTGGTTGTTCATCTGAGAATCTAGAGTTTACTGGACTAAGATCTCGATTTACTTCTAACTCTAGACATGAAAATTCAAATAACACTGAATATTGTTCATCTTATAATGTTCAAAATTCTCATTCCATTGCTTCTCAACGTTCCATCAATATATTAGCTTCATCGTTGAATTTTAATTCTTGTCTGGAAGAAATGATTACTGATGAAGTAGATGAAGAGCAGGATGATTTAAAAGAGGCAGAAATACGTCAAAATGAAGAAAATGAATTCAATTTAATGGATGGTGAATTGAATTATGATGAAAACATTGATCAGCTTGAGTCTGATGATCTTAGTAACTTGGAAGAAGGTGAAAAGGTAAACGGTGATGAGGAAACCTGTACTAATGATGTTCCTGTTGGGTTCGTTAATTTATACCAATCATCCATCGATAACTTAATTAATGTGACTGACGAGGTGGATCAAGAGGAAAATGGACCAGAAGATATGGATGAGAATGGCAAATTAATCGACAAAATTCAAGTAAAGGATGTGATGTTTACCAGTAGCGACAATGACAATAATCATGACAATAACGATAGTGCACCATTTGAAAATGAACTTAATACAGATTCAGCTCAAGACTCAGCAACAAATATTATCATAGATAACTTTACTAATGATAATATTGATGTAAATATAGAGGAAGAAGGAGAGACAAATGTGAATGAATCAATTGATAACTTTCAATCTCATAATGCAATAACGTTAGAAAACTCTTCAGTAAGAAGGAGAAGGAAAGGTAAAGGCCGTCGCAAAGACGCACCAGGTTCTCGCAAAAATGGTGATGAAGGAATAAGTGAGGCAAAAGGATCAACTAGACAAGGAAACAATAAAAGTAAAAACAGGCGAACAAAAGCTCGTAGAGAGTAATCAGCATTTTTGAAAACGGTCAAAGTATTCAAGCTGATTGATTGTTTTTAAGCATTGATGAAATTGGAAATAATTGATGGCTGTTTGATGATTATAGACTCGATTTCATTTTATTTACCGTCTCAAAGAAATTATTATCAATGTATCGTCAATCAATACCTAATAAAAAATTGACCTAATACCAAAGTCTTTTTTAAAGTCAATTTTTAATATTTTCTCTAATTCTGAAATTTTGAGTGATTTCATCCGATTTTAATTAACTCTAAAGACAAGACAAAGACAATAAGTGAAAAAGTTGCTTTAATAATCAAGTGATCAACATGGGCGAGAAAAAAGTTAATACATTAGATAATTTATTTGCTTTTTGTATAAATGATGAGGAATAAGTAAGAATTATCATTTATATTCCTTCGGTAATACTTGAATTCCCCTTTTTATTACGAGTATGGCAATTGTTAAAAATAGCAATTTAACACGTTAATAGACACTTATTTTTCATTTAAAAATACTTTTTCTGAGCAATTGAAATTCATTCATTTGTGTAAAATATGAGAGATGTAACTTGAATCGATGACTCATAAATTGATTAATTTACAGGTTATGATGAGGATGCTTTCCAAGCTTGATTCTTTTTAATCACTGTTGTTTTAGCAGATCTAAAATTTAAACAATTAATAAAAGTATATAATAGATGTAAGAAACTTGCCCCAAGTTCAGTCGATAACTTGCTTTTTCATATTAACATGATGATTCTGTTGTATATTTGAGATAATTGTTTTGAAAGCTAAGGTGTTCATAATAGATTTCGCCTTTCAAAAAAATGAATATGCTGCTTGTGTTCCAATGAGATGGATTGATGAATAAAATAGATATGGAAAAAATATGATCACAGTCAATTTTGAAGATGCAACATCAAGTTGTTTGATACCTTCAAATCTGTCTGAAGTTGAATTTGAAAATATCACTCGATGGTAAAAGATTTAAAACATGTTGATTAATCGAGTTAATTGTTTATCAATCGTTAGGTCTTTTAAGTTTTTCATAATCATTTGAAGCTTTGTGGGAAAAATCTCTAACGACTTCATTGAAAATATCCTCACTGGCTGGACTATACTCGTCATTTCTCATCTCTTCGTTTAATTTGGCCAATCTCAATCTAGATATAAAAAAGACAAGAAATAGTTACAAAATTATGAGTAATCTTAACACAAAGGCAAGAAAAAAGGGAAATTGATGGTCATGAAGTACTTGAGAGAATTAATGAGTCACTCAATTATTAAATTTATCAGAAAACATTTAAGCTTCTGATAGAATTACAAAGCAATCACCTAAAAATAAACTTGTCCATATAAAGCATCAATACGACAAATTTAATCTTAAAGATGGGCGTTAATAAAATAATAATCGGATTGAAAAAGTTGATTGTAATAGTTTTTTTCATTTAAATAATTTCAACTTACAATGTAACAATATCAGCATTAGCATTATTAACCGCTATGGATAAAGCATCTCGACCTTCTCTATCAATTAAAGTTTGATCAGCTCCTCTTTTTAATAAAAGACAGACAATGCTGGGAAATATAAAATAAACAGACAAACAAAGTATAATAAGTAAATTGAAATAAATATGTTGATAGTAATATAAATATGGAATAAAGTGCAATATAATGTTTACACTCATAGAGCAACACTAACCCAGTATCACTTTGTTCTGTAGCTAGATGCAGAGGAGATCTTCCTAGATTATCTTGAATGTTACATTTAGCTCCGTTGAGTAAAAGATATTCACAACAGGGCACCGAGCCACTGAGAACAGATTGGTGTAAAGGTGTCATGCCTTCATCATTGTTATTAGACCAATTAACTGAACCACCTTTACAAATGGCTTTACACATTAATTGAGCATTTGCATCCCGAGCTGCTGAGTAAAGCATTAAATTGAAATAATTTTTGTACTTAAGTGATAGATTGGATGCAATTGTGACAGAGTTATTATCAATTCCTGCAGCATTGGTCAATTGTTCTTCTGTATCTTTAATCGTGGAATAAAGATCATTCAATTCGTTGCATTCTTGATTGGTATCTTTTTCATTGAGATTTTCTTGAGATTCAAGAGATTTAAGAATAAAATCTTTCTTCACATATTTGGCTTTTATCCAAAGCTCTCTTTCACTAGCATTTGATGATGAGTTAGGTCGAACAGCAATAGTTTCGTCAATTTTTTCCTCGTAGAAAGAGTTAACTACTGTGTTACCCAAAGACAACATCAATTTGATCTGTTCAGCATCCCAAGCATCTAAAATTAGAGATTTAACCTTGGATATGTGAACACCCAGAGATCGATGTACACCAGAACATTCAATGCACAAAGTTATTCCTAAATTAACGCTTGCCCATTTGGGGTCTGGTGATTGACAGTCGGCACAAATCTCATTACCAGGAAGACCGGTGATAATCAGATGAACGCGAGGTGGTTTTGGTGGTCCTGAATTATTTTGAGATGAATTCCCTGTGGATCTTAAAGAGTGTGAGCTCAAACTTGTATCACTTGAGTCAATAGAATCACTGATTTCCGCATTATCATTTATGCTGGGTCCATTATAAGCAGCATCTATACCAGCTTGAAGGGAAGCAACCCAAAGTCGACATGCTTCTTCTGAATCGGCTTGCAATATGTGATATCTGTTAAATTGTTACAAAGAGTTAGAAAATTATAAAAAAAACTCTGAAGAAATAACTAAGACTAGTGAAAAAGTTAGATTTACCTGGTCGGTGAAACAATTTCAAAGCAAAATCGACGATCACAGTCGAATACTGGTTTGACATTACAAAGTCTTAGATCTTCTTCCATCGTTGAGTACTCTCTTTCGCTTTTTTTCTTATACTTTAGTTTATTATCCTCTATGATGAACCAGCGACGATTCCAAGTTTTGAACGCATTTGTCGTTCTTTTGAATAAATAACCTTGTGGCCTTGTTGAGTCTCCATCAGAAAGGGTTAAAACATTATCCAGTTTGTTGACGACGGAATGGTTTTGTTCCAATTCCCGTTGAAGTGTATGCGTTTCTTCTTTCATTTTTTCTATCTAAGAAAGAAGATATAAAGGATAAATCACCCCGGGTACATGAGATTGCAGTGAAACAAAAGCAAGATTTGATTTAGACACAGTATTGGTTAATTAAAATTTAAAAGAGGGGAGGAAATATTAAGCATAACATTAATAATTAATCATTCGCGACAATGATTTTTCAGTCGCATTTCAAAAAGCATGAGCCAACTCATTAAATAATAATTTTTCTTCTTCTTTTTCATTCCCAAGATAATATTAATGTTCAGAATGAATAATTACCGAAGTCACAACACTTTTCACATCAAAATCTTTCAAAAGGTCGGCGCCTTGATGAAAATATGTCCCATATGCTTGAACCATGAGAATCAACTAAAACAAAGGTGAAAAACAAAAAACGGTTAGCCATCAATCATACACAGGAGCATAAAAAGTAAAATCTAATTATAATCTAATACAAAGAATAAAGTCTTAAATGTCAGCTGTTATACTTACCGAGTCAAGAACTTCGTAACGTTTTTGAGATTGGAGACAACTTATTTGTCTAATGTAATCAAGTGTAGTATGTTGAAAACAGCCTCGTGTCGCAGTCAGAAGATTACGAACATCTTCACATTCAGCTGGTTTACTTTTGGGTATTTGTGAGTTTTTGATTAAAGCTTCATCATAGGATTCTGAAATTTTATCAAAATGGCGCTTGGTTTTTTTAACCTCGAGTATTTTTTTATCAACAAAATCGGATAATTTTTTGGAGACAGCACGATCCATTTGTTCGACTAGCATGCTTTGGTAGTGAAGTAATTTTTTCATGGTGTCATTTATCTCAGAGAGTGTAGTGTAAACTGGTGCATCATCTTTGAAATAGACAGTCAAATCAAACAATCCATTGATGAATGCCCTAAAAGTAGAAAGAAAATTAGAAAGAAAAACAGCAAGAGAGTACAAAAATGAAGGATGAAACAAAAAGTAACCGGATGAAAATAAAAGGGAAGCTAAAACAAGCTAGAGGAAATTAACATATAGACAATCATTGCTGTCAGTGTGAACGCGCTCTTAGTCATAACGAAAGCGATAAGTGATAAACGATGGTGAAAAACTCAGCTTGTCATTAATCTAAAGGTGATAACAAATGTACACAGGATGTTGATAATGATAAATTTCATTTTAGATAATTATCCACTAAACTTTGCTCAACGTTGGTCACTCATATGACTGAGAAACAAAGAAACAAATTAAATACCCTTCGGATCGTTTGAAAACATCAGCCGCATCTATCATATCATGGCATGATTTGATGACCTAACCATTGAAATAGGGGTGAAAAGAAGCAAAGATAATGTTTACAATCAGTCACAAATATGGTTTAATAATAAAGATTGAATTATGGATAAGGAACATGAATGTAAAAAGTGATGAATTAGCATTGGAAAGAGAGAAAAGTCACACCGACCTTAACAAGCTTTTCCTCCAATTTGCGAATGTCATCTTCATTTTTGTTTAAGATTGACCTGTTAACAAAAAAAATAGCATTTAAAATAAAGTTTATCACTTTAAGGTGAAGCTAAAATAATTAAATCAACAAAATTATTACCTGAAATGAGGAGAATCTTTGAGACATTCTTCCAAACTAACAATAGCTTTCATGATTGCTTTAGAGGTTATAATTTTTTTGTATCCTAGATGGTCTCAATAGAAAATCCAAAACGTAACAAACAGGAGCACAATTTAATTAATTGAAAATACATCAATAAACTAACAAATAAACATCCAAAGAAACAAAAAAATAAATGAATAAGAGTGTAAGAGATCCAAAATGTTTACATGCAAGCGGAGGAAAAAAAAGAGACAGAAAGAAAGAGGCCCAGAGGGAGGGAGAGAGAAGGAGGGAGAAGAGTAATGGATAAAGAGAGAGAGAGAGAGAAAGAAAGAGAGGGGGTAAAAATGATTATGCTCACAATGTCAGATGTTGATATATCAAAAAACAGTTAATCACCAAATAATCAGGAAACGATAGTTTGTAATATGCATCAGGAGAAAGATCAGAAACTGTCAACATTTAAAAAATTCATTTTAGGCCGATACAACCGAAAATGCTTTAAAAAGAGCTGTTATTTCGAAGATAGTCCATTTGATTAGTAACTAGTTAATTGCAGGAAATATGAAAGAGTTCAAATAATTACATGAATATGCTGAGGTGACAATGACTTCAATCCATGAACGGGATCAATATTTAAAGAAAAGTTGAGTGAACAAAGTATTTGTTAAATGAAAATGAAAGGATAATGGTTGGAATGCTGTTGAAGAAAGAAGGAAAATCATCTAATCAAACTTGATTCAGTGAAACCTTACTATTACACAGTAAATTAAAGTTTCATTAAGAAATTCAGCAGGCTGGATACGTAGGTTATACGGATTCTGTTTTCCCTCCACCCTGTAGAACATGATTTTCTCAGGAGCCTGAATTCCTAGAAAACTCAATCCATTTTTTGTCGCTGCTGTCAAATCACGCTCATCATTTGGTCGACGTTGAAAAGATCGTGATAATTAATGAAATAATTATCGGCCAGAATAAGAAATCTAAAAGTTGAAATCTTTAGCTTTTTTCAATTTGATAATATTCATTTGAGATGAAAAAAGTATCGAGTTTTATGCTTTTTCGCTTTTTATGCACGTTTGTTTTTATTCAAAATTACACGAGTCTAGATTATTTTGATAGAAATTAAAGAGTACATTTAAATTAAATGATAATTTTAAAGCATGATAATTGACATGATAATTTTGGTTTCCTTCAAGTTAAGGGAGTAAAGAAACAACAGAATTGTAGAGAGTGATATATAAATGTTAAACAGTTAAGTGAGTAAAAAATGAAATTAAATCTGCAGATATTGAGACAATATATACAATTGAAAATTTAATTTAAAGTATGATTAAGGTAAATCTGTTTCTCACCAAGTCTCTTCTAATACGATAATCTACAGAGAGAAAGAGTTTAGTAAATATCTAAAAGTTAGCGAAACAATGAGGAAGAATAGTGTATTAGGAAGATAAACGAGGGAGAGAGAAAGAAAGAGAGAGAATTTTCAAGCTCACTTAATGTTTGACTGAGTATGTTAAGTATTTCATTTAGTTTGAAAGATCTTTTTCGATCAATAATCAAGCTTAAGTAAAGTGAAAGGAAGGTGGAGTTAGTCTTTATGCACTAAATAACTTGTGTGGGGAATCAGTTTCCACCCTGAAAATATTCAATCCTTGATTTAATTGTCCATCAACATTGTGTTACTTTTAAATAGATGCAAACGGCGACGCCAAAAGGTGAAAGGTTGAAGCAAATTGATTGAACAACGATTGGGTGAAATCAAAGTGAGATTGTTGGTATCGGAACTGGTCCATGATTTTGTTTTAAGTTGAATCATTTCGAAATCCTTAATTGAAATATAATTGATTAATCTAAAAATGAGAAAGACTTTACAATCGTTCAAACTATGGTTGATGTTAGAATTAAGAAATGGGATCATAAATTGATTGGTAATATGGCTTTCAATTTTTCACCTCTCAATCACGCAAATCCGATAGATTGATCAAAAGATGAGAGTTTTGCAGATCAGGATAATGAGATGAGGATAAAATAATGAAGGAGAAAAGGATTGTAAATTATTATGCACTTGATTCTTTGAGATTTTGAAAGTATTCCATCAGTTGATTATAATTCATATCTTTGGTGACTTTACTTAGTTTATCTTGAGTCATCTGAGTTAATGCCGAGCTTGGATTGACGATGATTGAGTGGTTAACCTCTTTATTACATTTCTTATGATCTTTGGTACTTTTGAAACAGGTTGGGTTCATCTGTTCATTATCATTATTAATATTGCTCGTTGTAGATGATATTACCGGGCGTTTAGGTTTTGATGGCACCGTTCTGTGAGGAGGCAGTGGAGGTTTTTTGGTAGTTCGTGAATTTACTGAATGAGGTGGAACAGGCGGTGGTCGAGGAGATTGAGATGAAAATGAAGATGAAGATGAGGATGATGAAGAGTCAGCCACTTGGTCACAGCGAATGGATCGAGTGAGACGAGGAGGTATATGTGGAGGTTTATGATTTGGTATTATTATTGGTGCACAAGTGTCAAACAGAGGCTCCTTTTGTGGTGGTGTGATATGATGAGATGTTGGAGGGCCTTTCGTTCGTCGTGCTGGAACTGGAGGTGGAATAGGGTTTGATGTTGAGGGAATTATTGGAGATAATGATCGATAAAATCTCTCAATTTCCTTATTGATACCAAAAGGTGTTGAAGGTTTAGGTGTTGCCTCGTTTTCCAGACAAACCTCGTCAACTGGATTTGTTGTGATTCGTATACTTATTTCCGAACCTGGATGTGATATTGTGCTCATTCGATTTGAATCATTTTCTTTAGTTACGTTGGGGTGATGGCTCTCACGGTTTTTTAGGTCATTCAATGAAATTAATCCCTGAGAGGCTTCACTATCATTTTTAGTTGAGGATGGAGGTGAGCTACGTTGAAGAGTTGCTTTACCTAACCAAATCCAATCATTAGCATTAGCAACAACCTTTTGATTTGATGAAGATCCATGATGACCCATGGGTAAAGGTAAAGTAGCAACCATAAGGTCAGATGTTTGTTTGCCTTTGATTCGGAAAACTAAACAGGAAATAATAAAAAGAGATACAGCTAAAGTGAAAACTCCTAACATCGAGTACATTCCGACTTCTAGTGGAGTTAGTTCACCGGTATTTATGGCACGGTTGGAACGAGCTTCAATTGAAGGAACGTTGGGATGACTTTCGATGATGTTTGAGGAGCCATATGCAATTGAAGAGTCTTCATCGTCAGGATGGTTGGGATGGAATGAATTTTGGTTGCGATTAACCAAAATACCATTATATTTACGGAAATCAGCATCATTTTGAAGATGAACTGAAGGTAAGTTAAGGTCAACATTGGCATTTATGTAGCTCATAGCTAAAGGTTGAGTACGTTTTCTTTGACACTGGTCTGAAACTTCCAAAGAAACGTGAAGTTGCGAATTACCTTGGCCTATGACAATCACTCTAGGATAGGGTTGACCAATTAACGGTGCATAGGCTATTCCACCATTATCAAATGTATTGATCGATAATTGATAATCAGAATCATTTATATCAGCAAGAGATGTAACTGTATCATCAGAAAAATGTACTTTTATATTCAATAAACCTTCTTGGTATTGATTAACCAATTTACTTGAAACGTTCGCAGTGATCTTCCAAACATTGGTTAAACTACTTTCAGGCGTAATAGACAAAGACAAACCAGTTACTAAATTGACTTCTAATTGCGTGATCATTTCTTTATCACTACCAACATGGATTTCTGTTGAACCTAAAATTTGATTTGTGATGGGAGAAACAATTTGAATTTCAGTACGTCCAGATGAAATGCCTTCAATTATGTTGCTTCGAATAATTGCGACACGGCTATCTGTAACACGTAAAAATGGTGTGACTAATTTCGTAACTTGAACTAACACTTTACGATTTAATAAATAAGATTCACGGCCTGAGTTATGATCTGTGCTGAAAAATCGACTGAATACTTGGATATAAGCTTGTTGATGCCGTAATCTGCATCCAATATCATTATCAGTTGTACTATAATCAATTTTATCATTTGGCGAATTAATTGCAGAAGATCGTCTTGATTTATGATTACTGTGACCGTAAATGCTATTTTGATGATGATATGAACGACGCCCCTCTCTTTTCAAATGAGGTATCTTCCATCCTTTAATTTGACTCAATTTGCTATCTGAAACTCGAACTTCTAAAGGTAATTTAGGCATCCAAACGACAAAATTGGCTTGACCTGTGTATGTTCCGTATTTAATCGAGATGGTTGCGTTTGAAGAACCACGTATTTCTGAACCATCAAGGTAAATTGAGGTACATGAGGGCGATACTTTGAGAACTGATTCATCAGTTGAGGTACAACTTGCTTGAAGAGTAACATCACCAATTCGCCCTGCTTGGGATACTGCAAATACTCTTAAAGATTGAGCAACCTGTTTACCTGTCAAAATTGCAGTATTAATCATTGAAAGACTTTGAGTTATACCAATGACCGCTTGAATGTCATCCTTTTGAATATCCAAAATTGATGAAAGTTTAGAGGTGTCTCGTTCACTATCCTTTCTGGATGTAGAAGAGGATGAATCTAAAGTAGCTGAGTCGAATCCAATATCAGTAACATACTCAAGCTGCCAAACAATTCGACCATTATCATTGAAATCAACATTCTCATTGACTTGTATAAGCCATGAATAAATTTCTTGAGAGAGTAAAAGATGCATCCCAGGATCTCCTGATTGTAAATCTTCAGAATCCATTAGATCATCTTTCAATTTAGCTGTAACGGTAGCAAGAGTTTGCTTACTGTTTAATTCAACTGATATTTTCCAAGGAGAAACAGGTGAAGGTTGAACACCTAGAATACGAAGACCGCTTTTCACTCGAGCTCTTAATCGAAAAGCAGTCATTGGATAGTTTGGGTTATAACGAAAACAAACAGGTATGTATATTTTGTTGTTGGGATAGGTTATTTGCTGAGGAATCAGAATGCGTACGATATCATCATTGGTAACCTCTTCGTAGCCACCGGTAAAAGGAGAAAGAGTAACTATCCCAAGATGAGTGAAGGCATCGGTAAGGCTTTTAAGTCTTTTGATGTTATCGTTGAGAAGAGAGCCATTCTCAGTACATTGGTAGGTATGAAAAGTTTTATAATCAACAGATACTAGAGCTGGTTTCCTTGATTTAGGTGATGCTGAATCCAATTCTACCGGAGGCCACCAATAAGCAGGCAATGTAATCTCAACTAAACATGCTCCTTCCCGATTATTAATTGGTGTACAAGATCCAATAAGGTTATCTCCGTCTTTTGAGACTGATACAAATATACAGGGTGAGGCTTCGTTTGAAGGATTGCCTCCATGATTGACACCTTCACCGGAATTATTATTGCTTTTGCTATTGCTGTTACTGCCAGTTTCATCCTTTATTGGTGAAGTTACAGTAGGTGCTGAATGAATTACAGCATGAGTTGTATAGAATAGCACTCTGATAACCGGACTGTTCCGATTAACTTGAGGTGTAATCAAATAGGCTATAGAATGTTTACCATGAGCTGGATTTATTTCGACTAGAGTTGAATCAGTGATCTTCTCACGAAGGGCAGCTCCATTCATGAAATTTTTAGGAAAAGCTTTACTAGACTTATTTAATCCACTTGTTTTCAACTGATTTTTGAGGTATGAGTAAGCATCATGTGGTCCGATGTAAGGAAATACAGTTTCGGTAGTAGTTATAGTGCCAAAACTTGCCTTGACACTAATTGGTTGGGACGAAGAAAATGACGAATAATAAGTAGTAATTGAGTTCGATGAAGAGATAGATGACAAGGAATCATTTTTATGATGATCAATGAGATTGACAGCCCCTGAAGTTACAGAGACTGGCAACAGAAAGAGACCATTTTCAATATCACCAGCAACATCAATATCTATGGACTGTCCCGAGAAGAGAGATTGTCCTTGATGATCAACAAGAATGACCTGAAGAAGAGCTGCCAAGAAGCAAAAGGATATGACAAAGCTCATACTTGTTCATTGGATTAAATCCTCCTGTTCAATCGTTTCATCACATTTGTTTACACTTTGTATTCCTTGATGATGCACCTTGTAAATAAAAAATTATGGCTACTCTAAGAGCAGGTTGTTACGTTGAAGATAGTTGAAGGGTTTGAAGAGAATAAAGATAAATTCAATAGAATGTTACACAAAATAGAAAATGAAAAACTCATTGATTAAAAAGTCAAATGATGAATACTTAATAGTCAAAAAAAAAATGAAAAACAAGCAGATGAGAAAAGAAGAGACAAGTGAATAAGAATGTTGATAAACAACTGTCAAAACAGCTTTAGATAAGTTGTCAACAGAAAATGATGATATTGATACTATTGTATCAAAATGATTATGCTAATGAAAGGGTAATCAAGTTAAAACTTGTAATCAACTGGATCAAGTGAAAAGAAACCATAATCATAATTTGGGTCAATTAATATCAGTTTAACTGCGAAGCTTCTCCCTTTCTCTTTTCCTTTCTTTTTCAAGTAAAAAAGATCTTTTAAAGAAATGATCCATTCAAGGATCAGATACTTACCAATACCATTCAATCGTCAAAATAAAGGTACATTTCTCAAGAATGTGTTGTGCAAAAATAAACTAATTTTGATAAAAATTGTCAAGTTATGGCCTTAAACGAACAAGAACGTCAAAATCTGATTTTCCCTTAAGTTAAAAATCATAAATTTTCAACTTCATACCAGTGTTTTGATCGGTCGAAAAATGGCGAAATTTGGCCTCAAGGTTGTTAAAAAAGATTTAATTCGCCTAATATAACTCAACAAAAGTCGATTGAAAGGTTCAGGTCACCATCGGAACTAAATTTTATAGGCATTTGATAAAAAACGATTTTTCAAGAATTTAAAAAAGACTTCAGAAATATTCAGAAATAAAATACCCGGAGGTCACTCTCCTACTGTCTACGAAATACTTATCTTTTATTTTTAATTAATCTATCGAAATACTCGAAATCGAAGTCCTATTTTGAAAAAGTCTTTTTTAAATTCTTGAAAAATCGTTTTTTATCAAATGCCTATAAAATTTAGTTCCGATGGTGACCTGAACCTTTCAATCGACTTTTGTTGAGTTATATTAGGCGAATTACATCTTTTTTAACAACCTTGAGGCCAAATTTCGCCATTTTTCGACCGATCAAAACAGTTTATTAAACAGTTAATTAGTTTATTTTTGCACAACACATTCTTGAGAAATGTACCTTTATTTTGACGATTGAATGGTGCCTGTAAGTCTAGTCTAACTGTAGCAGTTTAATTTTGAAAAATTAGTCCAAAACATTAGGATTCATACCTTAGTAAGACCTGTTTACCTTATTATTAGTTGTTTGTTGATTCTTTATTATTTTGATTTCTCTTTCATATCTTACAAAATGAAAAGTTGTTGTTTTGGGGTTGAAAATTTTGTTTTAGACTAAAGATCGCCAATAATAAAACATAATTATTTCTACTTCAGTCATCATTCAACACCAACCAGCCCTTTTATCTCTACAGTTCAGTTTAGCAATCAAACGATAAAATGATTACAAAGCAAAGATTAACAAAATGATTCTATGAGTAAATTGAATTTCATAAATTGTTTATTGTTATTTTAATCAGAGCATAAGTCAGATGATTTCACGTTTCAATGTTTTATTAAAATGAGGAGGGAACTAAAACTATGGTGTTTACAATTTATTATGATGAGCACAGTATTCAATCCATAGAGACTTTTTATAATTGGGTGAAAGGAATAAGCTGTTATTTGTGCATTGTTTGGACATTTTAAACCAATTAAAATTTCAATCATTGTAAAATTAATGAATCAACACTTTTTAGAATCAGTTGTCAATCTTTTAACAAGAAATATTAGCAAAAATGACAGGAAAATCTTATAGATGTAGATATAAATAATTTTAATTATTTCGTTTTGAGCTTTCGTGTAATATTTCTTTGGACAGATGATATTACAAAATTATTGTAAATGGAAAAGTGAATGATACAATGATATTAAACTGTTTAAAAATATAATGTTCAAGTAACTATAACAGATTCAATTTTGTCCGGATTGATAGTAACTGATTTAGTGGCATTATGGGTTTTATAAATTCCCACCAGTCGATCAGCAAGTTCGTACATATTGTAACGAAGGGATATGATTAAGAATTGGGTATTACGAGTTCTCTGTTTAACAAAATTACCAACCAATGAAACATTTTTAAAATCTAAAGCAGCATCAATTTCATCCATAACGTACAACGGAGATGGTTTGAAATGATGGACAGCGAAAATTAAGGCTAATGATGAAAGTGTTTTTTCCCCACCAGAAAGATTGGCCATTCGTTTCCAAGTTTTCTTATTGGGTCTAACTGTAAAATTGATTCCTTCTGAAAATGGGTCTAATGAGTCCATCCATTCAAGGCCAGCGTCACCTCCAGAAGTTAAAGCTCGATAAATCTCTTTCAATTTTCTGGCAATAATCACGAAACCGTCTTTGAACTCTTCAAAGCGTTTGGCTTTCAATTGGTCCATTTTAGCTCGAATTTCATCCCTCTGTGCAGTAACTTCTGTTAATTCTTTAACTCGTTCCAACCAAATAGCTTCTTTCTTTTTGAATTCAGCTATAGAAGCCATATTTGGTTTCATTCCAGCCAATGTTTTCTTAATTGTTTCGATTTCTTTTTCAATACTTTTTAAGTTCAGTTCAGACAGTTCTTCATCACTTAAAACCGGTAAATGTTCAATTGACGTTTTGCCTTCGATTTCATTGATTTTAAGTTCATTAATTTTAGCTTGCCAATGATCTACTGCACTTTGTCTCTCTTTAACTGCTTTTTCATGAGCATCAAGTTCATTTTTGGCATCCAAGTTTTCGGACTTTAATTTTCCTTCTTTAATTTTAATTGATGAGACATTTTCTGACTGTTCCTTGTATTTTTGTTCACACTGTTCTTTAGTATCTAAAGCTACTTTATATTTTTCGACAGCATCAGTTGCTTGTACTTCTAATTCAGACATTTCCTTTTTTGATTCTTCGATAAGTGTTTTCGAGTTTTCTATTTCTTGTTCAAGATTTTTTATCTTTTCTTCGCACTTTTCAACGTTACGAGTATTCATTTTCAAGGAGACGTTAGCTTTTGTTATTGAATTGACTAGATCAGCAATTTTTTTATCAAGTGAGTCAGCTTTTTTCCGTGCTGTTCCAACTTTTTCATCGATGAGCTTCTTCATAGCTTTGTCAATCTCAGTAACTTTTTCCTTGATAACAGAACATTGCTTTTCTTTTTCGTCAAAAATCTTAGATAATTTTTCTACCTTACTTTCCATCTTTTTAACCTCCTTAGGATCAGATGCAACAGATTCAACGACCCCTTCTAACTCTTTAATTACTTTTGCCAATTCTTTTTGTGAATTAGCAGCCATTTGTAAATCCATTTCATATTTAGGTCTATTCTTTTTTATACCATCCAACTGATCTTTCGATTTAGCGAAATCAGCTTGAATAAGATCTTTTTTGTTTCTCAGTTGGTGGAACTGCTCCTCAAGAGAACGAACCTCATCTTCCATGGCAGATAAATCATCTTCACTGTATTCAGAGTCCGCAATTGAACTTCCCATACGACCTTTCAACGGTCGACCACCACCAGTCATTGCTCCAGAGGCTTCAACTAGCTCACCATTGATCGTTACAACCCTCCATCGTTGAGAACCACGAAGACCTATTCTAGTTGCTTGCGTTAAATCATTGGCAACAAGAGTATCTCTGATTGCATAATAGAAAGCAGGTAATACAGCATTGTCTTTCACTTGAATTAGATCAAAAAGTCTTGGCACATTCTCAGGTGTATCGATCTCTTCAAAGTTGGAGAAACGGTCTATCTTATCTAAAGCAATGAAAGTTGCTGTACCAATATTATTAGCTTTCAAAAACTCGGAACATTTGATGGCATTTTCCATGGTATCAGTAACAATATTATCTAAAGGTCCACAAGCAGTTGAGATGGCAACATCATATTTCTTGTCAATCGCACCGAGATCACCAAGTCTACCATAAACCCCGTGAAGAGACCCGTTCCTCTTTTGTTCCATCAAAGCATTTAGAACTCTGCTTCTTGATGTCGATGAAGTTAATGTATGTCTAACTTCCTCTAGCTTTTGAGATTTCCTTTGCAAATTTTCTTCAATCCTAGTTTTCTCTTCTTCAATCTTTGCCATTTCTCTTTCCAGTGTTGAAAGTTTTTTCTCCAAGTCAGGAACTTTACTCTCAAATTCTTTCAATGCCTTTTCCTTTTCTTTAACATCATTCTCATTTCTTTCATATTTCATTTGAAGTTGATCTAATTTGGCTTTTTCAGTTTTCTCTCTGCTCAAATAAAGATCAAGTTCTGATTGAGCCAATTCAAGATTAGATCTTGCTTCATTGAGTCCTGCTTGTAAGTCGAGTAATTCTTTTTCATATTTATCTTTGGATTCCTGTGAGGATTTAGTCTCGGTTTTCACCAACTCCATGGCTGCTGAAAGTTGCTCACCAGCTTTAATTTTTTGCATTTCTAATTCGGCTTTCTCTTGTTCCAACTGTTCAACTTCTTGAGCAACTTTTTCTGGTAATGCTTGTAACTCTTCTAAATGTTGTCTTTCTTTTTCAATATCAGTCACCAAACGTTTGCTTTTGGTTTTCGTGTGTTTAATTTTGTCCCGCAGTTGAACATCCTTTCTTTCAATTGCTTTGTAGGCTTCGTTATATTCTTCAGCCTGTTTTGTAGCTGAAGTAAGTTCTTCGCTGAGTTTTTTCATACCTTCTTCCAATTCGATACGTTTCTTCTTTAACTCTTCAGCTTTATCTTGTATTTCTTGAAATATGCTTTTAGCTCGTTCGTATTCTTCTAAAACATCACTCATGTTGGCAATTGCTTCTGCTTTGCACAGCTGAAATTGTTTATTTCTTTCGAGAGTCAAATTATTTTCAATCTCTAAATAAGCGACTGCTTCGTTTTTAGCTTTCTCTAAACTATCTTTCTCCTTTTGGATGGTTCTAACACGGTTCATCTTTTCAGCACGAATTTCGTTTTTAGCTTCCAACTTAATTTGAAGTTGAGAAATCGGAGTTTTCAATCGGTTACTTCCAATAATATCTTCAAGAAACTCTAACATTCCCGTATCGTTTTCACTTTCAGCTTTAGGCTTCATTAAAGCTATCTGTTCAACTTCTCCTTGTAAAATTAAAAATCTATTGTATCTCAAATCAATTCCATAAGATTGGAGTCGCTGAGAAACATCTTTAAACTGGACAACTTTATCACTGATCTTGTAATAAGAGTTATTATTTTTGTGAACAGTCCGACTAACAGTGAATTGAGATCCTTCGACGATAGTGAAATCTTCTCCTTCCTGGAAGGTCAATGAAAAAGTTAGTTATTTATTAACTCAATAAAATCAACGAGATGAAAAGTACTCACCGTATCTTCTATTAAAGTGAAATGAACAATAACCGAACAAAAATCGAAGTCAGGATAGGTATCACTTTTGTGAATAAGAGAACTCAATTTTTTCAGACGAAGTTTAGTTGCTCGAAATCCGAATACAAACAACATAGAATCGATGACATTAGATTTACCACTTCCATTAGGACCAACAATGGCTGTGAAACTCTGTTAATGAGAGTAAATTAATTGTAGCATGCACAATGCAAGAGATAAATGGTTTAGGAAAATAACTTACTTTATGAAAAGGTCCCAAAACTTGTAATCCTGCATATGACTTAAAATTAACATTTTCAATATGCGTGATTATCAATCTAGTACCAGTTTCATCGCCCCGATAATTAGGTAATGGTGGTGGAGGAGGAATGTAAATATCATCCAGATCTATTAAGCAAAAATTAAGCATAAAACAACAGTAAAATCAAAATATTTAAAGACTGAAATTAACGGCAACAATAACATGAAGATACTCACAATATCCCCCTGGTTCATCGAATAATTCTTCATCTTGATCGGTTGCTTCCTCGTTCCTTTCAGGCATTTTTGAACTTATTACAATTAATAAACAATAAATTGAACAAATAGAAGAAAAAAATAGCGAGAATAAGAAATGCCGCGAATTTTTTTATCAAAACAACAACAAAAATTTCAAAATGTTACAACCGACGGGAGGTGGAGTTTAAAAATGTACTGACATCTGTGAGACTTATTATCAACAAGACGAAAAATGCATGGATTATGCAATCGAATTATCTAATAATCCAAATCTAATTGAAATCTTGATTATTGTTTACAATTTATCTATTGAAATACACCAACTAAATTACTCTATCTATCTCTGAAACATTAATACAAGGAAACATTCACAGCCGATATACAAAAGTTTATCAAGCAATATCTTATAACTCCAAGTAAGTCTTTATATAGATGTAATTAAACTCATAATTAAACATGAGCAAACAATTTACCTGCAGAAAAAGATTATGTCTATGAAGTTTTATCAATGTTTTATTAATCAACTGAAATAGATTGATCATTAAACTGATTGAGTTTAGATGATTAGTATCATACTTTGAGAAAATTCAAAGTAACCGCGGTTAAAAGTTACTAAAGTGGACCTCTGTTAGAGAGATTTTTAACTTTCATTTCGTTTTCGCTTTTCCTTTTTTGAGATACTGTTTTTGATTCTAATGTCAAATTTAATAAAATTCACCAAACAATATAATTCAGTTTATTTTCACTTTATGATCAGTGTAAATTAGTTGCTAATTATTAGCTAGTGATGAATCAAGGATTATTATTAAATATACCCTGACAACATTTTTTGTTGACCTGGAACCAGAAATACTCAAGCTCATTCTTTGTAAACAATTTTGTTTTCACCTTCTCAAGGCTGTCCTCTTATTTTGAAAGGTATGTTGCTATTTTTTACCCATCACATTTCTCATATTTGACACGATTTATCGTTTATTGTCACTTTTTTTATGGTTTTATCATTCACATTGGTCAATTCAGTTTCATGTTTCCATGAAATTTGTGACTCTCCAAATTTATACTTGCATTTAATTTCCTTTATTCTTCTCTTGCTCACTTTTCATCCCCTCCTCATCACCATTTTCCCCCACTCTTTTCTTACTCGTTACTTGTATGTCTATTTTGCATTCACCTTTCATTTCTCCATCTCCTTATTTTGCAAACATTAAAAGCTAATCGTTTTCTTCTGTAATTGCTATTTTGAAAGAATGTTAAATATCATTAGCTCAATTGCTTTCGCCAATTTTATTAAATCTAGTTCACCGATCAATGTGAAGTTCAATTATTGAAAGTGATACACGCAGGGATTGCTTATAATTCTTGATTCTCATCATTTCTTCCCTAACAGCTTTGATTATCTTTTTTTGTGATTGTTATCAACTGTGATTTTTTCTTTCTTTTAGGTGATTCCATTTTTCAACGTTCGTTTGTCATCATTATTTTGCATTATTATTAGTTTTGCTCTGTTACCAATACACTCGATCATTTATGTCATTTGCTTTTAAGATGATTGCTCCCACTACGACCATTGAAACGGTTACTATTGTGAGACCATTAAAGGTAAGATTCATCTTCATCTTTTGATGACTTTCTAATATTTCGAACTCGCCTAGAAACATTCAATAATTTTCAAATACAATCCAATTAATTCAATTTTTACTTCTGATCAAGTTCAAAATGGTTTAGAAACTATCTTTTAACTATAACTCTAAAAACCAATGATAATTTAGTGTCATTTTATTTAAATCAAATTGTTTTTGATTTATTTTTCTTTTTGCGACTTCCTTGTCCATTTTTGACTTTATTCCAGGTAATCGCATTCATATGTGGTATAATAGTGTTGTTTCTAATGACACTATGCATTGGATCATCCAATTGGCTTACTTCAGAAAAGTATCGACAAGGTCTATGGGAATATTGTATCGAAGAAGACGCCATTCAACCGTTGCCTTTTAACCTCAAAAATGGCCCTGGATGTTTCCCGGGTAGAGACGCCGGTATGTTTTAATTTATCAATCCTTTAATTGTTTAAACTTTATTCTATTTTCACTAGACTGATTAGAATTCAAAAGTTTGAATAATACAAAAATAGAACAGAAAACTTGAATTCCAGATGGTGAATACATTCGTGATGATGATTGAAAAAAAACATTGGATCCTCATCATAAACATCATAAATCATCATTCACTTCCGAAAATAGGATAGTTAACATTTCGATTCCTGTTTTATTTTACTAGATTTCTTATTTTTCTCATGGAAATTTATCCAACGTTCATTTAGCTTAATCACAAGGCCAATTTACAATCGTTTGAGCATTATTATTTTATCCTATTCCATATTGATGTATCAAATTCAACATTAGATGGATATACACTCGTAAAATTAACTTTTCCATCATCATTACTCCTCCTCTCAGTAGCTTTTCAATTTCCAAAAGAAATGACTTTTTGCTTTCTCCATTCTTTCCACCTGATATTTCATCAAAAAATTCAGCTTTATTCATCCTTGACACGACGTTTTTACTCTCATGAATGAGTTGCTTTATTTAATTCATTGTTGAACTTTTTTCTTCCTATTATTCTCATTTTTTTTATCTATTCAGGCTACATCAAATTAGCTGGAATACTCTGTTGCTTCGGTTTGGGGTTTGATTTTCTCGCAACCATCATGACTGGTTTTGGCCTTAGCAGCAAAGACCCAAGGAAAAAATACACTCTCTATCGATTTGCTTTATATATCATGGTTGCTGCATGTGAGTGTTTCAATATCATGTTTTTTATTTCTCTCACAAAAACTGCTGCAGTTGAAAAAAAAGAATTACAAATTGCAATTGAACAAAGAATGAAATTTAAAGAAAGGGTAGATGGAGAGTCTTGATTTTTGAACCATTACATTGCTCAAACTAAGTCCACTCCAAACAAAACCGGTCTTTTCATCTTCATATTTCGCCCTAGTTCAACCTTCATATTAGCCATTCCTCTTTCTTCATCTTTCCTTCCTTCTTTCTTTCTTCCTTTCTTAAGCGTACAATAATAGAGGGTTTGGTGGCACAACAATGCGAGAGGCTATTTGCAGAAAAATAATTTTGCCTTATTTGATTGCAAAGATAATGAGAGAATACTCATTTTACTCTTTCTGCTCAATTTTCATCTCATCTTTTCCCCAATCCTCTATATCTGATGCAGGAATATTTTTAGACTCACTTCTTAACAATTGCATTAAGGAAATAGAAACAGACATGATGAAGATGAAGATGAGAAAAATGAAACAAAATCCATTCTTGCTCATCATAACCTCACCTAGATTTGCTCTATGAGTTTACTCTTTGGAAATAGTGAGTGAGTGTGAGATAAATACTTGAATGTATTTATAATCTTGTTGAGATCCAGAATAAATCAAGCAAAAATATAAACAAACTTTATTAGTTTCACGTAAATGAGTAATATATTGTATCCAACTTGATTTTCAAAATTTCTAATTTAATCGCAACTCTTAAACTTAATGTTACTCCTAATACTATCATCGATTAACAAAATTTAATATTGAAAGCTTTAGCATTATAGCGCAAAACACTAGATTTTTTGATGAAATCTATTCTAACTCCCCGTTTGGCCCCTAAACCAATTTACAAACTAAATTTGCACTCTAAAAGCTAATCTTATTGGTTAATTGAATTATACTGACCATTTCTCACAGATGTAAAGTAACTGCAGTAGTTTTACTAGATAAAAGTGAAAAGGGCTAGGATTGGGAAGACCCAGTTTATACTCTTAGCTCGCTTTCCATTCACTATTTTTATTGACTAATTTGATTTAATTTTCTTATTTACAGTTGTTGTTATATTAATTGCCTTGGTTGTCTATCCTGCTTATTTTGCTGCTGAATTTAATGAGAGTAATCGCCAAATTTGGGAACTTGGATGGGCCTATGGAGTTGGATGGGGAGCTGCCATATTTTTACTTGGAGCCATACTGTTATTACTTTGTGACAAGGAGACAGAAGAGATTTATTATAAAGAAAGGACAATTGTACATACGCAAACAAACGGAGGTGATCTGAAAGCTTAAGAGACGAATCAAAATCCTAAGCGAAAAGTGTAAAAAGATTATTCACGGAAGAGTTTAAAATCAAAAGGCAACATAAGTTTATATCAGTGACAACAAACATCAACATGCAGTTATTTAATCGTGAAAAGCATATATCAACGAAGAATCAATGAATTATGGACAAGTATATATAATTTTTTATATATATATATTTACAACATGCATTTTCATCTAAATGTGTATCTCAAATCATCAGGACCATCATTGGAAAAACTAACGATAAACAATCATGGAAAGAATCATCGTTAGTTTGAATTCATCAACAAATTGGGTTTTACAATTTGTGCAAAAATCAAATTGACAGAGGCTTATATAATTTGTATAGTTTTTTCAACACTCAAACAAAACATCTTTTGGAGGTTCGTTATTCTCTTGCCCAGTTTGATTCAGCCAACCTCATTTCAACCTCATTCAATCTATTTGCCTTTTTCTCCTTTTTAAAACTATTATGATTATCATTATTATTATTATTATTGAAATGATTCTGACGATGGTGATGATTATGATGATGATGATGATTACAATGGTATAAAATTATCTTTCTCAGTATCAATGTCTCGGCATGGAAAGTTTGAATCTCACCAAAACAGTATCATTGAAAATAATTTAATTTCCGTCTCAATGAACAAACAGGACAAACTTCGAAATGTCTAAACTTTAGCATCCATGCTAAAAATGACGATCTCGAATCATTGTAAAAATATCATAATTTCACTAACCTCTATATCCTTTTAATACCTTGATTCATCTTCAACCTTCATTCGGAAATTCTTTTAATTTCTCTCAGTTTTCTCTCTAAATCAGTGAGCATCTATTTCTTTCTTTTACACCAACCAAATATTAATTCTCTTGTTCTCGAATATCTATCTGTAATGATCAATTGTGTCGATCAAGGAATTTTTTGCAAACAATTGATAGAGACTGAAAATTAATAGAGAAGCCAAAATTATGTTTTTTAAGCCTTTCAAATCCATTTACTGGGCAAAACCTTTTTTTTCTTGCTAAAAGCCTAACTTTGAATCAACCAGTTGTTGTTCAACATGAAACCAAACAACGAAAAACAATCGATTGATTATGGAATGGAATTTATTGATTAACTAGCGAAAAGTTGTACAAAACTTTCCCTCCAATCAGTCGGTTGATTTAATGTCTTAATTATATCAAAAACAGCCTTTCTTCTCTTTCTTTTCAAAATGTCGACATCTAAGATTATCATAATCATAATCAGTACCAACATCATAATCATAATCATCTCAATTAATCTCATCATCACCTTCATTATCCCTGAGCCGCTAACACATCTACTAATTATTACCTCCCAATGGTTCCTTCACAAAAACTGATCTCTCTCTCTCTATTGGAATTCAAAACTTTAAATTGAAGCCTATGCTTGTATTGCAATTTTAAGCACTTCAAAATCAAACCCAACATAACTCTTCCAAACTTTCCTGATCCCACTAAAATGAATGTGTCAGAAGTTAAGAAAAATCCTTTGGAAACCATCTTCGGAAACTTCAGGACACAGGACTAGATCATGTGATGCTTTATTGTGGAAACTTTTTCCACTAAACAAAATTACATTGAGAACTGTTATTCAGCCTTAATTTGACACTAAAGATTTAACTGTCAACGCAAAGAGTAAAAATGACAACCATCCTAAACTTATGTGAAAATCATGTTGAAAATGTATCATAAGAATCTTCATTCAAATCACATCAAATCATGGGTGATGCTATTAGTTTGAGAGTAAAATGTTAAATAATCAAATAAAATGGACTTTTAATGTCAATAAAAAAACTACAAAAAGTTAATGTAAGACTCATTTCATTTCATCCTTTAAGCAAAAGTGGTTTTTATTATACCCGGGTTACTTTTTTGACCAAAAAAAGGCCTAAGTTTAGTCAATTTTCGTAGTGAAGAACTTGGTAGTGATTTGACACTCGTTTAACTCAAAGGACTGATGGCCAAAAACTTTGACTTTTTAGTTAAGAGTTGGGACTTTGTGGGTTTGTAGGGGCATAAAAACTGAGTCCATTTGTGAGATTAAAATTTTTTTATGATCAGCAGTTTTCGATAAAATCGAGTTCAAAGTTGAAACTTCGAACGCCTTTTGTACATTTGTGGAACCTGATTTTTTCATCAAAATCATTTTTCTGGTTCTACTTTAAATGGCCAACCAGAAAATGTACTTATTTTGGAAAATAAAGTTTTCTGTTTCTGTACAACAGATCACTTCGATTTTCAATTAAACTGGCCGCTTTCTGTGACCGTAAAATTAAGAGACCTGAAACTCATTTTCCATCGATAAAACTCATTGGTTAACAATTCGAGTCGGAAAATTTTTTCAATTTATCAACAGTTCTCTTGATTTTGACCATTGGCCTTAAAACTTTGAGCCTCAATATTTCGAGAACGGTATCACTCATAATCATCATTCTTTCTTCAATCAGTAGAACTGCTTGTGGGTCAAATCATATGTTGACTGAATATCGGTGAAAATCTGAGTTAATTCATTTAATAATGAATATCATTCTAACACATCATAAGATTTGTGCTTAAGTAACCATTCGCCTTTACAAATCAAGAATAAGATTTGTCAACAAAATGATCTCAATGCTATATCTTTTTTTTACATCAGCTTGAATGATCTGATATTTCAATATATTAAAGCCCACAAGCAGTTCTACTGATTGAAGAAAGAATGATGATTATGAGTGATACCGTTCTCGAAATATTGAGGCTCAAAGTTTTAAGGCCAATGGCTTTATAGCAGCTAATATTTTGTCAAGCTCATGGTTGATTCAGAATTTTATGATGGAATTAATTATTATTAGGTTGTCCGGGCCAAAATGGCGGAAGTTTGATTGCTAACACTTTCGCATCAGTATAAATTTTTTTGATGAATTTTCGGTCAGTGATAGCTAAATAGCTAAGAATTATTTTGCAATTAATAGAATAGGGAAATATGATTTAGTTCAGAATTTATACGACTTTAAATTAAAAACTTGTATTTTTACTTTGACGAAAATTCTACAAAATCAAAGGGTCGTCCCCTCTATGATTTGCTCGCTAACTTTTTTCAATTTTTTGATGTTTTTTGATTAAATAAATTTGCTTAATTTTGTTTAGTTAATGAGTTTGCAATTCGATAACAGAAGATAAGAGGCATAATTATTATTAATTTCATGCATGTATCAGTTCAGATTTAGTCTACAGACTCATTCAAAGACGTGAAATTCTTGATTCTTGATTTTTTGAAGTAATTTCTTAATAACTTTTTAATTGCTGTTAATTCTAGCCAAAAATTTTTCATAATTAATTTTGTTTAATCTGCCGATAAAATTCTTAAATTTGAGTGACCTACGAGTTTTCTTAGCAAAAATATCTTTGATCAAAGATCCGCTACTTTGACCCGGACAACCTAATAGAAGAAAATTAATACAGAAATTGTATTAAACATTAAAACAATTGAAATAAAAATAGTAAAAACAGTTATTTTCGCAGTTTACTACGTCGTCTTGCTTATAATTTAGCGAGAGCAACAGCAACTGAATCCTTTGAAGGATTAAGATCACGTTTGAAGCTTTTGAATCTGGGTTCGATTTCTTTTTTCTTTTCGTATCGAAGATATTGCTGCTCGCAGAACTGAATTTTTCTTTTCTGTTTTTCAAATATCTTCCGAGCTGATTTACTGTCTTCCCAGAATGCTTCATTTTCAATCAAAATGAGATAAAGGAGGATAGCCAAAATGTTGGATCTTCGGCCTAAGATTCAAAATAAAATAAATCATATGTCAATCGAAAGCTTATGATGTGTAGAGTATTCCTCCCTAAAAATCAGATCGAAATTCGTTATCCCTGGGGAGTTATTCGGCAATTCCCTTAAGTCCCTAGATGACCACACCAGACCTACTTTTTTAGATAGAACTTTTTATTTTGATTCCAATAGTGATATGCATGTGTTTCTAAACCTGCGGCTTTTTGAGATATTGCACTTTGAAATTTATTTAATGGAAATGAATGGAAAATGCCGTTGCGTTTCTTTTTTACCCTGTGATGACCAGATCAGACCTAGTACATCTTGTACAGTAGACTTAAAACTGCGATAAAAGTCATAAAATAATCTTCTAAATGTGCGGTTTTTCAATTACCATTTTATTTTCAATATTTTCCTATGGAAATGGTCATCATTCTCTATGATGGTGAGAATAAGATGAGTTGACCGATTTGACTATTGTCCTTTGCTGTAAAGCTTTTATAAAATATTTAACTTCACTTTCTGTCAAATAATGCATGCAGCAAATTCATTAGTTATCTTTGAATGACAATGAAATATTGATATTAAAAATAAAATTAATATTGAACCTAAACCATCTTCAGTGGTGATCACGATTGTAGCTTATTGATAGACAGAATAGACAATAAATGATAAATAATTGAGAAAAAAATGAAAAACTTTGAATAAGATCACAAAATACAATTTAGCGGTACAATAAATCAGAGTTAATCAATTAGTCAAGAACATTTTTGTAGGCTCCATTATGTGATCCGAAATTGAACAAAAACTAATAAAAATCACTTGAATTAAATTTTATTGTAATCAAAATTGAGACTGTTTGTAAGTAATTTAATCAAATGACCACGTTTGTCTATTTATGTCTAAAACGTCCGTTTGTGTTTATCGCTGAAAAGGGTTTACCATTGGCGTCTGGAGTCCAGACTCTGGACGCAAGATCTTAGTTAATTTATTTTACTTTTCATGGTATCGGTAAAGAAGGCAAGAAGAAAGTTCGTTAAAAATATGCAAATAATGATCAGCTCACAAATGTACCAAGCTCTTGATTGTTCAATCTTACTTAAGTTATTGTTAACTCTTCAGCTAAATACAACCAAAAACAATAATAGCTTGACTGAAAATAACCGAAAGATTGAAAAATAGTTAATCTCTCATTTATCACCAAGATTTTGGTAATATTCAGACAAAAGAGTAACCCGGGTATCAATAGAGACAAAAGCAGAGTTTCCCGATTTTTCTTTCTCCGGATAAACAATTGCTGATTACAATATTTTGCGTCATCGATATATCAACACATTTGTAATACATTCAAACTAATAACTTTCAAATTTGCTAATAGATCGAAAGCCAAGAATACTTGTATTTCCACAGAATGACTTTGGACTATCATCATTATGATAATTATTTTACTGTTCATTGAATATTTCGAGCAAGAAAAGGGTCCATTAAATGAACAAAACATCTGTACATCTACTAATAATAATATAAACTTTATTCACAAAATCAAACCGAGGCTTTGAAAATGACGAAAAGGAGTTTAAAAATTCAATGCACAGTTAATTAATCATGCAAATTAACTTCTTTTGAACAAAAAAAGACCTTATTAGTGTGATAAATTATGTGTCCATCCTTCCTATTCATAGCCCATCGTGCAATGAAATTTCAAATTCAACTACTTTATTATTTAAGAAAAGTATTGTTACCATTTTCAGAAAGGTTAAGTTAAAGCACAGTTGAGGACATCAAGCATTTCTCTGGTAAAAATGAATTCATCGGGAGTGATTGCCATAATACCTGAATGAAACTTGAAATGATTTAACTGAAAGTGATTCAGGTGAAGATTAACCCGAAAGCAAACAAGATTACATTTATTTATTTATTTATTACAGTAGATTACTCCTTTGATTTATTTAGTTTCATTGTTGATAAGTTGAAATTTACAAACAGTAAATCTTTCGATTGAAGATCAACTCAATGCAGTTTCTGAAACTCATCACCTTCATTATCCCTGAGCCGCTAACACATCTACTAATTATTACCTCCCAATGGTTCCTTCACAAAAACTGATCTCTCTCTCTCTATTGGAATTCAAAACTTTAAATTGAAGCCTATGCTTGTATTGCAATTTTAAGCACTTCAAAATCAAACCCAACATAACTCTTCCAAACTTTCCTGATCCCACTAAAATGAATGTGTCAGAAGCTAAGAAAAATCCTTTCGAAACTCACTGTCCAAGTTTTGTTCAAAAAGAAACGATTTTATAACTTTGTTTCACGTTTGCATGAATCTAATGATTTTCAACTTTAAAGCTATTAATAGCAATATTGTACTTAATTTTATTATAGTTACAAGAAACTGCACAACACTAAAGATAGTTAAAATTTTGAACAAGACACTATTTTATTATTGATTCCAACAATTATCAAGCCTAATAACCTGAGATGTGCTAGTTGATTAATAAGAACTGTTAAAACTAACCATAGAAATTAATTATGTTAAATGATCGCTTTATCATCTCTTAAATTATCATGAACTCAGTTTAGTTTCATTTTCTTGAACAATCGACTTCTCTTTACGAACAGTGTACAGTTCATTATTTTCACTTTTTTCATTGTTAAGAGTAGACTCTGTCAAAGCCAATACCCTTTAGACGATTCTTGAAAATGAAAGAAAAGTGTTTCAGTACTAAATGGCGGTAGAATCAAGTTAACCTCTGTTTATATTATGTGAGGCAATTAACTTAAAACAATAATCATGTTGGTGTTGATAAAGATGTATACTTTTAATTATTATTACCTTCTCCTTCCTCCTTTTGATCAACCATCACAATCAACCTTTTTCTCCTCCGTCTCATAATCATCTGTAACAAGCAACCACTTAATGTTTACATATCAAACTTGAAACGGTAACCCAACTTTCAGTCCATTGATTTTTTCCTTAATTTAATTCGTTTTTAACTCTTGAATTAGTTAACAATTAGCCAAGTTTTCCATTGGCCATTGGACTAAAAAACAACAAAACCAGAGTAAACCTTTATTTGTTTGCATCTTAACCCTTGCGTTACTCTTTTTGTTTTTGTATTAAAGTACTATTGTTGTTTACTTTATTATCAATTTCTATAGTTAATTGTATTTACTGAAAATATTTATTTTTAAGTGTTAATCATCGATTCCATTAAACAATAGTGATGACTGAATCAAGTAAAAAATACGAAATACGAGAAGCCAAAAATGAGATTGATATCCTTAACTGTTATCCAGTGTTGAAAATACTTCGGCCTCACCTTAAATATGTGGAAGAGTACATTGAACGAGTTAACCGTCAACACGCGAAAGGTTATCGATTATTTTATATTGCTGATTCGGAAAAGGTGTTGATTGTAATTGGCTTTACAATTCGGGAACGTTTACTGTCTGGTAAAACCGTCTATTTGGAGGATTTTTGTGCTCTCAATTGGACAATACATGAAGAGTTGGGCCCTTTATTGATCAACTGGCTTCTTTCATATGCCAAGGAAGCTCATTGTGATAATATAGTTACCGAATCGGCATTCACTCGCTATGAAATTCATCGATTTTACCTCAATCATGGCTTCAAAATAACTGCTCATCACTTTTCATTACCTTTGATTGGTAAAAAGGTTCCCTCAACTTCAGCCTTACAAGAAGGTTCGTCTTGAATGTTGACTATAAACCAGCTCTTAACCAGACCAGACTAAATGTGAAATCTTGAAACAAATAAAGCACCTTAAATTGGTCATTTATCATTTATGTTTCCCTTAAATTATCACCATTCAACAACTTGATATTAATATACAACAACTCAATATTGTTATCATTAATAACCATAATAATATTATTTTTGAGCTTTTTATATTCATGACAATATAAGCTTACACTTGCACTTGCAGTAATGCAATCATTTTATTGGTAACTTTTGGATTTTGGTACTTATGTTCCTATCTTGAGGTAATTAATAGATATATTTAGCTTAAATTGTGGTTAATTGAAATGAGAAATAAATGCTAAATGTATGTTTCACTGTGACAAATCAGCTTCAATAAAAAAGGCAATTGAGTTGATTAAGATGAAATGAGATGAAATGTAGATTGTATGAAGATAATTTTCATTAATTATGGTGTTTTAATCTATTCATATAGTTTATTTAATCTCAATTATTCAGGTGAGTCTAAAAGGTTCACAAATTACAAGATATACTGAATTTTACAATCAAATTCAAGACTAAACATTACTGTCACACTATAACTTATTAATTATGAGTCTTACAGGTAAATTGTGAAAGAAATTCGGACTCAATAGAGCAAATCACGATGAAGAGCATTCAGAGTTTCAACATCGATAATTGTAAACAACAAGAAAATACAAACAAATGATGATTATCTAACTGATTCCAATTGATCAATCTTCGAGAGTGTTTAATCTTCAAGATAAATCATTTTGAGTGGTGACCAAACTTCCCGTTTCAATTAATATTTTAATTCAAATTGATATTACTTGTCTTGATCTTTTGATCCCACTATTGTTGACCAGAAAAATAATGTAATAATAATAAACACTTGAATATCATAACAGTCACCATGGAATGGGTTGAAGATGGTTAGCTACTAAAGTCAATTGAAATCCAAGTCCAAAGTCATTATAATCATAATTTTCACTATAATTGAAACAACAAATTAAATGTTATTTGATCAGATGATAAATTAGATAATTGGAGAAATAAAAAGTAACTATGATAATAGTGAATGGGAAAAAATTGATTACCATGATAACATGATGTCTTCTTTGATTATCTAGTAATTTTTTTATAACAGGTTAATAATCACATCAGATTAAGGGACCATCAGCGATGAGTGACATCAAATAACCGTAATTACCATCATTTGTAAATATTTCAGAGTAGATCCCTTTTTAGTCAATTGTTACATGGTGTGTTAATCTCTATCTTTTGTGCTTGTATGTTGTTTCAACGGTTAATCTTTTAATTGATTGTGTTGGTTGGACTTAGTTTAAACTAGTCAAGATGAGAAACCATAAATCTCAAGATGTAATGAACGGTGACAGTGACGATAAAATTGATGAAATTGAACTTGAAAACACTGGATCTATAAGAGTGATAATAACGGGACCCGATGGTTATGATAATCCAAGCTTCAACAGTGATAAAAATGATCAAAGTGGTAAAGGTGATTCAAGTCGACGTGGATCTAGATTTTCAGCCATTGATGTCCATGGAACCATTTTGTCAGATCTGAATTCAAGTGAAGAAACGGAAAAAAAGATTCATAACGATGATGAGAGAGATGAAGCATTACATCTTATAACAACGTCTTCAGCTCCTCCGAAAGATTTTAATCTAGAAGTAAGAGCTTCTCTTGACATCAAACATTACCTTAAGGATATGACCATTTCACTGGATTTACAATCAGACGACCTTAACAGTTTGATCCATCATCTAGTTAATCAGGTAAAAAATGAATAGCATGGTTGCAGCTAACTTCAAAGCAATATCAAGTTGGATCCATGCAAAATATGTCATGACAAAGCTTTCACTGTTTCAACTCGAGATTTTGCTTTAACTGAAGACGTCTTCTGATTTTAGCTTCTAATCAATCATAGATAAATCCTTTTGAAATTAAAACAATTAATTTTGTAACAGCGAATGGAAAGTTAGTTTGTTGCATCAACAAAATAGAGTTAAACGAGACCATTAACGAACTTCATTTGCGTTTTTGAACCAATGAACTTGAAAATAGGTAATGCACCTATGCAAAAGTGACTCCTATTTTTCCTAATGAAAAATGTGAATAAAACTTCTCTAATGAATTATAAAGTATTTTAAATTGAAATTAAAATAATTGTTAATCAAATGTTTCAAATCAGTGCAACTTTTTGTTATTAATAGATTGAAAAGTTTATGCGATGTTAGATCAGGTGTTGGTTGAAAATTTAAATTTCAAAGTATAGATGGAGTTACGATGGATGGATGTAGCTGTAATCCAAATCATTAGACTCAAAATTTAATATTGTTATTATGCCTTTCGTCTTTGCAGACAATTTACTGATTGTCAATGGTTACTCAATTTACCTACATAGTTGATTAGTCATATCATAATTAACCTTTAAATGATCATGGGTTCAAAACTAATAAGGGTTAAGATTGAAGGTTGATCTAAATTTAATACATTTTATAACACTATGGAATTGTTCATTATTTGCAATTTAAATGAATATTTCAATGTAATGAATGATTTTGAAATAGTTTAATAACTAATTTAATGCTTTATGACTTATGATTTATTTAATGACTTTAATACTGGTACAAGATTATCATAATTCCACAGCCGTTCAGTTGAGCCGATGTTTTGTTAACGATGCATTATCTTCTAGTTGAAGCAATTTGAATTAATAGAATTAATTTTGATTATTTTATATTACAGATGAAAGAGGAAACCAAAACTAAATTGGATCTCGATGAAATAATGGGATCAATATTTTGCGAAAAAGGATGTAATTAATTTAACCGAATAATCATTACGACGCTTTGGTAAATTGATTATCTCAATATGCTAAATAACATTTCTCTTCTATCTTCATTTTACAGCTAGAGTGATTATTAATCGTATTCAAGGAGTTTTAGAATCTAATTCATCTCCAACTGTTTTTGATCAATCATGGGTTTGTATATTGTAAGTTAATTAGTCTATCTAAATAACGTTCAAATTTATATTAATAACCCAATAACTCTTTTTATAGAGGTTCTGGTGTATCAGTTAAGAAACATATGATTGCTTTAGGACGCACAGAGACTCCACTAAATTTGGGTCATGCAATGGAAAAAATTAGATTTATTTTAATTATTTTATCACCAACAATTGAGGTCAGTTTTGGTATTAAAGTACAATATTGTATATTAATAGATCTAATTTGTAATGGCCTGAAATGTTAATCTTGATTCCTTTCTTTACTCTGGTCTTTGCAGAAACACACTAAAAGCTCTTATGAAATTGGTAGGACATTTTCAACTCTTTTAATGCATCACTCATTACGCTTCGATTTACTGGAATCATCGAAAGATGCGATTAAAGATTTACTTAAAGACAAGGCAACTGAATTATCAACCAAATCAAGCCAAGTTAAAAAAAAAGTAATCCATGGTTTGGATACAAGTTTATGGGAAAACATTTCTCGTCGAGTTAGATGCTACCATACTGATTTCGTTGATGGTATTGTTGGTAAAAAGACTATTCATAAGACATTAGCAACTTCACTATTCCTGTATTTTGGCTGTATATTACCTGCCATCGCTTTTGGTGTCCTTAATTCAAAAAATACCAATGGATTAATAGGTACTCATCTTCAAACACATTGATTTGTTAGTCCTGTTAATATGTTTTAAAATCTAAATTAGGGCCAAAAAGAGCGTTGATTGGTCAAGCTCTTGGAGGAATTGTTTTTGCCCTGATTGGTGGTCAGCCTTTGGTTATTATTGCAACTACTGCACTGGTTTCGTTGTATATAAAAGGTAAAGTTAACCTCTTTTAGCATCATCGACTCTGAAATTATATTTTTAAATAATATTTAATGAAATTTATGTCTTCAGTTGTCTATGAAATAAGTGAACAATTAGGCGTTGATTTTTTCGTTATGTATGCAACGGTTGGCTTCTGGAATACACTGTTTGTGTTAGCTTATGCAGTATTTGGATGGAGTAAATTGATCAAATACGCCACAAGATCAGTTGAAGAGATATTCGCACAGTTTATAACAATCTGTTTCTTCTACGATGCCATCAATGATTGCATTGAAAGTGAGTGATTCCGATTTTTCATCTTGAATTGCATTCATTTCAGCTGAAAGGTGCTTGTAAATAACTTGTAAATGCTTTCGTTATTTTTTCAGGCTTCAACAAATACTATCACACAGAAGCTTGTGCTAATTTTACGAAACTAATGGACAATGAATTAAATGTGACCACACTTGAAAGTCCAATAATTTGTCAACGAGAGGATTCGCTTCTTCATTTACTCTTAGCTTTAGGAACTGTTTGGTTATCACTAAGAGTTTATAAATTCAATCAAAGGTACACTTGTACAATGAAATAAGTTAAGTTATTGGTTTATTGAAACTCTGTAATTTTATTGTGTTTACAGTCCTTATCTAAGCCGAGGAATGAGAGAGTTTGTTTCCGACTATGCTCTTCCAATTGGTGTTATCGGGCTTTCTGTAGTTAGCAAGTTAGTCTTTTCGGATATCAAACGTATGTATTATTTTGAATTTAATTCTGTTCAACTTCTGAGATGATTATTTAATTGTTTTTTCTTCTTTCTAGTTGAACAATTTGACTTCTCAGTCACGGATAAATTGGAGCGAGCTTCGATAGATTTCAGTTCAGCTAAAGTTATCGGAATTAGTATTGTTCTTGGTTTCGCCCTTTCATTATTATTCTTTATGGACCAGAATATAACTGGACAGATTGTTAATGCTCCGACAAACCATCTCAAAAAAGGTTCAGCTCCTCATCTAGATCTACTGGTTATTGCGATTATCAATTGTACTTTGTCGTTTTACGGACTTCCTTGGATGCATGGCATTCTTCCACATTCACCACTTCATGTTCGTTCCTTGGCTGATTCAGAAGAGCGAAATAATCAGGGACTAATTGAGACGCACATCATTCGTGTTCGAGAGACTCGTATAACAGCCCTTCTGTCAAATATACTCATCGGACTCTCACTATTCATGATACCTTATCCTCTTAATCTGATTTCAACTCCAGTTTTGGATGGACTGTTTCTTTATTGTGCCTTTGCCTCTTTGAGAGGAAGCTCGATGTTCCAAAGAATTTGTTTACTCTTTCAAGAACAGGTAATCACCGATTCACGAAAATCTTGAAATAGTAAAGAATCGAATCAAAATAGCGATTCTGGTACATTTCAAGAAGCCATTTAAGAAACTCTGTTAATTCTAAACCTCTTTTTTGCTGATTTTTTATTGTATTTAGTCTTCATATCCTCCGAACCATTATGTCCGACGAGCACGTCAGCGCATTATCCATATATTCACATTGTGCGAGTTAATTCAACTAGCTATTCTAGTTTATGTCGGATTCGCTCCTTGGGCATACCTTAGAATGGCTTTTCCTGTCTTTATTGCTCTTTTAATGCCTGTTAGGTGAGTTTATTTTTGTAAAATTAAGTGCCATTAAGGCATCGCATATCACATCTTTGTGTCTATTTCATCTAACAACGTCTTTTGTTTTCAGACATTTTATTTTACCAATCTTTCTCGATAAAAAGACGTTGAAACTATTGGATTCCTATGGTTAAACCATTGATAAACGAATGACACTGTCATTAAATTTTTAGGAAAAACCTTTTTTACTTTAATTATATTCAAATTTATCTTAGGAAAATGTTTTATCCAAATTAACTTTAATTTTTTTCATATTAAAAAATCAAATATAGCATTCTCATGATTGTTTCAACTTATTATAATTACTTTAAACTGATGAAAAAGTTCCGTAGTTTTATTTACATTTGATAGTTGCAGATTAAAATAGTCAAGTAATAGTAACTTAATAGCAAACACAAACGTAAATCTAATAATAGAAAATATCTAGAATAATTATCTCGGAAATGTATTGATATCTTGACCATCGACTCGACAGTAACTTTTAACAATCGACTCGATCCAATTCACGTATGAAGAAACTCGAGTAAACACAGTTGGCATTTCATCAGTACACGAGTTACCAAATGAAACAAGACCGATTACATACAGCTTAGTCCTTTCTTGAGCTTCAATCATTAAAGGTCCACCTGAATCACCAAAACATGGACTTGCTCGAGTTGCTCGAGCACAAATATGAGCTCGATAAGATAATAGACCGAACCATGAAACTGTACAGCTCATAAAGTTAACATGGTCCATTTGCAATTCCAGCGGTGTTTCGGTTGTTTTAAGCTCTTGTGTATCTGTAACTCCCCAGCCCGCGACGTACAAATCATTGGATGTAAAATAAATGTTACGAGATAATAAACAGGCAGGTTGAACGTTTCTACTAAAGCTGGGGATTGGTTCAGCTAATTGAATCAAAGCAATGTCATTACGAACGACTGGAGTAGTACTGTAGCCAGGGTGTTGAATAAATTGAGCCACTTTATACCGCTTACCCGAAGTGGTTAAATCATGAGCTCCAACTAACACTGATAGACGAGTTAAATTGGAGAAAAAACAATGACCAGCAGTTACAATCCATTGATCATTAAGTATTGACCCACCACAGTTATGAGCAAAGCTAACAATGAGCCAAAAAAGTAAATTGGATTAAGAATCTTTTGAATTCTGCTGATCAAGCTTGGTTAATCAACTTAAATACTTACTCTCCAGCGGTTCGTTCAATTTGTAGTGACACTAACCAAGGATATTTATGTGGATAGAATTCAGTGCCGTTTACGACTTTAAAAGTATCTTCGGCAGAATTGATACGACAATTACAGTCAGATTGATTGAACTCAGCTAAACAAGAATACAAAAGAGTTGAAAAAACAAATATAATCGATGAATAATTGTTGTCGAGCAGCATTGTCATTGGCAATGTCGCAATCGAGATGAGTCTCAGTAACTAGGGAAAGTTGAACAGCCTTAGAATCTTAAGTCTTTTCCGATCAAAGTTGTTGATCAATAGGACTAATCTGATCTGATCTTTAAATGGGCTATTATACCTGACAAACAAAGTTGAATAAAGGTCCGCTAAACAGAATGGAGAACAGAACGCTAATAATAAATTGAAAACACTTGATTGTTAAATGAATTCATAAAGAATTGAAGCAATATAAACATATTGTTGCACTACAATTGTTTCCTAGTCTAATTTATTCTGAATATTAATTGATTACGTTGCTATTAATTAAGAAAATTGAACATAAAGTTGTTGCAATGGTGAAGCCTTCAATCGCAGTCGATTCATTTCCGAGTAATCGATTGATTAAAACTTTCTTTGGATGATAGTTTAAGACAATTCCTAACAGATTATAGCCTAATAGTTGACAAATAACCTTTCTAATTGTGTATAACAAATTAAAATTGTTGCTTAATCACATCATTATTTAAATATTAATTTGGTTGTGTTACGAAATTGAATAAAACATGATGAGCAATTATTGTACATGTTTTTTGAAAACTGTTAAGTGTTGGACACTTGTTGATGATAAATAACAAATCATATGATTACTTTCATCAGCTTTAAAATTTAATGACTAATTATGAAAAGTCTAACAATATCTCTGTTGAAAGGTTAAATGATCATAATTAAAGGCCAATTTGAAGTAATTTGATAGAATAAGCTTTACAACTAAACTTACTAAAAGTGATATTTATAGATGAAATTGGAATCCAAAGTTGAGGTTTTTTTATTTTTATTTTAAATGAAGTAAAATCAGCATTTATATCAATAATGGTCTTTAAATTTGCTCGAATTACATTTTAAATGGTAATTTTATCGCTTGATTTTGTATTGTAACATCAATAAGGAAGCTTTTACAGCTTTTATTAACTTACCAATGGCTATTTAACCTTTTAAGGATCATTACTAAACTAATGCATTTCAACTTAATCACTGTTTACTGGTTGAATATTGATTGTAAATGATTTAACATTAACACCTCACTTTTTTAGTTACACATTCAACATATTTCATTGATTTGTATCCAATTGAAATTGAATTTGTAATGAGACACAATGATACAATTTACCCAGAATTTCGTCTAAATCACACAGGCGCTGAGTAAAACTCATTTTATTTTAATCTCACAATTTAACTTAATCAACCAACATAACTAAAGATATAACAATTGTTGGCAACTACATATTAAAGCTAGCAGTTATGTGTTCAATGTCTAATGATTTTAGCTGGAAATGGCAAGATTAAAGACTAATTTGGTTAGATGTTATTTTCAATAGGCAACCGCTTTATTGTTGCAATAATAAAGTTTGACTTTGACGTTTCTATTAGTCACATTATTAAAGTATAACCATGAATATCATCAAAATTAATGATAAAACGAGATCATCTTGATCAATACTGTCAGTATTTGGTTTTGTTGACAATAATTTTTTAACCAGAAACTATAGGTTAAAGACAATGACAATTGTTGATTTTATCAAGAAATTTGATGCTTCAAAATTTGGCCCTTTAAGAAATCTTTTATTCCAAGGAAAATTGATCGATTTCAATGAAGCATTATTTTAAGGATTCACATTGATGTAAGAGTAAACGCAATGGAAGAAACGAGAAACATTTTAAAATCCATCTATTTATGTTTGATGTTTGGTCATTTATCAAGACAACTGATTAAGATGGTAAACTAAATAATTAACTTCATCATTCGGGTCTTTAGCCTTTCAAGGTTGTTCATTCTTTTTCAAATATAATGATGATGTTACCCGAATAATGTTTTATATTTCTAATAGAACAGAATAGCACACTAAACAGCGAAACACATTCCCTTTTCGGAATTTGACTGATTAATTTCACTGGTAGACAATTATATTCTTTAGCTAATTTTGAAAGAGCAAATTATTGATTGTTTGAATCATACTTGGATCTATTTGGTTTATTATCCGGTTTTATCACATGTTTCTGGTAAACTGGTGTTTACATGAATTAAATTTATGGGAAGGTTAATTTTGTTGATGTTTGTTGCGGAGAGTCAGAACTGCAGTCTGATTACAGTCATCTGTGGAGTCATCATGGAGATAATTACTTAAAACACTTCTCTGGTGAGAGAAGTCAGTGACGATTGATATCTCAAAAGGTGACCTTCACTAATCATGATTTGAATTAAAGAGGCAGCATATTGAAGGCATGTGTATGAAGGCACAATAAAAATAATCGAAATATCAGCTTACAATTGCCCTTGATTAAGGGTAAATAATTAATTTCGCCCTATTAATTCAGGTTGATACATCACCAGTTTGTTTCATTCATTTACAATTGATTCCATCGTAATGATCACAATGATTGTTGTAATAATACAATAACGAAAGGCTTGGTGACGATATAAAAGACTCGTCACAAGAGTACAAAACTTGAATAAATGCGAGTAGAAGAATAAAGAAATGGTTGAAAGTTGAGAAAGGCTGGATTCGGTAAATCAAACAGATTATATTTCAACTTTTCCCATATCCTTCGAAGAAAATACGAACAGCTAATCATTCGATTATCCAATCAGTCTGAAAACCATGTGACAGGCAAGATATTATGTTAAAATGACTGTAGGCTCTAACCTAAAGCATAATTTAGTTTCATTACCAAATCTTCCTTGCATTAACCTCAACTTGATATCCATAAGATAAAAACATGTTCAAGCCATATTCAAGCTAATTCTCGTTCCGTCATTTCTAACGATAATCCTAATGTTTACTGTGATCAACAATAGTTATCTCTTAATAAAGACGATCAAATACAATCAGAATAATAAGTACGATATCCCATCGCGATTTCTCATCGCATTGTCTCTATCCAATTATAAGTCAATTCACTCTTATTTACTTCAAGATAGCTACAATTTTTCCATCAGTAAGTCCAATTTAACAAGAAACTAAAGTCGAACCAATTCAATGGTGATTGACCAATCAAGTATACGTCAATGAATCTGAAATTGCTCACAAAAGTCAGCATCTATCAGCCAATCTATTAATTTTATCAAATAAAAAAGGAGAGAAAAGAGTTGAGTTACCTTGTATTGTAGAGTAAAAAATGTAGGTAGACAAATTTCAGTATAAGAGGAGATAAAGAAAGGGGAATATTGTAATAGCATTATTAATAATGATTTCACGGGTAATCATTAAAACATAAATAAACTCGTGATTATTCAAGCATCCTGATTTTGATGATAATTACCAGAAAGAAATGAAAAAAATGGATGAACCAGAATTATCTGAATAAAAAAGTATCGATATTATCGATATTATTGATATCGGATCCTTTAAGATAGTCAATCCTTAACGAGTCCTTAAAGAGTCAGGCAGATCCAGGCAGATCTTTCTCTAGCATTTCACTCTATTCACTTCAAATTTCTTCACAATGTTTGTTTCAATTAACCCCGATTACTTCAACAAATTTAAGTTCCCTGATCAATGTGAGATTTAATTTTAATACTGTGTTTATCAAGGATTAATTAAAAATACAGGTTTATGTGATTTCTGTTGGTTAATAACAATCTTGACTGTGTTATTTTGGATTTGCTTTCCACTGTTTTTGTATTTCTTAAGCTCACTCTCTGAGCACAATTTTTCTTATCTTAATCTTGTAAGGCATACACATTGCAAGATGTTTTCTCTGCGTAAATGGTTCGCTGCTAAAATGTTTGCTCAACAAGCTGTTCTAAACAGTGAAAATAATCAACGTAATGGTAACTTTAGCCGACTATTTGGTAACAATTTTAATCAGGCCAATGGAAACAATCAAGATTTTCTTCATCGACAAGATACATTGCTTCAATTTTATTATGCTGATGAAGAGTTGAATATGGTTGCCTCTGAATTAGATTCATTTGATGGTCGACGAGATCCTGTTCGATGTACTAATCTAGTAAATCAATTGAGGTCAGTTTAATCATGTTCATGCTATTTGACTGTCTCTTTATGCATGCTTCTGTTTATCTTTTATCTATCGTTTGTTGTTTTCATTATAATTCATCCTTCGTTCTCATCACCTCCCTCTATTTGACCACTTCTTTCTACTTACCCTGACATCAAATTTATTGTCTTCTTCACCCACCTTTCTTGATTTTTTTCCTTTTCTCATTAAATTGGATGAATAAGCTTACGCTATTCTAATATATTTTTTTACTTTTTTTCTGGCATGGTAAACAGGTCAGCACAGGACAAACTCATAACCATATTATTTCGCCTCATGGACGAATGGAACTGTGAAAGAACATCGAGGGACTATCGTATAAAATTTCCAGATGATTTATTAGCTGGAAATGAAAATGGTGAATCACTGAATGGGCAAATATGGTTTGGTGCTGAATGCTTAGCTGCTGGGTCCAACATCATGAACCATGAGTCAGAATCAGATGCTCTTAGACCAATCGCTAAAACATTGACTGTAAAACTTGACCAACTTCGATTAGAGCTTAGGCATTGCTGTGCAGATATTGATGACAAGTAATTTCTCTTTTATTTGCCCATCTTCACGAACCTCTTCACTCATTCTGTCAATTTGTTACTGTTGTGGATAATTTTTTTTTTGTTGATTCACGCATTGTTTAATTCACTTATTACCAAGAACATAATTTTCATTTTTATTATCTTCATACATCTTTGTCTTTTACAATCTTAGCCTAACCGTTACTCTTTTTTCTCTTTTTCATGCTAACCATAGTTTTATGATTTACAAGGATCGAATTGGTTTGGATTTGATGTTTAAATTGCAGCAGTTCGACAGGATATTTGCTAATTTTGAATATGAATATGTAAAGGCCATGTTACCCATAAAAACTGTTAAGGAGATTGAACAGCAGCAGGATCTTATGGTGCTGTTCAGTGAAAGTGTACAAAGTGCCCTTAAAAGAGGATTGATATCTCAAGATGAATTCGATGAATGTGAACCAACTGTGATTATCAACATACCTAGACTGGCTATAATACACGGCCTTGTGCGCTGTGGTCAGGAAAGTCCAATTCTTAAAAGAGACAAAAGCCAGTTATCTTCTGTTTTTAAGCCTTTTCATTCGTAAGTTTAAACAGATTTTTCTCAGTAACTTGGTTGTCGGTGTCAAGATTCAATAACAAAAGTGAAAATCTTTACCCGGTTAATTGGCCGTAATCATGATTAGTATGTCAGTCTTACCCTTTCACTTTTACTTTGTTATTATGAAGTTCAATTTAGCCAGAAAAATATAAGAAAGTTGAGTTAAAAAGAAAATCAATTTCCGATTTCATTCTTTTTTCTTCTAATTTTTCTCATCTCATTCAGTATCCACATCAAATGAGTATCTTCATTCTCTAAGTGCAATCAGAATTTAATTACAATCGTGTTTTAGAGGGAAATCCCGAAATTCAATTTTTTTTCTTCTTTCTCATTCTCTGTCTCTTAAATTTGCTGTCTCAACCGTTAAAAAAACTGTTAAACAACATTATAGAGTAAATCAATTTTTCGATCAATTGAATGAAAAGTTGTCTGAAAGAAGCCAAAAAACTATTGTTGATCGTTATTGAACAAAATTTGTGAGTGGTAGTTAATTGTTCTAAGATTGCCTCAGGTTTAAAGGGGAGTTAAAGAGTTCAAAGAAAGGTAAAACAAAAGGTGGTACAATCTCTTGTTTATCATTCTTTCTTCTCCATCCTCCCCCTCTTATCCATTCATGATTTTTTTCATGTTACTATATTTCATCTAATATATATATATATTTATTTCTTTATCTATTTACTCCAATATTTTTTACACTACTATTACTCCATTATTTTCTAAGTTTGTTTCAAAATAGCTTTTCAATCGAACAAGGAAAGCATGGTTTTTCGTACCATCCCATCAAAAAACTGAAATAATTTAATCACAACAACATCAATGCTACATTCAAAAATAAGAAGCAGGAGTTTTTTTACTGTTGAAGTGGTAAAACTTTTTCAACTTTCACGGTGATTCAACACCACCAGTTAGTTGAATTTTAGATCAATGCATATCCTTAAAATTCACTATTTGGAAAGAACTATTTCTTGAAATAAAGAATCGTCAGGTTTAATGCGTGCTGGTTTCTCAGGGACGATTGTATCAAGTTTAACCATGCTTTCAACCATTTCCTCCTACCTTTTAATTATGATTGGTTAACGGAAGAGAAGGTTATTACTATTCTTTCTGCAAACCCTCTCCTTTCAAGAGTTAATACTGAATTCAACTTTAAGATGGCGAGTGATGGAAGATCAAGAAGGGCGTTGAACGCCTACACTTTGCACGGCAAGATTCAACATTATTTAAAACTTTTCACTGTTATTCAGTTCATTATGGGACTGAATTTACGTCAGAAAGTAGTAGTTTTGTTGTTATTTATCCAACCTCTATACACTCTAATTATAGTTGGACTTGAAATTTTCATGTATCAATTGTATTTGTTTGTCTGTAAACCCTAACTGGAATACCTTCCATCTTCAATTATAGTTAATCTTCATTTCAATGAGTATCATACAAAAGTTCCGGGGAATAAAAATATGTTTTATAATTCTCGATTAGATCCTGGAACAAAATCTTGAGACTTTTTTAGAATTCGATTCATTTAGAAAGCAAAAGCCTGTCCTAAATATGTGACTTTTTATTGAAACACATTGAATTAACACACAAAATATTTTCCTTTGAAACTCTGTGTAAATATTCGTCAATAAACTAAATCTTTTCAGGATACAGCCACAAATTATGCTTTTATGTGAACCCTTTTTTGCCAGTAATTGTTCAGATCATTGATTTGGACAAGTTTTGAATAAATGTACAAGGTCTTGTAACCGCACTATTCAAAGTATGCATAGCTGAATGTATGACTAAAAAATTCACTGAAAACAGAATTGTGCCTTTTGTTTGCAGAATCTTGTTCTACCTTTGCACTGACTGGGTACAGAAAATCGACGATATTTCTACAGATTGTGGAAAAACGCTTATTTCAGCTTTCTGATGTTTAATGGTCAACCTTTCTAACATTTTGGATTCAAATATCTTAAAATTAGTTTTTTGTTTAAATGTGAAAAGATAATACAATTTACTTTTTTATACTCTATTCGAGAAATCATAGATTTTTGCTAAATGTCACTTACCTAGCCTGTAATATTAATAGGACGCATTGAGCAAGAAAGACTTTTTATTTTCATTAATCAATTATTGCCATTCTATGTTGCAATTTTGGATCATTTTTGGTTTTCATTCTTCAGATTTTGATGATTACAATGATTTTATGTATCTTTTGAAATAAACTTTCAATATTAAAGGTTAACTGAAAGCTAAAAACAGTTAGAATATATTTCCGTTTCAATGTTACCTTGTTTCTGTAGCAACTTGGTTTTTTACTTAAAGGATATGGATGAATTTCATTTCAAGCTATTGAAATCAGAGGAAAGATATACTTTATGATTGTTTTATATACACTTTTGTTAGTCTTTTTCAAACATTTTGCTAGAATTTAATTTTCATCGTTACAGAAATTTTTGAATCTAATCATATCATTAATTTAAGTAATTCATATTATCTTTCCGTTCTTTGTCATATGCTTTGGTAACTTAATGTCAACAACTGTTGATACGAGTTTTTTTCATGAGTGTAATTTTCATAAGTATACTTGTTCTTGTTCGTGTTAATGTTATACCTTATCTAGACATCTTGATTGTTATGAATTTCCAATGATTTGCAGAAAATTCGGATTTCTAATCAATTTGGACATCAAAAACATGATAATATCAATGTAATAGTCATTCAATTTGAGCTTTGTTTCAGCCAAACAGAAAATCAGTTTATATGGTTTAATCATGATTGATTCACTGAATGGCGATGAACTAGATTAATTACTATTGAATTTCATTTTGAGTATTGTTGAAATTATCATTACTAATTGGTTACAATATCTGTTTCAAATGTTTACTTGTTTTATTTTTTAAGTTGAAAACAAAACAAGATATTAATCATCATTACAATCAATCTTCCCGTTATTACGTTTACAATTGATCAAATAATAAAAAGTCAACAGTTTCAATATTTTCATGTTTTATCTAGCGTTACCTTAAGTTATAACTTTCACGTTTTTATTATTCACTTTCAAGTTGATTAACCTCTGACAACACCAATGTTAGACATTCTGGTTTCTCAGACTCACCCTATCATGAAATATGATATAATTTTGCCTTCCTTCCTACTCTCTTTCCCTTTTCTCTTTTGTCACAATCAATGTACATATTTATTTTTAGATGTTATATACCTTTAAATCAGGATTTACATGGAAGACATCGTCTAATACAACAAAATTGAAGATCATGACACTCAGTCAATGAGCTCAACTTGCTTCACATCTTTTTCCTTGTTCAATCTCTACTTTCTTCCTCCTCCATCTCATCATCATCATTACCTTTACTCACTATTTCCCTTTGATCCGAACATTTAAACAGTATTTTCTCCTTTCTCTATTCATAACTCAACTTATGTAAACATTTCTTATGTTTACAATTCTTGAACTTGAATGAATAAAATGGTTAAAACTACTGTTACTTCTTTCATCATCTGCTTTCTCTATTTTCACCTCTATTAGTACACTTTCTTGAGAACAAGATCATTTTTTCAGTTTGATGACCTCTTCTTTATTTTATAATGATCGCTTGTTTTCTGATTTTACATTCTTCCTTCATAATGATTTGATTACAAATTTTCTCGGATCTACTTCAATCAATTAATAGTTTCTACCTTACTTTCTGCCCTTGTCAAAGCTTTTTCACTTCTCTTTTTTCACCCTTGATTAACATCATTATCATGAAAGAGCTAACAGCGATACTGTGATATTGCTTCCAAATCATGTTAACCACTGTAACTTTGGTCTTAGTCGGAAATTGACTAATATCAATAACTATAGTTTCCATTTGTTATTCTTTCGATAAATTTATGTATATTTACTATAATTAATTTCAATCCTTTACATTCACCAACCAATAATCAATATCAACCTACGTCATGATATAAATTTGGCTTCATGGTGAAACTAAGGTAATAAAATAAGAGAAAACACACACAAAAAACTTAATACTGTCATTGGTTGAAGGTAATCCAATTTACCTAAAATCAACTTGTTGACGTTTATTGACTTATTACTTTAACAGTTATTCTTTCTCCATAAAACTTATCAATGACATGAGGGGATAAAGATTTGACGGAAAATGTCTCATCATTTACTAAGAACGTCTCGAAACTATTCCCTATTCATCAGATTAACCCTCAAAAATAATGTCAATCTTTTTTTACTATTGCAAATTGACATGTTTTTTCACATACAAGAAAAGGCTATATAATAGCCCAATCATTTTATTAAATTTCTCATTGTTCCCTTTTAATTCAGATTTTTTCGTGCTTTTCAATTTCTCATCAATTGTTCTGTTCTCAGCACATTATTATTTCATTTTAGTTGCAATTTACTTGACGATTAACTTTAGGCTTGCTACTTATTTTCGCAACAGTTTACAAAATTTACTCAATTGTGCGGCAATTACAAGCTGAAACATTTCTTCATGGAACCTGAACTTTACTAGAAAATAATATTTTAGATAAAACATCTTGATCATGTTGGAATGATTCATTAATTGCTGTTTGTCATTGTTTATTATATGCGTCAATATTGAAATCAAGGCTATCTACAATTGATTTTTAAAGCACTTGATGTGCTTTTAAACAAAAAATACTTACAAACTTGAAATTAAACCGAAGTAACTGTTCCGAGCTTAAATTATTGATTGTACTTAATCACAAATCAATCGTGTATGTTATTTTCAATCCATTATTATTGATTTTTTCTTTGAATTATTTAGTCTTCGTTGAAAATAACACAAATACGGACTCATTTTAAGCTATTGACTCAATGCAACAACATTGTATTACAATGCAATCTGAAGCTTGATCCTATTTTCACATATGCTTATCCTGATGATATTAATGAAGCTCAGATATAATTTTTAGTAAGCTTGTTTCATAAAAAACAATGATCGAGTTAGTTATTTTGTATCATTACTTTTGCAACATTTTAAGCCTTTTATGATTGATTCAGCTTCAATATTTTTCTTTGACAATTTATCCAAACACTAAAGGATAATCATCTTAAAAACATGATTGGTATTATAAATCACGAGAATTATCGTGTCCAAAGCTTGTCTACAATCCTTTAAATGTTCAGTAAACAAACGAATCACGTTTTCTGCTATCCTCCGTTCACTTTGAAATCAATTTCGATCCACTGTTTGTTACGATAAGTACAAAAAATGGTTTGATTTGGCTAAATTGTTGTTGACACTTAAGTCAATCAGAATTATTATCATAAACCAGTTTCCTCAATTGTTATTTTGCATTAACTTTACTTCTTTCTGTTAATTTTTTTGATCTGATTTCTTAATTCTGATGATTATTTTCACTCATTATTTATATTATACTTTTTAACCTCATTTCAAATTGATGCACTTAACTCATGAATTGCCTTCAGATAAGATTGTGATAGTGTTTTCCATTTTACCGACTTTTAACTGTTAAAATTCACCATTCAAGTTATTTTTCAATATTAATTTAATTTTTTTTTTCATTATTAAAGGAGACTTCATCGTATTCATTCGCTTCTTCAGTTCCTAAGACCTGTTGAGATAGAAATACTTGAGAAAATTTTGATTAACAAAGATAGTGAATTATCGGCTTTGGACTCATTTTCATGGTTAAAAGGTGTAAACTTAATTGGTGACCATTTATCACAACGTCGCTATTCTGATCCAGGACTTGTTGACCAGGCATCTGGTTGGTTGGCTAGTAATAATGGAGAAGATGATGAAGAGGATGACGGAGACGATAATTATGAAAACAATAGAAAAGAATCATTTGTAGAAAGGCCGTTGAAAAAGTGTTTCTCATCAATATCATTGATGTACGTTTTGACCAAACCGGACTCCAAAGAGTGTGGAAATTATTCCGCTAACGATCGACAATTATGTGACGATAATGATAGCCTTGCATCTAATGCTACAACTACAACTAACTCAACTGTTGACTCATTCGAGATTGCATTGGCGATCGGTGCCAAACATTCCAAATATGTTTCTCCTGGTAGCAAAGAGCTACTTCATAATCTCTTTGTATCTGTTGCCGGTAAATATAGTTTTGCTTAGCCTTTTACCTATTAGTATTGCCTTTTAAACTCATTTTTATCTCTTTTTTCAAAAATAGGAATTGCAGATCAGTTACAAACAAACTACGCCAGCGAACTTCGAACCATCCTTCAAAATGTATATAATCTTCACTGTTCCAGTTCAGATGACAATGATGAGGACTTAGGTAGCGTTGAAGAAGCTTTAGAAGCTCAAGAGGATTCTGAAGATGCTACATCGGCATCATCGTCCAACGCAACTTCACCCTCAGAGGCAGCCAATATAACCTTCCCAGGAAGTTCATATGTTAATAATAGCAATTCCGTTAATCACTTTAACAGTAATAGCAGTGGTGGAGGTTGTGGGGTCAGTGAATCTGCAAATACCAATAATAATCATCATCATCAACAGTCAAACCATAATCAAGTTCATCCATCATCAACCTCTGCCGAAACTTCCAATAATCTAAACAATACAAATCAACGGGAATCAACTCGCCGTCTACTTCCACCCATATGGGTACCTGATGAAATGGTCTCCGCTTGTATTTTATGCGACTCCCAATTCACCTTAATACGCCGTCGACACCATTGTCGTAATTGTGGTAACATTTACTGCAACAGTTGCTGTAATTATTTTGTTCCTTTAGCTCACTATGGATTTCCAAAGCCAGTCCGCGTCTGTTCAATTTGCTATTACGGAGACCTCAGAGATATTGCTATTCAGCAGGCACTTCAAATTAGTTAATATCAACTGATTGTTTAATATGAATTTACCATAACACACAAGCTGCAAACAAAACAAGACAAAAGACAGATTATCATTAAAATGACTTTTTTTCCATCTAAATACATGTTATATTTAAGTAAAAAATGGTAATAGAAACTTGAAACGGTGTAAATTATTATTTTAATTCAATTTATCTATCAGTAAACAAACGATACAAAAATTGGATTGGATAGCGAGAAAACAATCACTCAACAATTTGTACTTGGTCATTCCTTTCTGTTGAAGGGTTTATATTGTTGCTTTCATTATCATTACTGGTTCCACTGTTTAAGCTGTTAGTTAAAGTCATACAGGATTCCCAATAGTTGTCAACAAGATTACTAATTACATAACTCATTGGCACATCTTTTGAAACAATATGAACCAAAAGGTCACAGACAGTTGGATCTACTGGACAAGGAGAAGTTCCGTTCTTTATCCGAGAAAAAACATGTGAAAAAACGTCTGTTTGATTATCACTCGAATAAAGAAAATAAGGTGATGACAAATCCATAGGATATTGCTGTAAGTCCAGTTTGGGCTCAATTATATCACCTTCGAGTGTAAACGCTTTATGACACGAATCAATTATACGAATGACACTTGGCAGAATAACAGACGTATCTTTGGTTCCACTTGTTAAAGATGTGAAGAAAGCTTTAATCTGTTCTGTCGTGATCAAAGGAACTGCCAAGACATATGGTTTACCTGGTCAAAAAAACGATTAAAACTTGATTAGCCAGTCATCAAATGATAATTTAACTCAAAACTCAATTAATGGGAATAACAGTAATTGAACCCGAATCCAGATAATGAAAGTTTATGTTAATAAAGCTGTTTGCGAAAAACAAAACAAAAAATACTTTACGATAAAGATATTAAAAACACTTTTGTCAATATAACCGATAAATAATGACTAATTGAAATAATTTAACATCAATATGTGTAATTACAACAACTTGCGGCTCAAGTTAATGTAACCCGAGATTCGTTTAAAACAATCAAGTTTGCGTTGAAAAATCTAAGAGGTTAGACATAATGTATCATATTTTTATAATCACCTTCAATTGTATTTAGATTCGACGTTAAAATTGTCAACAAAAGTAAACTGTTAACAGTAATTGAATTCATCTTTGATGATTAACTTTTAATCAAATGTTGATCACTGGCTGAAGCACAATAAGCAAATGACTTTATATTTGCACTATTTACGTTTTTACTTTGAAAATGAGCTGGAAATCGTAAATTTGCAGTATGGCAAAACACTTTAGTTTTTTTGCATTGTAATTGCTTTTTTTGCTGTATTGTTAACACTTGTGAGTTGATCACCAAATCATACATTATTAAATTATGTCGTCAAGTTGAGGTAAACTGAGAATTGTTGAAAACCAAGAAAGCTCAGTGTTTATCAACAGGGAAATAATGAAATCATCATCTCTTGTAAGACTGATCATATTTGCTTACAACATCTCAACCAATTTACCGTATAATTTACTCGATTACATCATTTACACTTATCTCTTGATTTAATGTAAACATGAATGGATAACCTAAATTGTAACACAAAATAGGAAATAAATGCAGAAAACTTGATTTAACCATTAAAACCATTCAACAGTACATGTTTAGTTCATCCTTAAATTTATTCGTAAGAATCATTCAATGTCTGTTTAATCAACAAAATAAATCTATTTTTATTTTCTATCGACTTTATTACTGACTAGTAATCGGATGAGCTGTAATTGTTCAAATCTTCATCTATCAGATTATGAAGATCGTTTAGTATGTTCAACATTAAAATGTAATCAATTGATAATTTCAACTGAAACAGTAGCTTCAAATAAGGCGTTATTTTTACAAGGGGTTTAAAAGGGGCTTCTATCTTTTTTTTTGTATCGATCAAATGATTTAGAGAAAAAATGCCGATTTATTATTAAATGAGACCCTAAAATTGATTTTTATTGTAAATTATAACTTCAAATGATCCACTTTTCTGGTCATCTAAAATCATCAAATCTCTATTATATTATTTGACTTTTGTATTTTGAGTATTGTAAAGTATTGTAAAGTTTCATTTTTAAGTAAAAATTAAAATGTTGCCACCAATAGTGTTTATCATTTTATTTATTAAATCAAGTCAAGGTAAATTGTATTTTGTTTTGTGCATACTTGATCTCATTGCTTTCTTATTATGTACCAATAGGTAATCTTCTTGATAGTCCATTTAATTCACCAAAAGGAAATGTTACAATTCTTGCAAGCTTAACTGATCAGGTAATTCAGTCAAAAAACCTTTACTTCTTTAATTGACTTGTTTTCCACTTATTTGCTACAGTTGACACAAGACAATTGGATTATAAAGGAGACTCTAAACGTTGTACCCAAAATTCATGGTGAAATTGAGATAACCCGAGGAAACGATAGAATACAAGTATTTTATCATGAGAATGACGATCAATTTAAACTGGTGATGCATGGTAAGTAATTAGTGAAATGTTAAAATAAAGTCATGTCATTAGTGAAACAAAATTGGCTTGTTAACCAGTCACTGGTTACCAGTAAGAAGGCTTCTAGAAGTAGTTTTAACCGTTATGTAACGCACCAGACTTCTATCAGCTGTATCATTGGACCAAAGTGTTAAACTGTTCTGTAACATAATTATTTGAAATCATAATCAAATTAATCGATTTTTGTGTTTCCAATGGAATGATTGGTGAACGTTTTCTTCACAATTTTTGTATTTATTCATCGATTGTTGAAGAGTACAAAAGTGTTTCCTAGAATGTTTGTTTACATGAATTTTTGTTACATTCGCAGAGTCTCTGCAATAAGAGTAATAATATCAAACACAAAGCACTTAAATATTTAAAGGATTGCGTAAAATGTAATATAGTCATGTAGCTTAATGGTTCAACATTTTATTAGCCAGTTTTAATTTGTTTTGCAGATAATGCATGCTTTGAAATGAGACATAATCAACATGGTTGGAATTCAATGTTGCCAACCATATCCAAACCGTTACTCAATATGGTACTATTAATGGGCCCCTCTTTGTATCACCGTTTGCAGGGAAAGACAGAAAAATTTGTAAGTTGTATCTAGTACATTGTAATTATTAATCAATCATTACTTCAGCTTTATGTTTATTTACAATTTGGATTTGGAAATGGAAATGGAAAAAAATCATTAACAGATAGCGGAAGATCTTGTCAAAATAAGAGGAGAAACCATGCAAAGCGTTGCTATTTTAGTTGACCTTAATCTTAGGATATCCTTTATATTTCCAGGTAAACTAGTGATTCAGAAGTTGAAATCAAAATATTCTCTAATTAACCTTTTCTATTTTACCTTAAGCTGACAAGAATATCTGGGAAGGAGTTGAAAATCCCAAAAGATTGAAGCTTGATGGTTGGATAGCTGATTCCTTTAACGAATCCCAAAGTATTTTGGAAGAAACTCTCTTTTTTGATATTCATTCTGAAAAACAGACTGATAATGCAGGATTAACCACAGTAAGTATTAATATTATAAGCATAAATTTTAAATTCGTCTTCATTTTCATTTTCATTTTCATTTTGTCATTTATTTGATAGCCGACTATAGGTATTGGATGTCCAAGTTATCTTGAAAAGAACCAGATATTTCCTGGTTTGAAAGATGAGCAATTTCATGTTAAAATAACTGAAATTGTAACCAAACTAGGCGAGCAAAAATGGCATCATAATGGGGTAATATTAGTAATATTCTCGTCCTATTCTAGTTCATATGCTAAAAGCTTTGCTTATTGTTTTTCAGTATTACATCGACACAAAGAATGGTATAACGAGAGTTACATCTTTTGACCGAAATGTTTTAAGAGAATCAATAATAGATCACAACCTTGGTATCAAATATGCATTGGAAAGTGATGGTAAATGTAGAACCGACCCAATCGTAAAAGTAGATGATTTTTTGACGGTTGATCAAATCATGTGGATGAAGGGTTCATACAAATACGTTGGGAAAACTAAATATGTAAGACAACTCGAGTTTCAATCTGTAATCAAGCTCTTTTACGAGACAATTTGATTTGCTGCTTGGATTTTCAATCATTTTCCGATTTAGGTTTACCAATGTCTTTTACTTTTTTAATAGGAACATCGATCAGAACTAGTTGATGTTTGGGAATCAATGGAGTTGAACAAAATTGTGGACAACGATTTTTACGACAAAGTGGTTACAACTCAGCTGCTAGCAAAACAAGTAAATATACAAGCTAATAAATAAATTTGATTATCCATGTTTAATTTCCATTTGATTTACAGACTGATAGTTCTGCTAATTCATCACACAAGTCAGATTACCTGCCGATATCTGCCGAAAAAAGATTTTACAAAATCATTTTGGTAAGTTTGTTAACCAACTCATTTAACAGCCAATTTCACTATCACTCATTTTTCGTTCACTATTTCAACAATTTAGGATAAATATGTTCTAATTGAGTCACGGAAACGTGATTTTTTTGATTTTACAACAAAAACGTTCTGTGAGGCTGATTATCATGATAAATTTCAACTCAATGGATGCTATGATGATCCTTATGAGAAAATGTACTTAACTCTGCAAATATCAAGCATAGGTAAATCATAAATTTTTCTTTATTCTATTATAATAATCGCGTTGATTGATTCCTCCTTTTAGATTTGAATTTTTCCGAGAGCATTGATTATGCTGCTGTTAATATAAATCAATTACTTGAGACCATTAAAAGAACAGTGGCTGACAATCTGAACATATCTTATTTAAGAATAACTTCAATTGATTTCGAGTTTGAAAAGATTTACATTCTGGCTCACATTGAAATCGTCGAAGCTCCATATTTACTTGGTAAGCATTTCAAACCAACTCTCCTTTCGATTCTTTTTAATTATTCAGACCAAAACATATTACTTTAATATCAAACCGATCTTTAGATTCATTGGAACGATCTGAAATGAAATTTGATATAAAATCTTTCAATGATTACGATAAAGTATCCATCAAAAGTCAACAGGAATGTTTGGAAGCCGCAGCTTCTCAAAACGATGTCACGTAAGTTATCTAAATTGTTATTCTGAAAATTGTTAAGATTAACTCAATTTCTTGATTTTCATTTGATTTACCAGCCATGTAATCAGCTGTGATGACTTGAAAAGTTTATGCATTGTAGTGAGAAAGGAACAAACAATGCCCAAGGAAAGCCAATCAGGGACATATTGTTCAGTTTTTTACAATCCGTTCAATACATTGAAAAAACTAGTTTCTGAAGTTGCTCTGAGAAATTTGGTTTCCCATTATTTGGATATAATTGGAATTCGATTTAGCCTTGATTGTTTAAATTGCACAAAACCAATTCAACATCTTTATTCAATTGTTAACGCTTACCAAGATTCACCTTCAATTGATACTGAAGCTGAGCGATTACTATTTTCTGATGTCATGAATGGAGCCAAGTTGAAAGATGGTCAGTTGGTAGTTGGTGTTGGAAATTTAGGGGACTGTTATCGTTCTTGCTCTCGCGCTGAAAAATCACCTTGTGAAACCTTTTCATTCTGTGAAGTTGCAGGTCAGAATGAATGCATATTATCAAACGAGCTTTATGAACCATCGAAAAATTTGACAATCGATTACTCTGCTTGTAATGTCTATGCAAAAAACCGTCTCCTTGATTATCACAAGATCTCATCTTTTAAATTCATCAAGTCTAATAAAAATCCGTTAACAACGCGCTCAGTTGAAGAATGTGCTCGAGCTTGTTCAGACTTAGATGATTGTCATGCTTTCCAAGTTTGTGATCATCGTTATTGTTCATTTGGTAATCATTTTACTCGTCAAAATCTCATTCCAATTAATGACTGTGATATTTACATTCGTAAGTTTGTTCTTGACTGTTAACAAGTAGTTTTTAATCCAACTTTTCTATTCTCTAGCAACAAAGATTCAAAATTATGTTAAAAATACTCATTTAATGATTCCTGATGTGATTCATAGCGAAGTCGATCTAACTCTGGAGCAATGCGCAGCTATTTGTTTTGGTTGGAAATCTGATAACTCTGAAGATCGGGTTGATTGCAAGTCCTTTAATTACTGCCCAAAAAGTGAAGCCGATAGCATTTGTCAGATAACAAGCTATTCAATTTCATCTGATGGTCAACATATTTCTGTAAAAACATCAGATTACTGTTCTAATTATGAATTTCACAGCGAATTCGATAAACAATCTTTGACATTGGAAAAGCAATCAGATAGCTCTGATGTTTCAAGCATCGGGACCATTACTTTATTTGTGCTTCTTGGTCTTTTAATGGGAATCGTTACTCCTTTCATGCTTAAAATGTTTAAGAGAAACCAATCTGAACAAGAAGAATGTATAACTTTTGAAAATGAATTCTTCGACACTACAAGAATCTAATTACAAAGTCTGTGAAGTTCATTTGATTACTGATTTCCATTTCATTACGAATAAAAGACTATTTTTTCAGACAATTTCAGATGAAAACCTTTGAACTATTCGAGATGTTTAAATAAATTGTTTTCAATGATTGTAGAGATGAAGCAATTTAAATAAGAGGCACTTGTTTCAGGATAAGTTGATTGAGTTTAATCGCATCTCTTGGCACTGCGAAATAGCAAGATTAGATTAGACGCAATAAAAAGACAATTTGTAATAATTTTCTTGCTCTTGCATTACAATTAAAATGGCTTGAAACTATTTGCAGTTGTTGGCTATTGTTATTAATAAATGATAGGAAGAAAGTAGCTGTAAAAATACTCTTTGTCCAGCAATAAGTTGAATTAAGTATTATATGATTTGCAAAATTGATTACAATAGCAGTATAAGATTGACAATAAATTTTGAAATCAAGTCAATAAAACAATTGAAATTGATCTACATATGTAGGAAAAAAGTAAAGTATATGCTTTGGCATGTTTTTTATCGTTGTGAGTGTAAAATAAAGGGCTAGTATGTATTATAATCATATTGATCGTGTCATCATTGGAGTTACCAATAGCAATATGTTATATTTTCAAGCAAAAAACACTTGTTGAGCACTAATGGGTGAAACTGGTGTTGATGGTACTGATGGTATGGAAGGAATTGATAGCAATGAAGTGCCCATGGTTATACTTGGCAAGCTTAAACCTGAAAGTCGAGCGCGTTTAAGAACCATCTCTTTCAAAGGGTAACCTAACCCTTGCAGGAAAAGATGTAAGGCTTGAGATACTTTGTGTGGTTTCTCCTCAAGCACCATGGCTGACCCATCAATTTTCAACCATGTTGTTGATTTAGGGTCAAGTCTTGAATTCATAATTATTGTTGAATCAAGATATGGCGAAGCTGATCCTGTGACAAGAAGCACTTGACAGGATAGTTTTGTCTTAGAGGCATGAGGATTCCGCGAGAGTCTAATGGGACTTCGTTTGAAATATGACTCCAGAAATAGACCCAGATTGGCGGGATGAACGGTAATTCCATTAAAATAGGAACGATAAATATCAATAATGTCTCGATTTGATGAATCACGATGCCTAAGGTTGGATCCAAAATGATGCCAAAGTAGATAATCTGTAACATTATTTGGAAGATAATTTAAAGATGAGTTTAGATCCATGGATGAGGGAGGTGAAGTCGAGGAAGAACTGATTAATGATTTGATATTTCTCTTAGCCCAAAACCAATCCCTCCATGAAGCTTGGGAACAGTTTGCATTGATCAAAATTAATCCTTCAACGGGTTTCGGGTTTGCTAATGCAAAACGAGTTAAAATATTGGCACCAACACCGGTTCCAAGTCCAATAAACGTTCTAATCTTATAATGATCAAGAACATCTTTTATCTGATTTGCTAAAATGTCGATTGAGGGAAACTTGTAGTCTGGGTCAAGTTTGTGTGACTCTTGACCAGGAGCGTTGATATGGTATATTGTGAATGATGCTAAAAGCGAACAGTTTTCACTGAGAGAGAAGAACCCTTCATAATTAGAAATGTAATTGAGTCCTAAATCGTGATAAGTTAGTATGACTGGAGTTTTCGGGCCAGGTTTGGCCCCTTGTCGAGCTACCAATAAGTTACCATGACAAGTTGATATTCGTTCTTCTACACAGTTAAAGGTGTTTCCATATCTTTTGTGTAATGATAAGGGTGATTTTGTATCACATGAAGTGAAGTTTTCTGAGTATTGTGATATTTTACGGCAACGTTGTCCTCGTTTAGCATTTTTTATGGCTTTAATCTTTGATCCTAGGGAAAATCGTCGAGTTTTTTGCGTTATTAGGGGATCATCTGTGTCATCAGTATCACGTCTTTTGTAGATTGGCATCTTAATTTTTTGTGGTTATAAAAAAGAGTAACTGGAAGAAGCAATGTGTATAGTCTTGAAGATTGACAATATTATATTATGATACGACAATTAGAATCAAACAATTTTAGCAAAGTGGCTGGTTGAGTCAATATTGAAACAAATATCAATCCTGAGTGATGTTTAATTTGTCAGAGCTGATTGAAATTGCAATTAACACAGCTGATGCAGAGACGAGCATTGAAAGATGATGTTGATTATTACTCTACAGATTGAAGCACAAATGGCTCGTTTTATCACTTTTATTGACTCTTAAACTTTATTTTTTGCACAACAGGAAGTTTTCATAGGCGATTGGCAAATAAGATGACGACGGTAATGATAAATATTTTTTGATAAAAAAATTAGAAATCAACAATTAACTGAGGTTATGATTGGCATCAATGTAAATCATTTTGTTGTCATGTTTCTGTTTCTTCAATTTACTTTTTTCTCCTCTTAACAGTTGAGTAATAACATGTATTTTGATATTTATATCACTCTGTTTTTTGTTCACTTTGATTCACTTGCAGGATCAGGTAAATAATCTAAACAGAATTGATTTGAAGGTAAAAACAGAGAAAAGATGATAAGATGACATCCAGATAAATGATGAAGATGACGAGAGGAAAACACAATGGTTGAGATTAAAAATAACACAAAATAGGTAAAAATATAATCACAAGCAAAGAAGAAAAGAAATAAATAAAACGAGCATTAGAAGGAACTAAATTATAAATATTTTACGATATCAAACAGCAATAAAATACAAGTGTAAAATTTTCCTGCCCAAACGAGCAGCTTAAAACAGGAGATGAAACACGTTGAAGCACGGAGTGTTGTTGGTTACATTAATTGCAAAATATTACCAGAAAATGGACAGCCTGAAGTAAACTGGTAAACTTGATGTAAGAAAAACTTGATTGAAAAGCAAAATGATGCATTAGATGAAGTAAACTTTCACTTTGTGAGCTTTAATAGCGGAAGAATGAAAATGAGACAAAGAAAGGGAAACCTTCAAAGTTGAACTGATGATGATATTGAATAATAAGGTTTAATATAAAGTTAAGAATACAAAAAAGGATAACACTATAAGAGCAAGAAAAAGAGTGAAGACAAAAGCAGGATACACAAGCAGCTAGGTAAAGATGAAGGTGGTGGGTTTAGGAAAGAAAGAAGAGTAAGTAACCTGGTTCTCTCTCAAACTCATGATACATAAAATGACTCGCTATACATATTGACATCTTTTGATAAATTTACTATGTTGAGACTGCCTAACAAAGGGATCGATAATAATGGGAAAAGACTAAAAAAGAGAACCCAGAATATAGAAATTAGCCTTTATTTTTCGTTTTTACCTCATCACGATTAAACCGACAAACATCATTAACTAAATCCCTGAAAAGTGAAATGAAAAGCTTGTGATTGTAAAATCGGTAAAATAGTTCAAATTGAAAAAAACAATGCTACCTGGTGTTGCGTGAACCAACTATCAAAGTTTCAGGAAAAAAACGTTTACTAAATCATTGATTTTTGCCCTTGAAATGAACTTGTTTTTCAATTCTATTCATCACAAACAGAGTCACACTTTCGATCTTAAGATATGCCGAATAAAACATTCTAGCTTCACCAATCATCTCTGTCTCTGCTTGCCTGAACCATTAATTAACCATTACAACCCAAATAATCAGAAACCTTTGATTAAAATGAAGTTTGGTCACTGTAAATATATCTTAAAAGTATCATCAATCAGTTAATTGACTCTTATGACTTGAGAAAATTTCAACTCAACTCCGATCCGAAATGAAATACAAACTAATCTGGAAAATTTCCCAATGAAGTCATTTGAAATTCTAGAAGATGAAATTAATACTTGCTAAAAACAACTTCGAGTTTGTTTACTCGAAACTAGACTCCAATGCAAATTATTGAAACTAGGTAACTTTGGAAGATTGAAAACGGAAGGAAGTTGAAGCGATGATATTGATTATCATAAATTGAGTTGAGGTGACCGTTGAAAAAACTATCTGAGATTGGCTATTCTCAACCTCTTTGTAGATCTTTTCAGTTGATTTGTATTAGAAAAATTTTCATAATATAATAAATGATTTTGTCCTTTCTGTCTAGGCTTCGGAAGCTGAAAACTTTCATGACTTTATCACTTGTCATACTGTTTATCACGAGTATTATATCCTTGCGTGATCAAAATCAGCATATGAATCTATTTAAAGAAATCCATAACAATAATCTTAGCATGTTGCTTTCAATTCACATTGTAAACGTTTCATTAAAATCGTCTGCTTTTATTTTAAATCTCAAGAGCTTTTAATAGTATTATTAAAATAGATTTTCTGTGTTTCTCAATTCAAACTAATAGGAATATTCAAGGTGCTTTCTATACATTGACATATTATCCTTTCTTTGAATATTTTGCTCATCATAACTTTCCCGACGCTCACTATTAATGTACAGACAACATTACAAAACAATACTTTTGATGTTCATCGATATTCCTTCAAATATTGTTTCTGTTTGAAGTAGTTCAGCTGTTTAGTGTAAACTTTAATTGAGCTATTTAAGACTGTGAGAGTATTACAAATTGGTGAATTATGTATGTAAATTGGTAAATTGTTTTTCTGGCAAAAAGGAAAATGCAAGTTAAATAAATAAATTGAAAAGGCTAAAGCAAGAGTGGAACTGAAAAGTCGCAAATGCAAGATGAGCTGAAAATTAATGGGAAAATTGGTTTAGATTTGAGATTCAACAGAGACCATGATTAAAGAGAGAAAGAGAAAGATAATAAAAGATTCTAACCTCACCCTGGTATTCAGGTTTATTCAGACTGTTAACCATGTAAAAATGAGCCTAAACCATTAAACCGTTTTGTATTTCATCAATAACTATGGTTACAATAGCTTGAAAGGTAAACTAATGATCTTCATGGTTTATGCCATGTTTTTGCCTTTGATCAACTGACCAACATATTGCTTCATAAAACTTCATTTAGATAATACAGTGGTGATGTTATTAATGCACCATCATGATGAATATTCAAAATTGTTTGATCATTGATTAATAATGAATGATGATATGATAATATTAGGTTTTAATCATGGCATGTGCACTACATTTTTGGCCATCTATTATGAAATTAAACTTTTACATTACAGAAAGTCATTGAAAACGTTGACTGATAATTAATGATTACAAGTTATTGTTGCTATTAAGGCTATTGAAACTAATAAAATTTATCATCATTAATAGCATTTGGACCTTTTACAATTTAGATTGTTGTTTATTAACAATCAAGATCGTTAGTTTACTCGACTTATATGCATTGTAATTGAGCCTCATGACTCACTTTTTTTCACGTACAGCATGAAGTTACCCAAAAGTGATTGGATTAATTGCAATTAAAGCTGATTAAGCAATTCCTTACACAGGGGTCCTCAATTGCATTGTTAAACTGTGTAACTCTCCTATTAATTTTAATCATATTTCGAGCTGTTTGGCTGCATTACTTTGCTTATTATTGGTTCATTGCAGGTTTTTGTTTAATCGTTACAATTGTTAGGAATTTAAGTATCACTAGATTAAGTGAAATAATAATAATGAACACAATATTTTATTGTATTTGTTGATTGATCAGGCCAAGTCTGTTTATTAATAACTTTTTATTCCATGCTTCTGTGAATTTATTTCGCTTTTGAGGTAATTCTTCGAGTGTTAATCCGTTTAGGCAACAAACTGTTCAAGTTTACCTGGAAGATTTATTGATTGCTAACAATTCCCGGGTCTCGGTTTGTAATTATAATTAAGATGAAATTATTGAGATTAAATATAATAAACACTTGAGGTCTGGATGTGGTTTGTTTGATATGCTTGGTTAAACCATTTAATGTCACATCAGAAGATACTACAATCGTGATTCAGGGATTAGATGAATTGATAGTGAAACTTGTGAGCGATTAACAGGGCTTTTCATCTCTTATGCAGTTTGCATGCTTTTTATGAGAGCAAATTAAGGTTGATAGAACTGTAAAAAGAAAGGAAAAGAAAGGGAAAAGGTTAAGCATAAAATCCATGCTTTGATTAAAAATATGACTGCATAAAAATGAAAAGCCTTGGTGATTAATTTATTTCGTGCAATCAAATTACTTGATCTTTACTCATTGATAATCAATCTTACCCTGGATGTTTCTCAACAAGGAAACATTGTCGATGTAATATATGTTTTAACAATAAAGTCCATTGATTTTATTTCAATTGAACAGGTTTTGTTGATGTAAATCTAAATTAGATTAAAAAGTATCTCTTTTGAGCTTCAATAATTGCGAGCAAAAATGTTGCAAACAAAACTGGTTTGGTTGCTTTCATCCTTCCCTACCTCAAGAAGGTAGGGAAAGGTTATAATTGGTTCCTTTTTGGTGGGTCGGCCATTTTGTGAGGGAGAAGATTTTCTCCCTCACGGTGCATAAAATGGCCGACAATCCTTTGTTTCGTGGCGTTTTTAGCCACCTGCGGAAGCCCTGGCCAAATTTGAAAGGATCAATAGTTTTAATGGTTAAACTTACATACAACTGTTAACTGTGTCTTGTGAATCAGTATAAACTGAACTATTGTGGAACTGTGATTCGTGGACTAGAAGTTACTCAATAGTTTTAATAATGATTAAATTGATGTAAACTGTTAACTGTGTCTTGTGAATCAGTATAAACTGAACTATTGTGGAACTGTGACCCGTGGACTAGAATTTACTCGATAGTTTTAATAAGGATTAAATTGATGTAACACTGTTAACTGTGTTTTTGTGAACCCAATCTAAAACTGAACTTTCATGGAACTGTGACCCTTTGACTAGAATTGGTTAAATAGTCCACTCAGTGACATCAACTTCTGCCGTTGAGGTGAACCCCTTAAATGGTGAAATTGGGTTGTTAGATTGTGACCACATAATACTGTAACCTCTCTACCTTTGCTATCTTTTGTATTTTTAATAAATAATAAATTGATAATTAACCTTCTTGGTCAGCTACACAAATTTGGCACCCTTGCGGGGATTCTACTTCATTTGGAAGCTTGGTTACTTCTATTCTGATTGAGATTTGGAAATTGATAAAAGTTAAGTAAACAAAATTTTTTTTTTCTTTTTCTTTCTTCTTCTTTTCCCTTGTGTTTTTCCAAATATTTTTACGTTCAGTTGATGAATTGATGATAATAAATACGAGTCAGTCAATATAGAAAAAAAAATTGCTGCAACCTAAGTGAACAAACGGTTACTAGTGCGCATGACAGAGTGAAATACTTTTTCAATGAAGGAATAATGTATAAGCAATTGACTGTAAACAATCATGTATATTTTATTAGTCAAATAGCTGAAGCCATAAGATAACTAAGGAGTTAAATTAATTACTATACTAACGATACAAAATGATAGAATGCACAAGTAGAGTTAATTGATAGTATTAATCAATCTAATTAAATTAACTAAAATAGAACTTGAAATTTTATAGAGATTTTATAATTCTAATCTAGAATAAGTAAAGTATAGAAACTGGGCAAAGGGTCAACTAAAACGAGCTGTAGGTATGAGTTTAGGCATTTGTATCCTCTTTCGGGTATCTATTCAATGTCGCCGGAAGTCAATTCATGATTACAATAATTGAAATACGATTGAAGCTTATACCTGAAAACTGATACACTTATTAAAAAGAAATTGGAAATTTAGATACTGAAACTAAATAAGATCACTGATTTGACTAAATATTGAACTAATACACTGGACCTATCTACTGATTGATTGTTGATATTTAATCGAATTTACTAATTATTCTGATCAGAACTAACTACTTTCCAGAAAATGAATTGAATTAACTAATTAAATTGAATTGAAGTAACTAAATCAACTGAAGCAAACTAACTAATTATACGAAATTGAATAAACTGAATTAACTGAACTAGATATTGAATCGAAATGCATAACTGATTTAAATTGATATAAACACTGAATTAAACTAAAGTAAGAAATAAAATAATTAAGCTAATTAATACCAATACATTACAAAGATTAAAGCTTACTGAAGTAACAAATTAATGCAAACTGAATTAACTGATTATGATACAAATAGTTAACTGAAAATCAACTGAATTTATGATTGACTAAATTGAATTAACTGATTATGAAGAACTGAAGTAATTAACTGAATTGAATCAAATCAATTAATTGAACTGGATTAAGCTTAAACACGTAGATAAACCGATATTATTAATTAAAATAACAGAACTGAATTAACTGGTTAAGCTGGATGTATCTATTAATTGAACTGAATAAACGAATTGATGATTAGTCCAACTACCATAATATTTTTCATTGATAGTGAATTAGTTATTCAAGTATTTCTACCCTCAAGTATATTGTTGTTATTTTTATACTATCTTGCGAATTTCGTTTTGCTAGAATCAAATTAAAACCCGGTGAATGGGTGTGTCTATTAAGTAACTCGGTGATGAGTTTATCTTTATAATGTGCAAAACCTTTTGCTGTATTATACTTCTAATTCTTTGGATTCTAGTTGGGGTTTTAATATGGAGGACAAAGTTTATGAAATTAAATTAACCTTATGTAGTTTAGTAGAAGATTCGGAAACAGAAGAGAAATATTTCACGTATACTATTAATGAATCAAGTATTAAAGTAATAGTTTTGATTGCAATTATTTCACCAATATTCATAATCATCTATAAACTTATTGCTGACCTTCATTATATGTATACAATATATCATCAGCCAGCTTAAAAGAGACGGTAACTCAAAAATGTCTGAAACAGAGGCTAAAGTAACTAGCATGACTAAAAAGTCAAAAGAACGGCAACCAGTAAATCAATTCATCCACATAAGCAACTTCTCAGGAGACAATGAAGGTGAAGATTTGCTTGAATGGTTAGACTCATTTGAAGCTGCTGCTGCTGCTTTAGAATGGGATGATGAAACTAAATTAAAGGCTCTTCCAGCCTATCTAAATGGAACTGCAGCCAAATGGTACAGATGCTGTATTAAAACTTTGAAGAAAGAAGAAATGCCTTCCACTTTTAATGCATTACAAGAAAAGATGGTCAAGGGTTTAGCCCCTTCAAATTATAGAAGTAGTTTAATGCGAGAATTAAACGAGAAAAGGCAACAGCCTGGTCAGTCAGCTTTCGCCTATGCTTATGACATACGAGATTTATGTCGCAAAATTAATCCAGAAATGAACGAAGATTTAGTTCACAGTTTTATCCATAGAGGATTAAATCCAGCAGTTAAGACTAGAATGGACCTATTATCCACTAATGAAAATTTAAATTTTGACACTAGATTATCCCATGCCGAAAGATCGGTGGGAGAAATAAAACTATTAGAAGATAGTGGTGAGGATCATCCTCTACATAAACAAATCAGTTCTTTAACAGAACAACTTTCTAATTTAGCTGAACAATTTGAATGTTTCCAGATGAATTTAGAAACAAGAAGAAGAGAAAGAGATTACAGCCGAAATGAAAACCGATTTAGGCAAACAACATACCAATATCAGGTTCCTCAACATCAATCAAATTATCAACACCAACAGTATCAAAACAGGTACCAGCCTAGATACCAGCCCCCACATATGCACACTGAGCCTAAACGAGTGAATTTTACTCCGAATGAGAACACAATGAATTTAAATCAAAGTTTACACTGCTACCAGTGCAATGGTGTAGGGCACAAAAAAACTGATTGTCTAAGTAGACCAACCGCTTCAAGAGGAACGGGTTGGTCAAAAGAGTCAAATCTTGGAGCATCTTGGCGTTCTCCTCGTCCTTCTCGAAGGCAAGACTATGAAGAACAACCACAGACTTCCTCTGGTTATCGAAGAAGGGGTTACACCCCCGATAAAAATTTAAGTAAATCTCCTCCGAGATCTATGCGATCTCCAAGGGTGGAGTCACCAAACCCTTCTTCAACTCCTACCTCATCACGTAGGCGATATCGATCACCCAGTCCTAAAGCTAGACGTAGATCTAGATCAAGATCTAAATCTCCAAGTAACGAGAAGAAAACTAAAGTAGTGAAAACAGTTTATCGGGAATATTTGGAAGAGGATGATGATGACGGTGATGTCAGAAGACAAGTCCTATCAATCATTAGTAAGATTAAAAGAAACAGTAGCAAAGAATTAACTTTTGCTAAAGTAAAAATAAAAGGCAAGACTGTTGAGTGCCTTGTAGACACAGGATCAGAGATTACCATTCTCACTAAGGAAATATTCGTCAAGCTTGATTTAGACTATTACAAGTATAGAGGACCAACAAACTTAACAGCAGGAAATACTCCTTTAAATATTTTAGGAGAATCTTATCAAACTGTTATCATTTATGACACCTTGAATGAAGTCGAAATAAAAACACCAATAATAATTTTAAATCAACTTCCTTGTAATCTTAAAGGGATAATAGGTTTCAATGTTTTACAAAAAGGAAAATTCTGGATCGATTGCGCAAATGCTAAACTAGTATTTAATCAAGCTAATGAAAGAAAAATTAAATTCCTTGAGCAAACCTTGGCTAAATTATTAGCTGAAAAAGAAGAAACAGCGACAATTTCCACTCGAATGAGTGAAAGATCAAGCATTGCAGACCCCGGTGATTTTGGGGACAACTTGTCTTTCCTTAGTGAAGCCAAAACTTCAGACTCTGAACTTTTAGTTAATAGCATGGTTAAGGAACTAAAGTTAGAAGTTAATGAGAATATCCAGGAGGAAACACAAAAAGAATTAGAAAAACTAATTCAAAAGTACCGACCAGCTTTCGCGGCTACTGCGAAAGAGTTGGGGTTTTCTAACGTTTTTGTACATCAAATAAATACGGGCTCTCATCCTCCAATTTCCCAAAAACCATACAGGATGTCAGAAGAAAAACGTAGAATTGCAGAAAAATCAATTAACGATTTAATAGATGAAGGCATCGTAATTCCTTCATGCTCTCCTTGGGCTTCACAATAGTGTTGGTGGCCAAGAAAGGAACTAAAGAAGTTAGACTTTGTGTAGACTACCGCAAATTAAATGAAATCACAGTAAAAGATAAATTTCCTTTGCCAAATATTCAAGATTATTTAGACAGTCTTCAAGGAATGAAATATTTTACTCTGTTAGATTTGAGATCAGGTTACCATCAGATGGCCCTAGATCCCGCTGACCAACCTAAAACAGCTTTTGTTACTCCTAGTGGTTTGTATGAATATACTCGACTACCTTTTGGTTTAGCAAATGGACCCTCCTCATTTATGAGAATGATGAGTGTAGTTCTTGGAGGACTGATTTACAATACTTGTTTAATCTTTATTGACGACCTTCTCATTTTTTCTAAAACCGAAAGAGAGCACTTAGAACGACTAGAAACGATATTCAGAAGACTTCAAAGAGCAGGATTAACCCTTAAACCGAATAAATGTTCGTTCTTTAAACAAAAAATACTTTATTTAGGACATATTGTTAGCGAGCAAGGACAAGAGGTAGATCCTGAGAAAATTCAGAAAGTCCAAAGATTTCCAACACCTCGGACAGTTAGGGATATCAAGTCTTTTGTAGCCCTGTGCTCCTATTACAGAAGGTTTATTAAAGACTTTGCTATTATTGCCAGACCTTTAACAAATTTAACCCGAAAAGATTTACCTTTTGAATGGGGACCGAAACAAGAAAATGCATTCAACGAGCTAAAAATGAAATTAACCACACCTCCAGTGCTTGCGCACTACGATCCTAGTAAGCCAACGCAACTCAGAGTTGACGCTTCAGGGTATGGTTTAGGATCAATACTTTTACAAAAAAGTGAAAACGGTTATCACCCAATTGCGTTTGCTAATAGAATACTCCGCGGAGCTGAACTGAATTACCCGATTTCCGATAAGGAATGTTTAGCAATTGTCTGGGCAGTACAGAAATTTAGAGTCTACCTAGAAGGAATAAAATTTGAGGTAGTAACAGACCATTGTGCTCTTTGTCACATACATTCAAAAAAGAATTTACCAGCTAGGCTGCAGCGCTACGCAATGGCTTTACAGTCCTTTGACTTCACAGTTACTTATAAATCAGGAAAAAAACATGCAGATGTAGATTGCTTATCCCGCTACCCAATGCAAGAAATTCCAATGGATGATTTAAAAGATGAATGTGAAGAATTATTCACTATCTTAATTACAGAAAATATTGAAGAAAATTTTGATTTAATAACAAAACAAAGACAAGACCCTCGAATTAGTAAAATATTAGCTCAGTTAGAAAACTTAGCTGTTCAAAGTCCAAAAGAGAGAAAACGAATGAGTCGATTTAGAATAGAAAATGGAGCTTTGTATCGATTAACTACTAATCATTTCGGCGAAACCTGGAACATAGTTCTCCCTCGAGAATTGGTTCCAGAGATTTTGAAAGAATATCATGACGCCATGATATCTGGACATCCAGGTTTATTCTCAACATACAATAAAATCAAACAATTTTACTGGTGGCCCCAAATGTCTAAAGATATCACTAATTACGTTAAAAACTGCTTTATTTGTCAGTTAGATAAAAGGGGTAGTGGAACTTTAGAAGCACCACTTCAATCCATTGTAGTTAATAACGCATTTGATAAAATCGGAATTGACTTAGTCGGACCATTACCTAAATCATATGGACAACAGTATATCGTTGTCTGCACCGACTATTTTACTAGATGGGTAGAACTTGAAGCTATCGGTGATTTGATGGCAGAGAGTATTGCAAAATTCTTAATAGATAAAATTTTCCTTCGTCATGGTTGTCCAAGAACAATTGTTAGCGATCAGGGAAGAAATTTTATTTCATCAATAGTTGCAGAGGTAAAAGTTTTCATGGAGAGTAAATGGTCTTTCTCGACTTCATACCATCCAGCTACAAATGGATTAACCGAAAAGGCAAACCAAACCATTTGCACCATGCTAACTCATTACTGTCAAGAAGGCAATCGTAAGAAATGGGCAAAGTTAATTCCGGTGATGGGATTTGCATATAATACCAGCATAAATAAGTCAACGAAAAGTTCTCCTTTTTACCTTTTATATGGAAGAAATCCAAAACTACCAATTGATATTGTTTTGAACACTAATACCTTTAAAACTTTACCCAAAACCGTTAGGGAATCAATCTTACAATGGTCACAATTAAGAGATCAGGCGAGGTTGTTCTCGATTGAATCAAAAGAAAACCAGAAAATCCAACATGACATGAAAAAACTTAGAACTTTTAATGTAGGAGAGGAGGTTATGTATAGAACTTATCAAGGATCAAAAAAGCTAACGCCGAAATTTGCAGGTCCTTATAAGGTAATTGAAAAATTGGGTAAAACAACTTACAGAATTTTACCAGTAGGACAAAAAGGGAAAATTAGAAGAGTTCATGGAAATCAACTTAAACCTTTCCATAGATCTACACAAAGAAGAATTGAAAAACCAATTGATAATACCAAAATGCAACAGAATAGTGTGGGAGGAGTGCGTGCAAATCCACTAAACTCTAAACACTCTCCTTTATCTGTTACGCTACTACTTTTGATCGGACTGATCTGTCTAGTTAATGGACAAATAAATCCTTTTATGACTGGAGATACAATTTTATGGAAGGAAACCGGTTACAAACCCAGAAAGGCGACTCAAGAGATACGAATAATTATAGCTTTTTCGAATCCTTGTAGAGAGATGCTCAATTCCAAAAACGATGAATTTGGAGTAATAAAGAATAGGAGTGATTACGCATTAGGATGTCCTTCAAGAAATTATTTGCGGTGCGTAGATACGAGAAAATATATGATTGCTTTACAAGATTACTGTACAAAATTTATTGAAGAAAAATATATTCAACCGATCAGATTTATCCCAGAAATAGCAGTGAAAGAAGAGAGACAAGTTCAACTGTTAAAAAGAGAGTTGATTACTGCAATCGTGGTAACGGGATCAGTTATAATGGTAGGTGGCGTAGTACTTACTGGAGTAGCATACCTTTACAAAAAGGTTATGACTCCTGAGGTCGATTTTACACCAGTTTTGCAAGCAATAAGAGAACAAAATGCTGAATAACAAAAGGCTATAAAACTTCAAAACGAACATTTGATAAATATTACGAGAGTGATAAACCAACAACAGTATCAAATTGATGTTATACAAGGACTAATACCGATTGTTTCTTTTCAAGCAGCTGATGTTGTAACCTGTGCCAACAATCAGCTGTTAACTATGCAAAAATTTAATGAAAGTATAAAGCAGATCAAACCTACACTAGATCCGCATTTTTTCAAGAATCTGAAAATAACTTTACCATGCGATGACTGCGATTTATCAGTGATTGAAAAACTTTCAGTAAGAGTTTACGAGATAGAAAAATTCCCAATCTTAAGTTTAAATTTTACAACCTTTAGACACGATCAAGTCACAAAGGTATACCAAGCTGACCCATTCGTACTATACAAAACTAATGAGACACACACATGTAAAATTGTCTATAAAGGGCCAGAATTCTTATTGGTAAATACTACTACTTATCAGTTTTGTGAAGTTGACGAAAATGAGTTAAAATCTCCGAACCCTATGTTCAAAAGGGCGTCAGATTGCCCAAATAGTTTCAATAAAACACACCTCTGGAAAGATGAGCATTGTGTATCAAAAAACATAAACGAGACAATTGTGGCAGAGAAGATTCAAGTTAAAAACTTTGGTGACCACTACTTGATTCATTGTGCTGGGCATAGAATTGAATTATATTCTGGTTCTTACGTATGCCCAAATCAAGTTATAAAACTATCGAAATATACTAATTTCAGTATTGATGAAATGAAATATACTTCGAACACTTTTTTCATTTATTCTAGAGGTCCTAGAGTAACTGAACATACTCAAGCAATAAATTTAAAATTATTCCAACCAAAATATCAAGAAATTAAGGTAGCACCCTTAGAATTTGAACTTCTAGAGACAGCTCAGGAGAAAGTCCTCTCTAGCTTTGAGAAAATAAATCTAAGTTGGAGGTTTGATTATGTTAAATGGATCGCAATTACGTTACTGATGACCATTTGTTTCTTATTATGCACCCTTAGTGTCCGCTTTATGCTGACTCCAAAACGAACTGTGTATTCAATAGTTTACGATGAAAGGGATAAAAATAGGACAAAAGACAAAGGTCAACCAGAAGCAATACCTTTACATAAATGTTATTAAATGGGATTTTAAAATATAAACTGGTGATGGGAAAAAATAAAAAAAAACAAATAACAATGAAAACATATTACCCGGTGGTGGGTTATAAAAAAAAATATAAAATAAAATATGAATGAAAAAACAAAAACACATTGTCCGGTGATTGGACTAAGTCGAATAAAACCCGGTGATGGGTCTTAATTTAAAGTCCCGGTGATTGGGACTAATTAATCATATCCTTTTCTCTTTTCTCTTTTATCTAACAGGATGGAGCGGAATCACCAGCAGAGGAGTTGTCCTAAGTATCATAAAGGGCGAGAAGCAAATAGCGTACTATTGTATCAACATTATCTGATCCTATCCTGCTATGCATGGAACCTCGTCAACAGTTATGGAGTTTCAAAAATAAATATAAAAGGGTGTAAAATGTCGGGAACTCCGCCGAAAATGCATAAACACACGAAGATAACTGTTACAGCACATACATCGCAAGCGATAAGTCAAGCTCATAACTTCCTACTGAAGGAAATAAAAGAAATAGCTAAACAAGTGAAGCAACGAACTGGAAGATTGAGGTGGATTACACTTACTCCAATACCTCTGTTTCATTGTAGCTTATGCTTTGAGCCGGATCATCACAAAACGGAGTGTAAAAATTGTTCATTCTGCTCTAGTAATACACACCTTCGACAGAACTGCCCCGATTTAATCAAAAGAATAGGCCCAGTTAGTTTACCAGTCCAAATTAGTAAAAACCCAAACAAATACCGAGAAAAACGAAGACAACTCAGAAGAAAGCTTCGAGAAGAATTTACTGGCAATATTTGGTTTAAGATCCCTGGTCAATACGATCCGAAAATACTAAATAAGTTAGAACAATTGGGCTCTCCATCTTTACCTACACTATCATTAGATATGGAGGGAAACGGCAGTGGAGGCGTTGGTAACATTCATATATCCGGTTGGTTCGGTAATGTCATTAGAATTCAGACGATATACTATGCAGAAGTAAAATCGGAGAACTCATTTTACTCAAATACTAAGGTAACCGGATTACAACCTATCGATTTGGCTACTGGTTTGCCGTTCCATCAGGTCCGTTCAACAGTCATTGAGATACTAAGAGGTAAAAGAGTTATTACACAAGGAGAGGGTGATTTGAGATTGTTAAAATTCACACCCACTGATTTAATGAATAACGAGATCACCTGGATTGATCTTCAATCCTTATGGCCCGGTAAACAACCTTTAGGATTGATATATATAGATAAATTCTTCTTTCCTGAGCATCAAAAATTGCATCGAGAAGATCCAACAAATGTAATCGCTGGTCATTCTCCAGAGAGAGACGCTCGAGTTACACTCCGAGGCTACATGGAATACTTGAAATTAAAAGACTGGAATCGAGTTCCAACCTCAGAGACCATTAGACAGATGGTCAATTGTAACTTATCAATAAACGATTGGTGAAATTTTCGTATTCAATAATTAATCAAAAGTGTCAGTTTTATTTTTACAGAACGAGGACGTTCTTTTGGTGCCCCGGTCAACTGCAAACAAAACTGGTTTGGTTGCTTTCATCCTTCCCTACCTCAAGAAGGTAGGGAAAGGTTATAATTGGTTCCTTTTTGGTGGGTCGGCCATTTTGTGAGGGAGAAGATTTTCTCCCTCACGGTGCATAAAATGGCCGACAATCCTTTGTTTCGTGGCGTTTTTAGCCACCTGCGGAAGCCCTGGCCAAATTTGAAAGGATCAATAGTTTTAATGGTTAAACTTACATACAACTGTTAACTGTGTCTTGTGAATCAGTATAAACTGAACTATTGTGGAACTGTGATTCGTGGACTAGAAGTTACTCAATAGTTTTAATAATGATTAAATTGATGTAAACTGTTAACTGTGTCTTGTGAATCAGTATAAACTGAACTATTGTGGAACTGTGACCCGTGGACTAGAATTTACTCGATAGTTTTAATAAGGATTAAATTGATGTAACACTGTTAACTGTGTTTTTGTGAACCCAATCTAAAACTGAACTTTCATGGAACTGTGACCCTTTGACTAGAATTGGTTAAATAGTCCACTCAGTGACATCAACTTCTGCCGTTGAGGTGAACCCCTTAAATGGTGAAATTGGGTTGTTAGATTGTGACCACATAATACTGTAACCTCTCTACCTTTGCTATCTTTTGTATTTTTAATAAATAATAAATTGATAATTAACCTTCTTGGTCAGCTACAATGTGTTAAGTATTGTTTAATTAACTGCGACAATAAAGTTATATGATTTACTATCGAGGGTGAAGCCCGAGATTGTTTTATCATATAACTTCGAGTGACTCTCGTCAATTTGGAAATAGACTTGTTTCTTTTGAAGTAGACATCTAAAAACTACTGTATGTTAGGTGCCATTAAAATTTACGTCAAGTGTCGCGTTCGGTCACAATTGTGCTCTAAAGTAAAACTTTTTTCAGTGTTATCTTGCGAACGAAACATGATGAAGGGCTGAAAATCCGACTGAATATATTTAATACTAAGTTGCATTTCCTGATAAAAGAATTTTTCACTAAAGCACTCGGATAGCGTGTTATAGACGTTAGGCTATTTAACTTCAAACGGTGTCCATTTTATCAGCCTGTCTTTTCATGAGTCAGGAAGAATTTTGATAATTCATACAATGTTGGCTATAGCCTGATATTTTGATATACTTCGATGTACATCGTAGTTTGTCTGTTTTAGCGAATGAGCTCATTTCAAGCGGTAATCTGTAGCTCTTCATCATTTGACAGAACCACACAGGACTTGCACCAAAAGATTAAACAATTTTACATTGTTGCAGTACAATTTCAAAATTATTCAAAATATTGCATACATTGATAGAGTGTTAGCTATTGGTGACGATTTAATGTTTATTTTGTACTTTTTCGAACATTTACATGAACTATCCTTTCAGTTCATAGTTTATTCACATTATCCTAAGTTTTTCGCAAATATCTCCCGAACAGTAACTCTGGTCGATAAATAATTATATTTTTAGACTCAGCATAAAAAATAAACAACAAAAAATTATTTTCAAAGTGATCTGACAATCTGAAAAGGCAGCTTTTGACTACCTGCTTTAAGGTTATAAGCTTGTGGAATTGTTCAATCAATAAATTAAATCTAAGAAAACCGTTGTAAAGGTACTGCATCTGAACCATATCTGCTTTTTAACTTCTTGAGTGCAAAAGGCGAAACCAATCCAAACGACAATCCAATGAAAAGAAATAAAAAGATCACACCAATTGATGAGGTTCCATTTGATGAAGCTTGATCATTTGACTGTTTACCGTTATGGTTTGGGTTGAACTCTATTCTTTCATAATTTAAACAACCATTTGTCTGAGTTAATTGAGCATTTGCATCTTGAATGGTGTATCCAGTGAGTTGACACACATTTTTTTCTCCTTGTGAGCAAAAATTGATTGATTTACATTTAGTTGAAGTTGATGAGGCCTCATCAATTGAGTCCCAGTGAGCACAAAATGATGCACATTGATCTAAGGTTAAATCTATCTCGGTGTGGGCAACCTTTCCAACCAATTGAGATCCAGTCAATTTAAATTGATGTGAAACTGAAGCTATCGACAAAATGAAATTATTAATATATAAATTATATCACAAGATAGATACTTACGAATATAGATATCACAGTCTTCTGAAATGTTTGACTTAATTTCATTTTGACTATTGACAGAGTAGCATAGCTGATTGTTACAATATTGAAATGAGTGGCAATCATCAGATGAAAAACATTGACTAGCACAATCTTCAACATTTGACTTGACCTCACCGAGAACATTTAAATTTACAAATTTTCTTGAAGATATTTTCTTGTAATTGAAAAGCACATTTCGTCGATTAACTGTACAGTATTTATCATTAGTAATTATTAAAGCTTCATCGGATGTTATATTAAAATCAGCTGCCACTAAGCACTCAACAGAACTGCTTGAGTAACAGTATGAGAATAGAGTACAATCAAGTTGATCTGAATTTTCACAGGCTCGATAACATTCACTAAAGCTGCCGACTTTAACTGGAATAATCAAACTGTCAGGATTTTGTCTATTTAGCATTGCACCTTCCTTAACAATTGAAAAGGATTGTCTATTGGCTGTTTCTATTGTGTCCGTTGTAACATCCTTGATATCTTGAAAACTGTAAGAAAATGTCGTTGAAATGGTTTCATTCTGATCAACCAATTCGATATTTAAATAAGTATATCGATCCAATAATGTTTCATAAACTTGTTCCGGTGAAATTTGCCTTTTTAAATGAAGTAAATTGCTAAAGGGAATGTAAAAGATTGTAGATGGATCAGTTGATGATTTGTGCACTTCACTCTCCAAAATGGAAATATCTTTGATTCCTATGCATGTCTGTAACTTTTCACAGTAAACAATAGCCCTGAAAAAAATGTTAAATAAAATTACTATCTGAGATTAAAAAGCTAATATGATTAACTCACTTGATTTCAGTATTAGAAGCTAAAAAATCCAAACACTCTGCCGCATTGGCAATCTTAAAAGGGTAGTTTTCCCGAATCAAGAAATTTATATCAAGGCTAGCATTGGTTTTCTCAAACGAATCTGAAACGAATATAGTTGTTAGATTGTTCAAGTTGCCATGAATTTTCTAAAGCAAAAAATACCTTCTAGCTTTGGTACATTATCGATGTCAATCATGGCCGTAACAATATTTTCCTCACCAAACAAAATATCGATATCTACTATTCGCAACGGCGATAAATTCATTTCACTGGTTAAAAGCTTTTTGATTGATCCTCTTAATTGGTTAACATTTCTTTCAGCATATTTCAGGCCTTCCACTCCTATTACAAAACAGAAATTTAAATTATGTAAAGTAAGTGAGTATTAAAACAATTATGTAAAGTAGTGATTTTACCTTCATTAGGCTTGAAATGCAATGCTAACGTTTTACGATCTTTCCCATCTTTGCTACAATCTTTGATTTGAAACGAGCCTTGATATTGTTCCTCGGGTATATTCACTTGGAAGTCATGGAAATCTCTTCTTTTTGACATCATTAGATTAAATTTATTCTAATAATAGATGAAAAGCAAATTAATAAACCAAAGTTGACAAAAAAAGATTAAATCTGACCGTTGCATCTTTTATGTAGTATTTTTTTACAGCAGCAATCGGTATTGAATGATCTACATGACTTCTCATTCCGTGCGAGTCAGCCTGTGTGATAAAATCATCAAATTGAACAATGATAAGATATTAATGGGATACTTTAGTTTGTACCAATATTAATAATATATTCACCGGAGTTGCAAAATAATGAGTTGTGACAACTTTGTCCATGTTTGTTTGGGAAACCTTTACATTATAATGCGTTGATTCCCAACAATCAACAGTGAATGGCCATTCATTGGGCTGTTCATGATCACAAGAAGTTAAATATATACATTAGTTACAGAAGAAATAGTATTTGGTGATTGTTATCGGCCCAAGCAAGTAATAGATTTGTAAGTTACCATGTAGATATTTCCAACATATCGATCTCCTTGGGTCCAGAAAATTTCCTTCAAAGTAAATGATCCTTCACTATTTATTCCTGGTGTATGAATATCTAGATGCGTTGATTGACAGGAGCCGAGTTTACTATCAAAACGATAACCAATACCGAGATCATAATCGTATAGATTCGCAGTTGTAGGTGAACCATAAATATGACTATTAACACGTAGAATATCCAACTCTGTATCAACATAAACCTATTTTGAATGAAAAAATGTTTTAATTGACTGTAAAACCAACCGACTGATTGTTACAAATTACTTCGATTTTATTTTCCTTCGGCGAAGCTTGAAAACTCGAGTTCAAGTCATATGTTGTTTCAGTTATGGCTAAATAAAATTGATGTGCAGACGATTTTATATTAGGAAATGGCTTATTCGTTTGAAAATAAAGTTGGCAACCGATACCAGGGGTTATCTATAATTGAGTCCATTAAACAATTCATTAGACAAGAAATCGAACAAATTCACGTCACTTACCTCAACCAATTCATCAAGTTTAACGTCGGTATAAGTCAATGAATAAATGTCAAGGATAACTTTTGAAGTAACTTTCGAACCAGTTTTTGAATATTCGAAAACAACCCGAATTGGCTGACGTAGACCAGACTCTAAGTCAATTTCAGCTAGAAAATTTAGAAACAATAATAGAGATTATATTCGAAATATAAAACTGATTTACAATGACAGTCTAGATCATTGAACTTTAATTATTGATATTATTAAATACTCTCTTCATTAGGTAATAATTTTATGAGCCCAACTGCTTGATGCCAGAGTCAATAGCATTAACTCTGAATGCCGAGCTTATTTGCAACAAATACATGCAAAATTATGAGGAAACATCAGGTTTCCTTATAATTTTTGCCGATCCATTATCAATCCAATTTTTATGTCTATCGATAAAAAATTTCATTTCAAGTTCATTTCATGAAGTTTTCGCGGTACATGTACCTTACTGGATTCAATAGCAGGCAAAAAACTAGATCCACTCATATTAACCATTGAACATTTAATACTAATCTTTTTTAGGTGATTTTCTGATTTTTTCAAAAAGCTGTATTGTTTTTATCAATGAATTCAATCAAACTCGTTTTACTATAAGATATTGGTAACAGTCTCGATCTGAGGACAAAGGCTGGGCTTCTACACCTGTTTCAAAGACTTTTAAATTATTATCCAATAACTGATGTAACTTTAAATGATGAGGATATAATACAAAATATTATTGAGTTGATTGCTTGTTACTTCAAAAATCCTTTTCTTACTAAAATTTAAGTTATTTTATGATATTATAATATTTAACAACTAACAAAAATTATTCAATGCAATATACAGTCCATTAAACTAATAATATTTTGTTAACTCAAACCAATGATCAATGGTGCCATTGGTTCACAAAGTGTGAAATATTAAACATACAGTAGGTCTCAAAAATAACCAACCACTGTTAACTTTTGATTGCACGATGATAATTGAAAGATATTTGGTAAAATATTAGCACATCATCAGTTAAATTTGCAGCAATCAAAAAAAAATTTATAAATAGTTAATTAATTGATTTTTTTGGAAAATTAAGTCAAAAAAAAGGCATGGAAAAACGAAGAATGAAACTTTAACACATTTTTCGAGTATGGACTCTGATTTAATTAAGCAAAAATATCAAATTCATTGAATTTTTTTGATCATCAAATCAAATATCAGATAAAAATGTACCTAAATAATGAAAATTGCATGAATGAAAACCCAATTTGATGACCTTAGGTCACAAAATGCGAAAAAAACGTGGAAAGTTAGCGAATTTGATTTCGAGAAAAATTAATACGTTAATTATAATTAATAATTATCAAACCACATTTCGCTAATTCCGTATAGTCTATTCTACATAAAAAATAAACATTTCATGATATTACCTGCTATTTAGAAAAGTTAACTATGGTTGGTTATTTTTGAGACGCACTGTATGTAAAAGCCCGGCCTTTGTCCTCAGATCGAGACTGTTACCAAGATATTATAAGATGCGAGCCTAAAATACATTGTATATTGCCTGATGAAGCGTGCATTCAATTTAGAGATCTAATCATTGCACTGGCTAGTTAATGTGAATAGATTATGTGAATAATGTTTATGATTGAACCAATCATGATAATTAAAACAATCAAAACTTGAAATGCTCGTACTTACTTTTGAAGAAGAAAATTACTCTCAAATTGGGTCCGATTGTGGTTGAAAAGCTTTGTACTTCCATTCCTCTAATTTCCTCCGTCGACTCTTCTACCTGTAAATTAAAGAAAACACTTTCTTGATGATGTTAAAAACTTATCTTCGCTCAACAAAATTACCCATTTAAATGCAAATGTATCAAAACGATAGATTAAAGATGGACCAAACGGTAAAATCATCTCTACGAGATCATCCGTTACTCCGGGTAACACACTACTCCACCTGGTGGTTCCGAAAGAAGATATTGCGCAACGATTTTCTTGATAAAAAGGAAACATTTGGATATAAACATTCATCAATTAATTTCTGTTCAATTTAATCATAAAACTGATGACCATACTTCACCATCGTATATCCCGTCAATTTAGTCAGTCAAATTCAAACGGGTACATGCTTAGTTCATATTCAGCAATAAATTTATTGAGATTGAGGCGTTTTTGCTCCTTATTAATATCAACTGAATCAATGACTACTGGAATTTTCTTATCGACATTGACTACTGTTTAATAAAGGCGTTTTAAATGTAAAACAAGCAATACTCTGATGATGAGACTGATAAATAAACGGGTGAAAAATTTCAACTCGATGAAAGCAAATGGCATGGCAAAAAGGCCACTATCAGTACAATTTAAACTTACCAGTGATAATTATCCGATGGTTATCGCGTTTTTCATGGTAAAAAATGTCAATTTTGGATGAACTTGCATCTGTCACTGAGATTTTACCGTGAATTTGAGATTTGGCTGCTAATTGCTCACTTATTTGCCATTGTTCAAGGGTTAACTGGATAAGATTAAAAGTAAAACCAATTTTGTCTATTAACTAATACATGCTAATTTATATCATCTTACCGCGTTAGTTAATGTTGCACGGAAAAGCACATTTTCTTGTGGCACTACCATAATAAAATCAGTGAGTCCTAAACCTTTGAATACATCATAAATTACCAATATAGCAATAGTTTTAAGTTATTATATTTTGTTGTTGATCTTTACCTTGAATGAATCCAAAAATTGACGCTAATGTAAACAACGAATAAAACATTTTCACTTTTAAATCAACATACAAAAACATGTACAGTAAAGCTTAAACTGGCTTTATAACTTTTTAATACTTTGTGGGTTTGTGATCAGTTAATGATTTTAAATCATAATGAGTTAGAGTCTCATTCTCGTTACATTTAAGGCCCATTGTGATTAGATTGACAAAAGATTTTGCTCTTCGGGAAAATTATTCACTTTCTCATCTGTGATCACCTATCTACATTTAATCAAACAATGGTAAGTTTCAATCCAGTTTTTACATTTTTTATTATATAAAGGTTCATGTATCGAATCAGTTTCTTTACTTGACCCGTACTTTTAATTTAACTATGAAACATGTTAATGCGATGAGATGTTTTACTATTAGGATTGAGTGGCAAAACAGCTATAACAGTTAATTAGATACTGTTTGTTGTTTGTACCACTGTTTGATCAGTTTGACGGGGACTGTTGTTTCAATGCTGGTATTTCACTTATCAACATTGTATATTGTAAATTGTAAATTTAACTAAAATGACTACAGTTTGATTTCACTTTAGTCTAAACTTGTCCATTCTGTCAAGCCTTTATCTTTTGATGTCGCTAATTCAGAGTTTATTTGTTATCTTTTAGAAAAAGTTTAAAATATTACTAATAATTTGCGCTTACAGTTTCATGTTACTTTTTTTATACATAACAAAGATGATAATCTATGCTTGTTTATGAGTCAAATTCACTTTTAATTTAGTATCAGATACTTTTAGATTTGTTAACTCGATTCTTTCACTATTTACTTCATCTTTTCCATTATGTCTGTACACTTGAAGCTACTATTGAAATCATATCTCAATACTTAATTCCACCCTTGATACATCTATTTTTAATGATCTTTTTATAATAAGTAAGTGTTTACATCTCAGTATATATCAAATTGGTCAATAGCAAGTGAAGTAGTACCGACTGAATAATCAATAACCTTCAACATGTTTACATTGATAAATTATTTAATTTTAACAGTGTTTAACCTTTTGCTTATCTCAGTGAATAATTATGTATATTGTGATTGTATCTTCAGATCAACGTGTGATGACATTCAAAACAAGTTTATGTTAGATCTCAAAATTCCATGTGTATATAATGGAGCTCCTCAGCCCATTACCAATGAGGCTACTTTACGGTCGCTTCAAGAGATCTGTCCATATCTTGATCCAGGTAAATTGACTTTACTTTTTAACTATCTTAAACCAATTCTTTGATCATGTATTCTCTTTTCTGTCTCTTTAGTAAATAATCCAACCCTGTGTTGTGATGAGGACCAAATCGATATTTTAATAGACCAATTGGCTCTGCCAAGAGGAATGCTGGGTCGTTGTCCATCATGTTTCTACAATTTTGCCAATTTTTTATGTCACATGACATGTTCACCAAAACAGTCAGAATTTTTGAGACTTGATGAAGCCAAACCATCGGAAAAATTTCCTGACAAACAACAAGTATCTTGGATCTCATACGCGATTGAGGAGAAATTTGCTCAAACCTTTTTTAATTCATGCGTTAATGTCTTGGCACCAGGTGCTAGCTTTAAACCAATCCATTTAATGTGCGACCAATGGGGTGACCAATGTAATGCTCATCGACTTCTTGAATCTATTGGAAAGAATGATTCTTCGCCATTTGGAATAAATTTTCATTATTTTCCTGATTCGGCTGAAACGTCAATCTCGCCAGTTCAGCTTTCATCAACTCAGTGTTTTGAGCGTCCCGGAGTACCTAATAAAACTGCCTGCTCATGTTCAGATTGTCCAATTGTTTGTAAACCTCTACCTCGACCCGAAGCTCATGAAAGATTTTGCCTTTTGGGCACAGATGGTATGACCTTAGTAATGTCATGTGTGTTCATAATTACAACGACGGCAGTGATTATTTATTACACTTATTACCAGCGAAAAACAGACTTTATCAAAGGTATAACGAATTATTGTTGAAAAGAAATTTTTATAATAGTAAGACCTTGGTTCATAGATATGTACATTTGCATTTTGTTGTCTTTAAGCAGATGACACTGGATCCTATCCAATGGCTAGTTTCGATGATCCCACTAACTGTTAAGTGCCTTCTACTAATTTATTTTAACCCAATCAGTTTAAGTCAGCATCATATTGAACACTAATCCCCAACCTCTCTATTCCAATACATTTATTAATAGAAGGATATTCTTTCTAATTATTTAAATCATTTCAGATGAAACCATGGTTAACTTGAAATCATCAACAGTGACCAATAAAGGGATTGGCTCAAGATTAGAAAACTTTCTTGAACATTACTTCAAGAAGTGGGGATACATTGTTGCATCCAGACCCTCTTTGACTATAGTTATTGGAGCTGTTTCAATTTTAATAACAGGTCTTGAGGTTGCAAACATTTCTTCCAAAATAACCTCAGATCCAGTTGAACTGTGGAGTTCACCCGAAAGTCATGCTCGTCAAGAAAAACTGTTTTTTGATACAAATTTCGGACCATTTTATCGTGTTAGTCAATTGATTATTAAGAAAACAACGAATGAACCTAACTTTGCTTATTCTGCGAATGGCAAGAATTATTCATTCAATCCAATTTTTGATAAAGAATTTTTATTTAAGACTCTTGAACTTCAGAAAGAACTAACATCACTTGAAGCCGTTTTAGATGGTCAAACAGTTGAATTGTCTGACATCTGTTTTAGTCCTTTAGCTAATGGTAAATGTGCCATTCAAAGTGCCATTGGCTGGTTCCAAACTAACGCTACTCGTCTCGAAGATGATCCTGTTACAAACTATTCTTATTTAGATCACATTATTTCGTGTCTTAGTAATCCATTTGCGCCTGATGATAATTTGAAACCGTTTCATTATCCTTGTTTATGTGAATATGGAGGACCAGCTTTACCCAAAGTTGCACTAGGAGGTTTCAATATTGCTGATTCCCAAAAAGATGCCGCTGACGCTTATACTCAGGCTACATCACTTGTGATAACAATTTTGATCAATAATCATGCCAATAAGGGTGAAAATAAAAAAGCAGAAGCTTGGGAACAAGTATTTTTGGATTACTTGCATTCATTCAATCACACTAGATTTCCTGATTTTGATATTGCTTATTTTTCAGAGGTAAGCGATTCTCCATTTTCAAAACTTCATTAAATCATTTATTATTTTTTTCAATATTTCTAAAAGAGATCAGTTCAAGATGAAATCAATCGTCAAAGTTTATACGATGTATCAACTATCATTGCGAGTTACTTGGTAATGTTCGCTTATGTATCCTTAACTTTGGGTAGAATTTCTCGAAAAAGTGATTTTTTTGTGCACTCAAAAATTGGTTTGGGTCTCATCGGTATAACAATCGTTATTGCCAGCGTTTTATCATCTATTGGTTTGATGATTCTTTTAGGATTTAATTTAACTCTCATCATTATGGAGGTTATTCCCTTTTTGGTTTTAGCTGTCGGAGTAGATAATATTTTCATTCTTGCTCAACACATACAGGTAAAATTAATTAAAATAAAAATTGATAAAAATTAATGAAAATGTATTTCTCTTTTCTTTTTCAATCTTAGCGTTATAATCCTAAACAAAATGAGTCCTCTCAAGATCAAGTAGCTAAGGTTTTAGGAAAATGTGGACCATCTATTCTTATGGCCTTTGCCTGTGAAGTTACATGTTTCTTTATTGGAGCTTTATCAACTATGCCCGCTATCCGAATGTTTGCATTGAATGCGGCATTAGCTCTTTTGATAGACTTTCTACTACAAATGAGTGTCTTCATTGCAGTTTTATATCTTGATTTGGAAAGACAAAAATCATCTAGATTTGATATTCTATGTTGCTTTAAATCATCTAAAACCATCGATCCTGATCCAACGTCTGATGATGTTGAAGCTGGATTGCTTCACAAAATTTTTAAAGATCATTATGCACCGTTCCTTATGAAAGATAAAGTTCGTTTAGTTGTATCCATTGGTTTCACTCTCTGGGTTTGTTCATCTATCGCTGTTGTAAACAAAATTGAGGTTGGATTAGATCAAGAATTATCAATGCCTCATGATTCTTACGTCCTTAAATACTTTAAATCTCAGAAAAATGATTTACGTGTCGGTCCTCCTGTTTATTTTGTTGTTGGTGGTAAATTTGATTACTCTGATAACTTTCACCAAGAAGTTATATGTGGGTCCAGTTACTGTAGTGAAAACTCCCTATTTAATCAAATCAGTCAAGCATCACGAGAACCCGAATCTAGTTACATTGTTGATACTCCTGCTTCATGGCTTGATGATTACTTCGATTGGGCTGGGACATCATCTTGTTGTCGACTTTTCAAAAATGATACAAATCGATTCTGTCCATCTACATTGAAAGATATTAACCGAAATAATAAATGCAAGAATTGTCAGCTTAAGGGTGATGAAGAAATGATAAAGACTACTCAATTTTACAAGTTTCTACCTGATTATCTATCAGACATACCAACTGTCTCTTGTCCTAAAGCTGGTCGTGCTGCTTATGAATCATCCGTAAAATTAGATGAAAATAATTATGTATTGGCTAGTCATTATAGTACTTATCATTCACCTCTAGTCAAATCAAAAGATTTTATAGAAGCAATGAAAAGTGCTCGTTTCCTAGCATCAAACATTGAACGAGCAGTATCAACCGCCTTAAAACCAGGCGAAGAAGTTAAAGTATTTCCATATTCTCTTGTCTACGTTTATTACGAGCAATACCTTACTATCTATGGTGATTCTATCAAGAGTCTTGCCTTATCAATCACAGCTATTTTCTTGGTATCCTTTGTTTTATATGGATTTGATATTAAATCATCACTGATTGTCGTTTTCACCATTATATGTATCGTAATTAATCTTATGGGAATGATGTATTGGTGGGACATTTCACTCAATGCCTTATCTTTGGTTAATCTTGTTATGGCTTCTGGTATTTCAGTTGAATTTTGTTCACATATAACTCATGCTTACCTATTGAGTAATCAACCAAGTCGTGTTGCGCGATCACAAGAAGCCTTGGCTTCAATGGGTTCATCTGTTTTATCTGGAATCACATTGACTAAATTTGCCGGTATTTTGGTATTAGCTTGGTCAACATCACAAATTTTCGTTGTATTTTATTTCCGAATGTATTTCGGTATTGTTATTATTGGAGCACTTCATGGCCTTGTTTTATTACCAATATTGTTGAGTATTTTTGGAGGCAAACCGAAACTGAGCAGTTCTTTCCAAAGGGAAATAATGTGATCAGAAATTTTTATTGAATAAAAATTATTTTTTTAATTACTCGATAATAACCTCACAATTGATTTTAAAAATATGTTTATAATATTCTAAAATGCAGGACTATTATTTAATGGAGAGATTGGTGATTATTAATCACCAGTTATTACAAGATATTAATTGAAATATCCTTCAGATTAATCACTAACTTCAAGATTGATTAGGCTCGAACATCACCTTGTCTCCGACTTTTCAAAAATGACACAAATCGATTCTGACCATCTACATTGACAATAAATGTATTTACCTAAATAATAAGTGCAATAATTGTCAGCTTAAGGGTGATGAGCAAATGATATATAAAATATATTAAAACCGTAACACTAGGAATTTTATTATAAAACAAATACAATTCTTAGGATCAAGTTTCAAGCAGTAACAATTTCATCGACAATTTCTTTAAGAATTATATTTTCAATGTTCAATTTGTCAATTTCTTTCTCCAGATTTTCTATTTTAACTCTTAAATCCTGTTGATCTTCAGTTAACTGATTTGTTTTTTCAACCAAATTAGCCACAAATTCAGCACAGTTGTGATTTCCTATTGGCACTAAACAAATACGACAAACGGCTCGCACATTTGGACTCATTCCACAATTATCAAGATGAGTTGAATAATCGCTGAAGCGAACAAAAGAATCGCACATTTCATATTTGCACTTCACAAGTAAATTGTCTCGTCGTTGAACACTTCGTCCATTTGATATTTCAACAGGCAATGGCTCAACAGAATCTCGTAAATATTCTGACTCATTGCATCTTAACGGACATTTTTGATATTCATCATGCTGTATGGCCTCATCAAAACATGATTGACAAAATATTGCTTTACAAGCAGACTGAAGACTAGTTTTATGAACAACTGGATTCTCAGCAACACACAGACAAAAAATACAGACATAATCATGCCAAGTACCAATGTCGATTAATTGGCTGTTATCGATGAAATACTGAGTATCACTGAAACTATCACGAACAGATAATCCATTCAAAGGCATTTTACACGGATTTGTAAGCCAGAGTCAGCTATATTAATTTTTGTTAATTCAAAACCAGAGACGTTTTTAAAACAAAATCTAACTGTTGGAGTTGAACAATCATTGATGATTGAATGATCATTAAAGGGAAACATGTAATTTGATTATTTTCAAAATCAATTAAAATTGAACTGCAGATCTATCTATTCGCTGACTCACTATAATAACAAAGTTAATTTGCAGATTTGTTGAGATCAAATCTCTAAAATAAATGATCTTACACTTCATCTGACAGAATGATACCTAAAACTGTAATTAAAATTGTTTATTAAATTATCTTATAGAACCAATATTTGCAACATGAACATAAGTATCTTTACAACATCACAAATTTTCGTTGTATTTTATTTCCGAATGTATTTCGGTATTGTTATTATTGGAGCACTTCATGGTCTTGTTTTATTACCAGTACTGTTTAGTGTATTTGGAGGTGAAATAGTGTGATCATAAATTTTTTATTGAATAAAAAATACTTTAATTGCTTAGAAAAAGTGCATCAAAATTCATTTAACTTGTCTCATTGTAGATATCATTATATTCAGTTATGTTATTATGAAACTGGAGATTATTTATGCCTTGGAATTGCTGATGGAGATTCATTAGCAGATGAAAATAAAAATGCATTTAACTGTACGTTGTAATACAATTCAGACCGTAGTTTAACCACATTTGATGTTGATTATTGTTTCATGATGTATCATTTGGTACATCACCTTCACCCTTAACAAATGTCTTCCCAGAAATGACGAAAGCAAGCAAAGTTTCTAGATATTTGTTCGAAGTTTTCCCATTTACCATTTGATGCTATTTTATTTTATTTTATTTGGATTATCATATTACAAAAGGAGCGGTACCAAAAACTTTGACTTTCGAGTTAAGAGTAGAGACTTGTTGGGTGTTTAATGGCATAAAAACCGCGTCTATTATTGCTATCGAAAAATTTCTCTGATCTACAGTTCCCGAAGAAAATCGAAAAAACATTATTTGAAAATATGGGCTACAATATATTTGAATAGTAAATCATTCAAGATAATACAGAAAATGTCAGAGCACTGTATTACTTATGCTGAGTTTATAATTGATTCATAAAGGCGAATAGCTACTCAAGCATAGTTATTATTATAATATGATGTCTTAGAACAATATTCATGATTAAATTAATGCAATAGATTTCCGCAGGCATTCAATCATATTGTGAAGATATCTCAGCGCTGGCCCTTTATTGTTGTCCTTTTTATGACTTTTCAAATAGCCTGAGGGCAAACATCTGCACTCTAATTCCTTTTCCCTGTATCTCCCTCATTTTTAAAATAAACAAGTAGGAGATAAACAAGAGAGTTTTTTTGGGACAGTTGGTTGGTATTCAATAATGGACGGACTTAAAAAAACTTATTTCTTAAAACAAAAGTACTTTGTAATTTTCCTGCTTTTCTTTTTTTATTATTCAACCCACATCAATCTATATTTTCACATGGAGGTTCCACCGAGATCTTGGTAATCTACGGAGATTCTACGAAAGAGAATCTAAAGTTCACTCCACGGGCCTAAGATGTTCAATCTCTTAAATTAATTCATTTTTTTGTTTGGTGTTCCTTTCCGATACGGCCAACGGTCCGAATTTCGAGTCGTCATCAGTATGATCAACCCTACCACCGAATTGGATTCCAATAGAACCACCGTTCACCAAACCATAACTCCGAGGGGCCCGAAAATTCAAAACTTCGATGGTTGCAACCAGAGTTAACCAATTTATCACAGACTTTTAAAGTCTAGCTTTGACGGTTGGTTGGCCTGATCGAAATAAGGTGAACCATGTGCCAATGTACCTCGAGGGTTCAGCTAAAAAGTGGTTTTAAGAGGTAAGACCGCGTTTGGCTAGTATTACTTGGGACACCTTAGTGAGCGAAATGAGAAGATTCTTTCTCCCTTCAGACTACGTGATCCGTTAAGGAACCGGCGTCAACTTAGAAGTGAACCTGTGTCCTCCTACATCGTTGACGTACGAGATTTGTGTAACAATGTGAATCCAGACATGACAGATAAAGAAATTTTGGAGTTCTTGTCAACTGGAATGTTACCTCAGGTAAAAAGTAAGGTACACGAATGGGAACCAACAACAGTTCGTGAATTCATCACTCATGCCAAGAAGGCTGAAAGGTCACAATCTATCTCAAGTGATAGTGATTCGTTGGGTTTATCAATGAGGTCAACAAATGAACAATTAGAAAAAACTGACATACTTCTGCTGGAGGAGTAATCGCCCAGGACATCATCAGAGTAACTGCCGAGTGAATTGATTTTTTCGGAATAATTTTCAACCTCAGTATCATCCGAATCCACAGCCATACGGTCATCAGCCCAATCAGGGTGCATTCCACCCGCAACCCCTTTATACCAGTATCAACCACTATCTTGACAGCCTGTTCCGTATCAACGGGCACAACCTCCAATTTAATAGCAACACTAACGCACAGAGGGACCTTCATATCCTTCAGGCAACAGAAATCGTGCGAATTGTCCCCAAAAAAACTCACACTGCGCCTCCTCGAAATCACCACTTTCAGAGTAACAATTCCACTCACGATAAGAACCGAATGGCAACTTCAAACGAGCCAAGGGCTCCAACAAATCATCTAATCTCACAAGAGAAAATAATGACACCGAAGGACCGACACATATTTTGCCAGACCCGAGTAGGGTCAGTTTCAGTGCGTGCTATGGTTGACACGGGCTCAGTTGTGTCAATCATAAGGCGATCAAAATTGCCTAATCCTCGAGCAATTTTTAACTAGTCTGAGCGAAGCAAAGACTTATAAGATCACGTCCTACACTTCAGAAATGTCAAATTTGGACAACGGTTTCGCAGAAACCGTTGCTACCATACTATTCAAAAAACACCAGACATTTTAAACAAGTGTACGCAGATCTGACATGATGCTTATCAATAATAAAATGTCACGTCATTTTTATAGCCCAGAACGAGTTTTTCAATGAAAATACGATAAAATCATAACAGTTCTGACTGCTGCAAAAAATTCAAGGTGAATAGCGTGAACTATTTTCTTTATGATAGACGCATGTTTTCTGAAAAATAATTTCCATTTCCTGAAGCATGTATTAAAAGACCGATTTCGAAGAAGTCTTTAAATCTTGAACTTTCACTATTGAAGTTAATTTATATCATGTGCGTGACCGATTTATTGCTGTAATACTAAAAACTTCGCGCATATACAAACCCATTTTAGTAAAGTAAGTTAAAAACCTATTTTCTTCAAATTTTTAAAATTTTTTCAGCTCTGTTTTCAACGTTTTTTGTGCATACAAGCAGTCTTTACAACACCAATACAACACGTTTTTATTGTTTAAATGACTTCAAACTTATTCTATTTTGTAAAGTAAGTGAAAAACCTATTTTTTTCAAATTTTCAAAATTTTTGTCAGGGATGATTCTTGGGCCAATTTAATTCATTCTGACAATGAGATGCTGCCATTATTCATTGCTATATCAATAGACCAGATCATATGACACGTCTTTCTCTTTATAGTTTTGCCGGTAGGTTTAGATACTCATCTGGTGCATATGTTATGCGTAGAAAACAAGCTATTGTGCGAATATTCCCGAGACTAGAACTGGGAACAACAACAAATGATAGTGAAAAGTATCACAAATTGCTTGCTACTGCATTTTTACCATGAAGAATTTCAACTGAAACATTAATAGAGGCCCGTACATTATCAAGAAAAGACGTGGAATAAACTCATACCTGTTATATTTGGCTGACGGATTAGAACAAAATTTGATGCTGTACACGTAAGTAGACTAAAACCCTATGTTGAAAGAAACCAGAGAAGAAGAACCAATAGTGAAACCACGAATGATGGTCCAATTATTAATGAATCGGTCGATGTTTCGCCAGATGAGTCTGAACCATAAATTGACAGAATCATCAATAATGCCCCATTAATTCCGACAGCCCCCGAGGTTCCGGACATATTGTCATCACCTTCACCTCAAAACTCACCAATGCACAGTGAGGAAAGCAGCATCAGAGACCTGCGTTAACAGCAGACAGTGTGCTTTGCCTTGGTTTTTGGAGCTCTACAAAAAGTGCACCCAGAAATCTGGCGAAAGTCTCCACAATCATTAGTAAAAGGTTTTCTTGAAATAGAGGTTAAAGTGAAATTCCATCCTAAATGTACAGCTTTCTTAACAGCTATGAACGCTCTTGATCTAGAAACTGGATACATTCATCGCTGGTATATTTGGAATATGCAAAGTGGATTCGAGGAGCCTATTAGTTCTATGCTACCGATATTTAACAAACCCCGAGAAGAAGACGTTCACTCACTATAGCAGCATTAGGAGTGGTCTCTATTCTCGCTACATTCTCACTCAATATGGGTGCAGTAAGTTTAGATGAGGCATTAGAAAATAAACATGAAATTGATCGAGTAAGACGTTTATTGGCGACGGGAATGGGTGAAGTTCAGATGATAAGAAAAAGCTCACTGCACGTTAGTGCAGCGACTACGAGTGCGATCAATGAATTACAAAGGTTAACAGAAGAGATTAGAACACTATAAAAGCACAAATTCGAATTAGATAAAAAGATACCATATGCAGCACATACAATTTCGATATTGACACATAGAGTCATGACATCAAGATTATTAATGCAGCAAGTGGGAGAAGAATGGGAGAAAGATCATTTTAGCTTTGCGTTTTCGGAGCTTTTTAACATAACGAAGCCTTGTCGGAAGAACTGCGACATCTTGACGGCAAGAAATCTTAAGTGTCACTATGACAAAAAGTCAAGTTTAGCTACATTTAGTTTCACCTTAGCCGAGGCATAACAAAATTTCCCCGCGCTGGAAGCTAACCCATTCAACTTCTTTACTCACGATCCGAATACAGGTGATTTTTGTCGTTTCACTTATACTGGAGCAAAACACGTTATATTTAACGAAAACACCAAGTGTATTGCAACACTGCCGCTACATTACAACAGCCATCATCAAAATCTCATCCTTTCTCTAGAAGCCTTAACCTGTTCTAACAATGAGTACTGTAACACAACAACAAGCTGGCAGCAACATGATTGTACCTCATAGAAATATATCACGGAAACTGATGTTGTACAAATCAAACCAGTAAATACCAATAATTTTGTTTATTGTAACGGATTTAACATTTCAGTTTACAATCGGACTGTTAGGTGTCCGGAATACCCTTTCTCGATAAACGTGCAGCAGAGTTTCACAACTGGCCCTTTAACTTACAATTACAAACAATCCCAAGTAAGTAAATTCACACTTATTTTGACCAAAAAATCAACGCCATCTAGAGAGAAGTGAGGTAATTTCGACCAAACGATCAAATGAAAAATCGTCTGATTTAGATATTCAGTAAATCATGATTAGAAAAAAGTTACCTCGTTTACCATTGTGTGAAAAATTAAATATAATTGATGAATGTCAATCAAATAGTGAAATAGATGTTGCTAAAAAGCATGGAGTTACAAAAGCAAACGATTTCAAATCGTTGGAGAAGCGCTGGTTTTCTCTAGATGGCGCTGATTTTTTGGTCAAAATAAGTGTGAATTTACTGTACTAACTAAATGGGACGTTGAACCAGGAATAGCCTGAAGGATAAATTTTGCTTTCTCACAAGACATTCACCATTTCAACTTCACGGACACCTTGAATAAATTGAAATTGGACAGATTGAATACTCTCTGAATACACACAACGAGCCCTCCTCAGATAGAGATGAGCCCTCGTAAACCGGATACTACCACCAACCGTCTCCCGATGTTTTTCTTTTGATCTAATTTAAATTTCCAAGCACATCCCTGAGTTGTCTTGATATTTTGGACTTAGAAGATTTTTTCAATGCCAAGCTAATATCCCGGTATTTAAACTTGTTTGGATCAATCCTGGGACATTCTACGGACCTTCCTAGGTCGATCAGCTTTGTGATTCTCAATCCGACCATCAGAAGGAGGAAACCATGCTGCTTGCCTACAATTCGTAAGCTTACAATTGTGCTTGACACAGTCGTGCGATGGTGATCCAGGCTCAGGATAATTGTTCCTCTCACAGCGCATTTGCATTTACGACAAGAGTACTTGTGTTTGCACCAACGACACCTAAAGTTCTCATCCTCATCCACCGCCACCTCCGTAGCGTCTCAATCCTTCGCTAATATATGGTCCTCAGGTTTCAAGCCAAAAGGTACCACAACGTCAGTTGTCAAGTCCTCCGCTCGGGTTAAAGAATTTTTCCACTTGGTAACATTAACCAACTCTCGTTCGCCCTTAAAGATACTATAACCTTTGCAGAGAAACTTTTCTACGTGGTATTCTCCATTCGGAGCGGCAGCGGTTTGGGCAACTGGAGTCGACGTAACTGAAATAGTTTCAGTTATGAGGGTACAACGAGCTTTTCTCTTAGACATAGTGAAATAAAATTAATGAAGACAGGAAAGTGGCTCGATGTTAACTATCCAAAGTCTTGAAAGAAAGTGTGAAACTTGTCGAAAGAGGCTTGGATTTAAGAAGGCTAGGAAGATGTGATAAAATGAAATCATAGATAATTATTGACCACTCAAGTGGCTAATGTTCAACAACTTTTTAATTATTCACAGATAATTATTGACCACTAAAGTTGTTGTTAATCTAAAAGTATCGAGATAATAACCAGGCTTCAGCTGTGGATGGTAAATTTTGGAAATAAACCTAAGAGAGAGCCCGAGATCAAGGATAACGATAAAATGTAACCTGAAATTGTATAATTACTCTTGACCAAGAGAAGGAGAGGGAGTCTCGTCTCAGTCACGAAGCAATCAATAAAGCTTTATTTAAAATCAAAATTAAACTCGGCTCTCACAGTATAATTTATCAAGTATTATTAACTGTTTTATTATGCATGATATGAAATAAAAGAGACGGTAAGACTGAACATTAGCCCTCCCTCTGATCTTGATGAAACTTTGTGTATATACTTATTTTGGCGCGAGATTTCGATTTATGAAGTCCCGCATTGCGGAAATTCTTACTTCCGGAGATACCGGAAATAGCTGATATCTCGAGATGTAGAATAGATACATGCACACATGTTACATCACTCGATAGAAGAGAATGAGCTCTATACACATATAAATTTTCGAGCATTTATGCGCATGCGCAGTAGAGTTACATTGGAAAACCATTGAAAAACAGTCATTTTTCAGATTTTTTCGGGTAATCAATCATAAAGGGACCTGAATTGTACCAATGACATCATATGCGACAGTAACCCTCATGTTATATGTGCGTATCCATTTTGCAAGAAATCTGATTACATACTGAGACTTTAGCTTTCTTTGAATGGAAAAGTTAGTTTGCATACCCATGGAAAATTGCGCACCCATGTACAGCTTTCTTAACAGCTATGAACGCTCTTGATCTAGAAACTGGATACATTCAGCGCTAGTATATTTGGAATATGCAAAGTGGATTCGAGGAGCCTATGAGTTCTATGCCACCGATATTTAACAAATCCCGAGAAGAAGACGTTCACTCACTCTAGCAGCACATGACATGACATTTGAGTATTTTGATATGTGAGTCCGTATGAGATTTTCAATTTTTCAACTTGTCAATGGGTATGGTAACTTACTTTCAATTCTAACAGTTCTAACTTCCCTATATCTCATCAGAATTTCCTCAAAATGCCTAGACTTATACACATAATTTTTACTATTGCATTTGATGTCATTGGTACAATTCAGGTCCCTTTATGATTGATTACCCGAAAAAATCTGAAAAATGACTGTTTTTCAATGGTTTTCCAATGTAACTCTACTGCGCATGCGCATAAATGCATGAAAATTTATATGTGTATAGAGCTCATTCTCTTCTATCGAGTGATGTAACATGTGTGCATGTATCTATTCTACATCTCGAGATATCAGCTATTTCCGGTATCTCCGGAAGTAAGAATTTCCGCAATGCGGGACTTCATAAATCGAAATCTCGCGCCAAAATAAGTATATACACAAAGTTTCATCAAGATCAGAGGGAGGGCTAATGTGCATTATAGACACTGTTTCTTTGTGTCAAGAAAGGATTGTAATCCTCAGTCAACGGGAATCCTAGTTTAGTTTGCGATTTTAAAACATTGTCTGGTGATCCTAATAGAACCTTATAAACAGGATTTGAAAGGCTGATAAGTCTTCTGATCTATTTTGTGAAAGTTCATATTTTATTTCAATAAAATGACCTCAACTACCTTTCAAACTGAAGGAACAAACGATTAAATAAGCTTAATTTATCCTACGATTTCCCCTTTGTGATCACAGATGGCAGCACTTAAAAAAAATTCACTTGAAGTAATGAAAAATTATGTTTATCAGTTTTTATGTGCATAAAATGGGGGCCTGACCGGGATAATTAGATGACACTGTTACATCATAAAAAGTATCGAATGCAACATCATCTCTATCATTTCATCTTATTGAACTCATCTTATTGAACATCGTCTATCACCGTCATCATCCGTTACAACTAATAATCATTAATACAACAAAAATTTTACAAGACTCAGTAAAAGAGTAGTAAAAATTTTTTTTTTCTTTCTTGCATTGTTTAATATGTTTGGTATTACCTTTGTATTTGTAATTTTGATACGAATTTCAGTTTGGTTTTACTTTGATGGTGCTAGTTATAATAAGTTAATTATGATAAACAAAAAATTATTTTTGTATCTGCCTTTTGCTTCACCACTTTGTTTCTTTTTTTTTGTTCCTCTATTTTGTTTATCTTATTCAAATTTCGAGTGTATGAAATTTTATGCATTCGACATTGTCTTGATTGAATTTGTGGGATGGATAAAGACGATATTTTTTCGGTTGAGCAGGTTGTTCTCATGAATAAGTTACTTCAAACAGAGATATCAAAAGAAAAATTGAATAAACTTTATGATCTCTTGAAAGAGGATGTAGAACTCAATGAACTCAATAATTTAACCATTGAATCAGAGCACACTGAATAGGTGAATTGATTTGAATACAGAATGTGTAATACCTTCTTTTTCATTGTTGTTTTAATCATATTATTTTGTAACATGCATAGATTTGAATATGCAATAGAAATTGATTGTTGCTCTTATAATTGAAAGGAATCAAACTCAGAAACTGGAACAATTTGTGGGTTTGACTTAAATACATTTCATATTTTAGTAATTTTATGCTTTGCATCTCCTTTCATACCTTTGATAATTTACTTCGTCGATTCCTTGAGTACTCTTTATGAAATTACACATCAATCTCCTTAAACAACAACATGGGCATGAAAAGTAGAAGAAGAGCTAGTTCTCCAGAAGAAATGCTTCCTTCTAGAATAGTTCATCATGTCACATCTAGCGAATCTCTTAGAAACTTTATCGATATACCAAAATGTTGTGGTAGAAGTGATGGTAACTATTTACTCAGTTGGTTAGAAGATTTTACAACTATTGCTAGAGCGAATAAATGGGACGATAAAAAACAATTAATTAATTTAAAATTAACTGCTCCAACAACATTTAATTTCACTCCTAGAGCTAAACAATCTTTCGTAATCTTAGATACCCTGCTAAAAGAACAAAGATCAGAAATTGAAAGTTTCTCTAAGACTTGGAAATGGCAACTACCTAATTTCAATACCTTTCCAGTAATAGGCACTCTATTGTTTATAATTTTCATCTTTACATGTAGAACGGTATGTATCTGACAAATAGCGTGTATCTCAGGATATCGACTCCCCAAAAATGTTATGCATATACGTATGTATAAAGTTTATACTATTAATTATGAAGAGATTTGATCTGTCATCTGAGGTCTATTTTTTACAGCAAATGAATAATCAAGTTTATGCGTTTGCTGAATTGTTTAATTTATTTATTTTAATCAAAAGATGGTTTAAAAAGAACGGATTCAGTTGATTTTATTTTTGAGTTTCAAATAATTGCTTTTCAAGACACCAATTTTCATTAAGTCTGGAAGCTCGCAATCATTAAAATGTCTCTCCATTTCCATTTTTACGAACAAGAAGAAAATTCTTATTTTAAATGGGGATCTTAATTTTCACAATTTTCATGAAGAATATTCGCCATTGCATGGGCATCCTTCAAAAGCGCAAAAGGACTTACCAAACTCAACCGCAAAGCAATTGTAAGATGCAACTTCATCTCTAACCAGAATCTATCTAGAGGATTGATGATTTTTGCAGGTGGTAGAGGTCTGATGTCCTCAATAGCAACGATTCGAAATCTTTTATCAGCTGACTTATCCAAACCACAGCTTCGAAAAATTAAAACATGGCTCATGAAGAAATTATTGAAATTGTTGAGGTAAAATAATGATTAGAGAAAGCTATTGTCAAATCAAAAGAAAATCAGACGGTAAACATTGTCAACATGCGTTTTGTATAGCGTTATAATATTGAAGTTGGGGACATCTTGCGTCGTTGCATTTGACTAAATTTTGTATATCTTTGACAGTACTTTAACAGTACTGTCAAAGTACAGCGAGTAAATTCAGTGTCTTCGCTTGGGCTGGGGTTTAGTTAAATTATCGCGTTGTGAGTTTTAACGTAAAGTCTTTAGGGAGTCACAATACGCTTTTACTTGTTTGCTCCGCAATCAGAAGAATTAGACAATTTTTATGGAACCTTTGTACTCATTCGCCTCTAACTTTATGGTTAATATCTACAAAATAAGAAAATCAATGGTTAACTTGGGGAGTCGATATTCTGAGATGCTCGTGAGTGTATGTCAAATTTTTTTTCGTTCGTCAGGTATTTCGCTACTATAAGACTCGCATAATGGCAAATGAAGGGCCCACAATCTTGCAAATTGATCTGTCTTGGTACATCTTTGTGGTTGATGAAGTGAAAGAAAGATTTGGGTGAAGCTCTTTAATTATTTGTCTGAAATCTAAAAGAACACTTGGTCTTTGACTCTAAATGTTTCTGCGTACTAATAATAATCTTAAATAACCAATATGTTAGATATTTGCTTAAATCAATAGCCGAATGACTATTTTTTAGTTACAACAATTAGATTATGCAGAAAAGTAAAATAAAAAAACTTATTATTTTACAATTGAAATATCGGTTCATTATAAAAAGTCACAAACTCTCAAATTGTGCTTTTCAAAATCATATCATAATCATTGAAATTATCAATTACTGGTACATCAGCAGCTTTATAGAGTAGGTAACCAGTATGGCTCATGTCCTCAATCCTGAAAGTTATATCTTTTTTGAAAAGCTCAAGAATTAGTTTAAATTACGTAAACCTCTTACTCCTGAGATTCTGCTGCCTGCACTTGTACCGAATCATGACATTCAATTTTAGATTATAAAGTTTGAACATAAAATGAAATTTTTTTCAACCCATAAGTTTTTTCAACCTTCGTGAAAACCTCAATGAATTGTACATTCCTAAGAAAAATTTTGAAACCATTCATAATTACAACATTCGAACTAACAACAATACATTACTTTAATAGTATTCTAAACTGTTATTTAATTACCATTATTCAATTTTTAGTTTATTTTCCTTTTGCGTCTTGTCACGATGTATTGTGTTGTTCGAAAGTGACAAACAAAAAAACCAAAAAGATTTACTTTTAAAACATCTGAAGTTATTAATGGGGCAACGGGCAAGACAATACGTGAACCGCCAGTTTTGAGTGCCGTGGTCAAAACAAAGAATTTGAAGAGCCAGGAGTTGTCATTTTCATAGGTAAGTAAAGCAAAATTCGCAATTTTACATTATATACTAATGTCTATTGCCAAGCAACGAGAAATGAGTGTGAAAAGAGCGCTTCCACTATGACTCAAGAGATGACAACAAAAATTGCTGATCTTGACAACAAAAAAGGCGATGAGGAACTGTTCGGCGCTGACCCTGATGTGGAACCGGTTACTGCTGAAGATGAAGATGACCATGAAGATGCTTTGTCCCATACTAAAGGAGATTCGAAATATTGTTTGCTTTTTCAGCTCAAATTCTGTTTTCTAAAACCAATACTTATTTTCGCAGGAAGAAAATCTGAGCTCAACGCCAGGAAAAAACTTGGCAATGAATCAGTTAGAGATTCTTTGTTCACTGAAAAGGTATTAGTTTGTTTATAAGCTGTTTGTTTGCACCGAATTAACATTCCTTTTTCACTTTCTAGCAACAACAAGTGGAAATGTAAAAGAAACTGGCTTATCTCCACTGAAAAAGAAACCAAGGATTGAAAGTGATGAAGAAGATTACAGCCCGCACATTTCAACTTCCGATGCAACTACTATTGTCGCTATCACTCCAGGGGAAATTTGCGATGCTGCTCGACCGATCACCAATACATCCTTAACTTTCAATGATTGGATCGACAAACAAAGTGACGTTAAAAAAAAATAAAATACTTCCTCCTTGAAGAAATAAGAATTGCCTTGAGGAAAATTCCCGCTTCAACTGAACATGTTTGGGATTGGAAAGACCTCCATATTTGCAAATTATCTGACGGAAAAAAACGAAAGAAATTCCACAAAATTTCCAGCACCAAATGATTCCAGCTTTCGATGCACTTGATCTGCAACCACAATCCCATGACACACTACGTGCTTATTGTGGCAAGTTTGTCAAAGTTGTGAAAAACTGTACTGTGTACATGCCCTGGACGTGTCCACCTTGAAAAAGAAAATTTTGGCAACAAAGAGGATGTTATTAAACACTTGTTTCGACGTTATGTTATTTTCGTATGTTCACAGTGTGGGAAGACATACAATGAAAGACTCAGCCTTGCAGTCCATCGAGAAGCCCATTGTACGATCGACAAAGACATGGTGATCTCATCAGATGACTCGAATGAAGATATCACTTATGAAGCTCGGCAAGTTTCCCCTTTGGTTACCACTTTTGATATATTCATGGATGCGGCCTTAACACGGGCGAAACTCTCAGGAAAATTGACACATTATTCCAACCACCATTTTACTAAAGCAAATGACCTCGACATATTTGAATTCGTTCATCTTTACCAATTAACAAGAATTCGTGAAGGACGACTTGAATTCGAAGGAAAAAAATTAAAATTGAGTACTTGATGAACCAGCTTGCAACTACAGGGTGACAATTAATAGGTGTCATTTTCCAAACATATCTTTATTTCCTCTTAACGCATTTTCTCGCGTTAAAAACCGGTTCAGGTTGTTGTACACTGTCTAAAGTTAATGTTTAATGTATTCAAAGTGAGCTTCATTGGAGTTTACGCAAAATTCAAGCCGTTTTACAAAGGACAAAAAAACCCTGTTAATCATGGGTGCGTCAATGGCTTTCATCTGTTTTTTATGGCCGCTTAGAGCTCTTCTAAGCTTTTTGGGTGTTAGCATAAATTTTATCTTTCAAATAGCCCCATAGAAAGAAGTCACATGGGTTTAAATCGGGGCTGTATGGAGGCCAGTCCATTCCTCTTCCACAAAATTTTTCGTAGCCAAGACCGATTACCCTAGCTCCAAAAACTCTGTAGAGAGCTTCAAACACAGCATTTGTTCTGTGTGGAGTAGCACCAATCTGCATGAACCAGTGATCATGTTGTAAATCGTTTCGGCGTAACCATGGGAAAAAATTGTTATTTAGCAAATCTCTATACAACTTACCAGTAACAGTGTTTCGGAAGAATGTAATGTAAATATTTTTTTTGGATATTGCTGCCCATGCTGTGAGTTTTTTAGGATGCAGCGGCTTTGAATCTAGAGCTTGTGGGTTCTCTGATGCCCAATGTCTCCAATTCTGCTTGTTCACGTAGCCATCCAGATGGAAGTGAGCTTCATCACTAAAAATAATTTTGTAAGGATCAATTTGTTTGGAATCCAGCATAGAAGTCATCTGTCAGCAAAACGAAAAAAGGCCTCTATTTTCTCAATTAGTTCAGGAGTGGTTAAGTCAAAAGGTCGCCCTGCGTTATCTCTCTACGGTCATGAAGCGTTCCATGGGCTAAATATCGATCAATTACACTGAAATAAATAATGATAACTCACATTTAACACATTGTAACTTTTTTTGAAAAAGATATTTGAAAAACACAAAAAAGGGTAAAATCGAAAAATTGAAAAATCAGAAAATTTACCGATGCATAGTTCGGTCTGACACCAAATTTTCCTTGGTCTTGGAATTGAGTCCTTACAGCGCGTATAGCAGCTATCTTACACTTGTAATTAGTATAATAATTTTCGATGAGGTACAACTTTTGCTCCAATGTGAGGTCAGCCATCTTGGGAACTTACAGAAGTTAAAATGACCTTCTTTGTCCGTTAAAAATAAACTTTAGACTCTTAGCAACAATGACCTTCACAAAAAACCGGTTTGAAAAAGCTCAACAACTTTTATACACACGTTCAAAAATGACACCTATTAATTGTCACCCTGTATATTCAGTAATTTAATTTTATTATCCACAGCACGGACAAAAACAATATTTATTATTTAGACGAGAAAAGAAGTTTCCAGGTTGTCAATCTTTTGCGTAATGTAAGCATTAGTTTACACGAAATTTTGGCATCAATCGATTCTGATGAAGCAGACGAAAAATACACTTGCAAGTTTCCAGGTTACGAATATGAATCGATGTTTACGGCGACAACACCAGGCACAATCTTGAGCTGTATGCAACAACTAAATTTATGTTTAGCATGTGTGAAATGCCGAAAAGGATTCAAAACATTCGACTATTTGAAACGACATCACAAGACATCTTGCTTAACTAACTTTTTAACCAATGAATTCAACAAAAAACTTACAAAATATGACGGGAAGAGCAAAAATAGTTTGAATTTTACATTTTATATGAATATTAATTAATAGTAATAATAATAAAATTACATTGAACTTATTCAATTTTTTTCAACAATTTGCTTTCACTTGTTTCCGCATTCAGAAGAATTGATCAATTTACATGGAACCTTTGTACTCGTTCGCCTCTACAATTGTTAACTTGGGGAGTCAATATCCCGAAATGCACTCAATTTGACAGTACTGTCAAAGCACTGTCAATCTAAGAAATTTTTACTTTTGACTATGAAAATAGGCGTGCAATTTGATTTTTGACAGTACTGTCAAACTGACTGTACTGTACAGTATCTGTACTGATTTTCTGTTGCGCTTTCGCGTACCTACATTTCTGTTAATTCGATAATTATATGCTTAATAAAATAACCACAATAAAAATTTTGCAAGTTCAGTGTAGTTTATTTTGCAATTTATGATTACTATGCATCATTCGTGTGAATGAATATACAAAAGGTATAAAATTTTACTTTATCTTGTATTGAAATGATTATAAGATGTTTTTTAAATAGATCACAAAGAAAAAAATTAACTTGATTTACTATATTTAAAATATGAATTAGAGTTTTTTTATTTTAATGCAAGCCTTTGATGAAATTTAAAATGATGATAAGATTAGATTTTCAATGATAAATTTTTGTGATACATTTTGGTGCATTTACCGGCATCACAGTGCCAGTACATATGCCGAGAAATGTTTGTTCAAGAAAGAAAGTTTGTATTGAAACTTAATATTTTAAAGATATTCGCAAGTCGAACAAATCAAGTATATTGATTTTACAATACATTTCATAACTTTAAACACCTTAAATCATGCATATTTAACAATTCATTTGTTTTGCAATTACGGTGGTACTAGCGGTATTGTTAGGCCGTAACATGTGCCATAAAATGTGATAACCGGTGCGTTATACATGTGTACAAAATGTATAACTCTCGTCTATAATGTATAACTGGTCGGGTTGTTTTGGCGCAAAAGGTCATAAAGGTAACCCCATCAAAAGAAGTCAAGAGAGTTGAGGTCGAGTGGGTCCGAAGGCCACTCAAACTCACTCCTTCTGCTCATCAAATTTACATTGAAATGTCTAAGTATTAGGGGTGTGCATAAGTTTCCGCTGTTTTTTAATAGATGGCGCCACTTTCAACATTTCCGTTTCAGTTGGCTTATGACCTTTGTTTCCTGTTGTACTCAATTCGGACTATCGAAATACATAGTTGGTTTAGTTATTTTTCTATTGTGCGTGTATTTATTGAGAATTTAGTATGGCCGAATTTATTCCGACGAAACAACATTTGCGGGAAGTGATCTTGCACTACTTTCTTCAAGGAAAAACGGGTGCTGAAACGCATCGAATTTTATCAGAAAACTATGCTCTACATTGTCCATCTGAAGCCACAGTTAGAGATTGGTTTAGAAGGTTTAAAAACGGTGATTATGGTGTTGCCGACAAAGAGCGCTCTGGAGCGCCGCAGAAGTTCGAGGACAGTGAACTCGCAGAAATTTTGGACCAAGATCCATGTCAAACAACGGATGAGCTTGCAGTGCAACTTAGTGTTAACAGATCGACAGTGACTAGACGAAAGATGGTCCAAAGTTGTAGCTGTCAAAGGCGATTACTTTAATTAACTTGTCCTCTTTGCATACTGAGAAAATAAAGGTCAAAGTTACTGAAAAAACAGCGGAAACTTATGCACACCCCTAATAATAAAGCTGGTGCACTATTAGTGAAGTGAAGTGTCGCTCCCGTCTGCTGGGACCAAGTTTCATTATTTAGTTGGTTTCTCGCTATCAACTCAGAAATAAAAAGATTTTCGATACAAGCTGGTGTTAACGGTAGAATTAAAAAAATAAGTTCCGATGACACCCGATGAGCTCAATGTTGCCCAAACATGGACTTGAGGTGAATGAGAGACGAGTTGGTTAACTGTTGGGTTTTCTGGCTTTTCAGGTAACCAAGTCCGATGGTTCTGTCGATTGATACGCCCATGGAGTGTAAATATTTTTTTAGTCAGAGAACCAAACACGATTAACATCAAGTTTCATCAATCGTATCATCTTTGACCTTTACACAAAAACTGAAGCGTCCTTGCATTTGATTTTTAGTTAGTTTTTGTCCTTCAAAGACTTTGTAAGGAAAAAGATTGTTTCAAAAAAATTTTACAAATTGCACCATGAGCTTTATCAACTATCGAAGCAATTTTCCTCAGACTCAATGTTAGATCATCTCGAACCATATCCATCACTCTTCTTTCTTCTTCCCATTCTCTCTTTCTTTTTGGTTTTCTTTTCTCTATTGAGCCATTCTCTTTGAAACGTTTGAACAACCTCATTATCGAGCTTTTATGCATATGCCTTTCTCCATCTCGAATAAGTTCAAAGTTGACTTTTTTACAACGCTCGGAATCATTTTAGCACTGACGATACACCATGAAAAAAGTAGTCACTAGTTTAGTTCTATACAAAATAAATTCACTCATAATGAGAAAACACGTTGGTTCTTGTTTGTCAGTTGCATCATTGACCATCATTTTCATCTTTGTTTTCATCTTATCTTAAATTAATTTCATCTTTATCATCATAATCATTATAATCATCATAATCATCATAATCATCATAATCATCATAATCAGGTAAGACATTGTTTATCTTTCGATCCCAATATTTCACATTTAAACAATATACCCTGCAGAAACGTAAGTATTATGTTGATTAAACTACGCTCTAAATACTGAGTTATTCTATAGTTGATTAAACTACTGGGTGTATCAACCAATAGGTACCACTTTTGAAGGCTTATAACTCAGTAACCTGTATACTCATCGAAGAAACAACGAAGAGAAGGGAAATCACTGGCACCAATATCATTTGCTAAAAATCCAAATCATGTTGAGTTGTATATGGTCCGGTTACAGTTGATGAAATAGGTGTCGAACTTTCAGATTCACTTTCCTCACTGTCAGCATCACATTCGTGAATATCCAAATTTTTAAATATCCAAATCCAAATATCCAGCTTTCTGTATCACCGAGATTCACTATTCTTGATCGATTTATAATTGGAATGAGTTATATCGAAAGGACAAGTTGAAAACGAACCAACAAAGCACAAGACTCAAATCGACTCAAAAGTTGAAAAAACAATGAAAAACAAAAAAGTTTGGTTTGACCTTCGCCCTTTTCAACTTTCTTCTCCCTTCCAAGGCTTGTAAAAGCTATTGACGAGTCTTTTGGAAGATTCAACAAAAAAGCAATATAGTGGACGAAAAAATTAAAACCAGTTTTATTGCTCTGCAGCTTTGGCAATTCATTTTCACCATGCTATTCTTGTGAAATTTTTGTATTTTGCCAGGTCTGTCACCAATTAAATTAATTTTGGAGGTAAAAATTTTTGTCTATATTCTTTGAGGGAAACATGCTCAGATATGTGATTGACAATGTTCCGAAAGCAAAATTTTCTAGCTTGAAAGGTTTTCGTTTTATTGAGTGTTGAAAATGAATGTGCACAAAAAATTCATAAGAGTAGCAACGGAGGGTTAAAGAGATTAAACTTATTCGTCCACAAAAATAGTTTCTAAATATGATCGATTGAACACTTTTTCCAATTTATCGCCAGTTCTCTTGATTTTGGCCTTTGGCCTTAAAACTTTGAACAATATTTCCAGAAATGTATTGCCACAATCATCATTTAATAGCACTAATGGAATCAGTTTTTATACCGCTACAATCCCACAAAGTACCGACTCTTAACTCGCGCACCAAATTGTTTACACATACTCCTTATAAGTGATGAAGTTTCAAAAAACTGTACCAATCATCGATTTTAGTTGTCAGTATACCAAACGAAAGGTCAAATGAAGTTTAATATGATAATGAATTTTTCAATCATGTTTGGATTAATAGCAATGAACCTAGTTGCTGTTAGTGTGATTTAATAATAGATGTTGTGAAATATGCCTTTGTGTTAATTTTAACTGTTGAATGGAAAATGTTGAATTATATTAAACTCGTTCATCTATTCTTTAATTGATCTTTCTATGATGCTTTCAGACTCAAGATACGCAAAATGTTTCAACTTTGGACTCCATCTTTTCGTTTGATCTGACTTTGGAGTCAGAAAATACACCACCTTCATCCTCCATCGCCGAAAACAGATCAGTGAGTTAGCTTATTTTATGTGTTTCAATAGAATATTGGTACAACAATTACCATGTTTTTTCTTGTTTTCTGGATTAAACATATTCATGCTAAGCCACCAGTTAATCAGTCGATTATTATCAAATTCATAATGAATTTTTATATTGATATTCATTCTTTTCATTAGTATTTCGAGTGTTCTAATGTATTTTTTTTTGTTTTTTGCAACTTCCAACCTCCAAGGCTAAGGAGGATGATTATCCTATTAAAAGGATAATCAAGCGTGGGGTTGCTTACCGCCCCGTGCTGAAGAAGAGGATGGTTGGCAATCTGGTGGAGCACGAGAACCTCATCTATTTCGATGAGGAGCTCGATTGTGATCTTGAACCTGAGTCAAGAGTAAGTATAAGTTTAAACCCCAACATACGCCTACAAACCCCAACATATCAATACATGTTGAATATTTACTGATCATTGTTTTTTCTTTTTGATTGCAGGGTCCAATCAATCCACCTGGGTCTACAGAGACCTTTCATTGGGCTGGCTGTGCTCCCGAGGAGATGACGGCTGAGAGGCGCAAGAGAGGGGTTTAAATTCCTCGCAATTGTCGCTTCTGTTTGCGACGCTTTGCCACTCGGGACAACCAGATCCGCCATGAAAGGGATAATTGTACGGATCCAGGTGCCCCTCATCATGTTTGCGACTCGGAGTGTCCTGGAAAAACACCCTACAGTTCTCCCCCTGAGCTTCCTCGTGGATGGAGTAGCAAAAACTGATTTTGTTTTTATAGTTATTTTTTTATTATGAATAAAAGTTTTTTATCTTTGGATATTATTTGTATTATTGTTAGTTCTAAAATGATATTTATTCATGCTCCATTTGATTAACAAAAGCATCAAAATCAATTGTTGTTGGTCTTGATTGTTTTTTGTTCGTTCTGTGTGGCTTTTTCTTTGTCCAAAATCTTTTTGGTGTTGAACTTTTCTTCCAGAACCTTGAGAATCACGTTGCTTCGCAACCGCATCAAAAGAAGTTTCACTACTTTCCCCTCTAGTGCAATGAATTTACAGTTTGCAATTAGATTAATTATTATTGAGCACGAAATGAACCTTTAGTTTTGCTCAATCATCTTGGTGCTGGGTGTACCAGGGAAAAAAACCAACCTCGCATTAATGAGTGTAGTATAAAAGAAAGGTGAAAATGAAAAAGAATATGCTTCTTCTTCTACCACACTTTTGAATTGTATCAACAAGAAGTTAAAATTAAAGATCAATTCAAAATGGGGGTCGTCCGGGATCCAATCAACAAAATCAATGTGAACTACAACTTTGTTTTAAAAGTTAATCAATGTTATCACCAATTAATGAAGATAAACCTTGTTTTGTGATTTAGTTGAAAAGTGTCCCTCTTTTACCTTTCTTTCAAACTCTATTTCCATTTATGGTTTACCTGTATTTCTTTAGTTACTCTATTACTTATTATTCAATCTTTTAACTTTCTCATCTTTCCTTACATAATGAATTCAACTTCATCAAATGGTTTACCATTATTATAAGTGTTATTATAAGAGCTCTAAATAAGAAGAATCAACGGTATTAACAAATGTTTAACGACTTTTCTAGAATTACAAGTTTACTTACTTATTAATCAACTTGGTAACTACAACTTGTCTGATAATTGTGAAGTAATGCATAACATCACCAGTGAACTATCATCACCAACAATGAAAAGAATTTAACTGTTCATTCAAGATATATAATTTATGCATTAAACATTTAACCACCGAATTATATTAAAAGTCAATTGTGATAGTTAAACTTGAAGAGTTTTACCAGATTTTACCTGTTTTTCGTTGCTGTTCACAAATCACTTTAACTAGTTGTTGTGAAAATCCTTTCGGATTTCATTAAAATTGATCGTAAATTATATTTCTATCCCAGTCAATTGAGATCAACTGTGAACAATTAATTTGAAACACAAAGATATTTATAAACATACTTTAATCATCACACAGATAAAACAAACTGACAATTGTTAATCGACTGACAATATTAACAAATGACCATATTTTAAACAACGACATTAAAATTTCATCGTTCATCATAAACCATATTAATAATCAACTGGAAGTGCCCTTACACACTGCTTAATCAATAGCTTCTTCCGTCTAAAAGTACTTTAATACCTTTACCCAAATATCATCAAGAATTGGTCAGCAGTAAAATGAGACAATTTAATGGTGTTAAGATTAAATTGGTAAATATTTCCAAATACTAATTGTTATTTACCTACAATTGTCAACAAACCAGGCAACAACCAGAAGACTGTTCAACCAAGATTTTCAGTTGCTTATTTTCCAGAAATCTTTGACCGTAAAGCTGATATCGTCAATTAACGTTTATCTAACCGGGAAGATATCATAAACAGATAAGTTTTTGACTTACTGCGATATTATTATATTTAAATTACTAAATATTGGGTTTGATGAACAAGTAAAACAATAAGTATGAATGAGAAAGTGATACTTATACTGTTGAACAAATCAAATTGGTTAACCAACTACTAAAAACAAAAATTAGTAAAGAAAAATTGAATAACTTGTTTGATATTTTGCTTAAAGATAGCACCTTCAACGTCGAATTGGAAAACATTTCAACTGATCATTCAACTTGAAGTATCAACATGAGATGAGTAAAAGAATGCAACAGGAAAGCCATTTCTATAAAAAGAAAAAGGTATATAATTAGCAATCAAAAAACCCCTACTTACCCCGACATTACTAACCGATTCTCATCAACAATCATCAAAGTTGTAAGTTGAAAGTCGTAATTATTCGTGCCATGTGTCGAATCGACGGCAACTATATCCTTTCCGAATTTCTCAAGCATATATTATATCGCTGAGCCAATGTTGAAATGCCCAAGGTAAATTGTTTATTGACATCATCACATTCATAAATTATGATTGGATCAATGTCAAAGGAGCGCATTTCTTCAATCCATGATTCAACACTAATTAGATCATTTGCATCTCTTTTTGTGTTGAATGCAAGTCCCATCTGATTCGCAATGTTCATCAAATCCTTGTTAGTGGTTAGGTGAATTCTTTGAGAATTATCTTCATTCCAAGTATTTCTTATTTTTTTCAACACAATTTGTCTTGGAATACCATCGCTAAGAAGACTGGCAATTTGGATTTTGTATTCTTTTGGAATATCAAGGTGCCTAAGCTCTTGATTATGTCCAACATGAGTTTTAACGAAACGAACTGACAATCGACCTTCATTCAGCTCAGTTCGAAAGATAGAAGATGGACAATTCTTCCCTATTTTTCTTGACCCTTGAATTTTGATATGTCTTTTGCCAGTACCTTTGGACACAAAATTTCCTGAGCGATTACAGATAAACCATATTTTCTTGTCGTTCAACGTGGTTCTTCTAATGTAAAAAGAATGAGTTTCTTTCTCCATTTTATTCTTCCAGGCTTGAAACTCTGAATAAAAAACAAAAAATATTTGTTTTTTGCCAAAATTCTATGTATATTTTAAACTTAATAGAGACATGCAGGGGTTTGTAGGGTTATAAAAGTATAATATCTCATTTACATGTGTTAAAAAGATTATATTCATAAGTCACAAATCTAAAAACATACCTGAAAAGTCATTAAACTGTAAATTTACAATTTCAATATTTATTTGGTGTTCATACTTCAAATGGCCACAGTATAGCAAATTACTGTTACAATTATTATCACATAAACATAAAACAAGATTCCCAACTCGTCCATGGGAAACGGACTCATGTCGGCGCAAGTTTTGGTTGTTAGAAAACTCTTTTGACATAAATTACATAAAAAAGAAACCGGTTTGTTGTTTGAGGCCATTTTAACATGGGTTATAATAAACGTGTGTTGTCACTATGTCAACTGTTACCATGACTTCTATTTTGTTAGACAAGCTCGATTTCTATCGGAGGGATTGTTTGGATCTCTAGCTTCCTGTCTTATTAACATTTTAATGCTGAGAATTGACAGAACTTAATTTTTAGAAAAAATTGCAAAGCTTTGTTTGAATCGCCAGTTGCTTGCCTTCTAAAGCAATTGAATTGACAGTTTGCATTTCCACATTTTCTTCCATAAATAACATTTTGATCATAAAAGCTACTCTTGTTATCGCCAATCTTCCATGAATAACCTAGGATAGAAATTGGAACGAAATCTGGAATGAACATGTTTTTGATCTTTGCATATCGTGAGCAACCACTTTCATCAGACACTTTAAAAACTCGATCTTGAATAATTTTTCTATCATAATTCAGTTCTATAGTTTTGAATAAAATAAATTACAAACGTTTATGGACACACTATATCCAAAAATTAAGATATTACAAAACATGTAAAATTCTTTCGGAACAATGGAAATAATGGACATTACCGTAAGACGCTTCGCCCGTCATTCACGAATCTTTTGTTCCAAACAATTCTTAAGATTTAACAAAAACAAAAAACAGCAACTGGAAGATACATGTATGAATTCATCAAGATATTCTGAAGTAATCTTGAATTTTTTATAAATGAGTACACTACTAGTTCCTATTAAGTTAACAAAAATGGAGATTTTCTTCATAGTCTATAACAATAAATAAAAGTACCATTAAGATCGAACTTAATTTAGTCCAGTTTCTTGTCTAAAAACTAAATATACTCGAGATGGCGACACCTAAAAATTAACTTAACTGTGATCTTTTTTTGTTAACTTAAGAGGAAATAGTAGTGTATTTTCAAAATGCCTAATTGTATCATTATTTGCAACACTTCTTTAATCAGTGACACTGATTCAGTTAATCTTGCAATGGCCGCAAGTGCAAGACGATTGTGCTGAAGTTTAAGCTCCAACGATCTAAACATTAATGAGATAATGATTTAATTCTAATTAAATGTGAATCAATTGTGATTCATCTTGTTGGAAGAAATCAGTTTATGCGATTGTTGAAAGCACTTTAGCATGAGTTATTATAGTTATTTTATGGTCATTTAGTATTGTTTATATTGATAAATAATACTTATTAATTAATTTGAACTCAAAAATATAAACAGGAAAATCGATCGATCACACGCTTTGTTGAGCCAATTTGTAAATTCAGAAGCCTAATTAGTTATGACTCAAGATGAAAATCGGAAAGGGCGTTTTGTTGTTTTTATATTAAATCATTTGAGTTAATTTGCTTTGTTTAGTGTTGTTTAATATTATTCCCAAGATTCCCATTAACTGTTTGTTGTGTTAAAAGTTTCACAAAATGCATTTCATCCTGATTTCCCTGCTAATCATCACTCTTCTGTTTCAATTTAATCAAGGTAAGCCTCCATCACAGCCCAAGTGATTTACCAGTTTAATGAAAGTTTTCTCTATTAGCCACTGAAATCAGAATGAGTTCATACGATTTGTTAATTAAAGCCAACATAACTCATAAGGTAAAGAAAAAATGTCTTTTTACTCAACAATATTGAATGATGGTTTCAATTTTGCAGGAATCAAACAATACTTGGTACTTGGCTGAAACAGTTTATTTTAATTCCTTAAGTCAAGGAGTAAACAAGCTAGAAACACTTAATTTCAAGCCCTTAATTCATGGAGCAATCAAGATACAAAAAGGTGACATCGAGATGCAAGTTATTTATCATCTCAACTCTTCGAAGAGAATCGTTATTCTCGGTAAGACTAGATCTGTAAACGTTCAAACAAATACACTAACCTCGCTGATTCCAATGATTCAGATAATCGTGCCATGGAAATGGAAAATATTCGCAATTTCACTTGGAATGGAATACAACTACCTGTATCAACAATCAGGTTTATCAATAAACTGTTGATATTGGGTCCAGTTTATTACTATTCAATGCTTGATGCTTACAACTATAACGAATATGAAGATGAAAAATCGCTAAAATTTCGGAGCAACAATGATGGTCAGTCATTATTTTGGGTCTACAAATTTACAGGTGAGAAGTTTAATCATCTTTTTCTGGTTGAAACAGTTCTGATGAAATTTTGCTCTCCAATCATCAGCAAGCATTACTCCTTGGGTTGTCTTGGGTGAATTGGACAGTATAAGTATTTCTAATATCAGAAATAGTGAAGTGATTACCGTGCAAATTGTCAAATTTGTAGCTTTAAATAGTCTAATAATTGAAGCTTGGCAACAGTTTTATGTTGGATTCAATGAAACTTTAATTGATCACATTAATCAGTCGACAGTTGATACTCAGGTATTGTTTTGAGTAACGATTTTATTCTAGTTTTTAATGTTTTTCTTTTTTCTTTAGTTTGTTGTGACTAAAATGACACCAATTTCATGGATGGAATATAAAAGACAAGGAATTGGCTATGAAGCAGTCGATGACTTGACCTCTGGTTTACGCTTTACATCAACAACCGATGGCTGTGCAATTGAATCAAGCAATCAAAATGATCAATTCAATTTTGTAAGGTTAAGCCTTCACGAGGTTTTCTGGACAACTTGGACTTTTAGATATACAAATGAAATTTTATTCGTGAGTTTCTGCAATTTTATCCGCAATGTTTTATTCATTTTCACACTCATTTCAGCCAGTCAAATATCAACACAGAGACAAGTTTATCATGGATAAAATGGATTTTAATAAAAAAATTGACGACTTTTCGTACGATTTAGTGGTTACAACTCTTAGAGTGCCTAGAATGGTAACTAGAATTGAAGAATCGTTTCAAATGAACGAAACTGAATTTACTTTTTTTATCCTTTTTAAGCCTGAAATTATCTCATCAGACCTGGTCTTACAAAGCCTCCAAGTTGAACGTAAACTTTATAGCAAGGAAAATGTATGTTTAGCTCGAGTTACTTTAGAGTTTTCAACTTATTTCGTTTCTATTGAACAGAAATCTTCATTGGAATATCAGTTGATAAAAACGCAAAAACACTTCTTTTCAAGTTACTTCAAATTGAATTATGAGCCTGGACATCAAATTTATACTCTCAATAACAAGTGTTTTCAAGATACAAAAATAGCTTTTTTGACACTTCGGATGGTACCTTCAAGTAAGTTGAACTGAAATTGTCAACTTATTTCGATTTTCGTTTCATTTCTTTCTGTTTTTTCATTAAATTTTTTTACACCAGAAAAATTTTCTGCAATCGAAACCTATTCTTTGCTCAATAGACTCGATGAATTGGGTGAAAATCTTAAGGAGTTAATAAGGTTGAAGCTCGGAATATCTTATCTGAGGATGAAATCGGTTAGATTTCAATTTAAAAACACTTATCTAATAGCTTCAGTCGAAATTATTGAAAGATTCAATTTCGTTGGTGAGTTTATTGGTAAAGCTTTTATCACGTTCAGTCCAATTTATCATTTTATTTGTCTTTTAATGTTGAGATTTCCTAAGAAAAAGTTATCGGAAGCTGGATGTATCCGGATTTGTTGCTGATCTTTCATCAGATACTGAAACTTGTTTGAAACTTGAAGCCAATAAAAGCAATGTCAGGTAAGATTGTCTTGTTTTTGGTGATTCATTCTGAAGTTATATTTATACTTTTTTCTGAATCTTTTTTGTTGATTTTTAGTAAAATTATCAGCTGCAATGGTATTAACCATGGATGTATTGGAATAGCTCTTGATCAGCTTTTGCCTGAGGAAAATGAAAATGGCTCAAGCTGTGTTGTATACAACAGTTTGGATAAAGCATTGTATAAACTTGTTCAAGAGCCAACAATAAGAGAACTGGAGATTTCATACAAACACCTAAATCAAACAACACTTTTCAGTGCGAAGCTGAGCTTTGACTTAATAGTAAATGATTTACAGACTGGTTTTCGCCCGTTAAATAAGCAAGTTTATTGTAAAAATTCCTCTGACACTTATTTATTTCTTATACTGATTGTTGCCGTTCTTGGTACAGTCATTGGCTTTTTTGCTTTTTTTTGCAAATCATATCGACGAACCGTTCGAGTTAGCTCATCTCCGTCAATTTCATTAGTAGTTTTGAAAGATTCATGAGATTCCTTTATGAAAAGATGATAACATTATCAATATCAATTGAAAACCTTAAAATGCTTATTTAAATCTCGAAACTTTGGTGGATAAAATGATTATTTGGATTGTTCAAAATTTAACAGAAATTATTAAAAATTGTGTTTCGATTTTTTCGCTAAAAACTTGAAAATGGGAAATTTATCAAAAAATCAAATTGTACATAGTGTCAAATGTCAACTAGTTTTTTATTAATAAATATTTTTAAATCAAAAACTTTTAATAACTGTTACCCTTAGACTGACCAATTGATGCTCAAAATTTAAGTTTTGACATCTGATTGAAAAAGAATTAGCTGATCTGTTTAAATTTCAAATTATTTGATTTGAATTACTAGCAACTCTATTGGTTAGCTATTGCCATCTAAATTGTATTTATATTTGAATTATTACATTTTGCTTGCAAAACATTTGAAGCTTTTGTAATATTCGTTGCTTTTAACATGATCGTGTCTTGATTAATTTGTGATCAGAATACATTTTAACTGCATCCATCCGAAGGAAATTTTATTTTAGTCTGATTCTTCAATTCAAAAAACATGAAGTGTCCATCTCACATCATATTCATTTTTGGTTCATTTTGTCTTACGTTCTGTAAGTAATTTTTTCCCATTCTGATTTTAAATGATAGATCTTTAATATTGATCTTTTTTGTCAATTAACAGGTTTGACTATATCATTACCTGGTTTACCTGACATAAAAACAATGGTAGACAAAACTGAGCAACGAGCAAGTAAATTGATTGAGATTTCAAAAATGTCTGTGGAGGCCAAAGCGAAAGCTCACCAAGCAAAGAGCTTGTTATCTGGTCTCGCTCGGCAGTTGTTGCCTAAAAGAGGTAAGTAATCTGTTTTAAGCTCTCATAGTCTCATATTTTTCACAGTGTTTTTCACACAATCAACTCTAATTGAATTTTATTTAAGCTGAAGGGGAAAAATTGTTCTTACAGCGAAATTGCATCGCTCACAAATTTTCAAGACAATCTTTGAGCAAATATCATAACAGCATGGTCGATCATCCCTATCAGTGTGAAACACTTAATAATGGTACAGATGAGTTCAGGTAATTGTTTATTTGATTTATTTATTGGTGAAATATTTTCTAACCAAATCTTATGTTTAGTCGTATCATTGGATGTGAAACTGAGTCTAAAAATTTCATTTGCTACGGAATCTCTAAAACTGATCCATTGCCTGAACTTGATGAGGATGGAAATGCTTGTTATGACGTTAAGAATCCGACTATTCCTTCAATCCTTAATCTTCCAAAGTGCAATTGTGAATCCAACATTTTATCTCGCATATTTCATGTAATCTCATTTTCAGTCATTTGTTTAATTTTATTTGTCTTTTTTGTCAACATAATAATGCTCGAGTTAATCAGTGAAATTAGTCAAATTATATTGCTTCTCATTTTGTCCAACAGAATCATTCGATTGCTTTTCGTTAAACGTTTTTAATTTTAATTTGTAATTTTAAATTGGCTCTTAAAATAGCATTGATTGCTAAATCATTTGTATCAAATACATTCCTATAACTATATGAATCACATTTATGTACATTTCCCATAACCATTTTCATTACATTAAACTATTAACTAATAAAGAACGAAGTATAAATTATTCATTGTAACTCATTTGTATCATATGAAACAGCTACTAAATATTGTTTCCATTGAATTTGAGATTTTACTGAATTTTTTGAACGAAAACTTTCGATAATAAGTTGAATTTTATTAACATGATTTTAGGTTTAAAAAGGATATATTATCTAAAATTTACGTGATTGGGTAAAAGATAGTGATTTTTTACATCGAAACATAGATATTTGAATTATAACAAACAACCCAATAATTGATGCAACCAATTTGATAATCTGATTGTTCGATCGGATTATGTTGTTGTTTCGGGATTAGTTTCGGTTTAGTCAATATATTGTATTAGATGGTTAGAGATCATGATCATTAAAGAGGTAATACAAAGCATTTCAAAATGTTAAGATAGACAGTATTTCTACATCTAATAGATGGGGATTATACGTAACAAAAGATCAATTTTCAATTTACGGCTCTTGCTGGTCATAACTTTGCTAAATAAACAATAAAATTACTTTGTAGAAAGTTTAACAGTTGTTATCTATAACTTAAAAATATTGGCCTCTCTTATAAATCTTGAAATGCAGAGTATTATTGTTTTTCTACCAATATGGTGTGACCGTATGAAGTTCAGTAGCGTTATTTATTCCACAATTGCTTGTTCAGGATTATCACTTTGGAAAGAACTGCTCAGTTTGGGTTTACCTCCAAAAATACTCAACAGTATTGGTAATAAAACAAGACCATGAAGTGCTCCAATAATAACAATACCGAAATACATTCGGAAATAAAATACAACGAAAATTTGTGATGTTGACCAAGCTAATACCAAAATACCGGCAAATTTAGTCAATGTGATTCCAGATAAAACAGATGAACCCATTGAAGCCAAGGCTTCTTGTGATCGCGCAACACGACTTGGTTGATTACTCAATAGGTAAGCATGAGTTATATGTGAACAAAATTCAACTGAAATACCAGAAGCCATAACAAGATTAACCAAAGATAAGGCATTGAGTGAAATGTCCCACCAATACATCATTCCCATAAGATTAATTACGATACATATAATGGTGAAAACGACAATCAGTGATGATTTAATATCAAATCCGTATAAAACAAAGGATACCAAGAAAATAGCTGTGATTGATAAGGCAAGACTCTTAATGGAATCACCATAGATAGTAAGGTATTGCTCGTAGTAAACGTAGATAAAAGAATATGGAAATACTTTAACTTCTTCTCCTGGTTTTAAAGCAGTTGATGCTGCTCGTTCAATGTTTGATGCTAGGAAACGAGCACTTTTCATTGCTTCTATAAAATCTTTTGATTTGACTAGAGGTGAATGGTAAGTACTATAGTGACTAGCCAATACACGATTACCATCACCCAATTTAACAGCAGCCCCATAAGCTCCGAGGCCACCTTTTGGGCAATTGGGTGTAGGCTCATCAGATAAGTAGTCAGGTAGAAAAGCATAAAATTCTTTTGGCTTTACAGTTTGGCCATCATCTAAAATAGGGCACTGTTTACAAACTTTGCTTCGGTTAATATCTTTCAATGTAGATGGACAGAATCGACTTGTATCATTTTTGAAAAGTCGACAGCAAGATGATGCCCCAGCCCAATCGAAGTAATCATCAAGCCATGAAGCAGGAGTATCAACAATGTAACTAGATTCGGGTTCTCGTGATGCTTGAACGATTTGATTAAATAGGGAATTTTCACCACAAAAACTGGCTCCACAAATAATTTCTTGATGGAAAGTTTCGGAATAATCAAATTTACCACCAACAACAAAATAAACAGGAGGACCGACACGTAAATCATTTTTCTGAGATTTAAAGTATTTAAGGAGATAAGAATCATGAGGCATTGATAATTCTTGATCCAAGCCAACCTCAATTTTGTTTACAACAGCGATAGATGAACAAACCCAAAGAGTAAAACCAATAAATACAACTAAACGAACTTTATCTTTCATAAGGAACGGTGCATAATGATCTTTACAAATTTTGTGAAGTAATCCAGCTTCAACATCATCAGGCGTTGGATCAGGATCGATGGTTTTAGATGATTTAAAGCAACATAGAATATCGAATCTAGATGATTTTTGTCTTTCCAAATCAAGATATAAAACTGCAATGAAGACACTCATTTGTAGTAGAAAGTCTATCAAAAGAGCTAATGCCGCATTCAATGCAAACATTCGGATAGCGGGCATAGTTGATAAAGCTCCAATAAAGAAACATGTAACTTCACAGGCAAAGGCCATAAGAATAGATGGTCCACATTTTCCTAAAACCTTAGCTACTTGATCTTGAGAGGACTCATTTTGTTTAGGATTATAACGCTAAGATTGAAAAAGAAAAGAGAAATACATTTTCATTAATTTTTATAAATTTTGATTTTTAGTTAATTTTACCTGTATGTGTTGAGCAAGAATGAAAATATTATCTACTCCAACAGCTAAAACCAAAAAGGGAATAACCTCCATAATGATGAGAGTTAAATTAAATCCTAAAAGAATCATCAAACCAATAGATGATATAACGCTGGCAATAACGATTACAACGCCAAGGAGGCCCAAACCAATTTTGGAATGAACAAAGAATTGACTTTTACTCGGAATTTTTCCCAGGGTTAGTGAGACATATGCAAACATAACCAGATAGCTGACAACAATAGTCGAAATGTCGTACAAACTTTGACGATTGATTTCATCCTGAACTGATCTCTGTTGAAATCATTTAAAATAATAATGGATTATTATCTGAATCTATTTATTAAGATATTTATCTAAAGAGCTAAAGAAGTAAGGAAGCGGTGGGACAACTAATGTCTGTGGCTTATTATTTATGAAGATTAATTAAGCTTCAAGTTTGAAAATTCACTCACCTCTGAATAATAAGAAATATCCAGATTAGGGAACCGAGTGTGATTGAAAAATTGCAAGTAATCCAAAAATACTTGTTCCCAAGCTTCTGCTTTTTTATTTTGACTCTTATCCGCATGATTATTGATCAAAATTGTAATCACAAGTGATGTAGATTGAGTGTAAGCGGCAGCAGCATCTTTTTGTGAATCAGCGAGATTAAAGCCTGCGAGAGCAACTTTTGGCAAAGCTGGGCCACCATATTGACCTAAACAACGGTAGTGAAATGGTTTCAAATTATCATCGAGAGCATAAGGATTACCAAGACAGGAAACAATGTGATCAAGGTAAGAATAATTTGAGTCGGGATCATCATCAAAGTGAGTGGCATTTTCCTGGAACCAGCCGAAAACACTTTGAACGGCACATAAGCCATTGCCTAAAGGACTGAAACATATGTCATTCAATTTAATTGTTTCACCATGCAAATTTGCTGTGAGCGATGTAATTTCTTGCTCAAGCTCGAGAATTTTCAATAGGAAATCTTTTTCGAAAATTGCGTTGAATGTGTACTCTTTTCCACTTGAATTATGCAAAAAACTAGGTTCATTTGTTGTTCTCTTGATAATCAACTGATTAGTTCGATAAAATGGACCAAACATTTCATCGAAATATTGTTTCTCTTGACGAGCTTGACTCTTAGGTGAGCTCCATAATTCAACAGGATCTGAGGTTATTCTACTAGATATGTTTCTCAATTCAAGACCAGTAACCAAGACCAAAGCGATACCAATAATTATGACTAGAACCGGTCTACCAGTAACGGTATATCCCCATTGAGTAAAACAGTGTTCAAGAAAAGTTTCCAATCTAGATCCAATACTTTTGCTGGGTAATATTGAGAGAGTAGAGTCACAGAGAGCTTGTTCATCTAAGTACAGAAGAAAAATGATTACATTATCAGAATATAATTAAAGTTTTAAATACAAAATAAATACTGAAATAAATAAAGAATGGATGATAAAAGGATATAAAAGATCGAAGAGTTAAGAAAGGGTAAGAAGGAAAGAGAGATTAGTTTTATAGAACTTATCATGCACTAAACTGTTAAATTTGTTAGTAGGAGTTGTCGAGGAAACAGCCATAGGATGGGATCCGTTGTTATCAGCTAATTAAAAGCAAAAAGGTTTCAAGTTAGTTAGGAAATTAATGACTTAAACGATTTTAACAAAGGTTTTTGATCGAAATAAACCAATATTTACCTTCATAAGTCTGTTTGTTACGCTCATAATGGGTAAAATATAAAACTACCAGAGTAGTAGTAGCTACAAAAATAATAGACATAACTAAGGCCATGCCATCAATGCCGAAAATCTTAAATATTTCATGAGATTCAGGTTGAGGCAAAGGTTTACACACAGATGGGCAATCTGAACAGGAACAGGAAGATTTATTAGCTACTCCTGGTGCTTCAAAGCATTGTGTTGAAACGAGAGGAATAGGAGAAATGTCAGTGTCATTAGAACCAGGATAGTAAAGAAAATTAATAGTGAATGGTGCAGGATCTTTTTGCCCAACATATTCCAACAGACGATGAGCATTGCATTGGTCCCCCCAATTACCACACATTATTTTAATTGGTTTATCTCCAGGACCAGGAGCCAAAACATTAACACAAGAGTTGAATAAGGTCTGAGCAAATTTTTCCTCGATTGCATAGGTAATCTTGGTTATTTGCTGTTTACCGGGTTGGCTTTTAGAAGATTCTGATGCATCAAGTCTCAGAAATTCTGATTGTTTTGGTGAACATGTCATCTGACACAAATAATTAGCAAAATTGTAGAAACATGATGGACATCGGGATAACATTCCTTGAGGCACAGCCAGTTGGGTAACCAATTGATTGATTTGATCCTCATCACAACAGAGAGTTGGATTGTTAACTGCAAAAAAAAATAAATGGACGAACGATGAGTAAAATAGAAACACAATGATAGTAAGTTGTTACTCACTAGGATCGAGGTAGGGGCAAAAGTCTTGCAGTTGAAGCAATAATGATTTATCTGTAATAGTTTGAGGACCAGTATCGGCGACACACGGAATTCTAAGTCCAGGGATTATTGAACCAGGGAATTCATCACATACTGATCTAAATATACACTTTTGACTTTTGACACAATTGTCAACCAAAAGAAGTGAAAATGTTGACACTAATAAAAGATTGATTGCTATGTACATTGTTGGGAATGTTTGATAACTAGCTAGTGATGAGAATTTGAGCATATAACGCAAAAAGACTTTCCAGATTCACCAAATTAATAAACACGCCTATAAAAATAAAAATCACAACAGAGATGAAAAATAAAAAAGGATGGAATCAAGTGGATAGACAGATGTACACTTGATTGAAGATTGTTAGATGAAACATAACGTAATATTAAATGATATTAAAGGATACAAATTCAATTCAAAGACAAAAGACTGGATGATAATAATTATAGATGTAAATATTATAAGAGTTTGTAAATTAGTGATCAACTCTTTTGTTGATTGTTAAAACATAAAAGTTGAATGACAACAAAAATCACTAATAGGTAAAGAGTAACCTACCTTACTCTTTGTAGATTTATCACAGAGATAGTAAAAAACAGCATCGATTTGAAGTTAAATATCAGTAACTAAAGCCTTAATCAAATGTTGGAACGAGTAATAATCGAGCAAAACATTGAATAATATTTTCCTTAGTTTCCAAACACAGTTTATACAAACAAAACAAAATATCAAGATTTAGGCAGATGGAGCCAAATTCAAATATTTTTCACTTAGATGTTTATTAAAGGTTAAATATGTTAGTGTTAGTGAATTCATTTAAAATCTGATCAAAGTTATCTCTCATTATCGCTAATTGCACTTATCTTATTGAACAGGTGCCAATGTACTAAAATTTTAGGCCTAAAAACCCAATCAAAAAAAAGCAGATGAAGATTTATGGAACAATGTTTGGTGATTATCTTGTATCAAAATGTATCAAGTACTTTGAAGATGATATCCATAACATCTCAATGTCATTTTAATCATAATGTGATATCTTTTAAAGAAATATTTAATCTATAATTACCGTGCAAACTATGGCTTATGGACCATCAGTGATGGTTGACATTATCACTGAAAATATCTTTGTATTGGAAACAACATCAAATGACTATCTCAAAATCACTTGTATTTTCAATGAAATGATACAACATATATTTTTTGTATTACATCATCAGTTTCTGTGAAAACTATCTCTTAATAACATTTTAATATTCACATTTGTAGATCACCATTTCAACTCGTGAGTCAATGAAAGCCAACAAGTGTGCTTAAACTCATAGCATGGTAATGCTGGTGAAAAATTGGGCCACCATTCTATGACTCAATGTTGATCTAAAGTAAATCTAATGATGATTTGATGATCAATCAATTAAAAATTTACTTGACGATTCTAGGCTTGAAATTCGAGCTCGTTCAAGTTATGATAGTTTCCAGGAATCATTTATTTCGCTGTTAAATTGGTCTGTTTCAGCAGTGACTGCTAATATAAATTGTTCAATAATTAGAAAAGGCAATCATTAAGACAACATGAGCTGATTTTGCTTTATTGATAAAAAAAGTTAGTTAGTTAAGCCAATATCTTGATCAAACTGATCAAGATATAGTAGACTTTATAAATTAACACAATCCATAATTATTCACTCTAGTGAGTCTATCACACTAATACATGTATGGATACCAGTTAACACAGTGAAATGGTACTTTAAGTGACTTGCCAGTTCCTAAATTGGTTTACGTAAGTATGGCTAAAGATTGTTAGCAAATAAATATAAAGAGTGTTCATAAATTGATAGTTTTAATGAAAAGCTTACTCAAATTGCATTAACAAAAGTGAGAAATATGCATTTTAAGCTCGCCATATAATTCAGCTTCAAATATCTATTTTGGTCTCCTGCTATCAATTCCTATGAATTTATCATTAGCAACTGAGCAAAAATTTATATCCGCTTCAAATCTCTGATTAATGATTCATTATTTTATTAACTGTAAATATTGAAAGCTTTTCAGACAATCAGTACTATTACTAATCATTGATTAGTATCATAGTGAATCAAACAGTGCTAACAATATTTATTTTGTCACTAAATTTTTAGCAAATTATGCTAACATTGTATTTATTAGATGAGCAGCAGTAAACATTACTGGTGGCATAAATATTAGACATTAAGATTTTCATGAGTTCTGAAGGTGATACTTTAACGAATTGACAATTTGAACATGAATTTGTCAGTAGATTGGATAATAAAAATAAAGCTAAATCTAATTAGTAAAACATTTAAAATGGTTTTATCGGAGAATTATTGAATAGATTTAAGGTGGTTAACTCATTGACCATGCCGTGATGAATTGGTTAAAATATATGCTTAGTTTCAAAAGCTTTCTATTAAAATACTAACAAAAAATGTTTGCAAGGCGCAAGGATCCAAAGACATATCTATAGCAGGGAAATTTATATGCATACAAGCTTGTGTTTGAATGAGAATTGTAAAAATATGTTGTAAATTGTCTTTTTGTTGTCTTTTTTAAAACTAACATGAATAATGATTTAATTCTCATCGCAACGTAAAGTTGGATTATTTGTAACTAAAAGTAATGAATAGATGACGTAGTATTAGTTGGAAGCTAAGTATCAGCAGATTTATCTATCAGCTTCCAACTCACCTTTATCAAAAGATGAACAAAACCTCTTAAAGTGAACGAAAAATGCATTGCCAGAATCTGACAAGTGGAAGTTTGAGAATCGATAAAACTTTCAAATTATCGCATAATGAGTTAAGGATGAGATCACAAGATTCATAATTAGCAAATGAAGTAAGTGAAAGACTGTCAAAATTCATGGTAGATTTGCTTAAGCAAAAAACAATCAAACATTTTCCCATATGAATGACAACAATTTGAACCTCTAAGTGGCTATAAATTTTAGAGACTCAACTTTTGTAATCTCTCATTCATAGTTGTGGATTTAAACAAAATATGCAAAAGAATCTGAATTTGATCTCTTCTCTCTTGGATTGTCAACCGCACCTCACTTTACATATTGTTTTAAATATCTTAAGACATTGATTGACATTGATCGGTCGGTCAAAGATTCAAAATAATTCAAGCCCTGAAAGATTTCAAACAAAAGAAGTTGGATTGAGTTATAGTTATAGTAGATTGGTAGTAAGCTCAATTATAATACAAAAAACGTTAAATTTTTATCGGAAAATTGAATGTTAGTTTTGGGTAAAAAGATACATCGAGATATAATCGCAGATCATGATTAATTTTATTTCATTGTTTGATTTATAAAAATCAGTTTTCTAACATTTTAATCAATTAAGGTTGATTCGACTGAAATTAGATTTCAATTTAGCCTACCTTTTGTCAGACTGCGTCCAAACAAAATGGTCAGAAGTGTAAAATCAATATTGAATTAAACTTTCCAGTAATTAAAGAAAATTAAACACGATCAAAATTAAATAGCAATTCCATGATTGATTTTACCGAAAAATGCCTTTAATTCACATGATAGTGAACATGTAAATTGCGTACTCAACTTAATTAACTTAGATTATTCTCAAAGTAAGGATAGACAAGAGCGAATAATAAATTATTATTAATAATTAGTTGAATTATTGATAATAATTGTACAATCAATGAAGTTAGACTTTCTGGATAAAAGATGGCAATACAGCTCATACGCTGTTTGAACGTTAAGGAGAAATATGTTGCCCTCTATCGTTAGCTTTTTTTACACTCAATGGTGAAAATTGAATCAACTTTCGATTCAAATTCAATTGATCAACTAATCAAAGATTGTTTGAGTTTTTCCAAAACAGGTAATTTTCTATTTTTTATTGAATTTGTTGTTTAATTTTCAACAATCTTCAACAGTTTTGCTTGCTTGACACGTGATCTATGATCGTTCCTGTCTAATTAGTTTTTCTCCGACTGTTTCTTTTTGTTTATCGCTTGTTCTTCGTCGTCTAATTGTTATCACATAAATCAGCTTGAAATTCGTCATGCAGCAAATCTATTTCAACCGGATACGTAAGCCTACGCCAGTAAAGGATAAGATGGAACATTCGGCCCTGTCAAGTAAATCATCGACACCTTGCTCATCAACATCGACTCTTCAAGTATTACGCCAGTCTTTAAATTGCTTCACAGCTAGCTCAACTCAAGATGCAGACAGATAAACAAGAAAATTATCATCTGTTTGGCTGCTGGTTTTTTTATAACTTTTCTTCTACCTTAGTTTTTTATTCAGTGCCTCTGCCTGATTGTGTTGTCAATTTTGATTCTTAATTTGTTTTTTGCTGCATTTCTTCATCTCTACGGTGACTGCTTGTTTAATGTTTGAAATCCATTTGTCTTTCCACACTGTGAGTCGGTATCGATCTCAATTATAAGCTAAAAATCTCTATCATTCAGTAGCTTAACTGATTATTTCAACTTTTGTGCTTTTAAAAGTTAAAGCTTTTGCAGTTGAAAATGTACGATGTTTATACCATTTCCAACAAAAAAGGATCACTTAAAGCCTCCTTAATCAGTATTGGAGCTTCGATTAAAAATCTTTATGTAATCGATAAAAACGGCGAGGAACGAGATATTGTCCTTGGCTTACCTCAACCAAGCGATTATATTGACAAGAATGTATCTTACTTTGGGTGTGTAGTTGGCCGAGTCGCTGGCAGGTAAGCTAAGTTGAATCCATTTTATAATAAAATTAGTTAGTTGTTTATTTCTGAATTATTTTACTAATTTATTCGCCTAATTTTGCCATTATTCTAATAGGATAAGAGATGCGTCTTTTAAAATTGATGGTAAGAGCTACTCGCTGGAGGCTAACAACGGTCCTAATTGCTTGCATGGAGGAAAAGTTGCCTTCAGCCACCGCCCTTGGGTGGTAGAAAATCAAACCGCAAGCTCAATTAAATTTTCGATTCTTTCCCCAAATGGTGATTGTGGGTTTCCAGGGACTCTAAAAGTATTTATTGAATATGCGGTAAATGACTCTGAGGAACTGTCATTACATTATGAGGCTCAATTGATCAATGATAACGAAGAAAAGGATATTGCAGCAACAATCGTTAATCTTACAAATCACACTTATTTCAATTTGAGTGGATTCAAAGATCCTGATGATTTAACAGTTGTCAACCATATTGTACAAACTGATTGTGAACGAATCTTAGAAAAAGATGATTCATTGACAGCAAATGGAAAAATCATAAATGTTGAAGATAATCCTGCTCTTAATTTTACTAAAGCCAAAAAGATTGGTGATTTCATCGAACAAATTGGTGGTTATGATGATTGTTACTTGGTTCCAGGTTATAAAGAGAACGATCCAAAGAGTGAATCACAATGTGTTCCTGTAATCAGTGTTTCATGTCCAATTTCAGGAATAAAAATGACAATGTCTACTACTGAGCCAGCCTTCCAATTTTACACAGGAAATTTTCTTAATCGTTCAATCCCAACCAAAATTTATACATACCAGAGTGGCATTCAATATGATAAACATTATGGTTTCTGTTTGGAGGCTCAACGTCCACCAAATGCTATAAACATTCCTGGATGGGAGAAATATGTCATCTTGCGTCGCAATCAAACTTATAAACAAACAACTGTTTATTCATTTAAAAATGATGAAAACTAAAAATGTTGATTATACGATAACACAGATAAATTTATGATGATTACCGTATTCCCTGACACATAAGCACAGTCAATAATATTCACTTATAAGCGCAGAGAAAGAAAAAAAGAAAGAAAAGCGCTTATAACGAATACACTCACTTATAAGCGCTGTACTTATATGTCAGGGAACACAGTATTTGGATGATTGGTTTTTACTTTTGTTGTTTCTTAACAAGAAATAATTTTTTACTCAAATAGCTTGGTATAGATTATCAAAAATTATCTCCATCTAAATGAAAGCAACAAACCTTGCTTATCATAAATTATCATAACAATAACTTTTAATGAAATATTTCTTCAACCTTACAATGCATTTGATGATTTGTTATTATGATATTATGAATCTTGTTATAAACAGTTTTATTGAAGTAGTTGTGGATTTCAACTAAAGAAAGAGATGGAAATGGTAATTATAATATAAACGTAATCATTAGTTTTCAATTTTTGTGTAGGCTCATAATTTTGGTGGCTTTGAATTTATCATTTCATTTCCTTCCTCATGAATGATGTACTCTAGCTTTACTTTTTGATTGATTTTTGTTACATTCAATGAAAAGCATTATTATTATTAGAATAATAATTATTAAAATTCAAGGCTAAAAATGGCATTTATCGCCATGTAAGAAACATCATGTAAAGATGAAGGTTATTACAGCTAATGCATTAAAATTTTGTATTGATAATACAGTTCTAAATTACAATATCAAAACTGTTCATTGTAAATCTTTTTTTCTCGGTTTTAATAACAGTAATATAAAAACAATGTTTAATATTGTTAAGTTTGTACTTTTTCCCTGTATGTTGGCTATTATCAGAAAACAAATGAGATATCAGACAAATTGCTCAAAATGAATCAATTCACTTACAGCTCTGATTAGAGATTGTAAATCTAGACTGCAAATAATATTGCACTAGTAAAGGATCCGGTTAGCGTTGATTAGGGTTATCTCGATCTTGAAAAATTGAACTATGCATACAAAAATATCGGCTCAGTAATCATTAACTTCGGGTAGAAAAATAAACCTGGTTTCTTTGTTTTTTCAAATTATATCTGTTCAAGGTGATTTGAAAGAAATGCCTGATTAATATATTGTATTCTTAAAAATTTGTAAACTTACTGGACTTGACTTTTCATTGACTTTTGGCTTTCATTTTATAATCATTAATAATATCCATCATCATCATTGTAGCTGATTTACCCGAAGTTACTTTTCCTATCCTCCTTTAAACTCAATCAGAACATGTGAAATTTTTCTTAAATTAGCTTATTTAGATATGTTGAGCGCATTGTTAGTATCTTAATAATTTTTATCTAATTACAAATCTCAAAATTTGAATAAGTTATAAAATTGTTGCTATGCATTGATAAATATTTTATTTCATAGTTCCCGCTTTTGTTTGTGTTGCCTCGTGTCTTTTAGTTAGCAACATACTGAATCAATCTGTTGTTGAAATAGTCAAAGAAACCTATTGTACTTTGATATTAACTCAAGCTTTTAATCATGGCAGTTTGTATGTTTATATGCATTCTAAATTAAAGGCTCTAACTAAAAGCTAATCATTAATTTAAAATTTTGGTTATCAACGTTTTATAATTTATTTATTTTCGTTGGTGTTCGATTATTCCTTTTACTAGACGAACATTTGAAAGTTCATCTATGGTTGCCACAACTAAAAAAGAGTAAGTTATAATAATATTTTCCTTTCATTGTAATTTTCAAAAGTGATATTAATTCTTAGCTGTCTCTCAATTATTATCTAACTAGAATCGACCCATCTACTATAAGATGCCAAAAATGCTTAATGAAAGGCCATTGGACTTATCAATGCACGAACGAGAGAAAATGTTTGCTAAGGTAATGTTGTCTGGGTAAAAATGTTTTTAATTCACTAATAATGAAAGTTATTTTTTTCAGGCCTTCAAGAACTGTTTTGATGAAACGTAAACTTAAAAAAATAGAAGAGAAGAAGAAAGCAGCCCTGTTAAACCCGTAAGTTCAAACTTATCTCTGATATGCAAGAAAATTCTAATTTTTGTCTCTTTTTTGACAGAATCGAACCTGTCGTCGTCAAGTAAGCCTCGTCTTTTATCATTAAAATTGAAAATATTTTAAACTCCCTTGTAATTTTCCCGTTTTCCTTGAAATATTGTTTTCTTCATCTATTATTGTTTTATTCGTCTATTATTGTTTTATTCGTCTTTTATTCAACAGTGAACCAGAAATAGAAATCGAACATTCTCCCATAATTCGAGATGGCATGCAACCAGAAGCTAAAGATTCAAGCTCTGATAAATCAAGCTCTTCTGAGGACTCTGAATCAGACTCTTCGTCATCAGACTCAACTATGTCGACAGCATCTTCATCGTCTTCTTCCTCTTCTTCTTCCTCCTCTTCATCCTCCCTTTCTTCATCTTCGTCATCGTCATCCTCCTCTTCATCTTCAGCATCCTCATCATCTTCGTCATCTGGTTCCAGCTCATCATCTGAAACCTCACGCGTATCTCGACGCCGATCAACTCAACGAGATAGACATAAGAAGTTTAGAGAAACTGTTAAAAGTTCACGATCATCTAAGCATTCGAGATCCTCTAAGCATTCGAGATCATCAAGGAATTCAAGATCGTCAAGACGTTCTAGATCATCGAGACGTTCAAGATCATCCACCAGAAATTCAGGATCTTCCAGAAATAAGAAAAGACGTTAAGATAAAGTCAAAATTTATACCATCATAAACCTCAGATTGAGCGGTCAAATTTTTCCATTGATGCCTACACGACTTCATTTTTATTACCAAATGGATTATCCAAGAGACTTGCCAATTTATATTAATTTTTTTCATCCGGAGTTTCACCCATTGATTGATCTCATTCTGCTGCTCAAAATCCAAAAAGTCTTATCTGAACCCAAACAATTTACAACGAATTTTCGACTTCTTGATGAATTGCACCAATGAACCAAGACACTTTCTAAAGCTTTGTATTTTATTAAAACAATCGGAATGTTATTTAATTCAACAACTGTTGGACCGCAAAAAGACCAATTTCAAATTTTATTTAAAAAAAGTTTATTGAAATTCGAAATCAAAATCAATCAGAGACATCAATCATAAAAACATTCAATTCTAGTTATTTTTCATTCTATCCTCTCATGTTGCTCAGTTTGCTCAATATTATGACAGTTTATTAAGATTTTCTACTAATTTTTTCAGCCTCCAATAAAGTATCAGGAATCTCTTTTCCTCGAGTTTCTGGAAGTAGTAGCACAAGAAGGGCAGTACCTGTTGATATTATTCCAAAGGTTGCAAATGAAACTGTTATATGTGTATAGTGACTCTGAAAAATAAAAATGAAATTTAATAGAATAGAAGCAAAAACACAATCACATAATAACAATAACATGGCCTATCATGCAATAATTATTTTTCATTCTATTGTTATGTTAAGACATATTGACTTACCAGTTCTTTGACAAATGGAGCCAAAACTGAGCCTATTCGTGAAAAACCGGAATTACAACCAACACCGACTTGTCGAACCAACGTTGGATAAACTTCTGCTGAGTAAATGTAAATGGTGTAATAAGAGATAGAAATGCAAAATTTAACTATCATTCCAAGGGTAATATTGATTGCAGTAGTTCCAAATGGTAAAAAGTAGAATGGAATGGCAATAAAACTGCCGACTCCAGCAGCAAACATGATACAAAACTGTACCGAACGACGTCCCAATTTTTTAAGAGCATATAAACTGATTCCAAATGAAGGGAACTCAAGTAAACCAGCAATAGCGAAATTCGTCAACAAATTACCACCGAGATCACCAATGTTTAGGGACAATCCATAGTAAACATAACCTGTTGTGAACCAAGTTAAACAAAGGATTATAGTGTTCTTCCGAAGATTGGGCGTTTTCCAGAGATCAAAGAGATTGGCCTTTCGATCGGAGCAAGATTCATTTTCCTGACATAAATGTTGAATAAAATTATGATCATTTATTAATAATAAATTTTGCTTGTAAAATTTTACCTTTTCAAATCTATCTCTTAGTTCTTCCAATTTATCTTCTATTCCCGTTAATCGTCTTTTATTGAGTTCGGCAGCTCTTCTCAGTTCTTCTTGAGCTTTTTCACTATTACCCTTAGCTAATTGCCATCGAGGAGACTCAGGAATACGACATAACCAGAGTATCCAAAGTATCTCAGGTAAAGTAAAAGCTAGTTGAGCATGTCGCCAATTATCAAACAACCAAACAATTCCTGGTAATATGAAACAACCCAAAGCCCAACCAAATCGGCAAACAATGCCCATGGTAGCTCGATACTCGGGTCCAGTCGTTTCAATAACTTGATGATAAAATTAAAAACACGAAGACATCGTAAGATCCAAATTACACTTTTGGCTTGTGGATTTACTTGTACTGTGCTTACCTAACATGAAACCAGTTAAATACCTTCCATAAGCTCCGATGGCAAGGACAAACCTCGAAATCATGTATTGATAGATTGATATTGAAAAAGCACAAGAAAGTCCAGCAATTATCTCAGTGACAACTGCTGTCCATAAGACTGGTAGTCGACCATACTTGTCTGAAAAATGGCCACACAGCAATGCAGAGATTGTCATTCCACACATGTAGAGCGATTGAGTGATCGAAACAAGCCAGGCTCGATCACAAACCAAATCCCACTAACCATGAAAATGTAACAATAAGTAATGATCAATAAACAGTGTCAAAAAACTATCCGTTAAAAACGCCATATCGTTGAACAAACGAAATCAGAAATTATGTTATTCAAAAAGCAAAATCTCGAGGAACGAAAATTACGATTCACTTAATTTTTATCCAAATTGAACTAAATTTGATTCGATTTAGTTTATTTTTAAGTCATAATTAACATTTCTGTTACTTTTTAACGAAATTTCGCTTACCTCTGAAATTATTGTTTTAGTTAAAAAGGACTCAGCGTAAACCCATTTTGTACAAGGGATAGTTTTCTTGATATCAGCATAACAATGGTCAGTCATGTTCTGGTAAAATAATAAATTGATTGTGATTAACAAGTTTGGGGCTAATGATTTAACTTACTTTCTGTAAATCGGTTGCACACCAAAAGTCAACCTTAGGAGCCATCAAAGCCAAACCAAGATTATGAAAGGCCGAATAGACTGAGGTTGTAAGGTAAAAGAAGAAGATGTTGCTTTGCCATTTACCCCAATGTCCAACAACGTCTGTGATATGCTGAATCTCTTCAATCTTCATCTTTAATTGTAGCTTGAATTAACACGATTTATAAATTAACTAAACTTCAAGCAGTAAAAAATTACCAGACAATAACATAGGCAAAACAGTCCAAATGAGTTAAGTTTCTGGTTTGATGAACAAAAAAGACGATTGAAACGTTGGAAAGGGTATAATCAAAGCATAATCAGTCAAGTTTAAGGCTCAGAATAATTAATTGAACAGGTATGAAAATTAAACCAGTGGTATAAAAAATAAATGATCAAAAAAGGGTGGAAAAGGCAAAATAAAGTAACAGACAAGTTGTTTGCCACTATTATGCTAACATTAACCCAAGTTTCCCTGAAAAACAAGAAATCTGTTCACGAGTTAGTCTTCTTCATCTTTCCTTTGATTCTTGATTGTTGCTGAATCTTGAACAACAACAAACTTGATTGGTTAACTTGTCTAATTAATAGGTTAGGCTAACTATCAGCTATTAATAGTAACTTAAGATCCAATGTTGTGAGGTTTGAAAGAGGCGAAAACGCAATTGTAGAAAGTCAATTGTAAATGATGAAAATAATATGACTGTGATCAAGAAGAAGAGACTAAAGTGATACAATAATAGAAATAGTAGAGGAATGAGAGTCTTTTAAATTGTCTTCAAGTTCTTGATTGATACAGTTAACTGCTTTGATTGAATTAAAGTTATACACAAGGTTTTAAAATTGGTTTGTTATAAGAATCTGTATGAACACAGGATAAAAAATTTCATTTTATTGATCGCTTCCTCTTTAATTTAATATTTACCACCAATAACTGATTGGTACTTGGGTAATCAACCTACAGAACTAACTTAGCCTTCATTGAGTATCAACAAATATTAGGATTTGGATAACCATAATGAAAGGACGATTTTTGGGAATAATAAGAAGTTTTAGAAAATCAAAGCTGAATTGGAAACAATTTAAGTATTTATAATAGTTGATGAACAAAATGAAAACAATTTTGCAAAAGAGCGATGCCAAAAACTTTGGCTTTCGAGTTAAGAGTAGAGACTTGATGGATTTTTAATGGCACAAAAACTGCATCCATAGTTGCTATTAAAAAATTTCTCTGATCGACAGTTATCGAGAAAATCGAGGTCAAAGTTGAAACTTCGATCGCCTCTTGTTCAATTATGGAACCAGTTTTTTTCATAAAACTCATTTTTCTGGTATTAATTTTGATGGTCAGCCAGAAAATGAGCTTATTTTATGAAATAATATTTTGATGTTTCTGTACATCAGATCACTTCGATTTTCAATTAAACCTCCGGTTTTCTTTGACCGTATGAGTTAGAGAGCTAAAACTTATTATTCGTCGACAAAAATAGTTGCTACACTTCAACGATCGAACACTTTTTTCAATTTATAAACAGTTCTCTTGATTTTGGCCATTGCCGTTAAAACTTTGAGCCTCAATATTTCGATAATGGCATTACCTACAATCATTATTCTTTGACCTATCATTAGATTTTATTATGGACTGTAACATAATATGATTGAATGCCTGAGGAAATCTATTGCCATTAATTTAATCATGAATATTGTTCTAAGACATCATAATAACTATGTTTGAGTAGCTATTCGCCTTTATGAATCAATTATAAACTCAGCATAAGTAATAAAGTGCTCTGACATTTTCTGTATTATCTTGAATGATATACTATTAGAATATATTGTAAACCATAATAAAATCTAATGATAGGTCAAAGAATAATGATTGTAGGTAATGCCATTATCGAAATATTGAGGCTCAAAGTTTTAACGGCAATGGCCAAAATCAAGAGAACTGCCGATAAATTGAAAAAAGTGTTCGATCGTTGAAGTGTAGCAACTATTTTTGTCGACGAATAATAAGTTTTAGCTCTCTAACTCATACGGTCAAAGAAAACCGGAGGTTTAATTGAAAATCGAAGTGATCTGATGTACAGAAACATCAAAATATTATTTCATAAAATAAGCGCATTTTCTGGCTGACCATCAAAATTAATACCAGAAAAATGAGTTTTATGAAAAAAACTGGTTCCATAATTGAACAAGAGGCGATCGAAGTTTCAACTTTGACCTCGATTTTCTCGATAACTGTCGATCAGAGAAATTTTTTAATAGCAACTATGGATGCAGTTTTTGTGCCATTAAAAATCCATCAAGTCTCTACTCTTAACTCGAAAGCCAAAGTTTTTGGCATCGCTCTTTTGCAAAATTTCTATTAAATGTTGAATTTCGTTAAACAATGAGTAATTTAATACATTTTCAATTGCTTTTGTTTTCATTCTGATTGAATAACCTCGAGATAGTGCAAGAAAAAGAGTCGAGGCTATTCAATATCTAAGATTAACACTAAACTCAAAACTAAATTAATTAATTGGATGTTTTCATTTATGAATTGAAATTTTACCTCTTTTACACTGGCTGCTATGAAAATCGTGACATGTAATTTAACAGATCGAATTAATTCTTTTTTCAGTAAAAAGACTCAGAGTTTAATTATATTAGATCGTTTGTTGAACGGCTAAAAGTTCGTTAAGATAAAAATGCATATTGTATGGTAGTAGATAGTATTTTGCAGCCTTTTTAGAATTCGACTCTTTCATGTTGGCAACTTTAGATGTTGATGAACGAGTCGGTCAATTATTCGGACGTTTAAAACATAGCAGACAGGGTCGATCTGTTTATACGTTATAATGAACTGAACAATTCGAGTCGGAAACTTTTTTCGATTAATCATCAGTTCTCTTGATTTTGACCATCGGCCTTAAAACTTTTAACCTCAATATTTAGAGAACGGTATTACACACAATCATCATTATTATGGGCTATAATATTTTATGACTAAATACTAGAGAAAATTCGAGTAAATGTATTTAATAATGAATATCCTTCTAACACATAATAAGATATATGTTTCAATAACTATTCGTCTTTATACAATGATTCTAGTTTGAATAGAACCAACTTTCATATGAACAAACCCAGCGTTCATAAGAGTGAAACTGACACAGAGCTTTCATAACAACAAACCAACTTTCAAATGACCAAATCTTACTTTCATAAGACAAAAACTTTCGAGTTAAAGAGTTACTTTACTCAGAGGATGTAAATAGAGTCATCACTGATATTTCCAATGAATTTCCACTAAAGATTGTAAATCCTATGTTATACATGCTGATAGATGTTTACTTATATTCCACGATACATAAGTCGGGTTAACTCTTATGAACGCAGGGTTTGTTTATATGAAATTTGGTTCTATTCAAATGAGAATCATTGTAAATCAAAAATAAGATCTGACAACTCAAGTAATACAATGGCATAACTTTTTTTAACATCTTGAATAATCTAATACTTCAGTATATCATGGCCATAGTAAAATCTAATGATTAGTTAAAGAATAATTATTGGGGTAAAATCGTTCTCTAAATATTGAGGTTTAACGGCAATGGCCAAAATCAAGAGAACTGTTTATAAATTGAAAAAAGTGTTCGATCGTTGAAGTGTAGCAACTATTTTTGTCGACGAATAATAAGTTTTAGCTCTCTAACTCATACGGTCAAAGAAAATCGGAGGTTTAACTGAAAATAAAAGTGATCTGATCTACAGAAACAGAAAGATTTATTTCTCAAAATAAGTGCATTTTCTGGTTGAACATTAAAAGCTACTCAAGAAAAATGAGTTTCTCGAAAGATTCTGGTTCCATAAATGAACTAAAGACGATCGAAGTTTCCAATTCGACCTCGATTTTCTCGAAAACTATCGATCGGAGAAATTTTTTAATAGCCTATTGGACTCAGTTTTTATGCCCTACAAACCCACAAAGTTTTAACTCGGAACTTAAATATTTTACACATACTCTTTTACACGGAAGCTTGTAAATCACATATAATAAGTTAACATGTAGATAAATGTTAACTCATATTCAATGCAGCAGAAAAGAAGTAATTAACGATTAACGAAATAACCTTCGTACTGAATAAAGATACACTTTAACTCGATAGTTTTTGTCTTATTAAGTTTTGGTCACTTGAAAGCTGGTTTTACATTTATTAATGCTGGTTTTGTTCATATGAAAGTTGGTTCTATGACTGTAAAATGGATTGAACCGTCTATTAGTAAAGGGAATAAATAGAGCAATATTGGTATACTATGTAATTACAATTGAATCAATAAAGTAAATTTTTATCGTTTTATTGTTTTGTGTTTAAAAGAAAATAAAGTTTGGCTTTCCATCAAGCATATAATAAAATTGAATACTCGAATTGAAATTTATGGTAATTAAATCCATAATACACATGTCAGGTTTTTTTGTTAGCATAAACATCCATCTCTTATTTGAATATCTCATCCATGAATGCACTCATAAATCTCAACCTTAATTCAGAAGCATAATGGACAGAATTTAAATAAACATGTAGATTTTGAAAAAAAACATGTGCATCTACTATGACAAAGCGCTTAAAGCTTTAGTCTTAATACTTCATATTGACATGATCTTAGTATTAAGCTCATTCTTCAAGATCAAAGAGGGGACGTGCTTTGATTATTTTAATCTCATCGACTGGTCTATCATGTTTGTCTGTTTGAATTCGACCCATCTTCTTGATCACATTTATACCTCTGTGAATCCGACCGAAAATAGCATGTTTATCATCTAACCAAGGTGTTGCAGCCAGTGTGATAAAAAATTGAGAGCCATTGGTATTGGGTCCAGCATTTGCCATTGAAAGTATACCTGCTCCAGTGTGCTTTAAATCCTCGTGGATTTCGTCATCAAAAATTTTACCGTAAATTGATGATCCACCACGTCCAGTTCCAGTCGGATCGCCTCCTTGAATCATAAAATCAGAGATAACGCGATGAAATATCGTTCCATCATAATAACCACGGTTAGCTAATTCAGCAAAATTACGACAAGTTTTAGGAGCGTGTAACCAGTATAGTTCAACAATAAATCTACCCAAACTATTTAATTAAATTGGAAAATTAACAAACAGAAAAAAACAAACATTAAGAAAAAACTAAAACATACTTGGTTTCAAACTCCACAAATGGTGGCTGCCATGTTTCAGCAACTGTTCCCATACTTCTATTACAATCACAATCTAATTAATGGCAAAATTTCTAATGAAATCAAATAAACAAGGAATGAGGGCAAAACAAAAATTAAGAATGGGTTCAACTTACAGGCTTAGGCGCCAATATGTTTACAAACATCAGCTGTTATGCTACATTGTAATTTTGACTTGCGTAAAGCGCATAATTTGCATAATCTTAAAATCTGAGTTACATAAATTGTTTGAACTTCATTTTTCATATAAATTTTCGATGATTTCATTTAATTTCGTTCTAAAAAACTGTTAATCACAAAATTATAGTGATTAATAATTTTTGAGTTTTAGTTAGATAGATACAAAAAAAATGTAATGAAATTGATACTCAAACCAATAGTTTGACCATATTATTCTTATATCGATTCACTTGCATTCGTCGTTGTCTAATGATGGCAACCCAATTCTAGCTTAACTTCATGTTTTATTTCATAGTTAACAATGCGTATGCTACCAAAAAATGAGATTCTTAGTAGGTCTTGGCGATATTTGAATCCCTTCTTACATATTGTATCATTAAAGGCACCCACTTATTTAAAAATAACTTTAAAGCAGATTTGAACTGTTGATGGCTTTGTTAAATAACTGATTATTCAATTGATTTGTGCTTATCAACATTTATTCAATTTACAAAGTAGCATAAATTCAGTACAATTCAGTATAAAGTGAGCATTTTCAACAAAGTTATTGACAAGGTACGCAATATGAACCTTGTAAGTGAGATTATAATTTTGGAGATTTACAAAAAAATGATATCAATATAGAGATCAGAAATATTTATCATTTGACCAATAACTCGTATTTGGCTTTATATTTTTGAACAAAAGTTATCTTTCCATTAGAGGAATCCATTTTAAAATAACGTCGTTTCTTTCGAGTTCTTTGTTGAGGTTCTGAATGAATTTTTCTTTGGTAAAACTCAATTCTACGTCGTCTTTGGGTTTATCTTCTATCAGTAGCTTATGAAATGTACAATACAAGTAACCTGTTAAATTGAGAATGAGCATTTGAGATATATTAATAATTTTGAGTTAAGCTATCAAATTTTGTTAACAGAAGGATTAACTCACAGTAAACTTTATGAAAATCTTCTAGACAAGTTGTTCCGAAATGACTGTTAAAAAAATGAGTTTTTAATCGCCCATTATTGAGAAGATTGATGGCAATGTAAGTTAAGTCAATGCTAATGGATCCAACTTTAAATCTGTATAAAAGAGAAAGAAATATTGAAAATTTTAATGAATCAAAATTAATTAAATATAAAATATAATAAGTCATAGATAGTAACCCGTTAATAGCTGTTTTTGAATCAGAGATAATAAGATGAACAGTTTCAGAATGATTTATCGCAAAATAAAGTAAGTTTTCTAGTCCAAGGAGCCCAACTTTCTTAAAATTTGTGACCGGATCTTCACTTTGAAAGCCTATTTTAATCCATTGGGCTGAAATTTTTGATTTCAAGGGGTAATCTGGATTCAGGATATTCCATAGATTAACAAGTTTATTCTCATGATTAACATTGTGAATGTCAACTGGTATGTTACGCAGATGATTAACTTCGCGCTGTAAATTTTTGTATCCGTAGATTTGAAGGAAACATATTCTCATGGCAGTTACAAATCTGTACAAAAAAATGTCAATAGGTGTTGAATTGTTTGGAGAAAGTTCGAGTAGAAAATACTTACTCTGGATGGATTGACGGTTTAATATCCTTTTCGGTGCAAATTGCCTCTACAGATTGCTCTACTAATTGTACTACTTCCCGAGTGTACCTTGAATTGAAGCGACCATTTTTAGCTACGCCATGAAGCTTATTGCGTATAACAATTATTGCTTTACGTCTTGATTGATTAATACATTTTTCAACTTCCAAAGATCTCTGAGCACCTTTTTCTGTTTTGTAACAGACTCGTTGAAGTTCACAAAGACCGGTACATTTGCGAAGGAAAACTTTAAGCAGTGGAGTCAAGTAGAGCCAAAACAATGATAAAAAGGACCTCAGAACAAAGCTAATAATGAAACTTATTAGTTGAAAACGCAACCAGGATGGCAGTAGATTTCCAATTTTTACAAAGATCATTTCCTAATCCACCGACACTTGCTAAGGGTATAAACAACAATCTCATTGATATTTAATCACATAGGTTAAAATGGTCAAAGGTTTGACAGAAAATGTCCGATAAATAATTGCAACAAAAATGGATCGATAACAAAATAACAGAGCGAATAAAAAATGAGAGCGAAAATGAATCGTTGAAAGGAAACTTAAAACTCAATCCGCATAAAATCAATGAACGTTCAAATTATTTATTGATTAGTTATTAGTAACTGAAACTATTTTATTGCAAGCGTAAACAGGAGTAAACTATTCAAACAGAATCGAATTATTGTAAACAACTATCTTTATGAGAGTGTGAATCTACAATGTACTCGATATCAAATCTAATACGAGTCCAGATATTAAGCAGAAAGTTAAGTCCCGGGTTATTACAGGTAATATTTTATGTATTGATCCAATATTAAATATCTTTGTTTGGTATCTCTGCTAATCTGTATACGGATTAAGTTACCCGGGTTTATTTATAGATCTGAAAACCGCAACTGTTTTTCAGTTTGATTAACGGGATCTTCATTTTAGATTGTAGTCTTTAGTGTGATAAAAGTAATTTTTTTACATCCTGATTATTTTTTGCATCTTTTTTATTCAAAGTGGGACCATCTTTGATTTTGTTAATTCTCTTACAGTATTTTGATTCATTATTTGTTTTAATTCGTTTTTATTTATTGCTTGTCATTGCGAACATTTTTGTTAATTTAATAATTTCGTGAACATTCCATTCCAGTTTCTATGGTTCGTAATTAATTGGCAACATGATTGGTTATTTCAACGAGTGGCTTAAATGGCTCAGTGAATATGCTCATGAAAATCCTGGTCAATTCTTGTTTACAATTCTACTTATATTGTCACCCTTTTTTGCTCTTAGTGCTTATCTGTCGTACAAATTAGCAAAGCATCTCGAAAAGGAGGAAAAAAAGAAAGCCAAAAGGAATAGAATGGTGGACAATATCAAAAATAACAGTATACCTGGACCAAGAGCCAAAAAAGATTGAACTTTGACCATTGAATAACTACGATTTGAGATTATGGTAACATTCCAAGGCTAATTGGCACAAATTACTAATAATTGAAGTTGTATTGCATTTATAATTCGAGTATAATTCTTGTTTATTTGAAACAAAATGCGTCTCATTTTTTACTTAGCAGTTGCATGTTTATTGTCTACCGGTTCCATTTTTTCAATTAGATAAGAACTTAATGCTGCGTCTGGACACATTACAATGTGTCGATATGACAATAAGAAATACAAAGTCATTCAAAGCTAGGTGAAGATAAGATAAAATGGAGCAATACAAGACCAAAATTATCTTATCAAAAGGGAAGATTTAAATTCAAAATCAGTAACAATTTAATTATTCTTATAACCAGCAATCAAGTATCAACACGGTATCAATCGATTTTTCTTATTTTGATTAAAACAAAACTTTTCAGACCAAAAAATCAAATAAATATTCAAAGATAAACATTTTGTGGATGAATCATAAATTTCATTTATTCAATTTTATATACCTTAAAAGTCTCTAGGAATATTAGGAATTGGTATAATTTATTTGGTACTCGTAGAGAGTAGAGCACAAAGACCACCGGAAAGAGTAACAGAGAACACGTAATTAATGGTGGGACTAAAAGAGCTCAGTAAATAGAATGATGATACAATTACCAAAGCCAAGAATAATGCATTATTGTAAAAGATGGCAAAAGTTGTAGCCTCAAAGTCAGCCACTTCATTCTGTTTCCAAAGGACACGTTCATCTCTTTCTTTCTTGGTCATCTTTTTATCATCCGAGATTAGTTTGTTGACTTCTCGAGTAACAGCCTCACCGCGTTTGCTGGCAATTTTAAATTTAAGAATGTACTTGACATGTTTGTAAGAATAAGCAATCAGCCAGGTTGTTAATGCAGTAACAATGACAAAAATGAATGCTGATGAATAAATATTCATTTGGTGGATTCTCCAAAACAGCCCTATAAGACACATATCAAATAAAGATTTAGATTAATAAAAAAACATGATTAAGACAATGAGAAAATTTAAGTCAGTTTAAAGATTAAATGTTATACTCACAGATTGATGTGGCCGATACAATAAGAGCATTACCATAGAAAAGAGCAGAACTCTTTGTAGACACATTACGACTGAAATCGTGAAGAAGAAGCTCTTCTTCTCGAGAATAACCTTTCTTAGAAGCTGCTGACATTTTGGCAAATTGATTGATTTATCGAAATTATGAAATCAAAAATAAAGAGCGATTTGAGTTATATCGTCAATTTGTTACGTGGCTCAAAGAAACTAAAATTTCATTGAATCCGGAAAACTTAATGTAACCGAAAGTTTTGGTAGATGGCGTTCCCAAATCCAGTCAGTTTGAAAAACAAAAAATGAGCCATTTTTGAAGAGGAAATGTTACATTTATTGATTTCAACATTTATGCTTCTAAATTTGATTAATTTGCTTTTTCTCAAGCTAAATTGATTTAATTTATTTTATTTTATTCGATAAGAATGGCTGTGATATTTGTGTTTTCAGTCGTAACACACTGTAATTTACTTATTCGTAAAGCATCTTAAACTTGCTGTTGACCAATCTTAAAACTATTGGCTTTAGAATTTACAAAAGATAATGAATCTTTAAATTCATTAATTACGCTATAAGATAATCGGAATAATCAAAAATTGTCGATGAACGATGAAGCCTGATAAATGATTAATTTGACAATTCAATTTTACCGGTCCCGTGATTTCATCTACAATTTTCCATTTCAAAATGCACTAGGCGGTGGACAAATTGCTAATGGGCGGGTTTCTTCAAGTTCAACTTGCACTTTCTTCAGCTTTGGAAATTCGATTTGCCATTGAGAGAGCAATTCCTTTGACGGAGGATATTTAAAAGTGAATTTGCATTCAGATAAATTAGGACAGTTACGAAGAATTAGTTCATAGAAAGAATTTGGTCTTCCACGGCCTTCTATAGATAAATATCGAAGATTTTTAAAACAGCCAAAACTTTTCAAGCTACGATATAATAGCTGCAGTCCAAGTGATTCTAAGTTCGGACAATGATTCGCAATGCAGTTAATAATGACTCTGTCAGACTCTAATGGTATTACAGTGTGTCTTAAATAAATTAGAGTTCGTAATTTTTCACCATGGGATGATAAAAATTCTTCAAAGTCTTTCAGAGCAATTGTTGTGTTGCTTAAACTAAGATGTTCGATTGTGTTTGGTATGTATTTCAGATCATAGGAATCCAGATGGAGACTATGAATGTGCAATGTTTTTAGTTGAGGACAGCGCATCAACAGCCATTTAAATTCTGCCGAGTCATATTCCAAAAGCGTCATAGCCCAATTGTTACAATGAGTTGATCTCCTAGTAAATCTAGATTTCATGATTAATTTGACCACAAATGATAAAGAAGCAGTTGAAAGATCAAGAAAACCTTGTGTATCATCGTGAGTAAAATTGAATATCTCGTTGTGACTGTATGGAGATAGATGAAAGAAATTAAGAAATAGAATATATTATAATAAAATAAAAAGTATATAATAATGGAACACAGTAGAATCGTTTAATTTTTGATTACTTACAGCTCATAAATTCTGTGAACAGCATCAAATATCTGGCTTTTTTCAAATTTAATGGAGGATTTCTTTCTAGGATCAACCAATTCACTGGGATAGAGTAAGTTGACGGTACTCAAACAAATATAGTCAGTCTTCAAACCACTACTGACTATCTGGGCGAATCGTTTACACACTGAAAGGATAAATAATATAATAATTTAACATGTTGCGGTGATAGGTTTAGTGTGATTCGAAACAAGGATTGCAATACTCATAATTAAAATATTAAATAAAACTCAAACCTCTCATCAATCGTAATCTTTCTCGGATGTTGACAATATATGAGAAAATATGATGAAGACAGTCATCATTGAGATTGAGTAATGAATTTGTCACTTGTGATAACGACGAGTCCAATTGGTCAGCCAATGCTTCCATGGTTGAAGTTATCTTCAAATTTCACAGAAATATAATGCTGAGACTAGAAATCACGATTAGAAATTGATTTTGTTAGTTACGAAGAGACAGAGAACAGCAACATAACCTCATCTGTGAACAAGAATGTAAACAAAATAACATATGATGCATTGCGTCACCCACATTTGATTCTGATTTTTATTGAAAATGATTATTTATTGAAATATTTTTTTTCTTATAAAATAGGAAATAAAAGATCATTCACGCATAGTTTTTCAATGGAACCGAAGTCAACCGAAAATTCAATAAAACTATGAGCTAATCGCGAGAAAAAGCCTTAATGTTAATAAAACGCTTTTGTTTAAAATATTTTAAAGCTTAAAATGAAAGTATTTACAGAGTGGCAAGAAAGTTTCTGGGTCTAAAGCAGCACCCACTCAATACGCGTATAAACCAATATTATTTGTTTAATATCTCAAATTAATAATATTTATATTCACCGCTCTTTCTTTGCACATATTTTATCCCTCTCCCTAACCAGAAACTTTCTTGTCACCCTGTACTCGTTATTTAGAATAATTTTCGTATGCGATTTAGTATGTCAATTAACAATTTAAATGTATATAATTAGTTAAATATATTTCATATTAGCCAACATCCAGAAATTTACAGGGATACTAACATCGCGAACACTGTGAGTTTAGTTTAAAAACAATTAGTAAGAATCCACAAAAATCTATGAAAGCGAAAATCAGAAAAAAACAAGTAGTTGATAGAAATCTATTTTGGATGTTTCCGCAATAAGAAATTAAGTAAAAAGGTAATTTGAATCAGGATGGACTTTATTGAACATCCTAAGAATGTGGAAAGGGACAATTTTCTGAAGAGAAAAGTTCTTCAGCAAAGTTTAATCTCTTATTTTGTCAATTTTTTCTGTGTCTTATCCAATTTTTTATCTTTCCATACTCTTAGAAAAAGAAAAATTATCCTATTAATTAGCAATTCAACGGACAATGTCACGTTGAATAAAAATGATTCAACAGTTACTGATAATAATGTTTATAATTTATTGAGTAATCCTTCGTGGTTTGATGATTCAGCTTTTCTTAAATTACGCGTTATCCGCAACATCTACCGGACAAATACATCAGTATTGCGGAAACTCGAATGATCCCTCAAACTGTCGTTATGAGTTTTGTACTCCATTATTGTATTCAGAGGTAAATTCAGAACTCTTTTAAGAATATCCCTTATTCTGATTGTGGTAATTGAGTCATTGGCAGTTTTATTCCAAACGGAGATGATATCTTCTTGGGATCTTATGGAGATAACCGCACCACAAATCTCTTCACCGACCATAAACTGTTCCCCAAGAATAGCTAGAATTAGATTTTCCCAACAACGAGAAGCCAAACCTTTCCTTAACCGCACAATCCATTTTCCGCCTTCTTTGTTAGCATCATCCTATTGTAAAATAAAAAAGGATTGTTAAATTAGGATTATACAAGAGGTAAGAACGGAGAGTTGATGTAGATTTCTAGATGCAGCTTACCTCCCACAAAGGTTTTATGCCATCTTTAAATAGATGTAAATCTGAGTGACCAGATAACTCAGAAGGACGTAAAAGATAAGATTGTACGGACCAGAATTGTTCAACAGTAGAAAATGTCGCAATTATTCTTAAACTTTGATCATAGGTCAATGGGTTAGTCAGTTTCCCAGGAGTCCGGCGTGAGTACCAGATACAATAAGTATATTGAAGACGATGATGTCCATCAATTGGTTCAATAGCTCTAGTCCTCTCGTGATTATTATCCTCTTGGTGATGATTATTGTCATTTTCTTGAGCCATATCAATGGAATCTTTACCGGGTGAGTTCAACAAAAAACTTGAATTGAAGAAAACAAGACAAAGGTATGAACAGTTATGATAATACCAATAATATTAAGAGTTTGATTGGGTTATAAACATGAATATATAAATTTTCAATAATCACAACTAGATGAAGAGTTAAATAAGCATAATAAATCAAATGAAATGGTCTGGTAAGGCTTGTATTAATCCGTTTTATAATTCTATGATGATGGTAGACTTTCCAATATCACAAGAGAATACAAAAATATACAAAATCTGTGATGAATGGTTTATATTTTACAAAATTCACTGGACTAAATAAATTGTATCATGTAAGTATGATAAATTTGACAGTATAACATAAGTGAAAAAAATTAAATAAAAAATTAAGTAATGATGACTGGAAAAAATTAATCTAAATAATTGAAACCAAAAGTGTTGCTGCCAGTGTTCGTCTTGCTGGTTTTGTGAAGCCTCAACACAATAACAACGTCAACTGCTGTCTAGGTTTCTCTCTTTTCTTACTATTGGATGTTTAACTAGCATAAACCTTCCTGTGCTTTCTGTTTTCTTGTCTTGTTTAGATTTTTCAGTTACTGTAGCTTTGATTGATTTTTCACCTGGATTTTGATTAATTTATTCCGAGTAAGTAATCATATTATTTATAAAGTTAAATGATTATCTTTATTATTATGTATTGATTCATGTTTCTTTCTCTTTTATAGATTCTACTTTAGTGTTATGTTTAAGGATATTCACCATATGATTACAACGTGTTATTTTAGTCATTGGTTTTTCTTAAACTTTATTTTATTAATCAGTTTATTCAATGGAGTATCATTTTGATGAATGTATTAAGTGGATACAGGAAAATGACTATGAAATTCAGTCTTGTGATATCTTTTGTGATTCTGTGGACGAAAGTCAATGGAAATTTACTGTTGACTCTATTGAAGAGCTTGAAAGCAAACAAAATTTTGACAATAATGAGAAATGGCTAGTTTTATTTAGTACGAATCACATTGAATTGGTTAAAAGGTTAACCAATAAATTCTCTTGGTTAGAACCGGCTAAAGTTATTAACGTTTTCTCGCTTCGGCCTCTAATTGCCAACCAGCTTTGTAATCGCTTCGGTCGTGTAAAAATATACATGAGTCACCGAATTCACAAAATTCAGTTTCTTTGTAATCTTTCCAGATATCAGGTTGGTAATCCCATCGGACAGTGGATCTAATATTTGATGGAGCTTTCAATGGTCCTTTAGCTCCGAATTTGTTACCTTTAACAGATTCTTTGTCGTCAATTTGTTTTTCGGAAGTTGCACCCATATCTTTTGGACCCTCTCGAAAAACATTCTTATCAGTTTTATAGGCAACTGAAACTAATGTCTTGTCTTCCGAACGTGGAATACGTTTGATGCAAGCCTTTTTTGAAGGCTTGAAAATTATAGTTTCTTCTTCATCAGAAGAAGAAGAAGAAGAAGAAACTAAAGGGTGTATTGTTTAAAAGTGAAATATTGGGAGAAAAAGGATTGAAATTTTCTTACCTGATTATGATGATTATGATAATAAACATGAAATTAATTTTAAGATAAGACGAAAATGCATTCTGATTTGTTTGTTTGTTTTTTTCGTCATTAATTAATTTTCATCTTAATCTTATCTTAAAATTAATTTCATCTTTATCATCACAATCAGGTAAGAAAATGTCAATATTTTGCTCACAATATTTCACTTTTAAACAATACACCCTTTATCACTTTCTTTTTGAAATTTATTTTTTTTTGATTTTTTAAACATTGGAAATTTGACAATGAAATTTAACTAAAATTGAGGATCACAAATAATATGAAGGTCCGATATAAAAGACAAAAAGGCTAAAGAGGGCAAAAAATGACTAAATTCACGTAATAAATCAACTTAGGTCAACAGTCATATAGTCCCTTTCTAAGGGTACAGAGTGGGGAGAAGGTTTCTAGTCCTTAATAAGATGATTTAAACTCGGCGCCGCCTTTAAGCGCATTGCCTCTCTCCCCACCCTGTATTTCAGATTCTGAAATACAGATTATCTGATAAGCTTTATCATAAACCTTCCTGTGCTTTCTGTTTTCTTGTCTTGTTTAGATTTTTCGGTTACTGTTCTTTGATTGATTTTTCACCTGGATTTTGATTAAATTATTCCGAGTAAGTAATCATATTATTTATAAGTTATCTTTATTATTATGTATTGATTCATGTTTCTTTCTCTTTTATAGATTTTACTTTAGTGTTATATTTAAGGATATTCACCATATGATTACAACATGTTATTTTAGTCATTGGTTTTTCTTAAACTTTATTTTATTAATCAGTTTATTCAATGGAGTATCATTTTGATGAATGTATTAAGTGGATACAGGAGAATGACTATAAATCACTTGCTATTCAATTTGATAAACAATCTACCGCCAAATCTATTGACTTGTTCATGTGTTTGCAGTCAAAATTACCATCCGTCAAATTCGTTCTTATTGTTTCAGATTCGTGTTCCTTTGATCTTCTTGCTACTCAACATTTGGGTGATGGAATGGTTGATGCTATAATTAAATTTGGTGAGACATGTTTGGCTCCAGTCTCTCGTGATATCGATGAACTACCAATTTTTATGATTTTTGGTGATTCTGTGGATGAAAGTCAATGGAAATTTACTGTTGACTCTATTGAAGAGCTTGAAAGCAAACAAAATTTTGACAATAATGAGAAATGGCTAGTTTTATTTAGTACGAATCACATTGAATTGGTTAAAAGGTTAACCAATAAATTCTCTTGGTTAGAACCGGCTAAAGTTATTAACTTTTCATTCAACTGGGAGTTCACTGAAACTCATAAAGATTTTGTTCACAAAGATGTCAATGCTATCTGCCCTGATTTTGGAGCTTTCTGGATTCCGAATAGTTTTGAAAAATATTCTAAAATTTTATTTATTGGATCACAATTGAATCTTTATCTTAGGCTAGTCCCAGGTTTGACACATATTGATCCAGTAAAAAGAATAGTTGAAACTCGTCAGGGTCAGAAATTACTGTCTGCAAGAGTTGGTTTAATTGAAAGATTGAAAAGAAAGAAGATTCTTAATTTAGGGTTCTTGATTACAAATGCATTTCCATCGATTGATGAATACCTCGAAAAGATTGAAAGAATAAAAAAGAAAAGTCATAATATAAATAACATTTTATTGATAAATTCAACGGATGAATGTAAATTAGGAAATTTTGCTGATCTTGATGCCTTTGTCCTGGTTAATGGATGCAAATGTTCAAAATTCATTGATAAATTAGACTTACATTTGCCCATTTTAACTTTCAAAGAATATGAAATTCTTTGTGGTTGTAAAACTCAATATGGTGGCGTTGAATGGAACCAAGAAAAGTCAATCGATGATGTTGAAGAGGATGAAACTACTGAACTGTCTTCAAACGGACAAAATCAACTTATGGCGTCAGAAGTTCTGGCTAAAGATACCTGGTATGGATTAACAATTAATCCTGCTTACCAACCTCTATCTTACGCGAAACATGGACAGTCTGGAAAAGCTTCTGGATATTTGAATGAACCAATTTAGTCTTGAAATCAGTCTTGTGTGGGTCGAAATTAAAATTTAGATAAAATTTATGGTTTCAGATATTGCTGAATCAGTTATTTTTATTCTATTCAAAATTTGTATAAAAATAATAAAATATTGAATTATAAGAAAAGAATGAGATTAAAACCTCGAGAGTATATCATTAGAAACCAACTGTCGCGATTGATATACATTAATTATGTTCCTTGAGTTTTAACCACTGCAATTGAATCTCGACGTATTTGACGATACAGAGCAATATACTTGGCTGCTACCTTAGTTCTAGGGATGATGAAGTCTTTGCAGAATTGTGTTTTACTAGCTAAAGAGGGTCGAAGTTGCTTGATTTTCAAAAGCCGTAAAAATGTGAGAACAAATGTATAACAATTATTATCATCTTGAGTGTAATTATCTGCAGTCCAAATGGGCATCTGCACAAGCACTTTTAATGTGGAGTCCCAATAATCTTTCCATGACTGGGAAACAGGATCAATCACTGGGATGGCAAGGCAATCAATCCAAAGAAGATTTTGTGACCCAATATGAACTCCATTTTTATCATATTCATAGACATCTCCTTTTGAATCAGTCAAGCCGATATGCAGATCGGCAGAGTTTTGGTAATTGCTATAAAAAAAATAAACAAGTATTTTTAATTCGGTAAGATGAGACACGACTTTTCATTTTAAAAAGTTAATGAAAACTGAAAATGATAGTAATACTAAAGAAGCTAGTGAATTAAACATAAAGAACATTAACCTTTCAAATTAGTTGATTTATGAGCAATGATAAAATGTGGGCGAGTCAAAGAAGCATCAACTTCTTCATCGTATGTAGAATGAACCACAAGAAGTTTGAGAATAGCATAAATATGTAACTGAATAGCAGATAACTAACAGTTAAATGTTGAATTATCAATTAATTTGAGTAATTCCAGATTAGTACTTACTGAAGAAAGTCACCCTCAGTGGGGCGAATTATAATTGAGGTAGTAATCCTTTTATGACTTGTCAATGGAAATGGAACTTGAAATGGAGGCAAAATCAATTGTGTATTTGGGGTTAACTGTGTTGAACAAAGAGGACATCGATCTGGTAGCTTGAAAGAAAAGATTTTACATCTAGTATCACAATGTTGGAAACACAAGATATTAGGATTTTGATTAGTGATTGATTGTTGATTTTGAATCTGTTGTAAATGAAACGAATTTTGGTGATAATGATGATGATGATGGTTACCATCATTGTTAACACTAATGGAAGTCATTTTTAAAAGATATGAAATAATGACGAAACTATTAGTTATAAAATTCCTTTTTAAGGCACAAATGAATATCAATGTAGGAACTTAAATCAACAGGAAACTTTCCTTAGATTGATGTTTTTGTTATTTCTTGGTTAAACAATGAAAGATAATGAAGTGAGAAAAGGAGAAAAATGGTTGAGAAAGAAAGATAGAGAGAAAAAATAATGAGAGAAAGGGAGAGAATAGGAGTAGGAGGGAAGGGAAGGAAATTGAGTAAAACTGTGCAAGAGAAAGGACGGGATAATGCTGCAAGGCATTTAATACATTTGATGCATATAATCTTCTTTTTGTTTCCAGGTCAATTTTTGCACATTGGTTGGATAACAGTGTTTTGGGTCAACCTGATTAGAAAGCTGGGAAAAGATGTCCAAAAAAGGTGAGAAAATTACTTCTGATATTGGCTTTGAATATGGTACGGTAAGTGCAATCATGACAGATACGGTACAAATAAAAGAAGGACCGAAATACCTTTAAAAAAGAAGATAAACAAAAATGTAAAAAATACTTGAAAAAATGACGAAAATTTGAATAGTCAAATATTAGTGGTTTACGTTGTGGGTTTGGCAGCGTCTGAATTAATGTAAGAATGGCTATTCTAGTCAACTGCCATGTTTCTAGTCATTGTTGCGGATACAAGTAACAAAAAAGTCAGGTGGGTTGAGGGTTTTCCTTTATCCTGATGGAGGACATCTTGGAGATGTTTATGGATCGTTGGTCACTATAAGAAAGGAAGATAGTAAACATGAAAAGTATTACCGTTAACTATAGCTTTGAAAACAAAAGAGGTTTGAAAAGTATTCTTAAAAGTCATTTAACTTACATGAATAGACAAGTGTTGGTCAATTAATGATGACCAAATAATTTTGCTGATTAGAACTATGGCTTCCGAATAATGTTGTTAATCGTGCAATTTAACTTCTTAAAAACTCCAGCGGATAAATCTTATAATCCGATTACTAAAATCAAGTCTCTTTGAGAGTTAACAGCTGAAAAGGTGGATTGAGTCATTTCAATCTCTTGTAGCTGTATTAGATGTATGCTGAAGTATGTAAAAATAGAGTTATCCAGTTATTTAAGTTATTAACGACTAATTTTATAATGATTGGGTTAAACTTCAACCATGATCAGCTCAATACGTTAATCAAGAATAGTTTCTAGGTTGATCTAAAATTAGGGCTTATTATAATATAACAAGGTAGGGTCAATGTCATTGAAGAGAAAGCAAAAAAAAAGAGGGAAGAGAAAAGAGAAAAAATAATGAGATAACTAACTTTAACGATTTGAATGTTTAAATATATAAATGGATGTAACCATGTTGAGTTTGACTTTAAATTAACTCACCAAGTTGATGTGGTTTCACCATTAGCTCATCTTGAATGCCTAACAGGCTGAAATGAAACAAAATGTTGCGCGATGTAGTGTTCAACAAATCTAAATAAAGTAACGTACAAGAACAGCTATATTAAATTGAATATTGGATTGAAAGAAGGTTAAGAAAAATGTTTATCATTTTAATTTATAATTTTGAAACGTTGATAAATTACGGACGCATGTTAGAAACTTTTACCTTCTAATTAAAACCATTAGTGACCTTAATACAAATATTTTTTTGATAACCAACTGTTCCACAGATAAATGGACAATCCTTCACGGATAATAATATAAAGATAAACTTTTTTCAACAGCCATTTAAGCAAAGAATTATGTATCAACATCAATTATCACAATTAAAAGTATGTTATAAATAAGAATTAAAGATGTTTCAGTTAATTTCATTTTTCTTATTGAGCATCAGATTCATTTTTCATGATGTAAAGTTAAATTACCCGCGATGAAGAAAGTAGATGGTTCAAGTTGACATCAGTCAGCAGCATCTATCGGATTTGCCATGTTATTATGAAATGCAAACAAACCCAAATTTGTCAAGTTCATAACGTCCATCTACTATTTATTATTTTGTTTGAATTTCTTAAAATATAACTATTTAATTGTATTGATTGGTTAACATTCGTAATTCGGGTTAACATTTCAATGGGAAATACAAATAGTGTGCGTTTGCATTATGAAAATGCTGCAAGAACTGGCGTGTTTACATTGAAGGACGCCAAATTGAAAGAATTTCCTGAAGATTTGGTTAAATTAGCTAAAAATACTCGAAGTCTCGACTTATCAAATAATCGAATTAAGGAAATACCAGTATTTATGAGCCAATTTGCATCGTTGAAACATCTAGTCCTAAATAATAATGCTATTACTGGATTACCAGATGAGATTGGCAAGTTGAACAAATTGGATACCCTATCAGTATCAAAGAACAAGATAACCAGAATTCCAAATGATTTGAGTTTTCTAACCTCTTTACGTATCGTTAATTTAAACGAAAATGAACTCCCTCAGTTTCCATTGGCTTTGGTGAAATTGAAAAATCTAGAGGTTTTAGATCTGTCTCACAATAAGATAACTTCCATCCCTGATGGTGTTGATGGATTGCAAGCATTGGAGCTTAACCTTAATCAAAACCAGATAACTAAAATATCACCAAGTATTGGGCAGTGTAAAAGGCTAAAGGTCTTACGCTTGGAAGAAAATTGTCTGAATATATCAGCAATACCAAACAGTATACTCAGCGATTCTCAAATATCCCTTTTAGCCGTCGATGGTAATCTGTTTAAAATGAAAGAGCTTCAAAATCTGCCTGGTTATGATGCTTATTTAGAACGGTATACAGCGACTAAAAAGAAAATGATTTAAATGGTGAAAACCAATATTAAAGAAATTATCCTCACAATTTTAAACTATTAAAATCACAAATACAAACCCACGAGCATTAAACACTTTTGTGTTGTATATTTCATCAAAATAAATATTCCATGTTTACTGATTTTAAATTTAAGATACGCGTGTCAACTATATTAAAAATACAAAATATGAAAAAATATTTGTTAATTACTTACCATTGAAAATTGAAGATATCGGGTTGATTTTAACGAAGTCATCTTGTTTACTTTGAGTCGTAGAGAGCGACATCACATAAATTGATAGCAATCAACGGCATAAACAACAATTACACTTACAGTTGATCTAATGAAGCACAACATACCGAGTAGACTAGTTAACGGCATGAAAAGATTCATTATCCAAAATCCAATATTACCAATTATTTCATTGTAATTTGATTGGAATATTATAACCAAATAATGATGTTATTAAGCGGTAACTTTAAATAACCCGAGTTAATCATTATATTTCATTTCACCAGGTGAAATTCACCTTGTTACAGGAATAAGGATACTGCTAATCCCAAACGGATCCACTCGAAAAATAGAATGAATCCGGGCAGCTACACTCGTAGTGCACCGCCATATACGGTTGCGACTACCGTTTACAATGAAATTAAATTACAGTAATTTTTTTGAATAAATTATAAAAGAAAGTTGCAATTCGGAAAAAAAGAAAAAATTTAAGGAGAATTAAATTGAAAAATGAAAAGGTGAAAAAATAAAATCAACAAACATTTGAAAATTTATCTGCATTCGAGTCCGGATGATTTCGTTTTAGTTAAGTTCCAGTTTGTGCGATTGTCTAGCTGATGTCCAGTTCTTGGTCAGGTTATGTTATTCGCTCAGGTTTATCGGGAGAGAAAGTTGAAAGGATTAGTGTAACAAAAAGGCAAAAAACTCAAGGAAATACTGTAGTTTCGGTTTCTGTTTAGTTTAATGTATCAATGTATCTGGTTGTAATGGGTTTCAGGAAAAAAAATCACCTCTCTTAATTTAAGTTTGATTGTTTTTTCGTTTTGATGCTTTTAAGTTCCACATTTCTTTAAAAAGAAATGTGATTTAAATATTCTAAAATAGAACATCGAAAGACACAGACTTTACCTTGATTGTTTTTATCACTAAAAATAAAATTAAACTATTTGATGAAATCTCTAGATGCACAGAGTATTCAAAAACAAAAAACTAAACTAAACTAAATTAAATTAAATTAGAAAATTAAGAAAATTTCCATTAAGAAACACTCAATCGAAGATGTAGATCAAAAGCTTCCATCTGGTGAGGAAAGATTCTACCAAATTGTCATTTCGCTTATTCATTTGATACTTTGCTGATTATATCATTTTGACGTAAAAACCTTCCAACTTTAATTTTTATCTAATCTTTAACGGTTTATTTTTTAATTTTAAATTAACCAGTGATTAATGTGAACATTAACTCATCAAATCAATTTAATCATTTAAAATTGTTGATTATCACTTGCTTTTTCCCGCCGTAACCAAATAAATACTCGTTACTTGTACTCGGATTTTGTGGATCTCTCTGAGTATGATGAAGAGAGTGAGATGAACAGATCAAATCAGCCTGTGTGTTTCCATCAAATGAAAAATTATTATTGACTAATTATTTTTTCGTGTAAATTATTATTCTTACTATTTATTACATTATACCTGCTTTAATTCATCAGTTTAACATGGATTTGATTGGATTAATGGATATCTCTTCTTATGTTTCGAAGTGCATTGCTCTGTGTCCACAGTCATTCTATTGAAAAAAATCTTGAATCCTCTTTCTTTATTAATCTTTATCTCTCTCTCTATTTTTTCTCTTTCCCTCCCTCTCTTTCTCTATCTTTTTCTCTCTCTCTCCCTCTCTCTCTCTCTCTCTGTATTCATCTCTGACTCTTCCAAAGTGAGGGAAACCCACACACAGGAGAGAGGAGAGAGAGAAAATTCACTATTTTGTTAGGCTGTAAATGTAAATTTTGGTTATTTTTCCCTCTGTCTGTTCATCTTTCTGTTGTCTGTCTGTCCTTTTTCTTTTTCATCTTTCTCTCTCCCCCTTCTCCTTCTCTCTCTCTCTCTCTCTCTCTCTCTCTCTCTCTCTCTCTCTCTCTCTCTCTCTCTCTCTCTCTCTCTCTCTCTCTTACCTGACTTTTATCTTTATCATTATTATTAGCGTTATTGCCATTATTTATGTTTTTATTATTATTCTGAGCCTAAGTGTATATGATTTTATTTCTGTTGAGTGAAGTGTTTTACAAATAAATTTGTTTTTGGATAATATTCACCTTTCTCCCTCTTACAAACAAACCACATCTTCTCACCATCAGCTTCACCATCTCTCACTTTCTCTATGTGTCACTGTGCTCACTATTGATACATTTTGGTTTTCAACTGGTTATCATTAAATTTAATAACCAAAGCTGGCTTCAGATACCCAGCAGCGGCGACAAAGTATCTTGGCCAATGTTATGGGGTGCTTTGGAGGTAATCAGGCTAAAAATGATGCTGATGAAGATAAAAGAAGGAAAGAGGCCAACAAACGGATAGAGAAACAAATTCAGAAGGATAAACAAGTTTACCGGGCCACCCATAGATTGTTATTATTAGGTTAGTGACAACCTTGCTTCATCTCCCTCTCTCCCTTTACCTCAACTCACTTATTTCCTAAAATCTCATCATTGTCTCCCACTTCTTAATCTAATTCTGTTGTGTCTCTTGTCAAATATGCTCACCTTGCGTCCAGATATATCCTTATCATTCCCATCACTTAGTCTAACCTTCCATTTTTCTAGTCTTGATTTTCATTTGTCAAATTGATTTAGCATTCTTCTCTTCACACAATTTGCTATTATTTCACCTCTTTTTTTGCTTTCATACCTTTATATCTCGTCTTTCCTCTTTTCTTCATTCTCCTTCTTTTACCCACCTTAATCAGTCAACATGACTTACTGTTGTTATCATTTGATTATCATTTTTCCTCTCATTTCTCTTCTTCATTTTAGGTGCCGGTGAATCGGGTAAAAGCACAATTGTAAAACAGATGAGAATATTGCATGTCAATGGATTCAGCGAAGAGTAAGTCTCCTTCTCAATCATCTATATCTCCACATCTTTCTTCACTTTTTCTCTCACTTTATTTTCTTTTCCTTACTCTCACTCATTTTCGCTCGCTTTCTTTCTCTCTTTCATTCTCTCTTTTACTAACTCACTCACATACACATCATTTTTTATAATGTGTAAAGTAACCATCATGAAGAGTTGTATCAATTGGCTTTAAAAATTTTCCACAAAAATTGTTATTCTTTTTGCTTCTTTCTATTCAATTCGCCCTATTGTCAATCACTTTATTTTACTATCATTATTATTACATATTTTGTTACTCTCTTCCTACCTCCCTCACTTACTCTTTTCGAGCCTTACCTGATCTTATTCAATGAATCAAGTTAGATCACGTATACACCTTAGGAACTACATTCAGCGGGGGTTATCTTTAGCTCTCTTTCACTCATCCATTCTGCTTTATTTCCAGTTTCGTTACCCTATAAATTTCAATGACCATAGGGCGGTATCTTGTTTCTATTTTATTTTACTTTTTCGTCGTATTTTGATTTCTTACATAACTAATTATATTTCATTTGTTTTTTTTCCTTTCAAATTTTTCAATTCCATTCTAGTATAGTTAAGAATCGCATAGCATTTGAACATCGTCATCGGCTCATGGATATATTTCCTAGCTAAATATTGGTGATACTTTTTATCAAGCTAGATTATTTTACAGTCTCGCAAGTGATTAGCAGTTATATGCAATATGCATGTGTATAGCTGGTTTAATTTTTGCTCTGTGGCAAAAATCAACTTGTTAGGAAAAAATGCAACTCTCATGGTTTCACTGCTATACACTTCAAGACTGAAACAAAAGCTAAACTTTCGCTTACTTATAACATGTTCCTCGTTAATAACCAGGCCTATTGCAACTTCAAGTTTCATCATTGTCACTAGTTACATGTATTTCTCCCTCTCTATGAATAGTGAATCAGGTTATTTTAATGTTAGTTCTAATGACCTTGTCTCTCTTTTTCTCACTCAATTTTGTTTCAATAGTGCACAGCTGAAAGCTGTGAACGCGCTCATTTCTCTCTCCCCCTTCTCTCTTTTCTTCTTTCTTTCCTTCCATTATTTCATCTTCATTTCATAATAAGTTATCCTTTTTAATGGAAGAAAATAAATTGTAAATAAGGAAGAAAGAGTTGAAACGGACCTTAATTTTGTTTTCGAGCAAACTTACAGCTACTTTATTTTACGAAAAAAGTTAATTGTTTATATTTTTCATTTTAAAACAGAGAAAAACGACAAAAAATTGAGGATATCAAGAAAAATATTCGCGATGCAATTTTAGTAAGTATCATGATTGGTTTCTCATTATTATGAAAATCATCTTTTTTGCTTTCTGCTACACATTTAAATGACAACACATTGATTTGCATGATCCCTTGTCAAATAGGAAACCCCACATTATATCAATTAGGGCTATATCATGATTTCCATCACAATCAGACATTTTCATTCACCATTGCTCTCACAATAACAATTATTTTCAATTTCCTGCCATTTCTATTGTTATCCACTCACTCACTCGCATTATGTATTGACCAATAAAAGTGTACCTTTTCGGTAATGCTTTTGTAGTTTTTGTTTCACCTCAACTCATTATTCATTCTCACCTTACCTATTTGCTTTCTATTTACTTCTTTCCTTAAACATTACTCGTAGTTGAACTTAAAAAGCTGCAACATTAGGTTATAATCTTGAATAAACATTTATCAACAATATGATTTGTCATTAGAGAATGCAATCTTCTCCCAAACTCATTGAAAGCTTTTCATCGATCCTATGTTTCAATGTAAATCAAATTTGTTGTAAATTATTTTGTATTTCAATTTACATCTAACTAATTGTGATTTTTCCTCTTTTATTTCCAGACAATCACCGGTGCAATGAGTACATTAGTACCTTGTGTTCAACTTGAAAATCCTGAAAATCAATGGAGAGTCGATTATATCCAAGATTTCGCAAGTCAACCTGATTTCGATTATCCTCCTGTGAGTTTTTATCATGAAATTCTAACTTTATATAATTTTATATTGCCTGTTCTCGATCCTGAATTTATCAAGGCTATAATGCTAAACTCCATTGACTTCATAATCATAATTATCACTAATCCAGAATGTTTTTGCTGTCTCCCTCTTTCTTACTAATTCAATTCTAATCTTAGTTGTCACCCATCATCTTTATGATCATTTTTATCATCATCATCACCAACATCATCATCATACCTTCTTCTTCTCGATTTAACGTTAAAAATTTTGCACTCAATCAACCCTGTTGTTATAGACTTTCATAACAACAATGTTGCAAAAAACTGTAGAATGACCTTTTCTCTCTAGTCAATTAAGCGGAGTTCAAGTGAAAAAAATATTCAATTGTCAAAATTAGTTTAAGGGAGAACGAGATGTGAATTTGATTATGAGTATGATGAATTTGATGATTCTGCTGATTATGGTGATGAGTTTAAACTTGAACAAGGAATATACATTTTCATTTCGCAGCTTCTTCAGTTAATCATCTAAGTAACAAATTTAAATTACAGCCTCAACGCTCTCCAAAACTACATTAGATGATAGTTACTAAGGTGCAAGTTAAAATTGAAAAATACAATCAACAAAAGTCAGAAAGAAAAGGTGCAATCGATGAGAAGAATTAGCAATGAAAATTGAAAGGAAAGTGCTCGAAGTCAGACTACAAAAAATGAGGAACCATTTTGTCGAAAATATTGAATTTTCTCGCCTTACTCTACAATTTCAAGCCTACTTAACTGCAAGTTTGTCATAAGCGTAGGCGGCTATGTTTTATTTTTAATTTTTATTCGGTGAAACATTTAACTTAAACTTTTCTGCTAATTGGTTCTTAGGTCATGCTGTTTTCTCGTCCCTTCTCATAGTAATTTATTTTTATTCAGTCAGTTCTCTTGTAAGGTGATCTTGTGCTTACACCTCATATTCAGTGTTCAAATCTTGATGTATATGTTTTGATGATTAACTTGAGATTTACAGGTTTTTCGCTTCCCTCCTCACCATTCTCGCTCTCTTCTCTCAAACTCACACTCTCATTCTCTAGTTAATTCTAATATGCAACGATTTCATTGTTATTACTTTTCTGCCTCTCATTTTATTCTTTTTTATTCTCCTTTTGTTTCCCTTCATTTTGCGTTGTCATAGCCTTTTGGCCCGATTCCTCTTGATTACAAAATTGCTTTGCATTTACAATTTTCCCTCTTCAATATATGTTACTAAAGTCACAGTATGATAGCTTTATCATTACTTTTTTTGCCCACTATAAACTATCAATTTTGTTTTGTTTTTTTGCCTGCTCCTTCAATTGATTGTTGAACAAGTTTCCCGCTTGCCTTACCACAAACTGTTTTAAAACTCTTCTTAATGCAAACTTTCATAGCAGATCAGCAGAATATTAAATAGCACATGATACAACATCGTTTACTTTTATGCAACAAACTGTACCTAAAGAGCAAAGGCTAATAGTGTACGATTGTTATCCAGACAGCTCATCCATTTTCATACTGACTTTTGCCTTTTTTCACTCAATCGTTCGCTCAATCTTTCAATAGCTCATTTTATACTTCTATCTAATTATTTTCTCTCTCTCTCTCTCTCTCTCTCTCTCTCTCTCTCTCTCTCTCTCTCTCTCTCTCTCTCTCTCTCTCTCTCTCTAACAGGAATTTTATGAACACACCGAGATTCTTTGGAAAGATAAGGGAGTTCAACAAGCATATGAACGCTCTAATGAATACCAACTTATCGATTGTGCAAAATAGTACGTTATATTTTGGGAAATCACTAGAATATATTTATCTACTAATATTTACTTATTTATCAATTTGGATTTATTTTTGATTTCCTAGTTTTTTAGACCGAGTTCACATTATAAAGCAACAAGATTATACACCAAATGAACAGGACATTTTAAGATGTCGTGTTTTGACATCAGGAATATTCGAGACCAAATTTCAAGTCGAAAAAGTTAATTTTCAGTAAGTTATACTCTATCATGTCTTTACATAAAATCATTCATTTGTGTTGCCAGAACTTTATTATTTCATCAACTTTTTATTAATTTTTCATTCTTTTCATTCTTGCTTTGTTCCAGTATGTTTGACGTCGGTGGTCAAAGAGATGAGAGGCGTAAATGGATTCAATGCTTCAATGATGTCACTGCCATTATTTTCGTGACAGCCTGCAGTAGTTATAATATGGTGCTTAGAGAAGACCCAAATCAAAATAGGTTGAAAGAATCTCTGGATTTGTTTAAAAGCATTTGGAATAATAGGTAAGAATTACCTAATTTTCTAACCTGTTCCAAATCACACTCATTCGATGTTGCTTGATATCGTTACCTTCACAAGAATCAATAAATCCTAGTTATTGATAATTAATGTTTACATGTTTGATTTGATAAAAGTATAATCTGAACAAAGTTTTTCATTATTGCATCCATTCAATATTAATTCTCGGTCTCTCTTTTTGTCTCTCTCTTTCTAGATGGTTAAGGACTATATCTGTCATCCTATTTTTGAATAAACAAGATCTACTAGCAGAGAAAGTTAAATTAGGAAAATCCAAGATTGAAGATTATTTCCCTGAATTCACCCGATATCAGGTTCCGCCTGATGGTAAGTATCATTTATTAATAATTTAAACTCTTTGTCATCAGCAAAGCAATGTTTTTACTTTGATTTTCGAAATAAAATTGAAATTATATTCAAAATAAATCTAACTTCCATTTTCTCTCCTTTCTTTTTGAGTTGTAGTTGCAATTGAGCCAGGAGAGGATCCGGAAGTTGCAAGAGCCAAGTATTTTATAAGAGATGAGTTTCTGGTAAGTTCATGATTTCATGTTAATAAATTGTAGTGTGAGGACCATTTCTTATAAAATTAAATGCTGAGCGATAATTGAATCTAATTATACATTCACAATTTTGTTACTTGTTACACCAATTATGCATACATTTACATATTAATTTATGGGTCGGAAAATGTCACCAAAATTAATTTATTTACTTGTCAGATTAACTTTCCCTAATTTAAACTGAAAGAAAACAAATTGAATCTTGCAGCTATAACTGCAATTTCAATTAATTTGCAGTTAATCACCTTTTATGATTAATAGTAATCATGGGACAAATTTTTTGTTAATTGAGCAGAAATTTGACTACTTGAGATACATATTAAACTTTTAATGTTGTACATTTAACCAATTATCGCTCACAAAACTTTTATATCAATAGTTCTGCTCATCCTCTAATCTAATTGTGTTCTTTCAATTTTTCATCTTTTTCAGCGTATAAGCACCGCAAGCGGAGATGGAAAACACTACTGCTACCCTCACTTCACATGTGCTGTTGATACTGAAAATATTCGCCGTGTATTTAATGATTGTCGTGACATTATTCAGAGAATGCATCTTCGCCAGTATGAGCTATTGTGATGTATTGCCATCATGTTAAAAACGAAAGACTAAAGAATTTTGTACATATATTTTTCCTTCTGTCCGTCTATTCTCCTGCTCTCTATCTTTTCTTGCGTTCTTTTTACCTCCTTTTCCTCTCTGTCTCTGACTCTTTCGCTCTATTCATAAATCTATCTCTATCTCTTTCTTTCAACAAAAAAACCAAATCTACGTCATTTTTAGAGGAAGTGACCGTGCCCATGGATGTAGGAGACAAATTGTTTTGAGCGCTCTACCAAAATAACCAGGGGCTACAAAAAAAGCACAATCTCTCATCTTTATTACCACTCCAAAAGAAACATTACAAAATATCAATTTTTTCCCATTTTCAATCCAGTTATAGATTTCACAATTCTTTATCCTTTGTTTTAAGTCAAAACTACCTTTTGCAAACTAAAAAAGTTTTATGTTTCTTTTAGAATGGTATGTACAGCATTATCTCCATCCTTTCTTTCATTCTCTCCTCCTTTGTCACCTAATCTTTCATTCTTGAAACATCCTCTCAGCTCATCTGACAACATTAGTGAACCTCTTCAAACGAAATTAGTCCGAGAAATAACACAAAATTTTACCTACATTCATCATCAAAATGGAATAAAGAAACAGACGCTAAATGGAAATAAAATTTAACCGAATTGGTAGCCACAATGTGCAATGTTAATCTGTTTCTTTTTTATCAGAATCATTGAATTGTGATTCCATTCTCTGGATAATGATTTGTTCATATTGACAACTTTTTTTACCGTTGAAGCAAACTAAATTGTCAGAAGTCTTCAAATGTCAACGAGCAAGAAAATTAGCAATCCAAATATCAAAGCCAAGGAAAAAACTGTAGCATTAAATTGTATCCATCAAACATCACTTGTAAATCTTGAGTTATACTTGATTACCAACGAACAGAGAAAGAGGAGGAAAGAAATGGAGAAAGACAATTTCAACTAATTTCAGTTATTATTGAATTAACATGGCTGAATGAGAGCTTCCAATTGAGGAAGGAACCCTTGAATTTTAGTTTAAAGAAAGGGAATCCTGGTTAATCATGGTAATCACTATCCCATGATATTACTTTCATTTTATGCTTCCTTAAAGTAATTAAGATGTGGCAACTTTATCAGCAGAAAGTATCTACATCATCAACTCGATTATTCAACAATTTGAAACCAAAAAATCACCATCAATGTGTCAATTTACACCAATTTGTTTTCAGTGTGAAAGCTGAAAATAAATGAAATCAGCCTGCAAAATGAGTCTGGCAAATTTGAAAGGAATAAGGAAAGAAAGAATTTTTTTATACAATATTTGTGAGAATAAGAGTGAGTAAGAAGCTATGTATTTTTCAAATCTCATTGATTTTTCATTAATTAAATTATACAAATAATTAGATAATATTGGCAACTTTAAACGCACCTTCAACCGTTTGATCGACTATAACTCAACAGTGAAGCAAGACTAAAAACAATGAAACTTTGGAATATTTTGGCCATCGAACCATCGTCAGCAAATAGAGACATTTACATAATTGTGACTCAAATCGACATTAATACTAAATCAACACCAGAGCACGGAAACATTACAATTATGTAAGCTTCTCATCTTGTCTTTCTTTGTCACTCTTTCTCTCCTCGATCATTACCTCGTGGAATCCAGATGCAGATGGATATGAAAATGAACTTCACCCATCAAAAGTGTTAACCATTATCTTACATCAATGGATTATGTATTGAACCCATTTTCTGTTTCTTATTCAGCTTCCCATTTTGTTATTCATTGCAATATATTGTTTTCTTCTCTTCTTCGTCTTCTTTCCTCCTTGAAGCTCTGAATGGTCAACAACAGCCAATGGAATGTTAATTCTTTGTTCATTAGAGCCTGTGTCAACTCACAATTTATACTTTTAACCCGTAAATTAATTAAAAACTAATTGTGATTGTTATTTATCTCACTTTTTTCTTATATCCATCAATTAATCATTCTTTTCTTTTTCAATCCTCTTCATAAATGAATTAACAATTTTGTTTCACGATTTGGCTTTCTAGGTATCAATCTTGACCATTTCAAAATTTAATACTAATGCTTCTCATTAATTAACCTAGATACAGGCACAGTTGAGAATCCTCTTAACCTTGTTCAAATATTTAAAGTTTATATCAAATTCAATGATTTTTAATTATCAAATATCAATAGTTTAATAAATATACAAATATAAATGTAGGTCTGACAAACAAACAAAAGGAAAATGGTAAAACGGGTAACAAAATCGAGTTTAACAATCACTTGAAATTGGATCAAGATTGGATAATATATTGTTCATATTATTGGTGTTAGCTGAATCACTTGTCAAATTTGAATCTGCTTCATTTATCGGCCCTTTGCCTTCAAGACTTTTCTGAATTTTGGCAGCATTAGCATTACAACGACTAACTGATCTATTCAAGAGTAGATTAAAAACTGCTTCACCAACTGCCGATGGAAGCAGCCTTGACATTGATAATTTTAAAACGCGATGACCCATTTTAGCTCCAACTGTTTCAAGCTCTACTGGTGATTCAACGCAATGCATTTCGTGAAAATATTTAATAAAAGCTGGAGTTGAAAGGATCGGTAAAATGGCTCTCATTGATTCAATGATCGAATCGCCCATAATTCTGCCCTTCTCTATGCTTGGATCCCTGTTAATCAACAATGGTTCATACTCTTGATCCCAAACAACTTGCATCATCGAACCAGTGCGATCCATATCATCATCATTACATATGTTATACTCGTCATCAACTCCCATCAAATAACCAATAGCTCTCCAAAAATGAAGCCAAGCTTTCATATTCCCAGGTTCATCTGGAAATCCAGTTTCTTTTGGATGTAAATAAGTGTTTCCAACGAAACCCCATAAAGTCAGGAACATATCAAACTGTGATATTGCAAGTTTATCAACTCCTTCCTTTTTACCTTCATTGACACGCTTGGAAACAAATTTGTGAATTTTACGGACAGTTGTAACCGATTCATAGGCTGGACTTTTAGGATCCCAAACATCCCCATCATACCAAGATTTAACGTGATTGAGTGTTGACAAATAGCGTTTAAATAAAGTTGAAATGGTTCGAGAATTACCTGTTGTTAGTAAAGTTTCGTAAATGGATGGGATTTGAACTAAGATGTAGACACCGCACAAATGGCCGAAAAAGCATGAGAAGAAATACTTTTGTCCCAAATGTTTACCCAAATCAAACAACTTTTGGTCAAACCATTTGGGCTTAGCATTTCCATCTGACCCATTATCACCATGAAGATAATACCCTTCTTGTTTTAGTTTTTTATAAAGAGCCAACGATTCTTGATACAACTCTTCCTTATTTAATTCACATGTGGCACTTTCAATCCCTGGTTCGGCTGTTAACGAGGATCTTTTAATTTCCTCATTTACTTTTTCCTTGACTGATGAAGATAACTTATTAGTAAAATTAGACGATAAAATTGACTTTTCAGTTACCATTTTGATTACAATTATAAAAAACCGAGATTAGCAAGGAGACACTCAATTATGATTAAAATGAAATCAATGCTGGATATTTAAAGTCGGTTAAAAAATAACAGGTCGACCTTGATGGTGAACTGAGCGTCTCTTCAAATGAATGATACTTGGCTATAAAGTTCCGGGTTCTGAGCGTTCTTTTCTTTCTCCTCCTATCTTTTCATTTGAATCATTAAATACAACTTTACCATTAGAAGCCCGCCTTTTCTGGTTTGACCCATCTTATGGGCTATTTTATGATCCAAGTTACTCAATATTACAGCACATAAATGAATGACTTTTCAACACTCATCAGTATAGACAGAGTAAGGTTAATTCATTGGGAGGATCTTTTCAAACCCGCTTCTGAATCATTTAGATTCAACTTTCCAACTGCCAATCAGTTTAAATAAATAAACGTACACAATATATTATTTATCAATCACCATAATTATCATAATTTGAATCATCTTGATTTACTGATAAATGATGAACACCAATATTTTGATTGAAACTCAGTATCTTCAGAACTTGAAACTCAGTACCTTGAATTTGCTCGTTCAACCATTTCTGTCGCCCATAATTATGCATAATTCAATTTTCTAGTCATTAAATTGATTTTTATTCAAATCTAACCGCAAATAAACAAGAGATCCAAATAAATAATCAATATCAAGGAAATAATCAACGTCAAAATGATATTTACATCGCATTTCTTCTGTCCAACTTTGCCAAAAGGCAAATACGATTCATTAGAACAATCAATACAAATATTCGAGTTTATAATTATAAAAATATCAACTCAATTTCTCCATCAATGTAGACTACAACCTGCCGGTCAATAATTTTACCAGTGTTTAACCCTTCAACATCATTAAATTTGTTCAATCATTTTTAAATTTACCAACCTAATGAAGATTACATTGATGGTTTCAACCTTGAATTTACATCAAACTCGTCACATTGATTGATTTAGCTTTGTTTTAGCCTTTTAATTTCAATTCTGCCAAGGAACATTGACCATCCATTTCAAATTAAAGATGATCATTCTAGCGAACACAAGTTTCAAATTTCCTTTTAAATTTTCTTCATTTCTCTGTTAGCCTTGTTCAGTAAAAAAACATCGCCAATAAACATAGTAACAAAAAGCCTTGAAAACTCGTAATTATTATTACTCTTGACGAACCAGAATTTGTCAGTCTCTTCATCACCTTAAGACAAACAGGTAAATCGATAAAATTTTCAAAAACCAGAAAAATGGTCAAAGTGATTGAGACAAGTTTACAATTTCACTGATTGTATGATTTTATCAAATGCAAATTGTTCTTACAAATATGCAAATTTCATGTTATCTGATCAAATTGATTTGAACAAATTATCTCAATCTATTTTCAGAATCTTGTAACTTCTTGGGTCAATAGTAATTAATTTTCTCATTAGATGGCTTCAGTTTCAATTGAAAAATTATAAGTAAATTGTGAGTAAAAAAGCAAAAACAAATTGTTTACTAAAAGTAGTAAAATTAGGTAATAAAAGATTAATAAAGATTATTTTGGACTGTAATTAAAGTATTTTGATCTTGAGCACAACATTCATCTACCATGAGTCCAGTTGATAAGAATGCCTTTAAAATTGGTTTTGGATGCTTTGGGGTAAGTTTGATTTATTTTTCAACACTTGAAGCTTTTTGTTTTTGTATGATTTTCTGTATTTAATTTTACAATATAATTGAATAAACAGATTCCAGAGGAAAGTGCCGACTATTTGATACGAGAAGCAATTGACGTTGGGTATCGTCACTTTGACTGTGCAGCTCTATATTTAAATGAAGATTTTATTGGTAAAGCATTGAGAAAGTGTATTGATGAAGGTCTGGTTAATCGAGATGATCTTTTTATCACAAGTAAACTGCCAATGAATGGCATGTCACCAGAAAGGGTTAAATATTTCTTGGAAAAGTCAATTAAGAATCTTGATTGTGGTTATCTAGACCTCTATCTAATTCATGCTCCGTTCGCTGTTAAGGTATTGTGAATTTGTCATGATAAATTATTGAATCAATTTGATATAGCCTCATATTTTTCAGTACGTAAGTGATGATCAATTTTATCCTGTCAATCCTGAAACGGGTAAACTTGATGCAGATCTAAACACAGATTATAAAATTACATGGAAGGTTTGTTTCAATTTTCTTTACTAATCTTTACATTCTAATTTAGTTAGTTATCATCTTATTCCAACCATTAGATTCTTGAAAAAGCATGTGAAGAAGGTTTAACTCGAACCATTGGCGTGTCCAATTTTAATAAAAATCAGCTAATGGATTTATTATCCTCCTGCCGACTAAAACCTAGTGTTTTGCAAAATGAAACCCACTGTTATCTGCAAGAAAATGCGCTTCGTTTATTCTGTTATCAAAATGGAATCTCATACCAATCGTTTGCCCCATTAGGGTCACCTAAAAATGCTCAACAGTCTGGTCACAATCTGTTACTTCGTGATCCTATCATCTATCAACTTGCTAAGAAATATCGAGTGACTTGTAGTCAAATCTTAATCCGTTGGCAACAGCAAATGAATATGACTCCTATCGTTGGCTCAGATAATGTGAAACAGGTTAGAGAAAACATAATGCTTGCTGATTTAACTTTATCAAATGATGATTTATCAATCATCGATGGATTAAACAGAAATGAACGAATCTTCTATTTCAATCATATTCCAGGGTAAGTTTAAGAAAAGATCAACAGAATTATATTTTTTTCTATTAGCTCATTGAACTTGGTTTCATTTTAGGACTCGTTCTCATCCTCATTACCCATTTTGATAACAAACAAAACAGTCTCAAGGCTGAGTTTCCCAATGTTAATTGAAATGGTTCCTTTGTTTTGACAACCGAAAACTTAGTAATTACAGAATGTAAATTTTAATCATTGTCTTGTTTTTTAATCAATTTAAATTTTATTTGAATAAGATTAAATGGTTAAATTGAACATTTAAAGGCAATCAATCGAATGAAGGGGGAAATGACTAGAATCTATATAATCATTTCATCCAGTATATGTTTAATTTGCCTGTGGGACTGGTGCTGGTTGAGAAGGGGCTTGAGGCTCTTGGGTTTGTTCATTTGCTGGCTTAGCAGGCTCAGTTTGTTGAACAGGTTGTTGAACGACATTGGATGCTTGTTGACTGACAGCACTCGATTCAACTTGAATCTGATGAATTTTCTCTTGTTGGACAGACTTTTGTTGGCTTGTTGTTTCAGTTGTAGCTGATGCAGTATTGGTTGATGAAGTAGATGAAGATTGAACTTGTGGAGCCAAGTCAACGACCATAGGTGAAGAACCAAAATTAATGGGTATAACTTTTTCTTTTGGCTTACCTTCCTCTATTGGAGCCACTTTGGGTACAGAAACGGTCAAAATACCATCAGGACTTAGAGAAGAGACAATTTTATCGGCCTCAATGCCCTTTGGAAGCATATAACGTCGTTGAAAATGTCTTGAAATGTATCCGTGTTCATCAGGCCTTTCTTCGTGCTTACCCTCAATAACAACACAATTGTTATCAACTGCTTTGACGGTAATCTCATTGGGAGCGAATTGAGAAACATCCAATGAAACAGCGAATTGGTTTGTTTGATTGGAAACCTCAGAGACCCCTCGAGCAGCAGAAGGTGATGAAGCTTGACGGGATAGTTGACGACGAACCAAAGGTGCTCGTGGATAGAAAGGTGATGAAGTCAGGGGAAGCAAATCTTCGTCAGTTAATCCAAGACCAAAATGTTGATCGAATATTCGTGGAGGAAAGTCCCAGAGATCCCACCAGTCAGAAGTTGGTCGAAGCATCTGAGGAACCAAGCTACGAGAAAATGACATCTCTAAAAGATTTGGATAAACAGAAAGCAAGAGAAACAAAAGAAGCAGATATTAATGATTTTCAAAGGGTAACTAAACTTTACTTTTTCAAGAAATCGTAATGTCGGAACTTACTTGTTAACAGAAGGTAAAGACTTGTGAGTCAAGCTTGGAAAAGATCAAGGCGATTGGTTTTAATCAAATGTTGAAAAAGAGTTTTTTTGGCAAACTTGGTTCGGTTTAAATAGTCTCTTAATCTTCGTTAAAGGTAGATTCTTATGTTTGGGTGTTTCAATTTTAATTTTTATACTCTTAGTGAGTTTTGTTATTGAGTTAAGCTGTGATTGAGAGTGTCACAGATACTTTATTTAAATGTAAGTTGAGAGGTTGGGTTAGATGAAAGTAATGGTGAATTGAAAAAGAAACAGAGAAAGTACATATTAGATGTACAAAATGAGGATGACAAATAACAAGTGATTAAGATGATTTTTGTTCACCAAACTAATTTTAGATCATTGAAAATTACATTGAGAAAGTTCCAATAATGATGATGAAGATATATCTATTTTTACTTGTGATGATGTAAAAAATACTTATGTATTTATTGCTAGACTGTAGTAACATTTTATCATCTGATGAATCTTGATATATAATTTTTTAAAATCAAAAGATAGCCAGTGAAAGTGCATGATAACGATTAAGCCAAATTCATGTGAATTAACTCAGTAAAGATAAACTACTTTTGGTTTTGATATGAAGACAGGAATAAAGAATCATTTGTTTGCTGTTTTTTTCATCGTTAATCTTATTTCTAATTGTTTGTTCTTTCCAGGTTAACTGTGACAAAATTATTGGATCCAGTTTTGATAATTCATGACAACTTTGATAGTCATTTCCAATTGAACCATTCAATGGTAAATCATTGTCAACCATTAATAAACTGATGCATTTTTTGGCAAAACTTTGAAAGAGGAAGATATCTACAAAAATTCATAACAATAATAATAATGATGATGATCACAAAATATTTTACTCAAATTCAAGGTCTAGCCTGGTTAAGAAAACCTGGAAACTGAACTATATTCTTGCTTTATATTTATTATTAGTTATGGTAAGATTCTTGGTACTATTGGTTCACGGTTTTTATAAAATTATAGCAATCGTGGTCAATGTTTTACATTTATTTTATTCATAACATTCAATCCATCAGTAATTCTGATTCAGAACTCCTATTCAGGATATTACATACGATAATCAAACGATTGTGACCTAATTGTTTCACTAAAGTGAACATAAAATTTGTAGATATCAGAGCGAATTATCAATTTTATAATTGATCCAATCATAGATTTGCCATCACTTCGTTTATTAAAGAAATGAGTTTATTTATTTACGAAAAGTACAGTAGAGAAATACATAACTTGCTGTAATGGTCTTGATCAGTTTCATTACAGGTGAAAGACACGGGTAAAGCCATTTCTTGGACAGTTAATTGGTCTAATCTTTGGTAAATTATGGGTTATGTACTTTAAATCAGGTTGATTAGATCAGAAATTTACTGAATCTTCTACTGATTGCTATTAAATTTATGATCTTCCCTTTACTCTCCCAAGATGGAGCCTTGAACTGGATTACTATTTACCTGTATCCAATGGAAACTTTGCTAACTCGCATGCCTTGAGCCTGTGAAAGTCTCTATTGGATTATGGAATATGAAAATTGTATTCTTTTATTTTGAAATTTTTATTGTGATTAAGCTAATTTTTATCTCTGCGTTTTTGTCAGCTGGCTAATTTGCTGTTAACTTAATGTCACTTTTGTAATTTATTGCATTAACATTACGTGTGCGTCAATTTCAACTATATTTTGGTTTGAATTTATTTGTTTATTTACGTCAATTAGTGATAACTTGCTACTTTTCAACTCTTTAGAGATTGACTTTTTTCTTGATTGACAGCATTATGTTCAATCCCGCCAACTCTTTGAATTACCAAAATCCCTCAGATATTTTCAAGAAACCTTTAACATTGGTACTCTATCAACCTGAAAAATGGTATGCTATTGAAACTTTATTGGTTAATGCACAAAATTGTTTTGTTTATTAAAATTGATTCGATTATTTTTATTGCTTCAGGTCTGAGGAAACTCTTATCAACACCATTGATTGTATGATTCTAATGCTACAAAAAGGCTTGGTCAAATCACTCGACGATTTATTTGAGCTCTATGCAGTGCTGTTCAATTTAATTGACATCGAAACTAATAGTTATCGAGGTTTGTTAACTTTATTAATTGATTCCTCTATTATCTTTTAGTGAATAAATACTGATTGTCTTTTTAACTTGTTAAATTTCAGGTGAATGCAAAGTCAGTGAGGATCTTAAACTTCATGTGGTTCATTGTGTCAAAGTTATTGTGGACTATCTTGAAGAAAACTTGGTTACTGAATTCTTAACCAAACCCGCTCTTTTTCCAATTTTGGGACACTCAATTCATGTGTTATTGAATATAAGTTTAAAGGAAAAATATAAAGAACTACAAATGACTTCAATGGCTTGCTTAAACTGTTTAATTAAAAAAATTGACTGTCTAGAGCACCCTAACAAAGTAGGGCCTGCATCAGCTGATGTATTAGCTTCTTTTTTGCCTGGTATTTCAATCGCTGTGATGAAAATAGTGCTAAGTGATGACAAGCTTCCCCAAAAACTTTATATTGATTGCCTTAAAACTTTGGAATCAACAATTAAAGCTATCTTGTCAAAACCATTATCTCAAGGCTCTACCTTTGATGGTAAACGTCCAGCTTTTGTTATCGAAAGGACGAAAGATTGGCTTCAAAGTAGTTGCTCAAAATTGGAAATAATTTTTGATAAAATTATAAAAGCACTATTGATTAAACAATCTACGTTAATAAAAATGCAGCTATTAAGATTCAGTCAGGAGATGGTTTATATTCTCGCTGAATTAGATGTGAAAGACGAAATCATTATAACTTTATTAGAAGTTTCACTCGTTATTGTTACCGATAAGGATGCAGATTTACAAGAATCAGCCCAACTTTGGCTCCAAGACTTTGGAAATGAAATTCTGATTTACAAACCATCATTGCGAGATTCTCTATTTGAAAAATTTTATCAACTTTTAACAACAATCACTCGTGAATTACAATGCATCAGTGAAGATCAAAAGATTTCCAAATTTAAAATGATCGAAGGTTACTTCATATGCTTAGGACCTCAAGGATTAACAACATTCCTTTCATCGCAATCATGTCAAAATCGTCTTTTTACAAGTTTAATCGATTGTGCAGCTCTGGATGAAAAGCGTTCCACTCATGGTTATAAATTAATAGAAATGCTCGACCTAGAAAACATCGAATCAAAGAATCCCGCCTCCAATTACCCAGACAAAAGCTTTAAACATTTCGAAAATTCAGATATTCAAATTTGTTTTAAAAGGATTTGTGCCTTGCTCGGTCAATATTTAAACAGTTTCGGATTGATTGATTACTTTAGCAATATTCTTGCAAATGGATCCAAAGATCCAACTATAATATATATTTGCAATTATACTCTACATGGTCTTCAGAATGTGGATATTTTAGAAAGTCTCTTCAATGAGTATATCAATCAGCTATCACAATTGACGGAATATTCAAATGTTCGTTCAACTTTAGCTGTGTCTCTTTTGTTGGAAGGCATCTCAGTTTTCGCCGAAAAGTATGGATCATCTAAACAATACGTTATCCTTTTAAATTCATTATATTTGATATTGGCTAACACAGGATCTGACAAGATTATAATCAGTGATTCAGCATTTACCACACTCCAACGGTTAACTCGTACCTTTTCTTACAAATCAATCAAAGATCTGATTTCTGAAAATATTGATTACATTCTCAACTATTTTAATGTTAAACTGAAAAATTTTGAATTCAATCGACAAGTTTGTCCCGTTTTTCATGCCATACTTAATTTTACAGGGTTAGGGATTTTACCTTACCTGGAATTTACTATTGACCATGTTCTCTCTAGTTTAGACATTTATTATAATTTAAAGTGTGATGTGCTTGTTGATCTACTCAAAATTTTAATAAGCTTCATTGGTAAAGATATTCCCCAGGATGATTATATGATGGATTCATCTTTAAATTATCAATCTAATGAAGTGAATCGAAAAGAAAATTTCATTAAACAATTACGAGAATTTCTCGAAGCCCGAAAAATAGTCAACTCTCTTGAAATTGAAGATGAACAAGAAGAAAGCTTACCGAATAATTCCAAAGAAGTTAAAGAAGACGACGATGATAACGGAAAGGGCGAAAATAAACAATTGCCAGTTGAAATCGGCATAACTATAAAGGTTAGACATTTATACCTCAATAAATTGTTGATTAATCGTTTACTTTTTTCATCCAATAAATCTAGATTCTTGAAAGATGTTGTCATCTTCTTTCCAACCCATCATTAGACATTCAAATTATAACAATGGAGATAATCATGAAAGGTTTACGTATATTGAAACCATGGGAAGGTAAGCATGAGCTGAATTAATAAGTATTGTAGACAAATACAATCGTAATTATAAAATGTGTAATATTTTACATTCCTTTTGTAGATGAAATTCTTCCCTTGGCACATAAACTGTGGACTCCTATTTTGAAACGGTTCAATACAGGAAATTTAGTTCTGTTAACAAAGTGTTATCATTGTTTAATTGTGATGAGCCAATGTTGTGGAGACTTTTTAAAGTCACGGACTTTGGAACAAGTAATACCACGTTTAATATCATTCCTGAGGTCTCAGTATAGCAAAAGTTTTCTTAAAACTGACTCATCACCTTATAAGTACACACTTGAATATAAGCTTCAATGTGAAGTATTAAGAACCATTGGACTCCTATGTGATTATCTTAAAATTGAAAGCATATCTCTATGGCCTGTTATCGAAGCTGTTATTCCCTATTTAACTAACAAACAGCCAAGAAGTTTGCAACAGGAGGCTTTAAAATCATGCAAAATTCTTATATTCTTGGACCCATTTGCTTTCCACAGTTATTTGCAGAAAATGATGGAAACGAAAGAAGACAATGAGAGGAAAAACTATCAAACTAATTTAAAAATTTTATTCGATATCCGGTTATGATGAAAGCCATTTACATGGATCATTGTTTGAGGATCAAACTGAATGTAAAACCAGTTAATCAAAGAAAGCTTCCTTTAAAGTTCAAGATTGTACAGATAATGCAGATTCGCGAGGCGGAGCTGAACTATCAGATGCAGCTCCCTTTCGATCTGAACTTTGAGCTTTGTCATCCTTATTATTTTGTCCACGAGCTCCCCGAGGTGGACCTCGTCTTCCTCGACCCATTCTTCGAGCGCGGTAGCCGGTACCTCCTGATGATTGCTGGCGTCTTTGACGGCGAGGTCTTTGTTCACGATTTTCCTGAGCATTAACCGCGTTGTCATTTCCACTAGCATCACCATCAGCTCCACTCTGGCTTCCTTCGGTGTCACTACGAGGCCTTCTAGGTCTTCTACTCCAAAATCTTCTTGCAAACCGTTTAGGCCGTCTTCGAGGAGCGTCTTGTCCACCTTGGGGTCTTTCACTTCCCCCAAAATTATTGTCATTGTTTTCGTGTCTTTCCTCGTTGTTATTTAAATTATCATTGTTGTTAACTGCGTTATTATTATTGATGTTATTATTTTGATTATTGGTACTACCCCTAGAACCTCTTGGTTGACCTCCACGAGGTCTTGGGTAATACCGTCGGTACATTGGTCGTCGGGCCCTCCTAGGTCTTTGTTCACCTTGTTCTTGGTCTTGTTTTTCAACTCCACTATCAGGGTTACTTTCAAAACCTTGCTCTTCTTTATTTTTGAAATCGCGTCTCCCATTACGAGGTCGTCTACTATCTCTTCTCCCCCTCATATAATATCCTCCGCGACGACGTCCAGCGTAATACCTTTTTTCAGCTGCATACTGGCTTCCTTTTACAGGGCCACCCCCGACTCCAGTAACATTTGCAGCTTCATTTCCCTTCTCTCCTTCGACGATGTCAAATTCAACTGTTTCACCATCCCCAACACTGCGAACTGCCTTATTAGGGTTATTCTTAGCAATAGCAGTCTGGTGAACAAAGACATCTTCGTTTTCTTTGTCATTCCGGGAAATGAACCCATATCCGTTTTTCACATTGAACCACTTTACGGTACCGGTAACACCTTTGACGAGAATCTTTTTAGGCGGTGGCGGCGGAGCACTAGCACCATTTGCCTGTTGAGACTCCTTTTGATCTGTCGATTCCTTCTTAACAGAAGTCTGGTCTGAAGTGTTGTTTCCGACAGCGGGTGCACCATTGTTGCTTGCAGGGCTGTTGTTAGTTTGCTTCTGCTCTACCTCAGTCATTTTGAAGCAACTTTAGATTTAGTACTTTTATGATGTTAAAGAGTGTGTCCAAGCTGAGAAAATATCACACATGAAAAAAGATGAGATAGGCAAGAGAGAAAGAGAGAGAGAGGCAGGAGAAGAAAGAGAGAGAGAAAGAGCAAAGAGCAATAAAGAAAAAGAGAGGAAAAAAGAGAGAAAAACACAAAAAGTAAAATTAGTCAATTGATTAATATAAACAATAAAATAAATATTAATGAATTTTAAATTGATTAAATTCACAAAATATAATATCTTTACTTTTTATTTCCAAGGAAGATGGAATCCTGGTTCAATTTGGTGCTGGTTCTTGATGTTAAACTTGAGGACGGTCTTTATTCCTCTGAATCTTTCTTCTCCATAGAGCAGGAAGTTTAGGAGTTTTGGTCCAACCGAAAGTGTCGCCATCTTGCCATCCAATCCAAATTCATGCTTAAAGATGCTCTTCGGTTGACAAAGATAAAGGTGCTCTTTAATTGTGAGAGATGGCAGCTCTTGAATCTCTGGTTACTATAATTAGGATTTACAAGAAAATATTCATTCTTTAAAACTAATAATCAAACTAATAATCAAGATTACGCCATCTCTTGTAATTAAAAACCGATAATTACCCTTCAGTAAATTAAAAACGTTAAATAAACATTTCGCTCTCTATTCTGACTCACTTTTATTTACCAATTTTAACCTAAATATTAGACCATCGATAGATGGCACTGGAAATAGAAATATAAACATAGAAATGGCCGACAGAGGATAAAGAAAGATATTTCTCTATTCCTTTTACTCTATGTGTTTATTTTTATCTTCTTGATCCTTTTCAGAACTTTAAATCAAATCATTAAACTACTCATTAACTAACTAGGAATTACTCTTTTAGGGGCAACAACCCCTTTTAATCACTCATGAAAATTCATAATTGAAATGAAATTATTTAACCGTCATTAATAGTCGAATCGAAATAAGATTGCAATTGAATTGGGTTTTGTCAATTGCTTCCACTGCTTAATTCAAACCCAATCTCGAGTTGTCTTTCATTAAGCTTTTTATTGCATCTCTTATGAGATTTACTTGATCTTTAGATGTAGCTTACTGTTTATTGCTTCATTTGTGTTTCCATGTTTTAATTGTGTTTTTATATCTTTAAATGACAAAATCAATCATCAAAATAAAATGATGCCATAATTTAGATAAGCTAGATCGATAATTTGTCATTACAAAGCTTTAATGATTTTATGTTTTTAGGTTAGTTTTGTGATGTTTTATCTTTTCTACAATCAGACTTTCAATTGTTAAGCTATTCAAGGAGATTAGCATTGAAATCCCGTGAAAAAACATGTGAGTCAAAGAAGTAAATAATGGATTACAGTAGATTTAAAATTATCAATGACTCGAAGATAATTGCAAAGATAAAAATGGCTTTTTTCATCTTTTCAATTTAAAATAAGTTTGAAATTTTTTCAACATAAACCATCTTAATTTTCAAACAAACATGAAAGCTAAAACTCGATATTTTTGACTTTAAATTTTTTGCTATTTTAAGAGAGAAAGTGAGAGTTGGTGGTTTATGCCAATTCACATGAACATGAGTGCAGTTGAGTACATTTTATAAGATAACTTTCACCTTCTTCAAGAAAAAGATACCAAATATCCGATCAAAATACTCAATATCAAGTTTATATAAAGCGCAACTTCAAAGCTTTAGGTGAACCTAAATGGTATTTTTAGTTGTACCAATTAAGAATTAAAAGAATGACAAAACGCACAATTTACTAGAACGACAGAAAATCAAATTTGGGTTATCTGTTGTTCCAAGATATAAAGATTCAAAGTTGAAAGCTTCAAGTATCTATAGCATGGACTTTCATTGAATTAATTTTGCTGCAAACGATTCCATGGTAACAGTTTGTTGACTGGATTTAAACACTAATTTATTAAAGAGTTTAACAATTGATTCGATGGTTTAGTTGGAGAATTTAAAGTTCTCTTACAATTGTAAGTTAAAATAAAGAGGAAATTTAGTTCATTGATATTCAGTGAATTGATAATTTTCTATTATTAATAGCAAAAAGCATTGTATTACATTAAATTTATTCAGAGCGCATTTTTCATCATTTCTTGATCATTTAAGATCTAAAATTTGCGATTTCTTGAGTCATAAGCGTCATCTGTTGGTTTGATTTTAATTCAAGTAGATTTATGAGAGATGAAAGTGGGAAATGGGATTAGAGTCTAATGATTAGACTACCAACGCTTGTCAAGCAACTAATTAAACATTGTGAATGTTCAATCAACTCTTATCAATTTATCTTTACTGTTATCACATGTGCAATTATCATTATCTAATTATAATGTGTTCCAATTCATGATTCATGAATAGTCATTAGCGATTAGTAATTTGAGTTTAACTAACTGATTACATTGTTTAAAAACGGAATTTGGTAAATAATCGACTTCAAATGGAAAAATGTTTAGCGTGTTTTGCAGATGATACAATAAACCATCAGTTTTAATTAAATTCACAATATCAGATTAAGATTTAACTTTTATCAAAAAATGCCTTTTCCATTTGCTCAAGATGGTTTAATCTTTAAGATCAAAGAGACTCATGAGATTGTGATGTGCAATTGCTGAGCTGATCATTTGAATGGAGAAATTTATCAAAGTCAAATTGCATAACGCCAATAATCAATAATGAATCTTCTTCTATTATAATTTATAAAGTATTGATACAAGAATCACATGGATCCTTATTGCATTTAATTATCTTATGTATAAGAAACCAAGTTAAAAATTCAAAGTAAAAACAACAAAAAAAGTGCAACTCAACAACTCTACTTAGCAATTGCACATAAGCTACTGTAAACTCTAAGATGCACCATTTCATTAGCTTTTTTCAAGCAGCCTTCTTTAATTTCTTTAAATCAATCAATAAAAAATTGTTAACTTAATTGTTCTGATTGTCATGGAACGGTACAAAATTCGATAAAAAATTGAATCATTTTTGTTTTCTCTTCTCTGTTCCTTCACTTCATTTCACTCTCACTGTCTGTTAATGAATATTTCTGAGTCTGCTTTTTATTCTTCACAATTTTATCTTCACTTTTTGAGTCCACTCTTTCTGTCTCTCTGTTTCTTTTTCTTTTCCTCTTTCCTCCTCTCTTTCTGACTCCCTGTCGATGAGATCACTTTTATCCATGATATTTCTCATCCGAAAGGTTCACTTGGAGTTAAAAGCTTCCCAATTTTTTTTCAGTTTTCACTTTTACCTTTTGATAAGCTCTAACCGTTTCATTATCAAATATTGCTCATAATTGTTACAATTACCAATCTCCTTGTGGAAGACTAGTGATTTTGTTGTTTGTCTGTTAGTAATTAAACAAGAAATCGCTAGCTTCCGATGGAGAATTGGAAATAAATCAACAATCTAAACATCAAGCATAATTGCTAGCGTTTTATTCCTGTTAATCCTGTCTTTTGTGCAATTTACGCTGACTTATTTTCCTAATTTCATGTGTACAAAATTCAGCACAATAATGTGTTCCTGTGTTATAACAATTTAATTGACAGAAATATGTTTACCAGCCGTCAAGATTTTTGAAAAAAGAACGATCAATTTGCTCCCTAGTTAAACATTGCACAAGGTAAGTTGACATTAAAAATGCAAAATTAGTATGTTTCCATTGTCGATTGTTAATAGTATGTATTCGGTCGATGCTTCGCCAATTAATAAACTTGATTTTCTATTAATATTTTAAATTATGCATTGCATGAATTGTTCGTTACACGAAAATAAATTTTTGTAAATTTTAATACTTTTGTTGGATTATTGCAGCAAAAATGGCTCATAAATTAATCTTACAATCGTTTTGACTTGGTTTGTTTCATTGGAAAATAAGTGGTCTCGGTAAAATTTCGGATTTCTTCTGATATGCATATTCTGAATGGATGTTGATAGTATGCTCGAGTTTAAAGAATCGATTAACGATGAGTTAGAGTGCTTTTTCGAGTTTTTCGCTAAGACTTGATGAAGATAAGTATATTATTTCAATGTACCACAGCATTGTTGCTGGTATACAATATATAAGTCCACAGTATATGGGCCATTTATCATGGTTTCCTTGGTGATTAATGTTTGTATTATATTTTGTTTTCACATCCCAACACAAACATTTAAGTTCATCATCACTAAGGTAATTGTTGTGGGAAAACATTGACTGTGGTAAAAGTGATCGATTGATGATCTATTAACAATCTTTTAGTTACAAAAAATTACAATTACTGCATTGAATAAATACAAAATGTAGATTATTTCAGGTGCAATTGTTTTCCTCTCGTTTGCATTGACGTTCAGTCAATGAATAAATAGTTTTTGAATCTTTTTGAAAGATGTATAGCTACGGATTCAGCTGCTTCAACCAGGTTATCGTTCTTGTGGTTTAACATGCAGAATAAGGTTCGAGCGTCAGTTTCATGAGCCACCAGCCATGATTCATTTGTTGTCTTGGCCACAAATTCGATAAAATTTTTACCCTCAGAAGGTAGTAAGTAAGTCCGAAAATCTGATTTAACATCAATAATTAATTTGATAAAATCGGAGTCTGATTGTTTGCGATGATCAAGCCTGCCATTGAAACCAGCATTGGATTTAAATGAAGCATTTGACTCGTTGAAGTAAGCAAATCGGAATGAATCGATTTGAAGATCGTTTTTAAGATTAGATGAGGAAGTAGAGACAGATGAAACCAATGGAGAGTTGGATGAAGTTATAGTTGAATTTTCCAAACTGTTTATTCCGATCACAGCAATTTCACCAAGTTTGAAAGCTAATTCGGGTAATCTTTCGGACATGAAGACATCACATTTAGACAGGATTTGATCATACAAAGGATTCTCCATAGAATCTAATAAGATTGCCACCGTTGCTCCGTTGATAGATCGATAGACATTCATAAGATATAAACTAGTATATTCTTCCTCTTTCAGATAAACTTTTATATTAGTACGGATGAATCTTGTCTTCTTTAATACTTTGCTTCGAAATGGTTCACTCATCTCTTCAGAAGAAACTTCTGGAATGACTGAAGAAATCAGATAACGGTAGATTATGCGAGTATTGATCAAGTCTAATGAACTTGAAATTAGTTGTTCATTAAATAGGAAGAGTATATGTTTACAGGAAAGATCACAGGATAAAACATGATTAACGAAACTTTGGGCAGCCATGTAAGTAGATTGATCCACAGAAAGATACTGGATTGCACCAAAAAGTTCAATTAAATTAATCATAGAGAATTTGAGAGAAGGCAAAAACCATCCGAAAAATCCAGAACAAACTGATCTAAGATGGTTGAGATTTTTTCCAGTCTTTTCCCAGATCGATTGAAGGGACCCATGGAACAGGAAAAATGATTCATAAATTTGTTTCATCACGGTTTGTACTAAATCATCGTTAAGCTCATCATCTTGGTATTCGATGTAATGTTGATTTTTATGGGTGCCGCTTTCTTTACTAGACTGAGCAGCGACCAAAGTTTTTGGAAGTGTTAAGCATAAGGACAACCAAAAATCAGGTTCAATTTCTTTTAATGATATTCTTATTTTTGATCCATGGACAGAGTAAATTTCTGATAGAAAATGGAAAATAATATGATTAATTTAACACCATTGAGAAATAGTATTTAGAAGGAACAAAACTTACCTTCTTGAGAGCCAAAATTTTTTACAAAATTGATCATTGCTTCGCTTAACCCCATTGAATTTGTTGCATCCTTAATAGCTTCTTCGTCACTTTCAAAAGTCGAACTCTGGTTGACATCATCCATTACGAGGCTGTTTTCCCAATTGCTGAACTCTGCACCTTTCAAATCACCATTATAATAAAAGATCAACTTGTTCACCTCTTCACCTTCCTTTTGCACCCATGCTTGATTAAACAAAATAATCTTTTCAATTTTAGCAGGTAATTTAGTTCGCTGAGGGTTCATAGTAGTAAAGATTTATTAAAACATGCATTAAATAATGAAAAAAGGTAAATAATAAACAAACAAAAAACCTTCAAGACAAACTCATCATCATATGTAAACATATGTAGTCCTTACTGTTTACAAAAATCTTGTAACAAGAATCTTGTTCATCAAAATTTATCACTACTACAACACCATCTAATGGTACATTATTGATTCATTACCAACATGGAAACATGGTGCATTCCGAGATTGACAATTGAATTTGTTTTACCAATATGTATTAGATCTAGATGTCAAATTTAGTTAACGATAAAACTAACATCACGAACAACATCAAACTAAGAAGTACACATAGTTACGCTTATTTGGTAGGCAGTTTTAACCTGGGTTCACCTAACTAAAAACAAAATTTTCATTTTCTTTGCAAAAATGTTAGGCTTATAAAAACAAAAGATTATAATCTTCAAACTTGGTCAAACTAGTTTTTAATCCTCTTCAAAATGCCTGCTAATCTCTGCATACTTTTACCCTGAAAGTTGCTTGGTTAGGTTTACTGACTGGAGAAACAAGACAGACCAAATTTAGACATTCATAACATTCATTTATTTGCATTGTGATAGAATGGTTTGTATGAACAATTTTAAATAAGGTGAGACAATCGTATAGACTTGAAAATAAAGATGTTAATTCCGAGATTTAATCGTCTGATCAAGTCCTTCAGGCCAAAGATCGGAAATTCAGACATACATAGTGTACATGTTTAGTTGTTTGCGTTTTTGCAAGCAATAATTGCCTCTTCCCCAACAGCAGACATTACTGTAACAATCACTGTGTTGTCCTCTTTGTTAAATTCTTCTCTGATTTTAACACCAAGCTCACCATCTGGGATACGAAGATCGTCTCGGGTATCTCCTTTTTCATTCATCAATGATGTGAAACCGTCATCACTTATATCAATCAATTGATAATCATTTCGCGAAACATTAGGCACATCAATATTGTGGGTAGATGGACATAGATCTTCGTATTTTTTGCCAGTAAAAATATCAATCCCGACGAGATGGACCTGTTAAAACAAAGGACATGTTAAAAAGAAAAGTAAATACACAAAAAAGTAGAAAGAAAAGATAGAATAAAGTATTGAGGATTCAAGTTTACCTTGGCATGTCCGTGTTTGCCAGTTTTGGAAGTACTCATTTCCATTACTTTGCATGGTCGTTGCTTGATCATAACAAATCCATTTTTCCGTAGAGAAGAGCATTGGACAGGGTAAGTTGCCGAAGCACCGGCAGAAGCACCAACGAATTCATGGTCATCACCTTCCATTTCAAACAATAAAAAATCAACAAATACAAAAAATTACAAAAAAGAGAGCGAAGAGTACCAAAAATTGTTTAATCTAAAAATCTAATTCTGATCGCCCCTGATTCTCATAAACCGAAATGAACCGACGGAAACGGATGTCTTATACAGGGTGGGGAGAAAGTTTCTAGTCCTTAAGCCCCTCCTTGAAAATGCGCAAATATAAAATTTTGGTTTGTTCTATTTTCTCAATAAGATGATTTAAACTCAGCGCCACCTTTAAGCGCATTGTCTCTCCCCCACTGACTAGAAACTTTCTCCCCACCCTGTACTTAGACAAAGACAGAGTTGCCAGGAGAAACCGCTGGTTTCTCCTTCAATAAACAAAAAATTATCCCTTCAACTCTGATTGGGCTGCGCCGTGTGATTATTTATTTCTCTTTTATGCTCTCTTTTTTCTTACTTTCTATTTTCTGTCTTTTTTCTTTCTTTCTTTTACTGTCTTTCTCTCTCTCTCTCTGTCTCTTTTCAAATGTACCAACCTAAAATGGCCGATCAAGATATTCGGAATAATGGTTCTGATGGTGTAAATGACAATAAGAAAGATATCAAAGGACGAGCTCGAAGTCCAGGTGGACGTGGTGCTGGTGGTGGAGGTGGACGTCGTCGATCACGATCTCCAATTGACCGTCATCGACAAGGAGGAGGAGGAGGAGGTGAGAATAAAGCATCTCGCCGAGTGTATGTTGCAAATGTTCCCTTCGATGTAAAATGGAATGATCTAAAAGACTTGTTCAGGGAGAAAGTCGGCAATGTTGTCTACTGTCAACTCTTTGAAGATGAAAAAGGCCAATCAAGAGGCTGTGGACTTGTTGAATTTCAGGTAAGATAATTACTTTCATTCATATATCACTATCATAACCATCATACTATATATTTTTGGTATCATTATCTTTTCTCTTTTTTTCAACACCAGGACACTGCATCTGCACAAAAAGCTATTGAGACATTGCATAGACACAATTTTCGTAATCGTGAGCTTGTTGTCAAAGAAGATTTAGATTGTGAACGGGATCGATTTGGTCGATTAATTTTACCTGATGCCAAAAGAGGAGGAGGAGTAGGTGTAGGAAAAGAAAGAGAACGTGAAATACCTCGTGAAAGAGATATCTACGATAGGCCTCCTGTTGGATTTAATCAAGGAGGTATAAATTATAATACTTTTGGCCTGAGTCCGCAGTTTCTCGAAAGCTTAGGAATTACTGGACCACTAAACAATAGAATTTTTGTAGCCAATCTCGACTTCAAAGTTGGTGAAAAGAAACTCGAAGAAATATTTAGACTTTCTGGTAAAGTTTTAAGAGTTCGTCTTTACACCGATTCATCAAATAATAGTAAAGGACATGGCACTGTCGAATTTGAACACCCTGTTGAAGCTGTGCAAGCTATCTCTATGTTTCATAATCAAAAACTTTACGGGCGTCCGATGAGTATTAGAATGGATAAATATGAATGTGAAGAAATGCCAGAGACTTTACCATCTAAATTACCTGCTGGTCTAGAAGGAGTCGGCAAAGGATTAGGAATCGGTGGTCAACCTCTCAACATTGGTAAAAGCTTACTGAATAACTACAATTTTGGTAATGTGGCACCTGTGCAACCACCTCCTCCTCAACAACCTATTCCTCCACCTAATACTGGTCTCAATGCATTTGGCGGTATGGCTGGCATGGCTGGCACCGGTAACATGTCTCAACTTCCTATGCCTCAACAGGGCTTAGCCCCTGGATTAGCAGCAACTCCATCAGTCCCATCAGCTCCTACTTCATATGGAATGCCAGGAGTAGTTAACTCTGGTGACCGATCCATGGGTAACATGGGTCAACCTATGGTGGGACTTTCTGGTAATCCAGGTGGTCTGCCTAATTTGGCACCAGCTTCACAAAATGTTCTTGCCGCTGCCCAATCACTTTCAGGACCTACATCTATACCCGGAGTAAATCCTGCTCTTGGTCTCGGTGCTGGACAACAAGGAGGCCCAGGAGTCGGAGGCAACCCATCTAACTTAGGAGTATATGGTTCTTATGAAAGGGAATTCCGTGATGATAAATATCGAGTCCCTCAACCGATGACAGACACAATTGTGGTACGAAATCTCCCTCCCAACTTCAGTTGGCAAAATCTTAGGGACCGTTTCAATGAAATTGGTGAAGTCAGATATGCTGAGCTTAAAAATCGAGGAACTGCTATTGTTCGCTTCCATTCAGAAAGAGATGCCCAAAGAGCTGTTGATTTGATGAACGGTATTAGAGTTGATAATCGGCCCATCGAAGTTGCTCCTTATTACTAGTTCATCCATTTTTTTGCTATTTCGATCTAAATTTCTTTGTCTTCTCTCTTCAATTCGTCACTCGCTTTGTTTCCTATCTCTTATTGTGACTATCCTCGACCATCGCAGCCTATGGTGATTTATTGAATCTTAAGCTTCATGATCGGATTCCTTCGTTTTCTCAAAGTCGATGTGCTTCATTTTTTCCTTTTCTGCAAAGAAATTAGAAATTCTGTCTAGAATTTTTTTCTCAATACTCGAATGATCTCGATGAAAATTGTCATCGAACTTTTACCAAGCGACATTTTATTCCTGCTTTCGTCTTTTTCTTTGATGTACATCATCACTCTTCTGTGCAGATATTTCTGATTATTTGGCTACATTTTGTTTGACTTCTTTGCCCCAATGAAAAGTCTTTCGTTGATTTATTACCAAAGGACAGAGTTTGAGTTTCATTTTATATTATACTCTTCATGTATTTATCTATGCTTGTCGATTTAAGTTCTTTCAAGGATCAACTTTAAACCCTAATAATAGTTGAGAGAACAAAATTTGATTAATTTCGTGTAGCACAGTTGTGATTATAATTGTAATGCAGATGGTGGTTATGACTCAATTCATGATCATTACTTTTCTTACTATATATTGATGAAAATTGGACGTGGTAAAACCTATATCTAACTTTGCTATTCAACAAACTTTGCGGATTTAGGATATTTTTTTCTTGTCTTTCTGCCTCCATCTGGTCATTTTTCATCTCTATTTAATCGAAATTCTAATCCTGTAATTCATCATCTACTATTTACAGCTACACTTATACCTCACCATTTCTCTCTTTCTTTCTCGTTTTTATCCATCGCCACCTAATCAAAGAAGAACTAAATATCAAATTCGATACTGGAAAATAGGATTTTCTTTCCGAATATGTCTATCAATTTTCACTTTTCTCCAACATCTTATTCACATTCAATTGATATTCCAATAAACACTTATATATATAATTGTCCTAAATCATAAACATAACCAATTCTTCCAATCTTCGGTTCTAACTTAGGATTTGTTGTTATTGTTTTGTTTTGTATTCCTTTATCATTATTCAATTTAAAGGTTTTGGATTTTCGTTTTAAAGTTATTGATATGGTCAAAAATCAATGTTGCTTCAACAATCAAATTACAATCATCAATTCAATAACTGTTGCTTTTTTATCCGCTCCTTTCATTGATTGGTTTGCTTTTGTTTCATTTGACTTCTCAATTTATTTTATTGATTCTTTTAGTTTTTAAATGTTGATTAATCATGTTAACAACATTTACAATTTTGCTTATAATTTGTTAATTTTGGCGTCTTCAATCCCTTTTCAAATTTAATTTCATCTTTTATATACTTTTTTCTTTGTTATTTTATCCAGTATCCTCGTTTACCTGCTACTCGTTACATGCAACATGGTTACAATCATCATCATTTAGATCAATCAAAATTGTTTCCTCCATCAGGCCATTCAAAGGATTATCGCTGATCATGTTAATGCTTAATTGTCTTGATTATATACGTTTCATCTTTTGCTTTATCGTTTGTAATAATTGGCTGACTTCATATTTGGCTATTCCAGACTAAAATTAGCCGTATATAGAAATAATTCATTCAAGTTGATGGTGGTTTGTTATCTTACATTCACAGTCTATCAATGTTAATTTCACCTCTTCTCTTCCTCTTCAGCATCACATTCAAATTGTTGATATGTAATTGATTAGAAGTACTATTCTCTTACTTCTTTACCTTCTCATTTTGATCTTCTCATTTTGTTTATGCCTATGTTTATCTCTATTGTCATTTTTTCTTTTGCCATTCTCATTGGTATTTTTTTGTAACACAGTTTCGTTACAAATAACCAAATCAAACGTGTTTCATGTCAATTGTATTTATTAGCTTACATTTTGAAATGATATTTTTGCTCCAACTTCAATTTTCGTCTGTATTTTATCATTTTTAAGACACTAACTCATTCTCGAGTTCCCCTCATTCTGATTTTGTTTATCGCCAATTTTTTGTGTATTGAGAAGTAAAGCACTTGCATCTCTTCGATCCAGTTCAATATTGGACTTTCCAATTTGAAAAATTCTGTGATTGAGCCATTCCATCATCAATTATCTTTCATTGTTATCTAACTATTTATTAATCTATTTCAGGGATACAAATATCGGTGACAACGTAAATATATTTAATCTAATACTCTGAATACCTTGAACACCAAAGACGCTCTGGGAAACTGGATTGAAGGATGCTCAAACAATTAACTAACTATTGTCAACATCAAAAAAATTCAATTGCTATTGTTTTTACACAATTTTACTCATCAATTTGAAGTTGACCTGTTAAAGGCGAGCCTGTTGACCAGTCTGCCCAATGTCAATTTCCAACGCAATTTTTTACTTTAGTTTAAATTATCATATAGTTACAAATAACATCGGTCGTTATTTCATTATTTTATCAAATGATTGACTTAATCATTTGTCATATCAAAGCAAACAATCATTCAGATCTCAAATATCTAAGTCAACATCTAAATTTAGACTGATTTCAAATGCCATTTCCAAGAGCTTCAAAATATTTTATATTTTCAGCAATTTTCTGAAATATTGAGTCTCTTTACTATCAAATTAATTCTCTATTCTTATTTATCCTAAAAATAAGCTATTCATTGATAATTTATTTTCCCAGTCAAATTCAGTTGGCAAAAAGACAAAGTATTAAAACTGAATTTTTACAATTTTATAAGGCAACTTCATAAACAAAAGCATTTCCTCAAATGAAACATTTTTTACAAAACCCAATTGTAAACTCAACGGACAAGTTTTGTCTATCCTTTTGTTATATTTATCTCATTTCCAGTCAAATTATTTAGTCAATCAACCGTTAAACATTGCATTTTATATTTAATAATCAACTTGAATGTAAATCATTTAATTTTAATCAACATTCTGACGTGATTACCGTACAAATTGGACAATCAATAAAAGACAGCAAACTGAAAAAGCGTGATTTAATTGATTTATTAAATTTCGGGTTTTAAAAACAATTGATCAGTTGATTGTTGACGATATTTAAAAGTTACACCAATGAAAGCCATTAAAAGATCGATATAAAAGTCATGGATAAAAATACAATGGAAAGAACCGTTCAAAGATTGGATCGATATATTTCAATGTCTTTTCCCTTCTCATCCATCTTCACTTTTCATCCTTTTACCTTCATCTTTACTGAATCAACTTCTCAAGACTCACCGAGCCTATTTCACTGTCTCTTTGTATCCTGGAGGAAGATACACAAACAGGCTTTCCGATTCATCTCAGAATTGGCGAAGATGATGATGAAGAAGATAAATGTGAGTGAGAAAAGAGAAAAATTGTGTTCAATTTGAAGGAAGGAAAGAAGAAAAATCTGCAGAAAAATGCAATTGAAGGCAAATTTGTTATCAAAATCAAGTGCAAAATTGTACTGTAAACATTGAAAAAAGAAGAAACGAAAGGAACAAAAAGCCAAATTTATATATCATGTTAAGTTGATCAATTGACTGACCAATTTCATCCTTCATTTGATCTCACTGATTAACTTTAAATCGTCAAAAACGCAAAACCATTAAAATTGTACAAAAAAAGGAATAACAAAAGTACAAAAGAAGCAACTTGAACAGCAAAAGTTTTCCAACTTGCGTTTTCCAATCGCCTTAACCATTGTTAATCACTTTAATCGGTTTCTGTGCAAACCACTAATCAACGCATTAACACAACTTATTAAACCCTTTGAGATGCCAATATTTGGTGACAAAAAGAAAGGTTCAACTGAAAGTAAGTATCTTTACCTCGCCTCTTTACCTTTGTTTTCAACGGTCAAACACACATCTTCAAGTGACTTTAAGTTTCATTGTTTTCCTACCTTTTGCTTCCTTTAATGCACTTTTTTATTCCTCATCATCTTCACTATCATCATGATCATAAATATTATCATTATCATCATGAAATAGAAACTCTTAATGATGAATTATCACACAAATGGTTTACGAACAAAACATTGAAATCTAAATATATAACTCTTTTTTACCCACCTTAATGATATAGTTACTCCTACTATCATCATCATCACTGCTATTATCATGATTATTGTGATTATTATTGGTTTTTACCTTTAACTGTTAATCATTGATCGAACCTTTTTCCAGGTTAGAAGCAAAAGTAAGGCAAAAAAGTAGCAAATTTGGGTAAAGTTGAGATGAAGCAAGTTTGTCAACATTAAACCTTTATTTTGAACCTTTTCATTCTCACAAATTTGTTTGCTTAGGCGACAATCAAACAATTAAAGCTTGATCTCAGCTGAAAGTGATTGAAGCTAAAATTTGAAACTTGATGTCAGTTGAGATTTGAATATTTGATGATGCTTGTAATTGTGGCAATGAAGTTTGTAAAAAGACACAAATTATGTATTTCTGTGTTCATTTCAACTTCATGTTCTTTTTACATTTCCATTCATTTCTATGGAAACATTCATTTCTTTTTTGCTTTTTTCCCTTTCATTTTCTTCTTCTTCTTCCCTTACCTCTCTATCAACGTAAATACAAACATATATACATAACTGTGGGTAAAAATGAGCCTCAATCTTACCCAATAACTCTGTCTATTTTAATCACGATACTCTGTCTAAATTTACTCAGTCTTTCTCGTCTTCTTCCTCTTCTTCTTCTTCTTCATGTCAAAAACTCTTTTCTCAATCAAGATCGATTCCGATGTAAATAAATGAAGTAAAATAGCAAACAAAAAACCAACATCAACCCAAAAACCAACAACAAACAAACAACAGCAACAACCTTTTTTTACTCCTTTATTGACCTCTTCTAGTAATACTATCATTTGAACAAAAAACCAACAATGAAAAAAAATCATAAACGTAACAATTGTAACAACAGTAATGTTGATAGTAAAATGTCCAAAAATTGAGGTAAAAGTGTTCATTTGAGCAACTTTTCATCAACCAAATGGTTTTCACTTTTCGTTCTTGCTTTTTGTTGTTGAAACTGTTTCATCCTTTTTTTTGGTTAAACTTATTTCAACTTTACTTCCAACAAAGTTTCCCAATGTTATTCAATAGTGATTGAACCTTTCAAGACAATCAACAAGTTTAGTTGGTAAACAGCAAGAAAAAAGCCAAACTTACAAAGCAAACCCTTCATCTCAACTTAACCATTAAATGTAACACAAATGGTTTTACATTTGACAATCAAACTGTTCAACTTGAAAGCCTTTAGTGGGCCAAAAAGGGCAACTTTTAACTGGATTTTATATCCAACCTTTAAACAACCCAAATCAGTGTCAACGAGTTAAAAGCAATCCTCTGAAAACGCAAAAAGCTAAAAACTCAAGAAAATGTCTCCATTTGTCTACTTTTTTGCTGCTCTATTTGTACTGTTTATTATTAATCTAATTGTTCGAGCTTTCCTCCCGGACGACTTATTTACAGGTTAATTTGATTGTCCAATTAAACTTCATTGTCAGTTGACTTTTCAATGTTTTCTTTTCTTCTTTTTCTTCACCAGATTCAGAGATTGAAGAATCAGATTTATTTGTAAGATGTAAACCTGGACGGTTAAACAAATTATGCAAAGTAACTAGATTTAATAAGCAAGAGATTCGCAAATTGTACCAAGGATTTAAACAGGTAAGTTTACTTTTGCTACTCTTTACCAGAATCGTTATTGTCGGTTGAGAATGTTGAACATTGAAAGAACCTTTTACATCCAATTTAACAGTTGAAGTTGACAAAATTGGCTTTTCTTGTTCTTTTGCCAAAATTTCAAATCTTTTTTTCTTCTCTTTCCATTTTACATTATTAATGATAATAAATTGAACTTTTATCTCACTTTCAATGTAATAATGATATTATTTACTATCTTTTTTTCATGCATTCAATGATATAATGTGTAAGCAATAAATTGATTAACACTTGACTGAACAGGGAAGGGAATCCAAAAGAAGGCAAAATGTTTAACAAATAGTATTAATAACAAGTTTTGTTAATAATAATGAGGTTCAGTTGAAGATAGTGAAATGAACAAGTAAACTTAGACTATTTATCATTTGAATTACATGTTATTTCAATGAAAATATGATGTTTGGTTTGAATAGGAACAAGACACATTTTAATATCAATGTTTCCATAATATTTATCCTTGGTTTAATCAGTTTCTCGTTTATTTTTGTTGTTGTTATTGTCAAACAAATGTATCTATAATAACAATAATAATGTGTAGTCTGTTGAAGGTAACAAGCAAGTAAGATGAATGTTTTCAAGACGAATAAAAACGAATAAAAATGAGAAGAAAAAAGGTTAAAACAATAATATTCACAGACTAACAATATTAGTTCCCAATGAATAAATATTGAACTATTTTTGTGCACTTTCAGGAATGTCCTTCAGGTTTGGTAACTGAAGAAGCTTTCAAAGGAATATTTGCTCACTATTTCCCTCAAGGAGGTTAGTAATGTTAATCATCATCATTGTCTTTCTCATGATTGGCATCATCATCATCATCTTCATCACCTTCAGCATCATTCAACTAAGCAAGTATGTGAAGTTTAACAAAAAGATAAGGCATATTTCAACCCAGCAAAGTCACTCTTTCCTCATCAAATAATGTTTTTCAATCAATTAACTTTTCGGTATTTTCATTGCAATTTTAAAATATTTACAATTGTTTCAATCATTTTATTCAGATTTCTTTTCTTCTAAAATCTTTCTTCCAATCATCTTTCATTTTCTCATTTCGAGTCGAGAGTTTCGTCCTTTCTGTACATCTAGTCCATTTTAGTCATCATTTTCATTGCCTTCAACATCATTCAACTAGAAAAGTCTGTAAAGCTTCTTAAGCAACAAGACAAGCCATTTTTCAACCCCACAAAGTCACTCTTTTCGCACCAAAATAATGCATGACAATCAATTCAATTTTCACGATCTTTTCATTTCGATTGTTGCTTCATAAAGGTTGTAAAATATTTATAATTGTTCAATCTATTTTTTATGCCGATTTTTAGTTCTAAATTTCTCGACTGTCTTTCATCCAATTTCAAAATTGTATACTTTTTTGTGTATTTACTTCATCCTATTGGAACCGAAACTTGATCTCTTCTTGTCTCAATTTATCATAAATCACATTCATCACAATCTTCCGTTCACTGTTACTACTTTCCCACTGGGAGTTTTAACTCCCTACTCAGTTGAATTTGGATGCTGAGCAAGAGTGTTCATAATGATAATGATTATCAGTTCACAATCTTTCAACATTTAAATTTACATACAAAAATCATTCCAACAACTTGCACATTTATCTTTAACCTTTTAAACGAAAAAATCAAACTCAATTTCATTCAATATTTTTTCAAGTCAAACATTCATTGAGAAATGAGATTCCATCGTAAATAGTTTTCAATTTGAATGAGCAACTGTATAATAAAGCATATCAATCAAACGACAAAAAATCAAAACTAAAGATGAATTTACACCAAACAAGATCAAAGTTAAAGAATATCATCATGATTATTCAGCAGAACAAGAATCTCCAATTCAATCTCATCTCATTATCCAATCTAGTCCAATCCCATTTCTTTCAAAAGGAGTTCATAATTAACTGATTTTCTGCAGCCCTTCCTTATCCATTGTCATGTAAATAGTTTAGATTAGATGAAACTGAAACAATCGGAAACCAATTCTACTATTCATTAGATTTTGATTCAATGATAATTTTTATTGCCTTTCCAAACCCATCTGAACTTATCAGCTATTCAAATGAAATCCTATGGCAAACCAAATGCTTATTCAGTCTCTTGTTATCAAATTTTCCTTTTTTTCTCTTTTCCTTTTCCATTCATTAACATTTCTACTGAATCTCATCGAATGCAATTATCATTGGTGAACAAGCGATTCAAAGGTAATAACAATGATAATGATGATAGAACGTAATAGTTTCATTATTTGTGAACCAAAAAAAGGTTTACTTGTTTTCAAATTCACGACTGGATTGTAATATACATTTTGATTGATCCATTTGATTAGGAAATCACAATAAAAGTTTACTTTTTTATTGCAACTCAAATTGTCTCATAATACCATCTGAATCTCATTGGAACCCATTTTCATCACGTCATCTTGTTTCAGCGTTTTTTCATTTCAGCATATTTCATCAGGCTTACCATTTGTTACAAACCTTACATCAATTATTCCTCATCAAAATGTTGACTTGAATTAACTTTATTTTGATAGATTATCTTTGCTCGTAATTCAATTACATTGATGCTTAGCTTTTTTGCCAACGCAAAGGGTTTTTAATCCTTTGCTTCATAGCTCATCGTCTTCATCAGCATCATTCAATTAATTCATTTTTTTCAACTTTTCCTTTTCTTCCTTCATCATCAAGATGAACAAGACAGAATTAATTAATCATTCCTGGTTAATCATTATTCAGTTCATTGATTATTGACTTGTAAAGCAATCCAGATAGTCTGAACATCCTTCAATTCAATTTCATGCTCAAATCTTTCATCTTCAACTGTTCAATTCAACCTTTTCCATGCATTTCTTTCTATTCAATATTTTGACAAAATTAACATGACAATTCATGAATCTAATGAACAAATTCAAATTTCATCCTCAATGGAAAATTGAATGAAAAAGAAAAAAATGAGAGAAAATATTTTGTGAATCTAATTGTGATCAAATCGTTAGAAGTCGATTATCTGGTCATTATATCAAGTGAGCTTTAAATCAATTTGCTGTAAATCGAATCCATTGATTTGATATTTTTGATGAAACACGAATCAAAAGTTGAACCAATTCAATGAAAGCTTTTCTCAATCGAAGCTGTTTTAAAATGATAAATTAGTGTAACATTAATCAATCCAGTTGCAAGTTTGAACATTAAGCTTGGCTTTTCCGTGTAACAGTGAATCGTTAATACTTTTAGTTTCATTTGTAAACACACATAAATGTTAATGAATCTTGGAACACAGAAAGTCCAGTAGAAACATTAAATTAGCTAATCAATCTTGATTAACTTCACTCTTGTTGGGCTGTATTACATGTGATTACATTCAATCTTATCAACAAATTAACTTGAACATTGCCCAAGCTTCACAAGTTTCCCTCCAACATTAATTTGTTGATCAAAAGCCCAATCCAAGCATGTATTAGTTACATTTAATTGGGTTAATTTACATTCAAAATCAATTTGCTTTGCCTTGTATTTGCTCATTTGCTTGTTTCTATTTCATCCAGCATTCTCATTCATTCATCATCATCACCATGAAAATGAAATTTATTAACGAATTACATTTAATTTGATAAACAGATTCATCCATTTATGCCCATTATGTGTTTAAAACCTTTCAAAATGCATCTAGAAACAAAGGAAAACTCAATTTTGAGGTAAATTCACAATTAACCTTTTCTAATTACAATTAATAACTTCAAGCTTCAATAAAATGACAAAATTAGTTTAAACGAAACCAAAACGTAAAATCAAGTGAATAAATTGAAAATTTTGTTTGAACTTCGAGAGTGAATTTTCTCAATTAAATTGTTCAAAGAAGCAAATATTATTCATCTTTTGTTTTATTAAATTTTGTCTTCAAATTATCATTGATATGAAAATGTTTAAATTGAAATATTTCTTGTTATTATATAAAGTTATTAAAACAAGTTATCTCTTTGAGCCATTGGAAGTGAATTAAGTGCTCTTCAACCTTCACTGAACCTCTTGAGTAACCAAATTAATATTTCATTTACCTTTGAGCTAAACAAACTTGCCAATCGATTATTGTTCAACAACCAGATTCATAAGTCCATGTTAACCAAACCGACGAAATGATTGTATTAATCAACTCAAATCTCAGGACATTATTTATCAACAATATTGAGTGTAAAAACATATAAGCTCATTTTTAAAGAAACTTGTATTTATCAGAGAATCCAGTTAAGAATAGATTAACGCTTATTCAGCAAACAACGAAAAATTTAGTTCCACCAAAGTATCAGGTGTGTGAATAAGTTTCCGCTTTTCCAGAAAAGATTGCCTTTCGTTTGAACAAAAGCAATCATGTTAGTTCATTCAAAGTAACTGATATATAAAGAGGAGATTTTTATGTATCTTTGCCTGTCATCAATTAATCAGATCAGACTTGATAAAATCTGAGGCCGATCAACGTGCCGGCAACTCTTCGAATTTCATTTGCAAAGAACCTTATCTCATGAAGGCAAGTTCCATGAATTCAGAAACACAGAGATTCGAGTAGCTGCATGTCAGTCCCACTTGATATTTTCTCGCCGATTGTTGGACAATAATGTAATGCTTAATGGCAATGATTCTCTCTAAAGGAAAAAATGATTTCTTGTAAATTAATTTGCTTACCTTGAGTGAGGAGTTTGGTTGAGTTGAGTTTTTATCAAACTTTTATGCAAAAATATGTTTGAACCGATCGATTCCATTTGAATGGACAATAGTCGAAAGAGGTTCAACATCAAATTTTGATGATAAAATGAAAAGAAGATGAATAAATTTTTCATCTTTCATTCTTTTTCTTTATATTTTTTATCATTCTTTTCCTGTTATTCCATGTTCATTTTGCCTGAACTTTTTTGAATTCTTAATTTGAAATGTATTAGTAGTGTAATAGTTGTATAACCATAACTACAGATAAGTTGATATCCAGTTCGAGTAAAAGCAAAAAGATTGCCTGAGAAAATCGGACAAAATTTCGCCAATTTATTTGAATGGTTGCAATGAACACTAATCATTCAATAATATTAAAATGTTTCATTTCTGGGAAACGATAACTTTAAAAGGACAAAAAATTTTCAGATTTTCTCACAAGAATCAAAGTTTCTGTTTAACCAAACAATCAGAATTACATTAAAGATCATTGTTTCCCAATTCAGTGAATTTTCCCATCAAAAAACAATCTTGACGTTTCATTCAACGAATTAATTGTTGGTTGATAAAAATTAATGCAACAGCGATTCGTTACAAAAGGTAAAAATATTGATTCCTGATTAATTGAGATTGAATGAATGAACAAGTTAGATTAGGAATGAAAAAAGAAGAAGAAAAGTTTAAGATAATAATAATAATAAGTTTAATATAAAGAAAATAATTTATGAATTCGGCGAGGTTGCATGATGAACATGATGTGAGATGAGAAATCACGTCAAACAAGATGAGCCAAGAAAAGGAAAACTCTGAATCTGATATTATTCATTAATATTCATATGTTAGTTTCTTCTTCGGCTCCTTCCCATTATCAAATTTTATCGTTTCATCAGAAAATTGTTATGGAAATGACAATGACTTGAGCATTTCATGGTAAAAGAGAGTTAAAACTAATAATAAATAATCACTCAAATGAAAGTGATAATAATTAAAGTTTAGTTACGCTTCAAGAGCTGATTGAACAACTTGAATTGACAGTGAAACGAATCAAAAAGATCTTGATTGTTCAGTTGTGATTGCAACGATTTGCGCAAAAATAGATTCGCTTGTGACAATTTGTCGACTTATAATCTCTTTCATCATTGATTCGGCCTCGAATCTGGTCAATCTAATGAAACTCGGAGCAACTTTTCGTTTTGTCACGAAAACAGTTTACCACACTTTCCTTGGAATACCGCAGTTGAACGAACACGATGAATCGACCATATACGCCTTGGACCGTTTCGAACGCTACACAATCTTTTTTTGTACACTTCGCAATGGTTTCCGTCAGTATGAAGGGCCACCAAGGCAGGGACAACAGTCGACCTTTTTACGGCGCTACTTCAATGCACGAAACTGGTCCATTAGGCTAGCCTCTGCACTAAACTTTTTTCGCTTCTTGAGCTTGATCTTTATTCAGGAAGAGTCGACCCTCATCTACTTGGGCGACAATGTTTTCCGTTCAAAAGATCGCATTTCCATCTGTGTTCTCATTCTTTCCTCAATCGTGGTTTCCATTTTTTCTCGTGAATGGTTTCTGCATATAGAGGCAGGTCACAAGTGTACCGTTTTGAACAACTTCGACTGGATTCGCAGTAAAGGGCTATTTGACAATGTTCACCTTAAAATGACGGTTAACCAGGCAAAACAGTTTCGAGTCACAGTCCACTTTTTGCTCAACCTTTACAACCGAATAATCGTCGTTTTGGTTCCCTTCATTACCATCCTTTACAACTTGCCCTTCCTCACCAATCCCTACACCTACCGCATACCCTTGCTGGCCCTTTACGGTTCTCTTTGGTCTTTGACGTTGACCTGGTCTGTGGTCTTTTTGGCCAATGAAATATTCACCATCAGTGGCTACCTCTTCTTCATCTGTACCGTTCACTATTACCGTATCGAGTCCATCATTGAGCATTGTAACTCTAAACCCAACTCTATTTACAGTACGCGTCGAGAGTATTCATCTCTGTTGCCCTCCTTGTTGTCCACGCAGTCATTAGCGCCATTGAAAACAACCAAATCTTTATCTAAAACCCCTGAAAGAGACGCCAAGAAAACTAAGATAACTAAATATTTGGATAAGTCGATTGTTAGTTGGGCTTCATTTTGCACCTTCACTTGGACCGATCGTATCAACCAATTTGAGTTTGACTTCGATCGACTTCGTTACCTAGTCTTATACTATTTCACGGTTGTAGCCTTTCTTGGTGATCTTTTCATATTCTTGGGTCTCGTTGTTGGTGCCTATTCAAAACTGGTTGCCAACATGATAGCAATGTTGGGTGGCCTTATACTTGTCCTATGCGGACTAGCTTGCTTCTTTACTGGAGGTTTTGTAACAAAGGTAAATCAATGAAATCAATGAAAACATTTAAGTAAATGTTGGTCAAGTGTTGACCCAGTCAAGTGAAACACTTTGATGGACAGAGATGAGCGTCTTAAGGTGTGAGTTGCACTTGTTTCCATGCAAGTTAATCCATTGATTGGAAGTAAAACCATTTTATCCGAAAATAAGTCGAGTTATATTTAAACCTTTAAAATAGCTTTTCACCTTTTATTGATTATTGATTTGAAATTTAGTTTGAACAAGATAAATGAGCAACTGAAAAGTGTGATTATGATTGTTTGAGTAAAGTTGTGAAAATCAATCATCAAAGTCCTCGTGAGTAGAGCGATTGCTTGATGCCATCCATTAAATCCCAATTGTCCATCAATTGAGATCAAATTTCCTTTTCCAATGACATTGAAAAGAAAAGTTAACGCCTGAAATGGTTCATTCTATCATGATAATTATACACAATTATACTGATTAGGTATGAAAGTGAATTTTATTAATTTTAATCAATTAATGTGAAATTGTCACGAAAATTGGCAATTTCAAGTTTCTACTTAAATCGATGATTAAAACAGTGTGAAGAGAGTCAATCAGAAAGTTAGCTATTTACATTCAATAACGATTCAACCGGCCAATCTAAACTCATTCAATTTGATCAACTTTTTGTTAGCTTCAAATTTGCCATCGAAAGTTTCATTCAATTTGCTGTTCAACTAAACTGCCAACACTGAACAGTTTAAAGGTGAGAAAAGCAATGTTGAACAAATGAACAAAATTTAATTTCAATGTTCGACTGTTGTCCAGATTCTTGAGATTATGGACAGATCGCTTGGACCAAGAGTCGGAATCAAAGTTGGCGATTTAACAACGATAACTCAAATTTTTTTCATTTCTGTAAGTCGACCGACTGTCCAAACTGACCTTACTTAACTTGGCTTTTTTCTTAATAGTTTATACTCGAAGTTGGTTCAACTTTAATGCTTTTTGTCTGCAATGTTCGTGGACTCTTTGCTAACAATTAGATTGATTTCTATTGCTTAATGATAATCCTAGCAATTATTGTAAAGTTAATGTTGCTAAAGAAGCGAAATTGAAACAATCGATTTACAATAAATACATATTTGCTCATTTATGGTCGATTGATTGACTCGAAAAGATAATCATTTGTTCACTTGATTTTACTATTTTGGGTTATTCAATCAAGTTAATGAACTGATTGTATTCAATGAACTGTGATAATCAATGGATAAAGGAACAAATTCAATAACGATAATAGTAATGATGATGAGGTTAAAAGGCATTAATTATTTTGTTGCATTTCATGAATCAAAGGACTTCATTTGTATGCTGTCGAGTCTATCAAGAGGTTCGACATCAGACAAGTTACGTTGGATATTCAATTTGTACGATATTAATGGAGACGGTTTCATAACGAAACAAGAACTTTTGACAATAGTTCGAGCTGTGTACAAGATGCTTGGTGATTTTACTAAGCCTTTGGTCTATTCGAATACAGTTCAAGAGCATGTGGATAAAATATTTTTTGTAAGCATCGAGGTTCCAATGGAATGATTGATAATCATTTTCACCTGCCAATTACTGGGAGTGAATTTCTTCTCAAACCTTTCTTTTCCTTTATTCAACAGCAAATGGATTCAAACCATGATGGAGTTATTACTTTCGAAGAGTTCTCTCAATGGTGTTTAAGGGTGAGTGATGATCAATTTGTTCAACCAATGCGATTACATTTCTTAATTGCTTCCAACAGGATGATTGTACATCACAAAATTTAACGATGTTTGACACAATCTTCATGTAAATCTCTGGTTGCGCCAATTTGATGAAGAATGACGAATGAATCAAGGCTCATGAGTAGTGCTCATTGAACATCAGCATTTACATTAATTGTGATTCACAAGTTTATCTTTAGATTGTCCTTGCACTTTCACCCTCAAAGCTTAAAATGTGATCAACTGTACTTGTGAATCGACAAAACTGGCAAAGTTTCGTTTGGATCCTCGTGAACGGTCGAATTGATGAAGAAGCGGTGAGACGGAACAATATCGGTCAATGATTGATTCTGAATAATTAGAAGTCCATTTATTAAACAATTTGTTTTCTTGTACAGAATTAACGAAACTAAAGCGCCATCTTTTGACGTTGCATGTAATTATTATACTACTATTTACTTGTATAATATCTATGAGCTTAAGCTACAAGCAAAATTAAACGATTTATTTACTCAATTTTTAGTTCTGATCTGATTAATTACGTGCAGACATTCTGTGTAATTGATATTCTTACACGTGTTCAAGTATTAAGCGTGATTTCTCACCAGCATTTCTAGGTTATAAGAAAGTTCATCAAAGATTATAACAAGCAGAAGTGAAAGTTAAACTTATTCTGGAATCTGTTATTGGAACAATTAGCAATATATTTTGGCTCAATAAAGACTGAATTCAACAATAAATTTAGAATTGGTATCAAGCGGGGCTCCAGACGCACAACTATCGCATTTTTTCAGATGGTTTTTACTTGATTGAATTGTATTTTCTGTTGCATGTTAAGATGATTCCTCTTGCACAGCTAATTCAAATTACAAAACAAAGAATATAATTATTTGATCTCTTTTCAGTTTTGCACATAATGCTGCTTGCAATTCAATAACACGTTTCCACAAATATTCATTATTAATAGGATCATCGACAGTGCGTAACTCAGTTTCACTAGAACAAAAAACTGCGTTCTTTTTGTGGATTTCATTCGAAACTCATTAAATCATTGAATCTGCAAAAAGCAATTTACTGTTGTTGCTGAACACTGTTTATGGACTATGAGATTCATGTTTGCCCATACAGCTTATAAAGGAGAAAATTTTGGTCTGGATTTCGGGATTTTCAAATACTTGAGTTATTGGTCATAGAAGAGTATTCAGTAAGTTGGAGTTGAGGACTTTAAAAGTGCACTTTGCTTATTTCGCCCAAAACAAAACACCGTAACCTTTCCAATTTGTAAAAACATCATCAAAAGATTGTGTTGGGGTTACAAGCTGAAAATCGAATGCTGAGATAAAAGCTTCCGATGAACTTTCGAAAGGTTTGGAAAGCTATTATCTTGTAGACTCTTATCAGATTTCGTTCCGTGAAAGGTGCTCTAGTAACAAATTAAGTTTCATTCACAATTTAAAGAACTGCTTCGCTTGCTATGTAATCTACTGAATAGCTGAACAGAGATCAGGCGAGGTTCAAACTAACATTAACCTTCAACCACAACAGTTAATCTCCACATGACCTAATTATAAACTACAAGGATGATGTTGTATAAGGAGGAAATTTTAATAAACTTTTATCGCTAAAAGATCACGTCAACCACTCGATCGCCCAACGAATGCATTTTATCATATAATGTGAATCCATTAAACGCAAAAGGATCGCAGTGATAGCTATTCACTTAAGACAAACGATGGATCAGTCAGAAAAAGTAAATGTAATATCAATAAACATCATTAAAAGTGAAATGCAAAAGTGAATCAATGACAATCCAAGTTCCCAATTTATAATGATAACAGAAGTAAACGCCAAGTGTCCAAAAAGGTCAGTTATTAACACCAAAAGTCCATCACTCCATATTACAGGAGTCATAATACACTATTTTATGCAACAATATCACATGCATTCAATTGGAAACGAATGAATATGATTTGGTTATCGTGTTGGAATCTCGGGTGGTTAATAGATCGGTAGTAGAGTAGCTGACAATAGAGGAGGTCTTATCACTACCAAATGATAACGTCTGTTGAAATTACTATGATTCACAATTTGGTTAATAGAAAAATCCTGTAAAAATAGCTTCGACATATGCTATCGCTCCTAAACTTAGCTTAACGACGGTGAATTATGGCATTTCATCCGTAAATTATATTTATATATACGCACCGACTTGACTGTTTCATCAGTTAATCTAGTTTAATTAAGAATTGAGAAAATCTTTTATGTATTAACTATTTATTCAAAATTGTCTTTGAAAGCGAAAAATTTGACAAATAAACTCGAAATGCGAGTTTTTATGTAATCAATGCTTTTACATCAAGGATTTATGTAAATACATATTCAGACAATGAAATGAAAAACATGAACAGTACATTCAAACTATAGATTTCAAGATCAATTTCCGTTGTTTCAGATGCAAAAATATCTTCTAATATCGACCTTTGCTCGATTGCAACTGAGCATTTTCATTCCTCTTTGAATTGCAGTCAACATTTACTTTCATTTCCAGATTTGTTTCCATATCAGTTGATGTCAATAGATGGCACTAGATTAATCAGTAGAAACACGATTTGAAAATGAATTTCATGTTAAAGATTAGTCGAACAATTGAAAAATTTCCTCTCAAGAAAATGAAGTTTCGACGAATTTGATTGCAAGACGAAAATCGTCTTTCATACAATAGTATAATATCATTGTTGTGTACAAAATGTTTGTAAAATTTGGCTCTTTCAATCACATTATAAAGCGCCAACAAAGTTGACTATAAAATAAACATTTGAATTTGAATCCATTTGCTTAAGAATAAAATTTATCTTCAGTAAAATATTCAGCTTCAAGTTTGCAGCACCAAATTTTTCCATTCCCATCGTAATCATGATGGTGATAATGACGATGAAACTGGTGATGAAAGTTGTTGACTTTTGGGTAAATCATTTTGCTCATCAGCATCATTGTTGCTTGAATTTATGGCAACCATTAAAAGTAAAGCCTTTCCATGAGTCTCTTCAGTCTGTTGAATTAATTAACAAATCATAATCAATATAATCAAGTTTACAAATTGAGGCTAAAATAATCATCATAAAGTGTACTTACTTGGAGTAAAAATTTAAGAAAAGGTAAAGCATCTTTGGGTTTCTCATCTTTATACAGTAACAAAGCCATATTGAACAATGCTTCAGTAAAGTTTGGTTTCAACTGAAAACATTAAAAATGGAAAAAGAACGAAAGTTTAATCAGATTAATCAATTCCAAATCATGGCTAAACATGAAGGAACAAAGCTATTGATGGAAACATCTCTAGACTTACCTCAATGGCTTTGGCAAAATAACGTCTAGCAGTCAACATATGGCCTGACCTAATGGCAAGCATTCCCAGGTCAAAGTAAACAGTCTCATCAGCCTTTCCTATCGCGACGAGAGTTTCAAGTCTTTCCATTGCGATGGTTAAATAGTCGCCAATCAACTCATTATCCTTGATTATTCGAGCCGATGTTAGAAGAGTTTCCTGATGAACGAATCAAAAAGGTAACATCATTAACTTGTTGAAATATTTAATCAATAAAATGAGACACTTGAATAGATGCCAACAGTAATAACTTGTTGAATGGCAAAAATTAAAATGGAACCAAACAAGAGGAAGAAAAGTTCTACTCACTTCATGATATGGATCAATGGATAAAGCTTGATCAAATAGATTGAGAGCATTCTCAATGTTGCCATTATTATTGAAAAGTATGGCCATCTAAAGGTGATGAGTAAAAGGTAGAAAAGGTGGAATGAGAAAAGAAGAAATGATTAAAAATTGAATGCAATTGGAAAAGCAAGTTGAATGCGAGCATTGGAATGGTTCAGGTGAAATTGAATGGATGAAATTATATGGAAAGAAAAGAGGGAAAAGAAGAAACAAAAGTGCATCTCTTTCATCACTAAATTACATTTCAATGGGAATAATTTTCAGGTTCCATTGATTCGGATTGAACTAATATTTGGTTGGGAGGAAAAAAAGAGTAAAAGTTTTTTTTCTTCTTTCTTTTCTAGACGTAAATATCGTTTGGGAATCAAAATGGGTAAACATTATGCTTAAAGGTTTATCATTGAACAGTGATAGCATTCAATTTGATTGCCTCAAGCTTTTAGATGAGCAAGTTTTTAGAGCCAGAAATGAGTTAATATAACGGAGAGAAGAACCTAAAGATGAAGCTAAAAATGATGGTTAAGATGAAAGGTGATAATGATGATGATGATGATGAGTCAAGATTGCCTGTGATTCGTTTTATTCAATTGCTTTTACCAATCACTTGAGCAAAGTAAAGAGCACAACAGAAGTAAATTAAGGTTGAGAGAAGAAGAAAAAAGGAAGAAAGAAAAGTTTTCCAGGTAAATATGCAAATAAGAATTGCAATTCTCAAGGCGACCTTTAATCTAATAGACAATTTTCAGCCAACAAAAGTGAATAAAGAGACAAAAATGAAAGTTTCGTTCAAGTTTGAGATCGACCTTTTGCAGAAGGCATTGCAAATCAAGTTGCACATTAAGCATTTCATTTACACTGGAAAAGAGTAACTTTCATATCTTTTAGTGGAAACACTTTTTTGCTCTTCTGGTTCTCCACTTGTTTCAACCTTTTTTGCACTCTCATTGATTCAGTTGAAAACGGAAACGAAATCAAGTTGAAAGCGGAAAAGTAAATTTGTTTCTCGTTAATATTTCAACGAGCAATGCTAATGATACATGCATTTGCAATGTAAATAAAAGATTGATGGATTCACTTCCAACACCAACAATGCATAATTTTGTTTGACCATTTCATTAATACTTTTATCATTAACCATTTTCCAAGGTTCAGCAAGTCAGAAGAGAAATCAATCTGCAAGATTCAGCCCTTTCATTCTCATGGCAAATTTCATTACTAATCAAGATTATTGTTTTCCATTTCCATTTCCATTTTCATTTCTAAATTTGCTTTTCACCTTCACCTTCATGGAAACTCAATCTCTTCCTATCAATATGCACTTCATATCTTTTCATTGGCTTCATTATCCATGAGCACAAAATTATTCACCGAATGTTTGAAAGAAAAGAATTTTTCCTCCCTTTTCTCACTTTAAACTCATCATAATAATCTGTGTTTTTTGCCTCAACTTGATGAATCAATTTGTTGTGTCCTTTTATTTCAAATTGAATAGTAAAATGTCGAGCATTTGCTTTCCTGTTAACTTAATTAAGAATGAGGTTGATTTTTGAGGTTTTTTGTGCAACTTTGCAATTGAATTTGGAAAAGAGATGAAAAAAGGCTGAAAAATATTCAACTTTAATCACATTCTTTGAATACATTAAAGTGACGCGAAATAATTTAAAACTCAAATCCTTCTGTTTTTAATCAACAATTTACTGCTGGGAAACATTTGACAAATCCTTTTAGTTCCTGTTTTCCCTTTACTTTCTTGGTACAAAATAAAACCATTCAAACATTGTGATTGTGATTTCAATTATTTATTTCAAGAGTGAAAAATGCTGGTGAATATAATTTTCATTGAATGAAGGAGAAAAGCATTTTGAAATCACTTGCAAGTTGCTTGAAACTGAGTATTTTGCTCAATTACTTGTCCGACTCGGAGTGTCAAACTTGCCAGTCGTTTGAACCAGAGTTTATCAACTGGAAATTTGCGAAACAAAATTAAAAGATTCGACAAAAAAGGCGCATTTCCATGAAATCATTTATCCATTCTAGCCAGTCATGCATCATCGATTCCAAAGTTTCCTTTATCAGTTATTGAAATAGTCAAGATATCAATGTGACTGGGAGTGAATCAGGGACTGTTGGGTGAAACTGATTCTTTCAAGGGTAAGATTGACATGGAACTTGTTTCCAAGTTGAAATATCAATGAGTTTGTTCAATGATTTATTAAAAGAAAGGACTGATATTTGATATTTATATTTATATAGTGGAATAGCTCAGAATATTATTGAATTCTCAGTCAACCAGAAAATTTGAGGTTCCCATGTTTTGTCTATTCGAAGTCGGTAGAAAGATGAAAAGACATTTTCTAAATGTGACTTATTCTCAATGAATAATGCAAAATTGCGCAATTTGGAATTCGATTTTTCCTAAAGAATCTGTTGCGATCAATTGTCTCACTTGCACGATGCACTTGTTGACATGAATATTCCAATGGAAACTCACCCTTCAAAAGCATATTCAAAAAGCAACTCAAACTGATTTACTTCGCATTTGGTTCGCTTTATCACGAGCCAAACAAACTGGAAATATATGCTTCTGGGAATTGAAAGGCCATTTACTCCAAGTTTCGAGGCACTCAATATCTTTTCAGTTTATTTTCTTTCAATAGTGTTTACTAAGTTCGATGCCGAAGTTTGAGTCTAAAGTTCGAGTGTTGGAATAATATAGAACCTCATAACTCATTCCTCGAGATCAAAGTATCTGAATATCTGTTCATTAAAGAACATGACCTTTAATGACCTGAATTTTTCTTTGATGAATGTTGTAACAAGAGTTTGATAACAATGAATGCAAGAAAAAAGTGAAATTCCAAAAGTGATTCAATTTTACGATTATCATGAGAATCTGCGAAACGGAAATGAAGAAATCTGGATAAAACGAAAATTGAAATATCACTTTTAACTGCTTGAAATTGAAAAGGAAATGAAAACGAATGAAGCGAATTTTCAGACAAAACTAAAGTTGAAAAGTTTATCTGCCTTTCTTGTCAGTCTAACCATTCAACTTCAACATCAACTTTGAATTGAATGAAAAAGAGCCAAATTCTTGCAGGGAATGACTTTTTAATAATGATAATAAAACAATATTTTATCATTAATATTAGTTTCTTTTCACTCTTTTTGCAGTTCAACTTTGCACATGATAATTATGACGAGTTAACAAAATTTCCATCATGAAAGTTGCCTTCATCACTGGGAGTGAAAACTTGCAAATGATAAAGTTAAAAATATTTGTCTCGCTATCATCATCACTATGATAATGGAAGAGTTGGGAGTAAAGTTTTGTGTCAACTTTTTTCTTCTCTTTTCTCAAAGTTGATCCAATTCTCATATGAATTTGTTTCCCGTATCAACATCCATAAGAATCACAATCTGGCTTTTTTACCTTTTTTTCTTCTCTTCAGCATTCACATGCTCATGTTCATGTTTGATTTCAATTCACATCTCTTATCATCATTATCATCATCTCTTCAAATGTAAATTAACTTGATATTCATGTAACATTGAGTTGACAGTTACCAAGAGACAAGTTTTACTCTTTTTTCCTTCTCATCCTTTTCCCTCTTTCCTCTATCAACACCTTATATTTTCTGTCTCATGAATAGACAGTTTTCCTTTTTGGATGAAAATGATGACGCTGTAAATGGTAGTTACATGTAGATGACAAGTTATATTTATTATCATCACAATATTTGAAACGTTTCATTGGAAGAAGAAGAAAAGTAAAGGAGAAAAATTTGTCCGTTGAAAGGTAACTGATGAAACATTTTCAACTTTGATAATGAAAATATTAAACATTGATGAGTTTGTTGAATTGCAAAGTTGATCATTAAACATGGCGTTCACTTGAGAATCATTTGCCGAGTTATTAAAGAAGGTAAAGGAAAGGGTTGAAATACTTTCATTTCTTGTTCTTTCGCTTTTCTCCTTTTCTGTAGCTCGATGTTTACCCAAAGTTGGCGAATGCTGTTAATGGCATTCGATGATTTGTCTCAATTCTTCAGCCTCAACCTTTCAATGTTTACTTGCTTTTTACATTTAAACAAATATTGCAATAGGAAGGAAATGAAAACGGAAATAAACGTTTTCCATCTTTGTTGTAGTTGCAAGCGTAATTTGTTTACTAATAATAATGTGTGGATGATGATGATGATCAACATGATGATTGGAATGACCAGAAGGGAGAAGAAGAGTGAAAAGTACAATGACAAGTTGAGGGAAGAAGAGAAAAGGTTAAATCAAATTGTGTTGCCTTTTCATGCAGTTCAACAGTCAATAGTGAACCTCATGTTGAACAATATTTACTCTGTCAACTTTGATTGAACTAGCATGTACAGATCATCATGTATTATCATCATCTGTGTCTGGTAAGAAGGGCTTTTTGTTATCATTAAACACGCAATATGAGTTGGTCGAAGGAAGAGAAAGAGAGAAATCGAATGATGGAAATGAAAGTAAATGAATCAAGGTTTACTTCTGTGAATGACATGTAATTGACTGTTAATAAGCCATGACGAGCCGTGAAATGAGGAAGATGATGCAGGGAGGTTAGAAGTGATGAGGAGGGTGAAGAGCAGGAATAAGGAATGATAAAGGTTCAGCTTGATATTTAATGATTATGCATCACTTAGCAAGTGACTTTGCATCTTGTGTTATATTATAAGCGTAAATACGATGAAGCAAACAAGAAATTAATTCACAGTCAAAATAGTGTCAAAAACTGATCAATAAAAAGTAATGAGTAAAAAGTCTGTTGAGCATTAGCAAGATATCAAATGGTGTGTTTGATGGTGAGAGTGAAAAGTGAAGGCAAGAATAGCTGCATCAGTTGAGGATAGTTGCGAGTTTAATCAATAATCAATTTTGTGTTTCAATCAAAATGCAGATGAAATGTAAAGAGATAATGTGGTTTCAGCATTTTCCTTCAAATATGGGCCAAGATTCAGTCGATTTTATTTTTGATGGCTGACAGAGTGACCAGTGTTTGCATATAAGGAGGATCTAAACAGGGAAAGGACAGACATCTAAAGGATTAACTACTGTGAGAAACAGCAATCAGTCAAGGGAATCGAGACTTTTGTTCGTGAATAATGGCAAAAAGAGATTAAAATTTAAATGCGACAGATTTTGTTTCATTAGTTCGAATTAGTTAGTTCTTCTTTGATTGAAACGCTTCGCAACTTTTTGCTGCCCTTTAGCCTTTTCGCTTTCAGCACTAATTAAACAGATTTGTCTCAGTCTCAGAAACCGCCATCTTTTGCAGATGAACTGGTTTCTGTATCAAGACGGTTTCTATTAAAAGTTACTAATCAGCAGATACAAGTGTTCAAGTGCCTATTGATTAGACGAGAGTGAATTTGGGCAACTTGCGTGTCTTTGTTTTGGTGTAAGTTATCAACTTATAAAAACATTGGAAACTTAAAAATATAGTGATAAACGTGAGTCTGTTATAACTAATTACAAGTCATGAGGAATGGAAATATTGAATGCAAACACAGCATTTAATTCTTGATTTATCACTGAAGAGCTGTTTAATTAGTACGGGCAGTTCTCTGGTCAAGATTATCAACAAAAATTTGCAACCTAAAACTTTGTTATTCTTCACTATTAAACGCTAAAGTTCATTTTCAATTGGAAATTTTGGAAATTCAAGTGACACAGAATGACTGATTTCTAGGCTTTGAATTTTATTCAAATACTGTGAGGTGACGACACTTGAAAAAGCATCTTCAGTCGAAATTAAAGTGAAACTGAAAGTGAACTGGGGTGGTTGGGAGTTGATTGTGAGTCAATTTTGATGAGTTTTTATTCTCATTTAGTTAGCCGTTTGAGCTACTTTTTGATGAATCAATTTCAAAGTTGATTAAATATTATGCTCTTGAATGATGGGCTATAGTGAGTGAATAGACTGTGAAATATGTAATAATAATTTAGCTGTCATTAAGAAGTAAATGATAACAGAAGGAAAAGTTGAAGTGCTCTTGCAGTCCAATTGTATCATAAAAGCAAAACTTTTTTGTTTCCACACTTGAAGTTTACTTTTGAGGCTGAGAGAGCACATTTTATTCAAGATAAAAGGGAAAATAATTTTGACACAAAAACAAGGAGAAGATACTGACGATGATGAGCAATGATGGGCAAAGAGATGAGAAGATGGAAAAGGAAGGAAATGATGAAAAAAGAGGGAAAATGAAAGAGGAAAGGGCTTTAACTTTTGATAAACAAAAGTGGCAAAGATATAAATAGATGATGAAAGTGAAAAGAAATGGTAATTTGTTTTGAACAAGTGAGTTTCTTCGGTGAAGATTATTGAAAGATGAGGATAAAGATTGGCTTTGAAAAGAAGATGAAGAGAAATAATAAAGGCGAAAAGGAATGATGAAAGAAGATGGTAAAAGAAGATGAGAAAAAGAATGAAAATGGAGATGAAAAATTTTCTAAGTCAATAGTGAATAGAGATTGATAGATATTATAATAGATAGACAATGAGGATTTTTGGTAACAAATTGTGAATCAAGATGATGATAACAAAGAGTAAAGGGAATGATAAGAGGATATGGATGTGATGAGAAGGAAGACAGAGTGGACAATAGAAAGAAAGAGAAAAGATAAGCTCGAGTAAAAATTGGTTGCGATAGAAAGGGAAGAGAAAGTGAAGAGAAAAAAGGTTGTTCTTTTCGAGATATTATTGTTATTATTTTTTCTGTTTTCGCCTTTCACTTTCTTTTCGTCTCATCTGGAATCGGAAATGATTTGGACAGGGAAGTGGTGAGGATAAGATGAAGAAGATGGTGAAAAAGTTCAAGGAATGAGAAAGGAAGAGAAAGGAAGTGAAAATGTTAAGAAGATAATGGTTATTCACAGAGAGTTAGGCAAAGAAGAAATAAAAGGGTAAAGAAGATTAAGAAGCTTCTTTTATGTTGTAAAAGATAATGATGAGTTAAGAATGAAGATGATACTGATGATTATGATGATAATGATAATAACTTGCCATTTTCGTTCTTTCTTTTTGTTCTTTCAGTAAAAACAAAAGTAAATGCAATTCAGTGAAGAAATGCCAATGAGATGAAGAGATTCGGGAAGAAAAAAAATGGATAAAGAGTTAAAGTAAATGATATCAACAACTTACATTGTACAAAATGTCTGGATCCGTTTGTTTATTGTTTGAGGTAACTTGGGATAAAAGTATTTGACCATTTTTAGCTTGATCATTTTGAGGTGAACCTTTATGAGTTTCACCATTATCATTTTTCTGATCATTACCATGAATCATGGATTGTATCCAGGTTGAATAGGTGACTGAATAATCTGGTCTCATTGAGGCAATTGTTGAAAACATTCGGTTAGCTTCATCAAGACGCCTTTCATCTTGACTGATGAGTGAAGCGTAATGAAGTAAACCTTGAAGATGGTTCAATGTGATCGCCGTTAAACCACTGTTGTCAGACAAACTTGAAGAGGAAGCAGACTGGGAAGCCATGGGCAATGCTGAAGGTGAGGCTAAGCTAGGTGAGACTTTGACTCCATGTTTACCCTGATTGAGGTTCATCATAGTGTCAGTGTTGGTCCCTTGGTTGACCAGCCTTTCATAACCGGGCAAGGTTAACCTTCCTGTTGAAGCAACTATACTATGCTCCATACTTTTATCGTCTCTATACGAGTTCAATGATGCTTTTATTGATGATGATGGATGCGACTGTTGTTGTTGTTTCTCTTTCTGTTTATCTTCAGACGATTTTTCATCGTTCTCGTTAAATGGGTGATGATGAGAAACAGGAAGATAATGGTTGGAATTCAATTTTGATGAAATTTCATTTGGTCTTGGTATTAAGTCTAATGCTTTGCGATAAGACCTTTCAGCCTCCTCTAATCGACCAATTTTGGTTAATGCTTTACCCAAGTTGAGATAACCTCGAACATCATCTGGTTGAATTGAAACTGCTTTCTCATAAAAGCTCAAAGCCATGGACAAATTTCCTTGGTTCTCATACAAACGGCCAACATTGTTCAGTAGCTTTACATTAGTTGGGTTAACATTTAATCCTGAAGTAAACAATGAAAATTCATTTTGCCTGAAAAGAGAGTCACAGAGAGAGGAAAAAGTTTAAAAATTAACCTCAATTGACAAGTTGGAAAAAAAGTCGAACAAAGAACTAAAATTGTGAACCAATTTTTACTTGTTCAACCTGAAAAACTTGGAAAATCGATAAAAAAGGAAACAAAATTTCTCATGAAATTATTTCTTTAGATTGTTCAATCAAGGATAAAGTTTCACTCATTCATTTGCATATTGATTGACGAAAGTATTGAAATGATTTTCAAAAGTAGAGAAAAGATTTTCAAAATTTTCATTGAAAAGAAAGAAAAAAGTTGAACTAAATTCATTCGCTTTTTTGATTTGAAAAGATGAACATTTTCAGGCAAATTATTCTCAACAATAGATGAGTTGATTGATAGGAATAAATCAATTTAAAGGTTGATCATTTGTTCCATAACATCATGAAACTGCATGAAAATATTCTCCATTCTTTTCACCAATTTCATCGTTGATTAAAAAGAGGAGAAAAAAGTATATTCCATCACATCACATATTATCTGTAAGAATCTATTTGCAGAAATTCGTTTCCATGGAAATTTTCAGGAAATTTTCTTTTTTCATCATTTTTTCTTGTTCACTTTCACCAACTTTAAGTCCATATAAAAACATCAATCTTGCATTTGTCAACCAACATCATCTCAATAAAGTCTATCTTCATCTTCATCATCTTCCATTCATTTGCTTCTTCTTTTCACTCCCATTTCATTCACTTAATCATTCTTATTCTCAACTGTCCCAAGTTATCATCTTTTTTCCCACATCACTATATTCATATCATCTTAATCAATTGTGGTTTAATATGTTGAGAGTAAGTTCTTAAACATGTTTACTTTTATCCTTCATCATTCCCTTTCAATAGATGAGATCAAATTTCAAAATGATCAAATTCATCTTCTCATCCACTTGCCTCAACTCCATCAAAGGGAAAATAATTTACATCCATTGAGAGACTTCATTGAAACTGAATAATTTCACTTAATTTCAGAACTGATCAACTTCAAGAAACTTCAAACAGCAAATAAAACTTAACTAAGATTGAAAAATCTTAACTAAATGTTTAAAGATTAAATTTATCTTGTGATGAACAATATGAAACGGAAAAAGTCTTTCATCTGAAAATGAAATTTCTCAAAATTCATTTTTTCTCATCGAAATCATTCTCAACAATTTAATTCATTGCAGTTAAAGATTTTATCGAAGCTTTTAGAGGTCGACAGGCTTACCATTCAGTGCATCGATGAACCGTTTTAACTAATAAACTTGAGGCACAAATAAAGGTCACCAGATGAAATAAGATTTTGATCCAATATCTGAAAGGAAAAGAATTGGTTAATATCTTTTGGAATTGTTTCATTGAATGACTGAAATAGCAATCAGTGAATTCACGGAAATCTTCAACTGTTCAATATGCTTAATGGAATCATAACCATTTTCGGTTCACTTTACTTCTCCTTGAATTGACTGAAGTGAACATTTTTGATAAATTGAGTTCAACATTATTCTTTATTCATCTCAATGTACATATCATATTCAATGATGACTTTCATCTGATTCAAGTAGCAAATACTCTGACCATCGAGTCTCCAACCAAAATCAAAAGACGAAATTTTCTTCTCTATTTATTGCAACTTGCCATTTGCCTTCATACCTCTAAGGTATTCCAGCTCGAATGAGTTACTCAAATGATGCTATAAATGTTAACATTATTTCAGGTAAAAATACAAAAGCAAAATGGTGAAAAAGAAGGAAGAGAAAAAAGATGCGAAAAAATATAAGAAAAATGGCATTTTCCGTCTTGATCACAATTCCCAAGATTTCAATATTTCAATTCATGAGATCAATAGAGAAGGACAAACATGGAGCGACAAAAGTCGCAAATGTAACAAATGAAAAGTTTCTGCAAACAAATAAAGAATCTAGCAGAAGTCCAATAATATTGAAACCTTTCAATGATTTTCATCTCAAACCTGGACAAGAATATATGTTTATGCAAATGACACAGAATTGCTCTGAAATTTTGACCGAAAACAACTTGAACAGCATTAGAATGGAAGGAAGAGAACAAAAAGACGAAAAGCAAAAAAACTCATAAAAAGTTATCGCTTTTTCCAATTTCACCATTTTCCAAGCCTTTCATGCTCATTGTTAAACGAGCAGCAAGCCAATAGAAAAGATGAAACATCGCTTGAAGCAAAACAGATGAATATATAATGTTGCACTTTTTCATCATTTTTGTTCTCATTTTATTTCGTTTTCACATTTTAATGCGTTTCATCGTTTTTTGTGTAACCAACATCATGATGTGTAAACCAATGAAAGCCACATTTGCTGCCTCAAATGATCATGTTTAAGCAAAAAACATTAAAACCTAGCAACATTGTTAACAGAAAAAAAAGATTTTTTAGCAAAAAAACTTTTCCTTTCAGTTTTGCGCTTTTTGTGTGTAACTTGACTCGGTTTGATCCATCAACATTTATATTCAATTGATATCAACTGCTTTGATCAAAATGAATCAATTGATTTGCAAGATAAAAGGCTGGAAATGGAATAATACTTTGGATGAAATTAAAAGCAAAATGATAAAAGGAAAATGTTCATTTTCTGTGTTTTTCTGTTGTTTTCAAAATCTTTTCTTGCTTCAATATTGTACGTGGAAAGACCTTATTCATCCTTTTCATCCTTTTCCTCTTTCTATCCTTTTCTGCTTTCATCTCTAATGGCACTTACATGGAATCATATTTATTCATTCAATCAACATGAAAACACTTTATTCATCATTATTATGAAGCAAACCTAAAGTAAACTGTTTTCCTTTACATCAAGTTTGCCCATTTAATACTAATTCAAGTGTTTATTTTTGATGCTTTTCATTTCAGAATTTTTCGCCTTTTTACTCTTTTAATCAATTACTTCATCTTTTCATTTGAAAGTTTCATATCAACATTTTCAATGTAATCAAACAAAGTAATTTGAAACAAAATTGAATGCTCACATTGCGGTCGGAATGGGAAAAAACATCAAAAAGAACCTGAACTTGAAATTAAACTTTAATATGGCAAAAGAGGAAAAAATGATTTTGACATTTTGCTAATTTTATGGCAAAAAAGTTCTCAATTTAAAGAGTTTCTGAATATTGATGAAAATTGATTTCGATTTTTTTGCTCTTCAATGAATGTTAACCGAAAGCCGAGAAATGTGAGAAACAGGGAAAGCATCCAATGATTATGATTGTCAATTAATAAAGATGATCAAGATTGGTAATGATGATATTGTCATTTCACTTTGACTTCTTATTCAAACACAAGTGAGAATCAAATTTCACTCCATACAGGGAATGATAACTGGGAGGGAAATTGTGTTGAAAGGAACCATTAATTATATTAATACCAATAATCAAGTCTATTGATCAACATCATTATTTTCATTCTTTTTTCTTCTCCATATTCTCATGTTCTTTTCTTCACTTACACTCCAATAAAATGAACATTTTTACCGGTCATAACCGACATTCTTTCCAATATTATCATATGACAAGTGAAAACATTTTGTTTCGATTATTTTACACAGTCAATTGCCAGTTATTTTGTTGATCCAAACTCTGATTGTTCAATTAAGTTTTCCCTTCGCGATGTGATGCACAATCTACTAAAATCCAAAATCATTTTGTCTACCTGTTCATAGCTCAAGAACTAATCATGATAAGAGTTCAAACTTGCAGAGAAAATAACTCAAAGCACAGTTTCATGCGACCGTCAAGATCAGGATATAGAGCAGTTTAGAGTTCAGGATGAGTTTTGCACCGATGAAAATTTTCTGCTGCTTCAACTATCAAACGTTTTTTTATCGTAAGATGGAGCGTGTGGAACCCATCCAGCATCCGCTTTTCAAATGCTGAAGTATCTTTAACTACCTTGTGAGCTTCAAAGTAAATTTTTACTTTACTTTTCGAAATATTCTTCTCTTTCGATCGAATCGTCTAAAAAAGCAACAATGCAACGTCCCAGTTTCTTTTCGAGCTTTCATGTGCTCAAGCAAGTCTTTGTCAAAAGTCGTTAATTTAGTCTCCAGTCTCTTGCGTTTCTCCGACCAAATGCTCGAACTTTCTCTTCGATTTTAAGTTCTAAACTTTGATCTCATATCAAACAAAGTCAAAACTACGAATAACAATGGATAACAGTTTGAAGTGGAATCCATTTTAATTGTTTGCTGTTTAGACTGACTTTGAATTAGTAGAAGGTGAATGCAAATATTACCTTAAACAAGTCACCTTATTACCTCAAGTAATGCAAATGTTTAAAAAGAAATTGAATTTTGAAGAAAGTGAAAAAAGCGTGATTTATTGTTTGCCAATTAAATTGAGGTAAAATAATGACTTTTATTTGATTTCACAATGAAACAAGTAAAACACTTTCTTCTGCCAATTGTTATTAACATTGAGCGTAATTTGATATTGTTGTTGCTGTTGATACAAAGTTGTCTGTTAATTTGAACGAGAAAATAATTACTTATCATCTAATAAAGTATATCACCTTGGATTGTTCAATTAGAAACAGATTGTTGTCTGGTTCAGGAGAGAGAAGAAGGGAAAGTAATGGTAAAAAGGCAAAGAAAAGGTTGAACGAGAGAGAAGAAGAGAAGAGAAATAGAAGAAACTTGTCTTTGCATTTACACTCGACTCTTCATCCTCAAGCCAACTATTGATGGAGATGAAGATAGAAGTAAATGGATGTTGAAGAAAGGAGTAAATGAGAAAGAAATGAAAGTAAGAAGTGAAAGATGATGAAAAGAAGAGAAAAGTCGCAACAAAATTAGATAAAGTCACAGTCAAATGATACTAATCACTTTAATGGATAAACTCGCAATCAAGTTAACAATCTCGAGTAAATTCAAACCGGTAAAAGTAATAACTCAAACCAATTGGTAAATAAATATTTTCACTCAAATTCAATTTCACTTTCGCGCATTCATCAAATGAACACAAACAAAGCAAAGATGAAATGATTATTGAAAGTTTTTGTTATTTTTGATCAAGTCAAGATGTATTAAGATGGAAAATTTGGAAATCGCAAGTTTTCCTTTTCACGATTGTTAATTGTTATCAATTATATTAATTTTCATCTTGAAACAACTCGCAAAATCTCTTGAGATAACATCATTAAACGAAGCAAGCTCATTTAATTTTATCATCAACATCTAAATAACATCTCATTATGAGAGCAACTTTGCCAAATGTAATTGAATTTACTTTTTTTGTTTCACTCCATTCAATGGTAATGATAACAATAATGATAATAAAAAAAAACGTAAAATAATAATGATGACAATGCTGTTGGTAATGATGATAATGATGCTGATGATGCTGATGATGAAGATGATGAAGATAATGAGAAGATGAATGTTGAATTTGGTTAAGAAAATATTTCATTTTTCGCTCTCTTCTATTTACCTTTAGATATTGCTATTTACAGAATTGAACAGTTGAACCTTTACGGCATTTCATCAACTTACCTTTTACTTTTTATCGATGAATAAAGCAACACAAAGCCTCGAGCGATAATAATTGAGAAACCCATTGAAGGTAAATATAAAACTCTTTCGGCAACAACGAATCCCAATGGAAAGAATATATTGGATGCTGGTAAAAAGGTTATCATCATGAACCCAAGTCCCTGTTGGAAGAAAGTTTTGAGAGAAAAAAGTCGAAGAAAAGGGTTAAAGTTGATTGAAAATGAATAATTAATTTGATGATAATGGGAAAGGAATGCAACTTTGTTGAGGTAAGATTCGATTTTTTGTCTTCTTTTTTGTCGTCTTTTGCACTCCCTGCTAAGCACATTAAACATGATATTTTTGTGATTCAATTTGTGATAACATTTTTCCTTTCAAATGGCTTTCTGTGAAAACTTTTGTAATCACCAATTTCCGATTCACAGTTGCTTCTCATAAACCAATTTAATGATTCATTATTTCCGATTTTCAAATTGAAACAAATGATCAACCTTTCAGTGTTGCCTGGTTTTGATCAATAAAACCAGATAATCTGACTTAACCTTGTTAAATGGTCAGCTTATGTTTTATTATTATTAGTCTGCCAATGGTTATCAATGATCAGTTTAACTGTTTCTTTCAGCTTCAAGTTTCCTTCCCTCTTTAAGGCCTGCTATTTTCGCGTCAAATTGGAAAGGTAAATGCTGCTTTGTTTGCTGAGAAGTTGAGTTAATTCAATTTGCCTGTAAAAATGTTAACAATGGAAATGATAATTTAATTGAAACTTGATCTGATTCCAAAAAGCGCTGATAAATTTGCTTCCACTGTCAACATTTTACGCCCTTTTTCATGTTTCATCATGAAATTGAATTACACAAAGTGACCTTATAATGTACCAAATATGTTCATCAACATCTTGTTGGCAATAGCTTTTAGATAAAGAATAGTGGAAAAGGTTCAATCTGAAGTTCCAATCTGAAGATGGTCATAATCGCTAATCTATTTTATGAAGAAATTACATTTTCTAGATTAGTCTCAATTATAGCCAAATAGCTTCGATTTTACTTTAAATGCTTTCATTTCGAATCAAAGGTTTCAGGTTTGAACCAGCATTCCAAAGAGTTTAACAATTCTGAATTCGAAGTTCAAGGGTATTCAAAGTGATTCATTCAATTGACCACTAAATGACATTTGAAGACCACTATCCAAACTCTGATGGAAGCGATTCAACGATCGCATAATTGGTTCCGATGAAATAATTCTGTTAACTTCGTCAAAATTTCCGGAATCAAACACAACGAAATCATAGTTTAACAATTTTGCTGCAAAACACTCTTCTGATTCTAATTGAATTTTGCCGAAATAAGTGAATTTATAATAATTTTTTGAAATTGAACAATAATTCTAGTTTCAAAAGGAACACAAGTGAATCTAAAACTTGATCCATTGATTCAATGAAAAGAAAGGAACAGAGTTTTGAGTTTTCTCGGAATTGAACAAAAGATGAACAAAAATAGCAAAGCTTATCATTGAAAAGGTCAAAAGGGTTAACTTTTATCATTTTAATTACACTCAACTTTTGTCTTCAACTTTTTAATTGAATTAATGTATTTTCTTATTTCCCTTTATTTCGTTAATTGCTTCAATTTGATTAAGAAATTATTTTTGCGCATCAAAATAAGTTGATGAGCATCATCATCATCATCAGATTCATTAGTTTACAATCATCTTAAGTTACTTTTTGTTTCTTTCCTCCTCTTTGCTCGTCATTTTTTAATGATTGTAGTTAAAGATAAGAATATAATTTGGCCCTTAATGAGTTTTTGTCAAACAACATGAAAACTCACAGCAACATTGTAAATGCCTTAATATCATGATAAAAATTCAAGACTCGAGTAATTAAAGCGAGCGTTAAAGGGAAGAAAGCTCAAGTAGAAATGTCTAAATGATGAGCTTCTCAGAGTTTCTTCGCTTCTTTCCATTCCACGAGTTTACTCTTCATGATAAGTTTACTAATTTTTCAAGTTTTCTGTTTTTTCCGTTCTCTAACCGTTTCACCAAACAAATGTCATTTCATCCTTCATCATCATCAGAATATTATTGGTTCTGTTCAAGTTCCGGTTATGAGGTTTCCGGATTGGAATAACATTTAATTATTAGCTGGTTGATGATCAAAGAAAGAAAAGATAACCATGAAGCAGGGAGGGAAGAGAATAATGACGAGTCTATAGTATAAGAACAACAATAAGAAAAGGTTGAGAACGCATGGAATGACAAAAGGAAGCGAAGGAAGAATAAATTCTGAAGAGGAAAGAAGAAAATTATTGGCACATACTCGACTGGTTCATTTAACTTTGCTGATTATTGAAGACAATGTTTGCATCTTGTTTGCCAATCACAGAAGTAAAAAAGTACCAGAAATTAGGAAACGAGATAAAAGTGAAAGCAATTGTGTTAACAAATGCTTTGCCTTCTGGTTATCAACTGTTAGCCTTAAAAGCACTCTTCAGTTTATTGTTTAGTCTTTGGTTAGTCAGTGCTTTCATTACAACCTTTGCTTTTGGTCTTGTTTTTGATTGGGATTTGGGTTGGCTGAGTGGTTGTAAGGAGAGGCAAGAGGAGTGTTAATGATCAGTGAAGACATGATGAGAAGGATAATGAAGATGCTTTTTTACTCTGGGCTGGCAGGGGCAAGGAATGAGAAATGCTTACCATCCATGAGATTGGATCTGATTGGAGTAAAAGGAGGAGAGTAAAGATGAAGGTGGCGAAGGTAATCACATTTTTAGGGTCAAGTAAAGATGTGATGAGTTGAATTGATGATGATGACCAATCACAAGACAGATTGAATGGATTCAATAAAAGCCAACAATTGTAAGTCCAAATGTAAGCATAGTTTAGTTGACGATAAGGTGATGCCAAAGTACGTGCTGGATTATCCAGTCTAAAGGAAGGCAAAGAAAGGATAAGAATGTAACAATTGGTTACTTCAATGGAATGCACAATATTGGTGCAATGATAAGGATCATGAAAGGGTCAAAATTATTCACTTTTTTGCTGGTCAAATGAAGACTCTGTGATCCAAATCTGTGATCAACTTTTGCTCTGTCAGCTTTTATGGAAATGAAATCTTTTCTCTTCTTTCTTTTTCGTTGTTTTGTTGCAACAATTTACTCTCTTCATGATCAATTATACGGTTAGTAAAGTCGTTTATCAAAGTGTTGCATTGTGATTAGTCTTTTTTGATAGTCATTTGATTTGCTGGTTTAAAGGTTAAAAGCCTCATTAGTTTTCTGCAGTCTTTTACTTTTCTCTTTTCGCTCTCGAACCAACAAACTCATGACTCGACAGTCTTGATTCAATCTTTTCCGAAGCTCATTGTTTTGTCTCTTCACTTACTACTAATAGAAAGTCGATTATTTCGTGAAAAATTGAACGATCATTCTGTCGACGCGAAACAAGAAATTAATCGAATCCAACTTTCCTCTAAAGATACAAATCAACCAAAACGAGTGAACAGCGTTAATCATTGCCTGACGAAATAAAAACAGAAGTTCAAAGTTTGCATGATTTTTGCAAATCAGTTTCTATCAGTGAAAATCTTGCTCTTAGAATATCAAAAAGAATTTTGAAGAATGATAAATTCATGTTTATCAGTTCGATTAAACATCGAGAAGCAACAGAAATAAATTTTCTTTCACTAATCAACGTCAATTATCAGAATATCGGATTAATGGGATTTTGAAATACACTTTTACTCAACTCTTACAAATGTTGACTGGATAAAAATGAAGTTACAAATCCCATTGCGAGTTGACCGATCAAAAGCAAAGTTGTAATTTGTTGATACAATTTTGACCAGCTAAATGAAACTGACAAGAGTAAAGTGATCGAAGAAAGAAAAGATGAGAAATAATAATTTCGCTTGTCCAGAGGAAAGCAAAACGAGAAGAGAAAAGAAGCCAAAAAAGACGCAAAAAGCAGTCCAAATTAAATGAGACTTGTAAGGTTTACAATTATAATGAAAGTTGATTGAGCCGAGCAAAGGTTATCCATAGTGATAGATATATACAGTTAAGTCTCTCCCTTAGGGTGAAACCTGTTAGGCCGCTGTTGGTAAATGAAGTTGAGTCAAGGAGAAGAGGCAAGGAACACAAGGAAAATAATAAAACCATTTACAGTTATCATATCAGTTAATGAGATTGGATACATTTTTCTTGTTCTGCTTCATCACTTGTTTACTTTTACTTGCGATGTTGATCAACTTTTCATCCATCTTGTTGTATTATATCGAGTTAATAAGACAATGTCATTGACCATGTTGAACCCTGAAAACTTTTCTCAACATCATTCACCATCAAACCTGATCAACTTGATATTTACTTTTCTCTCTTTTCATTTTGTCTCTCCTTCAACTCTAAGCTGTTCAGTATTAATTGTTGATATTAAGATATAAAAATCTCGCAATGAGTAAATCAATGGAAACAAAAAGGTTGACAGAAATGTCGAAATTGAAAGGCAGGGAAACACTGATCAAAGTAAAGCATCCATAATCGATCAAATCATTTAACCATTCACATTTGTGTTGATCACTTCGATTTCAAGAATTTATTTTAATTTCGAAAAGTTAATTCAATGAAAAATACTGAACTTATCTCTCGACCTATCAATGGACTCTAACTTGCTTCTGATCACTCATCTGCAAGTATTTTGCATTGAAATTTCTCAGCAAATTCCTTATTTCTTCTTGATTATTCCCGATTGGCGCCCTTTGATATCGATCCAAATCGAGTTAATTTGTCTCATAAACTCTTTTTAAGCTTGTTCCCGATCATGTTCCCATTCTTACCTGATCATTATCGAATATTTAATCTCATTTTGTACATCTTTTGTGGTCTTGCTAAAGGCAACTTGAATGAAAAGATGATCGTAATCACCTTGAATCATCTTTCAGAAATGTCATCGAAAATGTTTCATGGAAAACAAAACAAAAAAATTTTTCTTCTTTTTTACACTTTTTGACCTTTTTTGTCCTTTAAATATTTTCCTCTTATTTAGTAATGAATAATCTGACTCAATTTATTGGCAAGATTTGTTACCTTTTCACTCTTTTATAACACTTGTTTAGACTGGGAAAATATCACAATAATCTGATTGAATAATTGGGATTTATTTACAATTCTGGTTTATCTTCAATCCTTGTTCTTCTTTTTCCCGTTTTCCCATGTTTTCCTTTTCTTTATTAACAGATTCTTTTCCCTTCTTTGCTCTCTCTTTCTGCTCAGTTTCTTTATTGGTCAATACTGATTCTTTACACTGATCACATATTCTGTTAATGATGTTCTGAATCATGGAAAATGATGATGATGATGATACTTTTTGATCTCAATAATCGTATGATAATGATATTGGGAATCATCACAAGAATTGTAATGATCTAGTAAAACAGAGAATCACAATTGAGAATCATTTTGTTGTTTCAAAATCTTACTGTCAATAGACTGACAAAAGTCACTGTAATCATTTCAAGTGAATATCATTTGATTTTTGTATTGAGACGAAAAGCTTCTGTGTAAATGTTGAATCAAACTACGAATAAAGAAAAACATTCATTCGATTTTTCAGTTTTCAGTGTTGCAGTTGTTCATCTTGTCATTATTTTTGTCAACCGTTTTTGCCTTTTCTCAACTTTATTGTCACAAAAAGAATGCTTTTCAATGCATCTTTCATTTGGTCAACGATAGATTAGAGTGAGTTGGTCAAAAAGTATAACAATGAAAAGATGGTGATGATGATAAGAGGTGCGTTAGAATAATCATTGAAGATATAAAAGGAAAGGGAATAAAAGGTATTTGGTTGTCAACTATTTCACTTTAATCATGGCAAGCATTAAGAATGGAAAAGGAAAAGGAAAACGCAAAAATGTTTGTTTGCTTTTCATGTATTTTGATTGTCAAATGAATCAGAAAAGACCAACAGAAATGATGAAAAATATTAAAATGCGAAATATGTTCAAGTCCAACATTAAAGGCGATAAGTTTCCTCTTACCTTAACTCTTACTTTTATTTACACTCTTTTCTTTCCTTTTTTATTTCATTTTTCTCATTATCAATGGTAACGACTAGAGTGTTCGATGGCCTTTCAACTTAAATAACTGTTTTAAGAAGCAGAATTAAGTCGATTAATCCCCCAATTAAGCTTCCACTCATCCATTGACCCAACAATTAACATAAATTGAGTCTACTTTTTTAATCCTTGACGCCTGTTTGTAGTCAGAACTCATGATTATGAGTCCATCGGATTAAATTCTGAACTCGTCAGACTTTTGGTCACTCATTTTGAATAAATAAATAATTAAATTTTTAGATTGAAAAGAAGCAGATGAAGCGATATCAAAATATTTAGCGACGAGAAAAGTCGATCCCAAAAGAAAGTTATTCATCCAAACTTGTCCAAGTCACAAGTCGTGATTAGCCTGATATTTAAATGTAACTTTGCAATGACAATGCAAACAGATTTCAACTTAACCTTTTCATGAATTTTTCACACATGATGAGTTGAAGACTCTAATTTGATATTCACAAAGACAAATATTAAAACATTCATTCGATCTTCAATAAATTCTGATCATGAAAAATTTAATCAACTTGCATTATCACTTTCAGTCTCTAAATTTAATCTGGTTCAGTTTGTTAGATTGAACCTTTTCTTGTTCTGAACTTGTTTCAATTAACGAATTGTTAATTATAGCTAATCTAAACCTGTTCAACAACGTGTAATTGATGTTACTCTGAAAAAAGTGCTTTTTTCTTTCTTCTAATTCTGTAAAAAAAGTTCCTCCCTGAACATTAATCTGTTTCTAATAAGTAGGGTGTGTTGAAGTTTGTCAACAATCTTCATTTACCAATTAGTATTTTCCAGTTGAAAAAGTGACTTTTCCTTCTTTCCTTTTCTGCTTCTTCCTTCAAACTTCATCATCTTACACTTGCTTGTTGCTGAAGCTCAATGCTGGGAGTTTCAACTCCCAAAGGCCAACATGTTAAGGCAATAAGCCAAATGTGAATGGCATGTTCATGCAGTTGTTGTTGTTTTTGTATTAAATTAAACTAAATTAAATTGAGTTCAGATGAAAGGAAGAAAAATTTGGATACAATTTCTCCAGATAACTTCATCAATTCCATGTATTATTCACAGCCAGCCTGATATCACATGATAATCTGATGATTCAAAAGACAAAAAGCTCTGAATTCGAATAAAATTTAAAACGAGTTTTTCTGAACAAATTAATTCTCCCAGGAAAATGGAGCAAAAATTGAAATGGAAAAAAAGATCAAATTCAGAAAATTTCATTCCATCCAGACTTGTCATTATTATCCGACATTTAAGCTTTTGCATTCGTCAAAAGTCTGAAAACAATCAAATTATCTTTTGCATAAAGTCTTTTGATTCATTTGCAACATTGATTTGAAAGGAAAAATTCAATTTGGAATTTCATTTTTTCTCATCAATTTTTTATCTTCAAATATCAACTGAAATTAACATGAAATTTCTATTAATTATTGTCGATTATAAATGATATTTTCTAGCATAAAAAGTTTCCTTCTTTTGCTTCTAAAATGAAATTGTTATTAATGTTGTTTTGATGAATATTTGCATGTAATGAAAGGCAAAGAGTAAAATTATCAGAGAAAATAATTTTGGCGAAGAAAAAATTTCTCTTTATTAATATTCAGGTTGAAATTGCAATTGAAGTCAACCTTTTTTCCCTCATTTCACCCTTTCATTTACTTCTGAAGAATGGAAAAAAGAAAAGTTTTCTTTCTCTTTTTGAATTCATACATAAGCTGAGTAAATGATAAGACGAAATGCATAAAGAAAATATCATCATTAGAATAAAAAACCATCAACAGCCCAAAAGAAGAGTAGATAAATTGTTCTGGTTTTTGTCTGAAACTGAAATAAATTGAAATTCATTTTTTATTCTTTTTCTTCCTTCCTTTTCTTTCCTTTGTTCAGTCATCCGCCAATTCCAAGTTATTCAAAGATGATATCAATTATAAAGATAATCTGAAAATTTTGATAAACTTATTTACATTCAACTGTGATTTGCTCCTTTCATTAACAACCTTTTTCCCTTCATTCACTGCTCTTGCTTTTGACCATCATTTTTCATTGCAATCCAGGCCAGTTGAATGGGTCAATGCGATAAGAATCGGAATTATAACCGCAAGTGTTGACAATTGAAATGATAAATTGATTCGAAAATTGAATTCATGAGAAAGATTAATAGAGATGAAGGAGAGAAGCACGAGATTAGATTTCTTTTCTCTCTTTACTTCGAAACAGAAAAGTTTTTCTCTCAAAATTTTCAACTTTTTAAGGCAATAAAGTTGCTAAAAAAGTACTGATGACTGATAAGAGTAAAGACGAAGGGGAAAGTCAATTACGGGAGTTGAAGCAAAGGGACAGAATATGTTGAATATGTGATTCTCAGTGGAGGTCCTGAGGAAACGGATATGAGGTAACCTTGTCTGTTGTAAGTATATTAGGTACAAAAAGGTTCGCTATTGGAAACAATTTATCTTTTCACAGAAACCCATTATTCTGGTTACTGGCAAGTTGAGCTGGGAGTAATTTGTTAACAACCATTTTTTGCCTCTTCTTTCTATTCATTGCATTATTTACTTCTTTTTGGGTTCCTTCTTCCTTCTTACATCAAAATAATTGGTTCATCAGATATTTTCTCGCTTTCATCCTTTTCTTTTATGCTTATACATATTGAACCATTTTGCCACTCAACGTGTTAACATACTCCATTGAGGTTTTCATTAACAACCAATATAATTGCCCTCAACAATTGAAGTTACAATTGAAATTTGTCAACACATTTTGAATCAATCTTGTAATAAAATCGAGTTTCATGAGTGCAAAGAGCTTGAGATTTGCTCAAATTTTCAAAATTCATGACATTTCAATGGAATGATGCAAAAAAGTCGATTTTCTTTGGATTAAAAACAGGAAAAGCAGCTAAGCGAAAGGACGAAACAGCAAAAGTAAAACCAATCAAATACACACTTCACATGCAATTTCCGAAGAACTGAAACTCATCGATAAATAAATGGTCAGACACTACTTTCCATTTATGCACGTATAAATGCAAAAATGCAATCGAAGTTAACTTTTCAACGTAATGCTAACGAAACTAGCGATCATAAATTTTACAATAGATTCATGTAAATGTCGAAAGCGACTTTCGATTTGTCTTTTTGCTATGTTGGCTCTGGCTTTCTTGATTTCTAATCGATTTTTCAGTTTGTTAAGGCAGGCGAGACATCGGTAGGGAGTGCAGATGGTCTGTCTTAGATGTGATTATACTTTTTCATTTTGCGTTCTGATTAAATTTTCCATTCCATGGAACAACCTTGACGCTGCATTTGGAGTTCAAATAATTTTAATGGTCTTGATACCAGTACAAGGTTCATATAAAATATAAACTTTGAATTTCCAATCAACTTTCTAGCATCAATGGTAATCGAATCTCGATGGCAACTGAGTCAACATCTCTCCTTGATTTATTGACTTATTAAGACTGCACCGTGCTGAGCAATTAATGAAGATTTATCTTTGAAAACGATAAGACAGCAACCTTTAGATTCGAAACTCGAGACGAAACGCAATTGAAAATGTCAAATGAAGTCTAGAGTACAACATGTCCATCATTAACAGTCCAATTGGATTTACTAAATTCGCATGCAATGAAAATATTCAATGCAAATGTGAGCCTTTTCTTTGCTCAGACATGTTCTCATGAAAAGCGCGTACCTCGATATTAATTGAATGTCATCCTTGCAACTGGTCTCGACTGAAGCTTTTGCGTCGCTTTTCCCAGAAGCCCATTATTTACCAGTTAAATCAATGTTATCAATTATTCAGGTTTCATCTTTTCCTCTCTTCTCTATTTGAATTGTAACTTGCATTAAGCCAATCATAATAAATGTATCTGGTTGGTTCAATTTGAACAATTTTTACTTGCATTTCAGATGGGAATTACAGTATTTCATTATTAACTCAATTGTCACGGAAACGAAGGCAACTGCAACAGCAGCAGCAAAAAAGGTAAAGAGCCAGACTCTTAGGCATTATTATTTATGAATGAGAATGATGTGAATGTGATATCATTTGTTTTCATCTTTTCTTGATTATTATTGTTATTATTATTTTACCTTGTGAATGTAAATCAAATTATTATGACCCAATCAATTGAAGCTACAATATTGACAAAAACAAGAGTCACGTAAATGTACTTGAAATGAGTACTGCTATTGGAGTCAATTTAATTTATCATCAGCAGCAACTCCAAGCTAATCAGCTTTATGTAAAATTTATAAACTTTCATGAAAATGTTCATTTCTATTAACATGATTGACTATGTTGATAAGACTCAATTAGTTCATCAAAAGTCATTCCATCTGTCTAAAAGCAATTTACTGTAAATAGAAAAAATGTTTCTCTTTTCAACTTTCAGTGTAACAGCCATTGACGGACAATTGAAGGGTCCAGCTCGTGCTTATAAAGCACTTTTTCATGCTTCATTAACTTTTCATTTTGTTCACTTTAATCATTGCCTTTATTGCATTTAAATGATGATTAAATCAACTTTTGTCTTGAATTTCACTGTTCAAGAAAGGTCAAGAAAAAGGCAATTGCAAGCCATGAGAGTCAACTGTTTAGTTAATTGTAAATTGGCCAGAAAACTGATTACAAATGTCTTTAAATGTATCAATGAGATCAATTGAAAGTGCAGGATAATTATGGGTTTATGGTTTTACCAGCAACAAATTTACAGAATCGAGAAGATTGAAGAGTGAAACAGAAATTTCATGAGATGAGCTTTATCTCACATTATCATTACAACCATTTAACGAATGGATTAACTGCACTTTTAATGGATCAAATTGTTTGTCTTTCTTCATCATCATCATCATCGTTGTTTTTCATCAGAAAATGGGAAACAGAAGAAAGATATTTCACTCAAGTAAACAAGCCAATATAAGGTTGAACAGTTGAAGGTCAATTTAGAAGGGAAACAACGAAATGATTTTTTCTTTCAACTTTTTCCTCTGTTTCCTTTTCTTTCATCAAGATTCCAATTTTAAATTGGATTACATTGAATCCATCTGAAATGGGAATCACAGGCTTAATATTCACTAACACACTTAGTTGAGTGACAAACACTGAGATGTAGTTTCAAGGTAAAACCTGAAATTATCACATTAACACTAATTTCATTTCAAGTTATCAGGATAACTCTTGGACTGGAAATGTTTTCCAAAGAAGTTATCTACATTATTAGATATGCTCTGCTGCCAGTTGAGACAAGTTACTTAAGGATTATTCTGTTTACATTCAAAAGGCAACACTTAAAGTTCGAATCGAATCTTCCTTAGAACAAACTTAGTCAAACTCGAATTCACTTGATTCATATAATATCTTATCGAAAATGATTTCGTTCATTAATTTTTCATCTGGCAAACATGAGATAGCATCGAAATCCATGAGCATGTATTTCAGAGACTATTCAGTCTGAAACTACTGTTGAGAACCCTGATGCTTCGAGTAACTTCTGATTGTGCTGAATAGAACTATTCTTGTCAAAATTCGTTTCGAATCCTTTTTAAGAAAACATTACTTCGAGACGAAAATGACGGAAAAGCATTTCGTCTTTGAAATTGAATTCATTGGTTTGTCTTTTGTCACACAACAATTGATTTAAAAACATGCAGTTTCAGTGTTGAGTAGGAATCGAAATGAAATTGCGACTTTTATTTTAAGCTGAAGAACAAAAAGAAGGGAAAAGAAGAAAAATGTTTGAAACTCTTTCTTTTCGATTTCAGGAAGAGACTAGAAAAGTTGGAATAATCAATTCAATTTGTGTTCCCAAAATGCACCTTTCAACTTGATTTTTGCCTTCGCTTTGGTCAAACTTTAATTCGTTCATCTTATATCATATTTCGTATCTTGTAAATCAAATCAAAGTGGAAAACATTGGCCAATCCAATCAATTTTGACCTTCACATCTTGAAGGAAAGCAGCGATGAAAAAACTAAGACTTGGAATCGGATGAGATGAGATGAAATTCAAGACCATGTAACATGATTCTTAAAGTTATCAAAGGAAATTAAATATAATTTTTTGACAAATCTTTCTTTTCCTACTTGGTCACTTCACCCAAAAGATTAACTCTCAACAATGAATCAATTTTTTGCTGTCCAAAGATCGAAGCAAAAAAAGACAAAAAATGAGAATCAAAGATGAGAAAAGGAAGAAAAAAAGATCGAAATCAATCTTTTTCTCTCTAACAAATCACAATCAAATTCAACTGATTGGATTCAATTTCTTCGAAGCTAATTGTAAATTTATTGACATTCATGAGATGTTCAAAGATGAAAAGCTTGTTTGACAGTTCATTGATTCATTGTTTATCTTGAGATTCACTTTTCAAATTCAATTGAGAAATGGAAAGTAAAAGACGATTTTTCCGTTCAAAATTCTGAAACAAAAAACAAACTCTAAACTCCATTTGATTCAAAGTTAATCCATTATCATATAAAGTGCTCTAAAACTGCCATCAAGTGAATAGACAGTGAATCAATGTTTAATTTATGTGCTTTTGAAGTGAAAAAATGGACAAAATTTTTTCATTTCGAACAAAAAAGTACATTGAAAGCAATCGGCACATTATGAGTTTAAACCCAAGAGAAGTTCATTGTTATTGATAAATTCACAAAACAGATTTTAAACGTTTCACCGATTCTCACATTCAATTGAATGAATTTCAACAAAAAGCAATCCTGATGGGCAACAAGGAAAGGAATCAACTGATTAATTGTCAGACTTTGAATGAAGAGCAAAAACAGAATAAAAAGAAAAGAATTTGCACTTTGATGATTGTTGGTGAATCTAAAGGTTGTGGCAATATGTTCAACTTTCATGATTGGTTATGATCATTTTCTGGTAATAAATGATTAAAAATGGTTTAATGGAAAAATTATTTATTGATAAAAAAGAAAGGAAATTAATCAAATTGATGTTGATTGCTATGGTTAACTTTACTGACTCTTCCACTTGCACTTGCTTTACTCTTTGCTGTTCACTTTTGCCAGCCTCTTGGCTCATCTCAAGGTTTAGGTTTTACACAGTTTTGCTGCTTACAGATAATAACAACAATATTAAACTCCCAATGGTTACGGCTTTCAACCTCAAGGGAGTCATTTTTCATACTTGAAGAAGTTGCTTTTGACAAGAAACAATTCAACATGAAACACTCTGAAAAGAGGAACAAATGCTTGCCCAGTTCAAATATCATAGTTGATGCTCAGTGTTGCCACCAGCATCATTACCGATAGATTAGCATAAAGCAAATTCATTGAATCACTTTTCTAAGAGATCCAAGTCTTCGAAATTTTTCGATGAGAAATCTTTATTCATTGCATTCTATTTCATGAAGAAAAGCTTAAATTCAGTTGAACATTTCTATTCAATGTTTAGATTATCCTACAGATTCTTTTCGAGACTCGACTGTCGAAGGCAAATCTAAGCTCATTATTTCTAAGCTATTGGTCATGGAATGGCTTTTGCACAGAATTTGCTTAGAAAAAGAAAGTTTTGAAAAGATTTAAAAGTGAAAAATTTTGACCTTCTTCGATATCGAAGGTTGAAAGAAGGTTAATTTTGAAATTTTTACCTGTTGAAGGAAGGAAGTTTATTGTTCATGATGGCAAATCGAAGGCAACTTATTGTGACGAATCCAATTGACAGGTAAAATATATTTTTATAAAAAGTTGAGGCACTTTTAAGTTGACCAGGAACCATCTTGTGAGAAGATAATTTACAATGAGAAACTTGTTTTGGTGAAGTTAATTGTGAATCGATGTAACACTTGAAACGATAAATCCATCGTTTTGCACAGTCAATCATCTAAATTTGAAAAAAGATTAAGTTGATTGATTAGTTTATTTGAATTGAAATCGGCCAAAAGAAAATGTTGGAAACAGAAAAATGTTCAAACCTTTGTTCGTAGATTAAATTTGAATAAAATTTGGTGAAAAATGCAAACAATTAAAGTTGTTGAAGCTTGTTCTTTACAAAAGGTTCCCAAAAACGTTAATAAGAATACAATTAAAATGCATTTATCTGTTGAGGAAACACAAAATACCAACAATTACGAGTTAATTTTCAGTGAATGAAGAAAATATGTTAAGGTTTGAGAAAAGTTCTTGGATTTTCTTGTTTTCTTCTTTGAACATCATTTTCATTGAATTGCTGGAAGAACTGGAAATTAATTTCGTTTGCGATTTGAAATGACAATTTATTTGTTTCATTTTGTGCACAAATTAAATGAAACAAAATGCAAGTATAATTAAATGAATATGTTTTCATATTTCATGCTCTATCATTAAGACCAGTTAATTAATCAGATTAACTTTCAAGTTTGAAACGGCAGAACAGTGGAAATGGAAAAAGTTAATTATTTTAATTGAAAAAACTTCATTTCCAAATTGAATAGAATGGCGATTACGGGCTGAGAATTGCAGTTTTATTGCTTGAAATGATCATTAAGTTTCCTTTTTTGTTTATGAAAATCAATTTCTGTCTTCATGCTGATACCTTAAACTCATTGAATGTTTTTCAATATTCATTCAAAACTGTTGCAAGTTGAACATACAAACATCATCATCGGTAAATGTCTTCATCGATTGCCTAAGAAGAAGGCACGGAGAAGACAATTGTTCGGAACACGAACTTAATAGAAAAAAGAAAACATGAAGTTTATAAACAGATGACCTTGGATGACCTCCAGACTAAAGTTGTAAGGCTCTTCACATTTAGATTTCATTGAAATGTTATTGAAAATTGATGAAACGTTTGCACAACTAAAATTTTGAAATGGACTTTAAACGATCAACTATGAAATTCACACTTGACAAACTGTTGAGAAATGTTTACGAACTTGAAAAGTGAATGATACTGGTGAAGATTCAGATTGAGCAACTCAGGGATAAACAACATTGAATAGATTCCAACGTCATTTCCTTGTTCACCAACTAGCAACTTCTAAAATGAAATCAAACCCAAAAGTCGAAAATCAAAACTAACCTTTTTATCCATTGGCTTCGACTAGACAGTTAGCATAAAATCTTTGAATGGAAACAACGATTTGCCTGAATCTGTACAAGTTGCACAGTCGATGAATAAACACTATGTTCATGATGAAAAAACAGCTGAATTGGCTTGGATGGAAATAAAAATGGAACAAGAAAGCGATTTGAAAATAAAATGTTGACTAAACAGCAACATTAAACGTAATACAGCAAGAACAACAATGAAACAAAATGTTGTATGAAAACATTAAATTGATTATAAAGGAAAAGGAAAAGAAGGAAAAAAAGGAAAAAAAGTAACATTTTTTGCATCAACTTGAGAGTCAAGCAAAATATCAAATCAAATAAGAGACAAAATATGAATTTCAAATTGCAGTTTGATTAGATTGATTGAGACAAGATAAAGTTTCTTTGAATGATATCATGTCAAGCTTCAATAGCTTTTTTCTGGTTTATCTTTTTGTCTCTTGTTTTTTGTCTTCAATTCTTGTTCCTCATTCATGCACATTTTGTAAACGTAAACAACAACAATCGTTCAATTGTATTGAACTTAGGAATAATTGAAGACAAGAAGAAGACAGAAAATCAGAGAAAGAAGAAGAAGAAGAAGAAGAAAAGTTGAGACAGAAAATATTTTGTGTTCAACTTGAAGAATGAATGAAAGAATGTTATTATAAGAAGAATAAAAATCTAAATAAGCAACATTTTTCTTGAACGGAATTCACTTACGAATGAAATAAAAGATGGAAAAAGATGAAGAAGGAAAATCTTATTCTTTCTATTAAATGGATTGAAATCTTTTCCTCTTCATCACATTATCTCAATGTTATCTTGTTGATGCTTTTGGATTGCAAGTTGATCAAGAAAGTTCAGCAGAAAATACCTTTACATTATTTCATTTTCTTTCCATTCCTTCCATTCCTTCTTATCATGTAAGATTATTGAATATTCATTAAGAATCATTTTGATATTTAATTTGTCATTGTTTTTATTGGATAATGAACATTGATTCAGTTAAATGCAAGTAAATTCAATAAATGAAAGGAAATGAAAATTCAATTGGAAATGTTGACAGATTATTTGATTGAATAACTTCAATTATTCGTCGCAATTTTGGATTCTTTTATTCATGCAGTTCCCAGTTTTGCCATGCTTTTCCTCTGCAAATCTGTTTCTAGTTGCACTTCATTTCAAGGCAAATGGTGAAACTGATTGAACCATAAAATAGTACTGATCAACTATTCATTAAAGGTTCTCTGGTAAAGTCAAACAAAAAGAGAAAAAATGAACTGAATAAAGTTTCTTTTTGCACCAAAAAAAGTAAAAATGCATTCATCATTTTTATTGTTTTTTACTCCCAATGAAGAAGTTCATTGATTTACTTTGGAATTAATGATTTCGACAATATCATTGAGTGTGGATGCAATTTCATGACTTTATTATCTGACGCTCTGCTGAACCTTCCAATCAGATTCTCCATCGCAGTGTTGCTGGCGCATCAATGAAAGCAGTTAAGTTACTCATGTTTTCTCGAGTGGACAGAGGAAGTTTGAAAGTCGCAATTGGTTTGATCATCAAATTCGAGGCCAGTTTCGACTGACACTTAGTCTTAAAGCCAACGAATTTTTGGTTTGAGAAGTTTTGAGTAAAATTCGGTTCATCAAATAATGTGGGATTTGAGTTGTTGAGCATTTAGTCTTTTCTGAATAACCAAAGTTCCCGCGTAAGAACGTATGATTGAACGAAAATTTAGAGCATTGAATATAGCATTGAGCAAGATTGAATTGAATTTCGACATAAATCCCTGATCTAAGCTGGATCATCAACAGTTTTCGATATAACGTTTAACTGATGAACAATAACTACGAAGATAATGATTATCATGGATCATTTTATTGATCCAAATAGAACCTGGAGAATCGATCATTAGGTCAAATTTCCTTGGTTTTTTATTGATTTTGATGATTACTTTTTAATTGTTATGAGATTATTCAGAATTGATTTTGAGGCAACTGTGCCAATACTGTGCGATTTTTAATGAATCATGAAATTTCTATCAGAAAATATCTGCAATCAAAGTCTCTCTTGAAACTGCACAACCAAATATCTTTTGTAAATGCTCGCTCAGAGTTTAGCTGAAAGTTTCGCTTTGCTATTGTAATGAAAGGTTATTCAGAGAATCATTAGAATTCCAAAAAAACTACTTTTTCATCTTAAGTCAATATTTCTTATACAGATTCTTTATTAGATTATTATTAGAATATTATTATCATAAGAATTATCTGAAATGCTCGTTTCCTTCTGTTACTCGGCTATTAACCTTTCATACTTGATACAACATTTGATCAACTGTTTCATCAAATTGATCATGCATTTGCATTTAATTAACCTTTAATTACAAGTGAAGCTGTTTAGTCTAACCTTTTAGCGCTCAGTAATAAACTAATTTTCCCGTCTTCATGTTCCAATAATGATTGATTGATGAAGAGTTGAACAAGTTTCAATGTTGGATCAATGAGCGAAAACTGTTCAACTTGTAACAATTGCACTTTTGTTTCAACCCTCAACTCTACACAGTTTAACATGCATTTCATTTTAACCCGAGCAAAGTAAATGGATAAACAAATCTTGACGAAACAACAATTGTTTATCCAACATAAAGTGCGCCAAGAAAGAGGTTAATAATGGTTAAAAAATATTCTTGAGCTAATATTATTCACTAAAAGTCATTTACACCGATCTGACAATGTGAGTTTGATGCTTGATTTGGTCCATGATAAATGATCGAAAGTAAACTTGGCTTACTTCTTGGCATTAAGTTTTCCTTTCTGTTCTCACTTTCACTCCCAGCAATAAAAAGGATTCTAAAGTCAAGACCTTTCTTCTTCTTCTCCATCTTCCTGATCATCATCTTATTGCTCTCCGTCTTTTCATGAAACAGTCTTTGAATCATTTTTCTTTTGCTTATCGAAGATTGTGAAGGTTTCTTCACTATTTATGAGCATAAAAGTAACATGAACAGAAGTTGAAATGATAACTGGCGAAATGGAAAGAGTCACAAATTAGAAATGATGTTTCAAGATGAGAAAATGATTTGTGAAGAAGAAAAGGAAAATTTTACCCAAATTATCTTCTTCTTTAACTGAACATTAAAATGCTTATTGAATGGTAACATAATAATAGTTTAACCACAAAAATGTTGTGGACATTCAGTCAAAGTAAATGGTTTGAGTTAATGTTGCTCTCAACTGTTCAATTGTTCAACTTCACTCGGCAAAACAAAAGTTGAACCTTTTTCTTCTGCAACATTGAACTTGAACAAGTTATTAAAAATGCTTTATTAAGGTCATAATTTAAACTCTTATTTTACATGATTATCTTTCCTTTTGCCTGAGAAAAGAAATGAACTCTAGGAGTAACTATCAAGTTCTGTTTCTATCAACTTGATAAATATTTATTTAATGTTGCTGTTGTTGCTGCTCTTGTTGATCATGGTGTTATTGTTGATCATCAGGATGATAATGAGGAATCGAAGGAAAGGAAAAGCATTTTAGGAAAAGTGAAAAAAGAGTAAATAAGAAGAGAAAAAAGAAGTTTATGATAATTTTTGTGCGCTCAATCATGAGAATTCTGTGTTCGAAAGTTCCCATTATTCAACTAAACATTACCATCAAACTGATTATATTCATTCACCAATAAACTCAGATGCCATTGACTCTTTATATTGACTTTTTTTCTCATCTTGTCTTATCTCTATTCCATATGGGAGGAAAGACTGGAAAAGGCAGTAAAAAGGCTTCACTCGGAATTTAAATGAATTTCGAAAAAAGCTTTTCCATCATGTAAATGATTCCATGTTACCTGGAAAAGGTTGGTCAGTAAATCATGTTCCTAGTCAATTCAGGCTCAACATTAGAAAAGATGATTGGTCAACACTGAAGCGCATTTCATTCCAGAAATGATCTGACTTCTAAAATCGCTTCAAATTCAGAGAAGCTGACAAGTGTTTTAGACTTGATTGGTTAAGTTGATACGAACGATAGACTAAGCCGAATGCTCCTAATTGTTGAAACCATTGATATCGAAGCTCACTAAACCTCTTGAAAATAAACTGCAAAAGTTTCATTTGCTTTTCGAAAATCGTTTAGGGAAGAAATCTATTAATACATTATCATAAACATCTCTCTAGACTAAACTAATAGATAGTTAGACTTGCAACCCTCAGAGTACGCTCGACAAAGTTTTGGCAAAATTATTCAATAAAAGCAAAAGGTTAACCTTCGAAAACTCTGTCCACATCACTTGGTCTTGCTTGTTTTCCGGATGCTCGAGTTGTCTAAATGTGCTTTAAGTCTAAAATGGTTATAACGAAGTTTTCCACAAAAGAACCTGATAACCGCAGTTTGCCTTTCTTCTGCAATCGAATCATTTTCACCTGAAGTGACTGTATCATTTGTTGGACAAATAATTTAAAGCAGTTAGGATTCGGTGAAAGAAATCGGCTTTGACAATACACTATTAACTATGTTCCGTTGAATGTTTTGACTTTTTTGCTCCTTAGTTTGACAAACATTCTCGTAATCTCAATAAAATTGAATTTTTTGATCATTTTTCGATCAAACGATCTCTTAATATCTTCCACCTTTCTTCAAAAGATAATCGGAAGAAATTAATCTCACAAAACTGTCCCAATTTGTCGATGAACAAATGAAAACTTAAATTGAAACATTCGTAAAACATGAAACGTTTCAATTGCTCCTTTAGTTATGAAATAGCACCAATAATGTGCAACATTTATTGGTTGCAAAGAGCAAAAAAGTAACCAAATAAACCGCAAATCCCAATTGATGTAATATTTCATCAATATCATTATTGTTTATCCAAAACAGTTTAATGGCCTAATAACGAGTGAAATTATTTTATAATATAAAATAAATTCATAACGATAACATGAAAGTGCAATAAAAAAGGTTTGTTTCTCAGCGAAGGCAAAAAATGTTAACCAACATCGACTGCAAGAGAACAACTTTTTATCACTTTTCCCTCAACAAAAGCAAAATAATCACCAATCAACAGCCATTATCATTATCATCAGGTTTAATGTCCAGCCATTGTTTTCATGAAGTAAACCACCATTACTGCTATTAATAATAATCATAATGCTAATAATAATGTAATATCATGATGAACCTTCCTTGGTTTGTTAATGTTTAAAGTAAATATTGTGAAAATGATGTGCAAAAGAAAAGCAAGAGAAGAAAGAAAAGAGAGAAAAAAAAGTTATCCATTTACCTGGATTATTATTTTTATTATCATTATTGGTGTTGTTATTATTATCCCCATTATCATCATGATTATTACCATTGTATGAACAGTAATAAAGTAAACCTGAGAGACTGAAGAGTGCAGATAAAAGTTCAGCTCGTCCAACAATACTGGCAACCTGTTGATGGAAAAGAAAAGAGGTTAAAATTTAATTATCGCAATTTATTGTTGGCCATTTTCGTTGTTTAACTGGCAGTCAAATGAGTGATATCAAGTTTAATGATTGATTTTAATTCTTTATCCATTTGTTGTCAAATGAATCGCTTTTTGCTAACAAATGTTTTCTTTCAATTCCGTGTTCAATGGATTGTTATTGCCTTGTTTAATGATAATTGATGTATTGATTGTCGAAATGTAAATTTTGCCAAAAAATCTTTTTCGCACATTTTGTTTTCTCTTTCAGTTTCATTGCAAACTCATTGAGATTATTTTTGCTGTCAATTAAATTTATTCAACTTTACCGTTTACCTGCCCATTGGAACAACAGTCACGAAGGTTTCATTTTTTTCTTCTTCTCTTTCACATGAAATGCTAATATTGATCTGAGACTGTTTAGTGAACAACACTTTTTCATCATCTGTTTATCGAGTTAAATGGTTGATAATAATATTGATGAAGTGATAGTCTGGGAGTTGATATTGTTGTTGAAGTAAATTATGTTTATGCTCAGCGAGTATGAAGAGACAGGGAAGAAAGAGTGAACAAAGTTGCTAAAAAAAGGTGAAACAGAGTAAAAATTTGAATAAAAAAGGCCAAATTTTGCATTCTGTTTATCTCAACCCTTTATTATTGTGAGAACGCATTGAATTCATCTTGACAAAGAGCAGCAGCTTTAATACCTTTTCATTTTAACTTTTTTTTCGCTCCATTTCATCGTTAAACTTGATTCATAATTTTTTCACAAAAAATATTGTAACATTCAAAGTTGACTTGGCTTGCTCAGTTTTTATTAATTTCATGTAAAGTTTAAGTGTCAATAAAATTGTTTGCATTCAACAAACAAAACAAAATAATTGACACTTTTGTTTCTGCAAAAAGAAGATCTAGAATCGGAAAAAAAGATTTTCATGAATTTCGATTTCTTTTGATGCAATCAAATATGAAAACAAAATCTTATGTTTGTTGAGATTGACTGAGAACTTCATGTCTAATCTTGTCTAAAGTTTTAGATTTTATGATTTCGATCAGTTTTTCAAATAGTTTTCTGGCAATTATCATGGAATGATATTGCAGATGAATGATGTTCAGTTTGTGTTGAGAACGAAAAGAACAGACAAAGACTTGAACACTTGGGTAATGATTCTGATTGATTGGAGAGATTATTCTGTGAATCGAAAGAAGGAGACAGTGAAAGTTATGGTTCTGTGAATGACGGCAATTACTTGTTATTGAAAATGATTTCGAGTTAATTGTTGGTAAACATTGTGTAATACAATATCATTTCATAAATGATGTAATCAATTTTCATGGACATGAAATGAGTTTTTTCGCCTTTATTTTTTTCTCTTTCCTTTTACCTTTCCTGTTGAATTTTGTTCGTTTTTCATCTTCTTCCTTTTGTTTGATTTAATTTTGTTGCTCTTGTTGGGTTTTGATGGATTAGCTCAATTGAAATTGATTGATTGTTCTTTCCAATAGATTAACAACATTTAACTGAACAAACTTTTACTGTTCATATGATTATCTCTCAGCGGTCAAATGAACTTGTTGAGAGCTTTAACTTCACATTAAATGCGAACGAAAAAGAAGCTGAAGAGAGAAAGTTATTTAGACATTAAATTAAGCCATTATCAGTAGCTCAACTCATAGCAGGTAATCTTGACAAACTAAAAATGCTTTACTGGTCAACATTTTCATTATCAGAATGGTCACATGTCAGTTGGATTCTTCTTGTTGAACACTCTTCTGGTTCATCATCTGTTCATGGCAGATCAACTCAACAATGAAGAGAAGAAGAAAGCTGTAAAATTCATCTCATGGTGTCTTCAAAACTGTTCAATGTCAGTGAGAAAACAAAACTTTGAACTAAAAATCGAAACTCGAAACTTTAAGCTGTAAAAAATTCTTTCCAGAGTTCCAGTGCAAAAGCATATTGGATAGCAAACGCAAATTTCGCTAACTGTTTGACGCTACAGAACTAAACTTGTATGCAGTTTTGTGAGAAAAATAGACTCGAATTCACGATTTTGGCAAATTCTGAAGATAAATTTCACTCTCTATCGAGCTTTCATTGAAATTTTGGTTCGGCGATTCTATAAGAGTTATCATTTTACTTTTTATCGCGCAAATGCAGCCTCCAAGTTGAAGCTTGAAGCTGAATTCTGGCATTTTAAGGACAACTTTAAATTAATAGAAATGTGATTTTAATTTGATACGACAAATGATATAACAGATAACTTGAATAACGCAAAAGGTAGGATCATTAACTTGAAATAATATTTGTAATGAGAAGACGATGATAATAATAAATCATTTGTGACATGCTAATAAAGTATTTCATGTTAGTTCAACATTATCATGTTTAAATATCATTCTGTGATATTTAATTTTCTCCAATCTTTCCTTTTCTCTGCTTTTCCTGTTTCCCATTCTTGTTCAGCTCTTCATTGTTTTACGTCTAGTTTAATAATCACAAATTTTTATCATTTTAAAAGCCTTTTTATCATATTGTATTAATAGTTATACATAATGTATAACAAAACCTTTTTCATTCCACTTTCATTCCTTCCATTTCATCTTCTTTCCTGATTTTTTCATTTTTATTGATTTTCTTCTCTCATTGACTTGTGATTCTCCTTTTGTCTCAACTCATCAAAGTAAAACTAACAAGTAAAACAAAATGAAAACCTAACAAGGTAAAACATTGAAGCCAACTAGGATTTTCTTGAAACGTCAATGAAAGTGAAAGCTATCAACAAGTTCATTGAAATGTTGATTTTTGTTTGCATCAAAAGGTTGGATTGCAGAATCAATTTTCATCTGGAAACATGAATAAGATTGAAATGAAAGCAGAAAAGATTAGAGAAGATGGGAGAATGATAATTTTTATCAATTTCTCAATTTACTCCTTTTCTTTTGCTCCAAGTGACTTGTTCATCAACCGATTACCTAAGCTTCTTGACAGATTGACGTAAATTCAGTTAAATCCCTTGAAGATGAAAGATGAAGCTAAGCTGAAAGTGAAACAGAAAAGATGGAAAAGAGAAAAGAAGAAAAGTTGAAAATGGAATGATGGGTTCAACATTAGAATTCAGTTATCCGTGAATTTGGCAACACAAAAGTGACAGTTCTAAGTGAATGAATGCACCGAGAATGATCAATAATCAGCGAAAAGATGAAACGAAAAGTTGGTCATCAGATATGACAAGTAGTTGGTCGAAACAAGGACCAGTTTTGGGGCATTCGGTTCATCAATTTCTTGCTCTTGTTTCACTTCGATAATGAAGTGAAATTCATTTTCTCAACTCATCAAAATCTTTGATAGTCTCGGCAACTTCACAGGCTTCTAACCATTTCTCGAACATTTGGCCAACTTTATTGACATTTTATTTGTGTTTCACTTTTTGAACAGTTTCTTCGTTTGATTTGCTCATGAAACATGTTTGACTGTCAATAAAGCTAAATGGTAAGTTGAAGTTTCTTTTCGCTGTTCATGGATCAACGAAGCACATTGAATATATCCAAGTTGATGTTTATTCCCAAATGAACTTGCTTCCCAAACTCACTGTCTGCTCGAGTCTCGGATAAGTTTACACTTTTCTGATTCATTCAGTTTGCTTTTTCTTCTTCATTCTGTCGTCCATTGAAATTCGCTTCTTAAAATGCTTGACACTTTTCGCCTTTCATCATGACATGAATTTTCAATTCCATACTTGCCTTTTGTCCACTGAACTGGGCCATCATTAAGATAATGATGTTGATCATTACCATGTTTGGTTATGAGGTGACAGTTTTCACAACTGAAACTAAAGCTGACCTTTTTTGCACACTTCAGTTTTGTGTCAAATTGACGAGACAAAATGAGATTCATTTATATTCATGCGCCCAAAACTACAGGACAAGTCATTTGTTTGGATTTAAAGTGATGAAACTTGAGTTATATCGAAATGCTATTCAAGTTGAAAGCTACAGAATCTGGTTTGTTTGAGCTTAAACTTCACCTTTCATCGACAAATCTTATTGTAAAGACTTTGCTCCAGTAAACTTTGATTTGATTGTATCGTTATAAGTTCAAGAGAAAAGCGTATTTTGTATTTAAAATGCACAGACATTATCTTGTGGCATCGATTAGTTCAAGAATCGTTGCGTTATCGCTATTCTACATGAGATTTTCGAGCTCAACGATAAATCTTTAACATGCATTCTGATCAAGGAAATCACATTCATGTTAGTTTCGAAGCTGACCAAGATCAAGACCATGACATGTTTAAACCATTTCTCATTTTTTCATGAGATTTTTGTGTTTAATGAAACAAACCTCTACAGAGAGAATAGCACCAGAATCTCGGTATAACATGCGAAACGTTTCAGAATTGATACATTCGCCAAATGAAGTTTCCAGAGATTTTGGTCTCCGAATTGATGGAAAGGCGAATTCAATCCCTCATCTTTCTTGAGCTTTTGAAGTCTTGTTTAACAAATCTAATTATTCTCGAACAGACAAAATGCCGATTTGATTCATCATGAAAGGTGACTTAACTTCAACTGGCATAACGAGAGGAAAGTGACAGAAAAAGTTTCTGCTAATTACGATTCCAGTCACTTGTTAACATTACAAATTCCCATGTTTTGTTAATTAATTAATTAATTTACGCCAAAACAAAACGCATCTCGAGGTGACAAATTATTTTCAAAATGCAAATATGCAAAAATGGAAAAAAGAAAAAAAGAAAAAAGCAATTCTCTCAATCAAATTGTAATTGAATGTGATGTTCTTTCCTATCAAGTGAACGGATAATCATGATGAATTTAGTCACTTGCAACTTTACAAAGTTGAACGAGCATGATTGATTAGCCAATTTAGTTTACATGAAAACAAAGTCTTTTCACTTGACTCGTTAAACTAATTAACATTAAATAAACTTTAAATTGAAATTATAGTTGAATGCTGAAGATTTCACAGAAAAATGTTCAACAAAACTATTGAAAGGTTGACGTTCCAAAATGGAAACAGAAAACTCGAGATTTGTGAAAAAACGAACAAAAATATTGAATTTACGATTAAAAGGCAGAAAAGATGATGAAAACATGTAAGGAACATGAATAGAGAAGAAGCATTGAAGGCAATTACGTTTCTCAGTGAAATACAATCAAAAGTATATTCACTTTTATTAACCTTTTGTTCAATCTTTTCCTTTCTCTATTCACTTCTCTTCCATTTCTCATCATTCTTGTTCAAACACACAATGGTAATGTTACTTTTTGTTTTTGTTTTCACTCTCCATCTTCATATTCATCTTGCTCTTAAGCATCAAACTTCATTTTGCTTTCACTTTCTTTATTATTTTCCAACTGTTATACATATTAAATTATTCTGAAGGGAGGGAAGAGACGGCTTTGAAGCATCACTTTGAGTTGTAATATCTATTATTGAACCAAGTGTTGCTGAAGAAAAAGAATTTGGAAATTGACTGAATAATTGATTGTTGTTGTTAGATAGTAGATCATAAATAATTCTGTATCATTGTTGCACTGAAAAGTCAGTAAACTTTGGATCTGCAAACATGTTGAGCCAAATGTAAATGCATTATCAACAGAGTTGCTTGCAAATAAACTCAAAGATGATGATTGGAATGGAAACTGTTGTAATGAGTCGCATGCAAACATTCCTCGACTGAATATCTTTCCATGTTAATCACTATTATTCATTTCATGCACCTTGGAGATGATGAAAGACAGAATGAAAAGAGAATAAAATAAGCAGCATAATTATATTGATGAGAACAATACTCAAGAATGTTGAGTAAAGATGGTAAAAGATCAGGAAATAATTGAACTTGTAATTGAACTTAGAAATGAACAAGAGTGGCAAGAGTGGCAAGAGAAGGAAAAAGATTAAATAAGAATGATAACAGGGAATGATTCTAAAGAGAGAATTCTTTAGTTCATCATGAGATACAATGAATATCTACATTATATGAGAAAACAGAATAAGTAATCAACTAACAGATAAAGTAAACAGACAATATTAAGACCTGAACTTTTTAAAGGATCTCAGTTTAACTGATAACTTTATACAAACTCACTTCGGTTTATTTACGATTCCCTTTCCAGTTCAACTCTCAGTCCAAGTTCAAGATAATATCGATGTCGATGACGATCATCCACTCATAAGCACTTGTTATTTAACAAGACTTTGGCTCTTCTCTTAGCCGGTGTCGATTTATACTCAATAAAAGTCATCGTCGAACTCAGTCACTCTCAAATGAACTTTGGGTTCGATTCGCAGTTGAACTCCTATCAATACTGTTTTGCTGAAAATATAATAGAAGTCCTTGTCTAATAAGAGAACTCAGTCTAACTCCAAGCACTTTCCTGTCGCGTTCCCAGTTTGAACAGATATTTTATCAAACTATTGATATTCACTGATCTTATTAAAAATATTTCAATTAAAATTGAGATTATTCAAGATGAACTTTCAATTATAACTAGTAAAGTACTTGAAAGGGTTTTTCAGTTTCATTTTGCAAGTGAAGTGTAAAACTGCACTTTGTTGAGTAGCAAATCAAATATTCCTCATCACTCCCTGCATTCAAGTCTTTTTCAAGTTTTTTCAACAAAACTGTTTAATATTGTTTGCTTTTTGTTTTTCATGTTTCAACAACTGAATGATGAAAAATACTTGAAAGAAACAAGTTTTTGATGAAAGAGAAATGCAAAGTTGATTTGATGGTGTAAAGGTACAAGCAGAGGCAAAGTGATGATATAATAACTCTTGAGGAAGAGAAGAAGGAAAAAATGAATTGAGACAAAATAAGATTTACTCTGAAGCTTTAAATTAAGTCGTCATAAGTATTGAACGTTAATAACATTTTTTCTTCTTCTCCTTGATTCTGATTCTCTTTCGGGTTTTCAGACAAAAATGAGGATAAAAGGAATAAAAAGCAAAAGGTAGATTCAATAATATCATTCTTATCCATGTACTTAGAGCATTGGATTATCGGTAGAAGGATGATGATGAAAATGAGCCTGAAAAGATATTATTTGTTAGATTATCTCGGCTTCTCGAAATGTGAATCAAAAGGGAAACGAAGAAAATGTTGAACAAATTTTCTCTCTTCTCATTGATAAATGAATCCAGAATCATTTTCAGAGCAAACAAAAACTCCAACGAATTATAATATCATTGAAATTGTTACAATGTTTACACCTTTACAACTTTTACTTGAGTAACGCTCATTAATAATAAAGTTGAACTTTCCTAATTATAACTAATAAAACTTTTAATCAACTCTGTAAATGATTAAGTGATGAGAACTTTCCTTCTCTTCGTCACGTTCAGTTCAGAACCTTAAATATGAGCAATTTTTCACTTGCTTTAAGGTTGCTTGAAGAGAAGAGAAAAAAAGTTGAAAAAGTTGCTCAAAACTCAACGATAATCCAAGATGGAATGAATGGAAATTAGAAAATCGTTCGACTTGAAAATTGAACGTCAAGTTTATTGAATTTTAACGAGTTCAGTTTAGCCTTCGAATGCATCAATTTCTTCGTCTTTACTGGTTTCGATTAATTTGCATAAATCTAAGTCTTTCATGGTTGATTGGTGCGAGTTAATTTATTCCATGAAGAAAAGAGTGAAAAATTCGATGAAAGATGTTGATCTTTTCTGCTCTCTTTTTGCATGATTAATGTGATTAAAGTTGTTTAATCATGTTAATGGAAGGTCTTGTTGAGCAAACGTTTACATTTCTAGTTGATTGTTTGATAGTTTTGAGGGAAAAGAAAACAAAAAAGAATCGAAAGAAGAAATTTAAACTCAATTGATTATCGATTTTGTTGCTGCCAATTTCAACAGGTTGATCATTCCAAGTGACAATTGGCTGTCAAATGGTTGTAAACTAAAAGTAAATATAGCATCAATTTGATAGTACAAACTGAATCAATCGATAAAAGTTGAATAACTTTTCACTCCAAGTTATTACATTTTCTCGTTTCTCGTTAACACTTTTTCCTCAAACTTGCTCGCTGTTTCCTCACTGCAGCACTTCTCCATGTCATAACGGTTAAGAATCAATCTAGTAAATAGCAAAGAAAATTTTCATTTTGGAAAAGCAACTTTTCTCGTTCATTACTTTGTATCAGCCAATGCTTCAGGTTATATTGGAAAACATTTCATCAAAAATAAAGAATGAAACAAAAAGAGAAAAATTGTTTTCTAGAAACAACAAGAAACTTGCCACAATTTTAATCTCGAGTTCTTAGAGAAATGAAAATAATAAATGTTCCGAAATTGGATTCAATAAAGAATAGAAGTTTTCAACAAATTCTGAATTCTCCGATTCTCCAAGTTGATGACGAATTGAACGATTGAAATGGCAATCGATCGAGCCAATTCCATCAAATGCAAAGTCTATGATGGCCATTTGATTGAATCATGAAATGCTGATGAGAAAAGAAAGTGAAATCTGACTGATTATCATGTAAATAAAGGTGTCAAAAAGAGACAGTTTAATCTCTTTGAATATTTGAATATATTCATTGTAATGATTTCTATTCTCTGCTCGAAGCTTCAGGTCAATTTATCAATCACTCAAAGTCTTTCAATGAATGTTGAACGAACAGTTTAGCATTGCTTTTGATAGACTTTCAGCAATTTCTCGGTAAACAGCAAATGGAACCAAAGTTGAACTAAACATTACAAAGCAATGCCAATGGAACTACAAAACCTGAGCTTTTCCATGCTATTTAATTTTTCGATTTTCTCTTGTTCTTTACATTTCATTTTGTAAATTTTATGTTCATTTACGAACCAGAATGAACAAACGAAATAAATGAAAAGCAAAAGAAAAATTTGTTTCAAATGTAAGGAATTATTATTTGCCAAATGTTTTCGTCTTCACCAGAAAACAGATTGAAAATTGTTGAACAAGTAAAGTTTAAAACGCAACTTTATTATATCAACATTTCCTTTGAGGTTACAAGACTTGCGTTTGTTGAATTAAACAATTGCAAATCTTAGTTGACTTTGTTAATCAGTTACTTCGTTACATGCAATTTTGCCAACTCTTCTTCTTCCCTGTTTCTTCAAGTTGCACCTTTCCCAACACAATCATGTTCATTAGTTCATCAATTTACCTTATATTCATGAGACTTTTATTCATCCCAATGTTTTCAGTTGATAAAAAACTCACAACTCTTTGGACTGAATTCACTTCTCATGGGAACTCCGAGTTTCTACCAGTTCTACCTTCAGATTCTGCTAGGAATTGAAGTTAATTAGACATTTAAATGTATTATAAAGATGAAGACAAACTTTATAAACTTCTTTCCTCTTTTAACAAATTAAAACACAAGTTTTGCTTGTAATTCATGAAAACTGATCACCATTTCAGTTCAAGTCTGCCTTTTAGGATTGAATGAAATTGATTTTTCTCCCTTTAATCTGATTAACTTTCAACTCTTTCCAGTCTCTGATCATTTTAATCTTTCTTTACATTTCAATCGCCATTTTAAACTTTATTTACAGAATTTTCTGTTCGAAATTTTCATTTAGTTTATTGAGATTCTTTTAGTCGATAGAAGTTTATTTTTATTATTATTATTGCAGCTTCAAGTTGTGCCAATTCATTCATTTGAGAAACAATTTTCCCTTGGATTCTGTTTGAGTAAAGTAACAGCAATAATTGCTGATATTACAAGTGATGCAGTAAACAGAAAACAATCTGTAATTGGCTTCATTTATTACTATTGGATTCAATTATTTGGAAGCAAAGTTAAACAACATTAAACATTAATGGCTGTGATTCATTGTGAAAATGAAAAGTGAAATAATTACAGGTATTACTTTGCTAACAATTATTAACATAATCATCTGAGCGAGAAAATTAAGCTGAAAAGGTTTAAACCGATTTGGGTTCAGTTGAGATGGTTTGAGGTTTACAATGCTAATGTTGTTGATTTATTGAAACTAAATTGAAAGAATGAATAAAAGCGCTTTTTTCTCGCTATTCATTAGTAAATTAATAACGAGTCAAAAACTCATAAGAAAACAACAGAAATGAAACATTGAAGTCAATCCGAGAGCTGCACACTCAACAAATGACAAAAACTAAATGTGAAAAAACATGCAATTTAAATTACCTTCAGTTCAGTTTTGCAATCAAATTGTCAAACCATAAAAAGTCTCAATTGATGTTGAAATGTATTCAATGGATTGCTATTTGCGTCTGTTTTGATCAACCGTTTACTCAATTATTCATTTTGAAATGAATTTTCATGTGAAATTAGACTCGATTTTGGATGAATCACTTCGATCATTGCGATCACAATTTGTAAACTAGCAAATGGCAAATGAGGCGAATGACAGCTAAAATATGTGGTATTTATAAGGTAAGCAACTTGCTAAAGGACGTTTGCTTTGTTTATATATTTTTGAACCTTAATTGCTCTTGATTTACTGTAAAATGTCCTTTAGATTAGAAATTTAGATCTCGCTATCAATGGCTTGCAGTGATCGTCAAAAAGGATAATTTCCGATCAATTAAGTCGGAATTCACGCATTTCTTCGAAAGAAAAAATCAGTTTAATTCAAGATCATGAAGAAACTATTAATTTATAATACACCAAAGCTCACTGTAAATTGTCACGAAAACTCTTAAATCATGGATCAGCTTCAAGTTTTAATTTGAAGAAGCTCTACGCCACTTAGATGGACACATTTATTGTCACTATAAAATTAGAAACAGAGCTTGAACTTGCCAACTCTTCGAGCTGTGTTGCAATGAAATACGATAATACTGAGATATCAGTTTCTAATAGTTGAAATTGATATATTTTTCAATTTAATGAAGAACCAAAGTTTTCCAATCAACATAAATGACGTTTTCACGAGACTCTTTTTGACCGCATTTTATCATTGCTCTAATGAAATGGTCATTAAAACGAACTGTTCTTTGAATGAATTGATTTCAATGTGAAGCTCAATAATAATACGAAGTATGCCAATGCCCTTGAGGATGAGAGTGCAAAGACAAAATAATTGACTAAGCGGTAGTTTCAATGAATCAGTTAGAAACATTTAATTGCCATTTTAATAGATTAAAAGGTTGAATTAAAGCGAAGGGAAAAGAGAGCAAAAAATGTTCAAACTAAACACAAGTTAACAGGTTATATTAAATAATAATATTGCAAGTTCCCTAATGATGAATCAAAGGGAATGAGAGAGAAGGAGAAAAGGAGAAAAGAGCAATTTTGTTCAGCAAAACTCAATCGAGAAATTTGTGTTTAAAAAAAGTCCAAAGAACCATGAATAATCAATAATATCGATTTTCACTCCCAGACTTTCCTCCCAATAACAGAAAGAATGAAAGGGAAGAAAAACTTGTCTGTCTGACTTTCAATCCTTTATTCCCTTACAAGCTCAATATCAATCATTTTTCATCCGTTCAACATTCTCATTATCAGCATCATTTCTCAGAGAGAAAACAAGAAACGAACGAAGAAAAATGTAAATAATCTTTTGAGCGAGTTTATTATTCAATTAAAGGACAACAAGTGGAAGCAAAGAGAATGGGAAAAATGAGGCGAAAAACGCAATAATGAACAAAATGTTCAATTAGTTTAGATAAATGTTTTCTTTCCTCAAACCCGAGGATTGAAAGTTTCAACTGAAAGCAAATTAAGTGGAAAAATAAATGTTTACATTGAATTTTCAAACATGATATTGAAAAAAGTTATTTAATAGCATTTCATTTGGCAACATTATCAATATCACATTGAGATTCATTTATTCTGGTTGATTCAGTAAACTTCATGCGCAATGTTACAGGTCAAGGTTGATGAATAACCTTGATTCATGTTCATTTACAAGCAAAACTTGTCACCATTATTGTTTAATGATCAAGATAATTACTTTGATCGTGAAATTTGATGCAAAATTTTCTAAAGAAAACAAGAGAAGAAACATTTCATCAATTTGGCTAATCTTTTTGCATTAGCTTACAGCATTTTCAATAACCTCAAGCAATGAAATGATTAATGTAATTTGGTTCACCTTTTTGTCTCACTGTTTATCTTTCAACCAAAAATGAGCTCAAACTTTCATTGTGATACACCGAAGTTTTGACTGAAGCGATTATTGTAAAACAATGAAGATTATTCTTTGCCAGATAATTGTCATGCTAATGAAAATGAAATTTATTCAAAGTGATGAAAGTCTGCAAATGAATGGAAACACTAAAAGGACAGTTCAACTAATGACAACAAAATGATAACTTTCACTCCCAGTAATTCCTGTTAATATACTTTTAGAATTTATAATTTCCAAAATTTCATCAAATGTCTGAATATTGAAATTGAGAAAAATTGCAAGTTGAAAATTCCATTTTATTGTCTGTTTGAACAGAAGATCTCAACTGAAGACAATGTCTAATGAACTATTAATAACTTTAATTGGCAAGTTGATGGAAGGAAAAGTGGGAAAAGCTTGAAGAGAAAAATTATGAAACGAAAAATGTTTCGATTAAAAATGATGTTACAGAGTAATTAAGGGATTAAAATGGAAACCTAATGAGTTGTTATTCATTCCCATGTCTTGTGACTTGGAATTGAATCATTTTTCTGTCAACTTTCAAATGGATTACGATTTTCGTTTGGTAAGTGAGTTATGAATTGATCGTTGCAATGGAGTTTTGATAAAGTTGAAGCATTTCTCTTGCTCTCGTTTCCTCATAACTTATTCCTAATTTGATACAGAATTAATAAGAATGGATAACAGGGAGTGAAAGGAGAAAAAAGTTAAGTCTAATAAATACTGCAAGAGATAAAATAATGATAATGTCTGGTGGATATGTTTGTCTTTATAACCCATGGTTGATTAATTGTAGTGCTCTTCAATTAGTGGTTACCCTGGTTTTTATTTTCCTATTTTTTCTCGTTTCTTCCTTTTTTTCTGTTTCTGTTTCTCTCATTGCTGAACAAGAAATTCATCTTGGAAAGTTGGCAGGAAAAGAAACTGAAAAAGGCAACAAGAAAAAATAATCTGTCAGTTTTTTTCCTTCTCTTTGCTCCTGTTTTTTTCTTGCCTTTTCTGTGATGTTTTTTGCCTCATTCACTTGCTTCTCTGACTCTGCTTCTCAAGATGAAAATGATTACAACGTAATGTTACCTTTTCTGATCAAGTTTTGTTCTGTTTTTCCTTTCTGACTAATAATTTTTGACATATGATTGTCAAAAAAGGTTAAGGTGTGCGAGATTTGGCTTGAAAAATCATTTGCTATAACAATCAGTATTTTCAAAGTTTCAGTTGTCGCTTCAAAACTCGCCTCATTGACGACAACTTTGCCAACAAATTACGATGTTGCTTTCATTGTGCTGACGTTTTGTTTCTTTTCCAGGTCAGTGACTCGAGAAAAGTCTATTTCCGCAATACTTTTCGTTGTCGTTTTGACTGTTTAACCACAACCAATCGAATCAGAATTTGATTTCATTAATTCTTCATCAAAATTTGTCATTTAAATTATAAAATCATGTGAATTGTTTTGCATTATCATTGTGACAACAGATTTTATGTTCATTTTTTTATTTCGAACACAACTTTCATTTTTTTCTTTTTTTAAACGATTTTTTGATTCAATGAGTTTCGAAGTTTAGAGTGAAAATAGCTTAGCCACTTAATGATAGAAAAGTATTTATTGCTCGGTTTAATGAAAAATTATAAAGTCGTCAATTTTGTGTTGCATCAATTGAGGGTTGATAAACCTTTAACGCCTACATCTTGTTATCAGGGATGGTTGATTATCTGGAAACTTCATGATTCTGCTTTTGTTTTACCATTTTTTGTAGGTTTTGTTTTTTACTTTCTTCATTGTGCTCTACAAATGCCCTTGTTTTTTTCATGTTTTGTATTTTCATACCTTAATGATTTATATAAATAGATGATATTATTAGGCATTAGATAGATGAGGTAGGTTATTATGTTATTAATGTTTCAACATTTTGTTTCTGGCTTTGCAAAGTAATGAAAGTGAAATCAGTGGGACATAAAAGCAAAAGAGGAAATTATTATAGAGAAAAGATTAAATGATTGAGAATGGTAAAAGTGAAAGAGGGAAGAGTATGAATTGTAGATCATCAAATGATTATTAAGAAGCTTTTCAATTTATCATTCTACTCTTATTAAATTTTAGCCATTTGCCATTAAGCAAATTTGTTAACTAAATCAAGTTAACATTTAATATCTTTAAGATAATATACCATTTTAATCCAATTCAAATTTGAATATGACTCACAGCACATATTTAAATTTGCCGGTAATTTATAATCTGAATGATAGCAGTTAACCTTGGATGAACTTAGAAGCCTTGAGCTGGATTTGAACCTGGATCACTTTTGTCTTGATCGGGTAATTATTTCGAGTATCCTAACCACTAGACAACGCCGGATTTAGTGAAGTTTAAGTTTTAATGATGTTATTGCAGTTTCTGGACTTTAATGAAATGTCCTGAGCATTGAGTGCTAAAGTGTAAGTTTAAAATCAGATTCAATAAAGTATTTGGTTATTTAGCTCTGGGCTTATGGCTCTACCCTTTGCATGACTGAAGTTTATTCAATATTTTAATTCCACCAGGTATTCATTATAAAGTGCACATCTTTTCATACTTTTGTGATGCTGGTAATGGTGGTGTAAATAAAAATTAATGATGTCTTTTCCTTCTGGTCATCACTTTTTGACAATTTTCTGACATTCTGGTAGCAACATTACAGTTAAAAAAGATAATCTTTTTTTACCTCCAAACAACAGTTTCTTGCTTTTTTCTGGAGCAACTTCATTTATTAACTTGAAAAACATTGACTTGATTGTTACGCCTTCTTAACCTTGCCCATCAATACTACACCTTTTTCCTTCACCTTTGTCCTTTTTTGCTTGAACAATATCAATTCTTTCAAATGTAAAAATAGCATCGAATGGTAAAACTAAGGCAGAGAAAAAGAAAAATTGTAACCAAAAGTTGTGAAGCAAAGAAAAGAGCTGAATTTTATCGAGTCCAGTATTTCACTCCCAGACAATAAGTCATATTTTTGTGCCATTTTAATCTCATGATTCATGATTCAACCTTTTCTCATTTTTCTCATTTTCATGAGAGAAAAGATTCAGTCTTCATGTCAACTGAATAGTGTTCAATTTTCCTCTTCCCTCAACTCATCTTCAAAAGAAGGGAGAAGAAAAAATGTTGAGAATATCAAAAATTGTTTTCCAATGTGAAAACGGAAAGAGTAAGAGTGAGAGTGAGACATGAAACGATTGAAAGTTTTCCTGGGAGTGAGAATTGGCGAAAAAAGTTGAACTGAACGACTCAAGAGGTGGAGATGATGATGAGGCAATAAAATGAAAAAATGTGTAAAAATAATAAAAGTTGGCAAAAGAAGAAAAAGAAATGAAAAAAAGAAAATTTTACAAGTCAACTTTTTCTCTCACAAAAATATGATGTTTAATAAAGAAGCAAAAAAAGTATCACAAAACAACATCAATTTATCACTTTAATCTTGTAATAAGTTTATCAAATGAAGGTTCAAGAATCATTGTCATTCCCAGTTATCATTCCCAGCACTTTCCATCTCATGACAATCAATGATTGGATAAAGTCAACAAACGACAACCAATGAGAAAACATCAATTAATCAAAAATCGAAATGATTATTTTGACTGTGGACGAAATTTGGAACTCAAAAGTTGGAAAAATCGAAAATGATGAATCAAAAGAAGATGAAGTCTCGATGATTTCAATGAAACAGTTTTGTATTTTCACTCATTTTTGTTGTCAACTGTGAATTGATTGAACTGATTATTGAACCAAATAAGCTAATAAATAAGTTCATCTCTTGTTCACAGTTGAACAAGTAACAAGATATTAAATCAACGTGAATCATGATGATTCTGGAATAACAAATGGACGTGATTTGTCTTGAAGCTTATGTACTTTTTGCCATTCCTTTCATGAGTTGTTCAAATCTTGCTTGATCCCTTTGAAGATGATGAACAGAAAAGACACAAAATATCAGATAATTACTGTCAGCCGATAATGCCATTAGCTCATAACCATAATATTCATTGAATCACACAATTGACTGGTAAAAGTCGATGGAAGAAAAAGGTTTGGACAGAAAAGATAAAAAATTGAACACTTTTTTCCTGTTTCCTCTCTGAACTCACCTTCATCTGAATCATTAATTAACTGTGCATTGGTAAACAAAAGGATGGAAACAGGCAAATAAAAGTAAAACATTCAATTCAATAAAACTAGAGTAAATAATGAATCTAATTTTATTATTCACAAAACTTGTTTGATTCATTTGACTAACCTTTTCTCCTCTCCCTTTGTAATTGTTTACACACTTTCAATTACACAATTAATTGTAATTCAAAATGTTTACATTATCAAATTGATCAAACCAGTTGGAACAAGCAATGTGAGAACAATTTATTAATGATGAAAACTAATTAATTGAAACTGCTTTTTTTGCATCAACAAAATTTCCATTCCCTTTGTTGTCCAACCAAATCAATTATTATATTCATTTAATTGCGAAAAAACGTTTCAATTGTTGTCTGCATAATTGACTGCTTTTTTGCTTGGCTTTGCACTGTTCAGTGTTGATTAATAATCAATTGTTGACTCAATTAGAGCCATTTAGATGAGCGAAATAATTTCATTCATTGGCGAGGAAAACAAAATGATTGTCGTTCTAAGCAAACGGATGATTGATGAAACGGTTTCATCGTAATCATCGAAACAATCGAAAGTTCATTAAATTTTCTCCCAATCTTTTTTTTCTTCTAATGATTCTGTATTCAATTGAACTCTTGATAAAAGTATCTTTTGCTTCTGATTTCAGTCAACGGAATAAAAAGATGTTTCAAAGTCTAAATGAAGTTTATTCTGAAATCTTTTGCAATTTGAGAAGCTTTTGATTGTGAGTTGAATTTTTCAATATCATTGAGTTGTATTTTTGTTCAAATCAATGGATCGTTACAGTGATGATTGAGGAGTTCATTAACTTCATTGTTTTAGTTGCGTTAGCATGTAATCTTATTATTCCTCATCGTCTTATCTTGCAACTCAAGACCAGCGACAGAATGGAAACCAAGACGAACCATTAGACAGATTGAATAATTCATGATTCTTATTGATAAGTAATGCCGATTCTGCAAAAACTTTGGTGTCATTGCATAGCTCTTGGTTTCTCATGAAGCACAAGCATTTAATTCTGAAACTTATAGAAACTAAATGATCTTTAAAAAGATAATCTTTTTAAAGATTACATGAACAAAGGCTTACAATTGTTAGCTATAAATAAGTATAAATATTCTAGTTCATTGAAGAGCTTGAATATTGCTTTCCAAATGTTCAGCTTATTACCAAAATTGACTCAGAACTTGATCAAAATTGGATAAAAGAAATTCTTCCTTTTTAATTGTTAACTTTTTCGTAAAACATAATATCAATAAATTCTGTAAAATTCTGTTATTCGGATAAAAACATGAATGAAAATGAATGGCGATCGTAAAATAACCAAAAGAAGTTCAATTTATGGAAAAAATAGAAATGCAAGAATTGAGATTCAGTGTCGTTAAGTTTCTATTTGTGGCACAAAAGTATCTGAATTTTCATATTTCACCTTTTCTGACTTGTTCATTACTCTGTTGATTCAACCCTTTCCATGTTGAGATTCAAGGTCCATTAATTGTCACTCTGCACTTGAAAATGTTGAACTGCAAAGTCGGACCAAAATGGACGAGAAAATGTCTTTTTTCTGGAGAAGAAGAAAAGACTATTTTTGATTGCAATGTTTTCTGGCACAAAAATGTATTCTCATTGAAATGTGATCGATATACCAAAGTGAAACATTTACCAACACATCATCATCATTATCATCTGTACCGTCAGAACAAGAACCTTGATCATCATCTTCCACTGAACGTTATCCCAGTCACGAGTATAAACCATTAGCTACCAATCATTAAGGTTTTCCTTGTAAAATACTAGTTCACCATTAACAACAGACACTGAGAGCAGAAGAAGGAAAAGCTTTTTTACTTCTTCTTTTCCTCTTATTGTTATCATATTATCATAAAGTTATCTGAGTGCAAATAATGGTGAACTGGATTGATAATTTTACATTCAATGGTTTCATCCATTTCTACCTGAAAACAGCAACAGAAAACATCTTCAATCGTCACTCATTCCTATCTGAACCATGAGTTGATAAAGTTCCATGTTCATCAACAAACTGATAAATATGTTGCGCCAATTTGTTCAACAATCAAGTTAACAAATGAAAAGTTTTTCACCCAAAAATAATGGTTTCCATGAGAAAAGCATTCATATTTGGCTTCATTATCCAAAATTAGATTCAACAGCAAACTTGATTCAAGTTGAATTGCAAATTATTTTTCACTTTTTTGTAGTTTCTCTTTCAAGACAAAAGGTGAAACAAGAAGAAGAAAAAGTGGGAAAATAATGAGAAAAAAAGTTTGATTCAATTATGATAATCTAATTTAATTTGATTTACAAGTTTGAATTTGAAAGAAATTAATTTAAACCGTTCATGTTCATATTTAAATTTACATTTGATTACAATTGAATGGAAAGGCGCAAAAGAAAAAAAAGAGAAGAAAAAATGTTCATTTGAAATGCATTTTTGTTCATCAGAAAACAATTTCACATGAAAATAATCATAAGGAATAATCATTATAATATGATATTAAAACCAATGCAATTATAATAATTTACATTTAAATCATTTATTCGGTTGAAAATGAACCAAAAATGATTTGAAAATGAAGCAGCAAAAGAAGTAAAATGAATCCATTATTAAATAGATAATAATCAATCTAATGATCAATAACTAGATAATAAAGTTGCTTTCAATTGAAAGTAAAAATCGCTTCTCCATTCAATTTCAAAGACTATTAACTTTTGTTTTGCTTTTTCATTCAAAGTTCAACAAAATGGGAAAATGTTGCGATTAAAAGCATTTCCAGGCAACTTTTAATTGTAAACCTTTTCCATTCACAGATTATCGTTAATCTTTCATGATGACTATGAGCCGAGATGAAAAGTGTTGTTGAATCAAAATTTTCAGTTTAAATCATTAATTTCAATTTTCGCCTCAAAATTAAAATTGCTTTTAATCAACTTTTAATGATGAAACTCGGTTGGATAACATTAAGCGTTTTGTTTGTTAAACTATTGATTGTTTTATGTAACAATGTGACTTTCATTTAGTTTATTTTATCAAAAAGCTGATCAATATTGATTAATTTGATTGCTAATGAGTGTAACTTAATGGAAATGATAATTTAAAGGGAAAAATGAGTTTCGATAAAAGAGTAAAATTTATTGGCTTTTATCTCTTATTCACTCCCAGACAGAGTAAACTTTATATTATTTTAACAAGAAAAAGAAAATATAATATTTCATATTTCAAGTTTTCCCAACAATTCATGGAGATTCCAATGATCATGGAAAATTTGATCAAGTTCATTCTTACAGAATGATTTTTTTCTCACTTTTGAATACAAATCATTATCGATTAGTTTTGAAAGTTCTGTCAGAATGTAAATGGAAAGTGATTCACATTTTGCCATTTTTCTTGACTATCAATTGATCATTATTAGCTGATGATATTGGCGAGTATCGCCGAGTATAACAATAGGAAAGTCTCTCAAGTATAATTTAAAGTTGCGAATTGAAATTGAAGTTTCACATCTGATCAATGGTCATCATTGAATGGACAGTGATGAATGTAAACAGAGGATGAGATTCAAGTATTTGCAGATAAAAATATGCTTCGATTACATGAATAAGAGTTGGAAATGTTGTAATGAATGGTTGCATCATTTTTGCTTCTCTTGCTTGCTTCTGTTTCTAAAGGTTTCCATATTTATTTTGATGTTATGGTTTGAGATGAATACCTGCTTTGAATTGTGATGAAGTCTGAATTGAATGGTCCAGAAATGAAGCTTTAAGTTTGTCTGTTCAAGTTGATGCTCTAGTCAACCAAGGTAAATGTTGAAAACTTTTTTTTCTCTCTCTTCTCTTTCAAGGATGAATAAACTCAGAAGACAGAAGAAGAAGAAGAAGACTGAATTGAGTAGAGCAAAAGTAAGGGTGAGAGGGAAACCAGTGAAGATTGAAGATGATGAGGTTCATGATAAGTTGAATTTAGTCTTGGAAATAAAAGATGAGCAAAAAAGAAATAAAAAACTTCTATTTTGTCTTTTCCAACTTTTTATCCAAATGTTGAAAAGTGACCAAAATAAGTTAACTAAAGTCAAGATGATGATGATGATGATGGTCTTACTGATGATTCTTCAACATGATCTTCAAGTTTGCATACTTTTTATCTGTTCAGTCCTTTATTTACTCAAACGACGATCTTTATTTCAATTGACCTTTTATTGTAAAGCAACAAAACATATCTTATTGTCTTCCTTTTATATAACTTTTCAACTATTTAGTCTTTTCCATGATAATTTTATATCCAAATACAAATGGACAGAGTAAATAAATTGTTATTTACCAAGTAAATTGTGTTCATACAAATTTCCATTATTTACTTATTGCTTTTTACGTAGAATCGAGAATGATTTTTGAGTCCATTTTTGATGAGCAAACTTACAGTTTGGAAGCATCATGTTGGCAAAAAAATCATGTCATTATGTTTAGAAGAATATATTTTTTCTCAAAATTTAAGCGAAAAACTCGTAAGTTATTACTCGACAAACTGCGCGTTTTGTGAAATATCATTGCTTCAATTTAAGCATTTCTAGAGTTGAGCCAAGTTTCGAGTTCATTTCAATCTCGACTTGAATTAATCATCAAGCAGGTTTGAAAAGATAAACTCGAATAAAATGTTTATCGCATTTTCCTTTTATGAGCTAATAATTGTTCTGAAAATTTCATTTCAAATCATTTTCTTTGAAAAAAACGATTAAAACGAAACAGCAAAACTATCGAAGGTTGTAATATGAGATTTATTGGTGTGGCTCTGGAATTGCAGTTTATCAGGTTACAAAATTGTTCAGAATTAGTTTCACGATGAAGAGTTGCAGTTGCATGAAATTAATGCTTTTGAATTGATTATTTCTGTTGATAAATTTGATATTTTTTTATTTTTCAATGAAAATTGGAAATGAAATTGGTTTAACTTTTGATTCGTTTTTATGTTTCCAAATTGTGTCGGATTACCAATTGCTTTATAAGTCATTGAAACAAATGCTGGAACCGAAATGATTGTCAATCAATGTTTCATCCAATGTCGGGCAATCATGGACGATATTCATGTTCTGCATTCCCTGTCCATTCAATAATTCATTTGTCAACTTGTCATTAAACTCTACCTTTATCACACTCATTTTGTACTCTTATAAGCATTTCTGCACCTTAATGTTTCCTTTTCCTGAATATCATCATTGGTAAAGTTGGAAAAGGTAAAAAAGGCAAAAATACATGACTGTTGATGAAGTATTCATGAAACAAAAAGGAAAGGTTATTCATGATGATCAACATGAACATCAGATAGCGAATGGTAAAGCAAAGAGGAAAAAGAGGAAAAAAGAGAAGAAAAAATGAATCCATTTAATAGCATGAAAATGATGATATTGATTGGAGTGAAGATCCATTAGGGAAGAAGAAAGAAGATGAAAATGGACCATAAATGATGAGGCTTGAACGTGTATGTGTCTGTGTGAGTGAAGAAGAAAAGAGAAAAAATGGATTCGAGAAGGTCAAGAGTGGAACATCTTGTGAGTTTCATCTTCATTCTCATCATTCTCATCATTTCCATCATTTTCTGAGCGATACTTTTCAATGTGAAAACATTTTTTTCAATCAAACTCCAAGTAAAATCAGCAAGTGAATCACTTGCATTGAACGCATCATTAAAACCTAAAAGTGTTCATCAAGTCAACGTTAAAATCAAACATTTTCTTACCTTTGCTTTTAACACAATCAATCAGCCAAGTGTTTACAATTTGCTTGAAGCATTAGGTGAAGGGTCAAGTGTTGATCTGCTTGAAGCAGTTGAGAGCGATTAGTTTGCATCAAGAAGGGAAAAAATGAGCAAAATTGAGATGAAAAACAGTAAAAGCTAATCGATACTAAAAACCTTAATCAGATTAGGCAAGAGCCAGAAGCCTTAATTATTATCATCATTCTGTGTGTTTCCGTGTACTTCAGTCTGTTCATCTTTTCAAACATTAAATCATCAATCATTATCCATGAACTTTTCCTCAATCTTTTCCATTCCACCAGCATTTAGAATGAAAAATTTCAACCTTTTCTCTACCTTTTAATAATTCAAACAAATGACTAGCAAGAGTTGACATTTTACTGATATTATTGGTAGTTGGATGAGGAAGGTTGAACATGATTAAAACATGGAAACATGAGGAAAAGAAAAAAAATATTCTGAGAAACTCTTTTTTTCATACTAACAGCATTCATTTATATCGTTTGATAAAATGAAAGTTTCCGTTTTGTTAAACTATGAAAAAAGGTAAAGCTGAATATGATGTAAGAAAAAAGGTCTTTCAATATCAGTTAACCTGATTAAATGAAGCAAGGTCAATCCCTTGTGATATTTCGGATAACATGGATCATGTGGCAAGTCGAACATAATAAAATAATAAAAATCACTGACAGTTAAAGGTAACACAACAATTGGTTATAATGGCAGTGATTTCAATTATCAATCAATTGGAAGAGCAAAAAGTAGATTTGATTGTAAGAAGAAAAAACTTTTCTTCTTTACACTTGAACAGAAAGTAGAGCAATTTTCATCTCAAAATTTCAATATAAATTTGTTGATGCATTCAAATCAAATGCCTTTCAGATTCAACTTTAACTTGCATTTCAACCTTCAAAGATTTTTGACTTTCGAGTTGCATTTAAATTCAAACTTTGAAGCTATTGAAAAGTTATTCATAAAAAGAGTTTCGACAAAAAACTTTTGTCTCTTCGATTGAGACTTGATGTTGATATTACAGCACTTGATATCGCTTCAGTCACAGTTGATCATTGGCCAACTAATAATGACGCATTGTTTGAATAGGAATTTAATTATTCGATGAATTTAAAATTTAACAATTTAAAAATTTCTTTTGTTATTCATTGCTATCGTCGAATACATGATTTATAAAATTAAATTGGCGAATGACTTATTTGGTCAAAAGTAGCATCATACCAAAATGCACAAATAAATATTACCAAAAGTTCTGGTTCGAGCTGTTAGTGTTTCGAAATGGATCCATTTTTGCATATTTCTATTTTGTAGGGTCGGAAGTTACAAACTTGTAGCAATAAACTGGTGGCAAACTCAGTCATGAACTATAAGAAGGAAGATACGCATACAAAATGAACTGTTAGACAATTGAAAGTAGACAATCAATTATTGTGGTTATTGATTTGATTGTTGGTTAGAGTCTATCGAGGTGCATCCAGCTTATTCAAGAGCAGATTGGGAAAGGTTTAAACTTCAAAAATAGAAAATCAAAAAGCTTAATTGAAGAAGAAAATGTTCAGGCACAATATTGTAGTCAAACTTTTATCCGGATTGGTAATTGATCTATACAACCATGAAGTCAAATTGTGCTCAAGATGAACGGACTATACAGAAGTTATTAGTTTGAATGAAAGCCATGATTTAACTACAATCACGAAATAAATGAGCTTACTGAGAAGTACAGAAGTTGAATAAAGGCTATTTCATCTCAAAATGAATAGAGTAATGATAAGATTCAGTTTGTATTTCAAATGAATCCACATTTCGCTAGCAGTTTTATCAAGCAATGAGCTTACTATTAAAGCAAATCGTTCCGTCATGGTTGCCAAGTCACCAATTTTAATCCCATTATTTGGTCCTTGAATTCGTGCGATTATTTCATTGATCTATTGCTTACGGAAACAGAGGTCGTTAGATGAAGATATTGATAATGAAGGACAATTAAATTACCTTGTAATGCGAAGAAACTCTCAATTTAATTCCTCTATTCAGTAGATGAAGTTGATTGTGAATCTTTTTCAGCTAAATTAAACAAGTGAAAGTGTAAAGAAACAGAAACATGCGAATCAATGCAAACTAAATCGGAATATACTCAGCATCTAGCAAGGTACATCGTTAATAGGTCCAAAGTTGTTTATAGCGTTGACTAACCAAGAAGTCGATTCAGGTGAGACAAGGTGATGAACGTGAAACTTTTTCCCAGCTAACAAGGACCTTCGATCCTAGACAGTTTGAACCTATCAACTAATGCTATTTACCTGATTCATGACATCAGCGCAAAAATAGATAACCAAAGTTATTCCAATGAAAGTAGCTATACCGAAAATGAGCAAAAAACTGGACAAAAGTTCAGATTGTGATCGTATAACGATACCAGCGAAAATTGAAAAGTTGCTTATTGAAGCGGGCAGAAGGATGATGCCAAATACCAGAGATTTATAGCTTTTGGATAAATAGTCGAGTTTATTGAGATATGCTATGATTTGCTTGTAGACAAATGTGTCGTCGTTGAATCCTTCCCAAGTGATTCCAGCTGTTGGAGCGCCCGAAGCTCGGACTGTTTGGATTTGGACAACAATGGATCGAAGTCTAAATAGAATCAAGTTTACTGTAATGAACTGATAGCCAGCAATCGACATTAGAAAGGTGACCAAACTAACGATGGATAAAGTGGTTGAAGGAAACCAGAAAATTGACGTCCAAAAGAACTGATCATCGCGATACAATTCAATGGATTCATGGTAAATGACAAAACTAAAGCAAACAATGCATGGTATTCCAAACAATATAAGTCGATGCCAAAAGTTGGCACAAAATATTGCGAACGAATAGAATGTTTTCACTCTGTTTTCGCTGATCAATTTGACGATCGACATTCTGTTTCTTCGTATTTCATTGTAAACATCAAGATGTTGATTCAAAATACCTTGATCTTCGATTTGAAGATAAGCTTCTTTCAAAATGGTCAATGAAGTGACGGCAAACAGCAAGAAACAGTAAATAGGCCAAGAAGGTTTATAATCGATAAAAGGATCGGCAAGAAAAACGTGAATCATTCGGTTGTTAAAGAAGAGGCACAACAAAAGTCGAATGGACAAAGTCAACAATGAAATTCGAATAATGAAACGCATATAATGAAATTGCTTGTCGACCTTTAAACGGTACAAGTTGTTGCCTGAATTGAATCCATACTTGCATGAACCAAGTACGATCGTCAATCGTTCAAAGCGATTAAGGGCCACACAATAATCATGATGTAAACTCTTGTGATAAGGTAAACCTAAAACGATTGTTATTGTTCGGTGTAACTTTTCTCGAAATGCTGAGAAATAATTTGACTTTTCATTGGATTCCATTTGAATGAATCTCTGAAAACTGGTTAAAGGATCATTTATAGATGAAATGAACAGTGAATATAAATCAATTTGATATCACTCTATCAACCTGAAAGCCACTCAATACATGAAAGTAAATAGACTAAATTAATGCTCACCTGAGTTGAGAATATATACTTTTGGAATCAATCAATGACTACAAAAGTATAATACATGAAATATGCTCAGGGTTATTGATTTGATGAGAAGCCATTAATTTTTTGCCAATTAAATAAATCATCGAAGTACAAAGATTCAATAAGTTGAGGTGGAACTTGGTGAGAATTCAATTGATCATTGAAGTTGTTACATATTAGTGTGTTGCTCATATCATTAAAACAATCAGTCTATACTTTTCTATTTATAATCATTTCTGTAAACTTAGTAACAATCGTGTGATGATGAAAACCATTGAACAGTTTTTCAGCCACAAATCATTGTCTAAGCCAATGGAACACAAATGCTTTAAAATGATTCAATTTTAAGTGTTGAGCTTTCGATAGAAGACAAAAACAATTGAAATATTAAAATTCAATATTCAATCGATTCTTGTTGAAATCATTTCTTCATTCTTACACGAACATCAATATTGAGTGATTTTGATGAATTCATTAACCAATATATTACAATGGATTACATCAAGATTGCAAAGGACTGTGTAATTAAAGCGATAATGTGTGCTCATCGTCATGAGCTGAGTTCTTGTTCAATGGGTTTGAATGTACTCACTAATCTGATCGTCTGACTGGAATCAATGTGCAATCGGATAAAAGACATGAATCTATTTATTAATAATTCGTTCAGTTGAACTAATCATTTCTAACTTTCATCCACCGTCCTTTTACTCGGACGTTAGATGAAAGGATCCTCGCTGCGATCACTTGCCAATGTCATTTAAGGTCGGTAGATCCGTGCGGCTGTTAAAGTCATTCTGTGACAATCGAGACTCATCGCAATAAAAGGATTTCAATTTCTTGTGTGCAAGTGCTGAGAAAACCATTTCAAAGCTGTTGCAAATGTTTGAATCAACTTGACTAATGAAATGACTGCCCCTGATTACCTTGTGGACTTAATTTAACTAAACTCAATTTATTTTTCAAATAAAATGCCAAATGACTCAATGATTCGCGTTAAGCTCTGATTCAACCAAATTAATGGTTAAACCTTATTAACCGTTAAGATGAGTAAAATTTGATTGAAAACAGTTCAGTGTCTCACCTTTGTTTTCAAGTAACAGTTATCGCAGTAATAATGCAAAATAACCAATGATTAAAGTAAAACTTGAATTTCTCATTGAAATAGTTCATATAATCAGATAAAGAAAGTGAAAAAAGCTGAATCTTTTGTTATTCAGAGATTAAAGCAAGTAAACTCAGTCATCAAGGTTATCAACGTATTGTCACAATAATAATGCAAAAAATAACACAATGATGCCAAGAATAAAATGATAGAATAATTTTATCCACTTTATTATGTGCATTAGTGTTTCAGCAAAATTAGACGAATCTCAATATGGAATAAAATATGGAAAGATTTGAGTGAAAATTCTTTTACCTCAATCATTGCCTAAACACTCACTTCATTAGCATCATCATGATGATCACCATAATGAGAGACTAACAGAAAAAAAACCTTTAAAACCTTTTCGTTTCACCATCTGAGTTTCACTTTTTTATTTCCTTTTACCCAGCAATTCATTTTAATCTTTACATCTTGCATACAAATAAATACTCTTCATCCTATTACTTTGCTTGCTTTCATCAAAACCATTATCGCCAGTTTCAGTTGAAATGACAAAACTTACTCAACATGCTTTTCTTGCTCCATGTTATTCATGTTCGTGAATTTTCCTCTCATCAGTTGATCATCATTCTTTCCAACCTTTTTCATCGTTCTTTTTGCCCAAATGATGTTGAATATAAAAGGCAAAAGCTGATGACAATGATTCGCTAGATTTACCTAGCATCTGATATGGGACAAGATGAGGCAAAACGATAGCAAAGGCTAACAATAAATAGCAAGATGATGAAAGGGAAAGAAAAGGCTGAGCAAAAAGAGTCCATCAAGGATCAAAATGATGTCGATTCTTTTCACCATCTTTTATCATCTTTTTGCTCTTGTTAGAGATGAAAAGGAAAAGGAGAAAAATTTCTTGCAACTTGTCCTCTTGAAGGTTGAATATGTCACCAATTGGATTCTTGGTTCAAATTTTTCATCATAAAATAATGATTCGAACAGTCATCATCATCACTATCAATATTCTCGTTCCTCATCTTATTCTTGGTCAATCATCATCTTCATTCTTGTCTTGATCGATTTTTCGATTAACTTTCCATCCTTTTCTTATTGAACGTAAAAATGGACTTTCTTCATTTTCCTTTTTTTATAATTCTTCATCAAATTTTTACACTGCAAAGGCAAAAATGATGATGATGAACAAGAACATCTTCCAAATCTTCATCCTTTTCAACAAAATTATATCCACAATAAACTATAAAACTGAGTTCTTTTTTTTCGCCGTTCAACTTTTTTCTTTCAATTTTCATCCAAACTTTCCAATTGAGTCTATTGAAGCACAAAAAGTGAAGGAAAATTCATGAACCTGATTCTACAATATTTTTATCACATGATACTCATCAGTTGAGTTGAACTTGACGAGACAACAAAATGCAAAAAGCAAATAACTTCATCCAATCTCGACTTTGAATTTGAAACAAAAAACAAATAATTTGATTGAAAACGTTTACTTTTATTTATTTATTTCATCATTTTTTTCTTCACCTTCTTTCCAATAACAATCAATCATCGCGTCATCATTAAGTTGTTACCTTTAGATATTCAAAGGTTGCATTTTAAAGGTTTCATTTCATTTATTGGCTTCTTCCGAGTAGCTTTTCAAGTAATAATATCAAAATATTATCATCACATTTTTAACATTCAGCTGTGCTGCTTAAATCATTTATCATTAATATCACACATTTATTCAAAGGTAAACATGAAAAATGGTTTCGCTTTTCATTTGTTTAAATAAAGGTTTCAACTTACCGCATCAACATGGATTGGATGAATGGCAAAGTAAATTGAAGCAATGAACGATTCCCAGAAATGATGAGTAAAACACAAACACAATCTGTTAATTGGGAAACAAAACAAGTAAAACAATTATTCATCAACAAAATCATTAAAATTGAAAAGAAGCGTTTACTTGAAAAAATTAATTCAACTTTAAATTTCGCATTTAATTTAGCTTCAAGAATTTCTTCTGAAAACAAATTTTCACAAATTATATTTCAAATCACTTCAAATCTAGAATCTTAAAATTCAATTCGAAGAATCCTTTACAGAAACTATTCCAATGGTTTCACGAGTTCAAATAGATAGCAATTCAGTTCAGAATATGATCTATGTTTCTGCAGGAATGTTCACTCTACACCAAAAGATTGAGCGATATCCAAATTCAATTTGCCTTTTTGTCTACTTTTCATGATCCACTAATCATGATTGTTTACACTGATTCAAAATCTGAATATTGAGTGAATTTACTTGGTCAAAAATTTAAACCGAAGAGAAATTTGAAGAGAAGTTCGAAACACGATTCATCTAGTATTTGCAATTTTTGAGTATTTTTTTCTTGCATTTTCATTGAAGATATCAAATAACAATTTTGCATCACAAATGCGACCTTTCATTAGTCTCCTGCGTTTCTCTACCTCAAATGCCTCAGTAACTCTGATCAAATATGTTTTATATCATGAGATCAGAATTAAATATTACATCGAAAAAAGTCATTTAACAAGTGATTCGAGAATAGGCCATTTAAGAGATTCTCCTTTCTTTTAACAATTCATTCGTTTTTTAATTGATGGCATGGAGCAGTTTAACGAAAGAATGAATAACGAAAACAATTTCGTTGTGCAAACACGAGTGATTCACCAATTTCCAAACTCAAAGTTTAAATGTCGAACGAAAACTGGGAAATTTTCTGCTATGAAATTCTGGTCAGAGCAAACAAGTGTTGATACGATAATTGAGCAATTAACTGACAATGTTTTCCAAAGTAAACTTAACCTTTTCCTCAAATTACAATTTATTTCAAATGTTCCTTGTTTAACTTTGCCTGTAAAACTGCAAATTGCTATTAGTTTTGTGCTTTTTGTCTGCACTTTGTGAGTGTTTTTTTCTCTTGTTTTTATTTCTTTTGCGTTAAAACAAAATTGTTATCAATAAATTTCATAAACTTTTATTCTTGTTTTTTCATTCCAACATTCAACTCAATTCAATGTTATTTGTTTTTTTCTCTTTTCCCTTTACTTTGCCTTTTCCACAGTAAAATAAATTACTTTGGTATTCATCTTGATATTTACTTTTCTTGCTCTTCTTTTTCGCCTCTTCTTCTTGTTCATCATCATCATCATCTTATTGGAGTATTTTACACAGCAAAGTAAATTGAAAATGAAGGTGGAAAACCTTATCTTGACTCAATGATTTTACTACTATTATTTCATCTTATGAGCTCTTCCTCTTTACCTTCACAAAGAAACAGAAATTTTCAACGAAAAGAAGCAAAACAACAACAAAAAGCTACTTTGATGAACCATTGCATTTATATTGGCTTATCGTAACATTTCAGATCTTCTTTTCTTCTTCTCACAACAAAACTCTTCTTCCTCAATTTGGCCTTCTTTTCCTCTCTTTCATTCTTCCTTTCATTTACTCTCATCTTCTTATTCCATGTTCAAGTGAAAGTCATTTGTCCACTCTTTCAACCATCAACCAATGACCATTCCAATCGAACCAACTTTCATCTCTTTATCATTCAACACCTTGACCAACAATAAGAAAACCTTGTCAAAAGTCATTTTTCAATCTTTCATCAAAATTCAAAGAAGAAAATATATTTTCTAAAAACCTCAAAACTGTTTAACCGAACTTGATGTTTTAATTGCGAATTCAATTTAGTCTGGTTTTCCGCTCAACAGCAATTTTCCATGTTTCAATATTGAAACTGCTTTGCTTTCATCTTTTGTCTTCAACTGATTTCTTTTTGCCTGTTCATTCAACTATCAATGGAAATTGTTCAACTTTTGCATTTGAAAAGTGGCAAGCAAACCATCATGCAGCGTGAAAAGAGAAATGAAAATTTGCTTTTCTTCTTTCAGTCAAATTGTTGAAATAATTTTACGTTTACTTTCAATGGTACAATGAATTGAACAATTTCACGTTAAAAGTGACACATCAAATTCAGTCATGAGATGAAACAAGAAACAAAGCAAAACATGAAGAGCAAAATATTTTTTCTTTTTTTTCGTTTTTTGTCTTCTTCTTCATCTTCTTTTTGGGAAAACAAAAGCTATTAGTTTCTTTGGATTTATTTTCTGGGAGTTGAGAATGAAATCAGGGAGTGAAGGAGAACAAGATGAACATCAAGATGAAGATCGTAATGTTGCATCTTTCAAGATTTGTTTACGGTTCAAAAATTATCCATTATACCTTGTCTGAAAGTGAAGAAGACAAAAAACAATTTGGAACAAAGTAAAGATGATAAAACAGGAATGATAAGGGAAGAGATGGTGAGATAGAGAGATGACAATGTCAAATGATTGTTGCTCCTTCCAGACAATAATAAAGGTCAAAATGCTTAAAGTGACCTTAAATAAGGTTAACGTAAAATTCATGTCTAGATGATCATCTTATTCTTAATTTGCAAAAATGGGTCAAGTTTTATCATTTATCATCATTTCTGGCTCCAGTTCAACAGGGAATCTCAATCTCGAAATGTCGCCAGTTTCTACGAATTTTCAGTTCTACTGTCGATTCTTCTGATTAAAACTGCATTTTTTCATATTTTTTCTTTCAATCGATGATCGATTTCAAGAAATTGAAGCAAAATAGTTTTGTTTACATTCAAATTTTGTTCAGTTTTTTACTCTTATGCCGGTTATTTGGAAAGGTTAAATGTTATTCATCAAAAGTTCAATTTTTCATCATTTGATTCAAGGCTAGTTAGTTTCAAGTTCTTGAATCATAAACCGTAAACGTAAATACTCCAAGCTTATTACTGTGGATAATATTGTTTACTCAATGGAAATGATATTTTCATGGAAGTTGATTATTAAACTAAGCAAGAGATTTTAAGCTCAATAAAAAATTCAGAAACCGGCACGAAATGGCAGATAAGCCAAAATGTATGGCTGGCTGCGGTATCTAAAAATTAGCGAAATTGATTTAAATATGAAAAATATTCTAATGCAATTTAAAGCAAATTTTAGTACAAAACTTACGCTATATTTGAATCTTTTTAAACAAGAAATATTAATAAACAGAAATGGCGGAAACTTCGACAGATTATATTTGGAAAATTCATTTCATGGATCATATTGAATCCACTCAAAATTCGATTCAAAAGATTATCTAAAATTGACATCTTGTTATGTTACACCATATGAACTGGACATTAGCTTAAAGTCTAATCTCTTGAAACTCATTCCTAAATATGTATTATGTTTGTGTCGATTTGCAGACTATTTGAGTGAAATCAATTTTCGTTGAAACAAAATGCAGAATCAAAACTGCATCATTGATGAATATTCAGCCTGGAACAGAAGGGTATTCAGAAAATATAGAGCACTGAGTCAGCTTCAAGTCGTCCATGAAACTCATTCTTTTCCCATCAAAAGTTGCAATTTTGTTGTCATTAATATTATAGTTTACACATTTCACGATGACAGGTTTCAGTTGGAAATTTTAATTTCAAAATGAATTTCCTCTGAATTCAATTTGTTTGTTTTGACTTTCAATTAATTCTTTCAACGCTTTGATTAACAATGAAAAATTGATACAAATTTTGAATTGGCTGTCTTACCTGAAGAATAATATTGATACAATTGAATGAAGAATATTGTTGACTAAATGATATCCGGTGACTTGTAGACCATGGAGCATGAAATTCCAACGGAAAGTTAATATTGTCAAAGGTCTGTATGATTTATGTGATTCTTCCTGTTATTCAACAGGGAAGGGAGAAGAGGAATGATGATGAGGAAAAGGTAAGAGAAAAGGATGAGAGAAGGAATAACAAGTTGAAACATTTTAATGTAAAATTGATGTTCACATGGATTCAAATGTTTCCATTGATGATATTCAAAGGCAAAAATTATAATTGTTATCATCAGCCGACTTAATAGGTTTCCTCATGCATTAAAAGGTTTACTTTTTTAGCTGACGATAAATTATGAGACAACAAACCAACAATTATTAATGATATTATTATTATTATTATCATTATCAGTGTTTAACTAAAAGTACAAGATAAATATTTAGGTAAAGCACAAGGATTTACCTTTGATTATTTAGTTTGTCACTTAATCTTTCAAATTATCATTCCTGGTTTTACAAGCTTTTCTCCCTTCTTCATTGTTCATGTAATTTACATACCAGTTTTGCTGAACCAATTTTTCAATTCATCATCAGTTTTCACTCGCCATTATCACCTTTCATTCAGGCTCAGTTATCCTTTTCAGTGGTTTCTTCTTGTTAAATCACTTTTCATCTTCTTGTTCAACTCTTTTGTTTTCCATGCTATTATCAGAGCTCTTCAGTTTCCTGCTGAGCACATGATGTTTAAACACAAAGACAATTAAATAATGATAAACTTTGTGATATCCTTTGGTATCATCATCATCATGCAATTCAATTATGTGAGAAAATGAAAAGTGTTTAAAAGAAGGGCCAAAATGGGTGAAAAAAATCAACAGTTCAATATTCAACTTTCATTGTTGTATAACTAGTCACGTTGAGAACGTTTTTTGTTTGTTTTTTTTCTTCTTGTTTAAATGTTCTTAGTTCAATGAGGTTACCTGAACTGATGAATGATGGTGATAAAGATGCAAGGTGGAAAGTAAAACAGAGAAAGATATTGAAAGTAACAAATTAAGGTGAATGAGAAGGAAAATGCTGAATACATTTGCATGATATTGGCTAATATTTATTCTTAATTCTGGGTCATTGAGCATTGAATAAATAGATATAATATAGATGAATATATTCTGATAACGAGGTGAAAGTTAACTGTGTTTAACATTATTCACTGTTTATGCACATAACACATGGAAAACATGGGAAAATAAAGGAGAAATGAATGAAATAGATTATGATGAAACTAAAAGTCGACTGTTGGTAATGGTAATACATTTGGTGGCATTAATCATAGCAATTTCAATCATTTAATCAATAGCAATCTTGGGTGTTCGTTAAGTTGCTAACTTTCTCAAGATTAACTTTCATTTACTGACCAGTTATTACAGTTGCGGTTATAGTCAGTGGTTAAAGACATAATTTTAAGAAAAATTTTTCGCTTTTTTCAATAATTTATTAATAGAATAAAGGTTTTGATGGAAAATAAAAAGTCGAATCTGAAGATGCTATTTTCATTTGAAATATTCAAATAATGATGGGATTTGGAGGGAAAAGGCCATTTTTTAATCGGTTAAATTGAAGAGGAAATTATTGCACAAATAAATTTCTGCTGAAGAAATTATTATATTATAATCAAAAAATTATATCAAATATACTCATCTTGACCTGTTCAAATCGAAAGATATTGAATGGAGAAAAAATTCTAACAATTTTTTCTCGAATTGTTGATTAGTGAATCAAAGAAGGTAAAATAATGGATTAAACTGTGCAGGAAATGTCGATGAAAAACAAACACTTACAAATTGTGGGAATAAAAACAATGGGAAAATGATATTGGCAACATTTTTAGTAAAAAATAATGGAAAAAAGCGATGACTGCGAATCCAATTTTTAAATTGATCACTGGACGGGCCAAATCTTACCTTGACGATTGGTGTTCCCCAAAAATCATTGAAAAATATTTTGGTAAAATATGTTTTCTCTGGACAAACATCTTTGTTGTTGATTATGGTTGGTATATCATCGAAAACAAATTCATTGGAAATTGATGGAAGAAAACAAAGAAATGATAAAAGTCCAATCACTGTGATTGCCAGTTGTATCCGATTAATCTTGATCCAGTTCATCATTTGTTCGTGTATTAATGGTCCAATTTTAGAGTTGATATCAGTTGAAACGTTTCTGTTTCCACCATTAACATCACTTTTCTGAACAAATGTAAACATTTGACTCTTTATTGGTATCATTGTGATTCCATAAGTTTTACAAGATTCTTTTTCGATTCACATGGATTTGTATTTGTAATTTTGTTCAGTCTTTCACTCGATTCATTCGTAAAGGTTAATGTTCAACATTCTCAAAGTGATGTTTCTCTCGTCTTTCAATTCTCCCTCTCTTCATCATCTTCCTATCAGATGAGTTTGCGTTCCAACCTTGTTTACTGGTTCCATTTTAGACTTGGGTCCATCATTTTTCGCGGCTTTATTCCCGGTTTTAATCTGTGTCTAACTCATATAATCACATACTGACGATAAATAATACAGAAATGTGAATAAATTTAGAAATTAATATAATTGTTCATTGGTTATTAACTTACGTTTATTGTTGAATTTAAAGCTGAGACGGTTACCGGTTAATGGTTATACAATCCAGTTACTGCGTTTATATAACGGTTAGTAGTAACCGTTTCAGCTTAGAAAGAGAAAAAGAAAGAGAAATTTATTGTTTTTGAAGAAAGTTAGTTTATCAGTCACTAGAGGCGCTCATTAGAGTTGGCGAAAGCAAATCTTTTACTCGGGTTTTGTACCCTTACCTGTAGTTGATTGCTTTTATGTTCTGGACGATTTTTAGTCATATAATTGTCCCTCGATTATTATCAAAACGGATCGAGAAAATTATAATACTTTTTGATAAAAACATACAATTAAACTTCAATTGGTATTCAATCATAGTTAATCTATGCATGTAGGTCCATCTATTGTGCTGTTTAGTGGTTTATCGAAATAAGTGTTTTTTTAAGTCCGTAAGATGGAGGCTTTGTTGATCTGTTAAATTTTTGTTCAAGTGTACATTAGTGTTTAGCTTTTAGGAAAACATCCAATGTCCATTCGTGATAAGTTTCGTGATCAAATACATGATCGCATTAAAGTTTTGGTTCTTGGTGACTCTGGTGTTGGTAAATCATGTTTAATCAACTTGATTTGCAAGACAAACATGTGGTCAAAGCCCAGCTGGACGATTGGTTGTTCAATTGAAATTTTGCTTCATCAATTTAATGAAGGAACACCAAATCATCGAAGTTGTCTGATTGAATTATGGGATATTGGGGGCTACAAGACTCATTCTTCTGCCCGTAGTTTATTTTATCAATCTTATCATGGAATTATCTTGGTTCATGATCTGACGAACCGTAAATCATATCTTAATCTTCGTAAATGGCTTGGAGAAGTACTCTGTTCTTCGGAAACCAACGGGACCGTCTCGAATCCAGTTCCATCGTCGCCAACATCTTCGGCATTCGTGGCTTCATCATCATCATCATTTTCTTCAACATCATTTGGTGGAACATCTGCTGCAAATTATCGTGATCATTCAAATATGTCTGGAACATTCTCACCTACATCATCACCTCTTCTTTCCAATAATTCATCGTCTATTCTTTCTTCACCTGACGAATTTGATATTGAATTATTTGCTGGTAGAAATATTCCAGTTCTTATTGTTGGAACTAAGAAGGACCTTCTTGGTTCTGAGATACACCGAACACCTCGTCCATCAACTCTAACGGAAGAGTGTGGTGCTTACGAAATTGAAATAAACTGCCTTGATAATAGAGCTTTTGCTCCTGGTTTAACAAATTGTGCTGAAATGACTCGATTTTTTGATAAGGTCATCGAAAGGAAATACACTCTATCTGATCGCCTTAAATCAAATAGTTTATTATTCAACAGCAAAAGATCTTACCTTGATTGAAGCTGATTATTTGATATCATTGTTATCTAAACCTTTCATTTCCAAAAAACTATGTGATTATGTTATTTATCATTATTAATTGGTTAAATGGTTTATTTTTATTTTGTGTTGGACGTAATTGCAAACCAATTATAAGTTGATAAAATCAATTTAAATTGAAACTTTGTCTCTATTTTTTTTGAGTTGACAAAATGTATCCCTTGTTCTGGACGATTCCTTTATGTTTCTGTAAAATAGTATACCTTGCGATCCAAAAACGGGACCAGTTTTGTACATCCTCTATGCCACAACATGAAATTATTTGATTAAACTTTTCAGTAGACAGAAAATCTAAATCAAATAAGAGCAATGCTTGTATTAGATCATTAATAGAAGTGTTCAAGTATTAACTGTAACTAATGAAATTTTTGTTGATCTGAAGATGATTGAATTGCATCATTATTCTAGAAATATTTTATAAACTATTATTGGTACTCAATAAATTCTGATGCATTTGAGACCAATGAAACTTATTTGATAAGGTAAACTTACCTTGAGGATCATTATGAGTCAACAATTTGATGTTGTTATTCTGAGCAAAATCTCGCATTTCTGGTGGTATAACGCAACAAGATTCTAGATTAATTTGATTACTGGATGGCTTGATTTGTTCTGCAAATTGGTAAAGCTCTGCCAATTGATCGGTATCCAAATCAGACATACCAAAGTCTTTAACCTTATTAACTCCAATTTTTTCTGTACATTTCCAAATACTCTTTATCTTATCCATGGGCAATTTTGTCCCATCAGACGATTGAATGGCAATTATCAATGAGTCCAAATAGTCTGTGTTTAACAGTTCAAGAGCAAAATCAAGGGCATCCTCCAATAAAGTGCATATGTCACTGTAAATGAACAGTTTAATTGTAATTTTACAGTTCTCTCTTGTCGTCGGGTCAATTTTATCTTGTCCAGAGAATTTAGAAATTATCAATTTTGAATCTTTGACAACATGGTTGACCTTTTTGTTTCTCCAAGCATTGACCGCAATACTCAACCCAGTTACTGCCTGAAAATGATAAATCAAACAAATAGTGTTATTAAAGAATCCGTCAAATCTGGCGAATAGAGTTTGTTCACTACTGAAATCATCAAGCAAAACTGATAATATGGCCAACTAAGACAGTATATTAAAGAGACACTTAAAAGCACTCGATCAACACTAAAATTGCCTTTTCCATAAAATTTGGACTTTTCTCGTATAAATGACTTACCTCTTCATCAGGCAATAATGTTGCCTGCCTTTTAACTTCTTCGACTCTAAGTAGATTACCACTGTCAATATAAATTTGTCCAATAGATGGTTCAATGTAATTTTGTTCTGTTGAGTTATCCATTTGGATTTGGCTTTAAATATTGATTGCAATGAAATATGGAGTTTGAATGGAATAACAAGGATAGCTGGAATAATTGTAGACAAACAATTTTGACTAGTGATTAAAACTGCTCAATAGGTTAGTTAACTTTATTATTGCGAGTTCACTTGTGACTTCCTTCAATGGATTATCTTTGCTCTCTCTTCTTTCTCACCCTATACTTTGTTTTCTAGAATAAGTCGGGTGCTTTTATCAAATTTGATCTTTATGACCGTGGTAAACAAAGCTTTGATTAGATTTAACTGTATAAAACACTGAAATGATAATCATTTAATGATTATCATAATCCCTGGTTACCATGGATGAACATGTAAACAAACATTACATTTTGTAAGTTACCATGTGATTTGGTTGCAACACAAAATTTGAAATCTAAAGGTTTATTTATTTAAATTTTGCTCTTATTTATAAATTTATTTTTGTTGGATTACAAGAAATTGAAAGTTTTGTCATCGTTCTTCCAAATTTATTGTCTTCTCATTCAAGGTTCAAAAGTTCATTGATGTCCAATATCAGTGGTAAGTTTTTACTATTTTTTATGCTCTATAGTTGAGTCTCATCTTAAGTTCATTTAAAACATGATTACAATTTACATTTATTTTTATCTCACAGTACTCAAGTTGGTTAAAAAATTTAAAACACGCTTAAACAAACTCAAAGTACTGTTAAACCCGATAAACATGGTCTCTGTAAATGAGTCTCTTCTTAAACCTCCATCATGTGTCGCAAATATGACAAAATTGGATCAGGGTCTTTTCCGTAAATCAATTAATGTGCCGTATATTGTTGTTGAGGATAAATTTATTCAAGGGATCTCAAAACACCTGAAAACTCAATATTTAACTGTAAAAAATATTGATACCATCCAGCCGATGGACTCTGAAAATCCAAGTGAAGCTCAAGAACCCAATTCAGCTTTGAAAAAGAAGATAATTTTACTCAATCCAGACCTTGTTAAATCACCAAACGATTTAGACGATAGAGTCAAGAAGGCGCTTATTCAAAAATATGATAAGATACAGTTGTTTGACAAAAGTATCGAGCTGAATTTTCACAATTACAGTGCCCATGATATAATGGATGCAGTGTTTCCTGAGGAAGAAAAAAGGGTCAAGTCGTGGTCCATAATTGGTCATATTCTGCATGTTAATTTAAGAGATGAAAAGCTGCCTCATAAAGAATTGATTGGACAAATTCTTCTCGAAACAAATCCTTCCATTCATATGGTAATCAACAAAGCTGAGATCATAGACACAAAATTTAGGAATTTTTCCCATGAAGTTTTAGCCAAAAGACCGGAAGCTGATAAACTCGGCACTATTGTTACAGTACATTCAAATAATTGTACATTTAAATTTGATTTCGCCAAAGTCTATTGGAACCCTCGGTTAAGCACTGAACATGGTCGATTCTTAAGTCGTTTAGACAAAAATCGTGATGTAGTTTATGATTTATTTGCTGGGATTGGACCCTTTGCCATTCCAGCTGCCAAAAAAAAGTGTCGAGTTTTGGCTAATGATCTAAACCCTGATGCATTTTTCTGGTTGCAAGCAAATTCAAAATCAAACAAGGTTGATCAGTATTTGACCGCTTATAACCTGGATGCACGTCATTTTGTTCAATCAGTTGTAAAAAAGGATTTAATTTCTTCATGGACTTCTTCAGAGGTAACAGACTTTGTTATTAAACCAACTTATCACATACTTATGAACTTACCTGGAATGGCCATCGAATTTTTAGATGCATTTGTTGGTTTATTAGCTGAAAAAGCCAAAGATGAAACGTTCCGAACATTAGTTATATCTCCTTTGATACATTGTTATACTTTCTTAAAACGAGATCTTAACCCTGTTGATGCAATCATCGCATTAGCCGAGGAAAAGATACAATCTAAATTGCCCGATGACTATGAATTAAAGTTGGTTCGAACTGTGGCTCCATTTAAAGACATGTACCGAATCACATTCAAATTACCCAGTGACGTTCTTTTCGACACAAGAGTGAACAAAAGACAGAAAACATGTTGATTATTTGCTGTTTACTCAACTTTATTGATTTTATGTCATCTTATTATTACAGTGTAAAGAGTAAAGAATATTAAAATTTATGTTTTACGAACCACTGAAAAGACCAAGAAATCTTCTGGAAAAATATTATTGAAGTAACTGATGGAGTTAAAGTAAATTAAGATCAAGTTCAACTGGGTCAATTGGTAGCAACGCAGATTTTTTTGGTGTATCCTTTTTAGGAGTTGGAGCTTTCAATTGTTTTTGTTCAAGCTGTACTCCAAGTATGTTAAGGTTGTCTGCCAATCCTAGTCCGCCAAGTGAATTCTGGGTTGGCTCATTTTTTTGGAATCCGAGAGCATTAACATTACCAATAAGCGCACCATGGGCCAGGGCAAAACAAGCAAAAAGAAGAGTTGAAACTAAAATAGCGTTCATTTTGCTGTCGTCGGTTAACTTTTTTAACTATTTAAATTTGGTTAACTTTGATGGTTACAGTAGCTGAAACAATTGTGATTTTGTTCCTTCTAGAAGCTCGCTTTTTATACATTTATGTCATGCAATAGAAGTCTCACTGAAAAGGAGGTGTTAAATTATCAATAACTTAACCATCTTTCGGCCTCACTATCACATCTTTTTAATCATTAAGTTAACGCTAATTAAAAACAAAAGTATCGCGTTATACAGATCAGCATCACTATAAAAGGAATTCTAATTATCTTTGCCAGTATTTCAATGCCTTTCTAACTTTACAATTGAGTTTAATATTTTATGACTTGTCCTGTAGATTAACCCTTTCTTGCACAATCACTAAAATAAATAGTTTTACGCAGTTATAGTAATATGAGATGTTACTATAACATTACTATAACTATTACTATTACTATACATTAGACAAACCAATTAAAAGATACCAAATCTAGTTAATTGTTACAATCAAACATATTTAGTTTCCAAAATTGATGTTACTATATCATCTATTTTCAGATTTGATATAAAAATTTCTTTTTACTACACCAGAACAAAGTCTTCGCAAAATGCTGTTCTGCTTGTTTGTATCAATGCAAGGTTTAACTCTTGATTTTTTAGAAAAACTGTTGAATATTAAATTGTGACAGTTAGACAAGACTCACAGGAAATATTTAACCGTTAAAATGAAGTTAAAATATTCAAAAATATGTTGGACTTGCATGTAGGCCATAACTTGACTATTTTTTATCAAAATTGACTTATTTTTGTACAGCATAACTTTTTGGCGTATTTTTGATTATTGTAACTTTATTTTAACGGTTAAATGGTGCCTGTGAATCTAATATAACTGTCATCATTTAATTTTGAACATTAAACATTAAAAGTCGCCTTACAACAAGCAAAAACAGAAACTAAATATGTTTGATAAATATTTGCGATTGTAAAGTATTCAAGAAATCATTAACTAAATGTTAATTGGGAATTTTAAAATGTAATATTATAGATTAATAAAATGTAACATTTAGATTACTTTTTCCGTTGATGTATTATACAACGGTAATTTCATCAAGGTACGTATGATATTGCCTTATTTTTGACTCAAGTCGTAAAAAACATATTAAAGATTATCAAACTAGATAATAAATACTATATGCATTAACAATCAAATAGCCAGTTTTTATAAATTTTTCGCACTTTGTTCGAATTAAAATCTCTCGATTTTATACAGTCAATTAGTGGAAGTTTCATCAAAGATAGTCTCGGAGGGAAAAAATATAAGCTACAGGGTGTGATTCTGTTCAAGAATCATAAAGGACAGATTTGGTCTGTGCTTGAACAAGTGAAGTCAACAATATTGGACACTCGATTCTATTATAAATGTTCAAACCCCTGCGAAAGATTTTTTAATTAATGTCGAAGAAACGAGGTGAAATGTTTAATTTTTATCGATTTACAAAGTTGTATTGTATTGTATTGTGGTATTTTAATTAAATGAAGGTTTTTAGGGACGAAAAAATTGTCCAAATGCTTGAAAAACCTGTTTTTAATATACTCTTGAGTTTTTTAATCAACAATAGTGTAAATAATGTTTTAAAGTTAAAAGTTTACATACAAAAGTCAATAATTAAATGGTCACTGGGAACACGTGACATTGTACGATTGCGTTATTGTAAGTCGTAAAAGTTATTATCATTAGAAGATTCCTTCAGGTCTTTCATTGCATTTAACCAACTAACTGAATCATCTTAAGTCATTGCTTCATCATAACTTAAAGGTTCTAAGGTCTATCACTAGAAATAGCAGTAAGACATAAGTTGACTAATGAATTATCTTTCAATTAAGATCTGCCCATTCATTCTCATCAGCTAGATCATAAAGCATTGCCTCATCATTGTCAGGATCATTTCATCTTCATTTTCATTCTCTTCACTTAATCCATATAACTCACCCAGATTAACAACAACATCATTAACATTATCAATAGTAGCTTCAGCATTATTACTTTCGGAAAACTTGAAATTACAACTCGCACTATTTTGTTTGAACTTGGATCGCAAACTCGATTTGATTTTTGTTGATCAGCTATTTTAACATCATTGAACAGCTTTCTAACAAACGCACGAAGATTACATAACGTTTTATGCCTTTCTGACCGCTGCTCGTAAGGCTCATAAGATGTTATCCTTTTCTGTTTTTTGAATGTCACTAAATTCATCACATAGGCACTAGTATTTATGGTCCATTTAATCACTTAAAGTAATTTACTTCCATGCAAAATTGACTGATTTTATCTTCCAACCAGTCCATTAGATTTAGGCGCATAAGAACTCAACTCATGAGTAATTAAATGGTTTTTTAAAATTTGTTTCGGCCTTGCTATTAATAAGCTTGTCCATACTCAGTCCTCATTATTATCACCTTTAAACTGGTAACTTTTTCATTTTACAACTTTTGCCAAAAGTATCTGATTTATGTATGGTGAAGCAAATTGAACGAATAGAGCTGAATGATTTTATGATAAGAAACTCAAATCGGAGAAATTTCATAGGAACAATGCATAGCTTCACCAAGTTTATCATGGTGTCCATGTTTTGAATGATTTGCTGCACATTTTGACTTTCATACAAATAAATTTATGAGCGTAACCACTAAGGTTATGGGTTAGTTTTGTACTTTAACTAAACTCCATAAAATTAGATGAAGATTCATTTAAATGAAATAGTTACTTTGGAAAGGCTTTACTCACAATACTGGGTGAAATGGTTTTTTACTTCTGTCTGATTGTGACTGTTCAACTTTGATTGTTTGACTCGGTGATTCTACTTTAACTCCATAAAAATGAAGATAAAAATTGTCTACTTTACGAACTGCGTCTGGTGTTTTCACAAATTGAGGATCACCAATAGGCTGAACGTGCACTGTTACTTGAAAATGATTCTTTTTCTGACAAACAAATGCATCATCGGCATTGCTAAAGTTAAATCCTTTATCAGCATCCACTCTGTAATTAGGCACAGGTCTGAAGAAAAATTTTATAAAATAACAATCAAAATAGTTTAAATAAATGGGAATTAATTTATACCAAATTCAATTAATTCAATAGGCACTTACAGTTCTTTTAAAGACGCATCACATAATGTATGCCACGCTGACTGTTGAAATACTTGAAATCTTATGCATTGATAGGCTGAGTCCAGGTAAACACTTGGAGGTCCTTCAGTTGTAGTATTATAATCGAATCCATACTCATCTTCCATGGATACCATTACAGTTCCATTATTTCCAGGTTCTGGAGACATTCCGCCCGGTTCTTGTTTAATATGAACCATACTGTTGCTGTTGATTAACTGATTATTGGGCACATTTTTCGGAGATTCTGATATACGACGTTTCTTTGTTCCTGATGATGTTTGATCCCCATTTGATTGATTATTTGGTTGAGACCCATTGGTTACTACAACATCACCTTGTTCGCCAATATTCTCACCAGAAACATTTCCACAATTAGTTCCACCAATGTAATCATCATTTGCTCCGGAATACAGCCCAGTGAGGCTATTGTATATTAGCTGAAAAAGCCAAAGACGAAACGTTCCGACCATTAGTTATATGTTATAATATCTCCTTTGATACATTGTCATACTTTCTTAAAACGATATCTGTCACAGCAATCATCGGATTGGCTGAGGGAAATACAATCTAAATTGACCAAGGACTATGAATCAAAGTTGGTTCGAACCGTGACTCCATTTAAAGACACAAGAGTGAACAAAAGACAGAAAACGTGTTGATTTTTTGCTGTTTACTCAATTTTATTGATTTTATGGCATCTTATTATTACAGTGTAAAGAGTAAAGAATATTAAAATTTATGTTTTACGAACCACTGAAAAGACCAAGAAATCCGCGGGAAAAATATCATTCATGTAACTAAAGGGTTTAAAGTACATCAATGTCGAGTTCAACTGGTGCTCTCGTTTCATTCTGCCTATTTGCGAGTTAAGAAAGGGAAATCAAAAGGGTTTTTAGGTGGTTTTTCGGTGGTTTTTTGGTCAACTTGTGCTCCAAGTATGTTGACGTTGTCTGTCAATCCATTTCCAAGCAAAGCACCAGTCAATCCTCCGTCATTAGTTGAACCCCTGGATGGATTATTTGATTGGTACCCAGCAGCATTAACATCACCAATAAGCGAACCATGAGTCAGGGTAAAACAAGCAAAAAGAAGAGTTGAAAATACAAAGGCGTTCATTTTGTTGTCGTTGGTTAACTATTTCAACTATTTAACTTTGGTTACTTTGATTAACGAGAGGATTGTGATTTTTCACTTCTAGAAGCTCGCTTTTTATACACTTGCATCATGCAATACGAGCATTATTGAAAAGAAGGTGTTAAATTATCAATAACTTAACCATTTTTTGGCCTCATTATCACCTCTTTTCATCATGAAATTGACGGTAATTATTGACAACAGTTCCGCGTTATAACTATCAGCATCACTATAAATAAATACTAATTATCTTTGATTATCCTAGTATTTCCAATACCTTTCCAATCACACAATTGAGTTTAATATTTTATGACCTTCCAAGTAAATTAACCCTTTTTGACAACCACTAAAATCAATACTTTTTACGGTGATGCAGTATTATTAGATGTGATTTGAAATCAATTAAAAGATAGCAGATATAATTAATTGTTTCAAACATATAATACTTTCTCAAAATTAACGTTTACGATATCATCCTCTATTTTTAATCAGATTTTATACAAAAATTTCTAATTACCACTTCAGAACAAAGTCCTCGCAAACAGCTGCTCTGTTTGCAAAAATCATTGAATTTATTCAAGTTTTATCAATTTTTGCAATTGCAATTAATATTTGCTTGTAAAGTATTCAAGAAATCATTAACTAAATGTTAATTGGGAATTTTAAAATGTAATATTATAGATTAATAAAATGTAACATTTAGATTACTTTTTCCGTTGATGTATTATACAACGGTAATTTCATCAAGGTACGTATGATATTGCCTTATTTTTTATTCAAGTCGTAAAAAACATATTAAAGATTATCAAACTAGATAATAAATACTATATGCATTAACAATCAAATAGCAAGTTTTTATAAATTTTTCGCACTTTGTTCGAATTAAAACTTGTGTCGATTTCAATTTTTTCATAGTCGAAGTTTCGATACGGTATTTCCGATTGAAAATGAACAAACCCAGCATTCAGCTGGTTAAGCGAGAAATCCAAAAAAACTCAAATTAGTTTCTACGCTGCAATAAAATATTTTTTGCCTTTTGCATAAAATTCATTTAGACACTGTAAGCCTCCATTCAGATGCCAGTCTCTTCCAAAGTTACAAGATTTTACCTTTGAAAAGTCCAGGTATTCCGATATTCGTAGATACGCCGCTTTACAAGTTGAATGAATGTCTTGTCAATTGTCAATTTAATGTAATAAACTATAACAGTTGTTAGTTGACAGATTAACTTGAAAATTTTCTGACAAACTTTCAATTGTTGGCGGGTTCGTTTATAGAAGGGCCTATTCCAATCGATTTTGTTGCCTCATTGATTAACTGGTGTCTAAGTCCTCGCTTCACAATTTATGACCTTCCTTCGATCTCAGAGAAATTGTATGCTTGATGATATATATTAATAAATACCTTCAAAATTGAAATCTCATCCTGAAAATTTCGCTCAATTTGTTTTTCGTTCAGAATGTTCATACCAAGATAAAATTTCTATTTTTGAATGAAATTAAATTAAATACAGTTAAGTATGCATTAAATTTGTTTTTTTTATTTTATTAAACAACAGTTATCATTTTAATGAATGTGGAAATGAAACAGCAGCAAAGTAGTTTCAATCATTCCCAATGTTACGCTTTTTTGTTTTGTGCTTTTGGTGAACAATGAATTGAACTTTTATGATTGATTTATAATTACAAAAATCAAGGAATGAATGAATGGGGAAGATTATTTGATATTAAAAAGGTAACATAAGAATACAAATTTTGTTTGGTTTTATAAAGATAAAAAATTAAAAGAAAACAAAACATAAATCCAATTTTTAGTTATAAATATATTATAAATATATTTCTCTTTTTGGTTAACGTTATGTTTCCAGTTTTGATATTGATAGCTCAGAATTGTGATTTTTATAAAATTTGTTATTTTATAAAATAGATTTTGTTCAATGAAAAAAAATATATTTCATTATCTTTCTGTGAATATAAAAAGTGTGTAGGAAAAAGGGTTTGAAAATATGCAAACTGATAGCAAGAAAACTTTGTTTTCTGAATAACAATTAATAATCATCACATCAGATCATTGCTTCTTTGATTATTGTTTGATAATTTCCTGGTAAGCAATGATTTCTGTAGAAAATATTGATGAGAAATGTGTGAAAGGTAATAAATGGTAATGATAGGTGTGAAGTTTGATGATCATTGTGAGTGATTGAGAAAAAGATCATGAAGTTTCATGTTTTAGCCAGAATTAACAAAAACTTAATCAAACAAAAAAACAAAAAAAACAAAATATTTCTTAATCGAGTTGAGGTTACTTTTCACATATTCGGTTGAATATGAGTTTAATCTCCAAATAAGATGACCCCAGAGCATTAGAAGGTAAAGAGCAGGGCTGAAAGACAAGAATAGACAAATTAATATAAGGTTAAATATGAAAGTCATAAAAAACTTGATAGTTTTATGATTAGATTATATCAGCAGTTCTAATGACTCCAGATAGATCTGATCAATGACCCTTACCGTTTCGGCATTTCTTTCTTTGGATAATATCCTGAAAATGTAGCTACTTCGTAAATAAAGTCCTATTGGAATTCGAAAGCTTGGATGAACCTCAGCAACAGGTAAATGCTCAGTGGGTCGATGATATGAATGCGGAACCGATCCTGGTGGAAGTGATGGACATGAGATGGGCGGCTCACTGTACTCACAGTTATCGACTTTAAGTGCGGTACTCAGACTAAACAATAAATAATGAACGTTAGTTAAATCACCAGATAAAATATAAATTAATATTAATAAAATAGTTGCTGACTGAAAAGAGTCATTACCTGAATTGTAATGTTACATATTCATGGGACATGTACTTGGAAATTGGAATAAGATATGTTAATAATGGACCTGATTGTTGTACGCATTGCCAAGTATCACAAAATTCACGACCAATAGTAGCATTGAGCTCAATGAGTTTGATTGAATCAACCCAATCAGATAATCGATTTGTACCAGTTTGATATTTATCTCTTGGATCTTGGCGAGTAATTCGATCTTCTCTGGTCTCTCGCTTTTCACGAAACTCTTCTGCTTTGGAGTATAACATACTTGGTGGCTGATGTGAATTGAAGGAAACAAATTTGTCATTTGAAAAACGATCCACTTTAGCGACAATATGTTGATCGATTGGATCCATAGATTGAGAAGAAGAATTATTTGATTCGATGGTTGAGTAATTGAAGCTGTTGTCGACGGCTAAGTTGTTAATATGAGAACCAGTCTCAATACCAGGCGAAATATTATTAGCACTACTAGAGGGTCCAATATCATTGAGGTATCTCCCATGGCTAGCGCGAGATGAAACCTCTTCCAAGACATGATTATTGATTGCAGTTTTGATTGGAATGGTAACTGGACTTTTTGGAGTTTGTGTACTAGATATAGCAGTAGGCAGTGAAGATATATCTACAGTAGAAGATGCTTGTGAAGTAACTGAAGGAGATCGGGCAGATTGTGTTGTGAGTTCAACTGAATATTGAGTTGATGATGATGCTGAGATTAATGGTTGGTCTTTAATTCGATTCTCTTCTTCCTCATTTAATTCTAGCATATCTTTTGATTTAGTTTCAGTTTCAATCTCTTTCGGTGATCTGTAATTTGTCTTATCTATTGATGATGGAGCTAAAAATGGATTTGAATCATCAGGAGAGTCATCTTTTAACGGGTTATTAATAACTTCATCACTTTTATAAGCCATACAACAATGAGTATTACATAGAGAACCAACGGTTTGAGTGCTTGCACATCTCTTCGACTCGCCAAGTACTCTAGGCTTTAAGATTGGTATCGATGCTGGTTTTGTCGACTTTGCTCCAGCTTGTTCTGTTTATTCAAAAGAAATAAGATATAATCTATACAATATATAAAGTCAAAACATGAAATTTTTGCGCTCAAATTATGTCGAAACTAAGTGGGTTCTAAGGTTAATTTTTACATAGAATGAAAGCCATGATTAAACTACAACCACGAAAAATAGTCAGGACTTTTTCGGAATTCAGGTTCATGAGAAATTCACGTTTGAACAGTGTGGGGGAAAAAATGCAGAATCCGTATTTTGTAGCATTGTGTTTGGGGGCAAAACTTTTGGTTATTAAGATTTATTGTTGGGTAAGGAGTTTATGTAGAATTGCCTTCTGATTAAAGAGTAGAGTTGGTGAAAACCTGGTGCTTCAACTTTAAAAAGGAGATCGAAGTTTCAACTTTGGACTCTATTTTATGCTCCTACAATCAACAAAAAAATTACATGTGCTTAAAGAAAGGCTTTTCCAAAATGAACCTTATCAAAAAGAAAAAGATTTCAACTTTTGGACTTATTCTAACGTGTTTTTTCATCAAGAATTTATTTCTTTTGCATTTGAAATTCATTGAATTTGGTTAGAATTAAAAATAATTTTGCGATCAGTATGATCGCGGGCTGGCTTGTTAATTATAACTATGACTATAAGACAAACATCATTTTTATGAGTGAGAATTTTGAAATTAAACTTACGTTGAACATTTGAAGGATTAGTCTTGTCTGAAGGATATTTTGTAAACTCAGAAGGAGCTTCACTAGATGATTTTGAAAGTTGGTCTATTTGTTTTTTAATATCCAATGTAAAATGTGATATTGTTGGTGGTGTTGAAAAAGTGGGAAATGAAGAATGTGTCGGTCGAGGCGATGAGGGCGAATATGAGTATGAAGGTAGATGTAGAGATGATTGACTAACATGACTATTGTTATTTATTGAAAATTGATTGTGTTGTGGAGAAAATTGATGATCAATTTTATGATGAGATGGAGAATTCATTTGATTTGTATGACGACGAGGAAAATCGAGGATGTAAAGTGTAACAATTGAGGCCAAACTAGATAAATTCAGTGGATAAAATAAAAAACGATTAGATAAAGTGACATTTCTCACACGATAACAATAATCTAAACCTCTATAAACCCGTTAAAACCAAAATTTTTGATTTTACTTACCAAAAAGCCATGATTAGGACCAAAATCATTATTATAGATTGCATGAATCGATTGGTACAAACTTGATTATCTTCTGGACTTGTATGTTTTGAACATTTACGTCTTTGATTTTCATAAGTATGAGGTAATTTACAAGTGAGTCTTTTGTTATTAGGTCCAGAACTGTAGCTTTTGAGAAAATAGAAGTCAATCAATATTTCAAATTTTTGAAAATTCAACAAAACAAAATACTCAATACTCAATACTCGATTAAAACTGTAACATGCATTATTTTTTTACTTACTTGGATATACAGGTGACAGTGCTTGCACTAGTTATTGATGAAGTAGATGATAAAATACTTTTGATACTGTCAAAACGATTAATCCTACGTAATTTACGATTCATTCGTTCCAACTCATCAATTCGAGTCTCTAAATTGTCAGTAACTTTACACAATTCTTTTACAGCTCCCACATTTTCCATAAAAATCCTTTCTTTATTAACAACCAATAATTTTTCAATTCTTTCGCCAGAAGGTAATATGACATCTCCTGTTTCTTTAATGGCGTCCGGAAGTATTTTTTGAATTTCTTGAGCAATGATACCTGTCCCGTTGATGTCTTCCTCTTTCAATCCAACTTGTTGAGCAAATTCGGGTGTAAATTGATATCGAACAACTCTAATATTGGCTACATTTTGTAATTGTTCTCGGGTCGATATTTCTTCAATATTTGTTTTTGCCCGAATATCTGAAGGTTGAATAATATGACCAGTAACTTTAACATTACCATGAACTACTAACGGTTCATCAGGCCTATCAGTGTTGATACCAACTCGACCAGCGTGATAAATGGATTCAGGAGTATGGCCCTTTTGCCAAGATAACTCCATGTCATTTTCAAATTGGCCTGGATTGGATGCCTAGTTATGATTAAGTCGAAATAACATATATTAAGAAAATATACCAACTTGTAATGCAGAGATCATAAATAAATTTATTGATTTATTAACTTACTCGCACAATGATGCGTTCAGAGGCATGGCTCACGATAGGATAAGATTGGTCGCCAACATGAGCACAAAGACTAACAACTAGATAAAAATATCTTTGATCAGGATTAGGTTTACCCTTTTTCCTCATATTATTTGATGTTGTCTCACTAAAATGTAAACGACCCACTGTTGTTTTAGATACTTGGTCAGGGCATAATTCAATTCTAAAATAAAATAAACGTTAAACATGACAGAAAATTAGATGAAGATTCATTTAAATGAAATAGTTACTTTGGAAAGGCTTTACTCACAATACTGGGTGAAATGGTTTTTTACTTCTGTCTGATTGTGACTGTTCAACTTTGATTGTTTGACTCGGTGATTCTACTTTAACTCCATAAAAATGAAGATAAAAATTGTCTACTTTACGAACTGCGTCTGGTGTTTTCACAAATTGAGGATCACCAATAGGCTGAACGTGCACTGTTACTTGAAAATGATTCTTTTTCTGACAAACAAATGCATCATCGGCATTGCTAAAGTTAAATCCTTTATCAGCATCCACTCTGTAATTAGGCACAGGTCTAAAGAAAAATTTTATAAAATAACAATCAAAATAGTTTAAATAAATGGGAATTAATTTATACCAAATTCAATTAATTCAATAGGCACTTACAGTTCTTTTAAAGACGCATCACATAATGTATGCCACGCTGACTGTTGAAATACTTGAAATCTTATGCATTGATAGGCTGAGTCCAGGTAAACACTTGGAGGTCCTTCAGTTGTAGTATTATAATCGAATCCATACTCATCTTCCATGGATACCATTACAGTTCCATTATTTCCAGGTTCTGGAGACATTCCGCCCGGTTCTTGTTTAATATGAACCATACTGTTGCTGTTGATTAACTGATTATTGGGCACATTTTTCGGAGATTCTGATATACGACGTTTCTTTGTTCCTGATGATGTTTGATCCCCATTTGATTGATTATTTGGTTGAGACCCATTGGTTACTACAACATCACCTTGTTCGCCAATATTCTCACCAGAAACATTTCCACAATTAGTTCCACCAATGTAATCATCATTTGCTCCGGAATACAGTCCAGTTAAATGAGGTTGACCGGAAGGTGGTGAAGACATAATACTGGGGGATTGTAAATTAATTGGACCTGTTATCATAGTGGACCCTAAATGACTTAAGATTCCTTCATCTGGATGACTTTGAATTTGTCCGCCAAGATTATGGAGAGTATTGATATGATTTAATGTACCATTTCGAGCCTGCTTTGAAATAGGCAATATTATTGAAAGTTAATAAATAAATAAAATATCGTAATTCTATGTGAGCTGATTCACAAATTTGAAACTTACCGACTGTAAGTGGTTCTGTGTTAATGTTAAATCAATTTCAGGACTTTGCAAATGTTTAATTTGATTGTTTGAATAATGGTTAAAGTGTTTTGAGCTATCGATAGTACCTGATTGCATCATTTTATTCGTGATTTGTTGAGATGGTTGAGAATTTTGATTAGCATTATTTGCATTTGTTGAGCCAATATTTCCTTGATTAGAGGTATTCATTCGATTCTCATCATTTGGCGGTGAATAAGGTGGCTCTGAACCTGAATCTGGCGGACTTTCCGGCAAATGATGAGGGTGTTTACTAAATAATGATATCGTTTGATGATGGTGATGTTGCTGTTGTTGTTGATGGTGAAGATGATGATGGTGCTGAGAATGTTGGAGTTGCTGCTGCTGATGTGGATGGTGAGGATGCGAATGATGATGCTGTTGATGTTGTGCTTGATGATGTGAAAGATGGTGATGATGGTGGTGAAGGTGCTGATGATTGGCTTGAATTTGTGATAAATGATGAATTGATTGACTGTTCTCTGGTTCTCCAGTGTCTGAACCTACAGCACTATTACCATTTGCGCCAGGATTACTGGGATGGTCTATCGGAAGATTTGAACCTTGATTAATTTGTACAGAAGAACGAACACCAGAAGGATTCCCACTAGCTGGTCCACTAGGAGTTGTAATTGTCACATTAGATATTCTATTCATTGAACCTACTGAACCTTTATTAACAGATTGAGATGAGGATACCAAAGACTGCTGAACGGCTTCACCGGGCATAAGGCGTCCTCCACCTCCTCCATTGCCATTTCCAATGTTCAGATGACCAGAAGACACTTTGAGATTTGCTGATCGAGGGGAATCAGGCAGCTTAAGATCCGCAGTCACCAAATTATCATTAAAGTAACTGTGTCCATGAGAGAAACTTATGAGAATATTGGAAAAAAGCCGAAAATTGGGCAAAAGTAAGGGTCAGTAAGTCAGGTTACTCGTGTTATTTACACTGATGTTGTTAACATATAGCAGAAATTCAATTTTTGGCAATCATTTCAATTTTAAGTTGATTATTGATTAAAATCAAATACTGTAAATTTACTAGTTTTAAAAAGCGAAAAGGCAGTAAACAATAAAGTAGAAAGCAACTTACTTGATAATATTTAGAAAGTCTTTGTATTCTCTATGATTCATTAGGCAATTTCTTTGTTATCACAATGTGATCACATCTAATTTGTTTCAATTACGTTTCAATTCGCAGTTGTCAACACAGTTTCAGTTCAAAACATATAACCAAACTGATTTTTTTTAAATAAATTCAAAGATCTACATAAACAAGTGAAGGCAAGTTTTAGTCTTCACCCAATTAATCACCATTGTTAACAAACATAAGAAAAATAACTTGAACTTGTAAATCATCTGTCTGTCTCTTTACGTTTCACCTCTCTAATGTAAGTAAAAGCACATCTCAACATTTAGTATTAATATAAATAATTTTAGCAAATTAAAACCATGGAATTCAGGATCAGCAAGTCATACACTTCAACTTTCACCGCACAGCATAGAGGTAAGAAATGAAATGTCGACTAAGATAAGTTAAAAAATTTTTTTTAAAAACGGTTAAAATTCTTAATTCTCCTATTGTCTGATTACTTTGTGCCTCAAAATTTAATTTTACTGCTTATTCCAATTGATTGACATTGTTGATCAAACAAAAGATAAAACATTGCAAGTAAACTCATGTTTTACTGTTACACCAACGATATGAGCAATTGAAAAGTCTCAATATTTTCAAGAATTGTTTTTCTTTTTTATTGATTCCTCTCTAAACAAGCTTTTCACTCAAAATCTCTTTTTACTTGCATTTTATTTCATCTAACCATTGAAATCACAAGATTTCGATGTTTGGTATCAATGATCTATAAGTGCATGGCAGAGTAAAAAGCCTCACCAACTCCTTTTAATGTGACTGACGGTTAATGATGGAAAAAACAAAACATATTATTTAACACAATACAAATTTGAAGAGAAAAAGGATCATCAAGATGACATGAAACCAGGAGCAAGGTAATACTTAGTTGATTTTAATTAATTAACTTCAACAATCATGGTACATTGTTAAACGAGTAAACAGACTCAGGTGGACTTTGTAGGCAAAGTTCAACTGATTTCTGTTTCCTAATACATTGTTACCAAAATCTCTTTTACAGAAAGTGTTAGTCGCCTGATTACAATTACACCATTCATCATCATTTTTATCATTTTCCAGAATATCAATTAATTGTAGCAATCATTTCTATTTTCTCTGCATTTCTAAATCTAGATTCACAACTCTGAAGCAAATCTCTACTCTGACAAGAAGCCAAACATCTCAACTCATTGATTTCTTTGATTGTCAATCACGGAAATTGGAATTTTGGTGGTGAAAAAGCAATTCATCTCACAATGGATTGATATTTTTCTCAATTAAAATCCCATTTTTGATTTTAATTGATCTCACTTGGAAAGATTATTGACAGCTGTTGTTGAATCAGATTTGTAATACCATTTCTGAATCAATCAGGCAAACAGAGAGAGGCGCGAGAGTTAAAAAGTGACAATCATCTTTAACAAGAGTTATCATCATCATCAACTGATAACCTTTTGATTAGCAACAGAAAAGGTTTAAAATTGAGTTTATCTAAAGGTTGATTCCATCGAATTTCAAACTCAAACAGTTTTAACTTGAAAATGGCGCAATTTAAAGCAAATGTAAATCAAGTTAGCATTCAATCAACGATAAAAAAACACGTTAACTCAAGAAAAGACAATATCATTTGATCATGTAACATATTAACATGCTAATGTATTTTAAATGAATTAACTTTCTCTCCTTCATCTATCTTGATTACTGATTAGCTTACTCTTTCACTCTCACGATTCATCAAATTTTTCAAGTAATCAGGGCATGTAAGGTTTATCCACCCGTTAACAATATCAATATGTATACTTATATTGAATACATGTGATACTTTAAATAATCATGATATTTGTACACCAAAAAACCAATCCTTAATACAAGATGATTCAGTCGATTGTCAATAGACCAATTCATATTGATTTCATTCACTTTCACATCTCGTTTTCAAATCAATCTCACAATCCTTTCAAAAGTTAATCATTTATGAAAGTAAAAATTCATGCCATCATCGAGATAATCTATTCAATACTCAGCTCTCTCATCAATACTATAATAAATATAAACATTTTAGATATTTAGCTAATACAATCATACAATTTGAAGAGACAGTTTAAATTCATTTGACTGTATAACAGTAAACAATGATTGAATTAACAGCCATTTAACAGTTAATTCAGCCACCAAGCTACTCGTTAAATTGAAGAATCTATCTAAACTGTTCATCAGATTTTATTATTTATACAAACATTAGTTAAAATGCAAAGCACGTTCAATCAGTAGCATTTCATTCAACTTGAATTCACTGAAAGCCTTCATTCACACCTTTTCAATTCATCTCAAAGCAAATCTCACAGATTTTACCTGATCAAACTTTAATCCCAACCATTTCTATTAAGTCATTTCAATCCATTTCGTGTTAAATTCAATCGTCAAGTCAATTCAAAATAATATTCAAGCTCATCATTTGCCGCAATATCATTATGAATTGTGAAATTTATTTATTTCAATCTTAATAAAATAGACTTACAATTAGCTAGATTAATAGCATTAGCGTAACAGCGATTCTGGCAAAATCGGCCAAAATGGCCAATCTTAAAGACTAACCAGAAAAAAATAAATTTTCAATGTTTCCATCTTTCAATAGCTTACAATGTTTGGTTCAAAAGCAAACTCATCTTTACATGGAGTATTATTTACTATAATTATTTTTACAATTAACCTTTACAATGATTTACTGCACAATTATACGTTAACTTTTTTGGTGTTTACTTACTTTCTGAGCCCTTTTTAGCAACAATTTAAATATCATTTGGCCCTACCTTTAGTAAATTGTAATTCATTTTCAACTCTTGTTACTAATCGTAAAAATTGTAATTTTTCAATGTTATATTACTTCCTATTATGATATTGAGCAAGCCTGTTAAACCTGAATTTATTTTTTGCCAAAGAAACGCAACTTTCATTTACTTTCTTAAAACCAGTTTCAATGGTCATTCAATAATCAATATGAGTTCCCATTCAGTGCCAATTTTTAGCTAACATATGATTTCTAATTGTATTCATCAGTGAAGATCATAAAAATGGATATAATTAAAATTAAATAATAAAATTACTTACATTGATTCGTTTGGATCTTCCTCGTCATTTATGTAATCTTCAAGTTGACTGAAATCCAAAGTTGCGTTATCGATTCCCAAAAAATCAACTCGACCTGATCAAATAGAGAGAATCAGTGAATTTCAAGTGACAAAAATTTTCATGTGAGTTTCTTTCGATTGAAACTCTGATTACAACGAAGCTTTTAATACCAAATAACCAAGACAAAATGCTCAATTTTAAAATCAAAATATGCAAAATAGTAAGGAATTTTCATGTCATTATCTATTCCGTTTGAGATAAGATTAGCTGTTGGAATCTCAACTAAAGCTAAATTCAGGCCTGTTCAGTTCAATTTAATCTGTGGTTCGTCATTTTGCATGCAATAAGACTTATTCCAATCAAAATCCTCTAAAATTTTTCAAGATTTGCATGCTTGAAGTAAATATTTGATACTTTTAACAGTTTGCCCGGCTTTGATCAACAAAAAGACATTAATTTTGCTCTTTAAGTTAAATCGAACCAGTTTTGCACAGTAATGCAAAATAGCCTGACAATACAATTTGAACTTGGAGTTAATCGATTAAAGCTATTGCTTCATCGGTGAACTATATGAATTAATTTGCCTCAAATCAATTTTAGTTACCAACATGATTAATTTTGTGAGACAACAATTGATTAGATCTCATCAGCTGCTTTTATATTATTAATTCACTCATTAAAATCAAACTTTGACGCAAATTTCTTCACTTATTACATTGTTCTTGTTTAATTTAGTCGAGTGAAAGTTCAGCCATTACCAATTTTAGTCATCAAATTTATCAATACAGCTCATCTCGAGTCTTTAATGGCTCAATAATAATAGCCTAATGGTTTAAGTTGAACTTGAGTTTAGTCAAGGCTTTCAAACCCGAACTCACAAATCTTAACCAAATATAACTGACTATCTAGAACATATTAATGGTAAAAACGACTTGATTTGAAGCAATTTTGTCTCATGATTTTATAATGAAACTTTTAAATTTATCTTTCATTTGCTAACCAGTATTAATAGCAATCAATGTGTAACAAATTCATTTTTAAACGCAAAATGTACTTTTAAAAGTAATCAAATTTTGAATTGAAACAATTGCTTTGATTAGAAGTTAATTTGTTTTGAAACACTTGAAAAGCATTTCCTTACAATTTACTTTTTAATATCAAATAATAGTGAACCAACGAAATTATCATTACCAATATAAATGAACTTGATTGTTTACTGGGAATTAATTGTTGTTTTCAAAGTTGCATTGATGATAAATGGATATAAAATGTTAACAATGTTAAACTTGTAATACATGGAAATACAAAGAGAAGAAGTTAATTTTCTTTCCTTAAAAATCTTCTCATCTTGATTACACCTTATTCGGAAAACACCAGAATTTTCATCAACATCACATTCATCTTTGCAAACAAAAAGAGCAAATTGTTTCTTTTACCTTTTCATGATATTAAAGTTGCAAGTTTCTCATAAACAATGTTAATATTATTTATAAACACTTTCATGAAACTGCTAATATCAACTACGGAACTGAAATAATAGTAGGAAATAATAAGATTCATGATATTCAAAGTTTAAGGTTAAACTTTCCTATCAATGATAACCATTGAGAAAAGGTAAGAGTTAAGATTTCATTTTCTTCTCTTTCCTCACAATTTATCATGTTAATTTGAATTGATGATGATTATAATGTTTACAATGAACCTTTAAGTGATGAACAATTGAACAAAGTCTTGAATGAGTGTTGACATGGGAAAAAGGTTGATAAATTGATTAAAATTTTCACCTTTTCAAACTTGAAATTAAAACTTGGAAAGGTTAACTCTTTAAGATTTACTGATTATGTGTGAATAAACTGGTATATGGTATTAATTTATTCACTCGTAATTAGCTTTATTTAATTAACTAGACAAGTTTGATTTTATGAGATGACAGAAACTGATTGTTATCTTTTCAACTTTTTGGTAAATTTTTTTCCAACAATTTTTACTGATTTCATTTAAACAAATTAAATAGCTGAATTGTTGATAGAAGTGTCAGTGGAAGTAATAATTGAGGATTGTCAATCTGCTTTGTCAGAATAGATTGTCGTTTTGTTAGCATTATATCACTTGCTAAGGGCTTGGCTATGGAGGCTTGATTGCAACTTATTATTGGCTTGTCTATTAATTGATATTAATTTGTATCAACACAGTAAAAGCTTTAATCATGTGTGTCGAAGTTAGAAACAAATTGATGGTAAAAAAAGGTAATAAACCAAAATAAATTGTCACCTCAACTATTAACCTGCCTTTGATATAAGACTATTTGTACACAATGGGTTTGATAACATTACAATTTTAACTTGGTAACTGGTAATGATTGCGTTGGATAAAGTTTACTTTTTGATTGTCAATTTGGGTCAGATAATCAACTTAAAATTCAGGGTCAAAAAGTTATCATTATTCACTCTTTTTTGCTATTCTTGAATATACTGGAGTTGTTTGCTTGAAAATCTCAGTCATTTGTTTTTTAACGCTATTTGTTTTGTTTTGTTTTTACGTGTTTTTTACTGGCCTTTTCTTGCTCTTGATTAAAACCTTTGGTTTTATATCTTTTTTTCCTATTATCTATACACAATTGATTCACAATTGACACCTAAGATTAGTGAGGTTTGAAATAAAAAATTGGGGGAAAACGGTCAAATTAGTCAAAACAAGTATATTGACCTTTACATTGTTAACTTGATCAATGATCAATTGTTGATATCTATTCACGCTGTAACCTGAGTTTTTTGTTGATTTTTCAAATTTCAATTCCATATTCACAAATTAAATCGTAACTATAGAAGGCACAATGTTAATTGATTCAATTTTCATTGTAAATTTCATCATTTTAAATCATTAAAGTTTATTTAGTGGGAAAAAACTGTGAAAATAGCTTTAAGCTTATCTAGCGAGCTGCAAAAATGGAGGTTATGTCAGGTTATTCACAGATGATGTCATCTTTGATTTCTTTAGCTTTATCTTTTCTTGATTTTTTTGTTATTCTGAATCATTTTACTAATTATTTTTGATATTGGTGTTGATATTATTATATTTGACGATCTCAAGAATATGTATACATGAGGATAGACTTACCAGAGGAAGACATTTTTTATCCACTTTGATTTTAAAGCTGTTTGATAAACCTTTAAATTGAACTGTAACAATATTCCAGTAAAGTTTTCACCAACATTTTATTACAACACAAAGACAATTTGAAAATGGAAACCAAAATTAAACTTTAAACTATTATTTGGACAACAATTTGGATATCACAGAGATTTAATTGTTATGCTGATGGCTGATACCGTTGATTTTTGTAAATATCGCAAAGTTGAATTAACACTTGTTGCTGATGTCTTGGGAGATGATACACAGAGTAACTTTGATTATCCGTAAAAGTTGGTTTTCATCCAGTTGTTTAAAAAATTATCAAAGATTCCTGGAGATGGTAGAAAATGTAGAAGCCATATTAAACATAACGCGACTTGAATTACTTCTATATTAAGGTTGACTTTGAACTTGAAGTTATTTGTGAAAAGGCAAAACTGGTGAAAGCAAACTTTTGGTGTTTCTGGTGGTGTAACGTTGGAAAGTTGAAATAAAACTGAAACAAAAAAAGTGGTTTGAACAAACAATCAGTTCGAGGTTGATTATTACAGGATCTAAATGGTTTCGATGTTGTCACTGTTGTTTAGTTGAAAAAAGAAGACAAGCAAAATAAGAATGGTAATAATTACAATAAGAATTGATTCAGTGATTCAACTCTCTTTCTCTCTCCCCGTCTCTCTGCGTTCGTGATTCAATAAGCAAATAACTTTATTAACGTTTAACTATTATTGTTGATGTTGTTGTTGACAATAATAATAATGAACGATATCAAGGTGTGACTTAATCTTAACCATATAAACACAAATCAATAACACAAAACATAATTTGAATAGAGAGGGGCAAAAAGAGAGAGAGAGAGAGTTTGATGTGATGATATCTAAATCACTCTTCTTTACTCTCCGTTTCTTGATACTTACTCTCTCTCTCACTACCTAACTTATTCACTCACCTTTCTTCTTTCTTTATTACTTTCTTTTCAACATCATACTTCTTTCTCTCTTCTTTACTTTCACAATTTACCTTTACCTTCTAGTTCAACATTTTTCAGGAAGGGAATATACCTTGAAGGCGGAACAAGAAAATACCAAGAAAGCTGGAAAAAGATGATGATGGAGAAGGAAAAGAAGATAAGAAAGTTGTCGAAAGGCAGATAGACAGGAAAAAAGTAGAGAGTGTTAAAATCCAGTCTAAGGTCATTCACATCAGGTCCACTCACACGTCACTCACATGGTATATTTAAAGGAGCAAAGGAAACCTCATCATCAACTCATCTATCCATTGTCAAAAATATAATATTGTTTTTGTTTTCTTTTATTCTTGCTTCTAATCGTTAATTAGACATCAAACACCTGATAGTTAACACTATAACCAGATATATATTGATGGGTGTATAGCTAATTGACAATTAGCAAATTATAGCAAGTCTCAAGGTCCCGATTGTTGTTGTTTTGCTGTTAGTTTCTGCCGATCTCTCATGCATTAACCAAAGTTGCATTAAATTTGGTTGTTGGCTTAAACTGTAAAGCAAAATACAGAAATCAAATTGTGCAATGTAACAAGTAGACACTTAGTCTTGTTAGTCTAGCAATTTAATCATGAATTTGAATATATTCATTAATCATTCAATAACGATCAACTAAAATTTTGCAAAGCAAATTTGTTTTCTATTTACTTTGTTTTACAAAAAAACAATTTCTGATTGCTTGGCAAAAGTACTCTAAATGTTTCATTCTAGACGCGTACAAGATTATCTGTCACAAATTGTAACAAATACATGGATTTATACCTTGATAATAATCTTTTTCTATTCTGGTCCTCCAGTGATTGATATTATTAATAACAATAATCCATGTTAATTACAATTTCGTGTAACATAAGAATGGTCATTTTTCAAGCCTAAGAATTGCAATTTTCAAGATTGCAATTTTTTCCCATTTCATTCCTTCTTTACCTTCTTCTTCATCATTTTTAAGTTACATGTTTACTTTTTCTCTTTCTCTTTCTTTTTTCTTCTTACCTCTTCAACTTTAGTTCAATTTCTTGTTCAGCCCATCATCTTACCTGAGCTCATCTTCCGCAACATCTAAAGACCAGGCCAACAAGCAAATAATGATAATAATAATGAAAAGATGCTGAGTCTTTCACTGTTGTTTATGCATTGAATCCAATGAAAGTCATCATTGTGGCCAGAAAAGAAGACCGGTTTTTTGAGCAATAAAACGTGGTTACCGTCATGCTGACCTTTTCCAGTTAACTTACACAAGTTCATCGTTATCCAAACTATTTCTCACTCTCGCCATGTTTTCCTTCTCTCTTTTTCTCTCTCCATCATCATCATCATCATCATTTTTTTCTTGCTATTCAAACCCTAAGGAAGAGAGTAGAGACAATTTTTCAATTATTATTACTTTCGATTACATTTTTCTTGTTGTTTTGGGCTTTTCAGGATCATGATGGTCAATTTATAAAATATACAGATGAAATGCTGAATTGAACTAGAAAAAAGGGCAAAAAAACCAACAGCCAGCTCATGTTAATTAAAAGGTTGAATAATGATGATAAGCCTTTTATTGCTCCATTATCTAATATTAAATTGTTATGTTAATTATTGAAATAATGAATCTATCTGTTGAATAATTTGGCAGTAAACATTATTGAATTGTTAATACAACTCCAATCCCTTGTTAAAACCAAATCCGAAGCCAGCGACCAACAAATTATCAAATTACAAAAGCATTTCCTTGTTTACATTTTTGCAAGATGATTTACAACTATTGTTATTTAATTGTTAAGCATAAAACACTTAAAATAATCTCTAGTTTAACAATTAACTCATCGATTGTTAAAATCAATAATAAACGACAAACAAATTCTTTGAAACAATCTTGAAAAATATCTTTCAACTCATGTTTAACCATGTTAGGCCATTCACTTGAAAATCATTCTACTGAGCAACATTGAAATAGTAAACCAGTTAATTGTTATCAACCGATGACAGCTCATTGTCTAATCAATATTTAAATATAATTTCGAGTTATTTTTGCTCTAATAACCTTAAACTTGATCTCTTTAGTTGAAAACATTAAAAGCTTTCCCTTTTCATGTCAAAACAAAAAAGGTTAACAAATTTTGACTGTTTACAGTTACATTGATGTTTGAGTAAAAGTCTGCCTAATTAAAGTAATTCAATTGATTTACCAGCTTTTAATAGTGATATTAATAATAAGAGTGAAAAAATAAGACTCGAAAAATTAGCTCAAAGTGTTGTTTGCTTACAATTTGACTTTTTCTTAATCAAAGATCAACTACCGATTTAGCCTTTAATTGTTATTAAATTGTATACAATATAATTGGTGTAAGTGAAGCAAAAAACAAGCAAAATCAAGATATAAAATTAAAATCTGTTAATATAATAATAGAAGTGATTAAAGTTAAATGAAGGCTGACATTGAATCTCATTGAAAATCAATGTCAACAAAATAATTTCATTTTTAAAGTCAATCATTTTAGATTCAAATTTAAACTCAATTTGCGTGTTTCTCTATTAAAACATCATTACATTGCACTTAACCATTAATCAGCAAATATTATTATGTACATTTCAAACCTTAATCATTATCATTACAAACAATTGACCTGAAAAGATTTTTGATTGTGTTACCCTTTTTTCTTAATATATTTGTCAACTTGAAACACATTGACAACAACAAAAAAGCAAATGTTTACCTTTTGTTTTGTTATTTTAGTTATCAATTAATTAGATACAATCCGTTTATTGTGTTGACATTAATCGATAAATTAAAGGCTAATGACAGTCGATTAATTGGTTAAAACTCTTGGTTTAATAACGTACAAAGAAAGGCATAAAACACTGTTTAAATTAACAAACCAAACCAAATCAAGTTCAACGGTAATGGTAATAATAGAAACACCAATTATGTTCAAATGTAAAGAGCGCGGCTTTCAATTCACTCACTTGTCAGAGATTTATGGTAAATTGAATAATTTGGCGTGTCATTTGTGAAAATATAACTTGTGTCAAATGTAAATCTCGACTTTGATCTAAAATTGTTATTGGATTGATAAGAAACAAGTACATTTACTGGTGCATTAATCAAGACATGATTATCGATGTAACTTAATGATTAGTGAAAATATAGATGATCGCTCCTTTAACAGTTTACTCGTTTCAAGTTTTCAATTTCAAGATCAATTGAACTGAAAGATGAGCCTGAGAATGGAAACAATAGTAAATTAACTTAATTGGAACCGTCAGTGAATATTAATAGAAATATTGACTATTAAAGGGTTTCTCATTGTCCCGTGAAAATGTATATATATTGTCATTAACAATCCAAATACACGACAATTGCCTTTAATTGTTGAGGTTGCCAGAGTTTAAAGTAAAAAGAACCAGTAAACAATACTTAAACATCTTATTATCACTCTCTTTTTGTACGCCATTTGCTTATTTTGATTTTTGTTTTGTTTTCATGCTTTTCTCACTATTATTGGTAAAAAATATTATACAGTTAATTGTTAATCATGTTGATGTTGCAATGAATATCAAAATAAAGGTGTAAACTTGAGTAAATACATTTCATTGAATGTTAAAATTATTAAAGGTCTTCAATAGGCTTTTACCCTGAAACAAGTAAACTGTTGATATATCGTTCTGTTTGGGGTTTTTATCCTCATCTTGATGACAATTAATTGAAATGGCTCAATGATTCTGCAAATGATATTTTACTATTAAAAAAAGACTACATTTGGATGATGATGATGACAAAACGAAAGGGAAAGGTAAAGTTAATGCATCAATTAAACGCTCCTTCATACACTTTACAAGTCAAGTTTAATCATTGTTAAGATCACAACAATGATTAAACTTGACTTTCACTAACAGCTAAATTAACTGTTTGTTAAACTTTGTTTTCCAATTTTTCAACATTCTTGTTTAAATACATTATTGACTGTTCAAGTTGTTTCAAACGCTTGTTGTAGTTTAATCTCATGTTTAGCTTGGGATGGCAATCACACCTTTATAATGTAACTATTATTAACTCATCGATTGTAACATTGTCATAAACTTTATTATTTTTTTCATTAACACAGTATGATCTGCTTTTTTGTTAACTTTATGCATACAAATGTTTGCATTAATCAGGTTCAACCCAATGATAATGAAATGTAAACGATTGTTAAGGATAAGTGTTGACACTTGAGAGAGTTCATGTTGAGTAGCTATTTAACAATCAAGATGAAAACAATTGATTAAGAATGATCCTGAAGCCATGTTAATTTCAATTAAACGCTTTAGTCTGGCTTAACACCAGCAACTTTCCGCAAGGTTGAGACTGTACAGGGATATTAAAGTTCAAATATGATTTTGGTTATGAATTAAATCTACAATATTTAACATGACTAACTTTCATTGTCGAATTGAAACTATTAGATTCATAAATTTGTCTCAATCTTTTGATCACGCTGAGTATTATTGACTATTTGTTGTGGAATTTATTCAAACACCTTCAAATCGAGGTCTAAGCTCTTCCTCAGCTGTAACTTGGGTTTTATTTACAAGCATTTACAAATTGTCTTAAGTTAGAATCGGACGTTGTCGATGAAGCAGAGCCGCAATAAATCCTTCATTTCAATGAATCTTCCACATTATCTTGAGGTTTGATGCATTTCATTTATTTTATACATTGTATCAATGTTTAGATATTAAGATTGATAATCAATGGAAGTGAATAATCTATTCTTTAGCTGATGTTATTGAACAAATTTCTTTAAAAGCCGGAACCTTTTGTATACATTTGTAACCAATGCTTTGATGGCCATAATAATCAACTGCATGCTCAACAAAACGTGTGTTAATGAGTGTGGATTGTGAACCATGTAAGCCAGACAAATCAATGGCTATCTGGTTATTAACGTCTGTTTTAGTTTAACAGCTTGTTAAGTTTAGATGAACAATTCCAAACTTTCCAATTCATCGGATTATCATGTTAATACAGTCGTTTTATAAACTGTTTTGAGATTTTCTGCTGAATTAAATAGTGTCCACCTCGAGTTGAATGTGACCAAATCTGAATTTGCATGGAAAATATTTGCCAGTCATAGTTAAATGTTTCCGTGTATTCAGTAAAATATTGGCTTATCTCGATGAAAGATATGAACATAAAGATCGATGGGTTTCTGCAATCTAAACACCAAAATTCATTTGCAGTTTATTTATGGTCCAGCTGATCCAGTTAACCCAGCACCGTTCGAAGAAATGTATCATAAACTTATTCCAAATCAATATTTTGACAAATTAGATAGTAATATTGGACATTATCCACATTTTGAAGCACCCGAAGAGGTTGTCAAAAGACTAAATCAATTTTTAAAGAAAAAAGGCTTTTAATTTTTTAGAGCTTTCATGTTGCAGATGTGTGAACAATGTATTCAATCGTTTTTTATATCAATTCACATGTTCTGGTCGACAATGGCGAAAAATGAATATCAAGTGGATATTTTACATCAAAAGGTTGAGTATCAGGAATCGTTATACATTCTGTAACACATTTTTCTTTATGGCTAGAACATCTCTTTAGCATTTCGTTGTAGTACCTAATGCCACCTTCCATTAAATTTTTATAATCTGATTGTTTTTCTTTCAAATTCAAGTATTCAGCCGAGTCATAATTTGAGTTTTCAAGGCTAGCTCGTTCCATAAGTTCTGTCATGATCTGTTCCTCCGTTGATAATGGATTTTAAGATTGTCAGGACTGTTCTCAGTTTCAATCTCTTCTGTATCCAAATCCAAAAGCTCAAATTTAATAGACTTAAAATCAATATATTCTAGTAAATTTTGCACTGAAAGAGAAAGAAAATCATCATTAACTGTAAATTTTAATAATTAGCATTTTTAAAAACTTAAACTGATCCATTAATACGCACTCATTGTTTGACCCATGGACAGAATCGGCTGAGCTGTTAAAATTGCATTTTCTAATACAATCAATTCGGGTTCCATTTTTATACCAATCTGCTCGTGAATATCTTCCATTTGCTTCATCTTTCGATTAAACTTCGAAGTTTTTGTTTTAATTTACTCATTTCAGTTCGAGAAGCTTGAGTTTCCTTGGAAAGCAAAGTGATTTTCATATCAAGTTCATGAATTCTGTCAACTTTAGATGTTTCACTAGTTGTAGTTGATGTTTCACTGCAATTGCAATCACTCATACCATCGTAATCAAACATTTTACCATCAGGTTCACTATTGATTGTAGAATTATCATCCATGATAGAAATTAATAAAAAATTATCAAATCAAATTAAAATAACTAAAGCAACTTCAAAACAACTATGGATTAACATAAAAAAGCTTTTTCGAATTGCAATAACTAAAGCAAGTTACGACATCTAGCGAAGCATAAACAAAGCTCATCATCAGAAAGTTAAGACAATAAAATGACACAAATGTATCATAAACTTAAAAAAAGTCCTTTGTTCTTGGAACTTTTTTTGCGCTGAAATTATTCTTGCTTCAATAAAGTATCAGTTGAATATGAGAATTTCAGTTGAACGTTTGAGCTTAAAATAATAAAACGCGAGGAAGAAACTATATTGGCGAGTTTTATCTGATGGCTTATCTCAATTACATGGGGGATAGCAAGGTTTCGAGAAGATTAAGTCTGAAGATCAGTATAAAAATCATGTCTTCATACTGAAAACTTGGCCTCTAATCTCTTTTTTTTAAACTAACGATGACCATTTTGAGCCATTCGAAGACGGTATGGGAAAATCGGGTAAACCTCGAGAACGATCTGGACTATTATTTTCAAAAATTTTCTGTAATGTTCCTGTTTTTTAGGAATTTTTTGTTTTATCTGCTTTACAGTCAAAGTCTATTGATTTGAAAGTGAATTGCTCAATGAACTCAAAATTGGCGAGAAATTAAGATTTGATCATATATAAACTAATTGTAAGATAACCTTTGCAAAAGCCGTATAATTGAGTGATAGACAGTCATTTAAGCAAATCAAATCAATTTAGATGAAATAAAGCTGATGATCAAATTAAGAAATCACAGGAAAGAAGATCTTTACATTGTAAACCAGGTGAGTCAAAAAAAACCTCACCCGTTTTACCTAATTTCAAATAGACACTCAGGTGACCTTGGTCAAAGTGGAACAAGTTTTTGGTTTGTTGACTAAACTATGATGATGATGATGATAAATAAAGAGGAAAACCGTAAGAGTCACGTATAAGATGACAAGTATTTATGAGGTAGAAACGATAGATTAAAAGCAAGTAAATCAAAATGAGAAGCGAAGATGTGTTAAACAATTGACTTATTAGACCTTATTTTTTCAAGAGCAGTCTCAAATTCAGCTGTAAGATAATCAAGTGACAGTTAAATCTCAAATAATTATGTTTACAACTAAAGTAATCATTAACTTGATTGAAAAAATAAACCATGAATATTTAAAAACCGAATATTTAAATTTAATACATTTTTAACCTATGTGCAGTTGAACCAAGCATTATTCATAATTGAAACTCATAGATGGATGGATGTATTGACTTTAACTTAACCATTGAGTCTATCCATCGATGTGATTGATTCATCATCTCAATGACAGCTGGTTAACATTTAATCTTGATTAGTGAAGATGAAAGAGGTTACCTTGCAGGTTAATTGTGTCCTCTTAATTTTCCCAGATTACTAAGATACTTTTGTTGGGCAATATCGTTCTGTTCATGTTTATCTTAAGGTGACCAAGTGAGAAACAAAAAATATTAACCTTTTATAAGCTCAATTTGAAAAGCCTTGATCCATGACCTGGTAACCTTGCTTTTGGGTTGCTTTATTATTGTTAATTGCCATTAACTTGAATCTTAATGAGGAAAAGTCAACCACAAAAAAAGAGAGATAAAGAAAAATATGAAATGTTGAAACCTTGAATAAATATAAATATACTGATGATGAATACACCTTAACCTTGTCAGAATTAACAGCTCCATGATAACTTGTTGTTTTATGACACAAATTTTTGAGCTCCCTAAAAATTAAAAGTGATCATCACTTTCCATCACCATTAACAGCTCCATTATAATCGCTATTATCATCACTTTCACTGGTTTCACTTTCTCCCACTTTTTTGTTGCTGCTCCTGTTGGTATTGGAAATGGTCGACACTAAAAAAGCCATTTCATTAGGTCAGATCTTTTTCTGTAACCTTTATATCCATACATAATACATTCAATTTTTGTCATTTTAAGTCGTGTAGCCACAATTGACTTCATTGTCAATCAATCGAATCAACTTTAAGTCTTTCTGGAAAACAGTTTAATTCATTTTTTGCTTCCATTCTTGTCTTAAACCTGATCTAACGATTTCCTTTCGTGCGCGCGTATTAGTTTTTGTCTATTGTTGGCATTTTTTCATGTTTACTGCGTTAACTTTCAATCTTCAATCCATATTTATGTGAAAAGTTTACAAGTTGAGACAAGGATTAGTTGAATTGGTCAACAATTTTCAACGCTTTCTTAAACCCCACGACGATCGTTTTACATCATGGAAATCAAGGTAATGAAGAATGATGTTTTGTGATAAAGCTTGATAATTATCAATTTTTCCACAGTTAGTACGATTGTTCCCTCTGTTTGTCAACGTCATCCAAATCGTGTGTGTGTGTTACCCCACTGGCTTCAGTTGTCAATCAAGAGTGTTGTCAATCTTCTGTTTTTAATTTGCTTTTTTATTTGTGATATCAATACTTTTATACTGTATTTTGTTTTTTTTTTCGCTTCTCATCAATGTTTTCTTCCACGATCACCCTTTTTAGTTAACATGTTGGATTGTTTTAATGGTCCTTTGTCTCATCATGTTAATTGTTAAATCTATTGATGGTTCAATCGCTTATTTCGAGTCATATGGCTGGCCAAGCTACGGGATAGTTAAACCATTCTGGATGAGACCGTTTTCAGAGTATCCTGCTCGTTCAATTTCTGGTTATTCGAGGAAACATTTTGTCCGTTCAGCGGGAATCATATTAGGCTCAAGTAGCTATTGAATAAATAAAAGTTAAATGCAACAAATATGGAATATTTTACCATATTATATTGCAATATTTATAAAATCATCTGCTCACCTTGAAATTGCTGACCATTATTTAATTTTCATCTTCATTTAGCACAACCCTTTATAGCTAATCTCATGTATTATAATATCGTTAAGATTAATTTATTGACCAAATTTGACTTTATTGGTATATAATGGTAATCAATGTATCCGAGCCATTTTGTAACATTATTGACTAAAATTGCCATCAACTTCACAATTGTTAGTATTTTATATTCTCCTTAGAGTTCCACATACATGTTCATGTATATATAATAAATATTAAATAATTTAAATAATTGCTGCAACATTACAATTTAAGAACTAATGTTTCAAACTCAATGATCAAAGCTGTTATCAAATACATTTGAAACACTTTTTAATCTAATTCATTGTTATTTTTCCTCTTCAATATGAGATAATTAGTTTTAATTATCTGTTTAACCTCACATGAGGTAGACTATTGAGCTTAATCTAGAAAAAAATGATAAACGAAGTAAAGTGTTTAAATCTTATTTTGGCACACAGCAAGATGAAGATACAATACAAATGAACTAGAGAATTCTGAATGAATTGACTCAGCTTTTGAATTATTAGAAAAAATAAAAGTTGACAAAGGTTGATTAAATGACAAAAGTTAGTTTATGTATAACCCAAGAAATTACAATTACAATATTAGAACAATTAAAAAATAGCTAAAGTTGTCTTATTTATCAATTAATTTTTTGTTCTTTGTGAAAATAACAAGCTCATAATGCAACAAAAGTTATGGTAATGATTCTATGAAGAGGATAATAATGATAAAAATTGAATCAGATTGTAGGCCACAATTTTACTTCTATTGGAATGAAAAAAACTTAATTTTCTGCAACTTAACATAATCAACATAAAATAATAAACCGAAGAAAAAAGCAAAATTTCATCAGATTGATTTCTTTCTGACTTAAATCATATAAAACAGGCTTAAAATGATTCAAATAATAAGATAATTATTTTACTCAAGCTAGAAAGCCTTTCTCTAGGATGATTATGACAAGAGAGGATAACTGTTGGACGAAAACATTGTCCTTACTTGGTAACTTGGTGCATTGCATGAGCAAGGTAATCAACATTTTTAGATGAAACCCCAGCAACAGAAATCCTACCATCTTTTGTTAAATAAACACTAAACTCTTTGATAAGTCTTTCAACTTGATCAGATGTCATTCCGGTGTAACAGAACATTCCAATTTGATCAGTAATATGGTCCCATGATCTACTTGATCCTTCGCGTTTTAATCCTTCTTTAAGTTTATGTCTCATGGCAAAAATTCGATCGGACATGACCTTAATGTCGTTTAACCATTGTGACCTAAGAGATGGATCATTTAAAACCGTAGACGCAATACGAGCCCCATGAACTGGTGGATTAGAATACATCGGTCTGATTATAATTTTGAGCTGTGACATTGCTCGCGCTGCTTCGTCTTTGGAGGAACACACCAAGGAGAATGCACCAGTTCTTTCACCATATAAACCCATATTTTTGGCAAATGATTGAGCCAGCGCAACCTGATGACCGTCTTCAATAAATAAACGTAAGGCAAAGGCATCACGAGTTATATCACCAGTAGCAAATCCTTGGTAAGCCATATCGAAGAATGGGAATAGATTCCTGGCTTTGATTACTTTTGACATTTCCTTCCACTGCTCCGGCTGCAAAAATAGAAAAAGAGAAAGTTAACATTTGAGAGAAAGAGGGTGAAAATGAAAATTAGAATATAAAAATATTCACCAAGGAGAAAATGGAGTTGAGATTAAAAATGAAATAAGAGATTAAAGTTTGAAAAACACTAAATAGTCTGATTCATAGCTAATATCGATAGCATGTTAGTATAGAATTACCTTAGGATCAACTCCAGTTGGATTGTGAGCACAGGCATGAAGGAGAACAATTGACTTTTCAGAAACTTTCGCTAAATCTTGTAAAGCACCGGTAAAATCGAATCCACAAGTTTTTGGTTCAAAATACCTGTACTGTTTAACACTGAGACCGGCTCTTTTAAAGATTGGAATATGGTTTCCCCAAGTCGGTGTTGGCATGTAAATCTCTTTCACTCCAGGGAAAAATTGAGCTAAGAAATGAGCTCCAATGGTAAGTGATCCTGTACCGGAGATTCCTTGAACTGTTGCATTCAATCCTTCTTTAATAACGTGGCTGTCTTCACCAAAAGCCAATTTAGCTGCAGATGCACAAAAATCAGGCACGCCAGCAATTCCAGCGTATTCTTTGTCTAAATTTTTGTTATACAGAATTTCTTCAGCTTTCTTAACACAGGGTAAAATAAAAGGTTTACCATCATCGTCACGATAGGCTCCAACTGATAGATTCATCTTTTTATCCGATGGATCCTTCTTAAAAGCTTCAGTAACTCCTAGAATGGCATCCGGTGGGCCCATTTCCACTCCACTCCACCAGCTGAAATACTTGGATGGTAGCGAATTCGGTAAACATAATTTATTTTTACACACTTTAAGGGCAAATAAATTAGCTGATTTACTCAACATGTTAACAAAATTAGCACAAGATTTTCGTTTGTAACAATACAAAAGATAGATTAGATGAGAATGAAAGGTGAAATAAAACAAATTAAATGAAACAACAAATTAACAGATTCTTAACTAGATTTAAATCTAAAATAGAATTAATGACCCAATATGATTTTCAGAGGATTTCAATCTCTTTGCCAAGTCTTAAAATTACAGAGACAAGCGCCATCTTCTGCAATCATACTTTTATTTTCCATAGTTTATTGTTTTGTTTTGATATTATGAATAAATTCTGAGATTGAATATATTGAACAACTTATCAATCGTAATTTATTTAAATTATGAAATATTAAATCATTAATTGCGACCTTCGAACAATCGAATGAAACAACGAAAATAAAATTCATCTTAAAATCGCCATCTATCGGTTCATTTTTTTCAAACCGATAGATTAGTACAACTTTGTATTCCCAGATGGCCGTCAAATTTTTACTCAATTATCTTTTCTTTTTATTCAATTCAACACTCAACTTTTCTCAGTGGACACATTGGTTTAATTATCATTTTGATCTGTCTTGTCATCGTTTATTCGGTCAATTTGGTCGTCAGTCAATCGAAGGTTAGTGTCCATCTTCATCGGTAATGTACAATTTTCCACTCTGATGTTGAAAACAAGTTCAACCATTTTTTTCAACAAACCTTGCCTTTTTCTCTCTTTCGATCTCCCCTCTCCCTTTCTTCCTCTGTTTTCTTTGCCTTTACTGCACAAATCAACCTTTTCTGACTCCTTTTCCTCTCTTTTTTCTCTTTCTATTTTTCTTTTTTGTCTTTCTCCTGTTCTTGCAAACCTTCATCCTCACAGACATCATCAGCAATACATAATACTTCACTGATTTACTTTGGAAAACCGTTTTACTATTACGAATTCTGCTTCACTCAATCGACTTTCATTTTTTTGTTGTTTTAAAGTTTGCTGCTTAAATTCATAGTTATCAATTTACCTTCTCATCTGGGAACTTTAAATAGTAAACAGTATTTAAAAAGAAATGACTTACAGTCGGAATAGAGTTTTCATTGGAGGTATCTCGTCTTCAACATCCAAAGACGAGATTGAAAGAGAGTTTGCTAAATATGGAAGACTCAATTCAGTTTGGGTAGCCCAAAATCCTCCTGGATTTGCTTTTGTTGAATACGAAGATGGTAGAGATGCCCAAGAAGCTGTTAAACAATTAAATGGTACTGCTCTATTTGATGACAACAAAGTAAGTCTCTGTCAATTTTATAAATATCTTTTAATATTTAAATCAAATGCACAGCCCTCGCCATGTTTTTTTTCAGTTGCAACAAACACACAATGTTTCATCTCTTAGCCGCCATTTAATCCACACATTTGCCTCACTCATTCTTGCTCTTTCTCTAATAATTCTTTTTTTACCTTTTTCCTGTTTATCCGCATATATTTTTTTGAATTTGATTACTAAATTTAAAATCTATGTTTAGTTGCCTTTTTATTTTACCTTAGTTCATCTATCAAATTCATAAATCATGGCTTCTTGCTATTTACGGTCTTCTCGTTACGCTATAGCGTTTATTACAGTCATAATATTTCAGTTTATTACAGTATTCAGAATTAGTTGAAATTAATATATTATTAATCTTCTCAAAGGTTCGAGTTGAACACTCTCGAGATCGTCCCTCAGGTCGAGGTAGATCTGACCGGGGCTCAGGACGCACTATAGGTAAGTAAATTTGATTATTTCAGTCACTTTGTTGACGAGTAGTATCATTAACTTTTTATTTACCCTCAGGGTCCCGAGGCCGAGGAGGCTCAGGAGGTGGAAGCTTTGGTCGAGGCGGCGGAAGTAGTTTCCGCAGCTCTCGAGGAGGCGGAAGTTTCCGTGGCGGCTCTAGCAGTGGAAGTTCTAGCCGATACTCTGATTCCCGAAATGGAAGCAGTAGTCGTTACGGCTCTTCCTCTTCTTCTAAAGACAAATATGGGTCCAGTGGAGGTGGATCTTCAAGCTACAGCAGTTATCGTAGCAGATCACCCATAGGTCACAGCAGTTCAAGATACTGATCCTAGTTTTTGCTACAACTTATAAAGCTGAAAAGAATCGAAAAAGGAAAATAGAAAAAAGAAATGCTTTAACGCCCAGTCAAGTGATGGAGGAAAGCTATGAGCTAAAGATCATAGGCAAACTTAAAGAAACAAGCAACCCTTCCCGTCCCAATTAATTTAAATCATACTAAGTTATTTGGGAGTGCCATTTGTTCCCCGTTCTCCCTTCACCTTGCAACCTCTTCAACACTGATTCGCTGACAATGTCTCTTTGTTTCTATCTATTACGCGTTTCTTTTCTCCAAATCCAATTCAATTCAATATCCACTCACACAACCACACATGCAACATATACATACACTAAACAACCGCAACCGCAGCCACAACCACAACCACATACAAGCAAAAAACACCTCTTTTTCTCTTTCTTTTCCTTCATATTATATTCTTCTCACGACTTTTGTGACTGGATTCTAAGTGTAGACACGATTTCGTTCATCGTATCATCATTCAATGGGCAAGCTTACAAGCAATCAAAGCAAAGCAAAGAACAAAGGTCCATCTGAAAGGAGCTATTTAACCATCTTACTCTAAATATTGATTTCACTTGAGTGATTCTAGGTATCCAAAAAGTAACAAAATATCCATGATTTCCCTCTTCAATCAAACAATCATACAATTATATACACATTCAAAAAAAACTTCAAACGCAATTGGAAACAATATCATTTACCTATCTCTCATTTTACCGTCTCTCCATTTCCTTCAAAATCAATCAAAATATGATTCAATGATTCGCATCTGCATGGATTTATTCACGACTTTTAATTCAATCCAATAAATACACACACACAAACACACTTCTACAATCAATCAGAAACAATCAACCAGATGAATTTGCCGGTCTAATCGTCGTCTAAACTCATTGATTGGTGTTCGTCATTTTTCCCATTCATTTCTATTTATCAATCTTCTATTCTAATTATCGCAAAAAAACTTCGAATCAGGTTTCCTATTGAGATCAGAATTGATTGAAGCAATCTAAGTTAATATCGAGTTCCCTGATTCAGTGTGATATTCAATCTCTCCAATGCCTTCAATCTCGTTAAGACTTTCTTCAATCAATCTCGAGCAGATACTCACTCCTTAAATTAATCTTCAGACGAGAAATATCAATTTCAATCTCTAATGCACACTTAATCAAGATGCATAGACAATTAAAGTGACCATTTTTACCCATCTCTTTTCTAATCAACAAGCTATAACAATCAGTAACTGTGATATACACAATCTATAATCATTTGGATTCAGATGCACAGACAACTATTTATTGAATATTAAACAAAAATTAATTTTCGCTAATAATAGCCAATTAAGGAGAATTGCCCTCTATAAATCAAATCAATTAATTAATTACTTAAAGACAGCAATGATAAATTTAAGAATCACTCTTACTCAACTGAACCTCGCTTTCTGGTTGTTGGTTGTTTCATTCACGAGTCCATTAATTAAATCTTCAGTAAGTCACAAAGGCTTTAAAAATTCAAGTTTATGGATTAATCACTAGAAATTTCATTAACTCGCTCTCATCAATAATGAATTGGAAATGGTGATTGCTGTTAATTAGAACAATTAGTTTCATTGAAAGGTTTATTTCTCGACTAATCCGTGGTTTTAATTCCCAGGGTAAGCCATTATCATTTTTTATTTTCATTTTACTTTTATTTTTCCTTTAACAATCAATGCAAACTAAAATTTTTCTGCTAACTATTCATGCTGTAACCATGATTTTTTGAGGTCTATGCGATTATGAAAATGATATCATGTTACTCCATCAGTTTTGAAAACCAGATTTCATTTTTGATTCAACTCAAAGACAAACCTATTCTGCACATGTTGAGAATCTTAATGCTTTACCAATTGCAGTTTAAAAATTGATATTTTCTGATAATCTGACTGTTGTTTATTCAATAATAGCAGGATCTTAATGTAAATGTGGCAATTAATTACTAATACAAAAAGAGACATAAAGAAAATAAAGTCGACAGAGGAAGACACAAAGAAATGAGAGAAAGAGAGAGAGAAAGAAAGAGAGAAAGAAAGAGAGAGAAGAGAGTCTGCTTTGAGTTGTTGTATTTTCCGACTTTCTGATTCGTCTCTCTCTGAACTGTGCTGTTCAAATCCAAACTGTGAATGTAAATTGTTTTCTTTCTTGATTGTTTCTTTTCTATCAGTCCATTGATTTTTTATTTCATCTTATTAGTCTTAAATTAAAATTGTTTTCGTTAACAGCCACCAGCAATTTGAATTAGTTTGTTCTTTATGCATTGCTGTTGTCACTACTTTTAATATCAAGTCTGGAGCTCATTAAATTCAGAGAGGAATGGTTGATTTGAGGAGGTATGTTATGCTTTCACATGTAATCCTGCCATTATTATTTTCAGGTATTGTAATTACACTTAATTAGGGAAAAATTTATCTTTTCGTGTTGTCAATTGTTGATTTGGATTCTCTAGTAATTGGTTCGCTCAATGCCAGCTGTCAAATATGTTTTCTTTGATTTGATATTTTGCCAAATCTACAAAGATTAGCTGCTCATGCTTCTTCTTCATCACTCTGACACTGAATATTTTGGTAGTTTTAGTTAATTCATCTTTGTTGTATTTTAGTCCAATCTAACTAATTTCGTTTTCTATTTCTTCTTACAGATTCGATATTTATCGAAAAATACCTAAAGATTTGAAGGAAGATCCTACAAATACTGGAGCAATAATATCACTATGTTGCTGTTTCTTCATAAGCTTCCTATTCTTCTCCGAACTCTTTGCATATCTTTCCCTGGAAGTGTAAGTCGGTCTATGTTTTCTCTCCGTTTCTTGTGCAGTGACCTTTGTTATCTCCTTTTGATGGTGATCACAAAAAGTGTTGACGATGATTTCACCGACTAATTCTATCGCAATGTGGTCATCTAACCGAAACAATCTATTTTTTCTTCTCAGAAAACTTGTCACTTCGCTCACTCATCCTCCTTTTTTATCTTTTTTATACAGTGTCAGTGAACTTTTTGTTGAAAGCTCAGAAAATGATTCCAATGAAAAAATTGCCGTGCAATTGAATATTACTCTTCCAAAGCTTTCATGCTCTGGTATGTTTTTCATTTTAATGTTGAAATGTAAATATGATTTTCATTGTATATTTTTCATTTTAGCTGTCGGTTTGGATATTCAAGATGATATGGGACGACATGAGGTAATTACAAGTACATGCATCAGCGAAGAACCACACCATTTTAATTACGATTTTGTGCAACTCTAGGCATATTCTTTAGATGGCTACAATTTTCAATGACTTATAGCCTAATCATATTCAACACTTTTCCATTATTACATATTGAGTTTACTTACCGGTTACAGATGTTAATCAGCAAAGTTTTATTGTCATGAAATTATGAAATAACAAACAGTTCATTTTGCATCTTTAGTTTATAATAAGCTGTAAAGAATCTATTTCAATATTAATTTGAAAATTCTTTCTATCACAGCATCATTAATCAAATTTTATCCATTTCTGTATTCTATAATAGGTTGGATTTGTTGAGAATACCAACAAAATTGTTTTGAACGAGGGTAAAGGATGTAGATTTGAAGGAAAATTCTATATCAATAAAGTTCCCGGTAATTTCCATGTATCAACACATTCCGCTGCTAATCAACCAACTGATATTGACATGAGCCATTTTATTGATGAACTTATGTTTGGTGACGATGTTAGCCAACTTGGTCTAACTGGTGGTTTCAATACACTCCGTGGCAAGGACAAAACAAATGTACAAGGTAATCTTTGGAGAAAATACGGCAAATAAATTCAATCATGTTTACACTTTTGCTAAATAATTTTTCTCTTCTATTCTATCTTTAGCTATCGAATCTCATGAATATCATATGAAAATAGTGCCTACAATCTATGAGGACAACAAAGGAACCAAATTGCAATCTTTTCAATATACATCTGCATACAAAAGCTTCTTATCCTTCCATCACACTGGGCGCATGATGCCTGCTATCTGGTTCCGTTATGATCTGAACCCAATCACTGTTAAATATAGTAGAAGGCGAAAACCCTTCTATACTTTTCTAACCTCAGTATGTGCCATTATTGGAGGCACATGCACAGTCGCGAGTCTCATTTATTCAATAATTTTTACAACCTCTAAATACTTTCGAAAACACGAAATTGGAAAACTGAGCTAGTCTTAAATATTTTTATTACATCTTATAATTTTGTGATATATTCAATGAAAGTTTGTTTTAACATCACTATGTTCATTATTTAACGTTATTTTTCTTAAAATTAGCTTATAATGACCACAGCTTTCCGTCTGATTAAGCTATCAATCATATCAACTGTTACTGAATTGTGGAGCTCAATCGACTAATGAACAAGTAGATCAGCACTTTTTATGCGTCAGACTTAGATACACAAATGGCGGAAGTAAACATATTTATAAATAAATTCAATGTATCAATAATAGCAACAACTGTTCAGTAATATCAACTTAAATTTACGCGACTAAACATAAACTCGAGGGCATAATATTAATACTCATTAATTAACCTAGCGGAGAAACAAAAATATAGAAACAATTCTTTTACGATCGAAAATCTCCCGAAAAAGAAACACCTCTCATTTAATGTCAACTCTAACAATAATAATGCATTTATTAGAGTTGAATTGAATAGAGGCTATAGAGAGTATACAAAAGTTTATTGTTTTATCATTACAAAGTGTAATTCTGACAACATATTTAGTGTTGGATAGGTTTTATAGTTTTTTCTACAGTTAATGTTCCAATAGATCGGTTTCAATATTTGTTCATCTTGTATTTTATGAATATTAACTACATTCAAGATTGATTTACTCATGTAATTACCTAGATTTTAAGTTATCACCATGATTACGAGATAACAAAACTCTAGCAAATGGCCTTGCTGTTTGAGCGGCACTGAACTCATAAATACTTACCATGTTTCCGTGGCAATGGAAAATGATAAAGAAAAGAAGATAACAAATGATAGGTAAACTTAACATGTTCAAGAGGTGCAATAGGATGAAAAAGTTGCAAAAAAAAGAGTAAATGTATATTGAAAAGCCAGAATCAAAGGATCAAGCAAGCGAATCAAGCATTTTCTGATGAATGGAATATGAATGAAAAGAAAATGTAGTCAATTTTCAAAAGTTAGATTCAAATTATCCAAATGAGCTTCAAATTACAAAAATATTGTCATGCGATTAGGGAAAACAAGGATCAAAAGGAAATGCATAAATCCTACCCGTTAATATAAAGATAAATGGAAACACGAAGATATTCAGAAAAACTTTTGTATTGAATTATAAATATGAAAGATGGTGTTTGGAAACGATTAGATTTGATTAGAACATTTGTGAAACATTGGAAACAGTGAAGAAACTAATAGATCAATTGATATTCGTCTTATAACGATTATGGTTAGTTATTAGGAAATTATTTATAAAAGAAATTAACAAAATTGAGTTAGTTTACGAAATAGGCAGAAGACAAATTTTTTGATGGGTTTTTACTATTTTAATTAATTAAATACGTATGTATTTGGTGTCACTGGTGATTTTATTTCACTATGATGCTGTTATTGGCTTCTTCATAGGCTTTCATAAAGCTCGAACCACTATAAATTATCTCCACGACTTAATGATGAAGTACCTCTCCTTTTCTTGAGATAAAAAATGACACCAACAACAACTATAGTAATGACCACGAGAGCTCCGCAAGTAGCACCAACCACAATGGGAATACCATTTGAACAATGCCAAAATAGATGGTAGTCACCACAATCGTCTTTTGATTCAGTGTAATAAAGTGTCTTCTGGGTTTGTGGATCAAGGTAGGTTTCCTTGCCTTTCGCATCACAATAAGTTGGTACTATATCGAAGAAACAATCCAAGGCTTCTTGAATAGCGCAGCAGAAATTTTTCTCATTTCCTCCATTGCTCCACTTTGACGCTGCTTTGTCGTAACAAACCTTTGTTTTTTCCTTAATTTCGGGTTTACAGGCATTTGGATCATGTATTGGGCTCATTACTAGAACAAGAGGGTTCCAGAATGATTCCCATGGCCTTAATTGATACAAATTTTCATACTTTTGTGTTTCTACTTGTTGTAGCAAAGAACCGCTATTACTTTGACTTGATGATGATGAGGAGGAGGAAGACGTTGAATCCAAACAAACCACAAAAGATCCACTGAGAAGAAGAATTAAACAATAATAATTCACAATGACCATGGTTGAAGATGTCAATCTAGTTAAATTGAAGGGCATTTTTGACACAAACTTAGTCATCTTGGGTTTTGTCAGAAAACTCTGATTTCAGATGAAACAATTATTCCAATAAACTAATGGCGAAGTTAATATATATTAATGTGGAAGCCCTTTTCGGATTATCAACCAACTCGGTCAGAAGTAAACAATAGAATCAATCACAATTAAAAATGTTAAATTACTTGAATTTCACGAAGCATTAAAAGAAACTGTATTAGTTGCTTATCAGAAATAAAAGTCTTTAGGTAATATTTAGAAGACTTTCACACCGTCTCTCTGTCTCTATCTGTCTTGGTTGTACTAACTGTTTGTTTCTGTTAACTGCTGAATTGATGTTATTAAGGAGATTTGTCGATTTAATCTTAACTCGATCTCATTTCATCTTCCTTTGTAATTAGAATCAGCAATCGTAATTGTCGCAATCATCTAAGAGAAAGAGAAAACATGAGAAGGCTGAACAAGAGAAGAAAAGAGGAGGGAAAATGGCATGAGAAACCAGAAATTTTTCAACCGTCGATGTAATGTTTAACCAGGTTCTAATCAATTTACTCACTTCAAACACTCACAGGTAAAAGTTAGTAAAGATGATAAAGATGATAAACTGTGAAGAGAAATTAAGATTTGTTTATGGAAATTGAAAGTGACAAAGAGAAGGAGAAAAATAAAAAAAGTAAATTGTTTTGGGAGGAGAAATGATTGAAAGGAAATGATGAAGATGTTAAAATGTGGATTTACAGTTTCCTCAATTTGTACCCAAATGTGATGGTGATTCTGATGGTGATGTCAAGATTTAACTAATCCGTGGTTAATTGTTTAACCGGATGCTCGGCTCAGTTGATAAAATATATTTTTATTTTCCCTGTAACCCTGAATACGCTTTTTATTATTCATTCTTGTTCACACTTTATTTACATAACAACATTCATAGCTGTAGACATAAAAAACTATCACTTTTATATTCTACATCTATAAACCAGTTTAACATTAATCTTGCCCATAATTTTAATTCAACAGTTTGCTCAATGGATCAATATAAGTCACAATTAAGGTTTACAAAGTGGATTAAAGCTTCTATGGTTCAGAGGAAATGAAATTAAACCACAATAAACTCAGCTTATCTCTATTTACCTCACAATTTGATTAGCTTTTCCCATTGAAATAATCATTATTATGCTCTTTCATAAATAAGTCTTGATCATTGTTGTTTACTTCGATAAGCTTCATTAGTAATCACTCTTCTTGATTTCAAGTTGTTCATTAATTATCTTATTTTTTGCTCGATTTACATTTGTAGTTGAACCTGTAAATGAATTGATTGTAACTCCGTTGATGTTGTTTAGTCAAAATGATCAGTGGATTCAGTGGATTGACTAGTTTCATTGTAACGTTGAAAACAATGACATAAAGGTTGATTAACATGTCTGCTTGTGAATTTCAATTCACGCAAAAAACAATTTAGTTATTCATCAATTGTTAAATTCGTTGTCATTATAATTGTTTTTAGTCTTTCATCAACTTGATTACCCATAATTTCAGGCTGAACTTGAGTTGTCGTAGACAACTTTTGACCAAAACAATAATAAAAATAAGTGATTACTAGGATTATCTTATCATTATCATTGAAGTCAATATAACAATTTTATTATTCAATTTATCCTTGACTAGTTAATTGTGTAAAATTAACCATAAAAATTGAACATTTTAGTTGCAAGATTAGCTAAACTAATTGAAATGGTAATCATTTGCCAATGATTTTTGTTAATCAGGTTGATTTTATTTTTCATATTTAATGGTTTCTACTTTGAGCTTTTCATAGCTCCATTTGACTTGATTGATTGAAATTTTTAAGGTTTAAATTGATTCAGTACAGAAAAATATTATTGTTCAGTTTGTAATTAGCGAAGAAACCAGTTACATTTGTAATTAAAGATTAAATCGGCGGATATTTGAAAAAGTGAATTGCTTTGGCTTTAACATCAGCAACATTATTCAGTTGGTTAAACTTGAGAGAATGAATCATGCCTTTATCGATATTTATATAGATATCAAATGATATGATTCACGGCAATCAATGATAATAATTTGACTCACGATTTAAGATGATACGGAACACAATAACAAGAAGTCATTTATTGAAATCATATCTCAAAGAATGTTTCAACTGTTTTTCCAAAATCTTGAAGTTGCTGAATAACATGTAACTCTGTGATCTTTCTGGGATTGCAAGCTTTGTGATTTTTTATGGTGGTCATAACTATTTGTTGGCTTGTATCTCGAACTTTTTTAATTTCGATATCAATTTTGTTGCAAGATTAATTGTGATTCAAAAATTATGAGTTTTATCTGTTGGAATAGCAAATGATCTTTTCAAAATCTGTTCAAATAAAAATTGAAAATTGAAAAGTAACTTTCATTAAATGTCTTTGAACTGTATCTTTGTTCAATCGTTCAGTGTAAATGTGCTATTCCAGTTAATCATGTCATTAAATTATTCACTTAATTTACTTCAAATTGTTGTTTTTATACAGTCTGGCAGATGGAGTTAGGATAGCATTTTTCGTAAAATATTCGAAATATTGGGTGGCGCCTTAAAAAACCCAAAAAAAACTCGAAAAAGCTTTCTTATGTTAATCCATAGTTGTTTTGAAGTTGTTTTAGTTTTAATTTGATTTTGATTTGATAATTTTTTTATTAATTTCTATCATGGATGATAATTCTACAATCAATAGTGAACCTGATGGTAAAATGTTTGATTATGATGGTATGAGTGATTGCAATTGCAGTGAAACATCAACTACAACTAGTGAAACATCTAAAGTTGACAGAATTCATGAACTTGATATGAAAATCACTTTGCTTTCCAAGGAAACTCAAGCTTCTCGAACTGAAATGAGTAAATTAAAACAAAAACTTCGAAGTTTAATCGAAAGATGTAAGCAAATGGAAGATATTCATGAGCAGATTGGTATAAAAATGGAACCCAAATTAATTGTATTAGAAAATGCAATTTTAACAGCTCAGCCGATTCTGTCCATGGGTCAAACAATGTGTGAGTATTAATGGATCAGTTTAAGTTTTTAAAATTGTTATTATTAAAATTTACAATTAATGATGTTTTTATTTCTCTTTCAGTGCAAAATTTACTAGAATATATTGATTTTAAGTCTATTAAATTTGAGCTTTTGGATTTGGATACAGAAGAGATGGAAACTGAGAACAGTCCTGACAATCTTAAAATCCATTATCCAACGGAGGAACAGATCATGACAGAACTTATGGAACGAGCTAGCCTTGAAAACTCAAATTATGACTCGGCTGAATACGCGAATTTGAAAGAAAAACAATCAGATTATAAAAATTTAATGGAAGGTGGCATTAGGTACTACAACGAAATGCTAAAGAGATGTTCTAGCCCTAAAGAAAAATGTGTTACAGAATGCATAACAATTCCTGATACTCAACCTTTTGATGTAGATTTTTGATCACAATATCATTAGATTCAGCAAATAATACAAAATGATCTTTCATATTCTTACGGTTTTCAAAAATGTTTAATAAAACGTTTACGTGCGTAAAATATTTATTTCATATTCATTTTTCGCCATTATCGACCAGAATATGTGAATTGGTATAAAAAAATCGACTGAATACATGGGTCACACATCTGCAACATGAAAGCTCTAAAAAATTAAAAGCCTTTTTTCTTTAAAAATTGATTTAGTCTTTTGACAACCTCTTCGGGTGCTTCAAAATGTGGATAATGTCCAATATTACTATCTAATTTGTCGAAATATTGATTTGGAATAAGTTTATGATACATTTCCTCGAACGGTGCTGGGTTAACTGGATCAGCTGGACCATAAATAAACTGCAAAGGAATTTTGGTGTTTTTTATTGCAGAAACCCATCGATCTTCATGTTCATATCTTTCATCGAGATAAGCCAATATTTCACCAAATACTCGATATCCATGATTTTGCCTAACAATTGCCCAGAAATCATAAAATTCGGACATCGTTGGGCTAGTTCCACTTCCAAATACTCTATTCAAATTGATAGCGAAAGTGTATTTGTTATTCAGCTTGCCGAGAAGAAATCCTATCACAGGGAGATGAAGAAGCTATGAATAAAAAAGAGAGCATGAATTTTGAGTTTATTCATGGCAAAATTAGATAATTTATCATAACCTACTCTTTGAATTAACAGAGGTGAATGGATAGCTGGAAAAATTCCTCCATTCATCAGTGAGACACTTTTAATTGGAAGCTGCAGACCATCCTCTCTGAAATAGAGTTAAAATGAGTTTCAAAATTAGATTAAAAAATCTCAAATCTAACGATAAAACTTCAGAACTATCGACCAATCAACTAACTTTATGCGAGCAAGTAATTCTTGAGTTACAGTATCACCATAGTCATGAGCTAAGAGATGAAACGCATCCACTTTGATATGGTTAAGAACAGCTTGTACAATATCTGCTTGTTCCATGATTGAGTAGGAATGTAAAGTCTAAAATTAAAAAAATAAGAAATGTCAATCATAACTGGAAGTAATCACAATGGCCACAGGTTGGACATCAGAAACATGAGAGCTTAAGGTTAAGAGCTGAAAACTTCAATGGTTAAATTGATATTACCGGTTTATCACTGTAACCCATTCCTAGAAAGTCAATGAAGATTATTCTATCAAAACTTTTAATTAGATATGGATATGCTTTGAAATAATCAAAACTTGAGGTTGGAAAACCATGAAGACATACTAAGGTCTTAGTTCCATTGTTGATCTGTTTGTCTAAAAAAGATAGCGGAACAAATAAATCTAATTAGTATTAATGCAAGTAATCTCGATCTGAAAGCTTACCGATGTAAAAAATATTAAATTTCTTATGAGCTAAAAATGATCCCCATGTTTTCCATTGATACATTATCGGTGATACTGGAGGCACAGGATAATTAGAGAAAATGGTGTACCCAATAGCAATCAAGGCTACTATAATGGAGGTAACTTTTGTAAATAGTTCCATTTTTGATGTTTAATTAATTATTTGTAAACATTAAAAATAAATAAATGCTTTTACAAGTGAACGTCAACAGATGACTTGGATGTTTTGAAAACTTGTCACTACAGACAAAATAAACAAAATTATAGAATGCTCAAAGCTAGGAAATTGGAAATTATTGAACTTGTAGAAAATGGATTCATTTTAAGAATTACTTGACATTGATTTAAAATGTAATTATAACTAAATCACAATCATTTGAAAAAAATTATAATTTGATAAAGAAACAAGAAAATTAAAAGTTCAAGTTACAGACCCACTGTTTACAAGTGTTGAGTCAAAGCGCGCCAGATTCAATTATCCAACCCTGCTCTTTTTGCCTGTTAACTGAACAGTATTTAATTAGCTTAATGATGGATCATTAATTGACTTATTAGCTTTTTTAATGTGTCTATCTAATAATTAGAAGAAAATTTTGCTTTATTCAGGATAAGATGGACGCTTGAATAGGCAACTAATGAAATTAATGGGCTTAATTTAATGAATATACTGCAATGTTTAAAGATTAAATAAATCTCACACATGAATATAAATTTGGCAAGAATTTCCTTTCTTCTATCGATTGTTCAATAATTAACTAAATTTCAACATCATCATTGGGAATAAATCTTAATCATTGGTGTGAGGGGATTTATGTTATTGTATAAAGGGAAAATACATTATTTTTTTCTTCATATTTTGTAATTTCATTTCATCAACTATTAACCATTCGGTATTTAAAGCAAACTGTATCTAAACACAGAGTAAAATTGTCAAATACATTGACACTTCTTACTCGACTATCAGTTCTCATCAAATTTATATTTTGATTGTCGTTGTTCGAAATTATCTCATTCCTAAAATCAACATGAAATTATGGTTAATTTCTCAATCAGTTTGAGTACAGTAATTAGTATTATTATTATGAAACAATCAATTTGTTTCAATCTCAATGTACTCTATTAATATTAAAGCAGAAAAAGGATGGATAAATTGAATTATATCAACATATCTTAATTTAATTATTTACTGAGGTGAGACAAAAAACAACTTGATTATATTACATGATAAAAATTAATAATATTGTTTTATACGCATTTTTTGTTTAACAGTTTATGTTTTTTAATTTTTGTTATTCTTTAGATTCAGACTTTTGCAAATCAGCCTGTATCAGTGAGGAAGGATGAGGATGAACTTGATTGTTTGATTGGCTCGGTGTTGATGATGGTTGTGATATTGATGGTAATGGTTCCTTATTAACATCATTGGTCACTTGGTTTCCATTATTATTACCATCATTATTATCATTATTATTAATACTATTAACAACATTTTGTCCTTTTAATAATCCATTAGGCATAGTTGACCGATTGTTTGGATGATGATGAGAAGAGGGATTACGACGACGTTGAGAAGAAGAGGCATGTTTATTGTGCTGATTGACATCTTCGTGAGATTGATGATGCTGACTGCTTTCAGAAGGTTCATCCCAAGCATGGTCATTGCCCAAGAAACCACGAAAAAGATCGATTGGCAGAGGAAATACAATTGTCGAGTTTTTCTCAGCCGCAATTGAATTGAGGGTTTGAAGGTAGCGAAGTTGTAATGCTGCTGGTGAACCATGAATTACATCCGCTGCTTCCTTTAATGCTCGAGAGGCTCTGTAATAATTATGCGGAAAGAGAGATAAAATTAGATCTCAATTAAACTAAATTAGAAAAATCAAATCAACCAAATGCATATGTTTTGGGTAAACGATAAACTTGAATTTTTTCATCCTTTCCCTTCATCCAATATCAATTATCCAGTTTACTTGTTAAATTTTCGTCTCTTGATTACTCGGATGATATAATTTACATGAACTTTTGCCTCATACCCAAAGTTTGATAGATAATTTGTTTGGTAAATAAGATAATTGAATTGGTTAAACATGTTTACCTTTGTTCACCTTCAGCAGCAATCACTTTAGCTCGAGCTTCTCGAGCAGCCTCTGCCTCAGTTGCCATGGCACGTTGAAGTTGCACTGGAAGACGAGCATCTTTACTGTTTAAACAGAGTGATGATAATGATGATGATGAAACCCAGATGAAATAGTCATGTAAAAAGAGAAGATAAGAAAAACATGAAACAATGGGAATCAATAACTGTTTTGTTATCCTTTCTGTCAATCAACTTCTCAGTCAAGTCTCACCATGGGACTGAAACTCGCAATAAATCTATTGGATTTTGCTATTTTCTTGCTACTGAAAGATGTAAAGCAAGATTGTTGATTATTATTGAGATCACAAGGATTAACCAGCCATGCAGAAGGCTAATTTGAATGAATTGGTAACTCGTAAGTTTGTGGTAAAAGGTTTGAAAGCAAAAAAATTTCGAAAGGAAAGTGAAAGAAAAAATATTCAACCGAGTGAAACCGATGCAAAAAATCTGAGAAACTAAGAATAATACCATGGAATGAATGAAGAAATGGAAAGAGAGAGAGAGAGAGAACGAGAAAAGAATGGAATAAGCAAAGACTGTTCAGAATATTCTTTGGAGCTCATAGAAGGTGCAAAAAAACATCACTATTCATCAATTAACATGGATGGATAGTTGAAAGACATTCTAGAATGAAAACAACTGGCATACAAAAAAGCAAAGGATGAAGATGAAAAAGTGGGAAAATTTTGGTTCAATTGATGCTAATATCTGGAAAGTTTGCAATGTCAATGTTTTCACATTTGGCTGTAATGTTTTTCAAGTTCAGCTGATGAAGATAGATTTGGTTTTCATATATATTATGATTATGATAAGTAAGTCCATAAGTTGCGGAGGAATGAACAGGAATGAAAAGACGTGAAGAGAAAGAAGAGAGGAAAGATGTAATATTTGGATAAATATAAATCCAGCTGATGAAGCATTTCTCATATTATCTATTATCACTTGAACGATTGGACGCAAATCTTATAAACTATGTATAACATCATCATGATAATCTATTGGTATTATCTGACTCAATGAAATGCCAAGAAAATTGGACAAGTCAAATGAGTGAAGAAGAAAGATGATAGAATCAATAGAAAGGTAAATTAAATCAACTGATAAATAAGGTAAATTATCTCATCCTCTTTAAGAACCCTTTTCTACCTTCCAAATGATTACTCAATTTTATCGCCACAGATTTATATAACATATGATCATCATTTTTCTGCCAAACCATGTCCAGTTAACGTCATAACTATTATATTATCATTGATTTTTTGTTCATCCTTCCTTTAGATTACTTGAATATCTTTGTAACTTTCTTGATATCAGTACTGGTTTTGGGTAAATAATGATAGATTAAATATTCATCTGTAGGTAAATTTTGCCAAGTCGAGTATTTCTTGATTCCATGGATTAAAGTGAATCACTTTTTTCCCTCTGCTTTGAAGTTTAATTTTGTGAATCCTGGAAATTATACTAAAGCTAATCTTGCTTGACATAATGACAGTCTAGATGACATTTTGTTTCATCACAATGACCATTTCAATCTTTTTTGCTTTATGATGATAATAGTAACCAGAATATAACTAAATCAGCTGCAATTTGTTGAAACCATAGAGAGTCTGGTTTACTAGATTCAGTCCAATTTAAACCGGATAAATACCAATCAACAGCAGGAAACGCAATTCCAACAATGATCAGGATAAACATTGAAATATAAAAGATGGTGGAGTAGAAGTTTATCAATTGAGAAGAAAAAAGAATGAATGAAGAAAAAAATGCCTATCATGGTGAAAGATGATGAAGATGATGATAGAAGCAAACATGATCCGAGTTATTGTGCTACTTATTTTACACAATTAATAATTTCAAAACAGAAGCAAGTTGGCCGCTATACAAAAAAACTCTAAGTCGTTCAAATTATCTAAAGATCTCGAGACAATCAACTTAATTATTTTCTTGCCATTCGAAAATTTCAAGAACAAGAATTTTGCTTTTTCAACAACAAACTTTTTCTCCATAGAAGATAATCTTTTTTCACATCTGCAATTTTTCTTTATGAAACTTATCAGATATTCAAGAATATTTTAATTAAAATTAACCAATTTTTAGTTTTGTGATCAGGAAACTGAGTAAACAGAAAATTTTAGAAATAAAACTAAAAAATGAAAAATTATCCTGATTTATTAACATCACAACAACATGGAAATTGAAGTTACTAAAGGCCGGATCAAAGTAATCAATGAAATACTGTGGTTAGGCAAAGTTGAAGAAATATAAGAAACATTCATAAAAGATAAACCACTTGATTTTTAACGACTACTTTTAGTATTATATTTATTTTGTGTCAAAATTTGATTTTTTATCAGTATTCAATATTTTTCACAAACTTTGAAATAAAAGTATCATTTAGATTCTTTCTAAATCTGTTCTTTGATTCTTGAAAAATAAATATTGAAAAAGTTATCATAAAACTCAAGAGATCTTAAATCTTTTCCCAAAACTAGTATAGCAACAACAGATTGTATGAAATTCAATTAATAAAGAACAACCAGACAAACGAAGAGAACGCTAAAACCACGAATGCACCTAGTCGCAATTAAATGTTAATATCAGTATCAGTCATTGCATTATCAGTCTCTGAGCCTTGTCAATGAAATGTTATGAATTAATAAAAAATATGATTTTCTCCATTCTAGTCCATATCTGACTTTATCCTTGCTTGTGCACTGACAAGTTGAAAACATGTTGATTGAAATTCCAACTCACATTTCAACTCTTTCAACTTTAACTCCCCACGGATCAGTTGCTTCATCCAGGCTACTTTGCATAATATGGCTTATCGATTCTCTTTCAGATAATATTTCGGACAAATTTTTGGTACCAAGGACATTACGAAGGGTTGTGGCTGCCAATAAACGAGTTGATCGTCCATAATCTTCAACATTTGACACTGCAATGGTTGCATTACTTATACGATAATAGACTACAGCGTCAACAGCCACCGTTACTGAATCTTTGGACAAAATCTGAAATGAACAAAATGGAAATAAAAGCATTTTAGTCAATAAATATCAAATAAAGTGGTTCATAATAAAAGGTTTAGTGAATGTTGAAAAATTCAATAATTCACATTTTAAAATTCTAAAAATGAATAAGTTCATGATCTTTATCATTTTGTTGTTATTTTCTCATTCTTTTGCCATCCTCTTGATAATACCTTTTAGACTAATATTTTCAGGTTTATTGATTTTGTTTAAAAGGGAGTTACCATCATTATTCATCATTCAAAACTGATTTAGCATAGTTCATAATCATCTAGAATAGCCGAGAAAGTACATGTAGATGGTAAGTCCTGGAAACAATGGTAAAATATTGCGAAAAGTCCATCAACATATCACAATTGACATAATATGATCAATTAAGACAGAGAAATTACATTAAATAAACAATTGAAAACAGTTCTAGATTAAGAAATGTAAATTAAAATAGTTAAGTACTATACAGTCTACAGTTAAAGGAGAGAGCTTAAGTTGAAATGGTAAGCTCTCCATTTCAGTAATATTTACATGAACGGTATGAAAAGCAGGAAAGTGAAGAGACTCAACAGAGAAATAACAACAGAATTAATCAATCAACTATAATTAATTGTTTCAACGTTCTGTATTAAGATTAATCCCAAATTTGATCGTTTTCTTGATTGTATCTTAACAGAAAAGAAAGAGAAATAGACTTTTTCATCATTTAACTAATACTTATCCACATCATTCCGAGACTTCATTCACGCAATTAACTATTCAAGATTTTTTCTTTTTCTTCTTCTGGTGATGTTGATGATGAAGGAATCAAGAATCCAATAAATCTTGTGTGTAAATATTTTCATCTCCATATTTACTTAAGACATCAGGCGAAATATCAGGGATAATCAAAGTTAAGGGTTATATATATTTAGAACCTTTAAAGAAATGTAATAAATCATGGTAATTCATTAGGGATGGAAAAAGGTTACAACACGAAAATCTAGTCTCTTGATGAGAATTTGGCTGAATCAGTTTAAAGAGATTGCAATTGATTAACTTATAAAAATGATCCTCACCATTAACATCAAATACCACAGAGGATGAAATGCACAATCAAAGATAATCTTAACTTTCTCTGTATTTTGTTTTCTGTCCAGTTATTTCTTCTTCCACCTCCTCTTTGATTCTGATGATGATGCTCTTATTAGCCAAGATCAGCATGACTATTCAGTTCTGTAGACTGTTAGTAGTAAAGGGACTAATTAAGGTTGTCACCGAATGATTGCATACAAATCATTCTTAATTATCACCTTAATCTGATTCCTCGAATCAAAGGAGAGTAATAAGTCTCTTTATGGTTAAGCGCCAGGCTAACATCACTCTCAACTGTTATTAAACTCTTGTGATTAATTATTATTACTACTTCATCTGATTTCTTTTGCTTGCTCAATATAATGATAAATATTGTGGATATACAATATATTGATAAATAACGATTGATGGATGGTTCAACAAATTCTGCTCGTTGAAAGACAGAAACATAATACAGTTTATGTTGAAACTAATTTTTCAACTTGCGACCAGTTTTTCATGCAAGTTAATGGCTGAGTACAGAAAAGCATCTAATTAAATGAGCAAACTGGGAAACATTGAATACGACGAGACTTTGAATAGAGCATGTGGTAACCTCTGTAGTATCCTCTATCGCTGTAAAGAATGGATAGAAGAGTGGAGAAATCACTTAGCGAAAGAATTAAATCTGAGTGTCATGAAAAATACTACATTGAATATTTGTTTTACTTTTCAGATAAAGGAATTGATTTGAAATAAATCAATGAAAGTGGAATGTGTGAAAAGGTAAAATTTTTACCTTGTCAGAGGTTTACGAGTTTTTGAGCAGGAATAGATTTGAGAATCATATGGGAAGATGAAGATGATAAAGAAAACTAAGAACAGAAGGAAAAAAGGTAACTAAGTCTTGTGAATTGAACAAACCAGAAAATACGTTAAATAAATAAAACTACCATGGAGGATGTGACATGAAGTAAAAGGATGATGATGAGAGTAAATATGGGAACAAAAATCTTACCTCTTGAGGAGGAACATCAAATGAAACTGTTCTAAGGTCAACTTTAGAGTAAGTATCAATACAAGGTATAATAAAGAAGATTCCTGGTCCTTTTGCTCCCCCTTTGACTAATCTACCGAGACGAAATATAACGGCTCTTTCATATTCTTGGACAACCTGGAAAAGAGAAATGTAAAATTAATAATAGAATGGATAATTAAATTCGTTGATTAAAGACAATCAATAGATGAAACAAAGTTATTAGTAAATCAAATGCACACGATGTTGACAAACCAAACTCTGGCGCCAAGAAAATCATTAATCATGTGACAATAAACATGTGGTTTTACATAATCTGGAATCTTCTTTTTTCAATTAAGCAATAACCATGGTATTATTTTAATTATTAACTGATCTGCTTTATTGCTTTCTCTAATTATAATTTAGTGTTTCATTCTTCTGTTGACTTATGGATAAATAATTGATTGAGCATCAAAACAGTTTTTATTTTCTGTTTCCTTTGATTTCTGTGTTCACGTCTCTTCTCTGGTAAAGCATCTTATAAACTATTCAATGGCTTTCTAAACATGAACGAAGAAAATGGTCTGAAAAGCTGATTTAATGGTAAGTAAATAATGAAAAATAAAATGATCTATGAAACTAAATGTATCTTTATCATCATCAGATTAATAGGAGAAAAATAAAAGGCAAAATAATGTTAAACACTTGAATGGACCAAGAAAGGTGTTAATATCGGTTAAAGTCATATCAACTACTGTTGAGGAGGAATAATGATGTTTAGAGATGAATCTGATAATCTGGATATCTATTTCAAGTTAATCTTACCTAAAATCATTTATGATCATACTTTGCTAACAAGTTTAAAGGAAACTCAAAATATAAAATGAAAATGATGGTGATGCGATGATTGGTCAACGGTGGTAATATTTTACTACTATAAACTGAAAATGTTGAGAGTAAAATGGAAAGCCATGGCAGGCAAAAAAATATCTTCTTTTTGGCTGAATACAAATCTGACCACGAAATATGAATATGACTTGATCCATTATTGTTATTATTATCATTACCATTATTATTCTGGATGTAACTGAATATTCTTATCACGAATACATGGGAGACGAATAAGGAAACGAATACGAATGGAGGAGGAGGAAGAAAAAGAAGTCAAAGAAAATGAATTATTTTTATTTTATGTCTTTTCTTGTCCAATATGCATATTAAGGATTAATGCCATAATATTTGTTGCTATCTATTGAACTATTTGTGATGTTATTTGTGTAGAGGAGAAGAAAAAATTACAATCAAAGTCAAATCCAAACCTAAAATAGCTTATAAATCGTTACCTGTTGGCGTTTAACCATAAATAATACTGGATTGACCATTTCCTACGCTCTGATTGTAATCGATTTATTTGTTAAATTGGGAGAGAAAAAATGGAGGAAATAATCAATTTCCGATGAATGAACAATTACTGCATATAAATGGTTAAAAAAGAAAAGGTTAATGAATGGATCAAAGCAACAATCAAATACATTTCTTATTTGATTCCAAATCATTTTTAAATCTTTTAGAAAGTTAAAATAGATTTCCTTTCCCGCATTTCAATTACCTTGATTTATCAATTTTTAGCCAATAAGCTTTGATAAATTTTTGATTGAATTTTCAATGGAAGCTATTAATTCTGAGCCTTTACTATAAATATTTAAAACGAACAATTCTGATGAACAATTAATGTTTGATAATAATACAATTCTAAGTTAAAAATAAATTAACCATTTACATTTTAATTCTTTTAAATACATGAGTCAATTGAAATGGTACTAACTAGCAATTTATGATAAAACCAATTCAAATAATAATTTTAATATCATGATTGTTTAAAATATGAAACGCAAAATTTTTTGAAACCATGCACCAACTACACATTTAAAATAAAAGATCAAATCTTCTTCGAACTGTAATCAGACTAAATTAGACTAAATAATAAGCTGATTAAATTAATTCAAAAAGCAACAAATCAATTAAAAATTATTATTGATACATCCTTTTATAATGTTTTAAGATGAAAAACATTGAAAAGTATCAAGTTTAGACCAGAGTTTAGTAAACCTTCAATTCCAATAAATTGTTGGAAAGGTGAGAAGTAATTTCCTTTACTATTAAGTTAATTGTTGTGACCAGAACAATGATAATGATAATAATAAGTAATAATGTTAATAATAATCTGTAAACTTAATAATAAAAGATGAAAAGGAGTGAAAAACTCCAGGGAAGTAAAAAGATAATAAAGGAAAAGATATAACAATAAATGTTACTATTAACTTCCATCATCATAATCATAATTTTTTTTCTCTTCTTTCTCTTCTCCCATCTGATAATAGAAATGAATTTTCTTGAGCTTTCACTATTTTAGGTGAACCTCCATGATGATCCTATTATATTACATTAATTTGTATTATTGATGAAAATAGATACAATTTAGTTTTCCCTTTTTTCCATCACTCATTCAAATGTATTAATTTTCACAGTGATTAGTAAATTGAAGGGCAAATCTTTTCAAAAGTTAACCTTTTCTGAATGAATTAACATCTTCTGTGCTTTTTGTGTGATTAACAAATTTAGCTTATGATTAGTTTATTGTGTGTTGAGCTTCAAATCAAAATATGATTGAGATGTTTCAGAGGTTCCACAATTTATCATGATTCATCATCGTCAATGTTATCCAGATGTTTGATAATGATTAAAATAAAGCTTGAGGCTTCAGATTGATTTCAATTGTTTAACATTTAACTCTGAAAATTGACCAATTGATCAGTTAATTCATCAAATACAATCCAGATTACATCTCCAGAGTAAACGTTGATTATCATAAAAGAATCAAAGATTGTTCACTTTCTCCTCAATCCTTGTTATTAAACTAATGATAATCACATTGATATTGATTGATTTGTATAACCTTTGACAGTTGGCTAGAGTTTACCATGAAATAAGATTGAAAATGAAAACCCAAAATTGGTTGACAATTGAAGATTAACAAGGATAATCAACAATTCTCAAGATAATTGAATGATTAGTTTTGCTGTAAATCCATCAATAATTTAAGTCAAATAAGTCAAACGTTTCCATCATGTAATACAGTATGGAGTAAACACTGAGAAAACAATGAAACCATTTATGAGTGAAAAGATGATTGAGATTGATTGACAAAAACATTAACTAATTATCTTGATTGGGTTATAATAGTTTTAACTGAAAGAACCTTTAATGTCGATGAAAATTGAAAATCAATCCTTAACCTCAAAGGTTATCAACTATCGACATTTATTTTTGGTGAATCTTTAAAGTTTATTGTTCTCATTGATTAACATTGGTTGAACTTAACCAAATTGGATAATCACAATTAAGGGTCAATCATCTGTGAATCAGAGCCCAAAATATCTGAAAGTGACACACCTCCAGCTTTGAATGTTCATGTTTCAACTCCACCCTGAAATGAACCTTATTAACATGATAACTTGAAATGAAATTAAATGAATTACCAATCATGTAATCAGAATTGATGATTAAATTTATATTGTCAATGAAAAACAAAACAAGAAAACAAAATGAGCAAAAATAACAAAAAGATGTTGAATGATTTTCCTGAACAGGAAATTTGATTGAAAATTTTCTCAATTCAATTTCAATGTAAGGCTTTTGAACGTTTTTTGTTGCGATAAAAGATCGAAAAGGAAATGGAAAATTCAATGAAATCAGGAAAATTCTTGTTCTTTATTATTGAAACTTATCTAATGATTATTAAATGTTGATTTAGATCAACTTCTGATGATCCTTCACTTCAATCGAGCTTCACAATTGGAAAGATTAACATTTACAGAATGAAAATGCTAATTGAATTTTGTTTGATTTTCAAGTTTCAACTCATTAATTCACCGTTCCAGGATATAATAATAACTTTTATCAGAATGGTAAAAGTTAATGAGTCAATGTTTATCCAGTTGATATTGAATCTGATTTCAATTGGAAATTAAGTCTCATTTTCTGATGGAAAAAAGAAGAGAAATTTTCATCAGGTTTTCTTTTCTTTCGACTTTTTTTCATGTTTCAAGAGGAACTCAAGTGAAAGGTAAAGAGGTTCATGATGATAATAGTAATGATGATGATGATGATGGCGATCTGTTTCATCTAAAAGATGATCACTATCATGGCGAGGATTGAGAAAGAAACGAGAAAAGTTAAAAAAGTAAAAGGATAAGCAACGATTTAAATTGGCTACTAAAGTTCAAAGATGAACTGTTCAAGAGGAAGAGGTTTCAATAGATAAATGATGAAAATGGTGGAGATGGTCAAGAAGGATGAAGAAACAAGTAATCATCTGAACACATGATGAGTTGATGAAGGTTTTGCTAGGCGCTAGTTGATTTGCCAAGCATTTGATTTGGATTTACTTCATTAAGATGTTGACTTACCTTGATACAAAAGAAAAGTGAAAAAGGCAGTGTTAATACAATGAGTATCACAGAAATAACTGTTAATATCAAGGCGCACAGACCAGGATTATGTCCGATTGTATCTGATAACGAAAAGAAATAAAATCATTAAATCATCAAATTTTAACATTTAATTGAGAAAATTCAGTTTCATTGAAAAGAAATTCAAGATTAATTTCTATTTCTAAACATTTCAATTTTTTGATTTTAGGATTGTTTCTTGATTAAACATTGGTTTTGCTGTTTTTGGCCGTTTTGGGTTCTATTATTATTTATCATTTGGCGAAGTAAAAATACAAACATTGAATCTGTTTCAATCAATTTTTGTGTTCATTATTATTTGGATCACGTTTATGATAATCATTAGCAACTCTATCATATTAAACTCTGATTAAGCTGACTAGTTAACGGATAAATCAGTCTGGATCTTGTGTTTACTTTCAATTGCTATGAATGAAATTTTTAGGATCAATTAACAATAAATCTTAATTCCGTAAGATGAATCGCCTCTCAGTTAAGCATAAAATTTTTGACCTCGATGAAATTACTTTTGATAAGTATAATTTTCTTAAGATAATCAAAGTTATTGATATTCTGAAACTGCTTTAGGGTGCAAATTATTGGATAAGATTGAAAAGATCGTATAAAATGTCGGTAAGAGTAAGGTTTTGCGGACTAAGGTGGAGTTTAAAAATCACACACTTTCACTAACCAATGGTAAAATTAATAATAAATAAACAAAAATATTTTTAATTATTTAAGTTTAACTGCTTTTTATCGGAAATAAGTTTTTAATCAGAATTTCATCTTCCCTTCTCAGTTTATATTGATTTGCTTCAACAGTGGACTTTTGTAATAGCTAGCAATTAGTTCAATCATCATTTTTTATTTTGTTTACATTCAGATTCAATTTAAAAAGATTAACCTGATTGGACCTGAATTTAAATGTCCCATGGTGCCACTCCTTAGTCCGTAAAACCTTACTCTTACCAAAATGTCAAGCAAAGATGAATAACAATGAGATCAAAATAAGTGAACAGACATTGACATCTATGAATATTAAATTGTAATGTGAATATTTCCCTTCAAATCAGAAATAAAACTATCATAATTATAATTGTTTGACTATTAAAAGCTCACAATTTTTAATTGCTTGTGAAATTTGTTGAAATTTAAATTTAAAGCCAAACAATATGACTTTAAGAGCGTTTAATGAACCAAGTTATTCAGCAGTGAAATAAAATTAAAATTGCCAAAACATAGAAATGAAAATTTGTTATTAGGTTACAATATTTTAGTCGAAATAAAAGTTTCCAAATTTAACTTGGTTGTCACTGATGTAAAGCAATTGAACGCTTTGGGCAATTCAATATATGAAATGTTAAGATTCATATTTGCTATAAAAATACTTGAAACTTTTATCCTGTTTAACCCACTCTTTTACCCTGCAAGTTTAAGCATAACCACGAACAAAGAAATAAATGATTGAACTTGATAAACTATTGTGACAACAACAGAATAAACAAATAAATTGAAAGGTAAAAGATTACAATGAATCTCTTCTTTGCTTTTTTTCATGGGCCAAGTTTACTCGATTTTTGGTGGATTCAAGTGAACCTGTCTTTCCTGGCTTCATTCCAATGTGAGACTAAATTTTAAGGCAAACAATGATAAACAATAATTGCACGCAATCAACTTTAGTCTGTTTCCATCTGATCCACAATGAACAATGAATTTCTTCTTCTTTTTCAAGCCAACATTGGGTTATAAATGTTTCGTCAATATTTGATGATATCCAGACTGTGAATGGTTATCAAAGCCAATCTGAATAGCCAAAACCTAAGATCAACTGAAATGCTGCACATTGTGGTAAATTTATTTCAAGATCAATAAACAAGTTAAAACAATGACAAAATTGGGTTGAGTTGAAATTTTTGGGTTCAGTTTACCTTTGACTATTTGCTTTGGTTTCTGTTTTTCAGTTGATTTGATTGTCGACAAAAATTGTAATTTATATCCATTAAAAGGAAAGTTGTCTGTTAATGTCACCTGCAATACTGTTAACAAATTAGCTGATTAATGGAAACAAAAAGAGTAGACTTAATTGTCCTTGTTAATTAGGGTAACAGCAAAAAAGTAAAGACTCAAACTTGAACCGGTTAGAGCATCACAAGTGGCTTCAGCTATGCTTATAAAGCCATGATAATTTGCTCCATTAATATTTGCAACTCACAATTAACAACAATTAAGCTTATCCAGATAATGTTTGTTTTACTATGAAAATGTGAAATAAACTCTCGAATAGGTTCTGATTACAATAGAATCAAATGATTAAGAATTGAAATGAAAAATTCAATTTTATTAATCTTTAGTCTTCTCATTGAAAAGCAAATTTAAAGGAATCATGAGGAATGCTAACCAATTTAATTTAGACACAAATTGAGTTCAATTGGATGGGTTAATTTACTATTCCATTGGAATGAACTAAATTAAATTTGTACTCATTTAGAGAAGAAAAAACATGATTAAATTGAAATTCTCAATGGAAATCTTTATCCATTTGTTTTCAGGAACATATTTTTTCTCTGTAAATGATAGTGAAAGGATAACATTTTGTTTGGTTATCATGATTATTACCATGATATTTACATTCCAAGAGAAGTGCATGGTTATCATTGACACAATAAAATGGTAATAAGTTGAAATAGAAATGAAGAAAAGGTTGAAAAATATTCAATGGATTGGATCATTAGCACATGAAACATTGTTCAAGTTTACAGTTGAATGGTTGACTAAACACGATTCAAATAATTCCCTGTTGATAACATTGATGATCAAAAATAATCAGCTTAAACGATCATAAAATATCCATGATTAGCAGCTCTTACCATTGCAATCATTAAACTGTTATTAATAACAAAAATAACATTCACTTCTGAAGCTTTTTCATTTTTAAATCTCAATCAAAATGAACACTTCACCTTCCAGTTTCAGCTGTTTACCAAGTTGTGCTTTTTAGGTTTAAAATTTCTTCAAGATTGCTGTTTCTGGTTTGTCGTCTTGTATTAACATGACAAACAAATATTAATATAATCAAATGTTGAAACACATTTTAATAATAAGAAGGAAAAGTCGGAGTAAAATGATATTTTTAGCTGTTTTCAGATGAAAATCTGTAATCATGAGATAATCAGAGTTTTTTGTAAAACTAGAATTCGATTGATTTTCATTATTTCTCAAATTAAATATTGATTTTTGAAAAGATTAACATTAACATTGGATTTTCAAAGTTAACTCAAGCTTCAACTCTCAACTGATTAATTAAAAGGTGCAATTTTGAAGGAATTGAAATTTTCATGAGCAATTAAATGTTATGAATGAAATTAAAAAAAGCTGAAACAATTAACCTCAATATTTTTTCTCTGTTATTCCAACTCTTTTTTAATTGAATAAATTTCTTGTTTATTTTGTCAATTAAGTCTAATTGCAAGGTTGAGCAGAGATGAAATTTCAGGATAACACATTTTAATACTGGTCGATGTTTTGAATTGAATGTCAGCTATAATTAAAAGATGAAATTGTTGATTTTTACAACGAACTGACATTTGAAAAGGCAAAATAATCAAATTAATTTCAATTTTGTCTCTAATTTGACGTTATTGCTTGTTGAAATTGAATGAATCCAACTGTTTTCATAATTAATGACCATTGAGATGATAAATGATTGTTGAAACTGGAATAATGAATGTTGATACAAAATACAGCAGTAAAGCTGACAATGAAAGGCAACAATCAAGTTGCGCTTTCTAATTAACCGCAATTATAGTTAATTAGTTGGCAGGAATAACATTGAACGAAAAGTAACTTGAATAGAGAATTGATGAAATTACATGATGAGAATGGTGAGGATGATTGTGATAAAGAATAATGAAGAAAATAAAATGAAAATCCAAGAAGTAATCGTAATCTATGAACATAATAATCATTTCTTATATTTTTTGTTCTTTCGCTTTTCCTTTAACTGTTCAGGTTCATGGGAAGAGTTCAAGTAAAACCATGAATCTTGTCAGAAACATTCATATACTTATCTAGAGATGTTGAGAGGGAATAAGGAAGAAGATGAGGAAAAGATGAAAGAGGATGAAGATGAGGCGTGGAGAATGGGAAAACATGTAAAAATATTAATATTAAGAAATGAATAATTTTGTTCAATTCAATTGTTTAATGAAATGCTATAAATTTTCATGTTCAATTTTGTCAGTTAAACCATTTTCATGTTGATATGTAATGATATGTAACGGCAAGGATTACAATTTTTAGTCGCTTTTTTGTTCACACAAATTGCAATGATTTGCCTTTCATTATGATTCCGATGATCAAAGTGTTTGGTTGACAATTTAAACTTGAAAATGTGTTCAATTTTAGCCTTTCATTATTGACTGTGACTGTTGAGGGATCAACTTGAATCACACTTTGATGGAGATGAAAGATGAAGATGAAAAATGATGAAAAGGATAACACTTTTTATTTGCTTCTTCATTTCAGTTTCTTCTCCATGTTTTTCCTCATCATTGACTTTATCAACAACAGTTTGATCGTCAAATTGATCAAAAGTGTTATTGATTTTGTGCTTTTTGAACAAAAAAACGAAACAAAAGCAAAGAGAAGCTCAAATGATGGCGATTCAACAAAATGTAATCAAATGTTCAGTTCAGTATCAGATTCATGTTTATCCTGTCTTTACAGATTGACTCCGAGTTGTTCATGTTATTAAAGAGTCGAGTGTCAAGTGTAAATCAAACTTGAATCAAGAGCTTCAAAATGTTAATCAATAAAGCAAACCTTAATAGTTACTTTAATGTAATCGTGGAAAATGTTGAATCTTTAAGAAATGTATTTCTTCGCGTTCAACATCTTCAAATCACTGATTACAGTAATTACCTTCTAAATGTAATGTTTGTCAAATTGCTAATTTTGTTTGCTATTATCAATAATCATTTACTTTTGACTTATTCAATTACTATTAACCAAAACATGTCAACACACAGTTAATGGTTTTTATAAGGTTAACCATTTTTGATTTCACTTATTTCATTATTGGGTCGATGATGAATGATTGTAAAAATTTGACTCTTTGATGCAACATTTACCCTGAACATGATAATTATAATAGTAATAATCATCATCAACATGATAAACATGAACTTTCAAATTGAAATGGGTAAAGAAGAGTAAATGTTTAGATTTATATAACACAGCAAAAGCAACTTACAACACTTAAATAATAAAATCTGGTTAAGCTTAATGAAAAAAAGGTTAACCATAAATTGTAATCAAAGGGCGTTGAATGTATAATAATAATGATGGAATCAATTGGAGACAATTTTGATGTTTAGTTTACTTTGATAATATAATAATAATGATTCAAGTAAAACCATTTAAATCAAAGCAAACAGAGCCAGGTTAACCTATTAATTAATTTTGATCATTAGTCAAAAATCATGTAATTAAACTGTTTAAATTTGTCAACTGAAAGTACAAAATTTTACCCTCTTTTCAATGCTGGTAAATTGAGATTTGGTAAATTGTATTCTTTGATTAGAAGTGAATATTAAATATGAATTTTCTGGTTCAAGATATTGATTGAAATGACGATTCTCAAGTTTCCAAGTAGCAATTTTATGGTGTTTCAATGAAATTTGAAATGTTTCCAATTTGTGTTTTTGATGAGTTTCAAAATGCTTCCATTTGAGATTCACAGATTTGGAACTCTTTTAAACATTCAAACACTGAACTTTCATTGATGTTGATAGAAAAGCATAAGTTCAGAGAAAAGTCAGATTCAACAAAAGATCAATTGTTATGATTTCAGCTGATTGATTTGCTATTACATTTGCAATCAAATAACTTTGTTGATAAAAAGCATAAATTCATAAGTCAGAATAACCTCGGAAATTTTGGTTGGAAAAAGGTTTTTGTACAAATCAGTGTTTCTCCTGAAAATGCGAATCTCTTGAGTTTTCAGGTTTTGTTTAGTTTCCAAGAATTTCAATAACTTCAGGAAAAACAATGAAATAGAAAATTTCAGGCCTCAAAGGATTGAAGTCAATCAAACCAAGTAGCATACAAGAATTGAATTTTGAAATTTTTATGAGTTTAATATTCTTCAGCTGATCAGGTCGACCTTAGAATCCAAAAGTAAAATAAAAACAGAATTGAAGTGAAGAAAGAGTTAAATTGCAATAAAAAGTAATTAGATTTGGACAATTTGATTGCTTCCTAATGGAAATAAAATTTTATTAGTTATGATAAAAATAACTCCCTGTCAGTTTTGAATATTGACTCAAGTTTAGAGCAAATGGAAGACTGGAAATCACAAAATTCTTGGAAAATGTAATCTCAATCAGAATTTTGATTTTAATCTTATTTATCTTCTGCAGCTTTAAATAGTCTTGACCAGTTTTGTTACCAGTTTTTGACTTTTTTTGTTATTTTTCAATGGAAAATTTTGATTATATTTTTGCTTGTAAATCTCTGTATTCATTCACAATGTTATTCAACTGTAAACTCTTGAAGATATCATGTCTACCAGCTTAAATGACTTTAAACCATTACTTTCCAATTGTCCATAATTTACTTTAAATGATAATTCAAGTGATCAAACCTTTTCTTTCCTTTGAAATTTCAAAAAATTCAATAACTGAACAATTTTTTGCTCATCGCTTGCTTTACCAAAAGTGTAACTCTGTTGATCAATTTCAATTTAACTCTATTCGTTGTTACTTAAAAAACTCAGAAAAAGTTAATCAATTCATTGTTGATGTTGAACTTTGCTTCTTTTTCACTACAAAATGAAACTTTGATACTTTTCTTTCTCAGAATTTTGATGAATTTTCTCCTTGTTTTCAATGGAAAGTAGAAATTGATTTTTTCTCAACAAAAAAGTACTACAGCATGTACATATATCAATTGAATATTATCTAAAGATGGATCACATTTGTTGGTTTTTGTTTCTTGTTTGGGTGAAAAATGATCAACAAGGATTCTAGAAGTATATTGAATGGAAAAAAGAAATAACTTTACAGAACTAATAACAGAATTTGAAAATGTAGGAAAAAGTAAAATATCATGAAATAAAATGTTGGATAAACTGGAAATGGAAAGTGCAAAAATACTGAATCTTAGTTATTATTAATGAAGGTAAATTGAAAGGCCTGAAGCAAAGATAAAGATTTTAGATTCTAAATGCTATCCAATATTGAGTTTTTCAATTTTCTGGTTCATCATGATTGATTGATGATTCAAATGATTAACATTTTCATTTTCAAGCTTCACTCCTTTACTCACTACTGTTTAAATGACATTAAGATTGAATTGGAAAGTTTGATTCCAAGTGAAGATGAAAACTAACCAGTAAATTGACTTTTACAATGAAAGATTGTAAAAGCAATAGCTATTCAGTTACAGATATTTTCAAGTTTTGATAAATCAGAATTTTCAAAGCACAAATTACAAGGAGTTTCATGTAATGTAATATTTGAGTTTTTATTTTTTATATGCATTGAAATGTTTAAGATCTCATTAACTTGTAGGCCAATGTTAATGCAAAATAATCCGATAAACTATTATAATTACTAACGACTATATTTTTGCTTGCATCAAAACCATTTAATTTTGTGTGAAAACAGGCAAACGATAAACTCATCAGAACCAAATGATTTTCCTATCAAATAACAGATTGAATTTCTGCAAGAACTTTAACCTAACCATTAAACTTTAGAGTTTGATCCTGATTCACGATAAATATCACGAGATTTGAAATATTGCCTTCAAGTGAATACTAAACACAGACTGCAAAATTTCATTTGATCTTATGCTTTTTAATATTTTGAATTTACTCAATGCCCTTTACATCCCTATCACTTCGATGAAAATTGTGATAAATTTCAATGAAAAGGAATGGAACTGCACAAAATGTAGAAGAATAGCAAACAAGTCCAGTTTTGACTGATTTTGCTTGAATTTTAAAACATCCAATCCCCGAGAAAACCTGACAAACATGTGTCTTCACTATAAGTTATATCAAGTTTCACGAGACAGCATTTCAAGGCATTTTCAAGAGTATTTGATATTTAACTATTTAAGATATAATATAAACAAGAAGTCATTCAATGTTTAAGTTGCGATATTTAAGATTCAGAAAAATTGATTGAAATGCATGTTTGTGATCGCTGTAAAATCGATCGTTCAATTTTATTTGAACGGTTAAATTGAATTGACAGTCGAGTGGAAACTAACCTGAGATTGCAGTTTCTCCAATAAAAAGGAAACCTGGACTGTGTCTTGTTGTTGAAGGCTCTGATTTACTGGGTCGTGTTAATTGTTTAGGGTTAATCACAGAGTAACCATTTTTAATTGTGGTTGTATGGACTACTGGTGATCGACCATCAACATTACCCAAAGTAACGATTGTGGGTAAAGGCGTTGAATTAGATGAAACGTTAAATCTCTCCATTTTAACAATTGCCAAATATTTCAATAATTATTTGAATCGCGATTAGCTGATGATATAATTTTCAAACACAATTGACACATTAATGTAAACCATGATGAACATGTGAAACAAAATGAGTGAAATATCATCACACCGAGAAAACATTACACTGTAAATGAAGCTGATTGAACACACAATGATTAATTTTCCAAGTGAAACACTGATGATTGTTGTAACCCATAATCAATTGGACTGTCGTTGTTTCCAGTTTTTTGTCAACAAAAAAAGATTCTTATATTTATTCCTGAAACTCATTAAACTTTAAAAATGAAAGATTATCACAATTGTTGAATTTAAATTCAATTTTACTGTTTTCTCCCTTCAATTAACTACATGGGAACAAATTAAAGCAATAAAAATGATGAAAGGTAGAGTGAAAAATGTTTAGTTTGATATAAAAACAAATAACAAATATAATAATATTGGCTATCAACACTTGAAGACGACTTGAGTTAAACTGAAACTATTTCCATTCCATTCAGTCTCACGATAGTTTCATGATGTTGTACTTATCAAATCAGGCGCATTCAGCTTGGTAACCATAATGTATTCTCGTTATAATGTTCATTCCCAATGTTATCCTCAACATTTAATCTAACATTTCAAACCTTCCCTGACTGTTTAACAAATGTTAACACTTTTTTATTTTCACCTTTGAGCATTTTACCAGATTTTTCATTTCACATGTTTTCATTGTTTATCCAATCAATTCATCAACAACAAAATGTTGACATTAAATTATGAAGGAAACAAAAGTTGAAACTTAATTCAATTTCATCATCAATGTCAACCCTTTCAAACTATCAAACTGATTACCAAGGAGATTAAATTCAATATTAAATTGGATCTCCCAATCACTCAGTATAATCATTGTCATCAATTTTTCCCTTCTTCAGGATAGAGCTTAAAATTGATTGCAATTGTAAATCGAGAGAAACATTTTCAAGTAAAATTATCAGATTCAATCTTGGATCTTTGTGTTCGTGAATCGTGAAGTTTCAGGATAATTTTAAGAGGTTACATAGTTTTGGACAAAAATGGACATTAATATCCTCAAAAGGATATAATAGTGAAGGCATTGGAAGGTAATGAAAAGTAATTGTTGTAAAGTGTACATTAGGTAATGAAAAGGCTTCACTTCTGACGATCATTAAAATACAATGGAAGGTGTCTGTTATTGTTGGCGAGTTTCAATCAAGTTGTAGTTCAAGTAAAACAATTTAATTGAGTTCCTATTGTTGGTCCTAACGTTAATTCCTTAATCCGATTATTAGAATAACTTTCAATGGAAATTCATTAGATTTTCAGGTTTCTTTGCTTTTCTTTTGTGATATTTGGCAGAACATTAAATAAGGTTTGCGAAGAGATTAACCGTAAAATAGTGATTAATTGTTGATCAGATTTTTGATTTACTCTGGTCTCGAGAGTTAATTTATTGGAAGTAAATCTGTAAACAGAAATTGAACGGAAAAATGAGGAGAAAAGACAAAAAAGCAAAAAAATTGTAGCAAAAAGCGTTCAAAAATGTGTCTACATTACAATCAATAGATTGAATCAATGTAATAATATGTTTGAACAGCAAAGACATTTTGAAATCAAAATGGTTCAGGTATGTTTACTTGTTTACTGATTTGTAAATCTGTATGAGAAACCCATTTGTATTAAATAAATAAAAATGCATAAGTTTATATCAAAATGGTATAAGAATGAGTAAATACAATTTGTTTATCATTGGAAAGATTCAGTGAACAGAAAAAGTAAAGAATGTATAAAAAATAAATTGAAAAAAAAAGATTTATTCAGATTACCTTTTGTTTGTTGGTAAGTTCTTACTCCTAGCTAATGTTGAAGACTTTTTTAAAAACTTTATTTACATTAATTTTTCACTTTTAAACATTGAATTTAGCTCCTAATCGGTAATCTGTAACCGACTCTGACTTTTGAAATATCTGCATGTTAATGATATTTACTTTTTTCTGCAACATTTTATTTGGAGTCAAAATAATACAAGATCCAACTAACACTTTAGTCACAATTGGATAAAAATAATGGAAAAGTAAACTTCAAAATTTATATTCACATTAGAGTTATTGCTGTTGGACTGCAATCAGAGATAGTGAAGCCTTGAAATTGACACGAATCAACATTTTCAGATGAGATTAGCAGGCTTGTCATGAGGTTGAACGGTTTTAATCATTAGTGATGTATGAAATTGTTTTTAGATTGACAAAAGGCTAATATTATATTAATAGAACAAAAGGTTGAACAAAAATAATGTACGAGTGGAGCTAATTGTAAGATTAATTGGGAGAGTCAGGCTACAAATCGATACATGTTTTGATTATGATTGATTAGGATTAATACTTACACGGTAATTCAAATTGTTTGTCTTGAGGTGAATTAGGTCCTGGTATCATCATTGGAGAGGCAGAAATGGTTAAAGATGGATGATGCTGGTAATGAGCTTGATGGGTTTGATGATGTTGATGTAAATGTTGTTGGTGCTGTTGCTGTTGCTGTTGAACAACATCTTCTGGTAATCGCTGTTGTTGAACTATTGTTGGATTATTTGGTTGCTGATTTGATCCAACGTTGATTGATTGTCCACCAATTGGGTGAACCGTTGTTGCCATTTCAGAGAAAACGATTCATGAAAAAGGTGAGGAACAAGAGTGTAAAGTTGATAGAAAATGAGTTTAAAATTGTTAACCGGACTGTTATTAAAGCCAGTCCAAAAATAAAGTTAAAACCAGATACAAGAAACTGTAAGGTTACCAAAAAATTACCAGAGACGAGACAGTAACAGACAAAGATCGTAAAGATAAGAAATCTTTTTAGTCTTTCGCTTTTTCCTGGTAACAAAGGTTGAATCAAAGTTCAATTGCAAAACAAAAAGATGATCTTTTCACTTTGAACCTTTTACGTCAACTTTTTGCTTCCATTTTTTGCTTCATTTCATTTCCACTGTTGAAACAAAAATCAAACAATGGTAGTAAACTGTAAATTGAACAAATCAAAAGTTGACTTGAACGTGTATAATTCTGGTTCCTCTAATGAATTTTACAATACATGAATTAGTGAACAATTCCTGATTCCAAGCCAAGTCTCTCTCTCCCTTCCTCTGTTTATGTGTTTTCCTCTGTTTCAAAGGGGGTAAGTATATGGTTATTGAAGGCAACGAAAAGCAAGGAGGAGAAATGTGATGATGGAGGAAGAAACATGATGAACTCGGCTTAACACCAATTCATTTAAGCCTTTCAACTGTGCAGTTCCTTCAAATTATCAATGGGGTCATCATTAGCATCATCAGAAAAAGGATTTAAAGGTTTGTAAATATTTGGCATGATGATAATTGTTATAAATTATTATAGATAATGGATATCATTATACTTCATGTGTTTATTTCAACGTTTTACTCGGGCTGATGTTTTTGGTTTTTATAAAAAAATTAGCTTCAAATTTGTTTATTTTTCACATTGTATCAATATTTTGCTTTTATCGACTCTTTTTAATAACTGATTTATGATGTTTGATCCTTTGTTTAGTCTGATCAAGATTTTTTTCAAAAAAAATTCAATGTTAAAAAATTCATTATGAGTTGATAAACTTCAACCGAGTCTGTTTTAAATTCAAAGATTGGTGCAATGATTGAAGCAAAAATGTTCGTTTTTCAAATAAAGTGAGCTGTGATTAATCGAGTTTATTTCTTCTCAAGCTAATTTGTGGTAATCATGATTAGGCTTAATACATGATTTTTATAAAGATTATGGGCAGTAAACGATTTGTGTTAGCCGTTAATTTTAATTTAGCTTCATTGAACTCCAAAGATTGAAGTTGAGTGATTGGGATCCAGTAGTGACATCTCTCGTTTGAAAATCATAGTTAGAATTTCTAACTTACGTTAGAAACAATTTTTGAGAAAAATTGAAATAAATTTGAGTGGATAATTTTAAAAATTATATTTATTGAGCATTTATCGTTTAATTATCATCATGAGATTACATATGTATGAACCATTCAGCATAAAAGCGAATTTCAAGGGGCTAATGTAATGGTACAATGGTACAGCATAACATTTGATAGTTTAAAGCTTTCGGAAATACAAGTTTACGCTTAGAAAATGGGAAAACATTGAAAAATTGATAACTTACGTTTTTTGTTCATTTTTTAATTTTTATTGAAAAACATTGTCCATGCACATTGACTGGTTACTGCTACACCAGACCGTGTACCAAAGAGGACACTTTGTTGTACACTTTGGGTTGACATTTTAAACTTCCATGTCAACCCAATCAAAGCTTTCAAGAATATCAATGATTGAAAAAAAGTTTAACCTCTCAAAATCATCATAATATGTCTCGATCATATTGAAAGTTGATTTGGCTGTTTAGTGAATAAAACAAAGTAGACTGAAAGGGTAAAGTGAAGTGAAGTGACCGAGTTGACGGGTTAAGATGAAATGAATGAAATATTGGAAAGAATAGGGCAAGTCCTTGAAATGAGGTCATTTTGTCCGAAAAAGGATTCTAAAAATAGCATGACTTGACCGATATTTTATTAGTTCTCTTTTCTTATTGGTTAAAATCAAGTTTAAAAATGAGTGTCTTCATTTGGGATAGAAGAGACTAAAACAACTAAAAGCTGTAAATACTGTTTTAGCCAACTGAAAATAGTAAGTCCAGCTTTGACTTGAAAGTATTTAATCCTTTGCAAGTTCAACCTTACTTTTTCACATGTGCTATCGCGGTCTGGGAATATATCTACAGATAGTGATTAAAAAGGGACAAGAACTCTGAATATCCATGAAGAAAATGATGATTGACGAAACAAATCAATCTTAAAACAGTCTAACTAATGAATGACCATTAAGATCTTCAAGTCGACGTTATAAGTTGAATTAAATCTTACTATCAATGCAGATTGAATTTAAGAGAATAAAAGAGAATCGCGAAGATGGTAAAGTAAAATATACACGAGACAATGAAATGTTAAAAAGCGAAATACTATTATAATAATATTACATCCAATATGTTAAAATATATTAACATGTAAATTTACTTGTCTCGTATTTGGCGCCACAGTTTTGTTGATTTTTGCTTCACTTGCAAGCTAAATTTTTCAGCTAAAAGTTTTAGCCTAAAACAATACAATGTAATTGGTTTAACATTGGTATCGAAATTTAGTCAGGCTGATTGAAACTGAGCGTTTAAGTGGATTTAAAATTAAAAGATTTACATATTAATTACTTGACCGCTTAGCAACCCAAACTTGAACTTTTACCACTTTTCTTCAATCATCTGTTAATCATATGTTTTCGACACTTTTCAATCTATTGTTGTGAAAATGATGAAGTTTGGATTCATTGCCTGTTAATCAACCAGTTAAATTTAACTTTAATTGTTATTTGAATAATTTATAAAATATTCGATCATGAGTACAGATGTTAATTGTCCGGTGTGCTTGAGTAAACCAAATATACCTGTTGTTTTAAGCTGTAATCATCTCTTTTGTTATTTATGTTTGAAGGGGTCATCTAATGCACATATGAAATGCCCTATTTGTAGAAGAGTAAGTGTTTTATTTTTTCATTAATCTTGGCTCATTGTGAAATATTCAGAAATCTGCTTGAATTGGAATTCTTTTTCTTAATCATTTAATCAATCATCGGTGATTTACTCTTTTCTTCTATATAAACTTATATACAGAAGAGCATTTTGCTTATGAATACTATTTCTTATTTTACCAATTTTGTTATTTTTACATTCTAGCCTTACCCATCATCCGTATTTACTAAACCAGACCTGAAAGAAAAGAGCATTCAACTGACGTCCAAATCAGCAAAATGGAGCTACCAAGGACGGGGAGGCTACTGGTTGTTTGATAAACTTACAAATCGGTATATGGAAAATGCCTATCAAGACAAAAGACCGAACTGTGAAGTAGTTATTGCTGGGTAAATATCGCTGTAAATATGTTTTTTGTTATTTTTCTTCTAATTCGCTGTTAATTTCTATTCAGAAATACATATGTTATCGATTTTAACAAGATGATCCAATTTCGCAAAGATATACCCGGAAAGAGGCGCCATATCAAAAGAACGATAGAATTAGATCGAAATGAAATCAAAGGTGTTGCTGGTGTTTCTCAGAAACTATTGAAAGTTAAAGTTAAAAAACAAAGATGTGATGATTTAGGAGAAGGAACCAGCTCGAGCTGCCAACCGAATGATACGCAGAATGGAATTCAAAATGGTGATAATTGTTTATCAACTGCTGTTTCAAGATCTGACTCGGAAGAAATCGACATAAAACCCGATGTTTCGAGTATTTTTCTAACCGATGTAAAAGAAGAAATAGTGGATATTATTGAAGAGGGGTTAAGAATCAAACAAGAGCCCAATTTTTATGATGAAGATACTCAATGATACGAAAAACTCATTAGAAGCTTACATTCTCTATTTCGATGACGTTGCTGAGATTAAGCGAAATATTTTCTAAATCCTGTTAAATGCATACCAATAATCTAGTGGGTAAATTAGATTGTCTAGAGTGCATTTATTGTTTACTATTTCGTCTTTTTGTTTTACTTTGTTTAAGATATACAAAGACAGTACAAAGTTTCACAAGAAACTGCCACGTTCACTTCATAATTTTGTTTTCAAAAATATTATTCGAAAAGTATGGCTACAAGCTCTTCTAAGTCATGAATCTTTATCAAGTTGACGAAACATCAATATTTCTCAGAAAGTATTTTCACATTATTTTGTATAACTACTGATCAACGATATTAAACCAAATATTCCATTCAGAATCAAATTGTTAAATCTTTTATTTATAGCAGTAGAAAATCATAAAAATGAATAAATCTTGAGTCATTTTGTTGGACTCCAAGTGTTAAGGGAGTTTTCAGAGTAATATTCTTCTATACATAGATTACAGTTCCATAAACCTTCTGGTGGCTCAGATAAAGGTGGATTAAGGCAGTACATATGATAACCTCGATCACAGTCATCACAGAAAAGTAATTGTTCCTGCAGAAGTAAAATACAGAAAAATAGAATTACAAATCAACCTTCTGGTTTAGATAAATTAATGGTTATAAAACATGGCTTACATCATTGTCTGAAGATCCACATAGAGTACATGATTTACATTCAATACATTGCCATGGATATTTACCGACAGATTTAATCATGTTCGGTGTAAATTTCAGGCATGACAGATGTGCGGATCTGCCACAGTCTGAACAAGAGATCATCTTTTCAGGCAATCCAGTATTCTTGTTTTCATTAACGTTACCCAAACAAAAGTCGCAGTATGTATTTGCTGTCAATCTTTCCTTATTTTTGCACCTCTCATCATCTACAAAGTTCCAAAAATGTGGATCGATTAAGTTAGATGTAATTGCCAAATGATCAGTAAACCAAAGAGAAATAATTTCAAAGAAAAAAGGAAGAGATTATATTGATGATGGTGAAAAAAATCGATTCAAAGTTTTGTCTCTCATTCAGTTTTCCAGCATCTTTCCCTTTTCTTTCATTTCATCATTCGACTGTTTTCTTCTAAAGACATGGCTTACTAATTTAACATCACTCTCAACATCTTTCTCTTTCTACCCTTTCTTTAGCTCACTGATCAGAAAGAGGAAAATTGAACTTAAAACAATGTTTCTCTATATTTCCTGTCTTTCTCATTTTAGAGGATTCGAGTTTAAAGGTTTAGTAGAGATAAATAGTTTAAATTCAATCTTCCTCAATAAATCCTTCGTGCTTTGGAATTTTCTTTTTTTTCAACATATCAATCGTATTAAAAAATGATACTCATTTTCATCGTCCAGGGATTATTTTGCATATTAATAAAAGAATATTTAAAACTAAATATATGTGGGATAATCAGTAAGCCAACGATCGATTATAAAATCAGGCAACTATTGATTTTGGTCAATGGTTTAAAAAATATTTCAAGCAGACGGGAAAAGTGGATCATATAAAGGCCACAGAATATTTCTACAATTTGATATCTCCAACGCACCCTCATCAGAGTCATTATTAATGGTAGACGATGACTTTCCAGTAGTGGAAGATTTTGGGGATAAAACAAAATTTGGTTGTTGATTTAGTTGATAGTTAATAGGTAAAGATCGGTGATCAATTAAGCTCGATGCTGTCGGATTAATTTTTTCCCGAAAATGTGAGTTACCTATGTGCCCTTGATAACTAGGTAACGATTGAGGATTGGATATTCCTGGACGAGAATGGCTAGGAATAAATACTAAGGATCTGGTGTTCATCTCACCCATATCATCCATACCGATTGGTCCGTCAGACGAGGTATTATTATTCTGATTAATGTATCCATTAGACGATCCACTGGAGGTTTCTCCAGTTGAATTAGCATGAGAATGAGCATAATGGTAGGAGAGCCCAGGCCTAGTTTTATATTTGATTCCACATAAATCACAGATATATGGTTTCTCAGCATCTGTATATTCACTGGCTTTTTTCCTTTTGGTATATTTTTTTCTTGCTTTCTTTTTAGTCCCTGGAGTATTATCATCTTCTTCAGTATCAGGGTCGTCCATATCGACGAGTTCACTAATATCAGGTAATGATTCTTCTGGTTCTGCCAAATTATCCTTGCTAGGGTCATATTTTTCACAAGAATCAATATTCTCTAACTCAGTTGGATTGTCTATTGCACAATTGTCATTACTATTTACACTTGATGCTCCGATTACCTCATTTTCATCACTAACATTACTTTCAAGGATGATTTTGTTTGGAAAGACATCATTGAGCAGGTAACTTCGCCTAATTGCACGCCATCGACGAGTTGGATAACTGTATATTTGACCTTGATTGTGACCAGGCATCCGTTCCCATCGCTTCATCCACAGAGTACAATTATTTTGAGCAACACCAGTTTGTAAATCAATAAATGGCAGCCGGCTTGCTCTTTTAGCTATTAGCCAATTGTTATAATTTGATGATGTTTCGATTGCATCCTTGTAAAGTGGGTCATTGAAAGCTCTAGAGTCAATTAATAAAAAACGGAGAAGTAAAGTAGAAAAAATGAATCAATTATTCTGTTCAAAAATGAGATTCAAAAACTGATCAGTTATGCATTCAATAATAGCTAAAACGATCGATAAAATAGAATAGTTGTCTATAAAATAAATATATCAGATATATGATTCGAGGCATGATTTAATTTTCAATTTTTTCAAAGGATAATAATTAAAAATCGAACTTACTTTTCAATTTTTTGCATTAACTGAGGTTTAGATTTTAAAGAAATTGACATGATGATAATGGTGAAGAAAGTGAAGATATGTTAGTAACAATTTATCCGATCCACCTTGATGTTAAATTAATTTGATGACAGGTTACTAGATTGTGAATCTTTTAAGGAAAAAGTGTCATTTTACTCTGATTAAAAGTAGTCTTCAAGCAAACTGACAAGACTGACAAGGACTACACAAAATCAGTCATTCGAAATCATTATCTACACATGCTCACCGCTAGGGAACGCACTACAATCTTATTTTAAACCGGGAACTAATCACATCTGAATGTATAAATTCTGATTTAATTCAGAATAATGATTTAATAACAAAAAATTTAGTACCAAAAAGGTTGATAAAAATAGTTCAGGTGTATGTCCTTTCTACGCGTAAACCAGTGACTTCAATGGTGGTAATGTGTTTTAATCATTATTGATTTATAAAATTGCTTTTGGTTATTAAGATTGTCCATTTATTGAGCGCATTTATTGTTTAACTATTTCGTTTTTTGTTTTTTTCGTGTTTAGATATACAAAGACTGTACAGGGTTTCACAACCAAGAAACTGCCATGTTCACCTCATAGTTTTGTTTTCTTAGGATAAAATATTATTCATAAGTATGGCTACAAGCTCATGAATCATGAATCTTTATCAAGTTGACGAAACATCAATATTTCTCAGAAAGTATTTTCATATTGTTTGTATTATCAATCGTTTCTCATTATTTTGTATAATCACTGATCAACGATAATAAACAAGTATTCATTCCATTCAGTATCAAATTAAACAAATTAAACAAACATTGCAAACGAAAGCGTGATTATAGATCTGTAGTTTATTTGAAGTAATTGCTTGGTGCTGAGCATTCATTCTTTGCTCAAACACAAATTAAAAAAATCGTTCAATCTATCTTAATTAAACAAAATCAGTTACATTGTATTTGACTTCCCAAGTGGCGTCATCTAGTAGATGATAGATTATTACCACATGATTTGTATTAAGATTGTTTTGATTTCGATGTCATTTGTAAATATTGTTATTTTAGATTTTATTTTTTCAAAATGTCGTTAATTACTAGTAGTTATTTGAAGAATTTGATAAGCTTCTTACCCAATAATTATTGTTTTGCTTTCGCTTATGGATCAGCAGTGTTCAAGCAGTCACTTTCAGCATTTGACCGGTCATCATCTTCCACATCTAAATCTAAATCTTTTGCCGCCTCAGTGTTATCAACTGGCTCGTCTAAGAAAGAGTCTAACATGATTGATTTGGTTGTCGTTGTTGACGATAGTCTCGAATTCCATAGGAATAATCTGAGAAACAATGCTCATCATTACTCATTGTTACGACGCTTTGGACCTAAGGGAGTTGCTCATATTCAAGACAATTTTGGAGCTCGCGTTTATTACAATAGTTTAGTGACAATCAAAGATGACAATGGTGTAGATCGATTGATCAAATATGGTGTTATTAATAGGAAAAGTTTAATTAATGATCTATTTGATTGGGATTTCTTGTATATTAGTGGAAGACTGCATAAACCTGTGAAAATAATTCACTCTCCAAGTGATGATGGAAGCATTGCCAAAGCATTGTCAATAAATCATCAAAATGCTCTGTATTCAGCCTTATTGTTATTGAGCGAAACTTTTACAGAAGAACAATTGTTCACTACAATAGCCAATTTAAGTTATAATGGAGACTTTCGTATGATATTCGGCGAGGATAAGGGCAAAGTTTCCAAAATCGTTAAACCAAACATCGAAAAGTTTCGATCTATTTATCAACCTTATATTGGATCTTCCATCGAAAAAGGTTTATTAACATTTAACAGTAATCAACGAACTTATTTCCAAGATCTTTCGCCGCGTGTGCTTTTTCATAATCTCAGTCTGTTGCCTAAAAAAGTTCAGCAAAATTTATATTTCAACTATGAAACCAGAGGAAAACTTCGAGATTTGGACGATGTTCTAATGGCAGTAGCTCAAAGTTACAAATATTCTGATTATGTGAAAAATGCAATTAGTCAAATTGTTTGGAGATCAAGCTGGACTCAAAGTGCTAAAGGAGTCTTTACAGCTGGTCTTGTTAAATCTTTTATTTATAGCAGTAGAAAAATCATAAAAATGAATAAATCTTGAATTATTTCGCTTTTTCATTAATTAAATATGTGCAATGCAGATGATGTTTAATCCCTGATTTTAAAGTTTTAACTTATTTTCTAAAATTGAGCTTAAGTTTGAGTTTGATAAATGAAACGCATAATAAATTGAAAGAAACATCAATTTTGTGTTATAACAAAATTTTAATTTAGAACGATCATTTACAAAGATATAACAATTATCTTCTTTGCGTTTTTCCGAGTCCTCTTTTACCACTTAATAAGTGTTTGGGTTTTAAGCTGACAATCTTACGATCACCTTCACCCTTTCTAGCTTGGAGATTCCTCTTCTTTTGTGCTTTCTTGGCGATCGCCTTTACTTTAACCTTTTCATTCTCGTCACGAATACCAGATTGATCTCTTGGCTTAGTAGAGCTACTTCTCACTCTACCTTCACTATCTGTTCGAACCTTCTTCAAAGGTGGACCGCGAGTCCTTGGCTCGGCAGCCTCAGCATAGTGAGTTCCTTCATCATCTGAAGAAAATTCAATCCCAAGTTCTTCGAATTCATGCTTCAATCTAGAAACACTTCGTTCACGTTTACGTCCTGTTCTAGGAAGTTTTGGTCTGGTTATTCCCTTCTTCAGCCAATATTCATTCTTCAATAAGGCCTTTTTGTGCTGAATTTGACGAGCCAAAGCTCGAATTTCTTTAATTTGTTCATTTTCTTCCTCAAGGTTAGGATCGTAATATCCATTTTCAATCAGTTGTCGTTCTTGTTCTTCTAATTCAGCTAATTTTTTCTCCAGATCAGCAAAAACAAAATCTGCAATATTATGCCCTTCCCAAATTTCTGGAATTATATCGAACTTTTGATCTCCTTCGATATCGTACCGCTTTTTTAGATCTAGAATATAATCATCTCCCATTTCCAATTCGATATCACGTTCAGTCTTCTTTTTAGGTTTAGCCATTTCATCGTCAAGGTCATCATCTGAATCATTTTCAGTTGTCATTTCAGATTTCTTTTTGAGAGCAGCTTCAGGAATGCAAGGAGGTCGTTCCTTTTATAAATAAAAATATTTCGAATTAATTGAGTCTATTGTGAAGCAAATATCATTCGGTGTTGAATTGATTCTTACCTGTGAATCTCTTGGCAGCGGCATAGCTACGTGTAGTCTGTTAGCAACACTTTGCATGCTCTTGCTCTTCATCTTCATTTCAACTCGATGAGCAAGCAATAAATCACAAGCTTCGTTTCGCACTTCTATAACTCCTTGTTCAGTAACAGTACTCATCTCTAAAATATTCACATTGTCTTCTTTCTTTATATTCTCCAAAATGGCTTTCTTTTCCTCTGGAAGATCCTCCAATTTCACAACATCGCTTTTGTTATTAACAATAAGAATAGGTTTGTTAACAAAGAGAGGTTGAAGGCTTTTGAAAAGACTAATTTGATCTTCTAAACCAACACCACATGATTCAGATGCATCAATTACATAAATAATACAAGCTCTAATGTGAGCTAAAGCTGTGATAGCCTGCATTTCAATTGTATTACGTTCTTCAAGAGGATGATCTAGGATACCAGGAGTATCAATTACTTGCCATCTAAGATACTTGTAGTCAGTATGTCCAACATAAAGAGATTTAGTAGTGAATGAATAAGGCTGAACTTCCACATCGGCTCTGGTTATTTTATTGATAAGACTGGATTTACCAACATTAGGAAAACCACAAATCAATAATGTCCGTGTATTAGGATCAATTGATGGCAAACGAGAGATGTGTTGTCGAACTTGCTCTAAGTAAATTAAACTATCATTCTGTCTTTTCATAATATTTGCCATCCGTCCCAGGGCAGCTCTTTTGAGCTGTTTGCACCGATACAAGGAGTCTCCATATTTGAGAAGTCTCACATAATCACGCGCCACGCTGTAAAGATAAATAGGAAATGTAGATCTGGTGACTGAACTCGATATTCATGGAAATGAATAAAGGGCTAATAAACAAAGCGATTTGATTTAGCACGCTAACGGGATTCAAAAACCAATATTTAAGTTGATGAACACTTAATACGTGCTGATAATAAAAGCAACAAGTAAAACACGTGGAGCTACTCACTTATCAATAAGATTACGCGCCGTGTTGATTTGACCCAGGGCCAGTTTGTAATGATCTTTATCATAAAGGACATTGAGTAGATCAGCGAAAAATGGGTGGATTTCCTGAGATTGAGAGACGGCGAGAAAATATGAAATATTAGTATGACGAACATATGGTAAATTATAGCAATAGTAGAGAATGAAAAGTTGGTAAAACCTACCTCAATTTTAGGAAAATCAGTTAAAATTTGGGTTAATCTATCATGAAAATTTTGTTGAGTAAATTTAACTTTTCTCATATAAAATTGCCTGATCCTAGGGATTGCATAATGTTTATGGACAACCGTAGGAGTTTTCCTTTGTGTTTTTGATAAAATAATATCAACAAAGTCCTTTGTAGAGGGCACAGTTTGAATCTTTTTGAAACTGTAGTGAGACATTTTGAATAAACGCAATTAACAAAATTAATAAAATTACCTAAACTCAACAACTCATTAACAAGAGAAGAGTTTCACTTTAAATAGAAATAAAACGTGGTTTTCAAAGACTTTGCAAAAGAGATGTTTCCGGGGACCGTCTATAAATAATATCCTGTTACAAGCTTCTTTAAAACTTTAATTTTTCAATATTGTATGTCAAACTAAAAATGATTGACTAATTTGCGAAATTAAATTGTAATGCAAAGGATGTTTCAGTATCAGAGCGAAAAGTGCCTCTCTTCTAAGCTCCGTTTTAAGGTATAATAGTTTTTCGAATGTGTAGTTTCAATTTAATTAAAATTTTGTTTTTACAAATTTTTAATATTCCGTGTTTACTAATGGACATTTACGATCTAAGCCAGTTCTTTCACTTACTCTGTAAACATTGGGGATTGAACATTCACAAATTTTAGCTTCGAAATAAAAAGATCACTCGAGGGTCATAATTTAGTTTCATAGTTTATTCACTGAAGATTCGATTTCAATGTTGTAACTTGTTTCAACTACGAAATATTCATGATTAATTTCACGAAAACCTGAATTTCATTTATGACTCTATTTTACCGATGTTAATGGTCTAAAATATTGCAATTAACTGACTAATGAAATATTTAGACATTTATATACAAATTAACATGCCATAGTCATTTAGCAATTCATATTTATACTCAAAACCCTAATAAATGCAGCCAAATCATCGTAATGTAATTCAGTGAATTTCCCCAGTACTGTTGAACTAGGCTTTATCTCAATCTGTTTTTTGGTCGTTGATTGCTAGATAGTCACTATTGCTACAGAAATTATTCTCAACAAACGTCAGAAAGTTTTTTATCTTTAAATGAAAATCACTTTAATTTTTATACATGAATGTATTAATACTATAGATAAAATCTTTTACACTCAGAAGTAACAGCTTGATTTTTGCATCAATCCTTAAATTAATCACGTGTTTACCAACATTTCTCCCTAAAATTGAAAGAGGTGAATGGAAATTACTATGAGTAGATTTTGATGAAATCATCTATTTTACTTTGTTGTGCCTTATAACTGTTTCAAAATTTTTTTAATTGTGAAAATGGACAGTGTTAATAGAGAACCTAATTGTGCAAAGCCATTAGGTGAATTAAAACCAGGACCAGAGAGGACAATCTTTTATCAGCTACCATGGACAGAAGATGTGATACCGAAACCAAGCTCATATCAATCTTCAACACCAATGCAAATGGAATACATTTCAATGCCTTTTAATGCAAAGGTTTGGACAGAAGTTAAAAATTTGGCCTCTAAACAGATCAGGACATCTCAACAATTGATTGATTCGATAAAATCTACAAATCCATCATTGAAAATGTTTTCTTTCAATATATTAAAACAACTTGTTGATGAGATGACTGAAAATGAACAGAAAATATTTTATGATGAAACTTTTCCTTTTATTATATCATCAGCTTTGAAATTACCAGATTTAATTATTCAACCTATTCCAATTTTAAAACAGAAGATGAACCATTCATTGTTTTTTAGTCAACAGCAATGTGCATCATTACTTGCAAATGCATTCTTGTGTACATTCGATAAACCAACTAAATCAAAATTGAACCATTTTACATTTAATGAGTAAGTATCTTTAATAATTAATACTTGTTTACACCAGAATAACTCGGTAATTTTTCATTACACTTTTGAAATCAGATTATTTACAGTGATGAGACCCGGAGCAACGAAGCGTAAATTGGAAAAGCTAAAATGTATTATAAATTATTTTAGACGCCTTTCTACAAATACACCGAAAGGTACAGTTACCTTTGAAAGGCGTTATTTGGAGGCACAAAAAACACCTGACTGGTCATCATCCGAGGGCAAATTGAAAAGGTTGATTGTTAATAATAATGGTGTAATTGAGAAAGATGGAATTGGAATGCTACAAGTTGATTTTGCCCATAAATTAATTGGTGGAAAGGTTTTAACCTATGGAATGGTTCAAGAGGAAATACGTTTTGTGACTAGTCCTGAATTAATTGTCTCAATGCTATTCACTGAAACAATGCTTGAAAATGAAGCGATACTTATGATTGGAGCTGAACAATTCAACGAATATGCAGGCTATTCTGATACTTTTTCTATGGCAGGTGATCATTTTGATTCAAGACCATTAGACGAATGGGGTCGACGTTTTACTAGGGTTGTTGCAATGGATGCTGTTTATTTTGCTGTCGACAAAGTAAAAACGCAATACAGTAAAAAGTATCTAGATAGAGAATTGACTAAAGCTTATGTGGCTTTCATGGAGAACGATGAGATTGATGAGAAACACAGGAGTGCCATAGCCACTGGTAATTGGGGGTGTGGAGTTTATCGAGGTGATCCTCAGTTTAAATCATTAATACAATTGATTGCTGCATCAATAGGGCATAGAGATTTAGTTTATTTTACTTTCAAAGATAAACGATTATCCAATTTTGAGAGTTTTATCGCTGGTCTGGAATCCGAAAAGCTCACTTCTGGCCAACTGTATAATTACCTTATCGGGTATGGCAACTATGTTTCAACTCTTGTTTCAGGACAAAACAGGGAACAAGTATTTGATTATCTCCAACGAAAGTTTAAGTCCAAATGAATCATTGATCGCAAAACTGTAATTGTATTTTCCAATTAAAAATTGTGTTTTCTTCTTATAAGTAAATCATAATGTACAATGCTGAGCATTATGTACCATATATTATCAATAATTCATTATCTAGATCCTATTGCCCGTATTATGAAAGGTTTATGCAAGATTTAATCAGAACCGCAATAATGGAGACACTAGGTTTAAGTTTATAAGATTTTTAATGTTACATATTGACAAAAATCAATCATGCAAACAACACATTGTTTTGATTATCTATATGAGCAAAAGTTGGTGTATATTATCTACAATTTTTTGAATCAGATTATCCACAAGATAATTTTTAGTGAAGTGTGGTAACACTAATATGAATTGCATAATATAGCAGAAAAAAACAAAATCACAATCATTGAAAGCAATTGAAGAACCAAAAAATATCATTCAAACAAATTACATTGATAAAAGGGGAAAAGAAAATGATCTTTGAATGATGACGAAAAAAGGAGATCGAGTTGACTTCCATCACAGAAGTACATTATTTCTGTAAAATAAACATTTGGAAATATTTCGATGAGTTTTATAAGCAAATCAAAACACGACAATGAAATAACGTAGATATTCCAGAAATCTAAATTTTACATGCAAAGTCAGCAGCCATAGAGAAATGATCATACTTTTATCAACAATACAACAAAACTCCATGAAATGGGTGTATGCTTTGAGTCCAGAACAATGGTAAGCTTGTGTTCAACAATTATTCTTAGCTGGTAGTGTTGTTGGTTAATTCTTTGTAGGTTTCTGTGGAGAAACATTCTTTAAGATCACTCTCATTTAAATCGGCTCCATGAGCATTCTTAGCATGAGCCATAAACAGTTGTTTCAATAAGGCCAATTCTTTCGATAGGATGACAATCTTTTGTTGGAGCTCTTCATTCTCGGCCTTCAATGCATTGACCCTCTCCAAGGTTTGTATAGTCTTTATCTTTGACTTGTGTCTTGATTTTTTAACAGCAATGTTGTTTCGTTGCCTCTTTTTACGATACTCGTCGCTATTTTTATCCATAACAACACGATTCACTTTAGCATATTGAGTTTTGCTAGTATCTGATCCAGAGGCCTCCGAAGAATCAAAATTGGAATCAGAAGAGTAACCATCTCGACTGCAACTTGCATCATCCATTTCATCACGTCTCTTTTTCCTTTGAGGACCCATAGTTAGTTGATTAACTATCACTAGTTCAAACTATAATGACAGATACACACTAATAACGTCAGGAATGGTGATAACAATCAGCATCAAAAAAAGTCTCCGTTGTGAAAATCTCGTTGTCACTGTGACTCCAGTCCAATGTTCTTGTTTTACGTGGTTGTTTTTAGTGGTCGATGGTAGTTGTTTTATAGTATGTACCTGATGATGTGATATATTTACAGAATAAAGTCACCATTAAATAAGAAATAGAATTTAATTTAATTTTAAGTGATTGAAAAATATAAACAACAATAACGAAATAAGAGACAAAAGAAAGAAGCAAAAGGGATTGGTGATGGTAATAGTGTCAAGGGATGTTGATGATGAAATAGTCTACTAAGAAAGAAATATTTGTTTTTAAATAAAGTCTGTATAGTGTTGATTGGGATAGAAACATATTCTTCATGAATTAAGATGATGAAACACAATTCATCCAATAAAACCTGGCGATAACATATTTCATAAGAAAATGTAAGGAGTATTGGCAAATCAACAATGAGTGAGTCAACTGTCTGCTGTAATAGCAAAAAAGTGAAGCAAACAAGAAATGTGAGTCGAGTGAGAGTCATGAAGTTGAGTTTGCAAGGTAAATGAATTGCATAAATGGTATGAAATTTTTTTATCTTCTTGCTTTTTCCCCTGAAATCAATCGGCCTTCTGAGCAACTATGCGTATGCAACTGCCGGATTTATTCATGTTACAAGTATTTCAGGTTTTTATTTTATTCAACTGTAATGTCATTGATTATTCAGCTGACGTTGGTTCAGTCATTGGGATAGTTTATTACATCATTAGTGGATCTAAAAGATTGAGATGGTTGAGTTTACCTCATTACATGCTCAGGCTTAGTAGCTTTACTCTACTTATTTGTTGTATCCTTATAAAATACTCTGCATATTTCACTTATTTAAGAGTCAGTTTAATATGTAAACAATCATTTATTATATATTCAACCCTTCATGATCTACTCTAAATTATTTACAAAACATCAGCAAGTGCAGTAGTCCTCTTCTGAGTTCTCATCAGACAGAATCAACCCTGGCATAATTGTACATTGACTTTAATGTATTTCATTCCATATCATGCTGGAAACATTGACTGCTTTGCTATTGATTTTTCCCTGACTGAAGGTCATAAAGGAAAATTAATATTATAATGCACCTGGATTGGTCAAATCTCTAATGAGGAACTGATTTCACCATTAAATTTGAAATCACGTTAACAGTTTGATATATTTGAAAATAATATTATGGTGACCAATTTGTTTTCAATAATTCCCCAAGCAAGAGATGATACACTGAAATCAGATGACTACAAGTTTATGACTCATTTTATTGAGTAATATCTAAGATTGTATTAAGTAGATTCAGAAGATTGTACTTAAATAAGATCCACATATGGGCACCAACATTTGATATCTTTGATTAATAATCTAACCATTAATAACAAATATCACTTACAGTTGACGATGTTAGTTTTGAAAGATTACCAGACCATAGTTGTTAAAGGACAGATCGAAATTATGATCCGATAAGCTGCATAGTATCATGAACATATATTATTAAAGGTTATTGAATTTATCAAAAAATAAAACTATGATGACAATAACAATAATGAAGTTTATTTTTCAATCAAATTGAGTGTTTGCAATCAAAGTTAAAATTCGAAATAATAGATGGCAGTGCAATGCAGTTAATTCGGAAAAGTGTTTCAGAAAAATCAGAAAACTAAATAATTTTTATAATTTTGATGGTGATTTTTAATCATCATGTAACCATGAGTTATACATTGATACGGGTTTGATTTTTATTATAAACATCAATGATGAACAATCAACTAAAATACGATCATCTGTTAAATCCAACAAGAAACAGGATATTTGAATGCGCTGTTTGATTCTCATCTTGCTGCAACCAAATATTCTCAACCTTGTTGAATACAAATGGTTTCAATGGGATACCGTGATTCCTACAAGCGATTTAGCTTAATTTGATCATCTCATTAGTAATTTCTTTCCGATCTTCTATCAAACTAGGGCAGAAACCGTAAATTATGGCTTCCTATCTCATCAATTATACTTTCTCTTGTATTACAGGAGAGCAATAAACTAAATGTCTATTTTTTGTTTACCTCTTCTATCTTTATATGCTTTCATATAAAATCAACTCATTATCTCCATCATCAACATTGTCATCGTAAATTTCAATTTATTTGTAACCAATCCAACGGTGTTCCTCAATGTAAATCAGGTATGTTTATATTTCAAGAAATTGAAGTTGAAAACCCATACCCTTAACCCTGATCCAGAAAATTTTACCTAACCAGTGGCTAAAAACCTCCTTCTTGACCAGTTTTTGCTGTTTTGTCTCTTCAGTTCGCCCTCAGGTTAAATCACCATCATCATCAACAACATCTATATTATCATTATTTACTCTTCTGTGTTGATTGAAACCGGAAAGAGCATCCTTTGATAAAGGAACTGATTTTTACATCAAATCATTAAAAATATCCGGCTTAAAGACACCTTAAGCTGCTTGTATGATCCGATATTTTGATTTAATGAACTCAGTTTCTTTCTGTTGATATAACCATTATTATTCACATGTGTTGTTAATATTTCCTAACGTTATGATGATGATATTAGTGATTTAGATGAGAACGAAGCAAGTAATGAATTTATCCGTTTTTACTCTTTGCCTTTTTATGCACATCTCAGTGTTTGTGTTCTTGTCCAATGATGCAGATAACTTTTCTTCACTTCGAAAGCTTGCAGTTTCTTGATCAGTTTACCAATTGCTGACACAACCCACCTTTATCCATCCTTTGATTGTGAATCCACTCTCCTCCTTCGCTCCTTCTCATCAATCTACAAGCTCTCATCACTTTTCCCTCCTTAACCGATTCCTCTCCAACAATTCGACGAACGATGGTTTTGTTGTTGTGGTGACAGCTAATGATGCGATTGACTGTTTCAATTAAGATTCATTAATGAATCACAAAACTTGGATCACTTTTATTTGATTCATTTTCTGTTCACTTCAAACTTCATCGTCAACCTGTTCTATTATTTAATTGTTGAGTCGAATATTAGGGTTTATTAACATAGTTTGTGTTCCTCACAATTGTAGACACAGTTTATTCAGTTTGGATTCAGTCTCGTCTATGTGTTTTTCATAATAATTCAAATATTGATTAGTTTCTAATTTCTATTCCTGTTTAATTAATTTTCAACTACAAGTGAACTCATTCCCAAAACTGTTCAACCCATCAACATCATACCTCTAATTGGATATTTTTTCTTCATTCTCTGTTTATCTAATCCAGCTAAGTTTGTCTCCGTACTCAACATTAATTTTGAATCTCATTTCAACGGAACCAATGATACTGTTTAACTATTTATAATTTATTGTAATGTAAAATATGGATGTAAAAATGTTACCATTAAGTACCAAAGGAATCTCAAATGCTCATCCTTCGCGATTTTCGCGAAGTTTCATTCTAACCTTAGCTGTTGGCATGACTTTTGGTTTCAGTTTTGCATATCTCCTGTTAAGCGTTGTTACCTGGGAAAAGGTTGATCTTCTTGGTGGTACATCATACCTTATCGCCTCCCAATCATCATCATCACCATCATATTTCATGCACGATGATCCTCACAGTTACCAAGAAGCGGAAAATTTAATAGCGCCTCGTTTCCCAGTTTCTGGTCATATTGCCGAGGAAGATGATCATAAAAGTGAGTAATCATTGAATTACTAATTTCCTTAAACAAGCAAACATCGACATCAGACTAATAATGAACTGAGGATGTAAATCTTTGGATGTTTGGTAATTTAACCAAATTATCCTTTCTTATTCATACTTTCAATAATTTAATTTTGATAACAATCATGATTTGAGTTCGATCAATCCGTTAGCTATTCCCAGCAAAATTAATTACCAGAATTCTGACAGTTTATTATTGTCAGTTATTTAATTTTGAAAAGGCGATCAAATTTTTAACCAATTACTTTCCATTCGTTACTATCGTGTGTCTCATTGTCAACCCGTTGCACAAATGATTGAGTTAGCTTTCTGAAACTTTCTCGATCAATCAATCAATCAATCAAGGAAGTGTATTACCAAGACAATTAAATCACCTTCACCCAAATTTAGTTTGAAATATATACTTTTTTTAAAAAAGTAAAATGGATAATCTGTTGACATTTAGTCAAAATCAATCTTTCTCTTGGTCATTGATTAATGATCACTTTTGATTGTTGAACAATTTTCATTGTCTAATTCAAGTTTCAAATTTTTCAAAATCAAAATGTTAATCTTCAAATATACTTACCTTATTTAAGCTATTTAGACTTGATTATTAATTTAGAAAAGTGTCTTGTCATCGATTAAGCTAAACAACTACCTCACCTTTGTTCAACAATTAAATTTCGAGTTAAAAACCAAATTGAAAACTCATCCCACAATTGACATTGTATTCCTTTATTTGGAATACTATTTAATCATTGATTAGAAACCATTAACAGTTTACATGTGACCTTTCCGTTAATTTGTCAACTTAAATAATAAAAATTGACTCTCATCAACCATCTTGTGTCTTGTGTTCACACATTAATCAAACAAGGAGAAGGAGAAAGTTTGCGATTGATTAACCTTGTTTTCAAACTCATCACGTTGAAAAACACTTTTCAACCAAATCAATCAACTAATCATATCGTACTTCTCCAAGCCGTACTCTCGAACTGCTCAATGAGTAGACTTTTTCAAATCATGGTTGGCCTCTAAAATTGTTCATCACGAAAACATGCAAACAATGACTTGTTAACAAATTGAGCAGCCGATAATCATATCGAAAGCATAAGATCAAGGTGAAAACGAAGAGGATTTCTAACCATTTAACTTAATTGTTTACTTGAAGCCACATTTTCTGATCAATTATCAATATAAGCATTTTCTAATAAAAGATCTTTTAATTACTAGTAATTGCAAATCAACGTGTCTTTATTTTTACACATTAGCACAATCATGTTCTAGTTTTTCAGCTTTTGAGACATTGTTGAAAATTTCAGATTCAAGTCTTGTGCATGTTAATATTTTATTGTAAACTATTTGTACAGTACATGTAAATTTATTTCCAATGTTGAACCCAAATTTGAACCCAATTTTGCTCGAAGTAAAATCTTTCATTTCTTCAATTGTTTTGATTGTTAGAAGTCAATGTGTAATACGATGTATTGTTGCACAAAATGACAACTAACTAAGTGAATCAGAGTCATTAAAATCTCCATGAAAATTAAGAAACATCTTATTACAAATTGATTTAGCTTATAAATAAAAAAATGTTTTCGTATGTTTGAATCCTTCGTTGACTCACTAACAGACAAACCATATGGCCATAATTCAATATCCAGTAGTTGCTATTGACGGTTTTTTCAAGATTTTTTTAAAACCTTGCCAATATTAATGTTAATGAAACGGCACAATTCATTAATTTAACTCATCCTTGCTAAATTAACAATAAAGATGATTCAATTGAATCCTCAAAAGATTTCATCAACTGAGTATCATTTTAACTTTCGAGGTTATAATATTCATTCTTGCGTATAATAAATTAATTAAATTATTACTAATGTTGATCATGTTGATGATCATAATCACACTGTCACAGTCCAATCCTTCATTTTCAAACAAGATTAACACTTAATTGTTGCTTATATTTTCAATTAAAGCCAGTACTTAATTGAAGTTTTATCCCAATTGCAAATTTTGATTTAATTGAAACTCCATTCTTTTTAACTTTGCCCTTGAGATGATTGTAATAACAGTGATGGTAACAGTAAAATGAAAGACTATTTCATCTTTTAATGTCAAACCGTCTTTCATTGAAATGGCATCTTTTTAGGCCATATGGAATCACGATCGTTTGATATTAATACATATTCAGTTTCATCTTGATTCCTTAAAACATTAACATGTTCACAAGTGATTATAATAAACTCCTCCATCTTTTTATTTCTTCCTGGTCATCTTCATCACTATTTAAAAGTTCAACTCTTAAATATCACCTCCTGGTCGAGCTAAAAGTCAATTGTTCAATCTATTCATCATGAAATAAGCTGAATACATGAGTCAAACATTGAAACGTGAAGCTTAATCCTCACTGATGAATGCTTCTGGTTAACATGCAATTATTAATATCAATCATCGTTTCATTTGTACATCAAGATCGTCTTTTGTAGCAATTCATTTTGACCAAGAAATGCTATTCGATCTATCAATAGCCGATTAAAAGTTTAAAATTTTATAAACTCTATAAACAATTTCACTGATCATTCACCTATCATATTACAACACAATTATAAAACCAACGATTTGACCAATCATTCAACTTTAAATAATGAAAATTGAAATATTAACCATTCTGTTAATTCAGTTAAAGCCCCAACTCTTAATTTTTTAATTGCATTGCATTCTAATAGGCCAAGTGATTAAAATTTGCGCATAAATCATTCAAATTAATCACGATAATCTATTAACCTTTCCCTGAGTTATTCAATATTTCAATTACAAAACTTACAAAATTAAGTCGGACAATTAAAAGACAACTTTTGTTTTACATTTTGTGATTTCTTAACATTTTAAAACTACAGGTTAATTGTTTAATTATTTGGTTTAAAATATAAAATATTGACTCAACAATTGAACGTGAAAATTAAACGTGAGTCAGTTTAGTATTTAATATTAATCAAATGACCTGCTCTCATGTTGATCAAAGTTAGTAAATTAATCACATCCAAGCATCAACATTTTCATCTAATTCATTTCTCAAAGGTTTTGCTCAACCTTGAAGATTATTAATGGTGAAAATTATTGTCACTTTATTGCAAAATACAACTTTTTTGATCAAATATTATTTCATTATTGTCATAAAGCAAACTCTGTAAGTTATAATAAATTCATTGTATGTTGATTTTTCCCTATCCATTAAACCTAAGTTTTTGACTATAAATCTGAATTATTGTATTCAATGTTTACATTTTGATTCGCTCAATACTAAAACGCTTGGGCTGTTTTATTAATAGTATTAATTGTGCAAGTTTTGATTTAATAAAAGAGTGTTGAATGAATAAACAGATTTGTAACAGCACACAAACTGATCATAATTATCAACTGATTGTTGTTGATGGTGATAATGGTGATGAGAAGAGAAAGAGATGTTAACGAAAGTCAATTTAACCGTGAATCCTTTGCGTTTCACTTGCAATATCAACAACAATTTTTGTTATTATTGTTATAAATTTAGTTGACTATTTTTTTGGTACTCTTTTGATGTTTATAATCGTCAATTGAAGAGGGAAAAAGCAATGTTACCATTAACTAACTAGCTTGGTGAAACAATAATTTGATGGTTTAAAAGTATGATACTCAATTAGCCTCACATCCAAGTTATTAACCATGCTGTTATAACTGTTGATACTGATTACAGATATATTTCATCTATTCATGCACTATGATTTATTGGGTAATTTTTATCATTATTTTAAATCCAATAATTGTACTTCAGTTTATTAATAGTTTCAATAACCATGTTGTATACTGGAACAGACCTTCAATTGTCTTTCGTCATTCAGTTAAACATTAAATTGTTACCTTATAACCTCTTTTTGATTGAACTTTCAATGCATTATTGCCTTTAAAGTTATTGAATTAAACATTCTTGTTTCACAGATTAATCAATTATGGTCTTGAGTTTGATCCTTGCAATTATATTTGCACGTAATTTTGACCATTTTGTTCATATCTAATAGCTCAGTGTCATTTTGCATACAATTTAAATCTTGATTCATCGATTATTAGAGATTAAATTTAATTCTTATTAAAGATTAGAGTTGAATTAGTAATTTTTGGGTGTTTATTATTGCTTACAACATAACTTTGATTTCCGTGAATTTCGATTGTTGAGGTTTCTTGCAAGTTTGCTCATGGTGATTGGTTTGTTTTTAATCTTGTTAATTTGATTTGTTTTACTAATCACCTTCTTGCTGCTTTCATTTACCATTTCAGGAGATTTTACCGTTGCTGATGAACTTTATAAATCTGTCCGAGTATTATGCTGGGTTATGACCAATCCTAAAAATCATGAATCTAAAGCTCGCCATATCAAAGCTACCTGGGGTAAAAGGTGTAATAAGCTGCTTTTCATGAGTTCAACTTATGATCCCAGATTGCCAAGTGTTAAGCTGGACGTTGAAGAAGGCCGAGATCACCTTTGGGCCAAAACGAGAGCAGCTTTTCAATATGTTTACAAGAATCACTTTGATGAAGCGGACTGGTTCATGAAAGCTGATGATGATACTTATGTTATCGTTGAAAACCTACGATACTTTTTATCAACTCAAAATTCATCCGATCCAATTTATTTTGGCTGTAAATTTAAACCTTACGTCAATCAGGGCTACATGTCTGGCGGTAAGTAATTGAACAATCTTCGTGGTTTAACATTACAATGGAAACAAATGATTAAAACCTCCTTTTGTTTTAGGTGCTGGTTATGTTTTGAGTAAAGTGGCTCTTGAACGTTTTGTTGATAAAGGCATAGATCCAGCTGTTCATCCTAAACAATGTAAACTTTCAGATGATGGTGCTGAGGATGTTGAAATGGGCAAATGCCTTGAAGCTCTTAACGTCACCGCCGGCGATTCTCGAGATAAATTGGGTCGAGGGCGATTCTTTCCATTTGTACCTTCTCATCATCTCATTCCTGGTCATGTTGACAAAACATTTTGGTATTGGAAATACATTTATTATGAATCCGAAGAGGTATTTCAAAGATTAATCAGTTTAAACTCTTAATTTTCTTTATTCTTCTACTCAATAATCTTCATCTAATCAGGTTCAGTTATCAAGTTTTCACTTGTTTCGCAATGTACAAATGCCGTTTAGTTATATTATGTTGACGGCTTTTCGCAAATAATTTTATCGACTGTTAATTGACTGTCAGCGCTTACCTCAATCACTTTTATCATGCATCATCTCAAATGTGTAAACATAAAAGTGTATTTTTTGTTACATCAAAAATCCGTCAATGCTTTTTATCACCTACACTGGCTTAGTACTAATCAGTTTCATAACTAATCAAGCTCATCCTGAATCTCCTTAAATTAAGTTTTACCTAAATCTTGTTGGGTGAAAGAAAGAGGTTTACGAGTGGGAAAAGTTAATGACAAATTGATTCTTCTCGAGTAACTTCAATACCAGTTGATTGTTTAGAAGGTTGCTAATTGAGCTTCATTCAATTTTTATTACTTTTTGTTTTCACTTACAATTTTTTTATCCAAAATTGTTACCTTTTCTTTATTTCAAATTTCAAATTTTGAATTTACTTTCGCTATCATTACTGGTATGAGAATTAAATCATCAACATCAAACTGTGAATCTACAATTTACATTGTGAGGTCATTTAAATATTTTGTTGAATGGGCAAGCACGAGAAACAATAACCAATCAGTTTCAGATTCAAACGCAATCATTGCCGAACAGAACAATTAAATGTCAATTTTCCCTTGGACTAAGTTGATGCATTTTAAAGTTGAATTTTATTCGAATCGTATTTTTAGCTTTAGTATTTAAATTAAAATATAATCCTTTCCAAATCTTACAATTCACATTATAATTATTCTATCATACCTTTAATTATGTCATTTCTGATGATAATATTTTGTTATTGAAATTTTGTTCTGTCAATAACAATTCAATTTGACACAATGTCAGGTTTTTTATTGTTGACTTCATCTTATCTGTATACCGTCATAACCATTTTTAATAATTGATAGTTTTTTGTATTCCATAAACAAAACAATTTGAATCACAACTTAATTGTAGACTTTAACCAGTAATGATTTGTTTCTATAGTTATTCATGTTAATACCTAATAACAGTTGCAATTGAAAAAAGTTTATTGTTGACAGTCCAATGTTGAATCGTTGAAAACAAAAAAGTGAATCCTTGGATATCCAATTGGACCTTTTTTCAGAATATCTGAATGCCTGATTTAACTGTCAATAACAATGATCAAACAAGTATTAATGATATGTATTTAAATGTACCTTTCTTCCTTCCTTCCTCTAATTGTAATCATTTCTTGTTAAATTCATTTGATCTGAGTCATTGTTCATTTATTGCCAGCCATTCTAAACTAAGTCTACTTTTTGTTTCGTGTTAAACCTAAATTTAAAACTTTTTTTTTCTTTTTTCTACAGGGAATGAATTGCTGTTCAGATACTGCTATTTCATTTCATTATATCAGTTCTGATACCATGTATGTCATTGAATACCTGTTATATCATCTTCGACCTTATGGATTATACGAGAAAGCTAAACAAAAAACGATTCAAGATCCAACCATTCATAAAGCAATTGATTTGTCTAGTCCAATATCATCGCCATTTCCTATGTCATCATCATCATTATCATCATCACAAATACCAAATGATAAACTGCAAGCTGTTAATTCCAGCCAAGCTATTTCGAATTAAATATTAGGGTGAATAAAAACAGAATCCAATTTTGCAAATCAAATGAGCGTTGTGGAGATATTCAAATCATTGGACTTTCAAAATCAATGTTTTCTTACATCGTGCTGGCATTGGAGACATTAATTATAAAAAGTATTAAAATTGGATACGAGGTGTTCAAACGGGTAGATCAAAAAGGAAACGGCTATATCTTTAGAACGAATTTCTTCATTCATATGAAAATTTTATCTAGATAGATTTTATGCCGAATTATTTTGTAGTAAAGCTAATTGATATAAAATTATAATGAGCGCAATCTGACCTCTAGTTCTCGAGACATCAACGAAGTTTAACCTGCACGTTTGAACACATTATAAATTTGGTTTCATTTTGGATTTTTGGAAGATTCAAAGATTTAAATTTGGAATTATTTCCGATGTTGATCACTCTCTATCCAAGATTTACTGATTTGCCTTTTTCAACAATATCAACTGGTAAATGAATGATGCTTTGCATTTGGCTGTCAATTGGTGATTATGTTGATTCAGCCAGAATTAGTGTGGAGACAAGATATTAGTTGAGGAGTCCAACAATACTAAATGGTGCTCAGTGCGAATTAACAACTCTTTACAATCAACAAAGGCCAAATAATTAGCCTTTTAAATTTTGCCATAATAACTGTAACTTCGTCTATATGCGACTCTTTATGATTTAATCATTGATTTTCCAGTTACTATTTCCATCAAAAATAAGACATGATTTATCATTTGAAATCGTGTTTAAGCAATGTAGTGATTATTACAGATCTAACTTATGCTTTATGCATAAATGAAAATAGTATCTAAGCTCTTTGAGTTCGTTTAATTTTGTAAAATTTGTTATTTACATCTTAAACTGATTTGATTATCTGTCATTACCATTCCAATCAATAATTGAAATTTAAATGTGTAATAATCTTCGAGCGGTAAGACATTCCTCCAATTATCAAAATGTATCTAAAATAATAGATGATTAAGCTTATTTTTTATAGTTTCATCTGCTTATCTTAATTATTCAACAAACATGTAAATCTTGTTTTTCCTTAACTCATCTAACTAATAATTTCAAAATTTGATATTGAAATCGCCAAAATAATTAATTCATGGAAACTAGAGAAACCATATTTGATAAAATGTCATCTATGTTGAATCTCTTCTAGTCATCTGAAAGGAGGAAATGTTTCTGCGAATGTAAAAACGATGGTAACTCAGATTTTTTTGCATTAAAATATCTATTTCTGACAAAACAAACTTTATTAAATTGCATCTGAAAGTTTTTATTTTTAAGAATTGATTAAATATGATAATTGTGATAATCTTGTTGATTATTTATATTTGAACGGAAAACATATTAATTTGTTACATTATAAACATGTTTCCAACACGTTAATCAGCACCAATACAGAGGAAAATAAAGTAAGTTAGAAGTAAATTAGTGAAAACAAAATGAATGAAAGTAATTTCCTCATCTATGATTGTGATTAAATCAACTGGATGGAAAAGCAGAAGAATATCGGAGAGATAAAATGGGTCTTGGGTTGGTTTAGTTACACTGTTTAAATATACAAGTAGTCATTGAAGTTGCGTTTACTTGAGTAGAAGTTAATTAGTTTTAGGAAAGGTGGAAAGAATGTTGTCCTTCATTTGCAGCGAACAAAAGTTTTTCTCGCATTATTTCAATGCTAGAGTAATCTGGTAGTTTCAAGTAATTTACACAAGTCATTACACTAGGAAGATAATTATCAGGATTTTCACCAGGCTCAAAAGTTTTCCGTACAACAGTTAACGGAGGTGTTAAACTTTTCAATCCTCCAACAGGAAGTCGAGGAGAGCCAGTCACAAATTGTAGGAATTTACGCTGTTCATCACCATTAAATGATGATAGTACTTCAAATAAATATTTTATTGCTCGGCTGTCATAGGTATAACCATGATCTGGGTGGCAACAATCAATCAGTGTTTTTAAATCCCATGATTGGTGACTACAACCACAGAAAAGTTGCTCCAATTCTTCTGGATAAAATATTTGCAATTGTGATAATGATAAAACAGATTCAAATCCTTCTCTGAAAGCTTCCATTTGTCGGGATACTCCTTCAATCATTGTCCAATGTATCATTAATCGTAAATATTGATCTATATTATCCAATGTCACAGACATGTCTTTACCTCCTTTACGTAGTTCAATTTGTGGGAAACCAGGCAAAGTAAAATCAAGATGAAGATCTTCAATTTCAACTCCACTTAAAGTTAATGATTCTCGGTTAAGTCCAGAAACTCCTCTTTCCTAAAAATTTTAAATAAAATGTTAATTAGGGAAAATTAATTTAAATATATCAGTAATTGATTGAAAATTTTAAAAATTATCATCAAAATAAATACTAACCATGAGATTTTTCTTTTGTGCAATTAAATACATATTTGTTATAGATTTTGCTAAGGTTGCATCAATAAAATGCATATCTGAGACATTTAGAGTGGATTCTTGACCTAAAAGCCATTTGTAAAATGGTATACTTAAAGGTATATCAACCTAAAAAAGAAAGTAAAAAAGCCAATGTTAAAAAGATAATAAAAAAGCATAATTAAAACTATTCATGAAATCATGAAATTATAAAATCATGACCAAAACAGATTCTTACCATCCTGGAGTCAGATAATGCTTTGGCCATAAACTTTCCAAGCAACCTGTATCTACTTTTTAATTTGGACAAAGAGGTAGTTTTTGTTGATTTACCAACTGGAGATGGAAATAAACCTTCAGAAGAATAAATATATTGAATGGCTTGTTGTGCTTGTTGTTGTAACAATAATTGTTGTTGTTGTTGCTGTTGCTGGTGTTGTTGATTTTGGTGATGACGGTGTGATTGATGATTTTGGTTATAGTTTTGATTCTGATTCTGGTTCTGGTTCTGATTCTGGTTCTGGTTCTGGTTCTGGTTCTGGTTCTGATTTTGTTGATTTTGTTGAATAAGATTAGTATTACAATGTTTACGATTTTCTTTAGTAACATCATTCTTGAGCAATTGATTTATTTCAATCATCATCTCATTAGATCCATAATGTGATGATCCTGTTGTTGCTAATTTATCATTTGAATATGAAAGAGGCATAATCACACTTGATGAAGTAATTGCTTCACCTCTCCACATATCTAAATCAGCTCGCTGTAATTCTTTTGAAACTAAAGCATAAAATTCCAATGTTGGACCCAATCCAGTTCCAACTTCATTCTCATATTGAATTTCCAACAATGCTTTTGAATTACCAATATCATGAAATACTGATTCAGCTTGTCGTAAAATATCTTCACGAGTTACAGTTTTCTTTCTTTTATCCAATCGCGGTGTTACTCGTTCACTAGTATCACTACTATTCAATCCTGGTGTTGTATCTAAAAGACGTTGTAAAGCTCGATCTCGATCAAATGATGTTATATAAAATAATAAATGACGAGTCTCAAATGGAAACAGGAATGGACATACATAAGCTATTTGAGACAACCATTGGGGCAAATTACCAGTCATTATCACAAGTGGATCTTGAAGTTGACGATTAGCTTTGGCTGTTAGTTTACTATTTACAAATTCACTTTGCGGTATGGCAGGATTTGAACTGATTGTTAAATTGTAGAACCAACTCCAACATCGATTTAATGCATTTAAAATTCTCAATAGACTCATTACTTCCAAAGAAGAATCTTCAATATTAACACAATTTGGCAATGAAGGAATCAAATAATTGTATACTATTGATGAGATCGTTGGTGTTTTCCCTTCAAGCCATAATTCATCTTTCTTCTTTGATCCAGATGATGAGGATAATGATATTGATGACGGGAAAGATAATGGAGAGGTTGATGTTGAGTTTTTATTTGCTGATTTTGATGATGAACGACGTCCAGAGGTGTTACTACTATTAGTATTATTACCACTACCACTACTACCAATACCAGAAGATGCAGAAATTGCTGTTGCTGATATGGACGTTGATGATGAAGGTGTCATTGAAGATGTTGATGTGGAAGGATAAGAATAGGAATGACCATTGTTTGATGCACAATTTCCTGAGCAAGTTAAATGATGATTCAAAACAGAAGAGGATGGTGATGATGATGATGAGGATCCTGATCCTACAGTATTTGTCATATTTGATATTGGTGTTATATCTGCCAACAATGCTGCTGCTGATATCGTTCCTCGTCCAGATCGACTACTTCGACCGATACAACTGCTACTACTATTATTATTACTATTAGTACCAATAATTCCAGCAGTTGAAGTTGGAGTTGAGCTTGAATTTGTTGAAGATGTCGAAGCTGATGGATAAGATACACTTGGTAATCTTTCATTTAATGAACGGTAATATATTGTATGTGTTGTTACCCACATATTTGAATTACCCATTGGTCCATCAAAATCAGTATCAGTTTCGTGACCATCTATTGATTGAGAATTACTTCCTCCTCCACTAAATTGCCTTATAGCTTGATAAACTGTCATATTATATGGAAGAATACGATCATCAATTAAAAATTGTATCTTATGACGACCTTGACCCTGATTAATCACAACTGATGCCATATTATCCTCAAAATCGTCATCTGAATTATCATCATCACTATTACCATCATCATCTTCTTCTTTAACACGACCATAACCTCGTAATAGCAAATATCTTTCAATTGCTTGCACCAAAGCCAATGGATCAATTTTAACAGGTCCACCTCTCCATTGTTTCAAAGTAGTACAATCTCGATGTCTAACCAAATTACATTTCAATTGGTGGGTATTGAAAAATTTCAATGCACTTGTTCCCCTTATGTTACCTGTTCCAGTTCCAATCACATCGTGTACTCTAACAGGGAATTGCTCCAATTGTGAGATACAAGCATTTAATTTTGCAACAAGACTTGACATTGGCCGAGTATCCAAGTTCAATTCATTTTCATCATTTATCACAGTATTGTCATCAACAGGGGTTCCCAGGAAAACATGAAGAAAACGTCGAATTCTCATATTCCTATCTTCATCTCCATCCTCGGTGAAAGTTAAATGGGTAATTAATTTACCAATTATTCCACAATTAATCAATTCAAATGGAGAAATGTCTCCATCCAATAGTACACTTCGAAATTCTTTCAATCCTTCCAAATCACAGCTATTTTCAAATATTTCTATTGCTCCATTAATTCGATTTAATGTGCTCATTGCTTCATTCATTTCATTCTCATTGTTGAAATATTTTTCAACAAATGCTTTTGCTTGTTCTCTTATCCAATTTCGTATCTTCTCTTTATTACCATTAGATGAATGGGAAGAATGTGGAGATCGAGGTGATCCTGATGTCGAAGATGATGAACCTGCAAGATGATGATGAGAATGGTGTGAGTGGTTATGATGAGAATGAGAAGAAGAAGAAGGTGAATGAGAAGAGTGGTGATGGTGACTATGACTATGATGGCCATGACTATGATGGCCATGATGATGGGAGTGAGAATGATGAGAGTGATGAGAATGGTGATGGTGATGATGATGATGACCCAATTGATCTTGTGATTGGGAAATCAGCATCGATTTACGATTACTTAGATTTGAACCTGCATTAGAACCAATTATATTGGGACCTGCAGTATTCCATCGACGCCATCGAGCTGGATAAAGATTGGCAAAAAATGATGACGTCTTGGCTGCAGCTGAACTTAGTTTAGATGAAGATCGACTGCTACCTCGACTTGTTGTAGTTGCTGCTGAGGATGCTGTTGTTGTTGCTGCTGCTGCTGCTGCGGCAGCGGTTGCGGCGGCGGCGGCTGCGGCTGCTGCTGCTTGTGCTACTGATAATCCTCCATCTCCTCCTAGTGATGATGAAGATGTAGAGGTTGAAGCAGTTGGATTGTTATTTAAGGATAATCCACTTGATGATCCAGCTGATCCAAATCCAAGTGCAGTTGAGCCAGACAAAGGTGATGTTGAAGAAGAAGATGGAGTTACACCGAATGGACAACCAGAACCAAAAGCATTTAAACCCAAATTGTTATGTAATCCTCTTTGTGAACCAATTATATTTGAAGACGTTGGTGTCAAAACATTATTAATATTGTTATTATTATTGTTGTTGTTGCTGTTGTTGCTATTATTATTACTCGACATGAAGTTATTGTTATTATTGTAATTTGATTGTGCATCATTACTACTACATGAAGTATGATTTGTATTTGGTGTTGCTGGAGTTGAAGATGCTGCACTTGAATTTCCAGATGAAGGTGTACCACTATTTCCAGAGTATGGAAAGAATGGCATAGAAAGATAAGGAGTCGAAAAAAAGTGTGAACTTAAATTTGCTGTCATTGGTTCATAATCACCACCACTAACTCCACGATTATTACCCGGTATGTTGGATAACGGTGATGATGAATTTATACAATTATTAAAATGCATAGATAAAGAATCAATTCCACCTCGATTTTTACTTCTACTGCTGCTATTATTACTATTACTACTTGTACCACCAATACTTCCAGCAACTCCACCAATGCTGCTGCTATTACTATTGCTACTACAGCTATTACTGTTGCTGTTGCTACTCAGAGAAGATGACGAACTTGAAGAGGATGATGCTGGTGGTGAACCACTTGTTGATCCTTTCTTTGAACCACGTTTGCGTTTAAGAACATCACTCAGTCTTCTGATTAAACAAATCAAACAATTAAAATAATCAATTAATTACAAATACAAGTGAAAAGATTGTGATTTGAAAATTTATTCAAAGATCATCATGATTATCCATTGAATATTATGTATTATATTTTCTTATTCGATTTTCATTTCAGAATCCGGTAGAGCAAAAATTCTCATCAATTAATTCTTTTATGCTCGTATCGATTGTCATCATTATTAATCTGAATAAGAATGCATAGTAAAAATATAATGACATCTTGACTGTCATAGTCTTATCTAAATTATTTGCATTATTTTTTTCTGTGTATCGGAAATTAAATAACACAAAAGTTAATGATACATTTTCAATTATTTTTTAAATGTTATTTCAGAGTAAAATCAGACAGAAAAAAATAAAAAATTTGTGAAATTCAAATTTAAATAATTTCCGATTAAAAGTAATTTATCTGGAAAACTTCCTAGCATAAATGATTGAATTTCATGTAAAATTTTATATATTAAAATTTAAACTCACAGTTGTGAAGAACGAGAATCCACAATGTTTTCATTGGTTTTAGAGACTGGAGAATTGTTTGATCTTGTAATTATTCCAGTTGCTATTTGAGCAGAAATGAACGAACCAGTAAAGAGAAGAGAGAAAAAAATAGAAAAATAGTCAGATAAAATGGCAATTAATATCATATAGTATAAATGTTAATTTAAATACGAGTAACTTACCAGACGATGGTGATGATGAAGGAGGTGATGACGATGATGATGGTGAGGAAGTAGCTGTAATAGTGGCATTGGAGGCTGATAAAGTAGTAATGGCAATTGGATTAGTAGTAGCATTTGTACTTTCTTGGTTATTATCATTATTGTTATTAATATTGTTGTTGTTAACCATATTTATATCATTTGTTTGTGTAGTAAAAGCTTCATGTGGGATGCCACATGAGGATGAAAAACTTTGTAATGGTGAAATATTACTCAAGGGACTTCCAGACTCTAAAAAGCACGATGACACATAACTTTGACCAATTAAGGATGACGGAGGCGATGAAGTACTTTGACCAGTTAGTTGTTGTTGTTTTTGATGTTGCTGCTGCTGCTGCTGTTGCTGCTGTTGTTGTTGCTGCTGTTGTTGTTGCTGCTGTTGTTGTTGTTGTTGAAGTTGATATTGTAATCGAGACTCAATTTTTATATTTGTACTTGATTTATTTGGAGAGGATGCAGGTATATATGCACTTATTGGACTTGCTTCACCAATAATTGTTCCATCATTAGAGATTAATTTCTTTAATTGATGAATAACACCTTCTCGACGGAAGTAAATAGCAAAAATATCAGGTAATTTTTCCATCAATATGTAAACCATTTGAATAGCACCAACAACTACTCGAAGATCAGAAGATGGTAACATTGCAGCAATGTGACTTGATACAGCATGATTTTTCAAAACAATTCGCAAAAGATCAGAAGATGAATAATAAATTATTCTCAGTAATGCTCTTATGCATTTATGTCGTACTGATGGACCAGCAGAGCTACTATATACTTCATACAAAACACCAAAAAGACTTTTTATGAAAGACTCTGCTAGTTCAGGTTCTTCTTTCAAACATTGAATTCGAGCATCATTTTCATTAATACTCATCATCATTGCTTTCATTACAGAAGAATGCGAATTATTATGATTATACATCTTATTCGGCGGAGTATTAACTGGAGTACTTGAATTATTGCTTGAATTTAAATCTTTTCCCATTTCTTCGTTTTCCCCTTGTTTACCTGGAGATGTATCCATTGAATTATTACAAGATTTCAAAGGAGTCTTTGTATCATTTCCAACAATTTTTGTTTTTGTTGTGTTTGATGTTGGTGATTTAGTTGTCGATGTTGTTGTTGGTGGTGGGGTTACTCCTACTGCTGCGGCGGCTGCGGCAGCTGCTGCAGCTGACGTTGTACCTGATATCATCATCATCATAGCTCCAGATAAACCTAAACCAGATGATGATGATCCATCTGAATTATTGACTAGACGTTGAATTAAACGCGAAGTCCCAGTATCTTCATTTATTTGTTGCATCGAATTAAAATCTATCACATATGTACGTCCCATTGTAGTCAAACTCATTTCATCTTCACTTGCCAAATGAGCAGCTTCGATCATTTTACTATCAATAGCACTATAATTATGCCACATTCCTCTATCATCTTTCCATTGCCAAGTAACTCCACTTGGAATCACATTTGTTTGCTTCAACCAATATCCATCAACACTAAATATACCATCAGTTGGTAGCTTTGGCATCAATTCTCCGATAAGTGAAGTAATCTCATAAAGCTCTTGTGGGCTTCTTGTGGTCAATTCAATAAATTCTCTTGTTGTACTTGAACCAACCAATAAATAACGAATTGTATCGGCTATGTCTAAAATTTGAACAAAAAAAAGCATAAATATAATTAATAAAAAAATATATATAAATTAAAAATCTGATCAAAGTTATAAATCAATAAAAGAAATAACAAAAATAAAATATTATATTTCAAATATTTTTTGATACTAGAGATCTTTTAAATGTGTATCAACAATCATTATTGAAATAATACACAATCCAGATAATGCATTGATTTTCAACGATCCTTAATCAAAATTAATTTTAATTTCACTGAATTTAATTTTCTATGACTTAATCAATTAAAAAAATTAATTTGACCTAAAATGATTCATAGTTAGTGTGCTTCATCATTCATTGCATTTGCTCCTTTCACCATTTTAGGCATTTTCATTTTTTCATTTCTATGTTCTTTGTTTCTATGAGAATAAATTCTGCTTTGAGGGCTGTCATAAGATACCCATAAAAGTTTGAGATGATACATAAATATATCAAATTAAAATCGAAGAAATATAAAAAGATTTAAAGAAAAACTTTTTCGCGAAGCTAATGAATCAAAAAAATAATACGTGTATGGAATATTGATTATCAGACGATATAAATATGATTAATTAAATTCAATAATAATTAATTTTATGGTGTTTGTAAGTTTGTAACTCAGCCATAATATTAGACAAACCTCTGAGCTCGCTTGCTATGAAAAGTCTATACTGAATAATTTATATTTGAATGAACTAGTCACATTTGCCTTTCATTGAGGCACTTTCTCTATTGTCAAAATGAGAATATCAATTGACAATGGTAGTGAATGCCTGATAAAACCAAAATATATGAACAAAAACCTTAGAAAACTAGATATATCTGCAATAAGTAACCTTCTTTTTCAAAGGCCTGAGTTCTTCAAATGAAGATATAACATGGTATCAATAAAAATAATGAATAAACTACGACCCGCAAGGAGCTCTGGATGGTAAAGATGTTAAGCCTCGGGAATGAGGAAAAGATCGCGAACAGATCGAAATAGAAAATATGTTGGCCTTGTTGGGTGGCGAGGAGAGTTAAGCCATGCTTGTAAGATGACAAAGTTTAAGTAAAATTCTCATTCTACTGAGTTGTTTTCTCTTGTTGAGCTATAGCAAGTCAGAAATACTAAGGCTAAGTTTTGTTGGATAGCAATGGATCTAGCTTGAATTGTCTATCTGTATATTCTCTTCTCCTTTCACTCACAGTACACAAATAATAGCTATATTTCAATCCAATAATCTTGTAAATAATTATTTCTTTAAATATTCGATGCGTTACAAATAATAAAAACCAAAATAAATATGAACAATGTGAAATATGCATTACATTATGCAAGAAAAAAAACAATACTCACTCAATTTAAGAAGTTGTACTGCTAATTGAGGACACGAAGCACACATTGTAGCCAACATCCTTATCACCATTACAAATGTTCCTGTGCTGATTATTGGTGGAGATACCAATAATAATTGTTGAATATTTGACAGTAAGTTGTTCTCGGTAATTTGTTGCAAAATTTCTGGATGATGTTGAAAACTTTCCACTAATCGAGAAAATGCTAAGCATAAGCTTTCAAGGCATTTTTTATCTTGATATTTAACCAGATGGGATCCCAATGTAGACAATGATTCTTTAACATATGAAAATTCTTCTCTGGTTAAATTTTGACAACAATTGGCAGTTATTGAAAGTGCAGCTCGTTGAGCATTAATTGTGAAAAAATCTAAATATGATAAACAAGCAGGTACACCACCAGCGTGTAAAATAGCTTTACTATGACGTCTCGAAAGCATCTCTAAGGCTGTTAATGATTGCTCTGCAACATCCATACATTGAATGAATTGTAGTTTCTCAAGAAACGCAGGAATAGCGTCAACCACAATAGCTGATGATCGTGGTAATGATTCCATCATGTATGTTAATGCTCTACAGGAATGATTCATTATATCAAAATTTTGTTCTAATTGAAGTAATGCTATTAAAGCAGGTACAGCTTGCTTTGCTGGAAAACCTGCTAAAGTATCTTCATTTCCCATTACAAGTAATTGGCACATTTCCATCACAGCCTGTAACTGTTGTCCTTCATCTCCTTGAGCTTGTAATCCTTGAATCAACTGATGAGCTCTACTACTCGTTTTATTTCCCATAGATCGATGGAGAAGATGATGAACTCTAGGACCAAGAGCACTAAATAAATGTGGTGGTAATCCTCTTGCTTCCAAAAGTGCTTGTAATCTACCCATCTCATTATCATCAGGTTCACTATCCAAAGCACCAGAGCTTGATAAGGAAGACAATGGTAAGCTGCTGCTACTACTACCACCACCACCACCACCACTTCCACTACCACTACTAATTCCAATAACACCACTAACACCATTGTTTTCATTACTAATAGCAACAGCACCACTATGGCTACTGCTGCTATTAATATCATTCGAATTATTGTTATTGTTACTATTACCATTGTTGTTGCTGCTGCTATTATTGTTATTATTAGCATTGGCATTGGAATTAGAATTGGAATTGATATTGATATTGGTGTTACTGATATTATCAATAATATTTCCATTACTGCTTGTAGTATTAACACTACCAACACCACTGGTTCGCCCTTTAGATAAGCTATTAGAGCAAATATTAGGTGTTATATTATTTCCTTCACCTGATAGTGAGGATGATGACGATGATGATGATGATGATGAAGTTGATGAGCTTGATGAAGCTGATGATGATGAAGCTGAAATCGATGATGTTTCTGGTAAAGATTGTACATTTTTCTGTTCATTTGCATAATCTTCTTCCATTGCTGTACAACAATCTCTATATCGATTACCTATAAAGCAAAAAAATATATAAATAAAATTAATATCAATGTGCGTATAATTATTTCTTTATAAATGTATATGTAGGGAGAAAAAAATGAAGTTATGATGCCATGTTTTATTTATCACTTATTTACCAGGATTAGATACTGATGATGCTGCTGCAGTTGCTGCTGTTGCTGTTACTATTGTTGGTGAAGATAAAGCTTTTGTAGAGCTACAAATACCAGACAATGGAGAGCAAAGGCTTCTACGTGCTTTTTTTGCTGAGGATGGTGAACTAGATGGTGAAAATATTGGCGACGATGGTGATGATGGAGTTGACTGAGAAGTTGATGGTAATGATTGTTGTTGGCGTTGTTGATTCTCTTGATGTTGTTGCTGGTCCAAGGTTTCACCTGATCTCCGACGTAAAGCCTGAGTCTTGGATCTTAAATTGTAGTGAACCATTTAAGAAGGCATTTAATTTTACTTTCAGTATTCTATTCAATAGGAAGATATTAAATAAGTTAACTAAAGAAACTGATTTTCATTATTTTAAACTTAAAAATACAAAGAAGAAACACAATTATGATAAAGTAATCATTTTTCTGAATTGTTAAATACCCAAAATGAACGCATCAAAATGATAGATTTAGGGAGAGTGACTCTTGAGCTTAACTCCACAAAAATCTTAAAAAGAAAACAAAAAGCGATTATATCGATACAATTGCGATTTATACTCATTCACTAAAGCAGCGCCATTTTCAAAAATGTTATTTTTATGGAGTCTATGTTATCGACAATTATTCAGTTTTGTTTTGTCATATTCACGCCACTAAAATGACTAATGCAACTAAAAGAAATCTATTGATGTAATGCATTTAGCCATTCTAACAATTCTTATCTCAAATAATTCGTGTTTGAAAGTGATTGTAAGTGAAAAAATAGAAAAATCTTCTTTTTCTAAGGCGATCTCATGTTAAACTTCAACAGTTGAAGCGCTAGTTAAAATACGTTCTATTAGTTTATTTCAAAATAAATAAATGTTTAATGTACAATATGTTACGTCATTTGTGGTTTTGTTCAACACGAACTCACAAGCAACTAGAAAAAGATCTGATAGTCAAATATCGCCTCGAGAGGAAAGAATGATTTAGTTGAAGGGAAACAGAAGGTTCCGATAATATTAACTCCGATTCCGTTCAAATAATATTTCGAGTACAGAGCGTTCTGATTTATACATTTCAAATTATGTAAGTATTTGAATAAAGCAATGAAATACCTAGAAATGCCATAACAAAACGAGACTTCAATAAAGCCACTTTATTGTAATATAAAAAAGAAATCAAAGGGAAGACAAAAAATTAAAGGCAATTGTAATTTTATTGTGTTAAACCATGTCTTATACATGCCCATTACCAAGATACCATCTTAGTAATCCGCGTGGTAGCGGTCTGAGTACATGACCCAGTTTGGGATCTTGTCATAGCTTTACATAGTTGGTATATATTTATTTAGGGTTACATAAAGGCCACGTATGTCCAGCTAGTCATGTTAGGAGACTGTTCCAGGGGTATTGAGTTTGTTGGATTTTAGATCAATTTCTAGTTTTAAAAGTCCATCAATATCTCATAGTCGCATATAGCTTTCCAAGTGGATGAGAAGAGCAGGGTTCAGTACTTTTACGATTTCAGTTCTTTTACAGGGTCTATTGAGGAAAGATGTTTAATTGTTTTACTTTTTTAACTTACCAGTAGAGCAAGGTTTACGGCCGCCATCTTATGGGTAGTTGTGTTTGCGCTTAGGAGTATCGCAGATCAGTAAATAAGGTCTCTTTGGAAAGCTCAGGACAAGGGTCAAAAATTTACACCATAAAAATCAAAAAAGGTAAGCGACCAATTAATATAAAAGGTAAGAAAATCAGGAGATAAAATTAAACAGTAATGTTCATTGAAACTTATTGTTGTAAGATGGCGCTATTATGAATTTGTGTTAAAACGATTATTTAATTCTGATTGTATCGATATAATCGATATATCTTTGTTTTGGTTTGTTGCAAAACTCAAACTGAGTTACTCAGCTTTATACATATACGTCTTGCGTTTGTGTTACTTGGAAATTTTCAAAATTTTTCAGATTACAAAAATGATTGCTTTGTCCTAACTGTGTTTCTTTTTTGTATTTTTAAGTTTTAAAATGTTGAAAATTAGTCACCTTATTTAATTTATTTAATATTTCATTATCTTCCTATTAAATAGAATACTGAATGTAAAATTAAATGCCTTCTTAAATGGTTCACTACAATTTAAGATCCAAGACTCAGGCTTTACGTCGGAGATCAGGTGAAACCTTGGACCAGCAACAACATCAAGAGAATCAACAACGCCAACAACAATCATTACCATCAACTTCTCAGTCAACTCCATCATCACCATCGTCGCCAATATTTTCACCATCTTCTAGTTCACCATCATCAGCAAAAAAAGCACGTAGAAGCCTTTGCTCTTCCTGCTCTTCCTGTTCTACACCAGCGTCTACTTCGTCTTCTGCCAATAACAGTTTAATTAATACCAACATCGCTAATATTAATAATAATAATATTGTTTTTGGAGAAAATAACCCTTCATATCTGGCTGGGTCCTCTAATTGTGAACTTGATATCAGTCCTAAAAATACCCGTGGACTGGTGAGTTAGCATTTAAGCTATTTTTCATAGAACGCTTATCCTTAAGATATTTTTTGGTATTTAAACAAAGAAAATGTTCGATTAGTTTTTCTATGTTACATTCCACTTTATCTTCTTTCTAATTTCTCTTTCTATCTATTTCTTCCAACTTGTCTTGCCCGTTCCTGTCCTCTGGCTTCCCTTTATTTATTTTTTTTGACTTGTTTTTCTCTATCATCTTCTCTTTCTCTTCTCGTTTTCTCATCTTCCTCTCTCTTATTTCCAGTCTCTTCCAGTCTCTTGCTATTACCTAGTCCCTGGTTCTTTCTTTCTTTTTTTCTCTTCATTCTCTGCTCTTTCTTTCTGTCCTTCATTTTTTGTTTCTACTTTCTTCTCTTCTCTTCTTTCCTTTCTTTATTTTTGTTCTTTCTTTTTAGCTAAGCTCTTTCTTTCTTTCTCTCTATTCTTCCTAGTCTTCCTCTTGTTTACTATCTTTATTCCATCGCCAACAAAGTATACCAAATGAAATCTGAGCATTGCGATTTACTATAGAAGTTTACAGCTTCTGAATTCATTGAAAATCACGAACTGGAGTAAAAGCTATTTATTGTAGTTGGTTAGCAATCATGGCTATTTAGGATTCAGTTTGTGGCTGGAAAAATTACTCGAATTTATAGGGTTAGACTAACAAAAAGAAGCATATTGTTTAATTTTAAAATCTACTGATCTAACAATGATATTACCTTTCTTATCAATCTCTATTTAGAGTGAAAGTGGCGTTGGGCTAAGTCAGCTCAAAGATTCTGGGAAACACAATTCTCGTCGACGTTCTTCACGCTTGACAAGTAAACTTTCACCACAAAGTGTCCAAACATCATCCGGATTGAACTTTGCATTGTCTGGTATTTGTAGCTCTACAAAAGCTTTATCTTCACCAACAATAGTAACAGCAACAGCAGCAACTGCAGCAGCATCATCAGTATCTAATCCTGGTAAATAAGTGATAAATAAAACATGGCATCATAACTTCATTTTTTTCTCCCTACATATACATTTATAAAGAAATAATTATACGCACATTGATATTAATTTTATTTATATATTTTTTTGCTTTATAGGTAATCGATATAGAGATTGTTGTACAGCAATGGAAGAAGATTATGCAAATGAACAGAAAAATGTACAATCTTTACCAGAAACATCATCGATTTCAGCTTCATCATCATCAGCTTCATCAAGCTCATCAACTTCATCATCATCATCATCATCGTCATCATCCTCACTATCAGGTGAAGGAAATAATATAACACCTAATATTTGCTCTAATAGCTTATCTAAAGGGCGAACCAGTGGTGTTGGTAGTGTTAATACTACAAGCAGTAATGGAAATATTATTGATAATATCAGTAACACCAATATCAATATCAATTCCAATTCTAATTCCAATGCCAATGCTAATAATAACAATAATAGCAGCAGCAACAACAATGGTAATAGTAACAATAACAATAATTCGAATGATATTAATAGCAGCAGTAGCCATAGTGGTGCTGTTGCTATTAGTAATGAAAACAATGGTGTTAGTGGTGTTATTGGAATTAGTAGTGGTAGTGGAAGTGGTGGTGGTGGTGGTGGTAGTAGTAGCAGCAGCTTACCATTGTCTTCCTTATCAAGCTCTGGTGCTTTGGATAGTGAACCTGATGATAATGAGATGGGTAGATTACAAGCACTTTTGGAAGCAAGAGGATTACCACCACATTTATTTAGTGCTCTTGGTCCTAGAGTTCATCATCTTCTCCATCGATCTATGGGAAATAAAACGAGTAGTAGAGCTCATCAGTTGATTCAAGGATTACAAGCTCAAGGAGATGAAGGACAACAGTTACAGGCTGTGATGGAAATGTGCCAATTACTTGTAATGGGAAATGAAGATACTTTAGCAGGTTTTCCAGCAAAGCAAGCTGTACCTGCTTTAATAGCATTACTTCAATTAGAACAAAATTTTGATATAATGAATCATTCCTGTAGAGCATTAACATACATGATGGAATCATTACCACGATCATCAGCTATTGTGGTTGACGCTATTCCTGCGTTTCTTGAGAAACTACAATTCATTCAATGTATGGATGTTGCAGAGCAATCATTAACAGCCTTAGAGATGCTTTCGAGACGTCATAGTAAAGCTATTTTACACGCTGGTGGTGTACCTGCTTGTTTATCATATTTAGATTTTTTCACAATTAATGCTCAACGAGCTGCACTTTCAATAACTGCCAATTGTTGTCAAAATTTAACCAGAGAAGAATTTTCATATGTTAAAGAATCATTGTCTACATTGGGATCCCATCTGGTTAAATATCAAGATAAAAAATGCCTTGAAAGCTTATGCTTAGCATTTTCTCGATTAGTGGAAAGTTTTCAACATCATCCAGAAATTTTGCAACAAATTACCGAGAACAACTTACTGTCAAATATTCAACAATTATTATTGGTATCTCCACCAATAATCAGCACAGGAACATTTGTAATGGTGATAAGGATGTTGGCTACAATGTGTGCTTCGTGTCCTCAATTAGCAGTACAACTTCTTAAATTGAGTGAGTATTGTTTTATTATTTCACTAGCGTCGCTGAGCAACGCACGTTATACTTTAGTTCTTTGTGATCATTATGCAATACAAAAAATTAGTTTTAAATTCTAACATTGCAAAAACCAGCAACAACATACTATTGAATGTTTGGCTGGATGTATGAATTACTGGTTTAGCTCCTCTGGTTTTACTTGTTCGATTTTTCAGTGATGTCCTCTTTGAGTGGCATTTGAGAGGTTAGACATATTTACAAAGTTAGTCGTACTAAGACTGGTGTGCTTTTCATACTTATATCAAAATAAAAGGGAAGCAAAAAACTTACAAAGAAAAGATTGTTTAAAAAGGTCCACATCCTTTGTGCTACCTATCCCTGTGTCTTCCCCCTCAGTGACCTCCAATGGTCGTTCTAGGTCTAAACAAGGCAAACATTCTGGATTCTACTAAATTCCATCAGCTGGGGAAAGACGAGATCGATTTGTCTTCACAAATCTTCTCAATATGCTCATCCTTTGTCCAGTGCTAAGTCCAAAATATCTTAAAGGTAGTACGAAATTTGTTCAAAAAGTATAGGTCTACTTTCAGTTTCAACTCTGACGACCATCAGATAGTGTTAAGTAGAGTCAGACTATCAGTTCTCTGTGATTTACACTTCCGTCTGGTGTGTACTAAATTTCTGAATTTTATTCATCTAATTTCAATTTTTTATGGTCAGGAGCCGTTTTCTTCAGTTTATATTCCTTCATTCTTTTTTTTAAAAACAAAACTTTACGCTTCAGATTAAACAAATAGACTAAGCCTTTTATTACAAAGCACTTGGTGCTAACCTTATTTTAGCAATGAATTCACGTAAAATAATAAATATAACTAATTACTGGAATAACCATTGTCTTCACAGAATATTCGAATGTCAATAAAATGCCAAGCAGAATGATTTAATGTATCAATGTTTTAATTTATGAGATTTAAACTCGACCCCAATTGTTTAATCTCATATCTCTAAACTTTATAATTAGATAATACACTTCAAAAAAATAAAGCCTGAGTATGAAAAAGAGAAAAGGAAAAGGAAAAGGGAGAGATTGAAAGAAAGACAATGCAGTAACTGTTGAGATGCACACAATGAGTATAGCTTATTGTTACTACTCACCGAGCAATATATTTTTGTGATTTTCGATCTTCGTTTAAGATCGTATAAGCCTGAGATGTCATTTCTAGCTGAAACCTTGATTTTTTAATTGATTAAGTCATAGAAAATTAAATTCAGTGAAATTAAAATTAATTTTGATTAAGGATCGTTGAAAATCAATGCATTATCTGGATTGTGTATTATTTCAATAATGATTGTTGATACACATTTAAAAGATCTCTAGTATCAAAAAATATTTGAAATATAATATTTTATTTTTGTTATTTCTTTTATTGATTTATAACTTTGATCAGATTTTTAATTTATATATATTTTTTTATTAATTATATTTATGCTTTTTTTTGTTCAAATTTTAGACATAGCCGATACAATTCGTTATTTATTGGTTGGTTCAAGTACAACAAGAGAATTTATTGAATTGACCACAAGAAGCCCACAAGAGCTTTATGAGATTACTTCACTTATCGGAGAATTGATGCCAAAGCTACCAACTGATGGTATATTTAGTGTTGATGGATATTGGTTGAAGCAAACAAATGTGATTCCAAGTGGAGTTACTTGGCAATGGAAAGATGATAGAGGAATGTGGCATAATTATAGTGCTATTGATAGTAAAATGATCGAAGCTGCTCATTTGGCAAGTGAAGATGAAATGAGTTTGACTACAATGGGACGTACATATGTGATAGATTTTAATTCGATGCAACAAATAAATGAAGATACTGGGACTTCGCGTTTAATTCAACGTCTAGTCAATAATTCAGATGGATCATCATCATCTGGTTTAGGTTTATCTGGAGCTATGATGATGATGATATCAGGTACAACGTCAGCTGCAGCAGCTGCCGCAGCCGCCGCAGCAGTAGGAGTAACCCCACCACCAACAACAACATCGACAACTAAATCACCAACATCAAACACAACAAAAACAAAAATTGTTGGAAATGATACAAAGACTCCTTTGAAATCTTGTAATAATTCAATGGATACATCTCCAGGTAAACAAGGGGAAAACGAAGAAATGGGAAAAGATTTAAATTCAAGCAATAATTCAAGTACTCCAGTTAATACTCCGCCGAATAAGATGTATAATCATAATAATTCGCATTCTTCTGTAATGAAAGCAATGATGATGAGTATTAATGAAAATGATGCTCGAATTCAATGTTTGAAAGAAGAACCTGAACTAGCAGAGTCTTTCATAAAAAGTCTTTTTGGTGTTTTGTATGAAGTATATAGTAGCTCTGCTGGTCCATCAGTACGACATAAATGCATAAGAGCATTACTGAGAATAATTTATTATTCATCTTCTGATCTTTTGCGAATTGTTTTGAAAAATCATGCTGTATCAAGTCACATTGCTGCAATGTTACCATCTTCTGATCTTCGAGTAGTTGTTGGTGCTATTCAAATGGTTTACATATTGATGGAAAAATTACCTGATATTTTTGCTATTTACTTCCGTCGAGAAGGTGTTATTCATCAATTAAAGAAATTAATCTCTAATGATGGAACAATTATTGGTGAAGCAAGTCCAATAAGTGCATATATACCTGCATCCTCTCCAAATAAATCAAGTACAAATATAAAAATTGAGTCTCGATTACAATATCAACTTCAACAACAACAACAACAGCAGCAACAACAACAGCAGCAACAGCAGCAGCAGCAGCAACATCAAAAACAACAACAACTAACTGGTCAAAGTACTTCATCGCCTCCGTCATCCTTAATTGGTCAAAGTTATGTGTCATCGTGCTTTTTAGAGTCTGGAAGTCCCTTGAGTAATATTTCACCATTACAAAGTTTTTCATCCTCATGTGGCATCCCACATGAAGCTTTTACTACACAAACAAATGATATAAATATGGTTAACAACAACAATATTAATAACAATAATGATAATAACCAAGAAAGTACAAATGCTACTACTAATCCAATTGCCATTACTACTTTATCAGCCTCCAATGCCACTATTACAGCTACTTCCTCACCATCATCATCGTCATCACCTCCTTCATCATCACCATCGTCTGGTAAGTTACTCGTATTTAAATTAACATTTATACTATATGATATTAATTGCCATTTTATCTGACTATTTTTCTATTTTTTTCTCTCTTCTCTTTACTGGTTCGTTCATTTCTGCTCAAATAGCAACTGGAATAATTACAAGATCAAACAATTCTCCAGTCTCTAAAACCAATGAAAACATTGTGGATTCTCGTTCTTCACAACTGTGAGTTTAAATTTTAATATATAAAATTTTACATGAAATTCAATCATTTATGCTAGGAAGTTTTCCAGATAAATTACTTTTAATCGGAAATTATTTAAATTTGAATTTCACAAATTTTTTATTTTTTTCTGTCTGATTTTACTCTGAAATAACATTTAAAAAATAATTGAAAATGTATCATTAACTTTTGTGTTATTTAATTTCCGATACACAGAAAAAAATAATGCAAATAATTTAGATAAGACTATGACAGTCAAGATGTCATTATATTTTTACTATGCATTCTTATTCAGATTAATAATGATGACAATCGATACGAGCATAAAAGAATTAATTGATGAGAATTTTTGCTCTACCGGATTCTGAAATGAAAATCGAATAAGAAAATATAATACATAATATTCAATGGATAATCATGATGATCTTTGAATAAATTTTCAAATCACAATCTTTTCACTTGTATTTGTAATTAATTGATTATTTTAATTGTTTGATTTGTTTAATCAGAAGACTGAGTGATGTTCTTAAACGCAAACGTGGTTCAAAGAAAGGATCAACAAGTGGTTCACCACCAGCATCATCCTCTTCAAGTTCGTCATCTTCTCTGAGTAGCAACAGCAACAGTAATAGCTGTAGTAGCAATAGTAATAGCAGCAGCATTGGTGGAGTTGCTGGAAGTATTGGTGGTACAAGTAGTAATAGTAATAATAGCAGCAGTAGAAGTAAAAATCGAGGTGGAATTGATTCTTTATCTATGCATTTTAATAATTGTATAAATTCATCATCACCGTTATCCAACATACCGGGTAATAATCGTGGAGTTAGTGGTGGTGATTATGAACCAATGACAGCAAATTTAAGTTCACACTTTTTTTCGACTCCTTATCTTTCTATGCCATTCTTTCCATACTCTGGAAATAGTGGTACACCTTCATCTGGAAATTCAAGTGCAGCATCTTCAACTCCAGCAACACCAAATACAAATCATACTTCATGTAGTAGTAATGATGCACAATCAAATTACAATAATAACAATAACTTCATGTCGAGTAATAATAATAGCAACAACAGCAACAACAACAATAATAATAACAATATTAATAATGTTTTGACACCAACGTCTTCAAATATAATTGGTTCACAAAGAGGATTACATAACAATTTGGGTTTAAATGCTTTTGGTTCTGGTTGTCCATTCGGTGTAACTCCATCTTCTTCTTCAACATCACCTTTGTCTGGCTCAACTGCACTTGGATTTGGATCAGCTGGATCATCAAGTGGATTATCCTTAAATAACAATCCAACTGCTTCAACCTCTACATCTTCATCATCACTAGGAGGAGATGGAGGATTATCAGTAGCACAAGCAGCAGCAGCCGCAGCCGCCGCCGCCGCAACCGCTGCCGCAGCAGCAGCAGCAGCAACAACAACAGCATCCTCAGCAGCAACTACAACAAGTCGAGGTAGCAGTCGATCTTCATCTAAACTAAGTTCAGCTGCAGCCAAGACGTCATCATTTTTTGCCAATCTTTATCCAGCTCGATGGCGTCGATGGAATACTGCAGGTCCCAATATAATTGGTTCTAATGCAGGTTCAAATCTAAGTAATCGTAAATCGATGCTGATTTCCCAATCACAAGATCAATTGGGTCATCATCATCATCACCATCACCATTCTCATCACTCTCATCATTCTCACTCCCATCATCATGGCCATCATAGTCATGGCCATCATAGTCATAGTCACCATCACCACTCTTCTCATTCACCTTCTTCTTCTTCTCATTCTCATCATAACCACTCACACCATTCTCATCATCATCTTGCAGGTTCATCATCTTCGACATCAGGATCACCTCGATCTCCACATTCTTCCCATTCATCTAATGGTAATAAAGAGAAGATACGAAATTGGATAAGAGAACAAGCAAAAGCATTTGTTGAAAAATATTTCAACAATGAGAATGAAATGAATGAAGCAATGAGCACATTAAATCGAATTAATGGAGCAATAGAAATATTTGAAAATAGCTGTGATTTGGAAGGATTGAAAGAATTTCGAAGTGTACTATTGGATGGAGACATTTCTCCATTTGAATTGATTAATTGTGGAATAATTGGTAAATTAATTACCCATTTAACTTTCACCGAGGATGGAGATGAAGATAGGAATATGAGAATTCGACGTTTTCTTCATGTTTTCCTGGGAACCCCTGTTGATGACAATACTGTGATAAATGATGAAAATGAATTGAACTTGGATACTCGGCCAATGTCAAGTCTTGTTGCAAAATTAAATGCTTGTATCTCACAATTGGAGCAATTCCCTGTTAGAGTACACGATGTGATTGGAACTGGAACAGGTAACATAAGGGGAACAAGTGCATTGAAATTTTTCAATACCCACCAATTGAAATGTAATTTGGTTAGACATCGAGATTGTACTACTTTGAAACAATGGAGAGGTGGACCTGTTAAAATTGATCCATTGGCTTTGGTGCAAGCAATTGAAAGATATTTGCTATTACGAGGTTATGGTCGTGTTAAAGAAGAAGATGATGATGGTAATAGTGATGATGATAATTCAGATGACGATTTTGAGGATAATATGGCATCAGTTGTGATTAATCAGGGTCAAGGTCGTCATAAGATACAATTTTTAATTGATGATCGTATTCTTCCATATAATATGACAGTTTATCAAGCTATAAGGCAATTTAGTGGAGGAGGAAGTAATTCTCAATCAATAGATGGTCACGAAACTGATACTGATTTTGATGGACCAATGGGTAATTCAAATATGTGGGTAACAACACATACAATATATTACCGTTCATTAAATGAAAGATTACCAAGTGTATCTTATCCATCAGCTTCGACATCTTCAACAAATTCAAGCTCAACTCCAACTTCAACTGCTGGAATTATTGGTACTAATAGTAATAATAATAGTAGTAGCAGTTGTATCGGTCGAAGTAGTCGATCTGGACGAGGAACGATATCAGCAGCAGCATTGTTGGCAGATATAACACCAATATCAAATATGACAAATACTGTAGGATCAGGATCCTCATCATCATCATCACCATCCTCTTCTGTTTTGAATCATCATTTAACTTGCTCAGGAAATTGTGCATCAAACAATGGTCATTCCTATTCTTATCCTTCCACATCAACATCTTCAATGACACCTTCATCATCAACGTCCATATCAGCAACAGCAATTTCTGCATCTTCTGGTATTGGTAGTAGTGGTAGTGGTAATAATACTAATAGTAGTAACACCTCTGGACGTCGTTCATCATCAAAATCAGCAAATAAAAACTCAACATCAACCTCTCCATTATCTTTCCCGTCATCAATATCATTATCCTCATCATCTGGATCAAAGAAGAAAGATGAATTATGGCTTGAAGGGAAAACACCAACGATCTCATCAATAGTATACAATTATTTGATTCCTTCATTGCCAAATTGTGTTAATATTGAAGATTCTTCTTTGGAAGTAATGAGTCTATTGAGAATTTTAAATGCATTAAATCGATGTTGGAGTTGGTTCTACAATTTAACAATCAGTTCAAATCCTGCCATACCGCAAAGTGAATTTGTAAATAGTAAACTAACAGCCAAAGCTAATCGTCAACTTCAAGATCCACTTGTGATAATGACTGGTAATTTGCCCCAATGGTTGTCTCAAATAGCTTATGTATGTCCATTCCTGTTTCCATTTGAGACTCGTCATTTATTATTTTATATAACATCATTTGATCGAGATCGAGCTTTACAACGTCTTTTAGATACAACACCAGGATTGAATAGTAGTGATACTAGTGAACGAGTAACACCGCGATTGGATAAAAGAAAGAAAACTGTAACTCGTGAAGATATTTTACGACAAGCTGAATCAGTATTTCATGATATTGGTAATTCAAAAGCATTGTTGGAAATTCAATATGAGAATGAAGTTGGAACTGGATTGGGTCCAACATTGGAATTTTATGCTTTAGTTTCAAAAGAATTACAGCGAGCTGATTTAGATATGTGGAGAGGTGAAGCAATTACTTCATCAAGTGTGATTATGCCTCTTTCATATTCAAATGATAAATTAGCAACAACAGGATCATCACATTATGGATCTAATGAGATGATGATTGAAATAAATCAATTGCTCAAGAATGATGTTACTAAAGAAAATCGTAAACATTGTAATACTAATCTTATTCAACAAAATCAACAAAATCAGAACCAGAACCAGAACCAGAACCAGAACCAGAATCAGAACCAGAACCAGAATCAGAATCAAAACTATAACCAAAATCATCAATCACACCGTCATCACCAAAATCAACAACACCAGCAACAGCAACAACAACAACAATTATTGTTACAACAACAAGCACAACAAGCCATTCAATATATTTATTCTTCTGAAGGTTTATTTCCATCTCCAGTTGGTAAATCAACAAAAACTACCTCTTTGTCCAAATTAAAAAGTAGATACAGGTTGCTTGGAAAGTTTATGGCCAAAGCATTATCTGACTCCAGGATGGTAAGAATCTGTTTTGGTCATGATTTTATAATTTCATGATTTCATGAATAGTTTTAATTATGCTTTTTTATTATCTTTTTAACATTGGCTTTTTTACTTTCTTTTTTAGGTTGATATACCTTTAAGTATACCATTTTACAAATGGCTTTTAGGTCAAGAATCCACTCTAAATGTCTCAGATATGCATTTTATTGATGCAACCTTAGCAAAATCTATAACAAATATGTATTTAATTGCACAAAAGAAAAATCTCATGGTTAGTATTTATTTTGATGATAATTTTTAAAATTTTCAATCAATTACTGATATATTTAAATTAATTTTCCCTAATTAACATTTTATTTAAAATTTTTAGGAAAGAGGAGTTTCTGGACTTAACCGAGAATCATTAACTTTAAGTGGAGTTGAAATTGAAGATCTTCATCTTGATTTTACTTTGCCTGGTTTCCCACAAATTGAACTACGTAAAGGAGGTAAAGACATGTCTGTGACATTGGATAATATAGATCAATATTTACGATTAATGATACATTGGACAATGATTGAAGGAGTATCCCGACAAATGGAAGCTTTCAGAGAAGGATTTGAATCTGTTTTATCATTATCACAATTGCAAATATTTTATCCAGAAGAATTGGAGCAACTTTTCTGTGGTTGTAGTCACCAATCATGGGATTTAAAAACACTGATTGATTGTTGCCACCCAGATCATGGTTATACCTATGACAGCCGAGCAATAAAATATTTATTTGAAGTACTATCATCATTTAATGGTGATGAACAGCGTAAATTCCTACAATTTGTGACTGGCTCTCCTCGACTTCCTGTTGGAGGATTGAAAAGTTTAACACCTCCGTTAACTGTTGTACGGAAAACTTTTGAGCCTGGTGAAAATCCTGATAATTATCTTCCTAGTGTAATGACTTGTGTAAATTACTTGAAACTACCAGATTACTCTAGCATTGAAATAATGCGAGAAAAACTTTTGTTCGCTGCAAATGAAGGACAACATTCTTTCCACCTTTCCTAGAAAGACAATCTTTCTTCTCAAAATTGTATTACCATACAAAAAGCATCGAATCCCTGATTCTTGCTCTCTATCTCTATCTCTTTCTTTCTCTTCCTTTCTGCTCTAATGTTGTTGGAATTTTCTCTGTCCAAATTGCAACTCTGTTGATGGCCATACAAAAAATTTGATCAATATTTAAAAAATCTCTGTATGCAATTTCTTAACAATATTCATTCTCAAACCATTAATCTTATATTCAATTAAACATAAACTTTTTTGTTCAACTTAATTGCAGCAATTAAACTTATTAAACCTTTTCCCACAAATACGTCTTAATCGATAACTTTCCCGACAATCGTGTCATGCTTCTTTCAACATGTAGAGTAGTTTTCAAAATTTGTATTACTGATTGTCCGCTTTATCCCCACCTCAGGTGGCCACTCTAAGCTTGGTGATTATAGATGTTTTATTACATGTAATATGTGTATGCATTGTTTTTATTCACCATTTAAAGAGCTGTGCATTACTTCTATAATCCATTAAATTCATAATCTACAATTTCCTAGTTTCTTTAGCAGGCCTGTGCAGCTTAGTAGCTGCGTTGAGCTTTAATATGTAACTACTTTCCGATTGAGTCTATTTTCATCGTTTACAGTTTTGTTCATCTTCATCTGTTTTTGGCTACCATTTTTTCGCATAATTGAGCCCATTGACATTAAAAAAATCCCTCATGTTTGCTTAATATTTCTGTCAGCCTCATTGCTCTCGACTTAACATTTTTCACGAGTTTCGATTAAAGGTTCTTCTCTTTTCAGATTATGTTGTCATGGTCTTTTCATTTTAAGATCTTCTCTTTACTTTTCCACTAATATTACCAAATGAGTTTCCATTCGTGAATTCAGCCAATTCCTCATTTTTAAATTTATTGTTACATCTGATCGAAATTGGAATTCACATCCAGCGCTTCTTTTCCATTTAAGTATTTATAAACTACTCAGAAAAATATGAGACAAAATGTTACCACTGTTTTGGTAATTTGATTTCTCAATTTCTTATAAATTTCATTGCTTCAGTTTATCACGCCCCGAGAAGTGAAGAATTATTGAACTTGGCTCAAAATTTTTCACAAAAGGCTATTTTTGAGAAAGATTTGCTCAAAATGCTCCTTAAAATATCGATATTTGACTAAATATGATCATTAATTTGTTATTTACCAATAAATGGAAAAATGATGGTTGATGGCATTCTAATTGATTTTGAGAAGTAACAAAAACTCGGTTGACTTGTATTAATTATATTTTATAAAACCATCATTGCTTTCATTTTCAGTAATCTAATAAGCTTTTTAGCATTAGATTATAAAAACACCAATTGAAAGATTGGAATTCCAATAAAATTCTGAAAAAAATGGTGTTTCTGATTATTATCATTTCACTCATTTAAACGCTTAATTTAGATGCTTATGAAAATAAAATCGCGCTGAATTTTTCTCATAAGTTTTCGGCTATCGTCACCATTTCTATTATCAACACAGCCAATTTAGAAGCTTTATTGGGATTTGAATCATAAACAGCATTCAAACCAAAATTGCAGCTATATTTGTTTGAAACAGAAAGGAGTAGAAATCAGAACAAGAAAATTTGAAGTTGCACGAAATTTCAAAGCGAAAGTTCCTTATTTCGAGGCTAGCATTTTCAAAACCATATCATTTCTTTTGTGCTCATTCATGCTACATGTATCATAGAATTTCAATAAAATCAAAAAAGTAAGGCTTGAGTAAATTAAATTTTATTAACATTTTAGAAACATTCTCACTTCTTAATTCCATTCACAAACTCAATCGTTATGAATTTCAATTTGAAACGGTCAATTTTAAAAGCGCTCATAATTGTAAACATCAACAGAGCAATAAATTTGAAAGCTTATAAACATGACTTGAGTAAGAGATCAATAATTGTAATTCAATAAAGAAAGTTGTTCAATAGAAAATTTTCTGAATGGAAGGCAAATCCACTTTCAGGTTAGTTTAGAAAGGTACACTTAATCATTCTTAATCTTCGCACAAGCTAATGGTGTATTTTTAAACCAGAAATGATTAACATTGATCATTTCTTATCTCGCGATTTATCCTTTGTATTGGAATTAAGAACAAGTAAACCAGCGACACCAACACCAACAATACCAGCCCATTTAACCCAATCGCTTTGCCATATATTGTTAGATGTTTCAGCCTGAGCCTGAGCCTGAGCCTGATATTGCCTGGCTCCACGCGCAAAACTTTCCTTAGCAGCAGTTCGATTTGCAAGTCGCCTAACATAACAATCAGGACAACCTTCTTCATATCGATCAAGTGAGATATAATTTTTTTTGCATTCAACGCACAGAATTTGCAGAGATCCAATCAGGTTTTTCAATGGAAGAGGAGCTTTACGTATTTTAGCAATTGAACAAGGTAAAGATGACATTGGACAGCTATTCTTCCTTTCAAGCCAGCCTTCTAAACAAGTTGAACAAAAAACGTGCCCACATTCATCAGAGACGGGATCGTCGTAAACTCCGAGGCATATTGAACAGATAAATTCATCGTTTGGTTTCTCCAGAAACAGACTAGCTTCATAACCCATTGTTACTGTGGAATAAAAATATTCAAATAAAATAAAGAATTAACCAAAAATAATCGAAGAAAAAATCAGAAAAGAATTATGCAGTGACGATTGTAATTGATAAATATGTGAGGTGATGACGATTACAATTAGATGTAACAATAGAATCCACGTCTAACAAGCTGCGTAAAATTTAGCAGTCTTTCTGCTTAAAAACCCAAGTGAACACTAAGTTGGGCACAAAAGTATTGGCTTTGTACTGGTATCGATACAAAACTATATCAATTTTTCCGGATAATAACATCCAGTTAACAAAACAGGTTGAGATGCATATCTCAAATTATTAATAGATATTTTTAAAAATTAACGAATCTCAAGGTGATAAGGAAATAGGGAAATAGTCAAAACAAATAAACCATATTACTCAAGTTAAAAATGATTGAATCAAGTTACCTTAGTCAATTTCAAGTTGATTTTGAAGATTTTCAATGTTAAAGAACGAAAATTTGATGATTAAAACAATTGTAATAAAACTAACAACAATTAAGGGTAAATATTATGCACTTGACAACAAGAATGTTTTGAAGTTGAAATTTTTCAACAAATGACACTCCTCCTGTACATGCTCTATGGATGCATTCGCGACAAGCTAAATATTCATGTTTAAAAAGCTGCACTCCAAAAGAGCTTATCAAAATTGCTCAAATTCAATAAGCCCGAAGGGTCAAATAGTCAAATATTATGAGTTTAAAAATAAAAAGATTAAACAAGATAGGATATCGTAATTGCTAGATTCGAGTCAAGTAGGAAAATCATATTATAACTGAATTGCATTTGAAATTAAATCCAGACTGAAAACTGATAATGAAGTCAATTTCATAGGATCTCAATCAACGAATACCACAAGATTGGAAATAATTACGGTTATAGATAATCGCACATTTGTGTTTTGAGCTTAGCTTAGTTTAAGTGAAATATTTTGTCTGTTTACTATGAAAATTGACTATACTGATTCAACTGGTTTGCTATCCTTTTACAAACCTAAATATGATTCTACAATTTATTTAAAATCAGCACACAATGTATTTGTATTTTAATCTTTAATGATAATGATGATGGATAAATATTCACATAGATGATAGTAGATAAAATATTAAAAATCTATTCATTAAGGAGGAGGACGGAAAGAATAGGGAAAAATGCCTGGAAATAAATTCCTTTCAAATTAATTTTTCTAGATGTAAAATTGTATGAGAAACAAGATGGTTTGAACCATTTTTTAAAATTCGAAGCCGTTTCCGTGCAAATGGCCTTTGAAAATACTTTTCGTAATACACATCAATTTAGATTGATCTTTCTATGCTGATCATGAATATAAAATCGATTTTTTGATACAACATATAGTTACTGAGATAGCTTGAAAAACGACAATACAATTGTATTAAAAGCAAATATTCAATGCTCAGACATGCGATAATCGAGAACCACGATGAAAACTATTTTAACCCATACATTTTTTGATACTGATTCTCATACAAAACTCAGAATATAAGATTCATCCTTAAGGCTACCTTAAAAATCAATTTGAAGCTATTTTCTATGCAATAAACTCATTTATTGATTACTGAACCACTCGATAATCGAGAACCACGATGAAAACTATTTTAACCCATACATTTTTTGCTACTGATTCTCATACAAAACTCAGAATATAATATTCATCCTTAAGGCTACCTTAAAAATCAATTTGAAGCTATTTTCTATGCAATAAACTCATTTATTGATTACTGAACCACTCGATAATCGAGAACCACGATGAAAACTATTTTAACCCATACATTTTTTGATACTGATTCTCAGGCAAAACTCAGAATATAAGATTCATCCTTAAGGCTTTCTCAACTATCAATGCGAAGCTGTTTTCACTTCAAATTGGTAATTATCTTATCTTTGTTTTAAACAAACTATCCATTCTGCGCTACTATCTCAACCATAAGTAATAATACAGTGATATCTATATGATAAAGTTGTTTGGATTTGCAATTTTATTGTCAAAATACGCATCGAACTGGTAAGTTGCGCATTTTTGGTTTTTCATAACTGTTAACTGTTGTTTGTTTATAATTTTTATTATCAAAATTTTAATTTTCCAGCGTCTCTATATCAGAGCCATATTCATCCATTTCTGGAAGTCTTTTCGCAAAATTTATAAGGTGTTTCGCTGGGATAGCTGGGTTTTGCCTCCAGCCAACAGTTGCATAAAATATTACTGCAATAATGTGAGCACAGCTTCCCATAGTTCTTCTGCCTTGGATGCAACTGCAGCAATACTCGACTATTATTTCCCGCCCAGTTTTGGCAATATCCAGGAGGAAATAACAATTATATATTTTGTGCTCACTGTGGTGTGATGGAACTTTGGTGCGTACTAATATTGGTTCGTCTAATTCATCATTCCACCTATCAAGACTGATAACCGAAGAATCTTCCCAGGATTCAAAAACAAATCCTTCTGGATTCAAACGGTTCCTTGCGTCAGCAAAATATGACCCAACATACTTCAACTGATATGTTCCTTGTGCTAAGAAATATAATTCATTGATATCAAATGTCGGAAACCAAGAGCTGACTTCCTCGATTGCTCTCCTGCGGAACAACAAACGCTGACGATTGATGGTTTCTTCAGCTAATAAATCAGCAAGTAAATTGGGTTTATCAGCATTTACCAGCATTTGTGTAACAATTTCTTGCTGATATCCTCTATCAGTTTCCAGTCTATCGAAAAATGCATTATACAATGCACCGCAAACCTTAAGTTTTGCTGCTATGTTTGATAGACTGAAGTTTTGTTGAATATGGTGGAATATTCTGAAGATAGCTTGATATAAGAGTAAAAGAATAAAGAAAGATATTGAATTTGCACATCCACAAGACCCAGATAGAACAGATAATAATACATACATTTCAAGTGGCCATTAATTTGTTCAACAACACATCTGACCTTGCAAACTTTTCTCGATGCATTGGCTGCTGCTGTTGACATTTGTGCACGACCAGGAGCGCCTTGTGGCATGAAAGGTTTGAAACCTCGTTCTTCTAGAAAAGAAATGCAGTCTCTAAAGCCACGATCAAGAATGAAAAAATCACCATCCTGAAAAAGTGCTTGGCCTTCTGCAGACCTGATAACTTTTTTCATAATCCTAGCGTCATTGTCTTTCGGAGAAAAACTAGTAACAATGTCAATGATGTAACCATCTGGAGTGACTAGGACGAAAGGTTTGAAAAGTGGCCTTTTCTTGTGGTCAGCATAAGAGTTGCGTTGAGCTCCGGCGTTTTTACTTTTTTGCATGAAAATGTAGGTTCCGTCAGCAATAACAATAAGTTTATCGTCTGGAACATCGAAAAGATTTGTGGAAATATATGTTTTATGCTCTATAATCACTTCTCGGCTGATGTTGGAAATTACTCGGCTGCTTCGCTCGTATGGCAGAAAATTGTAGAGGAAGAAGTAATGAATAGAAAATTTAATATGCATAGATTATCTCGAGATTTTTGCAAGTTTTCATAAATAAGGTATTGTTTTTGTAACGATTGACCATTGTTAAGGCAAGCAAAATGTGGGTTTACAATCCCAGAGTGCCAAATATCTCCCATAGATCAGCTATTAATCTACATCCAGTAAGCTTGCAATATATATAAATAAATTTTATTGATGAAGACAAGAAATGAGAATATATATGCACTTTCAAATGTTTAAAAGGAGCACATAGAATTTTAACCGAAGTGTCCAATCTTAAGCATCTGTTTGCTTATTTGATCCATTTTTTTTTGGAAACACTGTATTTGGCAAACGGATACTTGCCATTGAATCCTTTAGTTAAGATCCTATGTGCCTCTTTCAAACATTCTTGAGTGCATATATATTCGCCTTCCTTTTGCTTACCATGTAGAACATTTATCATATCAATTGCAAGCCTCCTGGCTATTTTTATGGTTAATGATCCAATAGATATATTATGGCTTTCTGATGGATCGAAAACCCACATTTATTTTACCTTAACAATAATCAATCGTACATGAGCATCATAGGATTCTCCAAGCAACCCATTGAATGAGGAGGTGACCATAAGAACTGTGTTGACTAACTTCAATTGAAGCCTTACCGCTTCTGCAGCAACGCTAGCGCTACAAATGAAGTTAGTCAACTCTTTGTTTCCCAATGGTCCATAAATAATGGATTGCTTGGCATCCCTGATGCTCACGTACTTGTCTAGGAGTGAAACTCCTCGACAAGTTATGAAACCATTGCTGTTTTTATGAAAACTTTTCAAAATCTCGATATAATTTTTCCATAATAAATTTTCTTCCTCATTACTTCTTCCTCTGCTTGAAACTGTGCTGGAAAAGAGTGCAGTCAATTCGCTATTCAGCTTCTTTCTTGCCATTCTCTGAGTAGAAGTTTAGAAATGAGAAAATAAGCACAAAAAATTCGTATAAAAAATATTGTATGTTTTTGGAATAGAGATTCTAGGAATGGTGACTTGATATTCAGCCAGTTATATGTGCTAAGTAAATGCAATACTTCACAAAGAAAACAAAAATTTCCAACCGTTCGAAGTATCAAAAAATAACAACAAAAGAATTCATATAAAAAATATTGTATTTGTTTTTGGAGGAGAGATTCTAGGAATGGTGACTTGATATTCAGCCATTTATATGAGCTAAGTAAATGCAATACTTCACAAAGAAAACAAAAATTTCCAACCGTTCGAAGTATCAAAAAATAAGCACTGAATCGAATTCCTTAGAATCCATGAATAATGTATAGTAATACCTTCAAAACCAATTCCGGTTTACGTAGTGATTTTGAATACTATATATGGTAACTAGTTTTTCATCGTGGTATACGAATTACGTATACGAAGATCAATTTTAAGGATACTCATCAAGATAAAATCTAGAATTTGGGTTTGTATGATATTCACAATCAAAAACTGCACATACACAATTACTTTGCATAGTGCTTCAGTATTATCGAATTTGTCAGTAATGAATATGAGCTGTTATCACAATTGTATGCACGTTTTTCAAGTTATCTCAGCAACTAAATGTCATATTGAAAAACCGATTTCATATTAATTATCAGCATAATGTAATTAATCTAAAATGCCTTGTTTCATGGATAATTATTTTTAAGGCCATTTGCACGAAAACGGCTGCGAATATAAAAAAATGGTTTGCACTGTTGTGTTGCTCGTGTTATTTTACATCTAAAAAATTATATTTCAAAAAAATCTATTTCTTAGGCGAATTCTGTCCTCCTCCTTTGGTTTATTCTTTATCTGTATTCTAAGTTAACTTAATTGATAGTTGTAAGCACTTATCGACAGTATTAAACTCTAAAAACAAATCGAGACAATCAGGTATCACAAGTACAATTAGGAGCTGTTAATATTAATTAATTTAATAGGATAATTTTTTCTCCTTCTTTGAAAAATCGATGATAACTGAATTTGCATGAATGGTAACCATACTAATCGTCTAACGTTATCAAAGGGAAACAGAACGGACTGTAAAAAACTAAGACTGGACTTAAAAACAAATAATAAACAATACCAGGTAAGTACAGGTCGTAAAACACAATTACTTTTATCTTAACTAGATTATGTTGATCAACAAATTGTCTAGAAATCTCTCAATTTTAGTAAAATGTTATAATGCGATATTTTGCTTGACTGGTTTGGGCGATTGTATAAGAATAAGAATTACACAGACATTTTTTGCAATCATTTTAATACACTGTATGATACATATGTAAACACACAATCATAATACATATGTGTAGATCAATAATAATTTTTCCTATTGATTTGAAGTTTTAAATCAATAGGAACTTGATAAACTTTTAAAATACATGTACATGTATTGCTTTTCATACGTAAAATACAAAAAATCCCGAATATTTTTTCACTTTATTGAGATTTTCTCATGAATCTCGATAGCTTTCAATTTCTTATATTCTATTCTTATTCTTATATAATACAATATTGATTTTAGATTATTGAAAAGTTAATTCAAACTTTTTCAATGATAATTTACTTTCTAACATTTGGTTCTAATTTTGTCCAATCCGAAAGACTCGACAGAAAACTCAGACGGAAAAAGTGACTAATACACTGATTTATCCATATTAAAACACGAAAATCCCAAAACGGAATTAAAAGATAAATCTAAATCTGAAAGGAAACTTACGATCTTATCAAAATTCCATGTCAATTGGATTTTGCTAGATTGTACTGCACAGTTTTCAATGCTGATTGACCAAGACTTCTAAAGGGTGTAACACTTAAAAAGGCACAGATGAAGGAGGTAACAAGAAAGCATATCTTACCTTTATCAAAAATTTGGTGACATTGATTCTGACGATAATGAAGCAACAGAGGCAACGGAACCAAAATCAAATCTGTTGCTTCATTCTTATCTTGACCAATGTGACCAAATTTTGTGATAAAGGTAAGATATGTTTTTTTGTTACCTCCTTCATCTGTGCCTTTTTAAGTGTTACACCCTTTATTTTCTTGGCACTGAACTTTTAGCATTTACAAAAGCACCTTTGAATGACGGTAAAACTCGATAGCGATTCGCCATGAGGTACATAGAAATAGTGTGCATTTCAGAAAATCCATTCAATCCTTACCAAATGTCTTAAGAATCACAGTATATAATGACTATTTATTTTTGTAGCAGGACAAAGTCAAGTGAAATAACACAGCAACCGCTTTTATTTTAAAGAGAATTTTTTTTATTCCAATTTTAAGTCAAAAATTTGAACATAAGTCTAATCAAAAAGACCGAAGCCCATGTCGTCATCTTCTTCTTCTTCTTCTTCCTTTTTCTCTTCTTTAGCTTCTTTAGCTGGTGAGCCACTCTTAGCAGCTCCACTGTCACCAGAACTAGCAGCGGCAGCGGCACCACCACCACCACCTCCAGAAGGCACTGAAGCAAGCTTGGCTGAGCCTAGATTTAAATGAAAAGAAAAAAATTATCAGAAATTGATCTCAGTTTGAACATTAACGAAAACTTTAAGAACTCATCAACCAAACAATGATACATTAGCATACGATTGTACTTGAAATGAAGAAAAAAATTTACCTGCAGCGATCAATTCTTGGAGGTTCTTGCCAGCAAGTTCTTTAATAACTTTTTCGGCTCTCTCTTTATCTACTTCGATACCAACTGCACTTAATATGCCAGAGAGATCATTGATAGATGGATTAGAGTTACCACCAAGAGTAGATAACAAGTAAGCACTCAAGTAACGCATTTCTGTAAAAAAATAATTTATGTTAATGATGAATTTTTAAAATGAATTATTGTGGTTTCAACTAATATGAGTCAAAACTTTACTTACTTAAGATTAAATATCAAGAAGTTCACTCAAATTTTTACAATAAATAAACTAAAATTAAATTAAGACTTCTAATGACACTGTTAAACAGCAAGATTAGGTAAAGTTTGTATATTTAATCCACGCGATTTTCCACATGTAAGAAAGGTAAGGAAGTTAAACGTGTAGGGGACTGTTCACTTATTGCATCAACTTATATCTAGATTGCTTCCACAATTGAAATACAAAGTTTTATCCTCCCTTTTATAATTAGATTTTAATAACTGTTAATATATAATATAAAATTGTCAAAAATTGCTTGAATTTCAATTTAGTCTACGTAACGTTGTGGCTATGTAAAATTCATGAAACATTTAATTGATAAATTGTTCAGTTAAAATTGAAAAATGCAAGTTAAATAGACAAGATATTTATTGAATTATTATATATTACAAAACAGAATAATAGTTTTTGGACTCAATGATTTAATAATATAGACTATAATGGAAAAAATACTGGTTAAACATCATCATTTGAATGGCTTGCATCTTTTATCTGTCCAAATTATTGTATCCATGAGCAGCATAACGACGTCGGTCTCTGGACATACTGACAATCAGATTTTCTCTTTCATGGTAAATGAATAGCTTTCTGCCTGCCAGTACAAGTAAAAGTACCCAGGTAACGAACAATGTCCAAATTCCAAACTGGAAAATGAATAAAAATTTTGTTAAATTACTAGAAAAGTCAGACAAAGTAAAATTTATTTGATTTTTAACTTAGGGATTAAGAAATTCACCTGTACAGTTCCCATTTGAATGACGAAATTCGAAGTATTGATAACTCCATCTGGGCTGTCAATAGAAAGGATTCCTTGTCCGGCTTCACAAGAGCTGAATCTTTGTAAAACAGCTCTACACCATCTTGAAAATCCACCAGTGACGAATACAGCCGCGAGAGTCGTAAAAACTACAGATAAAAAGGCAACTATTGTATCCCAAAACGCCGAAATGAATGAGCTACCAAAAGAACAAGAAATGTTACCAAATAATGCAAAGGTTTAACATTTATGAGCATAGTTGAATACCTGTCAATTCCTCTTCGCAAAAAGTAAGACATTCTGGTTAATTGGACCAGAGAAATTATATTGAGCAGACACGAAAGCACCATTGTGTAGGTACAATAACCGAAAGAGGCCCATTTTGGAACGAAATATCCTGTATCAAGAAATTCTCCAGAAGTATACAATAAACAGTTTCCTTTCAAGTCGCGCACATTAACAATCAATGGTATTAAAACACATAAAGATACTATTGTTGAGACAGCATAGCCAGCAATTTGAGTTAGCAAAAGAAAATTACCAACAGCCATGTTCTACAATTACAATTCAATAATTGATTGATTAGTTTTTCATGTTAAGCTGAATGATGAAAAAAGAAATTAGAGATTAAAAAATTAGATCAATTTTTAAGAGTTGAATAATAAATTGATTTACTCACCAAAATTCTGTTAATAAGATTCTTAAATTATTGAGAATGAAGTAAATTTTAACGATAGGTTTGTAATTAGACAAAAAGAAAATATTTATGAACGTTTATTGTGACGATAATCATTTGATCTACCAGACCATGGATGAACGCAAGGTGGTTTACTCAATTCTCGCTTATATTGTTTAATGTACTCAGTATCACGAACGGTATATCTATCTTTAAATTCTTCTTCTAGTTGGTCAATGAAAGATTTAGGTTTGTTTACTTCATCACCACTGTTATCACTTTCTGACATAATGCACTATAGTAGATCAATCAAAAGATTAAATGTAAACAAACATAACAGAGTATCTCTCGGAAGGAGTTCTAATGAAGGAGTAATGACTGAATAGAAAAATATTAACGATTCAACAGTTGATAAATACAACACTGATAGATTTCAATTGAAAAATGAAAAGACGAAATAAATTTTGCATCAGCTGTTTGAGACATGCCCATTGTTCAACATTTTGCTGCCACTAGATGGCGCTGCTGATTTCAATACAGATTTCTATACAGAAACAAACCCTAACATCCTTCATTTCCGCTCTCGGTGTTTCTTAAGCTTAATTTAGTTTAATTTTTCAATTTAATTTTCTTAAAATTTTTGGTGAGTTCGATCAAGTTTCGTGGTTATAACCTTAAGTAAGTAGAGTTTTGACTTATATTAGTTCGAATTCCAATGAACCCTTTTAAAAATTCATGATTAATATAAAATATTTTTTTACAGAAATGCGTTACTTGTGTGCTTACCTGTTATCTACTCTTGGTGGTAACTCTAACCCATCTATCAATGATCTCTCTGGCATATTAAGTGCAGTTGGTATCGAAGTAGATAAAGAGAGAGCCGAAAAAGTTATTAAAGAACTTGCTGGCAAGAACCTCCAAGAATTGATCGCTGCAGGTAAATTTTTTTCTTCATTTCAAGTACAATCGTATGCTAATGTATCATTGTTTGGTTGATGAGTTCTTAAAGTTTTCGTTAATGTTCAAACTGAGATCAATTTCTGATAATTTTTTTCTTTTCATTTAAATCTAGGCTCAGCCAAGCTTGCTTCAGTGCCTTCTGGAGGTGGTGGTGGTGGTGCCGCTGCCGCTGCTAGTTCTGGTGACAGTGGAGCTGCTAAGAGTGGCTCACCAGCTAAAGAAGCTAAAGAAGAGAAAAAGGAAGAAGAAGAAGAAGAAGATGACGACATGGGCTTCGGTCTTTTTGATTAGACTTATGTTCAAATTTTTGACTTAAAATTGGAATAAAAAAAATTCTCTTTAAAATAAAGTAATTTAATGCTTATTTTTTAATTTATGTTTTTCACAATTATTATGTGTTAAAACTCGAAAATTACCAGTTAAGCATGGTACAATAACAACATGCTACATATTAGAATTAGGATTTAGAAACATCACATTTACCAATATTTTAAAACTAGGTTAGTTAAGCGGTAATAATATTGTGCCAATTTCACGCGGTATTTAAGAAATTTCAAAAATAGTTATGGTTATAAGTCTTTATTATTAACATCTTGGACAAGATATTTATCGGAAATGCCGCTCCAGGATTTTTAGTATAACATGTAGACTAGTTTACTTTGATAAAAGAGCCTTATATTCTGATGGATCATTTTTTGTGATTAGCGGGATCAGAAAATAGGAGTTTCGGTGTCAATTTCTTTGGCCCAAGATGTCATACCACCAATTATGTCCTTGAATTCTATGTTATCGATGTCAGTTAAATTGTCCTTTGCGAATCGACATGCTTTTTGAGAGGCATTACCCCGTCGACATATAAAATACACTTTATTAATATTCTTTTCTTCAATCATTTTCTTAAGATTATTCATTCCATCATTATTTGTTATCTTAGACAGCGGAATGTTGTAAGCATAATTCAGTTTGAAGACGGATGCTTGAACTGCTGGGCGAACATCAATCAATAAATGAGGAACTTCTTTGTCAACGACTGATTCTTTGTATTCAGAACACGTCAATCTTTCTTCGGGAGCAAGAATTTGCAAACTTCGATTTTCTTCACACATAGGTGTACCACAAAAAGCTTCATAGTCAACCAATTCATGCCCGATTGAAGGCGAGTCGCCACAAACTGCACAATCTTTAGATCTTCCTCTAATTGTTACAGTTCTGAAAGATCCTGCTAAACCATCAAAAAGAAGCATTTTCCCTGCATAAGAAGGTTCCAATCCAGTAATAATTTTGATTACTTCCAAGGCTTGTAGAGAACCTATGATTCCAGGGATAACTCCAAGAACACCACCGTCACTACAATTAGTGACAGTACCAGGTACAGGTGGCTTAGGGAAAAGACAACGATAACATGGTGTTTCTTTATTGTAATGATAAATAGTTAGCTGCCCTTCAAACCGTAGAGCAGCTCCAGAAACTAACGGTTTTCCAGATACAACAGAAGCATCATTTATCAGATATCTAGTTGGTGCATTATCAGTCGCATCAACGATAACATCATACTCTCTGACAATGTCAACAGCATTTTTCCTATTGAATTTTGTGTCATAAACAATAAAGTCAACATCTGAGTTCAATTGATTCAAAGCTTCCTTGATAGAGTTAGCCTTAGATGTGCCCACTCTTGATTCAGTGTGAAGAAATTGTCGATGAAGGTTAGAAAGTTCAACTTTATCATGATCAACTAAACCAATTTTACCAATACCAGAAGCAGCAAGATGAACGGCACAAGGACAACCAAGACCACCACAGCCAACAATTAAAACGGACGCTGATTTAAGGGCAACCTGGCCTTCCTTTCCAATTTCAGGAAGTAATAATTGACGACTATAACGAGATATTTCTTCTTTAGTTAAATCAGACATGATTTCCTGATGATAAACAAACAGAAATGAAGTTGATTAACAAGAATAAGAAAAATGTTGCGAAGTTCTTTTTTAAGGTTACAAGAAACAGTCAAAAATTATGTTGCAGTCAAAGAAATGAAGTCGTCACCAATGAAACTTTCTTTACACATCTCGTCATAGTTATATGTTTCGAATAAAATGAAAAGCAATTAATAAATAATCAATTCAATATTTAGCTAGGTAATCATCATTAAGAGCTAATCCCTGTTTCAAATGTTCCTTTTTCATTTTATTCCCAGACGTATTCAAGTGACGAACTGCACGAAGAAAGTTTTAATGATCACTCTCATTTTCATTGATTGTACATTGTATATGATATCTCTACAAAGCAATATTAAATTGTTCGTGGAGCTCATCTTAATGAACTGGTTTTATTATTTGAGGGATGGATAAAGACATGAAATAAAAAGACAATTAAAGAATACATACGCAAATGGAAAACAAAAATTATTGATTGATAGAATTAAACTTTTTTCGATTGAATAATCAATTGACATGAAGAGTAAAACACAATTTCAAAGATATTCACTAAAACTTCGACGATTCAATATTTGAACTAAATATCAAGAATCAAGATTTAACAAATAAAAGATGGACACATGGTTTCCTAATATTGAATTGTGAAAAGTGGCCTAAACAATTACCTTTGCTATCAAATTATTAGACAGACTTATTTTGCTTTATTTACTGTAATTAACATCTGATCTCTCGATGTGGTGCCGTCTATCGATATATTTATTAGTTAATTTTCTGTGTCTGTAACGCTAACAAAAATTTAATTAACTTCATCAAAGAGTATAATATCCAGTTCGATATAAAACGAATGAAAGCTAGTTTAGCTACGTAGCCATTTTCGCACACTATTGGTACATCATTTATCCATTTATATTGGGACTGCTGTAATATTTGCATCATAACAGCAAGAAATAGAATCATAGAAGCTGATCGGCAATTTTTTTAAAAGTCTGTATTAACCTTTTGACAATCCAACTCATATACCCGGTACTTAATGATTACAAGATGACAAACCATGAATGATGCCTAGATTTGAGACGAGATGGTGCCGATATCCTAAATATTTTCTGAATTTTATTGAAACTGGAAAACTATTTTTCGTGGATAGTTGTTTCAGTTCCAAATGAAGGTGTTTATTACATCGAAATGTAGAGCAGTCAATTTAAGGCATTTTACCCCCGTCGATGAAATAAATAAGCCTTTTACCGATAAGTCTCATTATTGTGCTCTTATCTATCATAAATAAAGTCTGATTATGCCTCAGGATACATCTATGTAATACATGTATCTATGCAGCTACAGTATTAAAGTTACTCTTTATGCTTCTCGTACAGCATTCAAAACATTTTTACGTTAAATAATATAATACTCATAATAACAATCATTTGAATAAAATAATTTTGTCAATATTAGCTATGAATCTTTCAATCTGGAGAGTTTCTCTCGGTGCTTGAAATTTTGCTTATAGTTAGACAATTATTTCTGTCCTTTCACATTATTTTCATCACTTTTATGCTAAAGAAAAAGCTGACCAAGTGTCAAGACTAGAGCTGCAATCTATTTGAAAATTTAATCAGAATGAAGTCTATTCTTAAATAAAGACAGAACTAGGAAAGAGATGAAAGTTAAGAAGAAACCTGAAGACTATCTTAAAACCGTTCGAGGAAGTTAACTTCTATAGAATTATTGAGCTTACAGAATCAGAATGTCGACTAAAACTGTCTAATCCTTTTGATCCAACATTTGTACTGAAATGATCAAAATCTTTTAATATCATTAATATCTTATCAAACGACCATCGACAGTCAGAATAGCTGTAAAACCACGTTCAATGGTTATCGATTCCAATTGAAGCCATTTATTTATTTATTAAAATGAAGTGAATGATGAATGGTAATGGTTTCTAGAATGATGCAGTTGATTAACTGGGATACTCGTGCCAGAAAACTGTAAGTTGACTGTAAAATCATAACCAGAGTCTCTCGTTTCATCAGTCAACACACAATTCATTTGACATTTTTCACATTGAATACTTTCATATTGATTATCTTCATTTTCCCATTTTTCTTTTCTCTTTTTCTCTTATCTCATTCTTCCACCTGATATTTCATGTTATCGTAACATTATTTACAAGAGTTAGCCATGAGTTTGCAATATTGTGAATTGAATCGTCAATGTGACAATAATATTATACAAGTCTTTTCAATTGTTGAAGCAAAACTCCTTCAGGGAATTTTCACGATAATAATTTTCTTTTCTTACTTAAACCAGTATTCCTGAAAATCAAACCCAATGTCACCCATAAATACACATAGACAGTTAACTGGAAGGCAAAAAAGACAAATGAAAAGACAGAATACAAAAGAGGAAGAAAAAGAAGAATAAGAAATGAAGATAAAGATGAAGATGAAGGCAAGAGAGAAACAAGAAACCAACTGACCCAACGATGAGCTAAATAATAATATCCAGCAATTTTTGATTCTTATGTTATCATGAATCAACTGGAAAGCAAAACAAAACACCTAAAAAACCATAAACCAAAACATGTTCAAAATCTGTGACCAAAACAAAAACAAACAGCATTCCAAATCAAATTTAAGTCTGATTGAATAACAGTACAAAACCTTTCAAAATCAAATCACAAAAAATCAAAGATCATAAAGTGATTACAAATACATTATTAACCAGACAAACATATTGCAACAAATGAAACCCAAAAATTAATTTTTAAAAAAGGCGAAAAATTTGAAACTTGAAAAGCAAACCCAAAAAGGGAAAAGGTTAACATTGAAATCCAAGTGAAAAACATGTTACATGTAATCAAAGCCAGTGAAATGATAAGAAGGAAAAAGCTGAAGCTAAAAAACAATTGTAAACGTGAGCTTGAAACTTTACTTTATTTTATTACAAATTCTGGGAGTGAATTTTTCTGGTTAGCTGGGAAGATGAAGATGGCGTAAAGATTTGAAACATTTTTTCACCTTTCTTTCATCTTTTGTTTTGCCAACATTTGTTGATGATACCTTTATAATGATTGTTTCAAAGAAACATTTTTTTCTGTTTTATCATATTTTTTTAAGGTTAACCGATATTAAACTTTCCTTGAGTAAACATTTTTCATCACTTAACCCATCACCATCATCATCATCATCTTGAATCTTGGTTATCAAAAATGATCTTCCCTTTTGTTAACCTAAATGAAGACAAATGGTTCCATTTGAATCAGGGAAATGAAAATTTTGTTCATCTTGAAATTTCATTTTAATGTAAATGTTGAGGTGTGAATAAAATGCAATATTGGTTAACTTAAACTGAAAAGACAAAAGAATCAACTTTTTGGGTTAAATTTTCTCAGCCTTTTTTCATTTAAAAATGTCAACCTAAATTAAGATTAAACATTTTCATTACAAGTTAAATTGAAAACATGATAATTAAAAGGTGAAAATCAATTATTGATGTTTACATGTGTTCCATGTTAGCCTGACAAGCAGAGCAACTCATCAATCTTGTACTATTTAATAATGATAATAATAAACTTGGAATGAACATGGTAAAGATGAGAAAATGGAAAAGATGAAATCGATCAATCTCTTGGTTTAAACATTTTTGGAAGAGAGTTTGAGAGACAAAATTCCGTTGATAATATGATTTAATTTTACAATTTAATGTTGATCAATGGTTTGAAGGGAATGAAATGAATGGAAAGAAATGAGAAAATGAATGAAATGAAAGATTGAATGTGATTGAAGGAAAGGATTGAATGATAATTGAATGGATTGAAGGAGAAACAGTTGAATCTAATGAAATGGTCAAAACGTAAAGTTAATGTTTTCCAAATGATAACTGGTCTAATCTTGAAAAGTAAGATTTATCTAAAGCTTTGGTCAGTTTCCTATTTTTATTTTCATGTTTGCTCATGGTGATGGTGAAGGAAAAAAAGGAAAGGAAAAGGAAAATCCTATGAATAGTTTCAAGTGGGCAAAACTGGATTAAAAGATGAGACTTTCAGTGATGATTGAATAGCAGACAAAGTGAAATAAATGTCTATCATAATCATCATTATCTTCATTGTCGTCATCATCATTTTCCCAATCTTTACTTGTCATCTGAACAATCTCTTGTTATCATGAAAAGGTTGAGAAAAGATTGAACAATTTTCTTCTTCTTTTGGAAAAACTAACAATGTTGATGATAAATTGTTGATAAACAATGTTGATCATTTTGAGCCCAATTTTCATCATCAACTTTCATCTTTCTCCTGCTCATTGTATAAGCTTTTGTTTTCAATTATTAACCTTATCGGTTCTGATAATTCATTCAATTGCAAACTTGTAATAAGTCCAATTAATCCATGGCCATACATTTAAAGCCAAAAGGAGCAAAAAACGGATGAATGCCAATGAAAGATTAACAGCATTTGGAATGAGGATAATTCAATATACTGGCGATAAATAATGTATAAAATGGTTTCAATTGAATCTGTCGGAATCATGATAAATAATTAATGTTAAGATCATGGTTGTATCAAGAAAAATGGATTAAATTAAGAATATAATTATCTGAATGTTGGAACAACAATTATTTTACCGACAAATGAGAGCAACTTAGGTAATTGAATATTGAATGTCAAGTGAAATGACAAACGATAATGTTTAGTCTTTTATCATCCTACATTTTTCATGATAAATTAATGCAGGAGAATCGCAAAAATGCATTTTATTCTGTGATTATTTGAGATTTTTGAAACCAGAAAATTTTGAGTTAAAAATATGAAGAAGCTGATAGTTTTATGTCAAAACATTTAAGCTGTCAAAGCTGTCCAACTCAATGGTTTGTGAATGTTTAAAATCGCTTTTTGATTACAAACCATTCCACTTGATCTTTTTACTCCAAATTTTCATTGGCCTTCCTTCCTCATCACAATACCCCAGTCATCTAGCCATTTTGAATAACAAATGGCCTTTCAAATGTTTATTAGAATCAAATCAACTTTAATCATTAAAATCATGCTCAATTTGACTAATAGAAATCAGTTAAAGTCTCAATAATGATTCAAACAAACCTTTTGATTCAATTGAAGTCTGTTTGAGTTAAACTCAGAGTTTAGCTTCTTGTTACAATAACAATTGAAAATAACGTTAGCATTTTCATAAACCTTTGACTAAACTGTTAACTCGAGTCAAGGTTTGAATTTTCAACAATTTTAATCTAAATCTGAATCTAAAGTAGCTGGCAACTGTTTATCCCAATGCTGATGATTGTATTGATAAACCAAACTGTTTTCACTTGTTCATTAGATTATTCATTGTTTAACCAACAATAATTGAACTCTCAGCACATTATTAAAATGACAATAACTATGCAAATATTATCGATTGGCTTATTAAGTAAATAAAAATCACTTGAAATCTGATTAAACCAAAGTTAATTAATTTCCAGTGTTTACTCAGCCATATTAATATTGAAATCAAAAGTGTTTTCTCCATACCAAAGCTGATAATAATGAAAACCTCAATTTTGTTTATTCACTAATTATAATATCAATAGTTTACCGTTACAAAAGTACAATCTTTACAGTAAATTTGTGCCAATCTTTTGGCTTTTGCAACTTCAAGAGTCATTTGAATCTTTCCTTTTCTTGATTATTATGATTATGAATATAAAAAAATCATTATCATTAACCTTTTCAAACATTAGTTAGTTAATGGCTTAGCATAGAGCATAAAATTAATAATAAACATTAAGCTTTCAGTTGATGAAGTCGATATTGAACAGAAACTCTTGGAGTTGCAATTTAATGATAAATCAAGAAATAATTGTAATACATACTAAATTAGATTGTTGGATAAAAAGTGAATTAAATTTTTATAATCAAATTTACACCATTTGAAAGAGCTGAAAATTGAATTTTACAGCCTTTTAAGGGAAATAAAGTTGAAGATAAAAACCATTGAAAATGGAAACAAAAATTGCTATTGCATCGAGTTTGACAATTTAATTAAATTGAAATTGAAGTTAAAAAATTAACAAACAGTTGAATAACAAGAAAAATAAGGTAAATAATGTAACTTGATTATAATTGTTTACACACCAATTGATAAATAAACTGAATTAGAAACCGATTTTACAATGAAGCAAATTAAAATGCTCAAGTGAATAGAAAGCAAATGTCCAAATGTTGAAAATTTGTTAACCTGACAAGTTTAACAATTTTGTTCAATTTGTTTCGTTATTACAAGAAACAAATGTCAATAATATTTAAATTTTTGGCCAAAAAAGGCAAATTTAAAACAGATTTAAAGCTTTGAAAAGTTGATAAAAATTGACTGACAATTGTGAACAAAAAGGAAAATGTTTTCAACAAGAATTCACTTTTTCTTCATGAAAAGTAATTCTCATGTCAGTTTAACAGGAAAATTTCGCCCATTTTGTGAAAAGAAGGGAAAAAGATGGTAAAAATGTGATACTCAAAGAATCATCCTGAATGTTGATATTTTGCCTTTCCTGGGAGTGAATATTATCAAACTGAAAACAAGTTGAAAGATACTTTATCTATCATTATATCATCATCAAGAAAATGAATCTTGAGCTGAAGCAAAAAAAAGATGAGAAGCAAGTTTCTGTTGATTCTCATTTTGAGCTTCAATTCACAGAGTTATCATTATCATGTTCATGAAGATGATGATGGAGAACATGTTGTATTAGTCATTTTTTCTCTCTTCATCTTCACATTTCCTCTTTTCTCAAATGTATTCAATTGTAAAGGTAAAGTGAACAAAACCAATGACATAAACAATGGTTCTGAGGTTCATGATGAACAGAAAAGGTGGCGAAACAAAAAAAAATGGAGAATTTTTTCTTCTTCTTTTCTCTTTTTTCGCTCAGAGGGATTTCAATTGCAGCAATGATAATGATAAATATAATGATGTATTCAATGAAGTTGCCAGTGAAAATGATGATAACCGAGAATCAAATTGTAATTTAAAATCTTTCCTCTTGTCTCAACCATTGAATCTAAAGTGTGTTAACGAGTTTTTTGGGTAAAATCAAAATTCCACTTTTTACTTTTATTAGTTTTCCCTTTAAACTTCAATGTTCAACAATCACTTCAATTGTTTGATATTACATTAAATATTGATGCTTTGGTCAGTAATGGACTTGATGTTTCAACCAGTTTTACGTGATGAACCCAGAAATGTTGTTAAATCACTGAAAGTAAGAAAAGGCTTTTTAATTGATTAAAAAAAGCAAAATTTTTTCAGCAAATGCTTTTTTTATTCAATGATTACCATTCAATTTCACTGTTATTAGTATTATTGTTATCGTTGTAATCTTATTACAATTGTAATTTTGTATTTATCAAGATTTAATGATGTATATCACTGAGAATGATAATAACATCTTGGAGTGTTTATAAAGAAATGATGAAAATGTTTGGGAATTTGATGCTCATTTTGGTTGTAATGTTGAGCCTAAATGGTGTTGCTTTATTAAACTGTAAACCAATGAGTGGAATCGAGACTTTCAGGGAATCTCTTCAAGGAAATTTCCTTTAAGTGAGAAAAGGTTATCAGGCCATTTTTGCAGGCAATCAGATTAGCTGATCATTCAATTGATAAGATTCTATTAAGAAATGAAAATCTGTTGTTAATAAAGACACGGAGAGAGAAACAATTTATTTTCTTTTTCTGCATTTTCCTTTTTCTCTGTCCTTCTTCATTGTCTTACCTTTACTCATCATATTTCATCTATTCATGTTTTATATCCTGAAGTGGTTGGAAGCTTGTTCCCTGCTTGTATACACTTTCATATCTACTAAGTGTTGACGATTGGATTAAATGGATGAATGTTACTTGTCATCCTAAATGTTTTCAGTCATCAAAAGGAAGACCAAACAGAATGACAGTGTTATTAAAAATAAGGGAAGGAAAAGATAATCATGGATATGGACATGACCATCATCATTCAAGGAATGCTTATAATGATAATGACCATTAGAGTAAATTAATCTTCTTCTTCAAGTTAAATAATTGTTTTCTCGTTTCACTTTGACAAATGGTTTGATTAATTTTACCGTTGGCCGTTGAACTAAACATTAAACGATGAAGGGCAAGAGCCCAGTTTGACTTTAAATTAACAGTAGCAGCTGTAGTCAGGTTTGAACAAAAGAGATTGACGAGACTTTTCGGTCTCGTTTCGAGTCTTGCCACTGTTATCAATCCAGTTTAACATAACTTATATCAGAAAAGTTACGCTTCGGTTAAGCTGAAGCCATTCGCGATAAAATTGATTCAGCATCTATTGTAGCATTGTTAAGTTGTCCTCACATGCATCAGGATTATCACGCTTTTTGTTATTTGCCGTCAATTCGTGAATAGTTGATGCGTCGGGTGGGTTTTCTAAGATCTGGCTTTTTTGCAGATACTCTTTGAACTTTCTTGCTGATTCTGCCACATTTCTTGCCACACAAGAGAAGTATTTTAAAGTTAAAAAATTAAATGTTTGAAATTGAAAGTCAACCAAGTTTTGCGCATTCAAACTCGCGATTAGGTTAAAACTGGTTGAAATGGCTTACTGCTGAATTTGCTTTTAGATCAATTCTTCTAATTTGATTAATAATAAATTGAAGCTCAACTTATTTGCATACAAAATTACGGAATCAATACTCTTGGTTTACAATTAGATCGTTCTTTCAAGTAAATTCAATTAGAAAATTAAGTTTATCTTTATCACCATGAATCCGAATGGATGACAAAGTGACAGTTTCTGTTTACACATTTCTTGATTCAATTTGTTCTTCTGTTGACAACAAATTTTGAATAATATTGAATCAGTTTAGTAATCAATCTTTAATAATGTGATTAACATTTGCAAATTTGATTTTTTGGAAACATTTTTCCATTTTGTTTTCTACATTTGATAAAATAATTGACTTGAGAAAAAGAATAACTTGAATCAATGAAATTGACTTTTCAGGTGAACTGAAGCAAAATGTAAAGAATCAGAAAAATAAGTTGAAAGAAGGAAAAAAATCTCGAAAATCAAAGTTTATTTTTGTTCACTTTTACAGTGAATTTTCTGACGTTGTTTCAATTGTTCATGATAGATTCATTGGGAATTCAAATTATCTCCATTCAACAATGGAAATGACTTTTTCCCCTTTTACTCCAACATTGATCAATCTTTACCTCTTCTTTTCCTTGCCTTCATAATAATAGTTTCCGAGTTGAATTTGAAAGTTTCAAGTGAACCAGAAAAATAGTGAAAGCTGTTATCAACTTGGAAACGTTTCAATTGATTATTATTATTATCATTATCACCAATGTTATTGTTAAACTGAACACTTTTATTTCCTTTTCACCAAAATGATTATCAGGTAAGAAAGAGAAGCAAAAGTTCTTTCCTTTTCTTTGCCTGAATTCAATTGAAATTCAGTGAAAGGAAAGGGTTATAATGTTATCTATTGTTATCAATGCTCAATCATATTATCGAATGATTTGGATGACATTGATTAGGATGAAAATTTGTCCTTCCTTTGCATCTTCAATGCAACTTCATTATTCAACTTGGCAAAGGTGGAAAATGTTTCAAGGGAAAAAAAGTGAACCCAGAAAAAGAAGTCAAATGTGAACAGGAAGAAGAAGAAGAAATGAAGAATCAAGAGATTCAGAGATTCTAAAGAATTGGCATGAAGAAGAGAAAAGAATGAAATAAAGTAAAGACAAGAAGAAGGAGGAGAAAAGGGAAAAGAAGAAGCGAAGGAAGAAGAAGATGAGAAGTCACATTGTTGACTGAATAACCTGTAAAGCAAAAGTCCAGTTAAATAATGTGTCTTCAGGAATGAAGATGAAAATAGTGAGAAAGAGAAAGCTTAATTTCCTATTGAAGTGCCTCCTGAAGAGCATTCAATATTAACATTGAATTGGAAGACAAAAAATAGAGATTCTTCACTGATTAAGATACTTTTTCCTTTTCCCTTCACTCTTCATGTTTAGACTCTTATTTTCACTGTTGTCCTCCTTCATGTTTCCTTCACTCCTTCCCAATCATCATCATAATCATCTTAATCTTGTTCACCTTTAACACAATCTTACAATCAATAATCAAGTCTCAAGTTTTCACCTTAAAACATATCACATTCAGTGTCTATTGAGTGATTAACCATTTTTCATTCAATTTTGCAAACTTGGTTTTTTCCTTGACAAGTTCATTAGGAATTTTTTTCCTGCTTTTCCATTTTACCATGCTAATGACAGATTCTCAACTCTCAATTTTTAGATTAACTGAAAATAAAAAAGAGCAAAATGATGTAACGAGAATCTTACAACTGGTGAACACCTTTCAATCCTTTCAGGGAATGAAACGGAATTAACTCCCAGTAAAGGAAAAAAAAGAGCCAAAAATTAAGCTGATAAAGAAGAAGCAAAATTTGCTCACAAATTATCGTTTAATCCTTTTGTTGTTTTCATTGAATATTTTTTCTCTTCTTTTGTGAACCTTTAAATTCTTCTTTTTTTCACCATTTTCTTATTCAATATTCACCTTCAATCCCAACAGGATACGGCTTTATATTGTTGGATAATTACATTGCTTTGTGAGTGATTCAGTGTTAATGGTAGGTAAGATTGCAACAAATTTTGCAAATTGATTTGTAAAGAAAAGCGTTGAAAGAAGAAACAAAAAAGTTGAAAATTTCATTTTAAATGCGCATCTGACGAGCAAGTTGATTTCAATAATAATTCAATCAGAAAAGCTAACTAATGACTGTGAGTTTTTCGCCTTTTTCCTGACATTTGCTTTGTTAGAATCAATTTAATGGCTACAGAATCTTCATCTTTGTTGATTTATATTTTTCACTTTACATTCAGCTTAGTTTGATTAATAATTAGTCAGCTAAATGTTGAAGGATTTTCGGATTATATTAATAAAAAATTGTAAAACAAATGAATGTTTATGTTCATCGGATTATTCAAGCATTGATGTTGTGATAATGAAAAGAACAGGCAACTGAAGTTCATTTTTCACTCTATTTTTGCTGGTTTTACTGGCAAAAGTGATTCAAGTATCAATTGTTGATAAATTGAGATTCATTATTGAGATTAATTGTTGCAAATTTTTCATCTGTTTTATGTTATTTATAAGATGACTTACAGCTTGAATTAGTTTTGTTCAACTGGAAAATAACTGTTCATAAGATTAATTATTTTTGTGGTTCATACAATGTAATGAAATAATATTTTTGTATTTTATCAGCAAAAAAAGATGGAAAAATGAGAAAAATGAGATTTTTCATCTTCTTCCTTTCCTCTTCATCATCATCATTCCCTGACTGATTCAAGTGTAAATGAATTGATAGTTGGCAGGTTTTTATCTCAACCTTTTTTGATAAATGCTTGAATATATTAATATTAAAAATAATTCAACAATTTTACTCTTTCGATTTCTATATTCAATGTTTCAAGCCTTTCTAAGCCTTTCTCTTGATCGTTAACAATTATGTTTGAAAGGTAAAAATGTTGATTCTCAATGAATCTTGATTAAACATTGTAGTTGCTCTTAAATGTGAACATGATTTAGTAATTAACATCAATCCAAGTTGCTTTACCATCTCTAATGATTCCAGTTCTGTGTACACACTTTTTGTAAGTCTTTTGCTTCACTGTCACATTTTAATTGCTAATTTTGCTTCTGCTGATGATAATAATTATAATAATTGTAATAATTGTTGGTTTATTATTTACATTTGAAATCTAATTTATTTATTCCTTTTGACTGGCAACAAAGAGTTGGGAAAACGTTGAAAAAAGCATTTCCATGGAAAGTGTTTCATCCATACTTTTCTTGCCATCCTTTGCTTGTTAGCCTGCAAATAATTGAGCAAAATGATTTATTCAATATATTTATATTGATAACAGCTGAGTTACCATGGGGAAAATGAAGGAATTTATTTACAATGAGAATGAACCCAAATTGTTTCTGTAAATCATTATTCAGATTCAGTTTCTTCCAAGTTTCCAAGTCTTATTTGTCTTGTTCATCATTTTGCTTACTTGCTTCACCATCTTCCTCTTAGATTTTCATATTAATATTAATATTTATTGATTGACAGGATAAAATGAATACTGATGCAAATTACTGAAAAAAGAAAGAAGAAAGAAGAAACATTTCAAGTTACTCGATTGAAAGTTAAATTAATAATGTGCAAAATGTGCATTTACCTGAGAAAGTGAATAACTTTGTTTATCTTGTTTGCTGTTACTCTGTGTCCATCAACTTTATGCAGATTACTAAATAATCAAACATAAAGGGTTCCTAATAAAGTCTCGGAATGAAACTAACGTATATTTTTTTGGAGAAACTGATTGTATAACCGATAAATAGAACTTCCAATCTTTATTAGACACTGTACACTCCATTTTGCGAAATTTTCAACAATTTAGATCGTACGCCTTTCATCAAATTAAGTCCAGAACGGCTAGCGACTCTTTTTGATATTTTCACCCAAACTTTTTTGAACTCCTCCAAATTTGAGGGCGTATTCTTTTCCTTAGCATATTCAGCTTTACACAACGCCCAGAACTTCTCAATAGGACGAGCTTGAGGCAAATTTGGACAGTTTTCGTCTTTCTTAACGAAATCGATATCATTTTCCGCTAACCAAGCAATAACCGGCTTCGAGTAGTGCACAGTTGCCATGTCGGGCCAGAACAAAACAGGTGAATTTTCATGATATTTTTTTATGAATTTTAATAAAATAGATTGCAGGCAATATTTTTTATAGGTGTCAGAGGTCATTGTTGACTCGGTGATGAACGGGCGGGTTACATTGCCGAGTTCATCAATGGCTTGCCATACCAAATACCGCTTCGGGAATTTGGTCTTTTGGTTAATTCTATGTTCGATTGGAACATTTTCAGGGTCGCGACAAGTATAAAAATGTCTACCGGGAACTTGTGTTGGGTCGGCAGGGACATAAGTTTCGTCATCCATGATCAAAACAGTCCCAGCCGCACGGTAAAGTTTCCGGTAAAGTTTTCCGCAATTTTTTATGGAGCGATTTTGTTGCTCTGAACTGGCTTTTGGTTTGGTCACTTTTACCCTTGATTTTAACCCCAATTTTTTTCTTTTAATATGACCAAGGGTCGAAACACTTAATTTCATCTTTTTAGCAGCTTCATTCTCCGACATCGAAGGGTTATCGGCATATAAATTTTCCACTGCCCTTAAAACTTTGGGGGTCATAATTTTGACCGGTCGACCTGATGAAAACTTTGTTTCCACTCTATTTTCATCATTGTATCTTTTGATTATTCCGTAGAATGTTGATGATGGAATTCCTTCACTTTTAAAATGTTTCCAGGTCACTTTAGAGTCAAAAGCACCAGAATCACAATAAAATGAAATTACTCTTTTCGCGAGAGCATCGCGTTCGGCCTTATTAATCATATTTAATTCACGAAATGAAGTCAACTTTTGGTATCAAATTAATCAAAAAAGTGCATTCTTTCTTTTTCTAGCAAAATTTATTTAGTATCCCTACAAAAAAGCCGTTGCTTTTTGTTTCAAATTTATTCCGAGACTTTATTAGGAACCCTTTAATAAAACTGATTTTGTTTTTACTAGACTTTACCCTTTCCCAGTGTTCAGCTTTTCTGTCAGATGTTCACTTTCAGTCTTCAACTTGATCATCTAATATCACCCACTTTTTATTCAAGTAAACAAATATACAGTTCCCATGAGGTAAGCACAAAGTTGAATCTGACAGGGAAAAAAGGTGGATAAAGAAAAGGTTTATTAAAATTTGAATAGCTCTTAACCCTTATGAAACTTTGAGAAGGACGTTTTTTTCATAACTTTCAACATGATAAGTTGAAAGTTATTTTTATTACATTATATACTTACTTGTATATCAATACGTATCACTGGCAATGAGAAAAGTTCAACAGGCAACATTCATAATGTAATATATTGATGGAAAGTTTGATGATAATGGAAGAAGATGAAGATGTTGATGACCTGGTTCTTTGAGTTTATTTCTTCTTTTAAAGGCTATCCCTTGAATTGGCGTTCATGTTGATAATTTTCTTGATATGAGGTTGATACAAATGTAGAAGCAAAATTGAGAAACAAGGATGAAGAAGGAAAGAAGAAAAAACAAGATAAACTGCGATAAAATGTACACTTGATTGAGATGAATAGAAACTATTGATTCTTGTTTTAATCAATATCTTATGGAGCTGCTTTTTTCCAACTCAATGAAAGGCGAGTTTATTAAAAAATCATGATCATGATTTTGTTGATGAAAAGGAAACTTGTATTGCTTCAAATAAAGCCAAATTATTTGCTCTTCCAATGAAAGTTTATACTCTGTTTACTCCATCAAACATTCAATGTTTTCAATAATTGCTTCTTACTTCAGTCAACCAATGAACCAAACTTTCGACTCTCTTAAAGTTCCAGTTTTCTAAGTGATGAAAATTATATTAGACGATAATATCTGTTGGTGAAGCGAAAGGAGAGGAAGAAGAAGAAAAGAGGTAAGATTATTATTAGACTAATTTTATTCAAGATATTCCTGAAATTACACATTAACTTTGAAAGCAAGAATCCATAGTAAGCCCATGAACAGCTATCAGCTATGCTAGGCAATACAGAATGAAACGGAAAAATAAAACTCACAAACAAATTTTGATGACCCAAAAAAACAAAGATGATAACGAAGCCATTCAAGGAGACCAAAAAATATTTAACTTTATCGATTGCACTTTCACTTTTCAGCTTGAACAGCTAACTGGTAACTCTTTACTTGCCCATCATCATTATCAAAAGCATCATAATCACCATCGAAATGATAAGAGCATTATTGCCATAAAGAATATGATTTTTAGTAATTTTCCTCTTTACGTTTAGGTTCTCATCTTTTTATGCCTTTTTCTGTTGATGCAACCAACTCAGAATTTTCAATGAACTTTGCAAATAATCACTTTGAAATGAAAAATAAAAAAGCAACCAAACCATAAGTCCAGATGAAAAGAAGATGAACCTAGAAAAAGAAATGGAGAAAAGGAAAAAGTAAACATTAAAAGAAGATAAAGTTTAAGAGATAAATTCATTTGTGGACTTTTTGTAAATAGGGAATTGAAACTTTCGTTTGTCTCTACCATCAAATGCTGTTGACTTTATACCTTGATAATAGTTTTGTCAACATTCAATGTTCACAGTAACAAGACTGAATACTTGAGCTTTTTGTTGTTCAACTTTTAAATATACACTTGGACCTGCTTGTGAAAGTGAAAATGCATGGAAAGGTTAGCGTTTCAAGTGTTCAGTCCCATTGATATCAACATCTTTGACTTTCTGTCTCATCATCATCATTACATCATCAGTCTTTGAGCCAATTTTGTTGACCATTTAAAAAAACGAAATGGACTCAATTAGTTGACAATAAATTGGTTCAATATGAGGTTTTCAGTTGTATCTATTCAACTTGAGCATCTCATTCAGTTTAACTGTTCATAAACAAGATTGCAATCTCACTTGATTCCTACTCTTCAACATTTACTCTTATTATAACATCAACTTTCCACTCATTTATTTTTTTATGCTGAGCTTGACTAGTTTTTTTATCCCTTTTCTTGTGTGAGCTTTACTGCAATCATTATCATTACCATTATTATTGAACAAACCATTTTCCTCTTTTATAATATTAGATAAGTAAAACGAGCAGCAATAATATCTAATGGGAATGCCTTGAGCATCAAAATGTTTCCTCCATTAATCATCTCATTTATTTTTGATTTGTATATTTCGCTCCTTTTTCTTGTGTTTCTAGATGTTAATTAATACCAACACTGGAAAGGGTTAAGACAATTGTTAGATATTGTTGAATATTTGTAACTCTTTCGCCAAAAGATGCATGCCATGTATGGTATTATCTTCCAGCACAGACTGAGGAAAGCAGAGAAAGAAAAGTGAATTAGTAATCAATTTCAAGTGATGAACCTAGAAACAATTATGATTATTATGAATGCCAGAATGAGAAACTGTCAGAGTCAACTTGAAAACAATCGTATAAACCAATTATACTGTTATTATAATTTACTGGAGGAAAATTAGAGTTGGTTAATTTTTTTTCTATTTCGCTGTGTGAAAAGTTTAAAAACTTTTATCTTAAAATTTTCGACTCATTTGGAACCAAATTTGATGTAACTTGAATTAATCGTTAAAGCTGTAAAGAATTGATGATTGTGACGCGATGATGATGAACAAAATTAAAAGTTGCATTTGAAACAATGAACAAGGATAATGATGATGATTAAAGTGATTCAGTGAATTATTGTAATTGTCATTGAGTATTAGCTCAGTTTTAAGTGAGCTACAACAGCAAAGGGCAAATTCAATTGTAATAAGTGTCTATTGAAACTAGAATTGGTATTGTTGTGCAAAAAAATAGAAAGAATTGATTTGAATGATTAAACCAAAGCAATAATGCACCATCAGCAATAAAGGAACTGATAAAACAAAATGATTATACGCAAAACAATAATCGACTGGATCAATGGTTTTTAAATAATAATTTGTAAAGCCAATTAGAGGAATAAAATTTGCTGTGTGAGATTGAGCGACTGGACACAAGGATTGTATTCCATTGGATACCAGTTAACTCAAGTACAAAAACCCATTTTACAGTCGTGAAAAATAATGGATACCAGTTAAAAGTAAATAACCTCCATTGGCAGTCATTGAGGTTAATTGAAGTGACATGACTTGGCTCCCAATGCTGGTTCAAATTAGTCAATAGTACTGTTTAACATGGAATCAAGTAGAAGCATGAATTGAAATGAGAAAGTCCAATTGAGAGTGAAATGGTTAATTGTGTTGCAGTAATGATCGGGCAGTAATGGTTGAAAATAAAATGGGTTACAATCAAGAAACCAAAGCAATTGTGGTGAGGTAAAAATGTGGCATTGTTTGTGAGACAAGATGATCAGAGAACCAAGAAATGCATCATGTTAGGTTTTATGAATAGATGATATCAAATTTCATTTAAATATCAGGAAATTTTTACAAATAATTAAGATTACGGTGGAAAAGCAGAGACAAGTGAAGAAGCAGACAATAAACCAGACGATATAAACATTTAAAGTCAAGTTGATCCACTTTCAGTTGTTGCAAAGACACATAAACCAGATAAAAATCGCAGTAAACTGTAAACCGAGGTAATGATGACCATTTTATTAATAATTTGGTGTAACACAATTTCAATTACTAGAACCAGTAAATTGTCAAAAAATTAATTTAAAATTGGCAATTGAAAATTAATAAACATTAAAATGCAACTTTAAAAAATAAAGTGTAGTTATAGCAACGCACTTTCCCGCGTTCATATTGAGCGGGCTGGAAAACCCAATCAAACATTCACCATGATAATCATGTTACAATATTTTGGAATCAAGACAATCAAGTCGATTGTTGATTGATATAATACAGATCACTGAATTAAATTTGGTTAACAATTTGACAAGCTTTATGTCTGCCCATACATTATTTAGGATAGATTACAATTTAATTAAAACGCGGACAAATAAATGGGAACAATTGTTCAACCCAGAAAACCTGAATTGTTGAGTTTAAATAAGCGAAATATAACTAAATAATATTTTAACTCTAATCAATTTACTTACGGCTGACAATAATCACGCAAATAAATGAATGATTACTTCAATTTACCTAAATAATAAAAGGTAAAATGGTTGAACAATTGATCATTTGATCATTTGATTAAAAGGTAATAGTTAAAATGTAAAATTGAAAGCCAACTTCACCTAATAATAACAATGTAATGTACATAAAATATGAAATGATAAATTAACAATTAACTTTTCAATCTTAATTTATTAGAAATTAATTTTTTATCTTCAAATTATTATATTGAAAGCATTTTTTCATTGATTAAAAGGCTTTAAAATTGCAATTTAATTATAAAAATGATCACAAAATGAACCTTGAAACGAAAAAATCAACGTAAAGGTATTGAAGTGTAATGATCAAGTTTTGTTTTCTGGTTCAACCAGATTTACATTGTTTCCAGCATTTATTGATTAAGGATACAAATGATAAATTAATGAACATTATTGATAATCTAATGACAGATTATCTTGTTTATCTTATAACATGTTATTTGATTAACAACGTCTGAATGTAAACATTAATATTGATCACAATGAATTATAACAGCATTATTGAACACAGTTTTAGTTTACCATTCAGATTATATTTGTTATTTGCTGTTCACCTTTTTGCACATGGAAACAAATTAACTAACAGTAGATTTATTGGGCAAATTAATCATTTTCATGATATTTTCTTCTCTTTTTCAAAGAAATTCTGATTGTAATACAAATCATTTTTGTACATTAAATGCCAATTATTACTAACTTGCTAATAATACAACTTGAAACTAAACATCCCAATGGTATTTATGTAAGGTAAATATGTAAATGACAAGTTTGATTAGATAACCTAATTTAACCTAATTTTGATTGATGCAGGTAAACACTTTAATCTTATTTGAGTTTATTTTGTATTTCAATCAACTTGAAATGGTTGAAATAAATGAATAAGACTTTGAGAATTCTTCTGAGTTCATCGTTTCTTTTTATTTCCAGAGTTTTTTGGTCGATTTCAGCTTGCATCTGATGTTACTGTTGATGATAATGCTGGTAGCAGTGATGATGATGACAGTGAAGGAAAAAAAGGAAAAGGAAAAGGAAAGAAGATGACAAAATTTATAGATTATTTAAAACAAAATGAGTAAAACTTGTCCAAAGCAAAAGGGCATGAAGAGTTTATCATCATAGTCGCTTCTAAACATTTAACGAGATTGGAAACCTTTTTCCTGTTATTATATGGTATCATGTTAATTGCTGTAAAATTTTCGTGTGGTAAGATGAGTGGCTTAAGAGGTGAACAGAAAGGTTGCTATTACTGTTGGTGTTGCTCAATAGTACATTGTATCAATGTCAACACGTTGAAGCTATTAAAGGGAAACGATAATTTTAAGACTTAGCGTGTTGACTTTTGTTTACAATTGGTTATGTTGATGTAATTTAACTGTTCACTGTTTGCTGGTTTACTCTTTATTGATGGTTACATACACAATCAATTTATGTATTGAAATGCACCATCAGACTCAATAGTTGCTCCTGTAGTGCGTCCATCAAGCTGTAGGTTAAGTAGCAAATTGTGTAAGTTGTTTAATGAAACACAGCAAGATATTATTATATAATATTTAAGAAAGAGGGAAAAATTCACCAATAATTATCAAGAATTAAATAGAAACCTAAGAGAGTAGTTAGTTAAATTAGTAATTTAACTTGGTTAAGGTTATGTATGGAAAAGAGGAAAAATAGATTATTTTGATTTAAGGTTAAATTATGATAATAGATGGCGTGGTGAGTGGAGTAGGCTATTGCGAGGGAGAATTGAGAGAGAAAGGCAGTTGTAAGTTGTCTTTAACAAAACTTTTGTGGAGTTTGAAGATAACTACCAGCATATCCATGAAAGCAGCCTTCTCCATGAGACTTTTTTTTATGCCTTTTTAACATTTTTTTGTTTTTTATCTGTTTGTTTGTGTATGTGGAATATTGAATGGTGTTATGTTTGTTCAATCCAAAAGTGGGAAGCCGTTCAATACTGGACGAACTCTCGAGATTTTTGCTGCAGTGCAAAATGGACTAGCAAGTTTCATCTACTTAACCCAGGCAGATCTTGACTTACACCGGTCTATTGAAAAGGATCTCTCCATCAGCTCTGCTCAGGTAAATTATCTTTTTTCTTGTTAATTATTAAATTAATATTGCTTATATCACGCTAATCACTAACACTGCTACTAACTACACATTTAATGCTAACAACTAATGCTTACTAAAGGGCAAATTGTACGCGCTCACAAAGGTGAGAGTTGTTTTCCACTTCCACTTGATGCATTACCTGCTTGTTTGTTTCAAACCCTCCATACCTGTTTTACCTACATTTTACTTTCTCTCTGTATTTTTTGAAGCTCAATTATTTACTCGCTCTCTTTCTTTTCTCTCTCTCTCTCTCTTTCTCTCTTTCCCTGTCTTTCCATTTCCCTCTTCATCTCCCTTCCTACCTTAACAAATTTACTTGGTGTAGCAATGCAAAAATGGTGAACGCTACTTGAAACGTTTAGAGTTTGAACTGGCTAAATTGGAAGAGCTTATGGATCAATATGATGTTCACCTTAAAATGCGAGAAGGTAAGGGATGATAAAGCATTATTAAATAAATAACAAAGTTGCCTTTACTCTTCCGCTATTGTTTCATTTTAAAAAGTAGTCATTTGGTGTCAGCGATTGATTTTTTTGTTAATCATCGCTGTTCCCATGAAATAAAGCAATCAATAAAAAGAAAGAGGTTGACCCACCCTTTCTTTAGGGGGAAAATTTTTAACTAAACTTTGGGATTACCTGAGCTCTATTCACCTGGGGTATTCTTATTTATTGGGTTTCTAAAGTTTTTTTCCTCAATTATAATCTTCAGGTGTTCGTTCAATGGCTTATGCCTACACTATGTCTAATGGTCCTGAGCGTGATTCTGCTTTGTCCTCAGTTCGTTCAGGATATAAAGAGTGCACCGAGACTCTGTGTTTTCTTGAGTCTCGTTTGGAAACTATGTTGGGCACTTTTCATCTTCAAATGAAAGGAATCCAGGGTTTTGCTCGTCTTTGCCCTGGGGATGTTTTTGAGATCACAATAAAACACGGGGATTCTCAAAAGTGGAAAACTCGTGGTAAAATTTTAAAATCGGGTGAACAATCGTGGGATCATCAATCTACTATAATTAAAGCTCTAATTGAGGATAAGTTAACCATCAAAGCTGTAGAAGTTCGTGGATTGGGTAAAAATATCACCCTCGGTGTAAAAACATGTGAAACGAAAGATCTCTTCTCAGCCCGACCACAGTTGATGACGATTAATCTCAACTCAGTGGGAACTTTAAAGTTAAACTTAATCATTACCTGGAATCCATTGCACACATCAACCACTGATTCCATTGGTCCTTCTGGATCAACCCTTAGTCGTACTTCTTCAAGCTCACTTCTCGGCTCTAGATCAAGCCTTACACTACCCTCACTATTTTCCCCATCTTCCTATTCAAAGGCCAAGCTTAGTGCAACTTTACCACCTCCTCGGATTACCGAAATCATCGATGCTGATTATTACATCCATCGATCATCAAGTCACCCACCATCATCAACATCATCTTCTACTTCATCGCCAGCTAATGGGGGTATCACTGCAGCTCATCATGGTGTTGACATGAATATCTCTAGTGGCCATTGTGGATCATCATCTCACTCTCAAGAAACTACACCTACCTCAACATCTTCTGGATCTCGTGGATCATCTTTACATCTCACTGTTACCTCAGGTTTTGGTTCTGCTTCAGGTTCAGCATCATCTTATTGTGGATCAACTTCTGTTCCCAATTCAACTTTAACAAGTCCTGAAACTGAAATTCCGCCAAGTTCAATGCAGACATCATCAAACAGCCATGGAAATAATCATATCATTAACAATGGTTGTAGTTATATTGACAGTAACAATGATAACATTATTTACAACAATAACAACAATCTTATCAATGACCATAACAAAGCCGTTAACAGCTCCTCTCAATATTCAAAGCAACAGAAACAATCTGCAATAAAGTGTTCGCCATCAATTAATAGCATGTGTCTTAAAGAAACTACAGACAGGCTGCTTAAAGAGTTGGGTAAATCAAGCCAAGAAATAATTGTTGAAGCAACAGTTCATCAAAGCTCTTCTAGTCTTGCTACCTCAGCCACAACACCAACCGCAACAAACACAACTAGCAGTTCGAATGCAAGTTTGTACTCAAATAATATTGATAACAATCACAAATCAGGGCGAAAAGCAGCCTCCTACTCTTCAACATCGTTGTCCTCTTCATCTCATCGTCATCATCAAAGTCTCCATCAACGTCATCTTGTTTCCTCTCATTCTTTGGCCAATGTCTACTTTAATATTAGCGATATTCTTTTAAATTTAATGTCCTCTTTGGAAGATATTCAAGGGCAATATTCAGAAATTCATTATCTTCATCAATCAGTTCTTGAATTGTACAGAATTTTACGAAATATAAGCCGATTACGAGGGTCAGTATTTTGCAATAATAACAACCAATATCATTCAATTGATGATGGTAAATGTTGTTCAACTACCGGCTGGAAGCATGGAGACAGTAATAATGCAAGTAAATCTGAAAGGTACAAAAGGTTAGTTTCAAGTACTTCTGATGTTTCATTGTCTGTTGAAGATGCATTAGAGTGCTTTGATTTTCTTAATAGTGCAGTAACCGATAGTGATCCAGAATCATCACCAGCAGCATCCACTATGGTAACACCGAAAACTCGTAAATATGATTCTAAATCTAATAGCAAATGGACAAAACATCGATGCTCACAATCTAATCATCAAAATTTATCGCCTTCCCTCTTAAAGTCAAAATACGCATCTGTATCAGTTGCTGCAGGTCTTAATTTATCAGGTGAAAACTGTCAAACATCTTCACCATTTTCACGACCGGCATCTCATTTTAACATCAGCCCATCGCCAATCCCTACTTCAAAATCGCGAAGTCGTCTAAATAAACACCATTCAACCTCAACAACAGCTCTTTCACCTACAACATCATCACCAACAACAACCAATTCAACTCCAAGTCCTATTGATTCACCTCATCCCCTCTCCTCAGGGTCTGAACAACTTGATATTTGTTTAATGGCTCATCTCAACTATTGCCAGCGTCTTCTTCAAAATCTTGGATCTTTCGGTCCACTTCGAATGAGAGAGAAACGATCATTAGAGAAACTTTCGTGCCAAGGAATGGTTATTCATAGACTTGCCTGTCTATGTTCCAATTTATGTGATTATTTTGTTGCCTCTTCACGGTACCTTGTTAGATCTTCAATCACTGATGATGAGGAACAACAGCAACAGCAGCAACAACAATTGAAATGGTTGGAAGCTCAGTACCAAGGTAAACAGGAAACCGAGCTTTCAATACTCCGAGAAGATTCACGGATCCGTAAACTGTGGGACACTGTTTGTTATCAGAATGTTTCCGTTGACAGTGAAGAGATTGGTTCCATGTTGCTCTGTGTTACCAGCGGTCAGTTTGCTCAAACATTAGAATCTTACATGAGAGCTTTCCTCACACCCTCAGCCTGTGGGTTATCATCATCATCAGGCTCTCGTCACGCTAAATCACCTGGCATCGGGATGAGGGGAATATCAGCATCATCTTTATCATCCTCATTATTATCATTATCTTCTCCTCCTTCCAACTTGTCAATGTATAAAAAAGTTGCCCAACTCATAACTAATCGGATAATTGATAGTCCTCTCTTTGAAGATGACTACGTTGTCACAATATTTCAAGTTGCCCTCTTCTTTCGAACCGAAAATTGTTCTCTTGAATATCTATTTAAAAGTTATGCTGAGGAAATCAGTCTATTGGAATCATTATCTATTGATAATCCAGTTTCCTTGAAACAATCACTCAATCGTTTTAGGAAAAATTTACCACCACAGGAGCCATTATTTAACATTGCATTGCTTTTACTTGATTGTGATCCATTGGTTGTTGGAATAGCAGAAAAGTATTTCACTGAAGTTGCTCAAAATAAATCACTTCGCTCACAGGTAAATATGATTGAAAAATTATACAATATAATAATTAAATACGAGGCTAAATAAGAAAAAAAGAGTTAAGTCAAACTAACGTCAAAATTAAACCTAAAAGTCAACAAGAATAGAAGGAAAAAAAACAAAATTCAGCAAAATATGATTTAATGGATCATGCAAGTTTCAATAATATTCATTATAATAATAATAGTTCATGCAAGATCCTGATTCCATTGAATAATTGCAAGTTGAATGAAAAAACGACTGAATAGCGAAAAATGGTTATTCATCAATGTATATGTGTTTTATCTTGTTGTTTTGCCTTTTTTCATCTTTGCTCATTATTATCATGATGATAATGTGGGAGCAGTGACTAGTTTTAGTTGTTATTATTTAATGTAAGCAAGTTGGCCATTCAAGGGTCACTATTGCTGTTGAGTGCCTTTCATTACCTTCTATTCATTCCTGTAAGCCCACAGCCCTTAAATTAGCTAACAAAAGATCAACCTTTTTTGTGACTAATTTATGACTGAATCTCAATTAACCTTCTCTCACAGGTTTTTTTGTTGTCTCTTTCCTCTATTCATATAGCATTTAAATATCCATGAGAAACGACTAACGTTTGTATTACAGTGAGAACCATTAGATTGTGTGCTGATGTGTTTAAATAATAAATAAAATACCATTATAATAATGCCAACTATGTTGAAATGGAAACTAAAAATTTAGCTCTTCATATCACTACAATTGTTTTCAATCAAATCGTTATCTTTGTTTTTAATCCACAGAAAGCTCAATTCATTAATCCATTTACAATTGTTTCAGTTTCCATTTCAATTTGAACTTTCATTAAGCCTACAATTTTATTCAATTCAGTTTAAACTTCAATTATCAACTTCAATTTATTAATAGATTTCAAATTATCAGTTTAATAATATTCTAACCACTTTCGACTCATTGAGTATATTATTCATCATCATTATCATCATTATCAATTTATCATGTTACTAAAAACCTCTCACTTTTGACGACATGTTGATATCTATCAATGTTAATAATATCTGATTTAATGATAATCTATTATCTTATATCTAATTATTACATCATCTCAATTAGCCTGATTATGTTAACTTAGAATAGTATAAAATAACAATAAAATCATTTCATTAAATTGACTAGTTATTTTTTTAATCTCTCTTCCTAATGATATTTTCAATTTTCAATTTCAATCAACTTGGCAAATTGAGCAAACCTTTTTTTCACTGTATTTCAATTATTGGGTCATTGACCTAAACTGACAAAAATTTTATCCAAAATATAGAGAGACGTTAAATTGACAATTAACTTTTTCTTCCTTCCTCCTCTTCAATTTTATACAGGTCGTCAGAAATTTCATCTTGATTTTTTACCTCAAAATTGATCGATTTTTAATTTGACATAAATTTTGTTTCTCTTTTCTAGCTTTTGGAGCATTTCCTTGAAGGCCTGGAGGTTGATTCTCGATACGTTAGACGAGCATCTTGTGCAGTATTTAAACTTTTGAAGGCCTCTGAATTTATGGAGCATTTGGCGTACATTTCACTGGCTGATGATTGTCCTGAGGTTCGTGAACAAGCCAAATCAGCACTCTTCTCTTGCGGCTCTCTTGGCCGTAAAATGTTCGAGGACTCTCAACTATTTGCTCATGGATTTCATCGATTAACCGTAAAATAAAGCAGCCGAGTCCAAAAAGAAGGGGAAAATTGGTAATAACAATAACTTACGATACATTTTTCACACGGAAACAAATTAACTGATATCAAATAGCTTTTATTTGGTAAATTAATGATTCCCTTGTTTTTTTTGTTTCTCATCTTAATTCTGATTCCATACACAAATCATATCGTACATTAAACATCTATTATTATAATCAATGTAACTTCCTTTTAGCATTTGATACACTTACCATCTTTAACTATTGTACAATCTGTATTTTAAACCGAGAAATGAAGCAAATCCAAAGCATGAAAAGGGCATGAAAAAAAGTTTTAAAAAATGATTGAATAATGAAGAAATGTTTCTTTCTTTTAAACCATTCTTCTTTGAAAATATTTTACTTAACGAGATCGGAAACCTTTTTCCTGTTATTATATGGTATCATGTTAACTCATGATGATGATACTGTTTGGGATATTTTATGCCCTGTGATAACAGTTAATTGTAGTCTCATTTTAATGTGGTAAAACGAGTGGCTTGTGAGGTAACAAAAAAGGTAGTTGTTCAGTAATATCAATGTCAACACGTTGAAACTATTAAAGTGAAACGATAACTTTCAGGCTTAACATGTTAACTGCTGTTTACTGTTGTCTCTATTGGTGTGTGGCAACTGTTGACTGTTTGATGGTTTATCCTTTATTGTTGACTCACAATCAATTTATGTATTGAAATGCACGATCAGTCTCTTTACCTGTTCCTGTAAGTGTGTCCATCAAGTTGTGAAATAGTCAGTTATGATAGTGCATTATCAGTATGTAAGTTCAATAAACGGTTCATATGATACACATATGTATTACACAGTCAGTCTATAAATGTAATTTTTCCTGAATGGATAATTAGCCATTCTTAAATTTGACTTTTCAATTAATTTTCTTGGCTATCCAACTCCAATCTACAATACAGCAGCTCCAATTTAATCAACAGTTAATTAACAATTTATCTGTGAAATGACGTAGATTAATGTCAAACAAAGTTTTCCAGCCAACTGCTCTATTTAGATCCAAAACTAGACTTTTGTTGCGATCGAGTTTTTTGTTGAATTTAAATGTCAGTAAATAGATCAAGGTTGAAGCAAATTGTAGCAAAAGGTGTAAGTTTACTGGTTCAATACCATTTTTCTCTATTCTTTTTTATCTTGATATTCTTTTAGTATAATTTTTCTTTATCCTCGCCATCCATGTGAACCTATGTTTGAGAAAAAAGGAGAAGTTAGTTGAGGCAATTTTATTTTTCATTTGAATTACTTTCTTTAATAACGTGTATTATTTCACTTTCTTTAGATAACATTATTGTTATCATTTCAGTCAGTATATGAAAGACAGTGGAAGAAAGCTATATTTCGTATAAAATTAACATACCTATAACATGTTGAAAAGCAAACAAAACTTTAAAATCATCAGTCCAAGGTAAAACCATTGATATGGCATGCAATAAACGCAATGCCATAACAACTTGTGAGCAGTCATAGTCAGTGGGATAACTGTCTATTTATGAAGGGTGGAAACAATCTAAACCATTTAACTAGTGGTAGCTAATTTTCGCGATTCACAAAGAAGTGTAAACTTGTTTAGAGTACCCAGAAAGCCAATAATGCTGTAATGGGAACTTTGCTGATGTTGGTTCATTTTGTCTATCAGATTAACCAAAAATGTGACTGGTCCAGATGAAACGCAAGGTAGTTTCGATGCATAAATTAATGCAGTATTTTAATTAACTGTGACACAATTAGAAACAAATGAAACGAAAATTAAATCAAAGTAGGGTTAATTTTTAGTTGATTCACATGCACATTTACATTGAACCTTTTATGTCACATCATTAAAGGATTGAGGATACCGATATTTCAGCGGAAAATACTCGATACATAAGAAAATCCAAACAGATACACTCAGGCGTAACTCGAGTTTAGATCATGAAAATTTAAGTCTATGAACATAAACAGTTAATGAGTGTAAAGGAGTACTTGACAGGATGAAAATTGGATTTTAAAAGCTATTTTCAATAGAGGAAAAGGGTTATAAACAATTGCAAAATTAAATTTAAGATCCAATGGAGCCATATAAATTGCCCATTTTTCCTTGAGCTTAAGTTGAAACATTTCCTGTTTTGATTCTTTTTCTTATTTGTTTGCTTTAAGTTCTAGTTTTGACATTTTCAAATATTTATTAATATTTCAAATTTTTAATTTTTAGCTTCCATGAAGCTAACTGATAAAGTTTATCCAATGAAACGAGTTAAATACAATTTTAAAATATCCTTCATAGAATTGATGAGTATTTTTATTTTGGCTTTTTATTAACTGTCATAATATTCTGCTTCACTTTCTGCAACCCCTTTCAAAATGAAATGAAATGAAAACCACTTGATGTTATTGAGCATTTAAATTTCACTTGAATCACAAACAAAAATAAGCTGATTTCAAATCAATTTGAAAAATGAAAAATTTAAACATTGTACTTGTAATGCCATCTGCATGAAAAAAAGTGCACTGTATCGAATAACTCTAACGTTTAACAGTTTTCTTGTGAATTAAATTTGATCGGAAATTAATCAAGACCATTGGATTTATTGGATCAACTCTGAATGAATAAAATAAATAAACAATAACGATTGTCCATAAAGTCTTGTCGGATAAGCCTTTAATCATCTAAAATTTAGTTCCGTGTAAGAAGTGAACAAAGATGTTAAATGTTAAGTATCAACTGTTTACTTTGATGTTGTGCTAACAAATCGGCCTGAGATGTGTAATTGTAGCAAAATGAGTAACAATCAACCTTATTATTTAACTCACTCACATATAACTCATCAACTAACATTGAGAACCTTTGATATATTAATTGAGGTTATTGAAACTCTTATCTTAAAGAGTAGACCCTTTGTGCCTGTAACTGGGAATCGACCTCCTCAATCTCAATGCTCACACAATTCATCTAGACTCAACAATTCAACCGATTAACTCATTTTAATTTCATAGACTAGCAGCTGATGGAGAAATTATCTTCGCCAGAATCTTGATGTTTTCAAGTTTAACATCTAAACGTGATGTTAATATCCAAACATGTGTTCAATCATGCAAGACCAACTACACAATCAACTTTTTCATTTATTCATTCATGTCAATGTCAAATCAATATCTAATCTAACGAGAAGTGGAAAAATTGGAGAAAGAAAAGCACAAATGATTGAATTTTATTCACAATTTTGACCTGTTCCTACCCAAACCTCATTCAAAATTTATATGATATTCAACCAATTTACAATCAAATGATTAGTCAACATTTCTCAACAACAGTGGGTGTAAAAATGATCTTAAATTTGACTGACGAACTTGGCTTTTAGGTTTGACTGACGAGCTTTCACTTGATTGTCACGGCATCAACTCCAATAGTTACATTGGAATACATTGACTGAAATTTTCCTCAACATTAACAAGTTATAAATGATGGCGTTTTGTGTGTTCAGATGAGCATTTGGTCAAAGAACAACAATAGATATAATAATAATGGCGATGATAATTATATAAAGTGAGCACGCCAAACAAGAATGAGACTTTGAAGAAAGTCTGAAAGAAAATCTTAAACTTTTTATCCTCTCCTTGAAACTTGTTTACAATGGTCATTTTGTGAAAGAAATAAGATGATGATAGATTTTCAAAGAATTTTCAAGTCCATTGAGTCCAAACAATCAACACCCACGTTCACATCCGGGAAGATTCAAGTAATACAACTGCAATCGTTGGTAACAATAAAATCACTTCAAGGTTCAATCGTAAGCCTAACAATAATTCATAATACAAGTGGAGTTTCATTGTCATAATATATTTTTGGTAACAATTGGCGCTTTCATTAAAAATTGGGTAAACATCAAGATTAGAATTACATTTTAAAAAAAAACATCTCTGTTCAGCTGATGAACCTGAAAAGCTCAAGTACAACGTCACTTCAATCAAGCATATTTAATACAAAGGTAACCTCAAGTAAACCTACATAAGGTGAGTATTCAATTTTGTCTGCCAAACACCTTCCATTGAAATGAGTTGCTGTTGATTGATCCTTTTTCCGTTTTCTTTCGATTAGATTTCAAGATTGATCCAAAGAACGTACATGCTGGAAATCAAGAGATTCAAAATTCGTCTTCAAGACATGTTAATTACATTAATGATTTGGAATGCCATACTGAATGATAACAATAGCGTCACGCAAGGCCATGAAATGAAGAGCCTTTTGCTGTGCTTAGAAAGACACAATAAATTTTGGTAATGATTGAAAACAACATTGATTGTCACTGTGTGCTGTCTCTTCGAGTTAATACAATGACGTTGACTTTTTCACAACAGGAGAAACATTCAAAGTCTGTGAAATCATATGGAGAAGAAAAAGAAAAAAGAGAAATTAAATTTATACTATGGATGTAATTAGTTATGGTCGATGTCAATTGAAGACTTGATTGTTTTCCAATGTCATTGTGAGCTGTTGATTTTTTAATTATCACATGTTAAGGATTCTTGATGCCAATTTATCTGAAAACAAAAGCATCATTCAGATTTTGTTTTATTGAAATAATTGTGATATTTTGTAAGAAACACAACCAGAATGTTGAAAGCAAATTGTTAATAACAATAATAACAATCGAACGATAATGACGATGATAAGCGGAGGGTGAAAACCAGAAGAAGAAAGTTACTTCTTCACTCTTTGATGAAAACAAAACAAATGTCTAAAAATAATCACGAAAAGATCACATAAATGGTAAGCGAATGAAAATTTTTAGTTGAGTAATGCTGAGTTACTTAATTGTGTTTTGAATCTAACTAATTTGAAATCTGTGCTATCAATTATTAATCTATTTTTTCTTTCACCTTCATTTTCTCAGGTAATCAAAAAACAAAGTCAAAGCACTGGCCATAATCAAGCTCATCAATGTGTTTGTAATAAGCAAATGGGAAAATTGTAAAAGTCAATTGAATCCACAAAGAAGCATTAAATGTTACCAACAGAACCGGATTAATCGGATAGTTGATCATCTGGATAATCTTTCGTTATTCTCATTCACACAAATAAGCTTATATACAATTTGTAAATACAATTTGATTGATCAGGATGATTAGGATTAACTATATTAGCTGGAAGCACGGAAAATGGACGGAGACAATAGCCATCTCGATTTTGTTTTTACTGATTGAGTCTCTTCTAAAGTGATTTAAGGTCGATTAAGTAGTGGACATCTAAACTGCTGAGGCCTTTCCATGATGCGTAATGATTGACAATTTGTACAATTATTGGTAACACTTTTTACTGGTAATGGAGCAATGATAATTTCTTCATTTTGATAATTGTCGACTTTATCTTCTTCTGGATAATTCTGGTACATGAAAAAGAAACAAACACACAAGATTAATCAATTAATCGAGGAAGCTCCTGTGCTCAAAGGAAGAAACAAAAAGTCAATTATTTGTAACATTCAATAACAATTGAACTGATTATTTGAACAGCTAATAACATACTAATGATTAGAGGATTGTCCTTACTGGTGATGCTTTCGGGTTCTCATTTGTTTGTATTCCAGTGGTGGTTGTGTTAACATCACATTGGTTAGGCTCCAAGGAACAACCAAAGGATCCCTTGAAGGTTTCAGATTGATTTAAAATGAAGTCAAGTCTAGATAATGAGAAAGAGAAATATTGAAATTTAAATCGTTAATAATTTAGTTAAAATTAGAATTGAAAATTGCGAGATTTAGTTACCTTTTAAGAGGATCAATCGCTAGTTTACCCTCTTTTAGTATGTATGATGTTTTCATACACAATGTCTTTTGGATATGAATGAAAAATCAAAAAGGAAACAAATGATATAATTAATGAGAATTGTTAATTGTCCAATTGGGTTAAATTACCTTTTCTAAATTAATGTAAAAAAGTTGTAATGCATCAAAAGCAAGACCAGGAAGATATAAATTACTTTCCTTGCTAACTTTTGTATCAGCAATGAATGACTATTGACAAAAGAGAAAAGCAAAAAACAAGTAAAAATCAATACCTTTAGATGAATTCAATTTTAATTATTATTTTGAAATTGCTTGGGCTAATTTAACCAGGCAATTTACCTTTTCAACTATTGTATAAATGAGATAGTCAATGATCAGCTGGCGTTTAACTGTAGCTTTTGTGGCTGTGTTGTTGTAAGACAATAATTTGCATGATAGATTAGTATTATTAGAGTTGATTGTGAGTGATAAATTGGTTAATGAGGATGGAACAATCAACTGTCCTTGGAAATCACTCGGATTAACATTAACTTGAGACAAAATTGAAAAAAATGAATGCAAAATTTCCAAGCCAATTGATGAATAATTGAGGAAACTGGCAAGACAAACCAAAAGAAAATACGATTAATGAAAGAAAACACTGAAATTGGATAAATTGTTGTTAAAAATTATGTTTGCATAGTAAATTGTTAATTTTGCTGTTAGTCTAAATTGAATTACCTGAGATCAGTCAAAGCTTGATACCAGTTGGCTATTTTGGATAAAATGATGAGCAAATGTCTTGAATTGTTTCGTATCTGCTTAAGAAATTTATTATCCAAGAAAAGATATCGTCTGTGCAATTGAAATGAAATAATTAAAAGCGAATAAATAAGAGGTAAAATTAAATTTTATATAATTAGCATAAAAATAGAAATGAAAATCAACTTCATCTCAATCATTATTAGTTGACTTTCACAACAAGCTGACATAAATGTGTTAAATTATCTTTGCTTTTAGAAAGTAAATTAACGCAAATTAAGTCTGTTATTGGGGGAAAATGAGACTCTTGATGATAAAAATCGAGCATTTTGATTATCTTGCTTCCATTAAATTGTTACATTAATGTATCAATACTTACAAAATGGATGCATCAGTTGATTTTAATGATTCCATGACAGATTTACGATTGAATTTGGTAAGCTCAAGCATATTATTGAAATAATCAGCTTCTGATAGTTTAAGCTGAAATAATTGCAAGATTGCAAATGATTAACTGATTAAACTTGTGATTTATTGTTGAATTACCTCTGTAAACATGGATTCAATGGCATTTGATGAAACCAATTTATGAATGTCGACAATATAATCTCTCATTGATTTGATCCGATTAACGATTTCATTGCTTGAATTGGATGAAAGAACCAAAGGCAGAGTATTTACAGCCTGATCAGTCAATTGATTTACCATTGATTTGAACTGTTGTAAGAATATGAGAAAAATTTATTTGTAAGTAACATTGAATGGAAAGAAATGAAACAACAACAACCAAGAAAAACATATTCACCCTGATTAATTCCAAATCATCATAATGTTCCTTAAAGTATATTAAGGGAAGTAAATTGTGAAAATATGAAATTACTTGTCGATCACAAATTTCTTTTCGAGTTGCTATATCATTGTTGTTGCTCTTTATCGAAGTCATGTGTAATTGGCGCCAGAAACGATTCAATCGAGGCAAACAGTCCAAGACGATTCGCCAAAGGATGAAATCACAAATTGTGCTGAAGAATACAAAAAGAGAACAGAAAAGGTAATGATATTAATGTATTAATAATCACACAGATAGATGGTTCCTTTCATCATTGACATGACGAAACAATCAGCTTAATGCAGTTGAGTATCACAATCGGGAAAAGGTTGTTATATTGATTGCAGAAAATTGTTATCATGATTGATGGACTTTTTCCAAGTTCATTCATTCAGAGAGAATAAGTTGTGAAAGTTGAAAAATAAATGAGTGCAAAATCAAAATAATAGCAAATGACTTTGTTGGTTAATCATTTTGCTCGAAACAGCAAAAGTCTCAACAAACCAGTGGTGTTGATAAATAACAGGTTGATCGAGAGTACTTTTGATCATTTAACTTCTTAGACTCTATTAACTATCTTTAACCATTAAACATTTGACAAACAGTACTTATATTTACATCTGGTGATCAACTAAACCAACATCTTGATGCATCGTCTGGTAACAACAAATATCCATTTCAAGAGTAAATTTTTGATAACAAGCAAATCATCAAATCGTCAAATATATTCAGCTTCAATTTTAGGTTCAATCAATTTCTGTTTTCGACTATAAAGTAAATTAAGTCTGTCGTTGGCTTTGAAACTAACTGTCTGATCAAATCAACTGAAGTCATTGCATTAACCATTGAAACTGTTCCAGGTTCAACCTTTTCCCCAAACAGTGAAAAGCAATCGATTCATTAGATCTTTGAATTTTCCATTAATATAGACCTTTGATTTGCCATATTATTACTTTAGTACCTTCGATCAGTGACAAGGAGCAGCTCGTTGATTTGCTTCAACATTTCAAGACTTGTAATGTTAATCTTTTCATCTCCAGATAAATTGGAACCAGTAACAATCTTCAAATATTTAGGCCATTCAATCTGAAAAATTAATGAACAGCAAAAATTAATATTTGTAAAGTTTAAAATGACAGACGAAAAAGGTAAAAGCAATGTATCAATAGCTTGAAGGAAAATGTTTAAAAAAATGATTAATTTAACAAAGCAAAAGCAAATTATAATCATCATATATTATTACTGAAGATGACAAGAGGACGATTAACTATCCATTTACTTGTGTAACAGAATTTATTTGAAACTATTAAACTGAAAATATTTACTCCTTTTCTTTATCATTGTTCATTCATGTAAAAATAAATTTGCTCTTCAATTTCATCCTTTCTCTTGCTCTGTCTCTCATTTTTCCCATCTTTCTTCCTCCTCATCATCGTCTTCAGATGATTCCAATCTCTTCTAAAAAAGAGTAAAAGTGAAGAGGATAAAAAGTGTATTAAAGTTGAATTCAAATCACGTTAAAAGTGACATTTCACTTTTTATCATTTCCACATCACTTGTATTGAAAATCGTTTCTTGTTTGATTTGTTCATCATCATCATCATCTCCATCATCTTCATCTTCACCTTTTGTCCTCCAAAGGCTAAGCAATATTTTTTGTTGTGTGAAAAAATTGATTCCAAGGCAATCAGTGAGTACATTGAGGTGGCAATGATGAACACAGACAACTTGATTCAAGTGAAATTTGCTTTTTCAGGATTTCTGATTTTCTTTTTCTGTTCTTTTTCTTTTTTCTTTCAATTTTTATTCACCCAAATCAAGAATCGAAAAAGATGCTCATCATGATGATCAATTCAATGATATTGAGTGAGAATTGAAAAAACAAGTTAAAGATGGATGAAAAGGTTGAAACTTGTTAGATTGTCACAGGAAAAACAGTGAAAGTCCAATAATGAAAATTCAATTGCAAGTCGTAATACTCGATGATTAAACAAAATTGAATTGATATCTATTGTTCACATTTTTACACTGTTTATCATCAGCATTCAAGATTAACAAAGGAAAATTGAATAAATTCTAATCAATTCAATGAGAATAAAAGATTTGTAGAAAAGAAATGAATGTGCGTGAAGAAAATCTACTGTAAACTCATTCAATTGTAATAAATTAACCAGTAACCTTAAATTTTTCACCCAACTTTTTACACCAAAAACATATCAATCATGAATGCCAAAGGGTTACTTACACTGGGAAAAATCATATTCATCTGGTATAAATTGATTGTTGTCCAGGTATTTTTCAACTCTTCACGAGCAATTATCTGTAAAAAGATGAAATTCAAGTTAATAATGAGTTGCAAATGTTACAATGGAAATCATTCAATCATTTTTGTTACCAATTGAAGGAGATATATATAATAAACTGATTTAGAAAAGAAAAATTTTGCTTCGTTTTTCTTTTCCTGCTGATCAAATCACATTTTCAGATTTATGATTGAATTTATACTGCAAAACCACATGAGTCGCAGAGTAAAAAGAGAACTCAAAATGATCAACTTGTCATTTGTCATGTAACAATATTTTGAATGGAAGAAGAACTATGAAAATAACTATCTTTTCATATGTTAATGCGGTAAAAAACATGAATTGTTCAATATTAGGATTCAATCTAATGGTTCATTAAAAATGTACTGTAAGGTAAACAAAGAGTTGTGAGGTTGGAAGAAAAAATAGGCAAAATATAAATGTCATGTTCAGGCATGAATGAAAATTTGTTAACTCAAATGGTAAACCCAAAAGGGAAAAGTGTCAAAAAAGGTTAACATTAATTTCAATTGTGACAAACAAATTGCATGTTATCGTTATAACCTTTTTTCTGCTTTCCTCATTGGTATTACCCTTTACCCTTTACCTCCTCACGATTAGTCAAAGTGACACATCAATGTACAACATTAGACAAATAATGTGAAAAGGGTTTACCTGAGCAATTTTGGTTTCAAACTCTAAAACTTGATTCATTGATTTCAATGCACTTTGTTTTGAAGCGCCTAGTTTAAGGGCCGTGTCAATCATAATCTCATAATAACTTCCCCACTTTTTGGCTATATAAGGTCCGATTGAGCCCATACCAAGAGACGGAGATGAAATCTAAACGATGAAAATGAAATAAAATTAAAAATACAAAACTCGCTAAGAAATTATGAGAAATTAAAACATTAAAGTAAACCAGAATCTTTCAGTTTATCAAATGGAAAGGCCTTTGTTAAACTGGTTAACATGGAAATTTATACTTCGATCAAAATCCAGATTTGAATAAATTGTTATTTATTTCATTTATTTTTTCTTTGAAATGAATATTTCTCATTTTGCTGAGGATCCATTTGCAATTTGGTAAACTGATTCTGGTTTAGCAGATTATTTTTATGCTGACTCTACCATGATATTGATTTGAGTATCTTGCCCAGATGAATCACTTAGAAAATTTAAATTAAATGAAAATAACATTGAGTTTAGAGTTCCCAATTGGTGAGATTTAATTAGAGTTTCGGTCAGATCATAGTTTGATGTGCAAGTTGATCCAAGTTCAAGTACAGGCCAGCCTCCCATTGAGCTAATGACTTCCTTCAATGGTTCCTTTCCTTTACGCTCAATAGCATCTGAAATTGAAAACGAAAAGGGAATTAATATTTTTTTAAATTCACTCGATTCGTACAATTATACCAAATCAACTTGCTATCATTAATGTACATGTAATGTTATTATGTACAGTTGGCTCAGTTTTTTCTTCTTGTTCTTGGTGAAAAAACAAGAGTAGCAAATAATTGAATCATTGGGTATGGTTGAAGTAATAATATTGAATTAGTGATGATTAATATTATTAATATAATGTCTATCTAAATTAAATCTTTAATAGTTTGAGTTAATTTGATTAACTTTTGTTTCTTTCACTGTTCAACTTCCTTCTTCTGCCTTGAATAGTTAATATCTAACATGGTAGCCTTGGTATGTTCACATAAACATGTATTATTACTTCATGATCATCCTTCAGAATTGACTGTTATACCTTCATTTAAACAAGATTGATAAAAGTTCCAAATCTCTCGAACAATTGGTTTCTCTTTTGCTGCAAAGACCAAAACAAAACAATAATCAGTAAAAATGAATAACAATAGACAAATGTTTTCATATCATTGATAAAAACTCACCGTTCGTTGAGGTCATTTCAGTTAAAACACCTTTAATGGTTAAAAAGGTTGGTTTGAAAGAAATGAAAAGAAACAAAAATTGTTATTAATATAAATTAATCTGGCAAAGATGTTGACTCAGCAAGACCATTAATTTAATCGATCAGATTGTGAAAACTTCACAGACTCGTTAGTTTCAAATGATCAACAATTTAACCGATATGTTTAGACTCGATCTAGTTAGACCTTGTCAAAGTGCAGGTAACATAAGCAAACACCTATTCCAACCCATAACTGGGTTTAACTTAGCAAATTTTTGCTTTCAATTACCATGAAAATTGGTTAGATCATCAGCTGATTGAGATTCCTTATTTTTTCCATATCGACTAGATTTCTTTGAGACTAATCCATGACAAGCAAAACTGTGAAAGCTGTGACAATTTGGCGATTCAGTGTCTATCATTTTTAAAATATCAGATGCTGAAAAAAAGAGAAAAAACGACAAATTATTAGAAATTGGAAAATTAAAAAAATAAAGACAAAATCTACACTTTTTTAATGTTTTGACGCTGTTACCTTGCAATTTGAAATATCACAAGTGAAGTACAAATATTTTTGTATTGAAAATGTAAAGCAAAGAATCTATTTTGCATCTGTTTTCTGAAAAATATTGAAACATGATTTTCTTTTTTCTGCATTTTCCATTATAATCTAGTTTTGCCAATATTTCTGCTTATATAACCACCATCATGGTGATCATCATGTTTCCCTTAAGGAGCTTGCAAATGGTACTGCTATAAACTAAGAAAAGAAACAATTTGCTGATAATGTTGCCATCCAATTGTGTTAAATTGAATGAATCAACAGAAAACTACATTTTATTGAATTTACTTATTTCTTCTGTTTCATATTAAGATTTTTATCCAGATGATAAGGTAATTGTTTTTGTTTGAGAGAAATACTTTTTTGTCTTGCCTTCTTGTATCAATGAAAATATGTAATATCATAGGAAAAGATTTATAGGAACAGAAAGATTCGTCTCAATGGAAATTGAAATACTGTTTTCACTCTTTCAAATCTCATCTCTCAAAAGACACAGAATGTGAATCTTGTTGATAATAAAAGTGAATGTTAAGTGAGAGAGATAAGGGAAGAAGGAGAAAGAACGAGCTGATTCTGAATTGGGTTGGAAAAATAAAGATTATCTTACCCTGAATGATGCAATTTTTTGTAAGGCAAAGATTTTCGTTTCGATAGTCTTCTGTATAAGTGAAGGTAGACATAGTTGAAGCTGTAAAAGATACAAAAGGTGAGGTGATTAAGGTCAAGCATGTGGTTATGGGGGATAGTTGTTCATTATTGTTCTTACTTGTAACAATGCTTTCGTTATGATTGTACGTTTCATTGTAATGCTCCTGAAAGCTGGATTGATTATTTGTAATGAAGCATGGAGGACAAGTTGGTTCAATTAAACTTGTCGGACACGAGGTTTCCTCTGGTCTTATAATCGTCGATGGTGTTGGACAAGATGGACAAGTTGCCTGATTTTTAGGACATTCGGGGCAGGCTGTCTTAGGACATGGGCCACATAGGGCATACAAAGGGTCTGATGGGTCAGGATAGGTTCTCCTGGTTCCTCCTTTGGTATCCAACGAGTCACTTTCTTGTTTGGGTCTTAGAATGGTCACAGTAGGACATCTATAACCTGAAAAAAACAGATTAATCAAAACATTATTCACTTTTATCCGCATTCAGAAGGAATTGGTCCTGTTCATTGAATTGATACATACGATCGGAATCAATAGATTGTCTCGTTAATATATACACAATCGCCAGTAAAAAAACGGTTGCAAGTAAGGTCATCGAATAGAAGCCAATTTCAAGAGCAAATCGTTTCCTAGGCCAGTTGAATCTGTAAAAGGTGACAAAAATAATGAATGCAAAAGTCTATTTTTAGTCTATAATTAATCATCTGACTGTTGTTGCTAACATTTTAATTGTATAACAATCATAATTACCCATCATAATTCAATAAAATATTAATGCAAAGTCATCACTGAAAGATAATAGCTTTGTTTTTACAATTTGATTGATTTGTTTATTGTCTCTATATCGGAATCGTTAGGATATAACATATGTTCATATCATGAGTTTTTATTGTCTTATGGATGTAATTTTTCACCTTTTTCCTTCTTCCTATTACTTATCCTTTCCGATCAACTGATTAATTGAATAGACAAAAATTAGGTTTACTCATCAGGAAAAAGTCCTGTGACTTAGGCAATTTGGTTGCTCATAATAATCAATTGAAATGTAATTTACTTTTTCTTACCTTCTATTGTTGGTCGTTTCATTTTTGGGTATCTCAATTTCCAGTTGATTATCATTCTCATCATGAGGTTTATACAACATTTTAATTGATTGTGTTGCTAAACTTGATGTTGGTGAGTTAAAACTCATCTTTTTAATCCAATGGAACATTAATTACATCACAATAAGAAAACTTATCAAAATTAAAAACAAAATTGAAAAAACTTTTCACAAAAATAAATCAAATTGAGCGCGTTTTTATTTGATTGTCTTCTCATTGGATAAAATAAAAAATTAAAATGTTTAACATTTTAAAGTTTTCACAACGCTTTAGTATTTATTTTATCAAATTAATAGATTTAAGTAATTTCAAGTTACTCCACTGATTGTAAAACACCACTGGCTAATACCTGGATAACTGAATCATACTAAATTTACTAATTGATTCCTTTCTGTTTACATTCAATGGCAAAGTTTACTTCTTGTTGACTTCAATGCTGTTAAATTTGTTATTTCGTGATTTCTAAGTTTCACATTTTCTATTGTTTTTAGCCATTTCAGCTTAATTCATTGTTTTCTGTGCTGTTTTATCATCCATCTTCAAGCGTAACATCAAATTTAACGATCAACCCCTAAATTAATAGTGGCTAACATTGTTTATTTGTTTTCATTCACCTTGATGTTGGGTCAGCATTATGGTTTCTTATTAAACATCATATTGTGGTTAACCTTCAAGATACCGCATTTGGATCATACCATTCTAGCTACTTGAACTAATCAAGACCGCAATCAATGAAACGTTTTTAGCAACCAATTCCTCAATAGTTGAATTGCATTCACAGTAAACATTGCAATAAATCAACAGCTATACAGTTTGGCGTTTATTGAGATTACAATAATCGAACTATAAATAAATTATTGGATGAGCTTTGCTTATGCTAGCAAATACACGAAAATACATCTAAGCTTGCCCTTCAAGTTTTGTAATTCATAATCTTTCATTCATGGAACAAAAACAAGATTCGAAATGTATTTTAAGAGTAAAAATTAATGAGATTTAATTAAACATTGAATTTATGATATACACAAAGTTTTGTAAACAAAAGTCAAGATCATTGGTCTGATGGTGAAACATTTACAAAAAGCGTAATTTTGTTCTCCAAAACTCATTTGGATCCACTCTTCCTTCTGTTCATTTCAGTGTTATGAAACTTTTGCTCCAATTTTCTGGTATGTCCACAAGGATCGTGTTTATTTGTGTGCTCTTCAGCTTCCCGTTTGCTCCTTTGTTTACCACTGTGATGACAAAACAATTGCTTATCATAATCAAAGTTGTATTTATCATATTTGTCCCCATGAACCATGTTTCCACTACTATTCATGATTGAGAAACTTAAAATTGAGAACTTGAAGGATTTAAAAAGACGAAAACAAGAGAAAGAGAGAAAAGTTATATATTGTTAACAACGATGGCGAAGATGTTCAAAGTTATATTAGACTGGTTAACAACCAAAAGAAATTCTGGTTTCACTTGTAACAAAGAGTGTAGTTGCTGGTTTGATGTTGGATAAAGCTTTAACTTTAACTTGTTTTGCTTCAGATGATTTTGTTTACAGTTTGCAAGCAACCTTTTATACTCACTTTTTCTCACTCACTATTTTCTCCTGCTCTGTCTTTTTCTCTTTCTCTCATCATCATCACGAGATTAAGTTTCTGGCAAAGATATGATATGATGATAAGTTTACAAAGAATGAAAGAGGGGATGACACCTAAATGTCTCTCTTTGTTTACTGTCTACCAATCATCACCCTGTTTTTCCTTTGTCTACGTTTTTTTCTGGTAACTTCGGTCAATCATCTTCTGCCTGCTTTTAACCAGACCTTGAACGGCTCAAATTGGACCTGCTAAAGGATCTTTTAGGACGTTTTAGGATGATTGGTACCAGAAAAAAGTGAAAAAAGGTAGACAGTAAACAAAGAGAGACATTTAGGTGTCATCTCCTGTTTCTTTCTTTGTAACCTTATCATAATATCTTTGCCAGATACGTGATGATGATCAGAGAACGACAGAAAAGGAAAAATGAGGTCTTGATTAGTTCAAGTATCTAGATTGTTTTGATCCACAATATGAAGATGTTTATTAAGCAACCATTGCTGACCCAGCACCAAGGTGAATGAAAACAAACAATGTTATTCACTATTAAGGGTTTGATGTTACGCTTGAAGATGGATGATGAAACAGCACAGAAAACAATGAATTAAGCTGAAATGGCTAAAAACAATAGAAAATGTGAAACTTAGAAATCACGAAATAACAAATTTAACAGCATTGAAGTCAACAAGAAGTAAACTTTGCCATTGAATGTAAACAGAAAGGAATCAATTAGTGAATTTAGTATGATTCAGTTATCCAGGTATTAGCCAGTGGTGTTTTACAATCAGTGGAGTAACTTGAAATTACTTAAATCTATTAATTTGATAAAATAAATACTAAAGCGTTGTGAAAACTTTAAAATGTTAAACATTTTAATTTTTTATTTTATCCAATGAGAAGACAATCAAATAAGAACGCGCTCAATTTGATTTATTGGATTGTAAAGATGAGTTTTAAATCACCATAACTGTGTAAAAATAGACCAAAGTTTCAACTTTGAACTCGATTTTTACGAAGATTGTCACCATAATAATTATTAATTCAACAAATGTAATCAATTTTACGCCTCTACAGCCAATGAAGGTTGACTCTCAACTTCAATGAAAACTGTGCTTAAAGAAAAGTTTTTTATCTCAAAATGAATAATGTCAATGTGACAAAAGATTCTTAACTCTTATTCTGACGATGGTTTTTCTTGGAGAAATCGAGGCTTTTCGATGTCAATTGATTGTGTCTCTATCAGTGAAATAAATTCACGATCGACCATTCTTGCATCAAAATGGTGTCCAAACTGGAGGTTTTAAAAGAGATTTTTCAACTTAAAGATTTGATTTGATTGCCATGATTTGGCTACAGTGACAAAGTAGATTGAGTAACGTAAGAGTCCAGTTTTTGAGAAAATCATGTTCTATTATCAACATTCTGGTAAGGAAAACAACCAGTATTTTGAAGTAAAGTGAGTTTAAAAGGTGAAGAATTATTTTGTTGATTTCGATGACGTTATGATTTGTTGTTGAATGATTAATAAGTGCATAGACTTTGACTTTTGAATTGTGAGTTGTGACCTTTTAAGGACATAAGAAATGGAATGATTCATGGCATTAAAATCTCTCTGGTCTACAGTTTTTTATAAAGTTTCAAAATTCAAACTTCGATTGCATTTTGCTCCTTGTTCTGCGATTAGTTGCAATGATTCTCGTTTGAATAGAACCAACTTTCATATATGAACAAACCCAGCGTTCATAAGAGTGAAACTGACACAGAGCTTTCATAACAACAAACCAACTTTCAAATGACCAAAACTTACTTTCATAAGACAAAAACTTTCGAGTTAAAGAGTAACTCTACTCAGAGAATGTAAAGAGAATCATCACCGATATTTCCAATGAGTTTCCACTAAAGATTGTAAATCCCATGTTAAAAGTTAACAATTTGATAAATGTTAACTTATATTCCACGGTGCATAAGAAAAGAAGTAATCAACAATCAACAAAATAATCTGCGTACTGAATAAAGATACTCTTTAACTCGAAAGTTTTTGTCTTATGAAAATAAGTTTTGGTCATTTGAAAGCTGGTTTGTTGTTATGAAAGCTCTGTGTCAGTTTCACTCTTATGAACGCTGGGTTTGTTCACATGAAAGTTGGTTCTATTCAAACGAGAATCATTGTATTCTCATTGATGGTAATTTTCATCGATCATTTGAGTCTTTTAAATGTGAATCTAATTCATCGTGTTCAAGTGGGAAAAATTTTGTGATTCATGATCGCATCAATCTCTAGTCAATTTCAATGGGACCAAAGTAGCAAGGCGCAGACAGATTAGAAATAACATTTAACTTTTATAATTTGACTTTGAACAGAAAACGGAAAATTGAAATTTTTCTTGAAAAGGAAAATAATGTCGAGTTTTGCAGATAATTTAATGATGGTCAATAAAACGAATTAAGTAAACCTTTCAATTTGAAAATTGCCTTCAGTCAATATTTACCTTTGACACTCAACGAATCAAAAATATCTGATGGAATATTTATCTAGAACAAGGCAGCAGAAAGAAAAATGTTCATATCATGTTATTTAATATTTGAGTTTGCTATTATTTCCTCTGAACAAAGATAATTCAAAAAAAGACTGAATTACAGGGAAGAATATAAAGAAAAGCAACGAAAAAAGTAAATCTCATTTTGCAAAAGTTACGAGTAAATGAACACTCATTAAGCAGATTCACAATTTTCCTATCAAAGCAAGTTGAGATCAAGTTACAAAAGCAGATAATCAGAGGAAAAGACCGAGAAGAAGAAAATGTTGAAAATGATTAATAATGAACACATTCAATTTATCACATTGCAACTCCTTTCACATCGGCATAATTAATTGGTGTAAGTTTACTCGTTCAATTTCAACTGGTGACGACAAAGGACAGGGAGTGAAAATAATAACCAGAATGAGGAAAGTTGAGGAAAGAAGACAAAAGGAACTGAAGAAAAGCTCATCAATTTTTTTTCTCTTCTCCTCATTGAAACTTGTTTCGATAACATGATGAAGTACAGTAAAGGCTTGAGGGCAATCACAACCTGACAACATAACCAATCATAAACGAACCAATATTTTTGAAAAGAATGCCAAAAATGGGCAAAAATTGAAAGACACGCAACTTTTCTCTGAGTTTACACTTGTATGAATCGAGTTATCATGATTATAAGAATTGAATCATTGAATAAATTTATTTCAATTGAAAAGAGCAAAAAGTGGGAGAATAAGTTCAATTGTGATTTTTCGTTTCAACTTTTCTCTTTCCTTTATCAACGAATTACTTTCCATTTTCATTTATTACAATTCATTAGATGATTCAAGTGCAGAGTAAGTGGTTAAAATGTGAAATTAAATTTAATTGTCAACATTAATCAAGAAGGCAATGAAAGTTTCATGATGAGTTGAACAGTTTTCATCAAATATCTTTTCACTCCCAGCTTGATGACATTTTGCTGCAAATAATGGACTTTTTCTTGTTCATCGTTTAAACCAGAATTGATTGAATTTCATTTTTTTTAAAAAGCTCACATCATTATCAATATCATTATCAGAATAAAATTTCATTCCCAGATACTCTTTTAAAACGAATATAAATTTAATCAGTTCCAACTTGTATTGATATCATTGGATGAATAACATTTTTTGGCCAACTTAATTTCCTGTTTCTGTTCTTTTTCAGTTTCAAAGTTCTTTTCGATATCTGTGAGCTTCTCTGATTTTAATAAACGTAGACTTTGGATTGAAATAAACTTTGATCCCGATGCTGATCTTTTTGTTATTTTTCGGTAATCTTTTTGGATATTTTTATTCTCGTTTTGCAACCAAATTTAGCGGTGAAAATGTTTAGACTCACATTTATAATGCACTTAAAAGTGCTGTTGCAAATCTTTCATTGCTTTTAAATTGTCTACAAAATTGTATCAATACTTATCGACTGTTATTATTACTTGAACGTGATCAATTCCAATGAGAATTTTCACAATTTTTTCTTTTTTAGTTCCATCAATCACTTCAATTGAGAAACAAAATTCTTATCCTTTTATTTTCCTTGAAACCAGAAAGAAATATAAATCTTTAGCATTGTCATGAGATGATGCAATTGAAAATCTTGTACAAAAGTAAATTTAGAAATGAGGAAAACATCAAAACATCAAAAAATCGCCATTTAATTGTATTTCAAGATGAACCAGAATCTGTCTTTTCGCTACCAATAAATGAAATTAAGTGCTATCAATTTGAAATACATGATCTACAGTCAAATGAACACAAAATTTACCAGCCTTTGCAAATTCCCTTGTATCTATTAGGGCGTTTGAACATGGCCGGTTCTGATATTGAACATTTATTTTTTTATCAAAATTTAAGAGAAACACTCTCCGGATGTAGCAATGCATCTTTGATAACGGATAGGTATGGCTTCAATTCCTTCCCTGAACCAAGATATGGGATTTTGTTGAAAAAAGGTCTCGACGCTGCACTTTAGCACTTCAATAGAATTCCCCTGAAATTTTTTTTTCAATTTTAAAAGAAAAAAGTCTGACGGAGCCAAGTCAGGTGAATAGGTAGGATGGGTAACTGTTTTCCCCCCTAATCTCTCGATAAGAGCCATTGCAGCAGCGGCTTTGTGAGGCCCGCGCGTTATTCTGGAGGAAGAGAGGCCTTTGTGGTAATAAGTTTTTGATCAGCTCATCGATTTCCTTCAATTATTCGCGATAGATTTCGCCATTGATTGTGGTTCCTTGACTACACTAAAAAATTTTCAAAATTCATCCAGAATACTAGTTTGCAGTCATAACTCCTGAATAGTTTGTGCCACAGATGTAAGATTCGAACCACGAGCTCTTGTGAATTGAAGAACCTTAAGGATGAACTCAACGTCATTCCAGTTCACTCAGTTTGTTTACCTCTAACTGAAATTTGAAGGTAATTTTCTGTGAGAGCCAACTTTTTAAAACTGATTGGTGATTGTTACTTTTTCATAACGTACACGGTTAGAAAGATGAACGGATTTAAATCATAAGCAAATAATTATAGAAGGGTGACTGTAATTAAGCTTTTCTTAAAAGTTAGCTACTAAGATTTACTAAGGTTTTCCATTTTTACACTTTACCAAAATTTATGACATTTTTGTTCGAGAAAAACGATTTAATTAAATTTTGTGTCAAATTGAGATTGTATTTACTGTATTAAGATGAAAAGAAAGGAAAACTTTTCATCTTTTTTACCTTCATAAGCAGCATAAAATGAGTCTCATGAGTGAACCCATTAATAATGTTAATGATGAAATGAGTCGATGAATAATATAGAGAATTTTTTTGCTCTTCTTCCAATTAACAAAAATCGTTGATGAAGCTTCGAGTTTCATAATTAGTTTGGGGAACAAGGAGTTAGAAATGTATCCATTTATTGCTATTCAGCATACATCAAACTGCAAATGAGGGAAACAATAGTAATCAATGAAGGCAGTAAGTAGGGTTGAAAAGTTCAATTACAAGTTAATGAGAAAAAATGAACTTTTAATGTAAATCCAAAACCAGACACAATAGATTCGATTCTTTTCAACAAATTATTTCTTCATCGACAATTTGTGCTTCATTTTTGGACAATCAAACCAATAAGTTACAAATGTTTATATAAAAATTGATACAAAAGACGAGAAAATGGAAGACTCAAGTTTGCATTTGAATAGCTGTTAATGTACTTTATTTTGTACTTTTGGGTAAAAATTTAACAGTAGTCATTGAATAATAGATTGAATTGGTGTCGAGTTAATTCGATTTGTTAAACAAATTGATGATTACGTGGACGACATCCATTATGAAGTGTTCAATGTCTGTCTGTGTTCATCCAAATTCAGCTTCCAAGGCATCCTTGAAAGGACTTCAATTCAAGATTGAAATAAAGTGAAATGTAAAATTAACGTTAACTTCACATTGAATTCATCAGAAAATATCAAAATGTAAAACATTCACTTACCTTAACCATTTTCAATGTCATAATAGAGTGCAACAGCACTAAAGTAATCTACTTATTTTGAATTAATCAATTTTTGAACAGCTTGATTTTAATCCAATCAGATGTTCATTATTTTCTTTAATCTCATTCAATTTATAATTGCACTTGCCATTTTGACTCAGTTTTTATTTGTCTTTTCATTAAATTTAACAAGCCAGCCCGCGATCATACTGATCGCAAAATTCTTTTTAATTCTAACCAAATTCAATGAATTTCAAATGCAAAAGAAATAAATTCTTAATGAAAAAACACGTTAGAATAAGTCCAAAAGTTAAAATCTTTTTCTTTTTGATAAGGTTCATTTTAGAAAAGCCTTTCTTTAAGCACATGTAATTTTTTTGTTGGTTGTAGGAGCATAAAATAGAGTCCAAAGTTGAAACTTCGATCTCCTTTTTAAAGTTGAAGCACCAGGTTTTCACCAACTCGACTCTTTAATCAGAAGGCAATTATACATAAACTCCTTACCCAACAATAAATCTAAATAAACAAAAGTTTTTCCCCCCAAACACAATGCTACAAAATACGGATTCTGCATTTTTTCCCCCACACTGTTCAAACGTGAATTTCTCAGGAACCTGAATTCCGAAAAAGTCCTGACTATTTTTCGTGGTTGTAGTTTAATCATGGCTTTCATTCTATGTAAAAATTAACCTTAGAACCCACTTAGTTTCGACATAATTTGAGCGCAAAAATTTCATGTTTTGACTTTATATATTGTATAGATAAAATATTGAACATAAACATTAATAAATTGAAAAGTCCACAGTTTCCTCTTATGACGAGACCAAATATTATCATTGAAAAGGAAACCAAAAGTTGAAAGTTTGTACAGCTTGAATCAGATATTGATTCTTGTAACCTAAATGCTGAATAGATTATCCTGTTGATACCTAAAAAAGCAATCAGTGAAGCGACAAAAAATGAATATTTTGACTGTTGACTGACGAAAATTTCATCAATGGCTCTTTAAGAATTACATTTTTCCCAAACTTCTGAATAGATTAACACGATATATGGTCTATTTACTGATCCTAAATCAGCAAGATGATCAATCGAAAGTTCCTACCAGACTGGTTAACTTCACTCATAAATTCCGCAGCTTCTCAAGAGAACACATGAAACAAACTATTTTAAGAACTGAATACAAACACTGAAAGTACATAATGCTAAAGGCAAAAGTGTTTCAAAACCACAGTTTATTCATAAATGTTTGAATTCAGCGATGGACATGATTCAAAGTTAAAATTTGATTCTTTTTTGTCATGAAATACGTTCTTCAAGTTATTGCAGAAACTTATATAAGTATCTATTGAGAAACCAAAGAAAACGAACTTGGGATGAGTTTTTGATAGATTACTATTCATTTCGATTTGTGATGAATTGACGTTCAAAAGTAAAGATTCGCGACCAAATCATTAATTTCGCTAACAAATTTTCCAACTTTACTAATCCACTTTGTCGACTCAAAATGTATCCCTTTGAGGTCAACTGAATGCTCTCGATTAAGCTTGAACTAAGCATGAAGTGAACTGAAATGGAAGCAAATTAATTTGCAAAAAGTGTGAGTTTGGTCATTATTACACACCTTGAGCCATGAAGAGATGAAAATAGAATTTTTTATCAGGCAACAATTACTTTGCTGTTAGTGGTTTGTGTGCTCGAAAGATTAAATGATATAAAGAGTTAAATAACAGAATAGGTAATAACATGTTGTTTTTGAAGATAAAATGGAATGGAAAAGAAGAGCAGATGAAGACATGAAAATGAATGTTGTGATGAAAAGGTAAGAAAAGCATATGAACCGTTGGCTATTATTATCATCATTATCGTTAAAGCTCATTGTTACTATTCACATTGAGAAATTACAATGTACAAGGAAAGAAGAAAATGTTGACCAAGTTCACCATTCCGTTAGAGGTTGATGATGCAAAGAAGAAGAAGAAGAAGAAAAAACTCAGAAATGAAAATGATAATCATTTTATCGATCCAAGTTTTACAACCGTCAGGTGGCTCTTGGTGTAGCAGGGGATTGATGCCAGGATGAGAGTGAGCTTAGGTTGGCATCAACATGATGATATTACAAGTATTTTGTCTCAACCTTTCAACTGTTCAACTACATTATCTGACTAGTCAAGTTCCCATGAACATGATGAGGTACAAAAAAGTGTTTGCCAACTTGAAAATCAATTGAATTCAACTTTCAATTCAAAAACTTTCTTCATTCCATGTTTATCAATCTCTCATTGTTTACCCTGATTGTGCCAATCACTGATTGATTCAAACAAAATCTGCATGAATACATTGTTCGAACAAATTGAATCCATTTCATGATGGATGAGATCAACTTCATCTATTTGTGAAACCCAAATATGAACAATTTTGCCTTTATTCATGGAGTTTCGTCTTTGACTTCAACTCAAATCAAAAATGTTTTTTGAATGTTAATGAATAATCATTACCAGGAAAACTCAGTTTGGCCGATTTCATATCACCAAATGGTTACAACAATTTTCATTCCATCATCAATTAGGAATCAAAGTTGATTGTAATTGGTCTTTTGTTTCAATTGAATATCATTACATATCATTACCAATCATCTTTTGTTAATTGTCAGTTGACTGTTCAAATTCAATATCTTTTCTGATCTCAATTCACTGTGTTCATGGACTGTGTTACTGTCATCTTTAATTGAAAGTGAAACTGGGAAATTGCAGCATTCATTTGGGGGGAAACTTGTCAACAAATGAAACAACAATGACAAGATTTGAAGATAAATCAATGAGAAGTTTATCTTCCCAGTCAAGGGAGGCAATTATATACATTGCTGTAAGTTTTCATTCCTTCATATTACTTGATCAATTCATGCAAACGCTTCAAAATTAATTTTTTATCATTTCTAATCCAACATTGAACATCGAGTGTTTAACAGCGAGTTAGATATTGAACGAAGAATAGCGAAAATTTCATTTCAAGAATTGCTCAAATAATGAAATCAAAGAGTTTTAATTGAACTAAAAACGCTTCAAAAGATCCAAAGCCTAAAATCAACATTTCACTTGAAATCTGTTTTCAAGAAAATAGTGAAATAACTCTTATATTTCGGCGAATAAGTTTGTGTCTAATTGATTGTCTTTAGTTGATTTGCTTTTTGTGATATTTCAATTTCGAGTTTCATGCAAATTCTATTTAGACATTTCCAAGGAAAGCAAATTGCGTTAATAAACTAATCATCAGCCATTCGTAAAATCACTTTACATTTTCATTTCCTTTATTTCCAAATCGATAACCAATTGTTAGAAAAAATAATCACCTTCAATGTCAATTCCATCAATTCAGAATTGAAACCTGTAAACGAAAAGATGTTAACCATGATTATTTTTTAAATCAACTATAAATACATTTTTACTGGAAAATGAAATCACTATTTTTGTAGAAGAAGAGAAAAGCTCATGGAAAGTTGTAATTTTATCATGAATATGAAGTTGAAAGATTTTCACACTTTTCTTTATTAAATAAACACTACCTTTGAACTTAAACTAGTCAAGATATTGCAGCATTCGCAGGGAGTTTTAATTATTTATTTTACTCTTTTAGTTTAAAGATGAATGAAGATTCAATTTGTGAATCATTCAGGTGTTGAGATGAGCAAAGATATTTGAAATAAGAGTTTTTTTTCGAAGAAAAAGAGAGAAAAAAGTGCAAAAAAGTATTTCTTTTCCCATGATTTCACCTTTTCTTCTCATTCCATAATCATTAACTCAATGTTTAACCACAAGAACAAGAAATGTCCATTTTTTATGGTCGACATTTCAGCTTGGATGCTTTAGTCTTGCTCTTCATACAAAAACAATCTGGACATCTTTTCCTTCTCCAGGTTAAACATGATGAAATGAAGATAATAGATGAAAGCGAATGAGAGAGAAAAGTCAATGGTCAGGGATTGAAAACAAATATTCCCTTAGGTACAATTGAATCGAAGGAAATGTTCATTGTTATCAGAAGAAATGAAAGGACAGAATAACATTCCGTTGGCATTGAGTCTTGTGAACGACAATGAAAGTCGATAAGAAGAAAAAGATGGACACAAAGCTGAAAACATTTCCGCCAACAATGAACTGAATGGAAATGAATGGAAAGCTCTTGATAACATTGATTATCTGATAACGTTTCAATGGTCATTAAATGTCCAGCTTGGATCATTCTAGTCTTTCAATTTTCCTATTTTCACCTTCAACTGTGCACAGATTAAGCTTTCTGTTTTGTTTGTTTCATTTGTTCTTGCAATTATCACGAATTCAGTTCAATTTATTCGACTGGCTTGATGTCAGCTTAAAATGTTTAGTTAATCTTGCTGAGAGTAAATCCAATCAACATGGAAAATTCAATAAAGTTTGACTTTTCTCTCTTCCCTTCGTCTGATTTCAACTGAATAATGTAAAACCACAAAACTATTAAATGTAATAATAACTTGGAATCGTAAAGTAAATTAAAGGAAAGTCTCTGAATTACCTGAACTTCATTTGCTGTCGCCAATTCAATTCTGTTAAACCATCTAAAATGGACCAGTTTTTGGAGTGAATCAGGTCCAGATGGTGAAAGAGTCGTTTGAAAGGTTTTTATTCAAATCCAATTGACTCTCAATGAAACAGAAAACTCAATCAAATGTATCACTCCAAATGGATAATGTTGTCCATTGTTTCGTTTCTTTTTGTTTTACTGTTTTTTGTTGAATTTAAACTCAATTCGCTTGTTAATAATACATATTGATGGATGAAAAGAAGTTTCAAAATGAAAATGTCGCCAAAAATATCAACTTTTATTGCAATATTTGCTGAATAAATTTCATTTTCTGCTTTACTCTTTTCAAGTATTGATTACTCGGCAAAGTTTTACAATAAATCAATGACAAAATCTGTCTGGTGAACAAATTCATTTCATTCAGAGAGTTGAAGACTCGATGATACATTTGACCATCAAATAACTAAAACAATTTCATATCTGACTTTTATAGCAGCTCGTTAGACTATTACGATGTTTATCATTACCATTGGATAGTGGATATTCATGGTAAAATTTCAACTTTTCATCTGCATTTTTCGCTGCTTCCAGGGCAACGTTATTCATATAATCGACCTTGAAGAGCAACAACTTGTCTGAAGAAATTCTTTGTCTCATAAGAAATGAACATTAAAAGCTAGACGATAATGTATTCCATTTCGTGATTCAGATCAATCAGTCTCCAAAGGCTTTGTTTTTCAACATTTTTAGACTTTTTTTCATGGAAGTTAATTTGATTCCAATAAACATTTCTCTTTAATTTGACAAAAGTGAATCAAAGTTAAATGCTAATCAACATTTATTACAATTTAATGAACTTTTTCAATTAATAGGATTGAACAAACATTTATTGTTTTCACTGTTTGCTTCGATGAAGTTTAAGCTCAGTAGTTTTGTGCCACAAAAACTTGATTGACTTGGAGTTTGGATCAGCAAATACAGCATTTTGCCTAATTTACTTTTGTCTCGTTGGTATCCATCAAAATCTTGTTAATTTTGTCGAGTGCTGAGCATGATGAAGTTGATCCATAGCATTAACTCTCGAAACTCTGTGAAACTCTCGACGCAGAAATACAAATCTGTAATGCAAGAAGATGAATGGTTTTACATTCTTTACGTAAACCGATTGAAACTAAAGCTTTTACTTTGAACATTAAGGTTCGAATTGAGTAAAAATTGTTTCAATCTGAAGCAAATCATGATCATTGATCATAATTTTTAGGTCACTTATGATTCGAATCTAAGATTTCAAAAAATTATTGACTTTGAAGGCTCAACTTGGATCTTAAAATCCAGATTAAACCTGGGATTGTAAAGCTGAGTGAGCTCAATACTAGGATCACTAGCTAGCTGTGGCTTTGATCGGTTATAAAGCAAAAACTATTGATTCCAATTGATCAATCATTCTGATCATCTAAAGACTGAACTGATTTCTCAAACTAAACCATAAATTAATCAATCAATTCAGAAGCTTTATTTGCAATGCAAGAAACTAAACTGATTTAATTTTCAGTGGAAAGTGGAACAAATTTTCAGATGAACAAGAAAACTTTGTTTCAAAGCTTTTCCTTGATTAGCCTTTTACAATGAATGACTAAATTGGAAAGTGTCATGAATAAAATATAAACTCACATTGAATTAAAGCATAAATTATTAACTGACTGGAGGCTGAGTGGTCAACAAATAAGTTGAAACAGTGAGTCGAAAGTAATTTTCAAATGAATCGATTGAAATTTGAAAATGAAAAGGCAATTCGATAATTAGATAATCTGATTTGGAGTCAGCTTTGATTAAGACAATTAACCAAATAAGTGAAGCATCTTGATTAAATGGAAAAACTTTGAAAGTTTGTTCTCATTTTGACTAACAGCTCATTTAATTGGAACGAAAAGAGCGAAGGCTTTTCCCATTAATTGTTTATCATACCTTTTAATACGATGGCTTGAGTAAAGCTGAATTGTGGGATTGGGAAGGAGTTTCAAGATAAATTGTTTCAAGTATAATTTCAATTAACTGGCAACATGATATTTGAATTAAGCTTGGAAGATGCCTTTGGAGGGGAATTAGCAGAATCATGGTAATGATGATGTTTCATATTGAACTTGTTAAACGGAACAAACTAATTCAACTTCATCCCTGAAGGTTTCACTTCATTTTTGTTTGCTTATTTTCTGGTGGAAAATAAGGTTGGAACTTTTTTTTTCTTTTCTTTGCATGGAAAGCAGCAAAAGAAAATGATGAACGAAACAAATTTTTATTGCTGGTTAATGGCTAGTGAAATTGTCATGTAACAACATTGTTGCTCTTATAATCATCATAATCATCATGATCCTTACCATGAACTTCATCATGATCATCATTCCTTTGAACCCTGAAAATGAATGAACATCAAGCTATTATGCACAGAGAAACTATTTAAATGCAATTTCTTTGCCAAAACAGATTCGCTTCATCTATTAATATCATGACATTTCATGCTTTCTTTGCTTCCTTTTTGTCATAACTTTCGATTCTTCATCTTTTCCACTTTTCTTGCCGAAATAGTTCAATGAGAAAAAATCGAACACAATTTCGCTTTTCTGTTGTTTCCTGAGATATTTTATTACAAAATCAAAAGATCATGATGAGCTTGATCAACATGAATAACAGTCATTCCATCATGAGCTAACTGGACGAAGCAACTATTTTGTCAACCTTAGATTTCTTACACTTCAAATCATCATTTTGAAGCAAATTGTCTTTTTGTTTCTTCAAGCTTTCACTTTTAATAGCGATTGTTGAATCTTCTTGGACATTCAAGCGATTAACTGTTTTATTTTTCTTCGTCTTCAGGTTGTCTTGATAATTTACATTGTTGTCTTGATTGCTTTAATGGTTCGAGCTTCGCCTGTTTATGATGAGAAGAAGGGTCGACGAAAAAAGCGTAGATCTCGATTTCGCTGTAATATCCTGGGAAAATGTCAAACTCTGGTTAAATGGGAAGATAATAAGGATTGTCCAGTTGATCCAGAAATGGGATTAACGAAACCAGTTAATCTTTAAATGGAATTGTTAAGATGATTGGATTTAGACTGAATACTTGGCCAATTACTTTCATTGGTAAAACAGTTATTTTTATTTTATTCAATCATTGTCATACTCATAATCAATTGGATTGTTTTCTTGGAAAGTTTATGAACAAAAACAATGAGATTCAATAAAAATGGTTAAATTTTGTTGAGAGTAAAATAACTTCTCATTTATTTCTTCAGTGAAATTAGTTTGAGTAAGTAGCTGTTGTAAGTTAATTAAAAAGACGTTTTTTGGGACAAACCAAACATTTCTAAAATTCAATTAAAGTTGAAACATTTAAAATTTAATTTGGAGCAAAATTGGATTTGTTGCCATCGAAATTACTTTATGTTTGTACTCACAAGCCTTTCCCATCCTTGATTGTTTCAGCATCACGGGCTCACCTTTTATCTCGTGACTTTTTGACTGCGATGTTGTTTCTAGCACGTTCCTAGGGGGAGGGCAAGAAGAGATGGAACTTTCAAGTGCTGAATGAACAGAGTTGCTTTTTGTCAAATCCAATAGTAGATTACTGATCAATAAAAGAGCGAAATTTAATGAATCTTACGATCGAAGAATTTATTTTTGGTCTGAAAAACCAGTGACTTACCGAATAGTTTGCGGTGTCTTCGACAGCGTTGGTGCTGAATCACCTAGACTAGACAAATTGACGGCAATAGTCATTGAAAAGATTAGTAAACTCTTATTACTTTAGACTTGATCAGCAAACATCTTTGATTAAATTGTCTTTTTATAACGAGCCTTCCTTGCTCACTCTCACTTTCTCTCTGAAGGTAGTTGGGTGATGTATTTTTTGTTAATATCAATGGTAAATCTTTTGTTAACAGTGAAAAACAAAACGAATATATTACAATTTATTAAGATATTTCCATTCCCAGAATTAGTCTTTATACAGAATATTTTGAAACGAAAAAATTTAGAAAAGTCTTTGATGGAAATGATAAAGTTGAAGGATTTAAACTAGAAGATTGTTTCAATTTAAAATTTTTGCTAATTGAATTTTGTTTGACAGTCAACAAAAATAATTTTGCTTCTTAAAGGATTCCGATTAGAAGCTATAAGAAGTAATGGTGCGTGAGCATGCAAAAAGGAGTAAATTAATGTAGATTAACAAATTTGTTCAGAAAGTGATTTGTTGATTCACTTGTGCCCATCCGTATCCATGTCTGGATATGAGATGTAATAACTGGGTGCTTTACCGCCCCGACCAAGTGTACCAGTGGATGAGAGCATTTTTATTGGCACAGGACGAAGAGTCTCATTACCATAGTAGGTGAGACTTGGGCGAAGGGTTCCGTTACTGTTGGAATTGGTGATTCCTGGTACATAGCATGAACCACAAGTCATTGATTTAAGGCATGTGCAGGCATTGGGAGTTCTGAGGGTCGCTGCTGCTGATAAGCCACCAGCTCCGGCAAGACCATGGTAAGCGGTACTATAGGCTGTGTCGAGAGGCATTGTTGACGGTGATCGTGCTCGAATGACGCAAATTATGAGTATCAGTATGCAAACAAAGGCAATAACCCCGGCTGCTATTCCAATAATCATTGTGTCCACTTTGGTTAGTGCAGTTCGTCGATGGGTTGGATCGTGAGTTCGAGGTTTAATCATTCCTCGCAAATTGACTGATGATGAAGATAAATGTAGATTGGGTTTACGGGTTGACTGGAAGATAATTTCTGGTTTCTTGTTTGAATTTGGTTGTTTCCTTGATGTTACTGGTGTGGCCAGTGTAACTGGTTCAGAGATTATTTCTGTTGTTGATGTAATTGAAGATGAAGAGGAGGAGGAGGATGAGATTGATGATGAATCTACGGATGATTCACTCAGTATATCACCACATGTTAAATCTTCTGGTGTAAGCTCAATTAGACGATAGCCTCTCAAAGATTCGGGTCCAGAACAGGTTAACTTGTCTATTGAATCGATGGGCAGTTCATTTTGGAACCAATTAAGACGAGACATTTTCTCAGCTAACCATTTATACAATGGTTCAAGACTGCAGTCACATACAATTGGGTTGGCAGGGAGACCGTAAATTTTCATGTTGACTGGTTTAATGTCCAAAGAATCGAGAAACTTCCCATTCAGTGAAGAAATTTCATTTGATGGAAGAGTGAAATCGATTCGAGTTGACATTGGAAGAGGACTGAACAGGTTGCTTGGTATAAGGGATACTGAGGTATCTGTAAGAGTTAAACTAAGGGTCGAACTTTTAAGTCCACTTAAGCAGCTGGGTGAGAGTGAAGTCAACTTGCTTCCCGTAATGAGGATCTCATTTAAACGAGGAGAAAAGGCCTTTTGAAGGTGGCCCTGAAGATGATCTTCCTTTACTTCAACACCAAGACGATCAAGTTTAGTTGACAGATGCGCTAGACATTCTTGAATAGATAAACTTTCGAGCGAAGGATAACCATACATGTAAAGAGTTCGTAGATTAACCAGTGAAACCAAAGAGCTACAATCCAAACTTGAAAGAGCCGTTAAATTGGAAATGTCCAAAATCTCCAATGATTTGAATTCTTTGAAATCATCTTTGCGAATAGAAGCTAAAGGATTACCATTAAGATAAAGTGCTCGTAAATCGCTGGTTGAAGTTTTAAGGCCATTTATCAAGTTACCAAGCGATGTTAGTTCGTTGCGGGAAAGATCAAACGTCTCAAGGAGTGCAGTTTTTTGAAGAGTTGATGACTTTAAATGGGTTATATTATTACCACTAATATTGAGGTTTTGTAAGAATGGAGTCTCCATAATTGAAGGTAAACTGTTTAGACCAGTAAAGGCAACATTGAGCATTCTTATGCTTTTAGGTTCAGACAAGAGTGAAGTAACAGCCTCTGGAGTTAGGGGATTATTGGAAACATCGAGTGATTTAATGTTTACCATTAAATTAACATTTGATGGAAGAGTGGTTAAACTATTGTATGAAAGGTCAATCGATTGTAAATTTAAATATTGATGTGAAAGAGATTCTAGAGGGAAAATGGTGAAATTGTTGTGTGAAAGGTTAATGGTTTCAAGTCGAGAAAGGTATGATCGTGAAAACATTTCACTGGGCAAATAGTTGAGCCGATTGTCTGACAAGTCTAACCTTAATCGAGTTAAACCTTTAAAAGTTGCTCTATCAAGTGAAGCGATTGCATTTCCAGACAAATCAAGGGTATAAAGTAGGGTTGAATTTGAGAATGAATTGGGTCCAATGTAGGTTAGGCCGTTAAAGGAAAGGTCAAGAGATCTCAAGAAAGGCATATTAGCGAAATCAGATGAGTCCAGAGAAGCAATTTTGTTGCTTGATAAATTGATGCTAGTCAGATGTCGAAGACCAGCGAGAATTTCCGCTGGAAAATAGGAAAGTTTATTTCGAGACAAGTCCAGTGTCTTTAACCGACGATGACCAGTGAAGCTATTGGGATACAGGTAAGAAATGGAATTGTCCGACAAGTCGAGAGTTTCAATGCGAGTTCTAGGAGTGAAGTATTCACCCTTTAATGAAGTTAGTCGGTTAAAGGATAACTTGAGAGTCTTCAGTGAAGGTGTTTCATTAAAAGTGCCTGGTTTAAGGGTTGAAAGTTCATTGTAAGAAAGGTCTAATTTATGGAGTCGATAGAGTCCTTGAAAGGCTCCCAATGAGATCTCTTTGATTCTATTTTTGGATAAATTGATTATGGTAAAGCTTGATCCATTGGTAAATGTACCTTCGTCCAGTTTTTCAATTAAATTGGCAGACAAATCAATTACTTCAAGATGAGTGTTGCGAATGAAAAGAGATGGTGAAAGTGAACTTAACAGGTTATGAGATAAATTGCAGTGTCGCAGTGAAGAAAGGTCAATCAAAGTATCAGGTTCAAGGGTTGACAATTCATTGCTTGCAAGATTAAATATCATAAGACGAGGAAAGGTTAACCTAGGTAAATGAGTTAGTTGATTGAGACCTAAGTCTAGGCCTAGAATGGCCTCTGAAATAGGATCAAAAAGGTCTTGACTGACGGAAGCAATACCATTGCCATGAAGGTTTAGAAGGCGAAGATTTTTACTCCTTGAAGCGAGATAAGCAGGTAAATAAGTTAATCTGTTGTATGCCATTGATAATTCATCAAGAGAGGAACCAATCGAGAGAACCGAATCTTCGGTTAATTCAGTTATCCTATTGTAATCGAGAAATAATTTCCTCAAAGAAGTAAGTGGATACATTAGATGAACTGGAAAGGATTCAAGTGAATTATCTGTTAAATCAAGGGTTTCCAGTTTAGTTAATGGAGCGAACAACTGTTCCTCTGAAAGATCCAGTTTACGAAGAGAGTTGTAGGACAAGTCGAGAGTTCGAAGTCGAGGTAAACCAGTGAAAACATGATGATCACCAAGCGAAACCAGATTATTTCGTGATAAATCCAGGTATTCAAGTGAAGGTAAATCACCCAAACCAAGTCCATCCTTTTCAAGAATCTCAATCAGATTAGAGCCAAGATACAGTTTCCGTAATTTACGAAGACCATTGAGTGTTTCAATTGGTACATTGTCCAGCAAGTTTGATGAAAGATCAAGAACTTCAAGAAGACTTAAACCTTCCATTGCGTTGGGCCGTAAATGGGTCAACTGGTTATGGCCAAGGTAAAGATCAGTCAACTGGGTTAGGTGCGATAAAGAACCAGGTGAAAGGTTGGTCAATCGATTATCAGTCAAGTTAAGAGTTCTCAAAGAGTTGGACAGAGATTTTGGTAAATCATCGGCTGTAAGTTCCGTTAGACGATTAGATGCCAGGCCAAGAACCTTAAGGGTACGCAGTTGAGATAAAGATGGATAAGGTACGGTTTTAAACTGGTTGCCATTTAGATTTAATTGCTGTTGGATTTAATGAACAAGAAAACAGAAAATGAATGAATAAGTTATAAGGCTTTACAGAGTAGATGATGAAGATGGTGATAATGATGATAATTGTTATGGTTTATTATAAACATGAGAGGGAGGAAAACATGAATTTAGATTATTGTTTGAATGAATTAAAAGGGTTTGGTTTTAATCATCATCTTTGTTTTAACTTTAATCTTGCTAATTTCATCGTTTTAATCGCTCTTGATAATGCACTTTAAACATTGTACATTGAAATTGGCCATTAACATCTTTACCCTTTATTGGATTTACATTTCAGTTACAATTTATTTTGGTAATCGCAATGATTAAAGCGAAAGAAATTTGTATTTCTGTTCATTAATATTGTTTAGCTTTGTTTACAATTAAAGGCTAGAAAACAATTTAACCAAATGTCATAATTAACTGTAAAAACAGCTAAAGTAAATCTGATTTACTCTCTTAACCACTTAAGGTCAACATGGATCATTTTTAATTAGTTTTGACTAAATAAAACTGACCTTTACTTGATCTAATTTGATTTATTTAAATGCTATAACATTGAGAAGTTTAAGATTAACAGTTTAGATTTACATTTGTAAAACTAATTGTTGCAATTGATAACAGATAAAAATACATTGAAAAGTGAATAAGTGTAACTTTTTGATTAACAGTGATTAAAATAGCAAGTAAAGGTTTATATGTTTGACAAGTAAACCTTATGGATCGATATGACAAGTTGAACCCAACTTTCCACTTTTTTTGTTCACTTGCATTGAATGTGATACTTTTTTCTGGTCCTTCATTGAAAATTATCCTGTTTAACGAAGCTTGAAGTGTTTTACTGGACAACCTGATGACCACTAATCATGATGAATTCAATCAAGTGAAACAAAAACATATTTTTAGAAGCTCATGAGATACGGAAAAGTGAATTCAATCAAATGTGGATTTTTTTTATATTTACCAGAAAATCAATTTATCATCGATTTGGAGTTCACTTTTTTTCTCCTCAAATTCATTTTGATTTTGTTCAGTTTCAGCAAAAAGAATATTTTAGCTTTTTCTTCGCTTCAGAATATTATTTTTTCCCAAATTTTCTTGGTTCCACCAAAATAACCAAATTAAATGAATTCAATTCGCCTCAATGGATCAAAATCAAACCAACTTTTGCAGACTGAAAAGCTTAAAGATAAAGCTGATTAACATAGAAATTAATTTTTTTCAAACGGCTAACTGTGACTCTTTACAAATTAATAGACCAATTGGTTGATTTGCAGAGAAAAAAATTGGTCCCAAAAAGGTTCACCTGATAATGAGCATATATTGAGGAAATGTATGATAAAGCATGAAAATTAACCTGAAAAAAGACGACCAACTGAAACAATAAATCACAGTTGGATATGGTTTAATTGTAATGATGAATGATAATTTAACAACAATTCGGTGCCATCTCAATGAACTATCGCTGATTTACAATAATAATAGAGATAAAGAGTTGAGGTGAATTGTCATTGAAACTGAAACAGCTAATAATAAAGTAAATTGGGAAAAATTTTAATGCGACTTTTGTTGGTTTATCCAAGCAGCTTTGTAATATTTGAAATGAATGGTAAAAAAATGATTGTTAAATAACATGAAAATAACGTTGCTCATCTCACCAAAAGCAATCTTATCAAATAACAATAATGATAAACATTTTCTTATGATGATGATGATGATGATGCTTCTCCTTTTTCACTTGATATTATAACTAATAGATGAGCACAAAATGAGCAACAGGAAAACACGTTTCAAGTGTATCATCATCATCATCTTCATTTTGTTGATGAACTAATAACAAAAGCCAACAATTGGATATAAGAGGTTTTAAGGAAGGTAAAGAGTAAGAGAAGGAAAAGACTCCTACAATTCAGGTTAACCTGGTGGAAGAAGCAGCATGATCTTCTTTATGATTCAATAGCACAGGTAACAATGTTAACGTGAGAACGTTCAAATCCCTATTCTCAGACAAATTAGCAACACAAATGTAAAGTTGTAACAAGTTTACCTTTTTCAAGTTGCAAACGATCAGCAAGTTCAATATTGGTGGAAAAGTTTAGAGAGAAAAAGAAAAACAGAAATTACAAGAAAGACATTTCAGGACAGCATTTCACAAATTTTCATTACAATAATCCTTCTATCTGAATAAGATTGACATTCACAGCTTAGAAGAACAAGTTTCATCGAGATTCAATTTGACTGACTTTTGGCTGAAGGAAACTTGAAAAGTTGACAAAACAAATACTTTTGCTGAGGCAATTTTACGATGGCAAATGACTTTAAAGCATTGCTCAGTAATACAATTTGAACTTGCAAAGGTGCAATTGAAAGTCATTAGTCGTTGAGTTATTGCACATTACGGTTTTCAAATTTACAGTTTTACAAATGGCATTTGTTTATGATCAAGTTTTATTTGTAATTTATTTATGCTACTTTCACCGCTTCATGATCAACTTTTGCCATTCAAATTGTTTCTAGTAAATAGTATTTAAAGTAAAGAAATAGTTTCCACTTATCAAGTTTATCCTCTCAATCGATCCTTTCTTTCAAATCAACCAATTTTTAGCGATAATATTAATAGCATTTGAAGGTGGTAATCTGATGATTAAAAGGTAAATTTTCTTGAAAAGTCAAATTCTTTTGTCAAATTTTAAGTTTATCAAAATAAAATGATAGGTTGAGATCAACTCAAGTCTCAACTTCAGGAAATACACTCGAGCTGCGTTTCAATCAACGGATAGAAATGATTGATAAAGGAATTATTTGACAGCATATTTGAAAAGAAACAGAGTATTTCACTTGTTTTGCTAAGATAATTCCCAGAAATCAACGCTAATCATGAGATGAGAATTTTGACACTCTCATGTTATTACTCAAAACAACAAGTGGATAATGAAAAGATGGATCGTTTGAAAAATGTTACAATTATTACATTGTCAATATATATTAATAAATCAATCACTTAAAGGTAAAAATGTACGCACTCAAGCATTGAACCAGTTCCAGCACTTATCAAAATTGACTTCAATCACAAAAAATTCAATGTAAAAGCGTTGCTCGTGAAATAAGTTGACTTTCGATCAACTCAGTTTGGCTACAACATTTCCAATACTATCAACTAGAATACACTTTCTGAGTTTCACCAATCACCAAATCCACATCGAACGCTGATCATGAGATTCACAAATTTACTTTATCTCATCAAATTAATTTTAAATCGTTCTTTTAATGAAATCCCTTTGCAATTGGCTAACAATCTTTTTATCTTCAAATTGTTCAGTCAAGGATTTGATAAATTTATCGCCTAAGTTTAAATCATTAATTAAATTACATTTCAATTAATCAACATTTCAAGCACATTCACCATACAAAAGACGCATATCAGCCAGCATTCATTCAGTGCAAGAAGTTTCTGTTACAACTTTTAATGCTTCATCAACAGCATTTGATTTTTGCAACATTTCACTCAGCTAATTGTTTTATTTTCCTCTCATTTATTCATGCTATAAATACATGAAAAATGATACAATTTTTTCCATGTTATCTGGAATAAAACATGAGAATAGTTTCATTAATTTTGCTGTCATTTTTATCCTCAATGAAATTATCATTGATCAAGCACAGTAAGGTAATGAACAATTGACAACACTAAACTCATTAGGCAGTTGATATCTGTTGTTTTCATTAATGAGCTAAAATAAGTTTCAAGGCCACAATTTCATGATAATATTATAATAGTGGATGAACTGCATTTATATTTTTATGATTGAGATAATTCAACTCACTGCATAATTGTTTAAGAAATTAATTCAAAAAAGTAAACGCAAAGCCAACAATTTATCTTGAAAAAACGCAACACATTTTATAATCAAAGTATTATATTATTCAAAGTTTCATCCCTCTTGAGATTTACATAATTAACCCACTAATGAGATACTTTAGTCAATATTAGCAGTGAATAATTATTGAAATACATTTGTTAAAAGAGTTAAAATGTAGTTGATGAAATTTCAATACAAAATAGGCCAAAGAGGTTTAAATGTTTACATTGAGCAGACTCAAGCTTCTGCACCCTTTCAGTGACCAATGATCATTTCAAGTTGAATAAACTATCCATTAGAATCAAATCAACTTTAATAATCAGAGTAACAATAAAAATTGTTGCTGCAATAATAATGTGATAATCTTCGGTGATCCTTCAAGATCAAACTAGAAATGAAAAGTGAAGACATTCTTAGTCGCAACTTGTGACAATGATAAATTGTTACAAGTGTAATCTGTTGTCACAATAATAATGCAAAATGACTCAATGACGCAGCTTCGAGTCAAAGTTTAAAAATGCAATATTTGGCAGTTTAAATAAATCCAGTCCAGAGTGACTAATAACAGAGGAAGTTATCGGTATTCAGAAGAGTTTCTATGCATATCTTTAATCAAAAACATCGATTTATGCCAATACATAATCTTTTGTCTTAGCAAGTTTATCGATATTTGAAAAAAACTTCAATGTCCACACTAACATGTTAATACACATGTACAGAGTGATCAGAAATAGATGCCGCACTTTTTTCGAATTTTAAGCTACGAACTCTAGATTTTGTTGCACTAAAAGGGACAAAGGAAATTGCTTGGGACACAAAAAATTTACATTTTTCGCGAAAATGAATCTCCTTACTTGCACTTAAAGATCGTTTCCGAATACAGCGATTTCCTATGCTTTTCTATGAAGATTTGTGTAATTTTTTTTCTTCTCAAACAGTTCCTTTTGTCCCCTTTAGTGGGACAAAAAATCTAGTGTTCGTAACTCAAACGGTTTAGCTCAAAAAGTAGGGCGGTTATTTCTGATCATCCATTATATTGATAACGTTATAACGATATGAAAAGTTTAGTTATCTTCCAACTCTTCTTTAGTCATCCTACAATTATGATCATAGAACGGCAGCAATATTCTCAAAAACATATTCAAGATTATTTGCGTTATCTATTTTTTTTATGCTCAAAATATGCTTTTTTTCAAAAATTTTCTCGATAATCCATTGAATGCAAACCAAATGACCGGTTTTTGACAAAATCAGATGATTTTTGTTTCCATAAAACAAATTTTGTTGATAAAATTTTATCTTAAATGATTTTGTTGTGATATATTTTTTTGTTCCCAATTTAAAAAAATTAAAAGATGTGAATTAAACAATCTATTCTTATCAACTTTTATTCTTGACTAAAAATCATATTATTTTTCCTTTGAAATATGCTGACCAGAGAACGGAAAATCTCATCCAGTAAGGGCTGAGCTAATGAGACACGATTTATAAACGACCTATTAAAATAGACCAATTTCTTTCTTTGATATTAAATTTTCTTGCAGACTTTTCAATTTTTTCCCTTTCTATTCACAAAGACACTGTTTGGTTGTCACATTCACCGCCACCCTTCTGCACAAATAAGGCTCTAAACAAACCAGAAACTGTCAATCTGTATATTCTAACTTAATGCGTGTGCTTGTGGGGACTGGGCATTCACAGCACCTTTTAAGGCCCTATCAACCCCTTTTACGCATGTGTTTAACCTACCCTAGGTGCTTGAATGTTAGCAATCTTATTGCACATGCTAATCATTACTTGGTTAATGCAAAAAAAGCTCCAAATGCTGTTAACTAGTCATTATTAGTCAATAATTTGAGTACAAATTGAATGAAAAACAACGCCTTGTTGCTGATTTTCCTAGAAGCTTAACCCACTTTTATATGTGTTACTACTTTGAATCTACTTTAATCAATTGAACATTAGGGAAGCCAAACCAATAGTTTGGCAAAGTAATCACAGGAATGACGGAAATTAATGTCAACACGATTAATAAGTTGACTCAAAGAAATATTAAAACTGCCAATTGAATGTTATTTCGATATCATCATTTTCACTGTGCAATCTGTCACAATTGATGCAATTGCAGGATACATTTCCTGACATCATAAAGTCATTCATCTCTTCATAAAAAAGCTGACAAACTTACGAAACAACTGAAACAATAAACGGACCAAAAAAGTGATAAAACAACGTTGATGCTGTTAATGTCAAGCTTGATGAGGTTCAAAATTTTGCACCTAGCAATGGGCTGTCAGCTGCAATCAATTTGAATCATGATTATCAATGAAGAGCGCAAAATGATGGAAGCAATCACAACTCTTGTTGCCCTTTAATTATGCATACAAAAACGGTAAAGTTGTCCGCTTGAAAAGCACCAAAATTGATGCAACACTAATGTAGATCAAATGCTAACCAAGTACAGATTAGCATTAAATCTTGAGTAAAGATGCACATTTTAACATGATATTATTGCTGTTATCATTATCATTCAATCAACTCTATTCTGGTTACAATCATTAACGCGAAGAAAAGAGAGTCTTTTCTCATTATTTTTCTCTTCTTTTTCATCGCCATCATCATCATCATTATGATGATAACGACTTGAAATTTGCAAAAATTACTGTTAAATAGTTTACCTGTTCAGTTAGAAATGTTCATCTTGATAATCAGTTCAACCATATTTTACCCTTTTTCTGGTAAACACAGGTTACAACCTTTTAATAACCAATTATCCAGACCATCAAAGCGTCAATACAACTATTCAAGAATGAATCTCAGGAAGTAACAGCAAAGGTCACTATCATCATTCTCATTATACTCTTTGTCATTTTCATTGCCACTGTCACGTATCATAAAAATGAATAATGAACCAAATTATTAAATGGATTCAAAACGGTCAACTAAATGACTGCAATTTGACTGAAATTCAATATCCACCGATTGGAAACTTTCTGTAACTTGAAAAGAAGGAGAAAAATGTTGAATCAAATCTTTTCCTATTCATCTCAATGAACAATGGCCTTTGCTCAACCTAATTGGTCTTGTTAATTGTTATGATATTTTGGTTAAGCAAACAAGAAAATAGTTAACAGATATTAAATCAGTTATGGTTGGCTTAATGTGATTTTGACTCTAGATTAAGGTTCAACTGTTAAGATTCAATTGATTTTTTCTCTCTCTTACCTGCTCAAGGTAAAGAAAATCAGTGACCATTGAGTAGGTTGAAATGGACAGTAAGGTGCTTGTGAAAGGATAATGGTCAGGATGAGTAAACTTTTCTCTCTCTTTCACTGCTTTTCTACCTTTCGTACTTACATTTGAACATTCAAGTTTCAGGTAAGAAGAAGTGCAGAAAAAGGTTGAACACAAGCAAATGATTATCAATCATTTGCAAGATGATGATTATCATGATGGAAGTGATGATAAAATAATGACCATGAAGAGAGTTTATTTCGGATTCAAGTTTCTTCTCGTCTAACTTCATTTTATATTCAGTTATAACAAGTTTGCGTCAAGATAAATATTCAGCATGTAAATAATCAATGAACTCGATAATATCATGATATCAACTTTTACCTTATTATTAATCAATATTAATGAATAAATGCATGTTTACCTTTTGCCACTTCACACAATAATATAAGCTCAATGCATAAGCAAATGTTTAGATTCAGTGATATTATCATCAACTATGGAATAAAATGTTCAAAATCATTTCTTTTTCAAAACATGACAATAAGTTTGAAAAGTTTTGTTGCAATTTGAAATGCTCAAAGTAAATCAAACCTTTTCATGATAAGAATTTTCCTAATTCTTTCAATTTTTCTTTCTTATTTTAATAGATCATTGCTCGATAGTTCTTATCAATTTTTGTCAGACTTTGATTCATCAATTGAAACGATTGCTGAATAATTATCTTCCTTCAGAAGTTAACTTTAAATCTCTTGAAACCAGGTAAGCCTTCATGAAATGTTTCTCGAGAAAAGTTCATGAATATTTCGAAATTTTTCTTAATCAAGAAGAAAAATATAACTGTTTCGATCATTAAAACTCATCAATTCAGTTTATTTTACATAATAATGATATCAACATCGAAATTTTCTTTCTTTACGAATCAATTTAAATCAATAAGTTCCTTCGAGTCAATATTAATTTAGTTTGTTGTTCAGTTTCAAGTTTACTTGTCATTCGAAGCAAACATTAATTTTTCCCAATAATTATGTTGATAATAAAGACAAAGAACTAACTATTATTTTGGAAAAGTTTCAAGTTTAAGCTTTTTTAAGGTAAGAAACAAGTTGAAACGTTTACTTGCTAAAGTTGGATCATTAATGAAGCCAATGAGTTAAATCTAATTGCTCAGTAAACCTGTCTTTGGTATCATGAAATGATAATTGTTTAGTTAATCAATGGCTTCATGGATCAGCTATCAAAGTTTGTAGCAATAAATTGTGTTTATGCAATTTTTCATGTCAACATTTGTAATAGTTTGAAGTTGCACAAAACTCTGATTATCCTTAAACGGCGATGGAGCAATTAATTAGTTGAATGTTTCAATAGCCATATTCATTTGTTGAGAAACGTCGGGAAACAGATTCAGATGAAGTACTGAACATGAATCACAAGAAACACACAAACATGGAAATAGATTCTAACCAGGTAAAAGGTTGTTTCAATTATTCTAAGAAAAGACAGCGAAGAGAAAAATGTCAACATTAAAGGTAGAAGGCATGAGATGGTCATTATGAAGGTGGATGATGACGATTACGATGATAATGATAATGTTGGTGGTTGTGTGTCAGTAAACAGGAAGTAAGTGACCAAGTAAATGAATGGTGAAAAAGAAGAGTTGAGTTGACCTTTTATCAGCTAACTTTGAGCACCTTGAATGGACCATTTCTTTTGTTCAATTTACAAAGATTATGATCCAAAGTAAAACAAAATAGAGAGAGTATAAGAGAACCTGAAAGAATGAGGTCAGCATGAATGGCTATTCTCATTGACCATCTTTATCTCTATCTTTTTCTTCTTTTTTTCATCTTCCTTTCCCATCTTCATTATTTTACCATGAGATTCACTTGTGATTCACAAACAAACACATTCACACTTAAAGGTCACTTGAATGGTCAAAAATTTAACATCTTAAATACGTAAAGACAAGTCCAATTACTTGATCAAATTTTGGTCTCAAACCGCTTTCTTCACAAAGAAAAGCCAACAATTAAACAATCATTAAACAAGGCTATTTAACGTTGATAAAAGTCAAACGCAAAAGCGCGAAAAGGTAACTAAAAACTTATTTTTCCAAGTGAAGTTTATCTTCGCTTTCAACTTAATCGAAGTCTAGATGATTTGTCGATGGACTTTGTTTTTGATATCGAAGATGGTCTTGAATTTAATGAGTACAACTATGAGTGGTTAGTTTTTGTGGCTTTTGAATGGAATTGAATTGCGATTCAATATGATTTTAATTTGACTTTTATCAATGTGATTAACGGGAAACAATCAGCGATGAAATTTCATTGAAATGAATCTCATTGCATGGTTGACTTATGAAGAGACAAAATAGCCAATTAGCATGAAACAATTGAAATATCAAAATACGATTGTTAACAATGGAAGCGTTTAAATACTGAAACTCTAATTATGTTGCTATATTGTATTCCTATTGATGAGCTTTAATTAAAAAGCTTTTCGTTCAAAGTTTCAAGTTGTGATTAAAATGGTATTTTTAGACTCATTAATAAGAGCCATGTTAACAATTGAAAGTGAACAGTAAAGTCAATTGTATTCGAGTTTTAATCGAAACGGATTAAATTGCTATTTTTCATTTGTCACGCCAATCGTCAATAAAAAAGCTGCAGAATTAGATTATTGATTTGAATATCTTAAATTAGATTTGCATTCTTTTTCAGCAAACTGTAAATTGCTATTGAAATTACAATGAAACATTGTTCAAAGTAATCAATATTATCATCATTAATGAAAACGATACATGCAACATGGTAACAAGCATAACAAAACATTAATCCAATAGCTATTAAATTACATCTGTAATTAGCTAACTTATTGATCTATTTTTATATTTCAGTCGATTTTTGTTGGTATTTAGTTTCATAATTTCCTTCAAGAATCGGATCATTTTCATGGAAAATGCTAATGAATATTTTCTAATTCAATTAACTGATTAAGCTTTTAGTTGTTGACAACGAAATTCAATTGATTACCGATGAAAGGAACGGTGATTGAAAGGCTAAATTAACTTGCGATACGAAGTTTAATTCAAAATGATTCAATACTTCCCTAAACAGAAGCCAAATAGGAAGTTGGCAGATTAAACAATGAAACTTTTGAAACAAACTGTAGCAAGTACAGACAGAAAGAGTAGAAGACAGAAATTACAGAGTTCCGAATGAAAGCTGTTTTCTTGGTTTTACTGATTTTACAAGGATCTTGCCTTTGTTGTGCAGTTTTTTAGAACTTATTTCGCATTTTTAATGTTGAGGACGCAAAAATGCCTTTTAGGTATGATTCGTGAGACACTTAGAGTGCGGTTGTTGATATTCAAGCATTTTAAGTGAGCATAATCTTTACCAGCATTGCATCGTGAGTCTACCTTACTCACTGAAAAGTCATCTAACTTTGATCATCGGTTCATTAATTTTGCTTTGTCCAGACAGGTGATCTCATGTTTAGACAGCAATTGCATTGACCAAGAAAGAGGCTCAAGTTTCATCAAGAGGTGCATAAGGTTCATGTAGTTTAAGGTTTGCTTGGACAGGACAAGATGATCGGGTTATTTTAGATTATTAACCGTTCGCTAATCACTATTTTCTTGATCATCTTTAACGTTTCTAATTTTCAAATAAGAGTCCAAAATTGAAACTTCAATCACCTCGAAACATTTGAATCAAAGTCTCGACTCTTAACTCGGGTGTCAAAATTTACGTCCATAATTTTTGAATGAAAATTTATTGATAACAGATTCATCAACACTTCTTGATTGTTTGATCAGAATCATTGTTATAATTGATAAATCAAATATTCACTGCAATTATGTTATTAAAGCGATCCAAATCAATTTGCTATAAAATTAGCTTAATAATTAATTGAAGAGAATTAAGTGATTAACTTAAAGGTAATTTGGTTGAACTTCAATGATGGATACCAAATTGAATTAGCACTAAATTGATTTTGTAAATCTTTCAAAAAACGGATTACAATGATTTATTACCAAAGAATGCAAGAAATGATTTTACACTCCTAAATGATTATGATTAAATCTGTCTTTTACAATTGAAGTAGTTTTTTATTATTATTATTATTAAGGGCAACAAACCCCATTATCATGAATTATCATGAAACACAGACTGAATTGCAGCAAAGAAAGGGAAAGAAAGGTTGCATTACTATCAACTTGATGATTATCATAAGGGCGCCCGGTTGATATTAATTGAAATCACAAGGAAAGAAGTTAATGATTAGAATAACATTTTTATAATTGAGATTCGTGATTTCAAGGTAACAATTTAGTTCAATGTAAATCCACCTCTTTAGGTACAACTTCAATTAACACCAATTTAAAAGGCTCATGAAGGTCCATTGATATACATAATCTAATGCCTTATAAATGATTATCAACAAAATTAAGTTGTGCGTGATTGGTTAAGTTTATGAGTTTTGCAAATTATTTTTATAATGTATTTGTAATGAAACATTTTCTTATTGGATTAACCTTCATGCTAATCAACTTTGATCAAACCTTTGAATCAATTTTGATAATGAAGCCGATAATCTGCAAATTTTCTTCAATCTGATCAATTCTGAAACAATGAGATTCAATATTGAATTCGAAATTCAAGGTTTAAAAGTAATTCTATCAAGTTAATTTGGTAATTTTTAAAGATTTAAATTTTCTGTTCGCCCTTTTAAGCTTTCAATGTTTATTTAGATTAATCTGTTTATTGTTACATTGTCATGATATTGTATTGAAATTTTGTTTAAACTTGTGATTAAGCTTCAAGTTTTATCCTTTCTTCTCAGATCTTTTGGCTGAATCACATTATTCAGTGTTTAAGTATCTTAAGTGTTCAGAAATTGATTCTGTAAGAAAAACTGCAAGAAACCAGCAAAAGAGTGAACCAGAAATGAAAGGTAAGTCTTTAGATGAAACCTTCTTGATTAAAGTTTAATTATTTCATTTCATTTCCTAAATCGATGGGTTTGCATGAAACTTTCAACGGAAATTGTGGGCTGAAATTTAAATTTACCGGTTAAATAGTTTACTGCAAGAGCTGATTGTTAAGGATGAAAACTGATGAAAGTAAATTGGACAAATGAATGAAGGAAATTAACTATTAATGCAATGAAATGAACTGAATAAACTTGATTGAATTACACTAATTTAAAGTCAAAATGAATAGAAAGTTATTCTCAATGATGTTGGGCTTTTGTGTGTTTGAAGATCAATACTGCTGCTATCACTGAACTAGGAATTGGTTTTGTTGAAAAAAAAGGTTAAGAAGGAGAAAAAGTTAGATGATGAGAGGAAAACGGTTCAAGAATTCAAGGTGTGAATGATGTTGATGGAAAGTACATTGAAAATTAAGAAAGCATGACAATGATACTTTGGAAAGGTAAAAATCAGTCAACAATTATCAACAACAGCAGTTGATGTTACTTTTGTTTGAGATGAAAAAACTGCAACAACTGATAAACAGGTTAAAAATAAAGGTAAAGAGAGAAAAGAAGACAATTTTGCTGAGGAAAAGAGAGAAATCTCATGAAATTTTACAATGAAAATAAGCAACAACAAAATGAAAGTGACATGCTGTCATTGGTGGGAATTTAAGGTAAAAAGTGAATGACAAGCTAACCCAAACAATGGATCAGAGTTACATAAAAAGTCGAGATTTTCAATCAAACAACAGATTAACGAAATGATTCACTTTTTAATATAAATTGTTTGATCGACCGCGATGATATGGCGAGTTCATTGAAAGTATTGCCAAAAAGCACGCCATAACGCCTGAATTTGGTTAACCATTAACCGAAAATCGGATCAATTTACTTGATATTCAACTGAATTCAATGTGAACTTTAAGTGGTCAAAAAGAGTAGGAACATTTTATGATGAACACAGTTTAATTACAATAGCATTGAGATGAACTCGCTGAAACCCACAAAGTTGAGAATGGTGTAAAGACCAGTAAACCTTGACCAGTTGATTCAGGTTAACCCAAAATGGTCAAATAAGACTCAAGTTTCTCTATTGATAACAATAATGTCATTATCATGATTATCATAACTCTGAGTTTTCTCTTATCATTGGCCATTTCCTTTGCCATTTCATGCTATGAATGATCAACTTTTCATGATTCCTTTTAAATCATGATCATATCCATCATCGTATTCATCATCATATCATCAAATTTTTTCTCTATTCATTAATGTTAATGTTTTTACAAGAAAAAAACAAAATTATCTCAACAATTCAGTTATGCATAATTCAACTTAAACACTTCCTTTCCCTCAACCTGTTCATCTCAGTTTTCAAACCATTTTTTGCCTTATTTCAAGTCAACCTTCATTTTTACCTGCAATTATCAAGTTACAGTGCGTTTACCGTTTTGGTACAATGAAAGGTTCACTTAATCGCTTTGTTTCAATAAAATCTCTTTTTTGGTGCAAAATTTGAATGAAATGATATGGATTGGTAAAGATTAACAAAAAATCAGATTAAATCTGAAGATGATTCTTAATTTTGCTCATCCTCACTTCGCATAATCAATTTACAAGAAACACTTTCCTGGTTAATCCATGGTTAATGATTTAACACAATAAGCTTCAAGAAAACGAAGCTTTCCTTTTCATAAAATCACAATTGAAGTCATCACTTTGATTAATGCGCATTAAGGAACAGTTAATGTTAAATATAAATTATTTTAATTTGAGGGCAAAAACATCGAACTGTCACAAGAAAAGTATTGATAAATTAGTGAAGAGAATCAAATGTTAGATTTACCTTGATTAATTGCAATTAAAAACTATGACAATTGTTCAGAATCGTTGTTGCATACAAAGAATTTTTCAATGCAATTTAGACCATTTTTCATACAAAATATCCAACAATTTATTGAACTTTAACAAGATCTTTTTTTAGTCTAACAAATTTCCTATTCTTTTGTCACTCCAATTAAAGGGTGAAAAGTTACTTCATATTAAGTTTGTTCAAACAATTGATAATTTTTATTGCAACAATGAAAATTGTGATTCTGATCAACTTGGAAGTCGACTTCTTTTTTTCTTATTATAATTCAGTAAAGTCAGTTGATAAGTTGATTGTAACAGTAAACTGAATGGATAGCAATAGGAATGACCTGGATAGTGATGGTGGCGAGGATGATGAACATGATAATGGAACACTGAATCATGGTGAGACTTAATGTGGGTAAGTGTGTAAAATGAGCCCAGTGAGACTAAACCATTTTATTGGCTGGACAATTGAACTATAATTGACGTAGCAATCAAATAATGATAATGATAACAACAATAAGAAGAATCATGTAATTATTGTTGTTCCTTTTTTTCGCCATTTTAGCCTTATTTTTGGGACTCACTTTTCATTTTAACCTTTGTGACAATTGACAGTTAATGATGGTTATGATGATGTTGATTATAATCAACATTAACAAGAAAACATTTGTCAAGGTAAACAGGTAAAAAAAGGTTATCTTACAAACGGTTACAAGTTGTCAGTTTAAAAATGGAGGGAGAATTGAACTTGTTTAATTCATCAAGCAAACACGAATCATGTACAAACAAAGAGCTTAAATTGATGAGTTTAAATGTGCAAAAAATTGCTGACAGAACAAGGCTAAGATGAGGATGAATGATGATCATCAGGCTGATATTGAGTTAATCAAAGAGCTTTAAGGGTTAATCCTATGCGAAATGTTTAAATTGATAAATGTTGGTTTTAGTTAACGAAAGGTTATTGTTTTATCAAATGGTGATTAACATTTTTGTAACAATATATTATTGGTTTCTTGAGATTTTTTTAGAGCTTTGATTGGTATGGTTAATACAGAAGCTCATGAGTTGTGAAGATGAATCTTCAATAAATCAGAGATTTACTATTATATTTATTGTGACCTTTTCTTGGGAAGATCACGATGATTGCTTGGTTACGCCATGGGAATCGGAGAGTATATTTTGGATCATGATTGAGAGTTGAATGAAACTTGCGCCAAAATGAGAAAAGGTTTGGGTTTTCATTCATCTGGATCAAGATTAATCCAAAGAAAAAGATTGAACTCATGATGTTACAATGGTGACGGTAAAGTACACCTTACTATCCTTTTGACAATGAAATTTGATGAAAATTTTTCAGTCTGTCAATTTGTTTCTCTGCTTGCCTCAATTTAACTCTAATTTGTTCTCAAGACAATTTTAAGATTAAGCAAAGTATATTAGGATTATTGGGATTATTTTTACTATTATATAAAGATAAAAGCTTAAACAATCGATGATGATTACAATTCCCATCAATTATTAGATTGAAGCAAATGATAATAAGTTAAAGGAAGAGAAAGAAAAAGCTTCTTTACTCTGTAAAATGCGCTATTTTGATTCACTTGACTGGTAATGGAAGGCAACAGAAAAGCAATAGATTTGGATGATTTGATTGGTGATGCTGATGGTGATTGTAAATGGTGAATAAATGAGAAAAAGTGACTTACCGTTAAATTTTTAAGACCCTTAAATATATTGGAATCCAATGCTCGAAGTTGATTGTAAGATAAATCCAAGACTTGTAATGAGGAGAGAAGGTAAAATTCATTGGTTGAAAAGATTGGATTCAATGTATCACCAAGTAAATTGTGAGAAAAATTAATCTCAATCAGAAAGGGTTCGATTCCATCAAGAAACCTTTCGTGAAATCGACGCAAAAGATTGTGCGAAAAATCCAGTTTACGTAATTTAATTCCACTGGCAGTGAATAGCTGAGATTGTAGACTTTGAATTCCTGCATGGCGTTGAGTGTAACTGGACACTCGACGACCATAGGTCGGAAAGGATAGAGAAGAGGCGACTTGGAAGGGACCGAAAAAAGGTACTGAATCACAATTGATATGGGTTGAATTGTTGGGTTCTAGGGTACAATAACAAGGGAGACTTTGAAAACCATATGGATCAGGTAAGTCTCGGCATGGTATTGATTGATGATATTGATAATAATTGGCATTTATTTGCTGTGACTGTTGTGGCTGTGGTTGCTGTTTATATTGCTGTTGTTGTTGTTTGGGTGGTTGCTGTTGAATTTGAGCTGGTAAACTGTAATTTTGATACCTGTGATTGGGATTTAATGACAAGGATGGCGATGGTCGAAGATGATAATTTGGTTGAGCATTGGATGTTGCTGTTGGCAGTCGAGGTTGACAATTCACATGCCTGGTTATTAAACATAAGTAGACAATTGTTAACAGTAAAAATGATATCACATTGAAGTTTCCATTATTGGCATTGGGTTGAAATAGAGCTCGGTTGTGAACACTTTTTTCTTTTCTCGGAGATGGTGTAGAATAAAATAACTTCAACATTAACTGCAATCCTTTAAGGTTTACTTTACTTTTAAAACAATGACTGGACGTGAAAGGTATAAATTGTAACGCACATTGTTGACCGTTAACTGGCGAGTCTCGGTCTATTTGAAAGCTTGATGTTGATGAATTTTTTGACAACTTGTATTTACATGTCATGGTTAGAGAAGAGAAAAATTGATGCTACAATCTAATATAATTCGTTGACAATCCGAAATATGTACAAGATAGTTGTTATATTTCGAAGACTGCCTGAAAATTTTGTACCAAGGGTGAGACCAATGAACAACAATGGGTATTAACCAGAAACGAAGTCATCCGAATTGAATCCAATGCACCAAGAGTTGCTGATATTGATTGAAGAGAAAAGATGATGAAGATGATAGAAAAAACAAATGCTTTGTAAAATTAGCACTAAAAATTAATTTCAATTGAATCAATTGAAAAGTTTGGTTGCTAGCAAAAACAAAACACCGGGAAATTGGGAAAAAGTTTTTCTTTAGGTAACCTGAGATTATGTTGAGTTATAAACTGACGGAGCAAACCGTCAACTGATACAAGTAAAAACACAACTAAACCCGACTTCAAACTTGGTTCTAGTTTGATGATCATCATCAACAAACCCAACGAAAACCGCTTTTTTCCGTCAACAGTCTGTTACTCCCGATTCCATTGCTCTCTCACTCAATAGATGACAGCACAAATCGAATTTTACTTTTTTTACCGTTAGATGGTAGTGTATGACCGGAACTTTCTAGACAGTGAATAGTGATTTGTAAATAGGAATGACAATTTGTATATAAGATGTAATGTAACATTAATTTTCTTCAAATCATTTGTATCAAGTCATTATATAAGTTTTCTGTTTAAAATTGTAACTTTCAAAGTTTTATTGTTTTAAAATCTACCTTTTTAAGTCATCATGAGTGTCATCATTCATTCTTATACCCAGGCTTTATCCAAGGTCATCCTTTCAGCTGTTGATTTGACTAATAAAACTGTGGATTATTATCTTCCTCCTTCCGATGAAGAAATTGAAGAACAAGAATTCAACGATTCTGAGCCAACAACTGGTGATGATGCAGAAACTATTCGAAATGTCATCAAAAAAGTTGGTACTTTGTCGAACAAAATGAGAGTACGAGTTACCAGGGAAGCTTCGTCCAAACTTCAATCATTACAGCAACGAGGTCATGAAACTCTGGATCACATGAAAAATACTTTTGATTTGGTGAAGTACTCTAAAATTTTAGAAGAGGTCGGTCGTCAAAGTCTCTCTACCATGTCCACTCACCCAACTAAAACATTGGCAAAATTGGCGGTTGCTGCTGTCGATTTAGCAGATAAAACTGTTGATTATTATCTTCCTGCATCAGAAGAAGAAATAGCAGAACAAGAGAAACAAGATGAGCAAGAAAATGGCGACTCAATTCCAGACCAAGAACCTGTTGATGTGGAAACTGTTCGAAATATCATAAGAAAAGCTGGTAATTTGTCTAGTAAGGTCCGATTGCGTGTTACCCGACAGGCATCATCCAAACTCCAATCATTACAGAAAAAGGGTTATGATACCTTGGAAATAGTGCGAAGCAATCTTGATCTGATTAAATGCGCTAAAGCTTTCGAAGACACCGTTCGTTCAATCATCTCGCATCTCCCCAATTTCGCCAATCAAACACTGTCCAAAATGGCTCTCTCTGCATTTGATTTTGCTGATAAAACTTTTGAACATTATCTTCCCCATTCAGGAGAAAAGAAAGAAAAAGAAAAGGAAAAAGAAAAAGAAAAAGAAAAAGATTGCTAGACTGATAGTCAATAAGGATCAAATTCCAATATACATTTTTGTTAGCTTTATTTTTTAATCGAAACTTTACAATAAAATTTATTGAAGTGTTTGCATTTATTTGGCTGATTGCCTGAACAAAATTATTTATCAAGTTAAACTTCAAGCTTAAATTTTAATACAATTAAAATCTATTTTTTTACAGGGCATGTATTGAGCATAGATGGTTTCATGAACATATTAGTTTTTGGGTTGGCACAATCGGAACTGAATACTTTTTCGACGGAATCTAATAAATGTAACAGACTAGATTTTAGGTCATCCATTTTAATCATGTTTGCACTCAAATCATTACGTATCTGTTCAACCTGTAAATTATCCAATATCCGTTGAGCTCTAAAAAACAAAATTGAACGGAAACAATAGAATTAGAATGAACTTATGCAAAATACAGCGAAATTATTGAAAAAATTAGTATTTTTTAAAATTCAAATTACAAATGAGGACTTACTTTGGATCTGATGTTAATGAATCAAATAGTTCTTGTAATAAGTTAATTCTATGAATCATGCATACAGTGGATATTAATAGATATGTCAGCAAGATAATTATTGCAATATTGAGAAAAGGTAGTTTCAAATCACTGAAAATGAGAAAAAAATGGTTATTTTGAATTAACAATACAATTAATGGTGATTTCATGAGATCTATGATTATTATTATGACAGCAAAGATTAAACTTGCTTGAATGACATTAAACTAATCTATCAATGATTAGTTAATCTGATTGTTGTGATATTCAAAGGTTAAGAAGGTCATTAAGAAATCTTGTTCAGTCCAGTGGAATTGAGAAAGCAAGGAAATGGATCAATCTTTTACTTTCAAAAATTTTAAACAGAGAGTTAAACAAACATTGACAAATCAAATTAAAGTCTACCTGTCAATGACAACTTAAGTTAACTTAACAAACAAATCCAATCTATACCTTAATCAAATGACTGATTTAAAGGCATTGGTGACATTGAAGAGGAAATATTTAACGTTTTGAAAATAATTTTTTTTTTGAAACGAATATCCAATCAATTTAAAATATTGCATTACATGCAAGTCAAGATGACACAATTGATACATGTGAGAAAGGATCAAAACAAGAGTGATGGAAGTAACTAGTGTTTAAAGATGAAAATATAACTGCAAGTTAGGTAAGGTTGAACAACAAATGGTAGGGAAAAAAATAAACCTTTGCTCACCTTTTGAGTTTCTCTCGAAAAGATTTAATCAATAAAGATAATCGTTTCCAACCATCAAATACCAATGTACGCTTTTTACTATGATTTTCATGGCTATTAACCTTAAATGGTGATTTAATTTTCCGTTGAGCCATTTCTTTCGAGTTACTCATTCTACTGGCGATCCTATCGTTATTCATTTCATCCTCATCTTGGGCATAATCTAGATCACTGGCCGTCTCCGGAGTACTTGTATCACTACAATTTTGAAAACCTGGTCTTGTCCCTTTTGACCGTCTAACCAATTTGTTGGATTTTATTGAAGCTGATTTACCAACTATTTCTAAATCAAGAGGTTTTAAGGTTGCTACTGATAGTCCGCCAGAATCGCTTTTATTGTCAGGTAACAGGGATTTTAGAGCTTCCTCCGTGGTTGGTGTTGATGGACTTGAATTGTCAGTGATGCCTCCTTGGACGGCTCTTAATCGGTCATAAGGAAAGGTGTCCATCTGAAAAGAATCTCGCTTCAGATAATAATTTGATTCACAATAAGTATTCGGTTAATTTGGTTAAGCAGTGGATGGTTAGTAGGGTAAGTTATATGAAAATATTTATCATTACAAGCTGATTTAGAAGAAAAAAGTGATTAAAAACAAAAAACCTATCAATTTAATGACACAACAAAAGCTGCTTCCAATAGAAATCTTCTTCATTCATTTTCAATTATAATCTGTAAATTTAAACGGCTATTGTGATGGATAACAATAGATTGCCTTCTGGTGTTAAATTATTTTCCGAAATATATTTCCCTAAAAGTTAAACGAAAAACAGTAATCAAATGGCGAAGAAACTAATGAATAAGGAAATTTAAGATGAATATCAAGCAAAGTTTCGATGCGGTAAACAAGTCACTTCTAAAGAAATTTATCGCAAAGTAAAATGTACTTTGACGAGATTTTCAATGCCCTTTGATCCATAGTAATTAGCTTTATCAGGTTTGTTAACTTGCTTGATAAAATAGTAAAATTGCTTGTTTAGAAGTATAGATGAGCAATCAAGTCTATACTGAGCCTATTTTAGCAGTCTGGAATGTTTATTACAGCTGCTAACAATGTGATAAACTGGTGGTTTGATAGAGTTTCATCGTCAAAATTGCAATGGTGACCGAGTGTTTAAATATTACTAATGGAATTATCAAAGAAATTCATGAATTGAAAATATGAAACTAAAAGATGTAATTAAGATGATTGGAAACTTGAAAGTTACAAGGCTGACTAGAATCGATTTAAATCTTGCAGAGAATTGTTTACAGACTTTAAGCCATGACTAACACAAAACTGAAAAACTGGAGAAATAAATGGAGTAACTAACTGGATTCATTACTGGATAAAAAAAGGAAACTAAGTCTGAATTGGAATTTTAAAGCAGGTTTTTGCATGGAGGATACAAATGTTATCTTCAATTACCGATATAGTATTTTTCCAAACTTCAACCATCAGTCGATAGGTTGTTTCTCGAGATAAAAGCGACCCAAATACGTATTTTCCTTCATGAGTCTCAATTCCAACAGCATTTGGAATAATAATGGCTGTTTTCTCCTTAGTAATATCGAGAACATCACAAACTGGAATCAAAATTTTAGTCTTGTAGAGTCCCAGAATGTTTGAATAGAATGCAAAATAGTTTTCGGTGATATAAAGATGGCCTTGAAGAAGTATGTCTGCTTGAAGAGCACAAGAATAATAATCAATCAAATTTTCTTGAGGATCAACTTGAGGGAATCTCCGGTGAAAAGTAACATTGTTGTTGCCTGAAAATTGAAACTTGGTCTTTTCTTCACCAATCGAGGACAGTTCAACTGAACTATAGTTTGTCAAATCAGGTTCCGATGGTACAACAATAGTTTCAACACCAGCGAACATTTCTGGTTCCAAAACACCAATTGTCGGTCCTTCGTCTACAGATTTTGAATTTTCAGTCTCTTCCATGGTTGTCTTTGTCTCAAATCGCTTCAGTTCAACTTGAAAATTATTCAAAAACCGTTGATCTCTATTTGCATTGAATAAAATAAGATTGATTACAAAATAAGCCTTGTATAAATAGAGAATCAGCTAAAACTCAACTTTCAGTGAGGATTGAAACTTACTTTGGATCTGACGTTAATGATATGAAGCGATCTTGCTTAAAGTTAATTCTGTGAATCATGCAAAACAATTGGTGTTACCAGAAACGCCAACAAGATAATAATTGTGATATGGAGAAGAGGAGGATTTAGATCACTGGAAACAAGAATAAAAATAGATTAAATTGGTTACAAAATAAATTGCATCTAATTTAAGAAAATAACAAATTTTCATTTCCCATTAGAAAAGATTGTATTTACATTTACGTTATGTGGCTCCATCTTAAATTATCAGTTTGAGCCAGATAGCTGAACTCATTTTAAAACAAAAATCTGTAAATGTACAATTCTGATGGTTTATCCATTCACCTATTAACCAAACAGACGTACAACCAATTGACTCCAATAGATAAAAAAGGCTATATCTTAAATCATATAATTTATTATAAAATTCACCATGACAGGTTCACTTGCATCAGTTCAATTGCCAAGCAAATTACTCAATACCAAATGCACTTGAATTAAAGGCAAGACGGGACGGAAGATCATGAGCTAACTATACAATTAGCAAAATTTTTAATTAAAAAATGAAAATGCTAAAACAAATGATTAGAAAATATGTTTGATTTGACAGACAATTTTTGATTTCACATCACATAAACAATAATATTTACATTTGACTTTAAACTCTAATGTGGCTCCATCTCAAAGTATCATTAAGAGTAAATTATTTCGCACTATTTCTTCACTTTTCAAAACAAAGCATTACAATATTACACTTAAACAATTTACCGATAAATTGGATGTAATTAAAATGCATCTGCTTAACCTAATTACTCTAAAAATAACCAGTAAATGTTTTTTTAACTGTGAATAGCAAGAATGTAACGAGAAACCCGACATTTAACTTGAAACTCTACACTTGAAATTGAAATCTCGACAAATTTGTATTTAACTGATGTATCTAATTAACATTGCGTTGGCGTTTCCAGTGTAAAATGATTTTCCATGGTAAAGGTAAGTACTTGATTAAAGACTGAACAATGGAGAAGTAAATTGATACAGAAATAAAAGCTAGATAAAGCTTATCATCTGAGAGAAAAGCCAGTTTGTTTGTTTCATTGCAAGTATAACAAGTTTATCAAGTTCATCTATTGAGATGGGAAAGTGAGAAAGTTAATTGTAAACAATTTTTACAAATTTCAATGTTCACCTCATGATTAAAGGGTTACAAGGAAAGGTCAATGTTTGGTAACTTGTTGATCCACTATTAATTAATCCCCTTACAAAATGGCAATTATTTCAACCCTTAAACTTGCCGTTAACTCATTTTATTCAATGTGTATTCAGCCGTTGGATTAACATCATCATTTTGACGCTTCTCAATTTCAATTCTCATTCTTTTTCTCTCTCTTCCAGCCAATTATCATCATCATCTTCATACTCATTATCATTCTCATTATCATCATCTTTTCTTCCACAATGTTACATAAAACTTGTTTCAAGTAAAGTTTCAGGAAAATCCAAAACTCACTCACGGAATTCATCCAGGACTAACCCCTTTTCCTCTCTGCTTCTTTACCTTTTCTTCCTCTTCCTATTTTCCACCTTTTCTTCTCCTTCTTTGCTCTCTCTTTAGCCCTGAATCTATGAATGATAAACTCCCGCCAAGGCATATAAAAGGGCGATGATGAGACCAGAAGAGATCATTAGTTTTCTCAAAGTTGAACCTTGAAACTCATCTTGAAATCTCAACCTTTGCAAACCCACCGTCAACATTAAAACCTTCAAAATGTTCGCCAAGTCAATTGTTCTTTTCATCTTTGCCTTCATCACACTCGTCTCAGCCTACCCATACCCATACCAAAGAGGTGGTTATGGTTCAGGATTCGGTGCTGGTTTCGGTAGTGGTAAGTTTCGATCTAAATTTTCTAAACGCTCTTGGATTTTCCATTTTTCGTTTTTTTCCATTTTCTCAACTTTTCTTGTCTTATCGTACAATCAGGATTCGGTGGCCCAGGTTTTGGTGCTGGATACGGTGCTGGCTTTGGTGCTGGCCAAGGTTATGGACCCAATGGAGCTGGCTATGGAAGTGGCTTCGGTGCTGGATCAGGATACGGTGGACCAGGCTATGGAGGTGGATCAGGTTTCGGTGCAGGTTCTGGCTCCGGTTACGGCGGTTACTAAATGCAGTAAAACCTCGCAAAGTTTGTATGGAATTTAGTAAAGCCATCTTTGATTCTCCATGCTTTTACAATGCAAAAAGAGTTGCATAAACAGCCTCGCTTGACAGCGAGATCGCTCACGACCTTTGCGAGGTTTTACAGTACTTAACTCGACATTGATTCTTCAACTTCATTGATTCATTTCATTCTTTTTTCTCTCTCTCTCTTTTCTTTCTTTTTCATCTTTTCCCTTTCAAATTATGTCAACCTTATATTGACGAAATGAAAAGCTATTCAAAATTGAAATAAAAATCATTAATTTATTTACAAAAAAAACAATTATCATTTTCATTGACGTTGAACAAAGAAACGTTATTTTTATACAAAAATTGCTTCAATGATGAAAATAAGTCAACATTTTATTTGCAATAACAATCAAATTTGAGTTTAAATAACAATAATATTAACAAATTTAGTTTCATACTTGATCAATTGAAACGTAATTTACAGAAGAAGAAGATAAAGCAAAAAAAAGTTTCGATTATCAAACTTGAAATGCTGTTATTTACAACATGAAACAGCGCAATGCAATTAATTGTTCAAATAAAAGGTTTGGTAAAACAAGATTTACAATATTTTCAGTGTAAGAAATAATTAAACCTTTTTCACTTTATATTTTGACAAGAATCTCACTTGACTTTGGCAAAAGTATTAATCAAGAGAAACACGCGTTTTCTCGTTAAATTGAAAACAATTTTACAATAAATTATCAACAATAATAAGTTGCTTTGGAAAAAAAGATGAGAAAAAATGGAAGAAAAAAAGCAACAAGAAGAAAAGCACTCTTGATGGATTTACATGGAAAGGTTGGTTTGGCACTTTTTCCCTTCACTTTTAGCACGGAAGCGCAGGTGTTGTTCATTCCTTGAAAATAAAGGTTGAATATTCACAGGTTAATTGTGATCATGTTAATGGTGATGTTAACCTTATTTCAACCCTAAAAGTTGTTCTTGTTATAATACAATAACCTTACTCTGGTCAATAAGGATTTTACTCTTGATAAATGATATCTCATTAACAATGGAAGTTATACAAAAAAAATGAATCTTCTTTTCATCATAAATTCGATTTTTTCATGGATTAAGCGTTCAGCCTTTTCCTAAATAATGGTCAAGGTTCAACAGTAAAACGTTTGTCCAAAAAGTCTATTGGAACGGACAAACGGAGTAAAAAAGTGACTGACAAGGAAGAAGACAATTAAACTTAATGATATCTCAACTGGAATCACAATTGAAAATGTCACTTCTTTAGTTTCCCGATTATGATGAAAGTTAGGCTTGATAATGGCATTAAAGTTGATTTTCATGACTATTTGTTGGAATGGAAATTCAGTTTAATTTCCATTTGGAATGAATAGGCTTTTGATAAGGTAAGAGAGTTGAGAATTTGAAATTTAAAGATTTCCATGGAAAAGTTTGTCTGGTTTCGTCTCTTTCGGCTCTCATTTGTCTACACACTTTTGGAACCATGAGAATGAGAAATGAGACTTTTTTTCTGGCGCTGGAGCCATTAGCATAGGCATTTGATTTTTATGTGTGATATGAATCTAATAGAGAAGAAGAAAAAGATTGACAATTTTTTTCCTTCCAAGTTTCAGTTTAAATACTCACTGTGCATGGAGGTTGAATCCATGGTTCACCATCAATTTGCATCGGAAACCTTTTTCGAGTTCTAAGATGTAAGAAAAAAAAACAAAACATTCAGTTAACAAGCTGGAAATAAATGATCAGGAAAAGTATTGCCTTTGCGATTCTTCTTCAATCTTCTCAAAGTGTTGCTGGTGATGATGTTAATTGCACATTAAACAAGAATAGTTACTCTTGAATGGTCAAACTAAAGATAATTGCTGTTATTAAGATGATAATTTTCATATCAAACCAGATTGCTTCAAGACAATTTAAACTGTAATTTGAGTTTTTGTTTTCTTCTCAATCAACCTTTCAAACTCCAATTTGATATCCGAAAGTAAACACAATTTGTCAATCAATTTGTCGAACAAGAAAAAAAATTGAAAATCAAAATGTTAATCAAAAGTGAACAGAGAAATTATTTTAAACAAAAAACCTTCTCATTAATCGTTGAAATATCTTCAATCAACATTCATCTAAAAGTGCATCTATTCGACTCCAGAAACTAAATCATTTGAAAGATTGATTAAAATCTAAAGCAATCTCTTCATTTAGATAAAAGTGCAACATTGAGAAAAGTAAACTATGCTTGGCCAGTCTTGACCTTTCCGCTATTTTGTCCCATTTTCCTCTTCAAATTGCAAAGTCAATATTGAACAATAATTGGCGTTAAATTGAAAATGTTGCAAAATTGATTGTTAACTTTCAATGGAAACAATGGTAAATCCAAACTGCTTTTGTTTGCTTGTTTTTCCCTTATTTTGACACAGTTGATGATTCAATGAAAAAACGAGTCAATTTCATCACTATTTTTATCACCAAATGAATCTTGAACACGCAATAATCTAATTGACTAGTAATTAACTGATATTGAAAAGTATTGATTCAAGTCTATTGATAGAAAGTAAACTTGATCAATTCATTTCTCTTCAACTAATCAAATCATTTCAAACTGAAATTTTGTTCAATATTGAGATTTACCTTTATCTGAGTTTCTCAGGAAATTATTAAAATTTGCAAATTAAATGTCATTCAATCTGAAGTCTTTGTTTTGAAATTTTGTTATTAGGCAAGTTTAATGATTTTATTTACAATTCAACTTTTCTGTTTCATCAATGATTAAGTAAAGATAATTACTTGATTACAATGCAAATAAAATGAAGGTTTCAAAGGGTTATTGGCATTGAAGTTAAATGAACGTATAATTGTGCGCAAAGAGCAATTAAAGTCCGTTAGATTCGCTTCAAATTTCCTCAATTGTTGAGCAGCAAAGGCGAGTGCAGAATGAAGGCTTTCAAAATAATGTTAATAATAGATTCTCACTCTTGAATACTGATGAGGCACTTGCTTATAATTTTGGTCTCAACACACATAATTACATGATACTTTTGTGGTGCATAAACTATCCAATCAACCTTTAAATTGGCAGCTAATTTTTGGAGAAAAATGATTGACTAATTGATTCTAATTATGTTAAATTATCTCTCAACTTAACCTTTTCGCATCTCATCTGTTTCCCTCAACATTAAAGTGTTTCTTTGTAAAGGCAAATGTTAAGAGTTTAGTTGTTTCAACTTGAACTTATTTTTGATGTTATTTGAAAGTCAACTTGCATAACTGATGGCACAGTTTGCAATTTTGTTTCAATCTGTATTGAAACTCAATGAATATTGTGTGATATAAAATGATTTTCCATGGTAAAGGTAAGTACTTGATTAAAGACTGAACAATGGAGAAGTAAATTGATACAGAAATAAAAGCTAGATAAAGCTTATCATCTGAGAGAAAAGCCAGTTTGTTTGTTTCATTGCAAGTATAACAAGTTTATCAAGTTCATCTATTGAGATGGGAAAGTGAGAAAGTTAATTGTAAACAATTTTTACAAATTTCAATGTTCACCTCATGATTAAAGGGTTACAAGGAAAGGTCAATGTTTGTTAGCTTTTTGATTCCCTTTCAATCGATTCTTAATTTGATTGCAGAATTAATTGATTGAATAATGATTTCAGACTGAGGTGAAGATTGATCTTTAATGATTAATCAAGAGATTAGGCTAATAGGTGTTTCCGTGAATTATCCTTACTTTTGAATTCTTATCGAACATTGATGAAGCGATGAATGTTCTTCAGGTCAACGAGTCGAAAAATGTGTAAAATTCGTGGATCATTCTCTTGCAGAGTTCAGTTAAGTTCAGTAAATGGAAAAACTGTTGTATTCCAAGCAGCATTTCAAGCTAATAACAAGATGAAAAGCTCAAAGCAAACGGTTTATTTTAACTGTGAAACCAGTAAACCCAAAATGTTTATAATGATTAGTTGAATTAGTTGATTTACGCTATATTCAGTTGTTTTTATTTTAGTCATGATTCCCAAATCCTCAGTTTTTAATGGTAAGTTTATTTGGGTTTTTTGGTCATTAATTAACTTATTGTTTTTCATCATTTAAAAGCTATTTTAAGTTGATCGAAATGACAGAAAATTCCAAGATCGATTCAGACCACTTTTGAGATTTCATTATTTATTGAGAATGCAAATGTTCTTTTATTTCCTAGTCAAGAGCAGTTTAAGCATTTATTCATTGTGAAAATGAGTTTAAAATATGCAAAAAGCCATGAAGAATCACTTTTTAATGCTTCTTTAATCATGAACAGATAACTACAGAATAACCTGTAATTTGTAGAAAAGATAGAGAACAAGAAATAAAATTATAAGGTAAGAAGTTCTGGCTAATTGGGTGCAACGTGTTATTAGTTTATCCAATTCAAGATCGTTGCAATTGAACAATGGTTCTTTGCCATTCGCTCATCTCTCAGTATTAGCTTTCATCTTCAAGCTTTGATCGGACAATTTTACTAAGAAACTAACTTTCACCTTAATTTCAAGGGTTGTTCAATAACTCAAAGATATTGATCAAATTGCAATGAAACATTGAAATCGTTGATCATCAATCATCTTCTAAGCATCCAACAAAATGTAATTGAAATCAAGTTGAACTTGCTTCAAGTAATTATGCAAATAATTATCAGTTTCTGACACATGATATTGAGTGAAACCTATGAACCTGAAAACGTGTCCATTAACTTTTAACTCAATCCTTGGAAAGCTTTCCACTTTTGGAATAAAATTTTCACTCAAAGGTTTGAAGCATGTAATTCATGCCATTAATGTATACATTGACTATTTGATTGGATTATTAAAGGAAAAGCAAATTTGTATTAACATTTAGTAAACTTGAAAAGATGATTTTTTAGATTCAAAAAGATCGAATAGAGAACTGAATCAAGACTCGGAGACAATTTCACTTGAACTTGATTCGGTGATGATAAAAGGGTAATTAAACGTTGTGCTGTCAACTCTGTGCAAGGGAACAAGAAGAAAGTCGAAAGAAGTTGATTCATGATTCGTGAATTGAAAGACACTGTCAAACACAGATTGAGCATGAAGAGTGAAAAGAATGATGAAATTACATTCAATTGATGTTTTTATCCGATTAATGGTTCAACTGGTTTTCAATCAAAAATTGTGTCTCCATGTGTCCATCATGCTTGAGCTTAGTTTACAGGAAAGTTACGATTAAAGTTATTCTTAGGAACATTATTCAATGAGAAATCGCGATAATCCTCTTTTCAATATTATCCTTGCACATTAATGCTAATAGCTATTATTAATCACAAGCAACAGAAGGTCAACAGAAAGTGCTGATCGGTTGATCAAAAAGTTGCTCATTAAGGAATGTCCACTTCGAATATAAATGCAAACTTGATTGCAGTTTAAATTGCAAAATGCTATCGATCGCCGAATGAACAATGAAAGAGAAGAAAATTGTGATAAATTCTTCTTTTTTTCGTCAAATGATTCTGTTTGGTAATGATGATGACCATTGGATTGGCTTGACAATCAATTGAATATCAAATGTCAATGTTGCAATTAGAAGAGTTTGGTTGCTCGAATAGAGACCAACTTTGATTAAGATGAAGATTGAATGGAAGCTGAATGTAAGATTAAATTGCTTACCTTATTACTACAGATGAACATTGAGCCAATCTACGACCAGAAGCTCTTAATCCAGCCTTAACTTGACCAACATGCATACAGTTTTCAAGGCCAATTACTTCAATCATTTTATCACCAATATCTTGTATTGCAGTGGACAAGTCAGTCGTTGAAAAAGAGTTGCTCGAATTTTCACGTTCCTTTCGACGCTTTTTCTTCGCCTTTTTACGAATTTTACTTCGATTTCGTTGAGACAAATTGTCGCCCCAAAGGTTGGACCCTCCATAGATACTTGGAATGTTGAGGACGGCAATACCTTGGAGTGAAGGTCCATTACGAAGATCGAGGGAAATACCATCGCACTGAAGTCACGAAGAACGTATGAAAAGACATGATTAGACATAAGTTTGCAAATGGTTGAGAAAATTGCAAAACATAGAATTTCGATCGAATATTTTGTTATTTAAAACTAGAAAATCATGAATCGAATTCTGAAAAAAACAAAAATTCTCACTAAGCGATGAGCGATAAAAAAATCTAGAATCGATTTCCGATTAAACTGTTCTGTAAAAAACTGTGTAAAACAAAACAATATTTTTTTCTAACGATAGAAGATTCCATGAAATTTCGAGTTTCACTGTTCTTTCATCGTTTCGATTCGTAAATGAACTTGCGCTTTTCAACTAAAATTTCGAAATTCATGGTTTTTTCAGTTTTGGTTTGAAGTTTAGCTTTTTTCCCAAAATTGGAAATTTGAGTTTTTCGTTTGTCGATAAAACTCTTTTGGCCTTCATCACTCACCATAACGTCTACATCTTCGTGAAGATTTTTACAGGTCGCACAGAATGTTTCCGAAGTCGCAAACTCAAAGTACCACATTTTATTCTTCATGCGACTGTTGAACTTTTCAGGGTGTTTTTCACGCTCTAAATGAAATTTAATTGCAATCGAAGCATCCTGCAGATGGAAAAGAATGGCAAAATGATTGAAAGTGAAGAAAAAATTGTGGTAAAAATGCTAAGATAATTGACAATTTCATTATTCATCATTTAACAATTGATGTGTGTTCGTTTGAAACGCATTTATCATGCAGTTTTGAAAGATGATCAATTTTGTTTTTTCACTCTTCTTTTGAAAATAATGATTAAAGATCAAATTATTGGATTGAAAGTAAACTTTTGCTTTTCATTCAATCTGTGTATTCGCATGCAATAACTTCATCAAGATTGGATTAAGTTTATCAACTGGTTTTCATCTATTCATCAAATCTCAATAAGTTGTGAAATGAAAATTGATGAATACTTTCATTGTATTCATTATCATCGGACAATATCGGTTTTCAAGTTGAAATGATTGATGATTCCGCTGATTGGATGCAAATTGGAAAAGAAAACAAAATATTGAATAATTAATCAATTGCGTTAAATCAAGTTAAACTGGTGCAAATTGAATTGACCAACTTTCACTGAGATTCAGATGATGAACCAGATGATGAGACAATGATAGCATTAAGAGGGAAGAGAAGAGAGAAAATGGAATGAGAAATTGAATCATGATGATGGAAAGATAAAGAGCAATGAAACACCGATAAGATTGTATAGGAAATTGCAAGGACAAAATAGAAGGGACAAAATGAAGAAAAAATAGAGTTGGTCAGAGTTGACCTGAAATTCGAAGAGAAATGAAAAGAAAAGAAACCTTTCAAGACACGTAAATAGTTCGTGACTAGAACAAATTGCTGACTTTCCATGATCATTATGAATGCTGAATAGGGAGCGAGAGAAGCTGAAAGTTTGAATCATTTGCAATTTCAGATCAATAAGAAGAGAGGCAGAAAGATTTCATGGTGATTGATGTTGGGCGCAGTTCATGTTATTGAAAATTATGCAAAGAATAAAGTTGAATATTCAAAGATCAGATATTTTCGTTTTGAGCTGAAATCATTGACAGAAACTGCAATATAGTCGTTAAACAACCTTTCAAATGGCTTAAAATTGCAGATAAAAGCAGATGAAAGATGATGGAGAAGCTAGAAGTAACTCTTTGATAACATTTAGATAACTATGCGTTTGTGTTCGAAATGATGCACATATTCTTGTTCGAATGTATATGTTTGAAACTAATTAACTTCCAAGTCCCAGTTCACGATGTGACCAAGTTGAAGGAATTAGTTTCAATTGTTATGTTTATGATGAGAAATAACTAGAAAACTTGCAATAATTATTTCAAAGACTTGAGGCGATTGCTTGAGTTGATCTTCCGTAAGTGCTTTTTTGATCAACTCATAAATATGAACATAAACTCTTCGTTTCTGGTGAAGCAATAAATTGATAAAATTTTAACTATAAACAAGTATTAGTCTAGAACAGAATCAAAATTTCGCCTGAACTTTTGACGAATATAATACATGTATTAGCGAAATAAATAGCTTGAAGAGAGTCTGGCCATGCATTTAAAATGTGAATAAAGCAACAAAAAGCACATTTTATGTTATAAAATTTCTTTGTTTGGACTTTTCGTCCTCAACTTTCATTTTGTTCTTTGACTCGTTCTTATTTCTGGTTCTCATCTGTATCATTTGTCTTCAATCTTCAAAATGCTTACAAAATGAACACCGAAACGTGCAATTTTCGTAATTCGTTCTCGGGAACCGAAGCAATCTGCTATCTTTCAAAGCACATACTTTTAGCCTTGTTCAGTCTTTTTGTGTCGTCATAAGTTAAGACCTCGATAGTGAACAGTAATCACGGTTATACTTTAATTTTTATTTAAACTTGTGTCTCAACTCTGAGCAAATTGCTTTCAATCAACCCTGCAATGAGTTAAGTCATAATAAAACCAATCACAAAGTTTTAAAATTGTTCAATGTCTTGCTACAGTTATTCAGTCCATTAAAGTGAACAAAATTTTGAAACCTATTTTTGCCTAATTTTAATATTAAATCGTTGACAGTTGAATGAGAAAACAAGATTTTGATTGAGATGGTGATTCACATCTCATATGCTGCCTTTATTTACTAACTTGATAGATTCTCCATGAAATGTATCAGTATTATTATTTTGTTTACCCTCAAGAGTCATCAATTATAATTGCTTTTCAAGTTAAACGTTGATCATTCAACTTGTCAAAAGGGCCATAATTGATGGTTTATCCGCAGAATTAGACAATTTACATTCGATTCTTTGCAGGAGAAGATAATTTATTCAAGTTGATTCTTTCTGTGTCACCAGAATTTAGTGTCACAAAATATTATCATTTTTATCGTTGGAGTTGTTCAATTTTGGCCCATCAAATGAAACCAGGCTATTTGACCATTAATCAGGGAAAAGCAATAGAAACATTTTGTTCAGCAAATGTGCGAACTTTTCCAATGAAATGAAAAACGATAAAATACAGTTATTGGCACTTGATTCACGATTATAAAATGAACAAAAATAAAATCACAAAAACTAAACAATAAATCACCATTTTATTGTTTCCCTGCATTTCCAAATAAAGGAAAAAGAGAAACAGAAAAAAGTGCATTTTTCATGGGGAAACACAAACAATAAAACAAAATTAATCAATAAAAATTTGTATTTCATAAGAAAAATATCATTCCATTGAGTTTCTAAAAAATCTCGACAAATTTACTCGATTCATCATACATTATAATCTCACTAATTAAATCGGAAACAAGCAGAGACATTTGATGTGAACAATCTACAGCAAAAATTGTGGATCTTTGATATCGATGAAATATCCAATCATTGAAGAAAGGATTGACCAAATGAACACGAAAAGGTTGAACGTGAACTTTCTGATCACAATAATCTGATTTACTTTCAACCCACCTTTGTGTTATGCGAGTGACTTTTCAAAATCTGTTGCAAGTTTCAATGAGAAAATCACATTTTTCTTATTCAAATCCACTCGACTTGTTTTGCCTGCAAAACTTGAAACCAATAAACTTGCACTTGTTAGACGAAGAGTCAACATTAAATTGAATTAAACTTGCAACAGAAGAGATTTGCTAACGATATTGTCAATTATCCTAAAAGGGTTTATCCTTTGACCTTTAATTGCTAATTCAGCCAATGATGGCTACTCACCACTCCAATGGAAAAATAATTGTTGAATATGTTACATGGAATTGGATCGCCTTTTTCTGTTTCCGTTCCACAAGTGGAAATGTCGATCTTCCAACGATCCAGCATCACAGTCGACGAGTGTTCCACCTTTTTGAGTATCTTGTTAAGACTTTCATTATCATAACCTGGACCCCAACGAAGGCAACGTGCAAGATCATTTCCAGTTCCCAAGGGAAGTATTGCCATTGGTGGATTAGAGTTCAAGCTCATTTTATCTGATGATAAATAATTGAAGGAATGAAAAATTAATACTCGGATGAAGCATGAGAAACAATCAATTTTCAGAAGACACAAACATAAAGATAATCTACACTCCCTGATATCAATGGAATGATAAATAAAAATTGTTCTCAACATAATGATAAATGAATGGCAAGGCGTTCCTCTTTGCCTGTTATTAACCAGAAGAATGATGATAATACCTATGGAATCAAGGATCCAGCCAACTGTGCCATCACCGCCACAACACAGAACCCTGAAGTTGGGAATATCTTTATAGAATTGCAGAGCTTGGGCAGGACCACCTTTGGCAATGTTACAAACTTGTCTTGGGTTTAAAAGATATTGAAATTTACGAAAAATTCTGGCACAAAAGAGACAATTAAATGAAAATTAGTGAACATCCAACAATCATTTTTTGTTGCTTTTCAGAGTCGACAAGCAATGGAATGAAACATTTTCTCAAATAGATTTTGCATTTCAATCATGGATTCCAACACAATCGAAAGAAAGAATTGCTTCTTAAAGTTCTAAATTCATTTCTATGAATAGTTAATAACTTAATTCATTGCATTTAAATCAGTTTGAGTTGCAATGACTTTCAAATTCAGTAATTTTTGAATATTAACTTCCGAGTCAAGTGCAGGTATTAAGTATAAATTAGGACTTTTAAGATGAATTAATTTTGTTAACAATTGAAAGTTATTCCTCGATTAGCCTTGTCTGAGTTACAGCGAAATGAACTTTTAGTGAAGTTGAATCTTAGAAGTGAATTGCACAAGATTGTAACATGATGATGTTGCAAGTTGAACGAACTCGAGAAAAATTTCTAATTCCTTTTGTTCACTTAATTGTTCCAATGAAAACTGATTTCTCTGTAAATTGATATTGTCTATTCAATGCATTTAAAGTTTGTTACAAGAACTCGAGAGTCTTGAAAAAGCGCTTTAATTGTTCAGTTTCGCAATGATCAAAATTCGAGACTTTGGATTGCTTAAGCTTGGCCCAAGATTGAACCCTCGTCGGTGGAATAGAGCATTGTTTAAACTCGGAAAGTTTACCTTTACTTGATATAAAGTATTCTAATACTGTTCCTCGAAACTTGAGAAATGCAATTAATGCACTAATTAAAGTTTTTTGACATAAATAATAGAGTTTACAATTTACCTCATTCCCTGTCTGCCACCACTTTTGGGATTAACCAGAATAAGAAGTGGATGAGTTCCAGGCAAAGGAGTTATTTGAAATGAAATTGGACTGATCTGTTGAAGGAAAAGCGAAAACATTGAATAATCAAATTCAACGATGAAAAAGTAGAAAAAATCGAATTGAAAAGAGTTTTGAAAATTATTTAACACTCGAGTTGCTACTTTTGCCATTTGAAATGCTTTTGCTTCAAATAAAATGATCAACTTTTCGATCTGCTTATTCATTAATACATTTGAAAAGATATTATATAAAAATGTAAAGCTATTTACTCGATTATTAATGATTGATTGAAAATGAAGCCAATTGAGAATGAATTCAAAAAGAGATTAATTATTTGATTAAGTTACCACTAACAAGGCAAAGATACTCTTGTTGATTAAATAATTAATTGATTTGCCATGTTGATCAGTCGTTATCACCATTACCATTACATGATTGACGAAATTTCGTCAACTATTAGTTTCCAAAGTCAACATTGATAACTAATAAAATTGTCTGATCTTGGAAAGTTGATGATGAAAAGGAAAAGGTAATCTAGACTTTATGATAGCATTCATGTTGGATGTGGTCAAGTGAATCATTTATTGCCTTTCAATCGCAGTGAACAAGAGCAAAGAACAAGCTGAAAAAGAAGGCAAAAGTTCAGTTCAGATTTAATCAGTCAGCTTACTTGACCTGAAAATTTCATCTCCTTTCAAAATCTTTTCGTAAAATGCATTTATTCTCACTGTTTGTTTGCCTGATTTTTTCTTCTCTTTCAAGTTCGCATGCGAAATGGATAAGCACAAGAGCTACAAAAGGGTTGACAATAAGGCGCAGATAACAGGCAAGTTGTCAAGTGAATAAGTTTGACAAGTTTTTGTTGCTTTCATTTGATTCTTGGTTTTGAAACGGAAAAGGCAATGTTACGCAAAAAGGGAATCAAGAGACAGACTTGGATAACCCATTGATAACGTTTTACTGATTCCTTTTTTTCGTTATCCACTGATTTCCAAACTTGTTCAATTTTCCTGATTTTCGTTGTTCGTTTCCATTTTTTTGACTCTTTTTTCTTCTTTGTAAATCTCTGTCATTCTTGTTATTCACTGAACCAAATTTAACCTACTTTGAGTTATTCATCTTCACCAATGCAACACATTTTACCATTTAATTTCATTTCTTCCTTTCAACTATTTCCTTTGTTTTCTTCTGCGAATCTTCCTTTTCTTCATTTTCATCTTCACCTTCCCTTTTTGCTCAACTTCAAGTCAACAAGCATTCGCAATACATTCATGTATTACCATTGCCATGATGAATGGTGCACTTCAAATTCAGCTTGCGTTTATGAGCATCAAAAAAGGCAAAGGAAAAGAAACTCGACTCTGCAAATGATGATGATGATAACTTTGCAGAGCAATAAATTGATAAAGCAGATTGAAATGGAAGATGAAAGGCAGATACTTACAGAAGATGATTTGGAATCTGAATCATTTCGGGACAATGATTTCTTTTGATTTCTCTCACTATTTAAACTCTTCTGCCGCTCCTATTGACATGAATTTCAGGAGGAAAAAAACAGGGAAAAGTGATTAATGAATGCATTAGAATAAAAAGTGTTCACAAATTATCAGCACAATCAATGCAGGCTGCATTTCAAGCCATTTAAAACTGCGCTTTTGCAAAATTATAAACACTTATTGCATGTCAGTTTCATCTTCAAATATTAGCATAGTTTATAATATTAATAGCAATAAATATAGTTGATGCTGATTCGGTGACACACGAGATGAACCGTCCAAGTGTGGGACATTTGGCTGCTCGATTTGTTTGTATAAGTAAATATGTATTTGTATCATATTCTTGCAGAGGCAGTCACGATGACATTTTACATTCGGTTATCGAATCTTTAATTGATTTTCACGAGCAATTCTGGCGAATTGAATCATCTTATTTTGCACATTCCAGCACTCAAGTGAAATTGTTGGTTAAAATATCAAATAGCAACCAGAATCGATCTAAAGTTGTTTAAGTTCAATCAATTATTCTGGTCAACTTCTTGACTATAAAATGTATTCTTGATTTTTTCGATAAGTTATTAAAAGATGATGAATTAATCAAAATGCATTACTCTTGCGAGAAAAGTTTCTTTTTTTGTTTCGAAAAATTTTGAGACCAGAATTGATGGTCACTCATTAATTAGATTCTCGTTTGCAACTATTTTCTCCCGTTTTTTACCCTTTTCGTTGATAATCATGCAATTGATCAACTGATCCCTTACACTGAAAACAATGCAACATTTTGACATTTTGCTCCCATTTTCCTTTTGCTTCCTCATTTATCAACTCTTTTCCTCTCTTAATCTTCATCATTATCATCATTAAGATCTGAAAGATTTTCCCTTTTTCTCTCTTCATCATGAAACAAAAAACATTTACTGATAGCAATGAACCAACGAGTCACCAGCAAAAGAAAATCCAGAAACAGAAAAAGACTCATCATGATTATCCACTGTTTCATGTAAAAATTGAAAAGACAAGTTTGCAGACCTAATTATTCAAGTTTCAGGATGAATCAATAAAGCAGGGAAACACTAAAGGTTTACACATGAGAATTCGAGTTTGCATTGGACATTCATTTCTCCATGATTACATCCAAACCTTTTCCACTTTACAAATGGTCCAGAGAAGTGGAAAACTATCATGAAATTGACGAAATAATAAAGAAAAGATAATGTTCTAAATGCTACAACAGAGTCAAATTTCCATCATAATTAATCTCACTGTAATGAGCCAAACTCATCCATGTAAAAGCCTCATCAGATGGAGAAATCGAACCATTTCATGATAATATTTCTATATTGAGAGTTAAAAAAGGAAAATTGTTATTCTTTAACCATTCAAAGAATATAACAATAAAAGATTCAATTTCAACCTCAATATTGACTTACTATTCAAGTTCTGGAACTTTACCATTTCGCATTCAGATTTACATTCAAAATGAATAAAGTTATCACATTCACAGGGAATGTTCACTCCCAGTGTGGAGTGAGTGTCGAACTTTTTGAAAGGGAAAAGTTCTAAACAAAGCTCAATTTAATATAAATTGAGATTCAGATGAATGCGATTGAGAAGGAGATCTGATAATCGGAAGTTTTTTCTGTTAATATTTGTTTAAAACTATTTTTAACTGCTATTATTTACTCTATCATTTAATGTTCAATCAATAAAGCAACATTTAAAGAAACTTTTGACATTTCTTTTTTTCTTCGTTTAATATCGTCAAAGCAAATTGTAATGAAAATTAAAAGTTCAATTTAAAAATGAATAAATCAATTGTTCGCTTTTATTTGAATAGACTCTTTGCTGTGAGAATGGAAAGTAAATGAAGAAAAGGAAAAGGCAAATGAAACATTTTTAAATGCTAAGGTAAATCAAATGGTAATTTGATGATCAACTTTGGAATTAAATTTTATTCCAATTGACAATCATTTAATTGAAACAAATTGTTCTGCCAAAGCTTAATCATAGCTCAGTGGCATAGACTTTGCATGCAAATTAAATGTTTCATTTTATGTCATTTCATTTGAACCAGATAATTTTACAATCTTTTTTCACATTCAAATAGCAAATGAGAAAAGTTATCAGGTCAATCGAGTTTATTACTGTGATTCAAGTCAACTGCATACAAATGCTGTAACATTGGCAAACAATATTAGCAAAGCTCAACATTTCAATGCATTTTATGTTCACTTATTTACAGTCAATCATTTAACTGGTCAACATATCGAGTGATGACAAGCAATATCAATGGTCAACAGTGGAAGCAAATTAAAAAAATAAAGTTTTTGCATTCTTGTAATGGCAAACCGGTAGAAACTCGATACCTTCAATAAAGTCAAATTTGGTCATTTTAGGTATTTTGTTGTTTAATAAAGCTTTCTGGTTCAAATCAAGATTCACTCTTTAATAGACTGTTGGACGACTTTTCATGTTACATCACACAGTAAGGAATGAAACATTGACTGGCAAAAGAGGAAACTTTATGCACTAAAGTAAAGCTTACATGGTTCAATAGCTTATTTCATTGCCTTTACGTGAACCTTACTTCATGCAATTGGCTTTCTTTTGTTTATGTGATTAGCTAGTTGAATATATAAAGGCTTCTAATGGCTAATCGAATCACCAATGATTATTATTCGTAAACTTACACCGGGAATTAAGGACATTTTAATGAAGAAAAACATGCGATTGAATTAAGACAGACGCTCTTGCAAGCTTTGCAATAATGAAAAACCAAAGAATCACAAGAATATTCACATTTTTCATCGAATTGATGGGTGAACAAAAGCAACATAATCAGTTAACGCGACAAGAAAGTCAGTATAATCGACTTATCCATTCTGCGAAACCAAATTTCAAAAGTAAGGTGCAGATGTTGGGAAAAAGCTTTAGTTGAAGCAACAGTCGATGCACATAATCATGAAAATCAAAGGCAAATCATTGAGCAAATTTAGAGAAATAAAAAGGTGAAAATTTTGCTCAAAAATTTAGCCAATTGTTTCATGTCTGGAGTAGAATTTCGTTCTCCCATAATGGAATCTTACATTAAAAGAAACTCGAATAAGTTGGAAAGCTTTTCTCTGAGTTGATCATTTGCAGTCATTACTTTTGCAATTAGAGACCAAAATTTTTCTCTCACATGCAATTGGATTGGTTTTAAATTTGATTCAATGGTTAACATAAATCAATAAATTGTTCATTAATGGGTGATGAAAAGGGAAATGGCAAGTTGAAATTGAAACGATAAACTAGCATTTAATGAAAAACTTTCATCTATTTATAGACTTGTGAATTGATTTGGCTTTACTTAATGGCGATTGTGATGATTATCGTTGCAAGTTAATTAGCAGGAAAACACAAAATAGGGAAATTAGCTTTTCACTTACCAGAACAATTGGACAGATACTTGTTGGTGGCAACAAATGATCCCTGTGTTCACCCAAATTACAGTCTGGTTTAACTTGGGATGCACAATGGCTGTGCAGCTATAATGAAATGAAAAGCAATGAAAGTGATTCGAGTTAAGACAGTTAACAGAGTAAATTTCAAATGAACAATTTCTTCATCTTCTTCTTCATTCTTTTCTTCTTATTGCTTTTGTTTTCCAACCTTTAACCCATTATCCTCGTTATTATTATTTTGCTTTGCTTTTCTTTTTAATAACTCGACTGTTGAAACCAATAAAACAGAAAAGTTAAATAGCATTTGCTCTTTTAATCCAATAGATTGAGATTTCAGGATGAATGCAAGTTCAATGCTTGTTCATTTACTTCATGCTGAAGCAATGTTTGTTATTCTGGGGCAAATTTTCATTTGTTTATGTTAAACTTGCTGTTAAAGTGATGTTAAAATCAATTAAAAGTCAATTAAATAGTTGCAAAATCAATCGGTAAACCAAAGAAGAGTTGCTAAAAGCATCTTAATGTGTAATTTACTATAATTCAAAAAGCATTTAGCAACATTCATCTCAATTTACGTTTGAAATGTTGCATGCTAAATCTGTGATTCTAAGAGAAAACAAAGTTTGAATCTTTGAATTTATTTTGAAAGCAAAGTTGATACACCTTTTCAAGGATGAAATTAACACTGATTCATTTTGAATGATAAGCCGATTGAAAATTTGTAGTTATTTTTACATCAAGCTATAATAACAAGTTAGTTTAAGCGTAAAGAGATTTGCAATTTGAAAAGAATTTATGAAAAGTTCATTCCCTGGGAAACAGATAATCATTGTTTGAAATTGAACATTTATTTTAACATTTATGTATGTTTGCTGTTCGAAGATAATTTGCACGATAAACGAAAAAGAAGCATTTCTTGTTCTTCGAGTTTAAGCTTTACCAAGTTATTCAAAGTAAATTAACAAAGCTTAACTTTTGAATACTTTAACCACAGCCATGACTACAAGTCGTTTCATCCAATTTCAGGTTCTCTTCAAAGTCCACGATTTCACTTCAATTAGCGATGAAAGCATACAACAATTGCTTTTAAAGTTGAATTTAAGGCAGCAAAGAACAAAGTTATCATAAAGAAACATTCCTAATGTAAACTATGGTTTTCAGCTTCTCTGCTTTCACCTTTAACAGCAAACATTTGATTGAAAACTGATTACTAAAAGTTTCTGGACGATATTGAAATTTAGCAAATGCTTGCCATTCGTTTGTCTCTTGAAGATTATTTGATTTGCAATGATGAAGGCTTCATGAATCGTGGTTTACCGAATTGTAATTGATGTCTAATTTGTTTCTTCGATGCATTTTCTGTCCATTCGTATTTTCAATGGTAACATTATCTGATTATTTATTGGTTTTAGTCTGATATTTATTGTTTATCATCAAAGTTTACTAACAACATTATAACTTTGCCAAGGAGTGTTATCAATAGTTGAAGAACCCAAAAATGCATAATAATAAATAATACAAGTTGATAAAGGTTACAAATACGTTTTCATTGAAAGCATTTAACTTGGAAAAATACAGATTGTTAATTGAATAAAGCTGTTGAGTTGGTTAAAAGTTAACCTCGTTATTGGCAAAAGAAAAGTTTGCTGATATAAAAAAGAAGAAGAAAGTTTCTCTTCTCGTTGACCAGCAAATCTTATTCAATATCATTACTAAATTAGGTTTGTTTATTTGCACTCTTCTTCTTCTGGTTCATTCATTCATTCACAAGCTCATTATTGTCTTTATTAATATATAATGGACGATAGGCAATAACTTGCCATGAAACATTAGCAAATAATCGAAAAACTGTTTATATTCAGAACCAGAAAGTTGAACAATAACAACTAATTCGCGTTTACATTGATAAGGAATCATATTCACCTCAATGCTAAACTTATTCAATGAATACATTACACTGCAAGATGTTTAAAAGAGTAACCTCTATGTTTATTCATCGATCATAAATCACTTAATAGCAAAAGCAGAATAACTCAAGACATTGGAAGAGACAATTTGACCAAAGAACAATTCGAATATTGAAAACCAGAAAAAAATCAAAAGTAAAGTAATTCGTAAAACAAATAAGTCTTCAAATGTCGTTTTAACGGTCAATTGGAAGAAGTTGTAAGAAGACTTGCACTACTTAATTTCGAACAGAATTTTAGACTTGAATTGAATTTGACTTGAACTGAGATGTTGGCCATCGAATGAAAACTGAATCCATAATTTGCAATACTTGAAGTGCAATCATGAAACTAACAGGAAATAAAATTGATAAGCCAATCAGATGCTGAGTGCAATTCTTGATAACATTGTGTAAAAACATTGTGTTTAAATGTGACACCCAAAGATGATGAGTTTCAATTGAAGTATCGGTAAAGAGATGAAATGTGAAGATAAGTTGATGGTGTTAGTAATAAATCTTTCATGATATTCATTTCATTTTTCCATCACTTTCATCCTGCATCTGCTTGACATGAGCATTTCGTTATCATTTGTTGGCCACAAGAGTTTGAAATGGAAACTATTTTCATATCAAACTTCTCAGGCTGCAATCATTTTTGATCAAAAGCAGAAATCATTTTCTTGGAATCATTAATTGACCCGATTCAAGTGATAACAATCGTCGAGAATAATCTTTGGGTTACTTTACTATCACAACAAGAGTTTATCTTCAAGAATTGAATGTCCGTGAATCCTGAGGAAGAAGAAGGAAGAAGAAGGAAAAAAGGAAGTTTATTCTCGAATCAAAGTGAACCTGCCAATGAACCAATGAAACTCATGGATTGATGATAAACTGTTGCAAAGTAAATATGAAGATAAAGATGAATTTGATGTGTAAACCAAAACACTATTAAAGTTTAATCCATTTGAGGGAAGAAATGAACAAATCGTCACAAAATGCATAATTGTTGGCCTTTCATGTTGATGAATATCATTTTTCAGTTTGCAATTTTCCAGTTTTCTTTCGATTCCAAGTTTTAAACCAATTTGTTTGAGCAGCAAACAAACATATTGCTTTAATGGACAATAGAAATTTTAATGTTTCTAAGATTAATTCAATAGCATTGCAACTTTTTTCGTTACGTGATCAATTTTGGCGAAATACGTGATCTTAACGATAATTTTGTCATCTAAATTTAGTCTTTTTTCATTTTTCTTTGCACTTTTCTTGTCAACTTAACTTTATCGTGATGACATTATAGTTTGGTAATGAGTTTCCTTGTTGACAATTCCAGAGGAGAAAGATGAACATTTCAATAAACTCTTTGCAACACTGGCTGTTGCTCGAAATAATTGGAAAATTTTTAAGAATTTTGAAAGAAACTCTGAGAGAACGGTTTGCGAATTGAAAAAATTGAATCGATCAATTATTCTCAGAGCTGAATGAGAGAATAAATATTTGAAAAATGAATGTTTGGATTCACGTCTCAGAAGACAGATGCTAATATCTAAGTTCACTTAGGAAAGGCACTCTACTGGAGCCACATCAGTTAACTTTAGCCAATGTTTGAGGTCAATCTCGAATGTCGAAGATCGCGAACAATTGATCCTCTTTTCTGTGGTTTTTCCGATTTTCAAAGTTCTTCTTCAAATACATGATTGGCTAACTAACACAACCTGCAGCATATTACAACCGGAATCGAGCTTCAGTTATAATCTGTTTCGCTCTTTTCATTTCGATTAAATGGAAAAGATTTTTTCTCAGAACCATTTTTACAGTTAAAATTGCACTTAAAAATCTTTTTATGATTTTACTTCGAAATTTTCTCACTGAAAAATGACTGCAATTTTGTTATAAATTTCATGATCAAAGTTGAAACTAGATTTAAGACAGATTATCTTAACATCAGAAGATATCAAATCTCGAAACCTTAGACTTAGTAAGCATCACTTGATGCAATTGTTTTACATCAGTTGAACAGTCTATTGTAATGCGAATAAAAGAAATAAAAAAAACGAAAAAATTTATCAACTACAATAAATAGAAGCGAAAAAGTCAAGCAGAGAATTTTTGGTGAAGAAAAAAGAAGTTTTGTCGTTTATATTCATCCCACTCACTGTTTTCGTCTGATCTCGAATGCTATTGTTTTTATACTTTTTATACCTTAAGCCATCCACCATGACAACTCCCTGCACAAAGAGTATAACCATTTACCCTTTACTCAGAAGAGTTGCAAAAGCATTATCAACATAATCATCAGCATCAGCATCATCATCATTGACATCATCTCATTATCATTGGATGAATAAAAGATACAGTAAAATGAAAAGCAACATTTAACCAAGGGAAAGGAGTAGACCACTTGATGGAGAAAGGATAAGTTACTTTGAAACGATTGAAGAAAAACAAAGAAAAGATGAAGAGGAAGAAGAGACGAAAGAGGAAAGTGTAAAGGGTTGAGTTCTTACCGTCATTTGACACCATCTACAATGAAGACCTGTAATACCGTTGTACGATTTGATCGGCTTTTTACATTTGCTGCATTTTCCGATGCAATTTCCTTCAGTCCAATGGTGCAACATTACCTGGTTAACAAAGCATCCATTCAAAGCAAATCAGAAGATAATCCAAAGAGATTTGCATGGAAAAGGAACAAAAGAGAAAAGATTAAACTTGGAATCATTTTATTGGAATGAATAGAAGAGGCAATCATGAGATTAAAGGTGAAAGAATCTGTGGTTTTCGATCAACTAAAGCATTACCTGGGAAGTTTTCTTGGACTTTACATAAGTGCTGATGCACGATGCTGGAGCTCGTTGGACGCACCTTTCATGGACAGTGTATTTACAGACTGTTTGGGAAGAGCAAGAACAATGGTTTTAACAGAAGCTGAAGAAATCGAAACTTGGCTTTGACTCGAGTCAGTAGTTTCTCGATTCGCCGTTTTGCTTTCAAACTTGAAACATAAACTGGACAAAATGAAGTCTGATGATCGTGAAAAGTGAAATTTGATTAAAAATCTTGAAATTTTTCTTCTTATTGTTATTGAATTGTTGAATTTGAGTTGAGCAGCTTTTGATCTTTTAAAAACTTTCATTTCGCCAAATTAATTTGTAATTGCTTCCAAACTAAATTCAGTTTGAAGGTGAAATCAATTAAAATTGAATTTTGAGAAAATATTTTACAGAAAAAATAAGAAAAATTTAATCTCAATTCTGTCCTTGATTTCAAATTTATCCATTTTTCATCAACTTTTCAAGGCTTTAGTTTGATTTTTGTTCAATTTCAACTGTTTCTCTGGAAGACAAATGTTTAACTGCAAGAAAATTAATGATTTAACGAAATTTAAATGCAATTCATTAAAGATGAAAAGAAATTCTCAGTTGATTTAGTAGAACCATTCGGGAACAATTAAAATAAATAATTACTTCTTCAGGCAACATAATTGTCGAATCTTTTTTCATATTAAAGTTAAATAATTGAATTAAATTGACAGTAAAAAAGGTGAAAATGATGATAAACTAATTTAACGAAATAACAGTTTAACTTTTTAATGGTTTTCCTCAAGTCTTTCACTGGCAAACATTCCCATTCCAAGTGGATTCACTGTTTATAATTTCACTTTTCATGCTGATATTAGCTTTGTTTCCCTTCATCTTTAGACTCATTGGGATTGTCATCAGTTTAATTTATTGTTGAACCAGTTTCGCAGCTTTATTACTTTTAATGGATCATTTTGTGTTAACTTACAGACACAACAAAGACCTTTCCTTCCCAAGGAACCAACCAACATGTTCAAGCATAAATTGCAATAAGCCGGACGCTTGAAATTTTTCAACCTCCAAACATGTTGACCATCATCTTTGACATTGTGCTGTTGGATAAATCATTAATTTCATTTTCAAATGGCATTCAAGTTTATGCAAAGATTGTCAGTACTTTTTGTTTCCATTTGTGACGGTCTAAACAACCATCGACTTTCTGTACTATGGAATAGATCTGAAAATTTCTGAATCTCGAGCTGACTTTGGAAAAATTTGTTTAATGATATTTGATTAACATTTCATTTATAATAAAGAAAATTTTGAAGCCTTTGCAACACTTCATTCTATGGTTAATTTTATTTCGCATTTTTCTTCAAAATTCAATTTACAGAACTTTTAGAGAAATCGATTGATTTGGAATCAAAATATTATCTAAATCATTAACAAAAACATGGAAAATTTTTGCATTGTTCAGTTTCTATTAGGCAACTAAGTGAGTCTTCGAGCTTCTTCGTGTAATGAGCGAGTCAAGAACGAAATGTTAGGTTATGTTGCATGATTTCGTTCTCATGGGAAAGTTCATGTTAAACAAATTTTAACCTCTTTTTAGATTCATTTTGATTTCAGATCGTTTGATTTATTGGCAAAGTCTCTCGATTGTTCAACTTTCCTTCCCTGATTGCAACAGATTCCTGTCGGAACTTGAAAAGATATTTTCAACAATTTTATTACAAAAAATTGAAAAATAAGTTTCCAATCAAAATCTTTTTTTAATCGAGTCTTTGACCCACTGAATGATTCTCCTTGTTGACCCAACATTAGAAGTTTTAACGGTGAGTTGATAGGAAAAGATTTTTGGTTATGAACATGAACTTGGATATCGAAACTGAATCATTGCAATAAACATTGAGCTGTTGAATCTGCTCGAGCAAAGTGAGGCAATCTATTTTTAGCTGACAAAAGTGGATTCCAACGGAAAAGGCATAAATTCTGAATTATAAATGAATAAACTTTTAAACAAAAAATATTGACAATCCTTTTGTATTGCATTGAATTAAAGTAATTTAAATTTTCCATTAACTTTCAACGTTTAATTGATCATTCAAAGCAGCACTTTTCATCTGCTTTTGATCCTCAAAATCAATTGAACCTAAATGAACTCTATTATTGCAACTTTTGACATTATTGATTGCTAAAAGGGAAACATTTGCAACAGCAAATTGATAAAATTGGCTTTGATCCAAGGCTAGTTTTCATCAACTGTCTAATGTAATCAAAAAAGAAATGAAAAGTTTCCTTTCAACAATAAATGTAAAAACATTGGAATGTAATGAAAGGTTGAAAATTGTTCGCAAGCATGGAGGATGAAACTTACAGAATCCAAGCCTAAAAGAACTAATAAAGGGATCGTTGTTAATCCGCCTCTTTTCCATTCTTCCAGTGACACAGCTCCATCTGAATCATAATCAATTTCAATCATCATATCTTGTAGTATCTGAAAGAAACAAAAATCATGGGAAAGTTAAGCTACAATGAAAGTGAACAAGTTGAAACCAAAGTCAAGATTTGAAACATTTATTATTTGATTTAACCTTAAACTCTTTCCAACCACAGATTCATTTCCAGCAGAAACACAAATAATGCTATCAATCGCAATCGCTGCTCCTTGAACTAAAAAGGTTCAGTTAACGGTCACTCGATGAGCTCATTTGAGCGAACAATGAAAGACTCGAAAAGATCAAGACTAAGGTCATGCAGATCGACAACAGAAGCCATCATTAAAATTGTTTCTCATTCGTTGCAAAAGCGATTCCAAGCCAATTTCGCCATAATTTTTTCTCAAAATTTTATCAAGAGACAATCATCTTGAATCGCTTTCATCGCAACATTGATCAAAGTAAACAGTAAACTTGGCTATCGAATCAGCTACTTGTTTCTCTTCTCCTTTATAAAAAGTTCATCAAAGTTCAACTCTAACAAGATTAAGTAGATTCTTGGATTGGCTGAAGAAAATTATCAAAGCAACTATTCAGTTGTAACGATAGTAATGATGAAAGACTTAATAAGAAACAGTGTTATTGATGGCAAGAAATGATATTTAGTTATTATGACCATCATCATCATTATTATTATTTACTATTCTCATACTTATCCAGACATTATTTGTAATCTTTTCTGACCATTTTATTTTCTTCCCTGTAAATGCACCTTTCGAGTTTATTGCATTTCATCTGATGATATTAATAAGTTGCCAGTGAGCAGCAATGAAAACAGTGAATATATTATAAAAGTAAAGGGTCGAAAGTCAATCTTGATAAAACTAACAATAATAATCTCATTTTGATTGAGAAACAAAAAAATTATCAATAAAAGTTGATTCATCATTTAGCAAACATTTCACTTGAGATTCCCTGACAGCTTATTAATACACTGAAAATGTTTATATTAAAACTTACAGGCTTCAGTTCAGTTACATCCCAGCCAAGGTATTCAGCAACGGTCATCATTTGGTCCACAATTGAATCAATTTCCTGCAAAATATGAAAATCAATTTGAGTTGAAAAGGAAAATCGAAATTCGAGAAAAAAAGAGTTTTTCAAATGAACCATTTTTGCACCCTTAATGGGACCATATTTTGCTTCATCATATTGAAATTACTCCATGTTGGCTAATATCTGGTTTCTCCGAGTTTTCAGTGTTTCCATCAAAGTTTCAATTGATATTCTTTTTCTTTGCTTTTTACGCAATTTCTCTACTTTCTTTTTATTCAACATTAATTTGCATTCTAAGATTCTATCACTTGAACGCCTAATGTGCAGCCATTTCATGAATATAATGCACATGAATACAAAGTTGAAAGTGGATTACTTCAAGGTATTCAGTATTCTTGATGTGAGAAAGGAAAACACTTTTTCTTTCTTCTCTTCATCACCCTGTTGGCTGGTGAAGAGAAACTCGTAAATTATAATAAACTCTTATCAATAGTGTTGAGTTCATTTATTAAACTAGAAGCTGGTAATATTGGAAGATGAGAAGTCAAGTTAAGGAAAAAGTGAAATTATATCAACTTGATGATGCTAATTATCTGCAAAATTATCATGGATTATCATGTATCAAGTTTCAAGTGAATTATCTTTGTAAAGATTCTTCATAGAATGGAAACCATTTGAATAGAACAAAAGTGTCAACAATTTTCAGAAATTAATTTATATTGAAATGAGGTTCACGAATAAGAATGAAATTATCATGGAAATGCATTGCACAGAGTTAATGTTCACATTGATGGGTTGCAATGGGCAAAGTTGACGATGATCATGTTGCATGTGATTCTGACAATGTTTCGGGTCAAATTGATTGAATCAGAACAAGAAATGATATTTTGTTGGTTGAAGAGAGGAGGAAAAGATTGACCAGAACAAAGAGATTCATTGTTCCCAATGCATATGAAACTGGATGAATGAAGACAACAGAAGCGAAAGAAAGCAAGAAAGTTTACATTGTTTATATAATCAAGTCTATCATGATGAAATCTAAATTGATGCCAGGCAACCTCTACCTTTCCTCAGTTTGCTTGGTTAATTAAATATTGTCTATTTACCTTGTGACTATAATCAATTTATCACCTCAAGAATATCATCAAGGAAAATAAGGTTTACTAGGAACAAAGTAGATTCATCAAATTAGAAATAAAAAACAAAACTGAAATGGTGAAAATATTTGCCTGAATAAATGTAACATTTCAAAAGCTTTCCTTGTAAGTTGATAATAAACTTTGGTGCGTCATTCACTGAAAGTATCTGATATAATTTCATCAAGGAATAAACGTTAAAAAGTAGTTTTCCTTTAATCAAAATGTCCAGTATTAACACTGATATATCGATTACAATGTTATAATGTCAATGATTGGAAATAATTGTGCTTCTATTAATAATACAATTGCGACTGAAGGATATAACTTAATGAATCATTCTTCTAATGGTATCGATGTTATTGCTAGCTAGACCGATGCACCAAATGTTAAATTCAAAATTGTCCACTTTAGGGGATAAACAGACAAATTTGGCAGCATTTGGACAAAATATTTGGTCGACAGAGAAGACAATGCTTTACGGTAAAATTTTGCTTCAAACATTTTAATAGCACTTCACAATATCGATCAAATATTTCAATGATAACCATTAAAATTGGCAAAAATGCATTTTATGCAGATATTTTTTGTGCTTCTGAAGAGATTTCATTCAAACACAGAAATTATTTCATTCTTGTATTTGCTCTTCAGATTCTCGAAATAATTACACTTCGATATTCAGACATGGAGATTGAAATCTTTATCTTTTTCATTCAAATTGCAGGCTGTTTTATCTCGTATTCAAATCGAAACACGAAATTATTTTTAATCTTTTTGAATCAAAAATTCTTAAGCGGGCTTTAGTTTGAATAGCTACGAGTGTGTAAATGTGTCTCGCTCATGCATCATCATAGATTTGAAGATTATCTCTGCTATTTATGGAAATATTGCCTTAAATCTATTCTATTCTAATATAAAGTTCATAAAGAAATATTTTGAAAATTTTCTGTTTATTCTGACCTGAACTGTGTATTCGAAGCCGTTTATTACATGGTTAGTCGACATGGATACCGTTGAAAATACGAAAACTGTTCGAATTTTCTTGAAACTCGTTCTATTGAGAAGTTCTGGACATTGGGTTAAGCTGTATATGCCAAGAAAAAGAATGGCACCGCAAATCTCGATGAATTCATGTAAATTCTGACAATAATAGAAAAAAGTAGCTGAAGTTCTAGACTTAATTTGATGAAAGGTGTATTAATCAATTGATTTAATCGATTCTTTCGATGGCAAAATTGAAAGTTTCAAAAATGAAATTCAGTGTTTAATAACGATTGAGAATAAATATCAGTTAAGCAATCAACTTTTCTAAATATTTCATTTCATGTTCATTTCCACTGTTTCTGTGAATCCTTTAGGAAACAAATTACACTTTGTGTTGCTATAAAACAAGACAGGAAAAGCTTAAAGGCGGAAAAAAGTATTCAAGTTAATATGACATTTGAACAAACACAAAATGCTTTTTAAATATTAACAATTCAATCCTTGTTCAACTCAATTTTGTTTCATCGGTTTTCATCAATTTCAAAACCTTTCGAATCCTCGTCTCATCATAGTTTTAACTAGATTGGCAACAAGAATGCAAATTCAATACAAAAAACTCTTAAACGTTTGTCACATTTGTAGTTCCCTGAGGCCAGGAATGAAACCTTCTGGAAAATTTGTTTCAGTATCAGTGGAATACAATGTTTGAAAATGAAATGCTCAATTGCATGACATCATGAAATATCACGGATAACATATTTTTTAATAACAGCTATCATTGTCTGACTATTATGATAAAATTTAAATTAATTTTTGTTGAAAGTTCATGAGTTTACAAGTCATTATTGAATGATGATTTCAAATAGGTTTGTTTGGACAGTAAATGAAATGGAAAGTAAAGTTGAGATGATTAATCAATTCTTGTTAAGTTTATATTAATGAAACCCTACCATTATCTTCAAAATGAATCAATTTTCACAGTTCCAATGATAAAGTGTTTTCTTGTATTCGAGATTCATTGATCTCCTTCGATAATAAATTTCAAAATCTTTCTTGAAAATTGACATTAAATCCTCAAGTTGTCTGTTTTTCGCCATTAAGATCGCTTTGGATTTGAGACAGACTGGTTCTTGGTTACAAACCATTTAAATTTTATTGTCAACTCAAACTAAAGATCTGGTGAATTTTGGTATTCATTGTAGAACACATCGAACAGTTTCGAGTTTGCTTTGCAACAGCTAAAGACATGTTGAAATCGAGAAAATCAAATACTTCTTACTTCGTTAATTTATTATTAAAAATTGAAGCCATGAACTCATGTGAATACCTTATACCGGGTGTTTTTTTAATTTTACGCCTGCTTGAAGTCATAACTCACGGACGGTTTATGCTACAGACCTCAGATTTGAACCATGAGCTTCACAAACTTGGAGCCTCAAACCCGGGAAATTTCAAAGTCATTCAAGGCTATTCAGCTGTTTGACCTCTAATTGACATTTGTAGGGCATTTTATCTAGAAGAAAATTTTTTGTAGCTGGTTTATGTTTGGGTTAAGTTAGAAGCTTATCCGGTTGCAAGATAACCGAATTTAACTCAAAACCAATTGCTAGACTAAACAACATGAAAATACTCATATCTTTAAAACAAGATGAGTGGTGCACATGTTAAAAACATCATTCAGTTGTAAAAAATTTTCTCTCATAGAAAATGTCAGTTGGAGGTCAAACAGCTGAATAACCTTGAATGACCTTGAAAGTTCGAGGGTATGGTTCTACTATTTTGTGAAACTCATGGTTCGAATCTGAGGTCTGTAGCATAAATTGTTCGTGAGTTATAGCTCAAAACAAGCGTTAAATGAAAAATAAACACCCGGAACTCTGAATGATCACAGCTCTGCATTTCATCAGATCGCAATCTTATCAGATTACTTTTATTCACAACACAAGTCGATTGAGCCTGGATTTGCGGTTCACAGATAACTTAAGCTTTGCATTTAAAAATTGATGAGAAGCTGATTGATACCTTTCTTGAATTGAAAAGGTAAAAGTTCAACTAGGAAAATAATGATTTATCATCAGATTTTGATCTATTGAAGGCTTATAAAATGCTTAAAAAATGCACAGCTTTAAAATTTATTTTCAAAATCGATCAAAATACAACCAAGTTGCATTGATATTCACTGATTCAATTCTTCTTCAGCTTTGCAAACCTGCTTTAATGAATTTTCCAGGTGATTAGATAATGATTATTAAAATGATTTTACTCGACAAACAAGCTGGTTCACATTGGGAGTGCAAATAACAGTGAATTGATGGTTAAAATGAGATTAAAAGTTGCTTACATTGCTATCCAAGTATCCATTGCTGTCAGAATCATAGAGACGAAACATGACTTGATTTATACGTAAATTGTCAGCCAGTGATCATCAGGTTCAACAAGGCAAAGGAAAATCGAAAGAGAAGGAAAGAGAGAAAAGATGATTCGAAATGAGTAAAGATAGACAGGAAAGTTGAATGATCATGATATTGACATTATGTTTCAACTTTACATGGAACATGTTTTAATAGACATTCTTGTTTTTCACGCTTATTCCGTCTTCTTTTCCACTCTTCTTTCATTGATTGTCATTCAACCATCAAACCAAAACTCTTGCTTGTTGTGCTCATTCATCACAATATTAACCATATTGCAACTGTTCACTCGATATCAGCTCAAAATAAAAAGTCAGTTGAAATAATCAAATCACTGTTCAACAATTGATTCTCATTCTCATGTTGATCCAAAATTGAGAAATGTTCAACTTCATTTCATTGCTGTTGCTCATCTCTTATTCATCTTCTTGGTTCTTTTTTTTGCCTTTTTTGTGTCTCTTCTTCTTCTCTTCTTCAATTTCAACTTCTTTTATTATCAAATTGATTGTCAATCTGATCACAATTGGATAGATAATATTACATGTTGACTGGTCATTTAATTTGAGCAAAACTCTTATTACAATTGATCAAAACGGATTTTGACGTGATTGTTAGTCGAACGAAGGAGAAAGCAAAAATTATATCAACTGTAATTCCCTTTTAGTTTCTCGTTTTTTTCTGTTATTTTTTTGTATTTATATCATTCACTTTAGTCATCATCATCATCATCATCAATCAATCGATTTATCATGATAGAAAAAGGTCTCAATAACCTTTAACCTTATCCAATTTAATTTTGTTATAACTGTTTAATGCAACATTTATAAGCACATTTTATCAATTTAGTGGCTTTTTACTCTTCCTTTTGCCTGCAGAGCAAATGCAGTTGCTGAGTGTTTAAATTTTAACCCAGATAATTGCCATTGCATTATCTAGATTAAATGGAATGACTAAAACACTGAAAATTGAAAACTTGCATTCAATGATTGAACCAAAATGCCATCTTTTCCTCCCATTTTGTGCAACAAGATCAACTATTGAAAAGTTGAAAGCATCTTTTACCTCTTATTAAGCTATTTAATCATCGATTCCACTGGAAATTGCATTCAACTAGATTCACGTAAATCTCACTAGTTAAGCATAAGGGTAACAAGGAACTTGGCATTTTGCAAACTTCATGTTGAACTGAACAAAAGAAAAACAAAATCCAGTGAAATATCAAGCATCAACTGGGCTCTTGAGAGATGGAAAAGGTTAAAGTAATTACAGAATTTGGCCGAAAATTTCAAAATTTCATTTTTCTGACGCATTTTTTCCTTCCAAAGTTCAGAGTTCGAGCTGAGAACTCATTAAAAATTTATCAATGCTAAAAATAGAAGAATTAAAAAAATTAATTTCTATCAAAAGTCAAATTTCCTTTTCTATCCAAAAACAGATTCTGATTTTCATTGCAACTATTATTATGATTAGAATAATTGATCAATTTGAAACTCCAAATGAGTGACTAAGAATTGAATAAAACGATTTTTTGGAAACTTCAAGTTTACTCATAGAATGCAAGTTTCTCGATATATCGAGGTAAATCGATAAAGAACATGAAATAAGAAATAATAACTAACGATTACTGATCAATTGGTGAAGATATTCAACTGAATATCAGAGACTGAGCGATGAGAAGGTTGCAAAATGCATTATTAACTTATACTCATTATTGACGAACAGTATAATACAATTGAAAATGTAGTTTAATTGATCAATTAGATTCGCTCCATTCACCTGTGAATGTTACAAATGTATCTAAAAGTAACTCTTTTTGCAAGATCAAGACTTCTTTTTAAGCCAAGTCTCGAGTTTTGCATTAATTGTTGATCAGTTGAATGTAATCATCTTCTCGTAGTTATTAACTTTCCTCTTTCAACAACATTCTTGTCAACAATCGACTCGATAATCTAGTTTGATGATGCATTTGTTGTGTGGTTAATTGAAAATGGCAACAAATGCAATTATTAATAACTTGAATGTCTTTACATAATCTTTTAATTGACGAAAGTGTGTTAAATGTTTGACTTGTAACAAACTTGTTAATCGATTGAGCAAGAGAGTTGCATTTATTTAATTGAAATCACAAGGATCAACTGAATAAACTGTAAGAATAATCAAGGCAAAGCAATTGACGAAGTGAAACACTCGTAAACAAGTTAATTTGATTAAGTCATATTAGAGTAATTTACTTACACTCCAATTTATCCTCTGGTCTACCAGCCTCAAGCAATGAGAGATAACAGACGACATCTTTGAACGGAACTCGAAGAGACAAAACATCAATACTGGAACTTCCTTTTCTTAATGGCTTCATTTCAACTGAAATTCAGACAATGAGCATAATTAAGAACAATTGTTTCGAATGTTAATTTGTTTCGAATTGGCTGAAACAGTCGTTTCAATAGTTTAGCCTTCAGTTCAAGCATTTATGAAACCAGAGTTCTTGTTGTATCTTTCGGTCATTTATGACGAAGATTCATTGGAAATAGAGAAATCTGAAACCATTTCAAAGACCAATCTTGGAAATACTTGGAAGTAATTTACGAATGACTTTGCTTGCTCAATATCTTTTTCTGTTCACAATTGAACTCGTTCATCCCTTTTACCTGAGCCTATGTGCTCTGTTTACTCCAAAATACAATTTATAATAATTTCCAGATAAGATTCTGCTTAGTTATTCATTAGTCAATTATCCTGATCTGGTTTTATCTCTGAAATTAAATTAAATTCAATAATAATATTACCACAACAAAACCTTCAGTTTAATAATAATCTTTTAATTTCTTTTTATCATGCAAACGAATTGAACGAAAATTTCTGTTGAATTAAAAGTAAAAAGTGACTTAGCTTGGAGCTACTATAATAATAGTAATAGTTAACCTAAGTACCCATAAGACATTTAATCATCAGGTTAACGCAAGAAAAGCTTTTAACCTATTGCTTTGAATTTGCTGTGATACAAAACAGTGGACTTGAAATTAAAACTGTTAACCTCAACATTGGGATAACACGAAGCTCATGTTAGGATGAAAGCAGTTAAAAACATTGATAAACGTTCTCATCATTCATTTAGATGATCAATAGTTAAGCAGAGTCAGTCTTAATTCATATGAATTTGGATGTTAAAAGTACGATATTGTTAAATGAATCTTCAACTGTGTTCACTATTTCCAACGAATCCCAAGTCAAAATGCAAGTCTGTTATAATGATAAACCCGTTTCTCTTCTATGGTGAGTTGTTTCATGACAACTGCTATATTTTGATGAATCATAGTTCTATCATGCAAAACGCCACGAAAATTGGCAGATAACTATTGCTCAGAAAAGTGAAGTTAGTAAATAAAATTATTCCAAGGCTGTTGTCCATATTGATCGAGTTTTTGATCAGTTTTGACAATTAGGTAAACAAACCTGGATGAACCAACAATGAAGTGTTGGATTTTTTTGATGAATTACGGGACATTTGTCCATGGTTTGGCGATGAACCAGTTGATTTCTGATCACGAAATGTTTGAGTTACAGAGACAATTGGATGGATTGACGAACTCCCTGTTTGACGAGAAGAAAAGAGATCAACATGATTAATTGTTTCCAATTAGGAACCAAATTAATTACACTCATCATTATCATGTTGAAAGATGTTGATTAATCAACACGATGATCATGAGATATGATGAGAAAATTGCATGCAAAAAAGAGAAGGAAAATGATTGACAGACAAGTGCAAGTATTGAGGGTGAAAGGAAGAAAAAAGGTTTTCTTCAGAGAAATTCAATAAAGAATTTCGAAGAAAAAGGCAAAAATAAATTGATAAATATACATGATAATTTTATTGTGACACTGGGACTAGAGGGAACCGATTAGGATATTTGTGCATAAATATCTCCTTAAGTGATTCTTAATTGTGATTAATGATCTTGAGTGTGAAAAAAAGAGAAATAATGAGATTAATAATACTGTACACAATACGTAAAGCATTCAAACCGTTTCAATAGTTTAACAAGCAAATGATAATCAGTTGAGATTAAATGATATTAGATGTTAATATCATTAGAGTGGATCTGGGTTAATAAAGATATCAATATTAATGGCCGCAAGTTGTGTGTGCAATCAATGATTATCATGTTAAAATGTTTTCAACAAAAGTTTCACAATCCATTTAAACGGAGCACAAAAAGGTATCAAATGTTTTCCCCTGTAAAATGATATCTTTTTCATCGAATATTTGAAGCATTTTTTTTTGTTCAGGGAAAAATGATCAAATGCAATTTGTGTTTGTAGACAAAATTGTCTTCTAAATATTTGCAGAAAGTGATTGCAGATTTGAAAGGGTGAAAGATGAGAGAGAAAGGAGAAAGATTGTGATTCTATCGATTGAACATTGAATTGTAAGTTGCTTGTTAAACTGACCAGAAACTGGTTCATGTGCAAAAAACAATGAAATATTTGTTGCTTGTTTTTTCACAGCTCGCTAAACGTACAGGTACCCGATCGTCCTCTAGAGCCAGAGCCGCTCTCACTTTGATAATGACCGATGCTATGAAGTTTCTCTGTTAGTCCATGGAAACGCTCAGCTAGAGTCGGATAATGACTCTTCTCATTGCCACCTCCATCCCCACCTCCTCCTCCCACTCCAAGTGTATTGTTGTTCGTCTCTTTGTTTTCATGGATAATCTCTATGTTTATCAAATCACGGGTGAGCTCAGGAAGGGAACCAGAAGTTGCATGAACTGTTATGGGAGCGCAAGCAGTTGCTGAGGTAACGACGGCCATCTAAGGATTAAACAGCAACAAACTGTTAGTGTTCACACTCGCCATGAAATGTTAGGATTTGTTAATATTTTACTCTGTTAAACGATGGCAAAGTCAAGTTCCAATACAAACTATAATTACAGAATTCAATTGAGAAAATGTAAATTCGAATAATTTCTGATCAAATTTATTCGCTAAAGTTTATTCATATCGCAGCTTTTGGAAAGCGATAATAACGACCAACGAAATAATTAGACTGTCCAAAGAGATAGAAACTTGCAAGTTGTTTCGAAACAGGTCAAATCGAACGATCATTAAAAAGCATGAAAACTCTGACCATACTTCTACTTCGATGACTTCAAAAATGCTCTCAGAGTTTCGATTTTAATTACTAATAAGTAAATGTCCAGCACTCTTCTCCTTGTTTAAAGCTGTGTTTAATTGAAAGGAAATTTTGCTCGAATTGCTTTCCATGAATTTCCATCATTTCCTAATTTATGCTCGATGAAAGTTCATTCATTAGTTTTGCATTTCTAAACCTATTGAATAATCTTCCGAAATTATCACGAAAAATGACAAAATGATGTTCCAATGAATTTATAATCTAAAATAACCGGCAAAAGGTAAGAGAAACTTTGCTAACTGAAAAGTGTAAACAAAAGTTGAACAATTTGCACCGGCATTTGTCTAAGTTTCATGCAAGTTGATGAAGTTTTGTTGGACCAGCAAAATTGGTGAACTAAAAGGTCTTTGAAGGAAAGTTGAATTTTCATCAACTGCAATCATCATCAATTTGAAATGATAAAATCAGTGTAAGCAGAAATTACTTTAAGTCTGTTGATTATCTGCTGGTGAGTGTTTCAATTGAGATAAAGAATCATCTTTTTCCTGCAAAGGATGAAGACCAAAACTGCCTAGTGTGGAATTTTTTTGTCGTCAACATATTAGATGTGAAATTTTATGCTGATTTCAAAACTTAAATCCTTTTTTCGATATCAAGTTTCGTTTTTGAGATATCGGGCAAAAACGTGAGATATGTGTGCGGACAATAATACACATTTGAATAAATGAAAACACCAGAAAAAAGTACATATGTGTGTGAATTAGACTTGCAATATGATCAAATGATTTATTATGTTCGTTAATTCCGCAAAACTGGCCATTTTTGCGATTAATTGATATTTATGCAGATGCTCAATGAACAAATCCATAACTAAAGGTGAAAGCACTTTCTAGATAGATTTTTTAGACATAAAATTCAATGTTGATTTCAATGCTGTCATCTATTTTGATCTATCACCCCGCAAAACTGGTCATTTTTGCGATTAATTGATATTTATGCAGATGCTCAATGAACAAATCCATAACTAAAGGTGAAAGCACTTTCTAGATAGATTTTTTAGACATAAAATTCAATGTTGATTTCAATGCTTTCATCTATTTTGATCTGTCACCCCGCAAAACTGGTCATTTTTGCGATTAATTGATATTTATGCAGATGCTCAATGTACAAATAGATAACTAAAGGTGAAAGCACTTTCTAGATAGATTTTTTAGACATAAAATTCAATGTTGATTTCAATGCTTTCATCTATTTTGATCTGTCACCCCGCAAAACTGGCCATTTTTGCGATTAATTGATATTTATGCAGATGCTCAATGAACAAATCCATAACTAAAGGTGAAAGCACTTTCTAGATAAGATTGAGTACATGAAATACAAGCCATATTCTCAATCAGTCATTCAATCCGATCTGTCAACCTGCCAAGTGGCCATTTTTGCGATTATTTGTATATCAAACGCTGTCCTAAAATGGATTTGAATCTTCAAGATAGTCAGCTTCGCGAGATTATAGATCAAAATAACCTATAATATCGAAATCATCAATGAAAATTTTGTCTAGAAAATGGAATAAGAAATCGGTTCAACCTTGATATTTGGTCCGTATATGCAATGCACATAGATTAATCAACTTTTTTGAAAATTTACTAGTTTAGCGGGGTGATAGATCAAAATCGATGACAGCATTGGACTCAACATTGAATTTTATGTCTAAAAAATCTATCTAGAAAGTGCTTTCACCTTTAGTTATCTATTTGTACATTGAGCATCTGCATAAATATCAATTAATCGCAAAAATGACCAGTTTTGCGGGGTGACAGATCAAAATAGATGAAAGCATTGAAATCAACATTGAATTTTATGTCTAAAAAATCTATCTAGAAAGTGCTTTCACCTTTAGTTATGGATTTGTTCATTGAGCATCTGCATAAATATCAATTAATCGCAAAAATGGCCAGTTTTGCGGAATTAACGAACATAATAAATCATTTGATCATATTGCAAGTCTAATTCACACACATATGTACTTTTTTCTGGTGTTTTCATTTATTCAAATGTGTATTATTGTCCGCACACATATCTCACGTTTTTGCCCGATATCTCAAAAACGAAACTTGATATCGAAAAAAGGATTAAAGTTTTGAAATCAGCATAAAATTTCACATCTAATATGTTGACGACAAAAAAATTCTACACTAGGCAGTTTTCACTATTCTTTTGGTCTTCATCCTTTGATTCACAATAAAATATTTGTAAACACAAAAAACTTTCTCAACTTATCAAACTTGCTTTTATTTTCCGTTGAGAAGGTATAAAATAACTGGAAATTTTGAATATCAAGCATTTTTCCATTTTCCTTGCCTGTTATTTATTCTTGCTCCATTGTTGTTCCACATCTTCATCATGGATGATATTAGTTTACTTCTTTCTCCTACTTTTCTTCTTCTTCTTCTTCTTCTTCTTCTTCTTCTTCTTCTTCTTCTTCTCATTCTCATCCCTTTCATTTGCCCATCTTCCAGCTATCACATTATTTCCTCATCTAATCTTAAACACATTTTATCAGCAGTTTATCTCATAAGTTTCCATCTCAAGTTTTAACTTTTCCAATGTTCTTTTGTTTGCTGTTTGAAAAGTTCAAACAATTTTACAACATTTCAATTTGTATGAAGGTTTGAAAGTAGAAGGTAAAAAACAGAACTTTAAGTCTTTCCTTTCCTCACCCCTTTAAACACGATTGACAATTGAACCAGAAAAGGAAATTCTGACAAATCACTCAACCTGAACATTAGTTGAAATGATAATAAATAACAAGAGTAAACACAAAAAGAGTTGTAAAGAGAAACTTGCATTTCAAAAGATTGGGATTTTGCACAATTTGTCAATTGAAAATGTGACTTTCACTTAATTTTGGGAAATTAGAAGAAAACTGTTGATTCGAGAAAATTGGTGTTTTCAACACTTCTGAGTTCGATAGTTTTTCGAAGACAACTTTTTCTCCAATTCATAAGGCCTTTGAATAAAAATTATGTGTTTCGAGTTCAAGTTTATTTTAATTATAATATTATGTCAATTTATATGTTAATATAAACCTAAGTAAACGAAAAGTTTGCAGAAAAACTTAAACTAAAGACTGATCAGACAAAAAGTTGATGTTGTGCGCTCAAGTGAAAGCGAACGGTAAAAACGCAAACTTCATTCAGTGAACTCGAGATGAAACAATCTATTGCCATGAAAAAGAAAAGTGGATTTCAAGCCTGAAGAAGTAGCGAAGTTCCGTGTGAATATGATTATTCACTAAGGAGTTAGAGCTTTTCGACCAAATAAAGCCACTTGCAACACAGACGAACTAAACTTTACTTGTAAAATGAAAAAAGGTCACGTAAGTTCATAGACGATAAGAACCATGGTCAAGATATCGGTTGGTGACGGTGCGTAGTTGAACGATCTAATCACTATAAGACACACTCATTGAAGTCACTCATTATCTCGAGTAGTCATAACTAAGAACTATATTTACACAAATTTTCAGAACTCTATCGCATCTGGTTTGCAAGAAAGCATCAAAAACTGTTTCAACTTTAAAGCTCAAATGGGACAAAACTCGGTATCCTACGGATCTTTTGAAGAGACCTAACATGCCTATCATGACACAAACCCTTTTTAATCAAACATTTTCTTTGATGATTATTCTCATGAAACTCATAAAGATCTGAGTGATTCTCTTGATAACTTGCAAAAAATGACTTTTTGTGTTTAAAGCCATTAGCGAAACCCTAAAAATGAAAGTCTGAAAATTTAAGCAAATTTAAACGTTTCTACTTATTCTGGTTAAATTGTTAATTCAGATTTATTGCAGAATCTTGATTGTGTGTTCAATATTGCTTTATAAAATGGTCTTAAATGTCGATGAAGTCTCTGATTGAATTAGCGGATCAATGAGAGAGAAAAACTTGCTCGAATTGATTGAATAATAAATTTGGTTTCCCACCGAAACTGAATTTAACTGTAATGATGGAATAAATTGTCCATCAATTGTATTCTTAATGGTGTTTTTGGGTGAACATTTACTTACTCGGGAAAGTTTGCACTCCGGATAACATGTTTGTCCTGTTGATTTAGAGTTATTGATCAGGTTGTTTGTATTGAGATTTATATTGGCAGGTTGATTGGCGACTAAATTTTTCTTAACAAACGACAGGAACAATCTTTTAACCAAATCGATTGGAGTATCAGTTTCCAGGTAAATATCAACAAATTTTTGAAATCCTTCTAAATCGATGTCCTTTTGGCATTTTCAAGTTTCCATTTGGTGAAAAGGAAGGCAAAGAAGGCAGAATGAGAAAAATGTTGACAAAAAATAGAAAAGAAAATTAAAGTTGCCATTTTGACTTTGAAACAAAGACATTAACGAGAAGAAGGTGAAAGGGTTAAAAGGTATTATTTGTACAGACAAAGTTCAAGTTAATATAAAGAAAGGTGAAATTGAATTTTGCTATTTTCTTAATCAAATTGTTTGTTTGTAATGAAAGATGAAGCAAAAAAACAAAAGCAACACAAAAGCCAAGGCTGATCAAATAAGTTGATGGTGATTTAAAGTTCGAAGATTAAATTTATTTTTTCTGATCAAATTTCTGTTCTTGTGATTTCTTGCCTATCCTTTTTCACTTCCTTGACTGGCCAGGTTACTGGCTGACCAACAGAAACAGCAAGAAAAAAGCTTCTCTTGGGATTCTCATGTTCATCAAATTGCAATGAATGTTGTTATTTTACCTTTCTTCAATGTATCTAGTCTGTATTAATGCAACATTAATACCAACTTTGTAACCCAAATAATAATGATCAAGATGAAAGTCAATTGAGGTTCTTTGATGATCCTTTACCCAAATATAAATGTATATGTTATCAACTGAGAAACAGGTTTCATTGAAACTTGCCTGTAATTCTGAACATCTAATAACAACAGTAGCCTTATTATCATCGTCTTATGCAGTTGAAAATGTTATAATTCAAAAAGCAGTACAATTGTATTTTTCAGTTCGATGTTTTGTTCTGCTAAAAAAGTTAGGCATTTACAGTGATTTATACGCTTTTATAACTAGATTTACTTTAGTTTTCAAGATAAAATGGAAATAAAAGTTAAATAAATTTGTCTTTCACTTCATTTCAAATGCAAACTTCTTTATGCTCAGTGCTATTCAACCAATAAGATTTCAAACTTGAACAACTTCGAAACTAGAAGAGTTATCGACTCAGGAATCGAGTCTAGGTGATTCGAGGGATATTTATGTTCGCTGTTGAAGGGTGGAGGTCAATATTTGGTTCAAAGTCTGACATTTTTCTGGTAGAATGTTTAATGGTTGGAATATGGTGAAGCTGGTCTATCATCTGGTCAACGAAAATTTGCAAATCCAGAAAAGGAACTTCAAAAATAGGATAAAATCTGTTCTAAAACTGAAGAAATGCAATCGAAAGTTTGAACTTTTACAACGATTTAATGAAAATCGTCAATCAAATCGAATTATGATAAAATTTAATTGACAAAACTCGAATGTTTTAGGAAAAGCATGAAATAGAAAACACGATTTTGAATTTAAACAATGAAACAAATGGTGAAAAATCAATGGTCAATCTATTGAGATAAAAATTTTCTGTTCTGTTCAAGGAAAATTTCAAAAGTTTGTCTGTTTCTTGCAATTCCTGCCCAACAGGCAAACACAGATTCACTCTTCTGAAATGTTTTCTTTTGTTATGAATTTCGAATAATAATTTAATCTAAATGATCGAATCAATGGTCAAAGATCGATTATCAGTGCATTACCTTAAGGAACTTGAAATAGTTTTTAGACATTCATGATAAAGAACCAAAAGCTCATAAAAATTTGTTTGAATAATTGAAACTTTACTTTCAGGAAAAACAAATTTCTACAAGTTGATTGCATTTTCTCACTTTGAACTTTCTTCTAAACAAAAACAAAAAGGCAGAATGTCTAATCTTAGGAATTTTAGTTTCATGTAATCGATTCGTACAAATAGCAAAGAATTACAAGAAATATATTGAACAAGTGAAAGTCTTGAAATGTTACAAGCTATTGCAAGTGTTGATGTTGAAAGAAAGCATTACTTGAATCCATCGACTGGTCAACTCTTTTGACTGAACAACAACTGGCACCATTTTGAAGGCGATTCTTGAAGGTTCACTTGTTTGCATTAAGTTTGTTACTTGTAAACACAGCTGATAGCGTAATTTTTCACATTTCTTTGTAATACCTTGATAACCAATTTAGCAGTTAAATTGATAAGACTTAGAATGTAAGATTTGATAAATAAAAAGATAATGAATAGGAAAAGGAAATGATTGGCTATTTCAGTTTTTTGTCTTGTTTATTTGTTTAATGTGATCTAATTATGCCTCGTGCAATCGAAAGTAAAACTAGACTTGAAATTATTATCCTCCTTACTATCGGAATACCTGTAAACTTTATTTCTGATCAACTCAATGTTTCTAAAATGACTGTTTATCGTTGGTTTGAACGGTATTTAACTACGGGAGAAATTAATACTAATTATAAAAATAATAAACGTCCACGTTTAACCAGCTTTGACCAAGATTTGGACATAGTTTTGACTTCAATCGATTCACCTTTCAAAACAGCAGCCGATATTTTTCGTGAATCTGATACAGATATTTCATATGATATAGTAAACTCCAGATTAAATGAAAATGGTTTTGGTTCTCATCGTGCTGCTCGTAAAGTTTGGTTAACAATTAATCATAAGCTTCAAAGGATGAATTATGCTGAACGCTATTTAAACTGGCAAAATTGGGATAAAACTTTCTTTGTTGATGAAGCAACATTTTCATCTGATAATCGTCATGTTATCCTGGTTAGACGCCCATTTGGAACACGGTTTGATGAAGCTTATATTGGTTTCACTAATAGATCCGGTCGTAAGTCAGTATCTGTATTTGGTATCATGAGTATTCATGGTCTTGGACCTTTGATAAGAATTAGAGGAAACCTTAATTCAAGAATATATTGTGATATTTTGAATTTCTATGTTAAACCTTATATTTCGTCAATATTTAATAGACGACCTTGTTTTCTTGTCCAAGATAATAGTCCTATTCATAACTCAAGATTATGTCAAGCTTTTTTCGATTATAATTTAACAAGTGATCTCAATTGTTTCAAACTCCCTCACCCCCCTCGTTCCCCTGACTTGAATCCGATTGAAAATGTGTGGTCAATGGTAAAGAAAAAAATAGATTGTGAAAATATAAATAATGATCAAGTTCTATGGAACAATATTTGTAAGGCATGGAATGAATTAAGTTCATGTCATGATTATTTTGTTACCTTAACTCAATCAATGCCTCGAAGATTAACAATGGTTATTGAAAAAAATGGAGGTGTTATCAATTACTGATTAAAGAAATTAAAGATTAACAGTAGAAATGAATGTGAAAAATTGTGCTATCAGCTGTGTTTACAAGTAACAAACTTAATGCAAACAAGTGTTCATTAGATTCAAGGTGAAAGCCTGACCACAGAAAAGAAAATTAGTTTGGCAAGATTAATGGGAATCAGGCCATTTGAGGGACTTGGAATGATGGCCTAATTTAGGAGCGCAAACAAAAATTAGCAGAAATATATTGGACGATTAAAGTTGATGAGATTACAAGACGAAGGTTGAAAATCAGAAAAGCAAAACTCAATTGAATAAGTAAAGGTGATGAAATAGAAGTGATAATAATAATAATAATGATCATCTTCATGATGGTGAATGGTGTTGATGGTGATAATGATGATGAGATGAAGATAATTTGTTCCATGAGAAAAGGAAAGAGAGAGAAAAAAGAAATGTCATCATCGATTGTAATGCTAATGTTCACACTGTTCGATGCCAGTCTAGAGTTGTGTGCCACTACAATTGGATTCAACATTATCTCAATAACAACAATTCATTCAATTTCATTATCGTTTTCCCTTTCAACCACTTTCTTCAACAAGACAACATGAAATGATCCTTACCTCTTCTGGATTATATTTTGACAATGATCCTCCCTCTTTAAACTCGGTTATCATCACATCACTTAACTTTTTGGAAGTATCTGGAAGAAGAAGATGAAGAATGGAAGAGAATGGTGAACAAATAAGGAAAAGTGATTATCATCATTATCAGAATAAAACGATTATTATCAAAATATAATAAACTGTTTTTTTCTTCCCTGTTTTGTATGAATTTCGTCAATAGCAATGAATTTTTCCTTCTTTCTTTCATTGCTTTTAATGGTGAGTCTCCATTCAATTGGTTAAATTGACAGCGAGACTAAAGTGCTCAAAATGAGACTTTAAGCTATCATTAAAGAATCACAATTTGCATCAATAGCTTTCATAGTTGATCGAGTTGATGATATTAAAATGAATAGCAATTACACTAATTAATTGGTAAAAAACGACCAGAAATGATAACAATGTAATCTGAATAAAGGCTAAGTGATACTGGAGTTTATTTTTATTTAAAATAACCTTTTTTTAATCAAAGATCAAATTTAAAGAGCAAAAAATGTTTCGCCAATTGAATTGATTTTCAATTAATTATTTTGTAAAAAGTTGACTCAAAATTTGATCCAATTTCAATTCTTCAAATGATGAGAAATAGTTTTTGCTTGTGTAAAAGTAATGAAAGAGTGGCAAAATTGTGATTTGAAAATCATGATAATATTTAAAACTGATATGTTTTGTCACACAAAACTCACTGAATTATCGAAATATTATCTTTTGCAATTTCATTTTTCCATTTCACTTTATCAATAAGAATTAAATCCCTTGATGAGTTGAAAGGATATACACTGCGTTGCATGGTATTAAGGACAACATTGAATCATGAAGCTTAAAATAACCACAAAAATGTTTTGTCATTTTGTTATTCTTGCCTAAATCACTGAGTTTTTAAATCAGTCTTCAAAATTTTTTTCATATAATTTAGAAATAATTCCCTCTTTATCTGAATACCTAATCTGCTAGTCATTAGTAAACGAATATGCAATTAAAAACTTTGTTCAATTGATTCGATTGAGAATAATTCTTTGCTGTTGCGAGTGTTCTTTCAAGTGCGCTCCTCTTGACAACTTAACCACTCTGGAACATGGTCGCCTCTGTGACAAGTGCTTTGGGACAAATATTTGCTCTCTTTGCTCTTTAACCCAAGGCTTAAGACGATTGATCAATAGGACTGAGGTCCAGGTGGCGAGGATCAATCAGAATGGGAAAAATTAGAAACAATTAACTACATCGAGTTAACGAATGAAAAGTCGATCAACTTAAGAAATGCTCAAGTGAGATAAGAAAGAAATCGATGATTGAAGAGAAACGCAGAAAACTCCAGACTATTGCAAGAGAGTTGTGTATCGATCTGTGACTGTTTTAATAAACACATTGAGCGCTGTTTTGGATTCCCTAAAGAAGAAGTTCGTCGTCAATGAATAATGGGTCATAAAAAAGACCAGAAAAATAATGAGATTCTTGTTTAATGAGAACGTTTGTCCCAGAAGCGAACTTTCATAACTAAGTTATACTATCTTTATCGGTCTCAAATGCTTCATAAAATATACTTTCAGCGGTGAAATGGTAAAAATGGTTGAAATACCTCTGACTGAATCACTGAATTAGTACTCAGTCAAAATAACAAAAGTAAAAGCATTTAGCAGAAATTTAATTCTGGTCCCAAAATTTTGTGTGTGAATCCTTGACGAAACGAAATCTTCAGATCATAACAGTCTTTTTACAATCATTGCTATTGAACATTTGAATTTATTGGATTGATGATTAATTGATTGATTGAATGAGGTCAAGTTTAGCTGCCTGTAGAGGTCTAGGTAAGTTGATTGAGTAATTCTGATTTCTGGTGTTTCAATTTTCCATTACATAGATATCGATGTGAATAGTGATTAAAAAAGTGGTGACAATTATATGCTTATGATTATTGATTATGATAATGATATTATGTATCATTTTTCAAGACTCACATTGTTTAACATGAATTAACATTAATTCATGTCAAATTTGCAATTTTCATGAGAAAAAAGGTGAATTTTTTATGAATGTTATAATTCAAAATGTTTCATTTTAATGCAACAACTTTCATTTTTAGATTCTTTTGTTATCCGTTGATATTTGAGCAAAATTTACTCTCAACCAGTTATACTTTGCATCTAATTGATGGTGAGAAATGAAAGAATCAAAGTTGATGAGTTGATAATGAAGGCATAGAAGGAAAGAGAGCGAAAAAACTGGTAAAATAATGAAAATAAAGATGAAGATGATAAAGAAGCATCAAGACTAGATTGTGACAGTCTATGTTATCAACAGTCTAACAATTCACTCCCAGTGATGAATGATTATTTTTAGGTTAAACTTTTGTTCATCTTCCATGCATACTCATGTACTTGTTGTATAATGGCAACATTAAATTATTGTCATTCATCAACTTTGCATCTCATTTTTTATTGTTACAAGGTAAATGGCAAAAGGAACAAATTTTCAAAGCTTCACCTTTTACCTGGAAAGAGAGGAAAGAAAGTGAATCGTTGAAGTAGACCTTTCTATTTTACTCTTGATTGTTTCCGTTCAACTCATGAAATAGCCTGTTATCACTTTCAGAACAGAGTTTTACACTTTCTCAATTTTACTCTTCTTTTCACTGTTTAGTAAATATTGAATTGTATCGTTTAAACTACAAAATATGATTGAAATGCAATCATTGAAAGAAATCTTTTTTTTCTCTCTCTCTTCATTTTCCATTCTCGTCATCATCTTTTTTCTCGTCATCCTTTTCTTCCTAAAACTGTCTGTAAATTTACTTTGTACCTTTGAGACTAGATCAAAATGAGAAAGTTTAAAACATTAAATTGTTTTGTGTTGTATGTAACTGTTGAAGCAACCTTAAAATGCTATATTTGCTCAGCAATTTCATTTCATTTAACAATTGATATTGGTAAAGGTTTTATGATATTTTCCTTGATAAACATTTCAACTGTCGCTCTCTGGTAATTGATAATCTTCCGTAATCTGTATCTAACAGAGTTGGCATCTTAGTGATGATAAAAACCAATATATGGAGAAGAAAGAAGGTTTTTACGAAAAATATGTTGGAAATAATAGAATGCAATGTTGCTACGTTGGCTGGTTGAGAGGGTAACATTGAGTTTACCCATTTTCAAATTGAATTGCTGTGAAAACGCAAATGAAATAATGAAAATCTTTATAAGGATGACATTTTTATACCATCCTTACGTTATTGACGCTATTGATCCTTTGTAATATTAAAGAGATGTGTTATTACATGGATAAAAAGAAAAAGAGAAAAATCTGAAAACAATTGATTCTTTCATCGGTTCTTCATTTTTTTTTCTTTATCTTTCTTGTATAACTCGGCTTTTTTCATTCAATCTTACAAGTATAAATCACTGTCTGAATGAATGGAAGACACAGAAAAGTATTGTAATGGTGATTAGGATGATGATGAATATGATAGTGTAAACATCTTTTTTCTCATGATCTTTAAGTTTCTTTATTTACTTGTGAGAATGGGTTCGCAGGACGAAAAGGGTTGATGATGAAAAGGAAGGTGAGCAAAATGAATGATAAAACATAGGGAAACAAATGTCATGTAAATATAATGTTATTACATGAAGATAAGTTAAACATAAAGATTGAGGGAAAATGAAGGGAAAAAAGATGCCAATATAAACTAAAAAAGTAGCAATTGATAAGGAGGGAAGAGAAAGGAAGAGAAAAGAAGAGAAAGTAAAGAAGATGGTAAGTATGGAAAGGAACGATGAATAAAGATGAAAAAAAGTATAAAAAATTGGGTGAAAAAAGATTGAAGAAATGATTAGGAAAAGATTTGAAAAGATTGAGTGAAGTGAGAAGGGTTGAATGTGTTTACTCGTTGGGTTATTTGGTTAGGTTTAGGAATGGAGTGACTAATCAATGTTTGATAATTGATTGAAATTGATCTTTTACTTACATTGAATGTAATCTTGAAGCATCTCAAACTCAGCAGGAGACATTTTTTCCCATTTAAGGTCCATGTTGTTGTCAAAAAAAACGTTATCTTCTGTTTATGCCATAAAATACATAGATATATACACCTTTGGTTGTCTTTATGTGTATAAAAACTGTATATAACTGGATGGGTTGTTTCACTTTCAAAGGCAATCTTTATCCAATCATCAATCCAAAAATTGGAAAATGTCAATTATCTTTTACGATTTAAATTTGATTGTTCCTTAGTTTCACTTACAATTTAAGTCACACTGGTAATAGGTAGTTAAACAAGAGCTTACGGTTAAAAAAGGAGATCTTAAGGCTTCCAACATTTATCATCAAAAAAATAGTAAACTTGAAGACAATTTATCAAAAAGAAAGGGAGAAAGTTTATGTTCGAACGATTGAGCAGCCTCCATTTTCCTTTGAGTCTAGCACCATCTAACGGTTCTTGTGCTTTAATTGTTACAATTCATTATTATTAGTTGACAATTCAATGCATAAAACTCAATGTAATTGAAGCGAGTTTTGAAATGTTCCAAACCTGTAAAGTCAGGTTGCTCAAGTTGTTCATTTATTCAACGCTCTCTAGGAGAGTCAATTTTAATCCATTTATTTTCATTTTTTAATCAACACCTAACTAATTTAAATTTATTTAAGATATCAATCAAAAAACTAACGAGATAAGCTGTCTATTTACATTTTACCCTGAACCTGGTCTATTAAACAAGACTGAAAATTACGCTGACAAACAGTATAAATGAGCTATTCTCAGAGCTGTATTTCTGAGCGAAATGATATCCCTTAAGAAACTTTTTTCAGCAAATCAATTCATTTTCATCTCAAATTTTGTTACAATCTTTTATTTTGTACAAATATAAGGAATACTGACACAAATAAATACATTCCGACAAAGATTTATGTATCAATCAAGTGGTATGTACTTTAATTCAAACATAAGCTCTGTCTAACTAGACATGGTTTTCAAGGGATAATTTGGATGAAAATAGTCAAGGTTTTCAGTAAAACATGATATTGATCTTCTTTAACCAGAAGATTTGTTGTTTGTTCTAGAGAATGGAAAAGGTGAGTAAATGCGAATGGCATGGAATAATCAAGGTGAGAAAAGAGAGAGCTGTGTAAATATAGTCATGATGAGGGGTAAAAATGATGGTTACTTAAAAAGATGTAAAATTGGAAAGATACTGAAAAGATTCATTGTGTTATTTAACAAAATCAAATAATCACTGGATTGACAGCAAAAGTATTGGGAAAACTGAAAAGGAGGTGAAAGGTTGAATGATACAAAAATAGGAAACTAGGAGTTGAGTAAGTTTATTATTTTGCCATAGGTAGTGGCAGCGAATATCACAGCTTTATCTTTAACAAATCCGATGGAAGCATCCTTTATTGAGGTTTGACCACAGTTAAGAACGGACTTGCTATTGGCTAGATCGTATAGAACTACGCCATCGTCTTTAACAAGAAGTAATTGATTTCCACTTCTTTTTATCTTGTTAAAACTCAGTGGATTGGTTACATCGGTTTCGAAAATGTTACAGCTCATCAATGAGGCATATCTACCAGTTTTTGGATTAAGGGCTATCACATCAATTGCACTAGATCGCGGATCTCCGATAAATAGATAAACTAATCCCTGCGAAAAATAGAGCATCAAAAAGTGAATTAAAACCGAGCTGATATGTTTTATCTATACGAGAAAAAAAGAATTGAAAAATTATTAACTTACTTTATCGTGCATCACATCAAAGCAAATTTTATTCTCGAAGATGGACCTTTCTGCATGAATAGAGTTGATTAATGATTTATCATTCGTATTCCTGAATAAATATGAAAAAACAGTTAGAAATTGTGTAAATCATTAAAAAAAGAAAATTTGACACAAACCATATTTGAATTCTATTATCAAAGTGTGCAATAAAAGCGATATCCCAATCATCTACAGGTAATATACAGCTTGTTGAAACATTTCTTGCATTTAATGATGTCAAATAGGTTTTACTTGATGTTGGTAGATCATATAAAAATATTTTAATTGTATTTGATGGACCAGGTATGCTGAGGACACTTTTTTCATTTGGTAGACAGGCTATATTAATGGTTGCTCGTCTCAATTGGCACTTATTGATCATTTCCGCAGAGATGAAAGTAGAAGCGAAAAACTCTCTGAGGTAAAGTTTAAAATTTTTTGCAATTTTATCGAATCTTAGATGTGTAAGGGTGAGATATTTCAATCCATCATAAATCAATCCAATCCAAATAAATTGTTTTGACTCGATAACGGAACAATTCAAGTTTGTTGGTTCCTCGTCAATTGTATGACTAACAAGATTCCATTCATTCGTGGAATCTGATTCTCTCCACCAAATGGATACACATTCATCTTGAATTAAAACAATATAGAGAGTTTCTAAATCACAAGAGTCAGGATATAAATATATACCGCGAACCAAAGATGCTGAGGTTGATGCAAGCCCTGGAAAAGATTTACAGGTCGAAGTATCTAAATTATTGGATAATTCAGACGATTCAGTATCTTGATGATTATTTACATCCTTGGTATCAACCTTTTCTCCTAATGGAGTCTCACATGGTTCATCATTTGTTTGTTCATCGACTTCCATCATGTCATATTTAGGATTGTAACTAAACTATTAAACCGAAATAAAAAAATCCACCAAATATTTAACAAGTTGATGAGAAATAATTAACATTAAATATCGACAATCAAGGCGCACAAAAAAACATTGTTAAAACCCGGTAAAATTTATTGAGAAATTAGGTTTAGGTAAAACAAATTGGATAGATGGTGACACTGTACTAGAGCGCCATTTCAAAAGTTAGTAACGCCATCTAGTAACATTTTATAGTCTCCAAGTAAGTACGAATTTACCGAAAAGTTAGTTGAAGTTGACGATTTGATGTAAAAACATCTTTAATTTAATTCTCGGTTTTAAATGCTACTTTTAAATTTGTTTTACTTTTAATAAATAATAGATATTCTCATCAATAAAAGTAATCAATTCCAATTTCTCCAGATCATCTGATGAAAAAAAGATGGTCAGCTATAAAGCAGTTGGATGTAAAGAATCACCAAAAGTGTTAGATTATTCAACCAGTAAAGAAAGATTTTGCCTTTCAAAGAACCATAATTGTGCTAACAAATTGGATTTACAGCATTTTTGTAAGAATAAATTAGTGAATACTAAAGTGATTATCTATTCTATTTTGATACCAATCATCTTGACATCATCTGTTGTCCACTGTAAAGATAGTGAAATAGGTAAGTTAAAATTTACGGACAAAGTCAACCATTTCATCATAATTTGGTCTTTTCAAGTTCAATTTTTATTCTCAATTCTTTTTCCTATCTTCATAGACCAACATTAGTTAAACCAGTGTCTTAAAAAGTGAATCAATCTAAAAAGAGCCAGATTTCGGTACAAAAGACTCTTCATTTACCGAGATTGTTCTTTTTCAATTTTGAATCCATTCTTTTTTGCTTTAATACTTTTTCTTGCATGTTTGTGTTTAAACTTTTCAAAAATCAATTAGCTGCACTCAATTTAAATTTAGATCAATTAGCCTAGAAAGATTAGCTTGAAAAAATGAGCAACTCCAATTATAAACCCTTAAATAAACTAATTGAATCTATTGAAGCGTTACAATGAATATGCAAGTAGAATCAATACAGAAAAGTTGAATTGACAATAGAATGATCAATTGAATTGACAACAAAAAAGAAAGCGACTATTCAACGTTAAATTAAACAGACAAATTTTCCTGAGAAATTTGTTTCGCCATCAGAATCAATTAGGAACCTATCAATCAATAACAAGCTGAACATCATGAACTTGAATGTAGCCCAATTTTATTGGTATTTTTGTACAACAGACTTGAATATTTTTGTTATGTTCATTGCAATTTGCCACTAGAATTGAGTTGTTGGGTCAACATTTTCTCATCTTTTCTAATTTTATCTAATTTTGCCTAATATTATAATTTATAAATTTTATTGGTAAACAGACACAAATGAAAGTTAACACCATCGACCTAGCTAACAAGACTAATAACACAAATCGCCTTAGGTTGACTTTTAATGAAGCTGGACAGCCTGCTCGTTCTTATCATCATCATCTTCATATAGCTAAATATAAAATTGTAATAATCCATTTTACTTTCTCTTTTTGCAACTTTTGACAATTGCTGCTTTGAACCTTTAATTTAGCCTGGAGAGAGTGAGAAGAAGATGAGGAGGAAAAAGAGGCCAAAGGTTCGATTAGGTCGAAACGATGTTACGTTTAAAAAGATGCCCTAATACAAATATAAATTTAAACGTGTTTATATATAAATATATGGTTTAGGTAACTGTTAGCGGTTCACTTGTGAAAGGCATTGAGAAGGTTGTCTGTACGTCAAAGAGGATGATTGAGAGGGGAAAAAGGTAAAATTAAGTAGGTAAAGAGGGTGGTTAAAGGAGGTGGTGATGAGGAGGGAAGATGAAGATGAAACAGTTACTTTGATGAGTATCATAACCATTTATTTTTAGTCCACCAAAAATGAAATAGAGAGTTTGTTCATCATCTTTTATTATATTACGGCTTATTTTTGCTGTTTTATTGCTAAAATGGTCAACCAATTTCTGTAATGTTATTACATTGAAATTGTAATTAAGTCAATTGATGAAGGTTTTGAATATTTCCGCTTCTTTAATTGCACCGATTTCATTGTTAATCAATTTCAAAATTGATTCAGATATAAATTTTGGATTTACTTGTTTTTCAGTGATTGTTAGACTGAACCAAGACAGTAAAGACAGAGATTGAAATGATAATTTAAAGCTTGATTTTACCAATTTGGTTAACAAATTGTGTTGACTTTGACTCATCTGTTTTCGTTTTTGGATACATTTGTCAAGATTGAACGATTTTACTTCTGTTTTCCAGCTAATGTTTGATCAACCGATTAAAAGTATCTAGAATATCTTGCGAATCTGCGTTTTTTTCCTTCATTGTTTTAAAAGTATGATTAGTGCTTGAAATTTAAGGTGTGATGTGAATAAAAGCCTTACAATTGTGATAATCTTTATAACAATCAATATTCATTGTTGTTAATCAAGTTGAAAGTTAGCTGATGACAAAAACTAAATGAAATACACTAAACCAGTAGATGCATGTTATTTATAAATACAAGCATTACATATCTAAATAGTATTACCTGTTCATGTTGAGCTTGTTGCTGCTGTTTATTATATTGCGAGATGAAGATGATGAACGGCAGATTTTAGCTTCTACAAAATGCTAAATATATCCGATTGAACTTGTTTACTTCAGGATTGGCCTTTTTTACTGTACAACCGAGCACAACAAGTTATCATCTTAACGTTGATATCATTATGGCTTTACAAGTAAAAGTTGACTTCAACTTTTCACTTATCATAAGTTGAAAGCTAAAATTGGTACCATTTGATAGCGTGTGTTGCCTGAGAAAAAGGAGAAAAAAATCGTTCAGAGTTTCATCAAGAAAAGAAAATGAAAATGACAGTTGAAAAGAAAGCAAAGCGAAATTCGCCTTTTCCTTTATCAAAATAACAGTGTAATTTAGCACCTTTAACCTATCTTGAAGCACGATAAAGTGTGATCAGTTCTAATTGTAAATTGTCGGATATTAAAAAAATATTTTACTGATCTAGTTTGACTCCAAAATTGGATGAAACATTAAAAAGGTGCAGCCATTTTTGGTCCATTTTTGAAAAGGTTAAAAATGTGTAACAGTTTTAAGACTAAAATACTTCAACTGAATGAAACTGAAATCCAATAGAACTTCGAAATTGTCGAAAATGTTGCAAATTCGGAAAAGTTGTTTAAATTATAATTAAACTGTGAATCTTGGTGTTTCATTTTTTTAATGTCGAGACATTTATTGGTGTAGTCTGAATCTTCATGTTAGTAACTCTTTCTACTCACAATTAAGTTTGAATAATTGTTGATCTGTCTAGTTAATGAAGGGTTACAACGGACCTCAACCTGAGATTATAACAAGTGATGATTTGATGATTGTTTTAACAATCAAAATGCAGTGAGTTTATAAGTTTTTTTGTTCTGTTTTTGTTTCTTAATATGTGGTTTGGTTTAACCATTAAGTGTCATTATTGAATCATTTTGTTAACTAAGTGAAGATGGGAAAGCTTGGCATGAGTTTAAAAACAATTAAATTATTTCTTTTTTTACAAATTAATTGTTCGCTTGGGAAGAAATTGTGAAATGTTGATTTCAAGATATTTGGTTCAATTTCGTTTTTGCTTTTCAAATTCATGACTTCAACACTGGATAAACATCATGGAATCAGGGAAAGATTAGAAGATTATCGGAAAAATTATTTTAAATGTACTGTTTGGATGAATCAGAGAAAAAACCGAAAGATCATTTGATTTTTAAAGTTTGTCCTTGTAATTTTGTTTTGTTTGAAAGCAGACGACGATATTAGTCTTGATACAGAATACAGAAGATATTCATGGTAAACTCAGACTTGTTTACCAAAAGTTAACCTTTTGATATTAGTTTTTATACAATAGCAACTGCTGAAAACGGTCAACATTTTAATTGTTAGTTACTTTTCAGTTACTTTTCCTTTATCTGCATAATATTTGTATCTAGTATTTGAACATACATGTGTTTGAAAAATGACTGATATTTGTTAAAGAGTTCAAATATTGAAAGCGTTTTTGGAGCTCTTTGTTTAGGTTTAAAGGTCTTTTTATCAAGTATCGATTACGTGTCGATAGTGTCGGACTTTTTTCAAGTTCACTCACCTTCTGCAATCCTTTCTATTATGTATTGATACACAATTTGTGGGACCAAATTGAATGAAAAACGCCAATGTTTACATTGTATTTTGTAGTAACTTTGAGTTATATTTTTTCTTTATCTTCTTGTGTCTTCAATTTACAGGTGATCTAGATCTGAGTGAAACTCCGCAAGAACCAATCCTAGTTTTACCTGGTGATGATGCTTTCATTGATTGTACCATTCGAGATTCAGCTAACCACACGGTTGTATGGAAATACGCTAATGGAATAGATGACCTTGAAGCAGCTCGTACTATTACTGCCGATAAAGTACGAATTACAGAGGATCCAAGGTTTTCAATTCTTCATCGTACAGGACATCAAACCTGGATACTCAAAATTCGTGAAGCCATTCCTTCTGATTCAGGGGTATACCTGTGTCAAGTCAATTCTGACCCACCCATTTCTGTTTCACGTTTCTTAACCGTTACTTATCCTGAAGCAGGTAACCCTTTATCTCATGCATCACCATTTGTTACCTTATCTGGTCACAATTTCACTGATTGTTGTAGATCTGAAAATGTCGCTGACATTTGTTTACCATTTTGTAACATTAAAAATCTTGTGGGCCAAACGCCTTCTCCAGCTGCAGCAGTCACGTGTATTCAATATATGACACCAATGGTTAGATGTTTAGCTGATGGACGTAATCATTTACCATGTTGTATGAGGCAGAATGTACCTGAAGTTTGTCTTCCATCGTGTTCTGGAAATTACAATCTAACTCGCGTTGTTGACAACATTGTGTGCCTTCAATATGCAGCACCTATTTTGTCGTGTATCTCTCAAGGAATTGAAACGCTTCCTCCACAACCTATTGCTGTCACCATTGAACCTGTATCACCAACATCACTCAGGGTCAAGTGGAATTTGCCCATTCAAAGAGCTGGATCAACAGAACGATCTCCGTCAGATACAATTCAAATAAATGTTACCCAAGGTTTATCATTCAATTCTTTGGGTAAACCAATTTCTTTGGAAGATTTGTCATCGAGTGCAAAAAATTTAACAGACTTTAAATCAATTAAAGTAGATGCTACTTTAAACTCGTTTACTTTAACGGAGCTGAAACCTTTCACCTTGTATCAAATAGTATTAACCGCGCATAATAAATTTGGATCTAGTCAACCAACTCCAATGGTACAATCATTAACTGCACCAGAACCTATTCCAGAAAAAAGTATAATCAAGTCAAAATTAGCACCCTCTTCGTCTGTACCAGAAAACTCTTCGGGAAAATCAATCAAATTACCCGACTTGAGAAAGTGCTGTAAGGATAGTGGAATGAAAAGTGAAGCGTGCATTGATGCTCTTTGTGATCCCACTCAAGAATATAATGTTTCACGAATAATGAGTTGCTCTCATTTCGCCAATGTAACGTTTAAATGCATGTCACTTTCATCAGGTGATCAATCTGAATGTTGTCGACTTCGTGGAGTTTCAACCTTTTGTCAATCTTTATGTAAATCATCTTCTGCTATTAGCCTTCGACACACCGTCTGTTTCCACCATTTCCCTGCCTTTTTAAATTGTTATGTTGAGCGTTTTGGAGTTTTACCCAGCCCGCCTATGGATCTGGTGGTTTCTTCGGTTCATCATCGCTGGGCTTTAGTTGATTGGAAGCCACCAATGAAACGAGGTTCAACCGTTACTAGGTATATTGTACATTGGCGTGATATGGAATCAGTTGAGCCTCTTAAAACTGAAACAGTGACCAACCCACCTTACCTACTTGATGATCTTAGACCTGGTGTTCAATATGAAATATATGTTACAGCACTTAACAAATACGGAGCATCTCAGGACTCTGTTCGAATCGATTTCCGTACTCAACCATTACCTTCAAGTGGACTTATTGATGCTTCGATGGCTTCATCTAAAATGATCTACAATGAAACTGCCTGTTGTGCTCGGGCCAATATTAGTGCTCTTTGCTTGCCCCTTTGTTCATATTCAGTAAAAGTGAATGAGGTTTTAGGCTTAGGGCCATTGTGTGTCGATGCCACAACAGCTTCTATTATTGTTCGATGTACTGTTGGTGGTCGTGACCATAAGCCTTGTTGTGAAAGACGTGGTGTATCACCTGAATGTCATGGCCTGTGTAATGGTCTCATAGATGGAACTCCCTTCCAGGTTGGAACACGCTGTGGACCCGAAGGCCCAAATATATTACTATGTGTTAAGGAAGGTGCCGAGACATTACCTGGTCAACCTTGGGATTTGCATGCCTTTAAAGCTACACAAGATTCAATTTACCTCCGTTGGAAGACTTCTGATGAAGATTTAGCTAGAGGACCGAACGCAGTTAATTTCACCGTTCGTTACAGTCCTGTGAGTAGTGACAGAGTTCCACTTCACCCATTGAAACACACATTCCAAGTGAATACGAGCTCGACCGAGATGGTTCTCGAAAATTTAAATGCCTCTACGACTTATAGCATTTACGTGCAATCCGTCAACCCATTTGGAACTTCATTGCCTTCTTTCATATTATTAGTTACTACTACATCATTAGAAAGTGAAATCAGTGAAGGTCGAATGGCAGCAACTATTGGTCCTCCTCATGCACTCGAAGTTATCCATCAAACTCATGAGATGATTAGTTTACGTTGGCTTCCACCGTTATACATTTCACCAGATGCAACAGTCAATTACGTAGTTAACTTTAAACCAGCCACCGATGCAGAGTGGACCAAAATTGAAGTCAATTTCAATTCAGCTGATTTAGCTGGTCTATTACCTGATACGAAATATGCGATTGCTGTTCAAGCATCAACTGAAAATGGCTACAAAAGTCATCTTTCAGAGACTATTCTAGTCTTTACAGATCCTATTCTGCCTGTTACAGTTGATCCGCCTGTTTTACTTCCCACTGGACCCATAACTGAAGGTGATAATATAACAATACTGTGCGTAGGACGAGGTCTACCTCCTCCAGTCATCTCTATCCTTCTAAATGGTCAAGTTGCTTACAAAACAATGGCGGAAAAGGTTTATTATACCATACCAAGCATGCCTCGTAATATTACATCAATTGGATGTTATGCTGCCAATGGTGTTTCTGTACAAGGCTCGTCAGACGCACATAAATCAATTCTGGTTCGCATCAAATGTAAGCCACTAGCGCGAAATAAGAATATCTTTCTGTAAATATTAAGCTCATTCCTTTATCCTAATATTTTTTCGTTCATTTTCTAGCTACACCAACTGCCAGCATCAAAGAAGAGTTTCTTCGTTCAATGAAATTTGCCGAAGTTAGGATTTCATGTCGTGTTTCTGGAGATCCAAAACCTAATGTAACCTGGTATAAGGATGGTGATGATCAAATTGTGGTTAATCCTGGTCCTGAAGTTGCTATCCGATTGATGGACGATGTCATGGTAAATTAATTCAGTATCCAACTGTTGAAAAATTTCTCAAAAACCTTTCGCTCTTTTCACTCTTTAACTTTTACAGTTAGCTGGAAGCTTTTATTCAATATTGATACTGCGAAAAGTTGCTCAAATGGACACTGGCAGATACATCTGTAAAGCTACCAATGAGCTTGGTGTTGCATCTGATTCAGTTGAGATGCAAGTTGTTATGGAAAAGGTCGAACGAAGTGATGCAGCAGCTTGTTGTGCACGCAGTGGCGTACCTGAAGAATGCCTAGGAGCTTGTACTTCAAGAGGAATTGATATTGACTTTGCTTTTCATAAACATCAATGCCTTAATGCACTTGGACTGTTAATTTTGTGTGCTAGAGGTGAGTATTTAATGAGTAAAATCTATGGATTAATGGTCAAAAATACGCATTTAAAAAGTAGTTTTTTGTATAAATCCAGTTCTTAGCTAATCAATGTACCCAAACCATAGAAATTAGCCAAAAAAATATAAATTAATATTGATGTTGCTATTCAACTTCCTTTTATCGAGACAATCAGTCACCATAGCTTTCGATCTCCATTCTCTTGATTCTCTCCATTGATAATTTTTAAGGCTTTCCCCTTCATCAATCTACTTGCATCTGAATCGATATTATGTTTTATAATATTTTTTATGTTAAATAATCGAATTTTAATTATTCTGTTTTCAATTGATTATCCAATTTTATAACAGCGTTTAGTATCATTTAACGAAAACACCATAAAATCAAGTTCATCAAGTCTGAGTCAAGATAATAAAGTAGAGGACAAAAATTATTTTGATAATCGAAAATAGGTTAACTCACCTCGATTCATCAATGTCATGGTTTAGATCAATGATTGAAGGAAAGTTATAATTAAAAAATAGCATTAACATCAAGCTAATAATAACTAAAATTTGGATGTTAAAGTGAAGGTGGTTATGGTTAAAGTGTTTCAATGAGGGTGTGGGTCAACCTTATGTCATGTTGATCATCACTTTTTATTAAGGTTAATCTGATATGATTTGATTTGTCCACTAATAAGCTTTTTAATAGCATTTTCTTTTTCGAAATGATTTCAATCATTTTAATGACGCTTATTTAATGAACTCTTTTTCATTTATGTATTTATCTTTCATAGATGGTTATGATCATACCCAATGTTGCCAACAACTTGGAGTTCATCAAAATTGCTTACATTTCTGTGAAGGAGTTCCCAATCCACGATCAAAGGAATCCTTTTGCTTACTTTATGATGCCAAATTGATTGTCCATTGCATTAGCAGTACCAACGGAAGTTCAGTTCCACTTCCAAGTGAAACAAATGCCCTTTCTGAAGATTATGAATTTTACTTCCAACATCCAGAACAATATTATCATACATCAACTTCAGCTGTGGTCTTGCCTTTGCTGTTTGCTGTTCTGTTTCTTTCCATGGTTACTATTGTTGTTGGAGTCATGATTTATGGCTATAGACGTTATTTCAAAACACGGATAACTTCTGGAGAAGATGTTGTTGGTTTTGAAAACCAAAGCTATTTACGAGATAATGATTCGGTTGATCTGGGTAATCCATTTCAACGAGTTAATAGACTCAACAGTCAAAATGCTCGGGCTACAACAACATGAATATGACTAAAGTATTTTAATTTTTATTGAAATTAGTGATAATGTGTTAGCTATTAATGACAGTAGACCAATACTTTTGTATATTATATTTGTGATTCATCTGCAAACCAAATTTTACATTAGCAGTTGATTATTTTTTACACAAAGTCTATACTTTAATATAGAACCCATAAATAATTAGTGAGGAGCTCGTAATTGTTGTTCACTGATGTAATTGTGCTGAGAAGTATTTTAATGTTCCATTCATTTTCATCCTCAAATTCATATTCTCTTCCAACACAATTATATTGTAAAAAATGATGAATATTTCGTATAATTTATTGTAAATTTGGGTGGGATTACATGTTTTTTCATATAAAAAGACAAAAAGCATGTAATTTTTTCGTCTAATAAAACCAACTGATACATCTGTTTATAAAATCAAGCATTCTAATAAGAATAATTTTCTGATAAGAATATCTTTAAAAGCAGGGTTAATCTATTAAAATAGAGATCATATATTGTGGGATTTTTCAAATTGTAAACTTCAATCAAATATAAAGATTAATCTCTCGGCAGTGAATTGACGTCTTGGTTATCGATGCGGCAGTAACTTTTAGTAGTCTGATCAATCCAGTCGAGATAAGAAGTAACTCTGGTAAATACGGTTGGAGCTGAGCCTGCACATGAACTACCAAATGACACAACACCAACTAAATACATCGTTCCTGGACCATTAACAACCATTAAAGGTCCTCCTGAGTCACCAAAACATGGACTAGATTGAGAAGCTTGAGCACAAATATGAGCTTGGTATGATAATAAACCGATCCATGAAAGTGAACATCTCAGATAGTTAACATGGTCCATTCGTACTTCTAAAGGCACTTCAGTCGATTTGTGTTCCTTTTCATCAGTCACTCCCCATCCAGCGACAAACAATTCATTTGATGTGAAATAAATGTTACGAGATGTTAAGCAGGCTGGTTTAACTTCCTTGCTGAAGCTGTCGATCGGTTCGGCTAACTGAATCAATGCTATATCATTACGAACAATAGGAACTGTAGTATAACCAGGATGTTTAATGAATTGGGCCACTTTATAGTGTTTACCAGAATTTGTTATATTATGAGCACCAACTGATACAGTCAAGCGAGTTAGATTCATGTAGCCACAATGCGCGGCTGTTACAACCCATTGATCATTAATCAATGACCCACCACAGGTATGAAGGTATCTAATGAACAAGGAAAGGCAAATAAATTGTGAATAAATGTGATCAGCTGCATAATTTATAGCAACTTACTTTCCGTTTGACCGTTCAACTTGTAAAGACACTAACCAAGGGTACTTGTTACTGATATATTGTGTTCCATTGACGATTTTGAGATTATCTCCACCAGAATTCACCTTACAATTGCAATCAGTTTGTTTGAGGCTGCATAAAGATAAACAGACTAGAGTTGATAGAATTAAAAACGTGAAAAAAACATTGTTACTGAATAACATTGTTGAAGAAACATCCAGTTGGTTTGAGCAGTGGGAAACAATTTTCAAACTTTTCCGGTATTCCTTAGAGCTCTTATATCTATGGTCAAATCCAAGTATTTGGTATCTAATTGTGATGGACCTTTAATGTACCTCAAAGAACAAAAGTCAAGAAGTTGTTAACCGATGCTCAACACACTTGAGATACAACTTGGTTCGTCTCCAGGTCAGAACAGGTCAAACTAGAGTTAAATATAAACTCACCATTGTTAAATTTTAATCAACTATAACATAATAAGATAGAGATATCAATTTAAAACTTGAAAATAATAATATTGATAATAGTAGACACAATTAATCATTAGAGCTGGTATAAACACTACTAAGCAAACCTCTCATCTCAATTGCCTTTTGTACACAACATAGACAAAAATTGGTCAATGTTACAATTTATTAATTTGGCTCAATGATATGACAAAATCATCCTTTCCCGATGTGAAACAAACAATTAATAAATCTAAACAATGTAACACATTTTGTCACAATTAAATACATATGAAATTGAAACAGTCAGACCAAATGATGATCTGATCAAAAAAATCAATTGCTGTGAATGAACAAGATGCAATAAAAATACCAAAATTTTCTGATTTTGTTGTTATTATTATAAGTTATCATCACTAAATAATAAACACTTTCAAAAACCAGACGTTGATTCAACAAAGCCTATGTAAATAAATTCATAAAATGATAATAATAAAATTGATTGGAATTTTCGATAGATTCTGAGCAATTTTCATTTTAAATGAGAAAAGTGGGAAAAGGATTTACTTCGTTACCTGATTTCAATGTCATTTTGATGGATAAAAATTAAAAAATGAATATTGTCAGCACATCTAATCTAGAGTCATGTTTATTGAATATAACTAATGAATAAAAAATCAGTTACTAGCTAATTACAGTTACTGGATCAGTTTATTCAAAAGATCGTGATCAACTGAACAAACAAGAAAATGGTTCAACAGATTTTCTTGAATAATTTATCCTCTTCTGACTCACCTGTTAGCAATCGTTTCATTGTTTACCTAGAATTGAAGTATTCTTGGTCCATTTATTTGATCAATTTTCAATCTCACAATTTGTAATTTGCGCATTGTAAATTTCTGGATTTTTAGTTTTCAAAGTTCATGGAATCACTAAAGCATAACATATTTTTTTAATCCTTGTATGAGAATCTTGATTCATCTTCATGAGTCTAGTGTAAATCAATGAAAAAATCTCTATAAATGACAATTCAACTAAACAAAGGTCTTGTAAATTAGTTTAACCTTGATTTACCAATCAATTTAATTTCAAAAATAAACATCGACTGCAGTTTCATGATAAAAGTAAATTAAACAGGCATAATTTTTCAAATTTTCAGAGATTTTAAAAAGAGAATAATGAAGAGTTTCAATAAAAAATGGATCGATCATTTGAAGTTGCTTAGTTTGATTTTGTATTCTTTCATTTTTGTCTTGCATGATTCGAAAATATTAATAGCTGTTTAGTTTCCAGCTTCTGAAGAATGGTTCCTAATCTAAACTTGATAGTCGAGCAATTTCTTTAAACAAAGACATTCACAGGAGTAGAAACTCGGAAATTCCAATAAATCAGGCGAAGTAAGAACATTGGTGCTTATTGACGTTACTTCGGACTCCATCGGATGAACTCCGTCTCTAAAATCATCTTCAATCTTGTTCAGACGTCATCCTTTCAGGGCATGGCTAGAAAGCATATCCAATCATAAGTCAGTTTGATTATGAAACCACACTGAATAAGTAATTAAAGTTGCGCTTATTATTGTTAATACATTGGTAATTGAATTAAGAAAGTTGGTGAACAATCGTGATGAATAAAAAGATAATAAGTTAACAGATTTTTTAGTGAGAAACCTTTCAGATTGTGCTGTAATCACCTGTTTTAAATCATATCGTTATTTTTCATGACTGTGAGTACATCAAAATATCACTCCTTAGTTTTTATATTTGACCACCAATTTTTTATTGCAAAAAGTTCCAGATATAAATTCAGGATATAAGCTCATTTAATTGTTGTGCCGTTGTTATTTTTAGTTATTTATCATTTCCATTCAAAATTGTCAAAAGTTGTTTAATGAATGCAATGTTCCCATGATTTTGATTCCATTGTTCTTGATAATTGATTTTGTAATTGATGACCCATTTTGAATTTTTTTGCTGATCAAACATGAATTTATAACCGGATAAGTTATATTTCCAATTGTGTCAATAACACAGCTTGTCAACCAATAGATGCCCAGCAATGTCAATCAGGTAAAGGATATTTTGATTTTTTTGCGTTTTTCCCATTTTATGATTAGAAATGTCAAACAGGATATGACTGACGATTTCATTAGAGTTGTCTTTAATTATATCGCAAGGATATTCAACCAATTAATGGCATTAATGAACAAAAATAAACTTTCGCCAGTTTCGATTCCATAAATCCCTTGTTAAAGCTATTAACACATGCATTTCAATAGCTTAAATAGCTAGGAATTATCACCAATTAATGTGGATCCACTTACAACTATTAAATTGGTAATAGCCATTATGTATTTGATGAAGGTTTGCAAAAATAGACTAATATCAACAGAACGAAATATTAATAAGATGATTCCAATCATAAAACCAAAACCATTTCAAAAAAATAAACTGATGGTTCAAACTGAATATGATTAATCAATATTTAACTAACTATTGTAAACAATTTGCTAAAAATATAACTGAAGCAAAGTTTAAATTTGTAAATTTTCAATTTTTTCAACATATGATTAAGCTTTAATTGGAGAGAATGAGAAAGATAAGTGTTACAATTAGAGTTAACTCCTCCTCAACCGTTAACTTGCCGATAAGATTGAATATGATGCCATCTTGTGGTTCTCATACTCCTGTTATTGAAATGGAAACAATTTTTTTCTTTAACCAAATTAAAATTCAACACTCATTATTTGGTTATAGATAATATTATTAATCAATTGTATTGTGATTTTTATAATTTTAATTTTCCATTGGTTTATCGTTCAATTTTTCGTCTTCTCATTTATTCCATTCAATCAAATCATTCATGGGAAGATTGAATGGTAAGAAAGATGTGAGGATCTTGCTTGTTGGTGATCCTGGTGTGGGTAAAACCTCTCTGATTTTTTCACTGGTTAGTGAAGAGTTTTCTGAAGAGGTTCCGCCGAAAGCTGAGGAGATAACAATTCCTCCTGATGTTACTCCAGAGAAGGTTACAACTCAAATTGTCGATTTTTCTGGTATGTGGTGCTCACCAAACGGTGAAATCGTTCTCTCTTTACCTCAAAATTTCAAATGAATGGTGTTTATTAATATTAATCCTTTTTTCCTTCTCACCTTCATCGTTCATTCTTCATCCTAAATATTTCTATAACTGACACAGCACAAGAGCAAAGTGATGAAAATCTTTTTCAAGAGATTCGCAAATCTAATGTTATCTGTATTGTCTATGCAGTTGATGATGATGACTCAATTGAAAAGGTAATGTACACATAATTTTTGGTTGTTATCTTGAATAAACTTGACTTTTGTCAGGCTTATGATTTTTTTCATCTATCCTTCTTGTAACTCTCTGACTTAATATTATACAACCAGCCGTCAGTATGAGACACAAGTTTAATCAAGATGTCTTATCAACCTTCGTACTGTAAATTTTATTGTTTTTTGTGTCCTCATCTCAATTTCTTTTTCTATTATTTAAATAGATTTCATCCTATTGGTTACCACTCATTCGAGATCAGTTAGGAGAGGACCACACTATTCCGATTGTTTTGGTTGGAAATAAGGTTGATTTAGTTGAATATAGTTCCTTAGAGTTAATTTTACCCATTATGAATCAATTTAGTGAAATTGAGACCTGCGTTGAGGTTTGTATACGTTTTTGTCTGCAATTTCAATTAACCACTCGAGTTGCACTTGAACTCTTTTAATTGATGCGTCTCACACTTTTTTTCTTTTTTTCTTATTTCCATTAATAGTGCTCAGCAAAAACGTTGAAAAATATTTCTGAACTTTTCTATTACGCTCAAAAGGCTGTTCTTCACCCAACATCACCACTTTATTCATCTGATGATAGAGATGTAAATATGTTTTCGACTATATTTGTTCATCTATGCAAAATAGTTAATAAATGGCAACAAAATAACAACATAAATATTTTTTCTCCTTTTGCTTTTCCCTTCTAGCTCACCGATAAATGTAAAAAGGCTCTCACTCGGATTTTCAAACTTTGTGATGAAGATAATGATGGTGTTCTCAATGACAGCGAGCTGAACCGATTCCAGAAACAGTGTTTCAATAGTCCTCTCCAATCTCAAGCTTTAGAAGAAGTCAAAAATATCGTAAAACGCAACGTACCTGATGGTGTTTTTGACAGTGGAATCACGTTGAGTGGTTTTTTATTCCTACATCGTCTTTTCATTCTAAGAGGACGTCATGAAACAACTTGGACTGTTTTACGCAAATTTGGGTACAATGATCGAGTCGAGCTTGATGAAGAATATCACCGACCTTTTCTCAATGCTCCAACTGGATGTAGTAATGAATTATCTCCTGTGCTAACGAGGCCCAATAGAAACTGGCTTTCCCAGCATCTTAGGTAAGCATTTTTCGCGTAATATTTTACTTTTTAACTTAATATTTTTATTCATTTTATCACAGGCTGTGGCAGAATGCCTTCACAACCGGAACTCCTGCATTGGTTAAAGCTGGAGTAGGAATTGCTACACTAGCCATTGTCAGCATTTTCATTGTTAGATTTGTAAAATCAATCAATTCACAATCCTCTGGAAAGTGAATAGATGACATAAAATAAAAAAATTATAGGTTTATGTTTTTAAAGTGATTTAAATTACCTAAATTGCCAAATCATCAGTAATTATAATGATAAAATAAAGAGTTGAAAAAGGTAAATATTTAAAGTCATTATAATTAACCACAAAAAATTAATATGAATACATTTCATTATCAAAATATAACTTATTTGCAATACACTTTGACCATTCAACTCTTTTTCTTATCAGAATTTTATCTCAAACTAAAGTCAATGTTTCGAATCAAAAGCCAAATCAGGTTGATGAAATTAGAAAGCGAAATCTTGTGATCCTAAATGATTGCAATTCAAATGCATTAAGGTAAAATTAACGCAGCAAGTCATGGTAATTATGGAATTTCTAAAATAAATTGATAGTAACTTTTTATATATGCGTATTATTGTTTTCGTGAACAAACATTTATTCAAAATGAAATGTACTGTTAATGTAATAGCTTAAAACAATCATTTCGATATAAATTGGAGGAAATTCAGCCTTGGTAAAATATTGTCATAATTTTTAGCAAATAACTAATTAAATCTAATTAAATTGATACAAATTTGTTTAATAGTATGTAAGCTTGAAACCCCAGATTACATTGTGAAAGTATTAACTGAAATTAATTGAGTTGACAATCAGAGTTTAAATCTTACTCAAATCGATTAAACTTGCACTGCATTTTTGAGTTCCAAACCCAGTCAACATACAAATGTACCATGTACATGTACATCTATTAATATAGCAAACCCCTTCATTAAAACCTGTCCCTAAACAAGGACTGAAGGTCTATCTGAAGGACTCAACATAGAATGCTTGAGACTGAAAATCAAATCTTGTTTTAATGTTAACTTACTACAAATTTACTAAAGTCCAACTGCTGCTTTTTCCCACTCGCTCCTTAAGTCATTTTGGATCTTATTTCTTATGCCAAGTGCAATCATAAAAACTCTTAGATTACATGATTACCTGTATAAATAAAGTCCAGCTGAAAAAATTTTCCTGTCAATATTGACAGAATATCCTTCTACAAAACCGAGAAAATTTCAGACAGAATAAAAAACGAAGTCCGAAATTCGTAAACGTAATTCAAAACAACGATATAAAACTTACTGTATTTGGAAACAAAAATTGACATAAAAAATTGATCATTTTGCCAATCTTATGCCGAAAACACTTTCGGAACAAAATAATTAATAGTTTGCTTAATTGTTGCACAAAAAAAATGAATTTCGATTCAACAATTGAGCGATTTTTTCAATTTTTTCGTCCAATTTAAAGCTATATTTATAATAACAATTGAAAAGCTTGTCATTGCTTTGAGTTATCAGGAAATAGCGTAAAAATAAAACAACAAGTTATCATTGCAATTAATTAACAGCTTATTTATAAACAAATGTGGGTTCATTTGCCTCTATTCAAAACATCAACTAATCAACAGTAGACTTATCCAAATCTGACCAAAATGAAAAGGAGAATGTTTCAGTTTCTCAGTTAATTCCATCATGACTTCAACTTTAAGTTATAAGGCTACATAAAAAGAGCAAAAGTAGGTCCTAAAAGGTAAACTGGAAACACTTGAAAAGGCAAATCATGAAAAATCATTTCCTAGTTATTTGTCTACAATCAAAATAATCACATTCATCATTATTGTTCATAATTTTTGCTTTAAATTCAATTGTCAGTTCAACTCTTTACTATTTATGATTATTTCATGAATGTTTATATTGAAAAAACTTAGACATTAACATTAAAATGGCAAAATAAATGATAAAAAGATGACAATGAGAAGTGAATTGAATTGCTGTCTATCTAAATGCAAATCCATACAAATTTAATAAAAAGATAACTCAGGTTTTCCAGTTTTCATCAAAATCCAATTTTTTTGTGCTGAAATATCGAAGATCAATCCTTTTAATTTCTGAAATTTATTATAAACAATTTTATTTCAAGTTTAACTCTTTGTTGCTTAATGAAATAATTGCTCTGAAAGATAAACAGTCTAATTGATAATTTTTGTTTCGATTAAGTTATTTTTACTGATTCCGGGAATTTTTTTGTTTAACCCTTTTGCTCAGTTAACCCTTTGACGACTCAATTCGGGTTCATCTTGAAGGGTTAGAAAGAGTTGAAGTCAATTTCTTATCCTTTAACCACTTTTACTCACTTCAAGGCCAAAAAAGGTCAACCAATGTCACCTTTTAGTACCTTTAGCCTCTAAATTGGTAAACTGTTGACCTTGATTGCGCCTTATTCTAGCCTTACTTTTACTTACCTTTGACCCTCTTAAATGTGACATAAGGTGGATGAAGAAAGTCAACAAATGACATTCAATGAAATGTGAATGGAAACCGTTTAGGCGATTCATTCTTTACGCATTGTGGGAAAACCTTTGGCCTTTACCTTATTAAGGTCATGACCTGGGGTGAGACCTCAATTGACAAGAGGTTACAAGGTTAACAACCTCGTTGTATTGTTGTTTTAACCTCATTTTTGGGATCCTCGATCGACTGTCTGGTTTAATACTTTCAGGTTAATCGATTAATGCTCCGTGAATTAAATTTATCCAATCGATTATTTTGAACACGTTCCGTGAGTCCATTGCGTTTACCTTATATAATTTTACGATTAATTTCACCATTCGAATCATTGCGATTCGCTGTTTTACAAAGAACTTCAAATAACTGCCAAACTGATGTAATATGTCAAGTTGAAAATGTTATAATATTGTGTTTCTTTCGGAATCAATCATGATCTGTATGTTTTTTCAGGTTTATCGTGCTAATCCAACTCTTGCAGCTTTTGTTAATTGTCTTGCATAGCCATTGTTAACATCGTTGAGAAGCCAAATGTTCTGGCGAGAAGTCCTTTGGAACAGTGTGAATATATAATTCTAATAATTGTCTGCAACATTGTTATTGTTTAGAGTTTCTTATAATGGATACAAAAGCTGTTCAACATGTTTTTATCAACCTTTTGAGGCTTTAATCAGATTTTGAAAGTTGCTCGGTTAATGAAAAGTATATTTTGAAAAAAAATTCAACAAGGAATTTTATGCCAACGAAAGATAAAATCTAATAAGAAATGCTGAATCTCGCCAAATTCATCATGATACTGTTTTAATGTTCTAATTGTTTTTTCGTGTAATTACGTTTTGATTTTTACTCTATTTTAACATATATACCAAATAAATTGATTTGACTCCTTTATCAGTTCAGCAAATAATCGCTTTATTCATTTTCATGCTCTTCTCTCAACTGATTATGCAACTAAGATATAAGTTATCAAATCTTTCTCTATTTCATAATAAATTTGCGTGATTTTTTATACTTCATGCAATTTCTGGTTGAAAATTCAAGATTTTTTTATCACATTAAGGCCCGTATTCACCAACCGAGTTTAAGCTTGATTTCAAGATTAAACTAAATAAACTCAGCTTTTTTGTTTCACCAACCGAAATTAAAAATTGATCTCAGATCACAGCTAAGTTGAGATCACAGCTGTTTCAATTAATCTTGAAATCAAATATTTTTGTTTCACCAATCAAAATCAGTTAATTTCAGATTGAAATGTTGTTTCACCAACTGAGATCATGCTCATTTTGATCCTGGAAATGGATCATATTTGGATCAAAATTTGATCTTGGTAATTACCAAGATCAAATCCTTGATCTTAACTTATTTTTTTATTTACCCATTGTTTTTCAATTGTTTAACACGTGTTAATTGATTCTTTTTAATGTGATCTGATTATAAATGGATGAATATTTATATGCTTTTGATATCCGCCAGCGTAGACATCAACAAAGAAGAACAATACTACCAAAAAATGATATTTTCACGGTTTTTGATGATTATGAGTTCAAGAAAAGATTCAGAATGAACAAAAATAGTTTCCATGTGCTTCTCAATCTATTGAAGGATGAATTAAATATGAGTGACAAACGAAACAATCCTGTTAGTCCAGAAAATCAACTACTTATAGCACTGAGATTCTTCGCTAGTGGATCATTTCAAATAGTAAGTGGTGATCTTATTGGATTTTCTCAACCAACAATATCTCGAATAGTCTTAAAGGTTTCTACTATTTTGGCAAGAAAGCTTTCACAGTTCATCTTTTTCCCTCCGCCATCTGAAGAGCTGAAAATAAATATAAAAATACGCTAGCGTATACTATTCACTGATTCAGTTGCATTCTGGTTTCTTAAAAATAGCAGGGTTTCCTGGTGTGATTGGCGTTGTTGATGGTACACATATTAAAATTAACGTTTCTAAAGATTTACATGAACGATTTAGAAACCGAAAGAATGAAGTAACTGTAAATTGTCAGGTTGTTTTTGATCATAATATGAAATTCATACATATTAATGCAAGATGGCCAGGAAGTACTCACGATAGTCGGATATTTAAAAACAGTGAACCTTTTTATCTATTAGAATCACAAAATTATTCAGGACATTCGCTGGGTGATTCAGCTTATCCATGTAAAACATATCTTATGACACCATTAAGTGATCCTAATACGCTAGCGGAGATGATATATCATTTATATATATATACATAAAAACGCGTAACCTGGTTGAGAGAAGTATCGGTGCATGGAAAAGAAGATTTTATTGTTTGAATGATCTGAGATTGAAATTCAACACTTCTTTGAAAGTTATATTAGCGAAACGGTTTCATCAAAATCTATATCAACATAAACATCAACGCCGTTCCCTATATCTAATGAAAAAGGAGTTACATTGATGTCATCTGATGGAATCCTCCTATCATGGAAATAAAAAGAAATCTGTTGCTGTTGAATCATGAATGGTCTCGGAAATGAAAAAAAACAATTAGTAACATATTAAATACGCTAGCGAAAGTTAACTTACTAAAACTTTTGCTATGTACTCTACAAGGAGAGGAAAAGGTGTCTTTATGTGGCATAAAATGTCAGAATACCAGTATGGTGTTGGAGCCTGGTAGATGTTAGCTAGATAATTCTGAGAAATAAATCAAAAAATATATTAAATACATAATAAAAATATCAATGATATAAACCTACTGTCATTTTTGAAGTCGGTCTAAATGTGAACTCGACTATGTTTCCAGCATCCATGTCATTTCTGAAAACATAGTGCTTTCCGAATTTACAATTTAGGCGGAAACATTTCGATTGTAGCTGATCTTGACAAATATCTGGATCTCTTTCAGCTAATTTTTTCTGGGTACTGCAAGAAAAGATGAACTATTATTATCTTCATTACGCTAGCGAAATGTACATATAAAAATATATAATATATTTATAAACATACCTTAACCACTCATCGACTAATTCTTGCGGAAGAAGACCGTTTCTTTTATATTTATTCTCGATAGTTTTATTAACATGTAAAAACTTGCAGCCAAGTCCATAACAAAATCCTTTATTGGCATAGTTTCGGCAGAAGGTTACGCTAGCGTACAAAAAAAATATATAATTAGTATATATATAAATATATGTAAAGATACAAAATAAACTTACTTTTTGATTTGCACGAGAGGCATCATAAGAGTGAAATATTAACAAAAAATGCCCGAAATATAAGAAAATCACTGTTGGATTAGGTGAATTAGGGTGGAGGTGGGTGGGCAAAGGTGAACATTACTGGCAAAAGGATGAAATTCGGTTTGCATAAGATGAAAATTGGATGAAATGAGATGAAAATGGTTGACAAAAAATGTAAAAAAAAGACAAAATGTAAACAAAAGCCCTTAAAGGGGAGATATAACAATTATTTTTTGTTAATTTTGACTTTATTTTTGTTGTGATTAACTTGGAAAATCATGAGCTCAACTCAAATTAATCACACTTGGTGAAACAGTTTTTTGATTTAAAACTGGATTCAGGTGATATAAGGTTTATTCTGATTCGAGTTTTGATCTTGGTTGGTGAATACGGGCCTAAGTCATTCAATGTCAAACCCAATAACCACATGTAAATTATAATCTTTTGTGCAAGTCAACTTCAACTAGAAATGAACAAATATTCATTTGAGTCTTTTTATAGATGCTAGATGGAGCCTCTTCTATTTGAGTTAATCAAGGAATCATTTTTTGTCCAACCGCCAATGTTGTTGTCACCAATGTTTGCTCATTGGAACCAATTTTCAAATTATGTTTTCTCTAAACTAGGTTCTAGTGCTAACTTTGACCAAATGAGCAAATTTTACTTAATAGCAAGTAAACCCTTTCGATCTGATTCACCATCCAAGTGGGAAGTCAGTCTTTGCTTGACCAGAGAACCAGAAACAAGCTGGTAAACGATCATAAAGTGAAATTGATTCTTTAAACAATCATCTGTCAATTTTAATATCGTCATAGTTAATCCATTGCCAATTAGGATCCGTTAAGGAATCGGCATAAATTTTTAACTGTAACATAGATAACAAATGACATCTTCATTGAAATTACACAAATGGCATTCATTGAATTGGATTAAATGAATTTCATAACCACTGAGGATGACACATAATATAATTGTAATATAAGATTGGTTAAAGATAAACTGCAAATGTAACAAAGCAAAATCAATGCATTGATCAATTTTGTCTTTGAACGCGTAACAATGTGAGTAAAAGTCTGATCAAATTTCAAAGTTGATTCCAAATGTTTATTTACTTTTTACTTGGTTCTTTTTTATTATAATATCATTTATTTATTGATTTCTTTCATTATTTGAATTAACAAAAAAGATGACAAAAAACGGTGAATCAAAAAACATAATGTACGATGGAAAGGTGAATCAATTAACAAAAATAGTGAATGAATTATAAATTAAAGTGAATCAATTGGAACAAATGAATGTAAAATAAACTGAAAAAAACAACTTTAATCAAAATTGATTATGATTATTGCTACCGCACAGATGATTGCTTGTGATTTTTGTTAATCTTTATTATATATATTTATATTATTATTATGCCAATGTTGATGTGAGTTTTCAACCTTTTTCGTGTCTCAATTGTTCATAAATTGATGACAACAATTAACTATTTGAGATTTACAGTTAACAAACAGTCACACAGTTAAACATTTTTAAACCTAAAAAGCTGATTGATAAAATAATGTTAAAGGTTAATATTTGAAACGCACACAAACCATTGGCACAATCAACAAAGTTAAACAGTGTAAACGGCAAGTCAAAAAAGGTCAAAACCAGAAAAGGTTTAAATTAAGCTTGGAATTAAAATCAATTATTTGATTGTTGATCAATTATTGTACACAAGATATACACATAGACAGTGAATAATTGTTTTGGGTTTGGGTTTTCACACAATTTGCTGCAATTACAATTGAAATGGAAATTAAATTGGTACAAAAAACAATTAATTGGAAAAATATTTCATTTCTTTTTCCAATCAATGAAACACTTTTGATTTAAACTGCTCAACACTTTAATCAATTCAGTCAAATTGAACAAATCAGTTTAAGTTTAATTTTTTTTAATTTATTTTCTCATTTTTACTTCAAACTTTCAACCTTTTGTGTTTAATTACTTTGCTTATTGCACTGATTTAAACTGTCTTTAGTATGATTTATTAAAGATTATAATTGTTATTATTTGATATTTACTTGTTATTACTATCAATAATTATTATTACTCGATTGATTTGAATTTAGACAAAATTGGATGATGTAAACAATAATCAAATTGATCAAATCAACAGAAATTTTCTGACTTTCTTATGATTATTATTGTAATTTGTGGATAATTTTTTGCGATTATTACAAAAACCAGCAAAAAAGAGCGAAAGAAGCGAAACTTGCAGCCAAGATTATCCAATGAAACAGAAATCCCATGCAAATTGCTGTTCTCCAAGTGTTTTGTATGATGATTAAACTCTGTTAACTGTTATCACCCGTTGCTTGATTGTCCGATAGTAATAAGTTAATTCTTTAGGTTTGTCCATTAACAACATTAACATTGCGCACTTATCGAACAGAATAGAAACAGATTAAAAGACGATTTTCACTGGAAAGGTTGAAATGTCCAAATTCAACTGATTGACACTCAATTTTCTGAAGAAAAAAAAGAGATTCCATTTTTCCTTGAAACGCTATTTACATCCTTACAACTTTTGTGTGTTTGGTTTGTTTTTCATGCGCAAAGCTTTATTCATCCTTGAATTGATGGTGAAGATGAAGATAATGGAGATTGTGAGGATGATAGAGAAGATGAAGATGAAGATGGGAATGAAAATATGAAATGTAGGTCAAAAAGCCTGATCTTGTCTCAAACTACACAGACTTTTGACTTTAAAAGCATATCAACAGACTCATGTTTTTGCATTGATTGATTAATTGATTAAATTGATTATTACTGTCTGATTGATGTCACAATTGTAGTCTAAACTTGCATCAATTGCTGTTGAGTTATTACAAGTTTGCTTTTCAATTTTATTAAATTGCCAGCTTTCCCTGTTAATCCATATAATTATTGTGATTAAATATGTTCAATTTTAATTGTAATTCTATTAACCTTTAATGTTAACAATGGAAATTGACTAACAATTTGACCAAATTGTGATTACAGTTTTCATTCTTTATTTATTTCTTGTTTTATTTTCTCGCATCAAACAATGAACCATTTCCAATATTAACTAATGCTATTATGAGACTTTTATTCCTATTCTTGTAATAAGATAAATATTTAATTGTGTATATACAATTAGTTAATTGCTTTTTCTCCTTTTCTCTTTACCTTCGTGTAACTGATTGTAACGAATCAAGTAAACATCATTGACTAGCTAATTTAGTTGAATAGTTTGTTTGATTTGGTTTGAAAATTGTCATCACTTAATCGTTGTTGTTGAATGCGAAAAAAGCAGTTTAAAATTAGCAATTAACCGTTGATCTAGAATAATTTTTAGGTGATCATTTAGATTGTGTATGTGTTCAATGATTACAGTTGTCTAATATATAAAATGATTGAGATGATGATGAAAGGACACTTGGTATAAAGAAAAATGTTTAGCTGAAAACTGCAATCAATTTGGTTTGTTGATCAATTTGATGGATCCAATGTTTCAATGTTTGACCAAATTCAAAGTCAACCAAGGTTTGAGCAAACATTAAATGTTGAACCCTTTTGTGTGTTGATTTCTGGTTAACTTTTCACTGGACAATATATTCATTTTTTGGGTTGTTTTTGATTTGTAAATGATTGATTAAATCGCTCACACTTGGAATTTACAAAGAGAAAGAAGCAAATTATCAGGAGAAACTAAAAAATGATCAATTAATCAACCAACAAAATCAGCTGTAAAAATGTATGAGACAAGCATAAACAAGGAAAAGAGATGAACTGTCGAGTAGAATTAACGATTAAATAATAAAATATAATAATTATCTTCTTAACCCATTTCGTTTAACTCTTGTTTTTGTTTTGTTTTTGCTTGTCTCTCTGATGAATCTGATTATTGTTAATGAACGCAACAACTAAAAATACAAAAGGCATTCAAATGAAGTCAACAAGGTAATATCAACAGAAAGTCAATTGTTTGATTGCCTGGTAAATTGTAATACTCTGATTAGTTGATTAACTCTGTGTGTATTCACTTCTGGCAAAGGTAAAGCTTGGTTGATTAATGTTTCCTCAAATTTCATCAACTTTCATGGATAAAAAGAGAACGGGTTAAACTTGTCTTTCTTTATCCAATATAAGTAAACGCTGTTGATTATAATTATGTTATGTAAAAATGATTATGTTTTAGAAGGGCAATGATTTTTTGCAAGATGAAGATGTGTGAAACTGAATCAACTTCAATATTCCCTGTCTTCCACTGAACCATGCATGTACCGATCAGTTGGCCTGGGCTGTGAGTATTGTGGTCGAGTTTCATAGAAAGAAGTTTGCTGTACATCGGTTGCGCCATAGAAAGGATTATTATTGTTGTTTAGGTTAATATTGCTATTTGGATCCATCATGTTGGGTCCAGGTCCACCTCCGGTTGCGCTTGGATAATATCCTTGACCAGGAACCATTTCTCCTGAATCCATTCTTTGCAAGTCTCCATTCATTTCATTTGGAGGTGGATGGCCACCTTTAATTGACATTTGCCGTATCTTCCAGTTTGGAATGTGATTCGGGTCTGGCGGTGGTTCAGACCAAGGTTGCAGTTCTCCGGAGGCAAAGATTCCGTAAAATATTACACCACACAAGTGGATGAATCCTGCCATTGTAAACACTTTTTGCCATTCTTCCGAAGTCTGTAATTGAAAGGAAAAAATTCAATTAGTGATTCAATTGTAATCAGCGATACTTTTTTTGTGTAAATCAACATCGAAAGGTTTGTCCCTTTTAGATCCATTTTGGTCTCTTGTCGTCTTATTGACATTTGATAGTCACTTGACTGTAAATGTTCAAGTTGCTTTTATTGCACTTGATCATTATTAACTTTCCATTATTATTATAATTATTATGAGGAGTTCATTTTATTGATAATGATGATGATCATCACTTCATTTTATGTTTATTGTAAAGAGGCAAAAAACAGAACCATATTATTGGTTAAATAATTATTCACATCACATTCTCATCCTAGTTTAGGTTAATCATGATAATAAAAGTTCTTAAAGTTTTTCTCTTCTCTCTGCTTCTCTCTATCTCATTGCTTTTATCATACCAATATTGATCAACATTAACATCTCCTTCAGGGCAGTTTAATTGCTTCTTTCATTCATCATTCTTCTTCCTCTTATCATCAACAAAAATTCAACTCTTTTTTTTATTTGTATTCAGACTTTTTTCTATCGTCTATTGCTCTTATCTTTGTATCCAAGGTTTCCTCTATCAAACTATTTCCATCCACAATTAGGTTTCTTCATGTCTACAGATGAACCTACTTTTTCAGTGGGTTAGCAGTTCATTGGAACAAGATTTTTTTCCTATTTTCTCAGATTCAAAGAAATAACCAGAAGAATGAGAAAACCATAAAATGAGTTTCTTTTACAATATAAATGAAAGGAATTGTTAACAGATTTTCCAAAACCTTTTCATGGTTATCAAATTGAAATTGCAATGAAAATTTAATTCGGAAAATGATGCAAAAGTTTCTTTTCGTTCATTTTGGTATAAAAGATTGACAAAATTCACAAAGAATTTAATATTCTATGCGAAGATTCCCCAATCAAGCGTTACTTTGAATATCTCGATGTTTATTGAAAGAGCTTTTTCCAATCAAAAAACAGCTTTCCTAATACGAAAAATACATGAAGATACAAATTTCTTAGAGCGTAAATCTATTCGGAAATGTTGCTGATTAAAAGATTTGATTGTTTAAAGGATCGTGAAGTTTCAAATTAACTAAACTGATACGACTGCCGGTCCTAAGCATAAATCAATCAGCATTAATAGTTTATTTCCAATCAAAATCGGTAATTATCTAAAAGTTCAAAGTTAATAAAAACCAAAGACAATAGAACGATAGGAATTTCCAAGAATCTCAGGTAAAAGTTCTTAGAATAGGAAAAGATTGACTTGATTTGTTCAAGACAGATTGTGATAGTATTTAGAGATATAAGTATGCATTTACTTTTTTGATTTTGAATAACATTTTTAGACAATTTTGCAGCTAGTTCAACTCTTTAACTGTAATTTTGAACATTATACTTTTATTCTTGCAAAAATAATAATAATGTTACTCTTCTCGGTGCTTGTTAATTCAATGATGCTACAATTTGATAGTCTTCTTTATACGATGAAGAGTTTTCTTTTTACAGTAATCTTTTTGCCGGAAGGAAACTGTTGAAACAAATTTTGTCTTTCAAATTATATTTCATGGTTCATCTCTGTTTCATTTTTACCAGAATTCGGAGTTTGGAAAAAAATGTTCAAATTTAATCATGTTATGTTCAGTTAAATAATATTTTGAGATAATGATATCCTTTTTTGTCACCAATCTTCAACTTTTCACAAATCATGTTAAGGTGCAAAAGAATTCATTATTGAACCATTTGAGGAGAAAATGATCATTTTCGAATTTCAAATGTTTCTAATTTTTCAGAATATTTTTAATTCAACTGCCAAAGGTTGAGTTAAAATAATTACCAAGAAAAAGAGTGTAAATTTGATTAGAAACGTTGAATTCAAATTGCGAAAAACAGGCATTACAATTGATTGTCATGATGATGAAAGGTTAGAGATAAATTGTAATGCATCAAAAGGAAAGACTAAATAAGTTTATTTATATTGGAAAATTCATCTTCATGTATTTGTCAAAGTTGATTGAAACTAAAGGATTTTATCATCTCGTAGGGATGAAGACATTTTTACTTTACGAAGACAATCAAATTGAAAGAAGATGCAGAGACGAGCATTTAGCCATTTAAATCTGATTTCAGTATCATCATCATCATTCTTCTTCTCTTTTTCCCTTTCTTTACCTTTTCCTATCCAATCTCAACTTCTAATTGTGATGCTAATGTAATTCAATAGATTAAATTGATTTACAGTTAAATGCAGTGTTTGTCCTTTTTTCACCAGCTCAGAATTGCAAATATAATAATAGTAATACTTTTATTTTTGGATAGTTTACTCTCATTCATACTCAATCAAAATGATTACGGAAATGATTCAATCTGTTTCATTCAATCAGATACAATTACCATTACCATAAGAAAAATAAACAACCATTTATAGTTGATTGAGCTGTTCACAAAATTATGCAAATACAACAATTAAGAAGTAACATTTGATGACAATTATTGTAAATATCACTTAATTTACAATATTTTTTTTCCATTCCTTGCCACAGAATGAAAGAAATTTTATTTATGAGATTTATTCGACAAAAGTCATCAAAGTGTCTACAAAAAACCGAAATGTTTAAGATTCTACAATAATGCGATTCTCGTAAAGTGTTTCCAAAATAATTGCTACGTAGTTGACTAATTTTGATTTTGATTAAATAATCGATTGTAACGTAAATTTACTATGAAACATTTTAAGTCGATTTACAGCTTAACTAATGAACAATCTTATTACCTTGTGTTCGGTCATGATTTCGGTAACAATCGGACAAAACATTCCAGCAAGGGTTCCAAAACCGTTTGAGATTCCCATTAAAATGGATGCGTAACGAGGTGCAATATCCAGATGATTAACATTAAAACCTAGTTGTTCGTTTGGTGAAATATCAAAGACAATAAAAGTAAATTAGATTGGCATTTACCAAACCAAGATTCAAGATATAATGGATGAAACAATTGGTTAGAGAAAGAGAAAGGTGAATGCAGAAAAAAAACTAATTACCTGAAATGGCAAATCCACTAAAACCAACAGCAAAGGTTAAAGCTGAAATGGCTAATGCTTCACTTGATGTGCTTCCAACAACAAATAGGAACAATGCTTCCATACCGAAGCCTTTCAGGATGAAAAAGAAGGATGAATAAAATAATAATAGAAATCAATGGAAATTCATGTTTAATTGCAAGAATAAAAAAGCGACTCAGAAAAGCGTATTTACCTCCACAATTGAATAGTTTTCTAACTTGAGTTGTAGTCAATATACCAGACCGTCTAAAAAAATCAGCCAAATGACCACCAAACGGGACTATAATTGTCATACATAAGTGAGGAACGGCGCCTAAAAAACCAGACTTTGGTCAATAAATTGACCGAGAATAGTGAGGGTGAGAGATAAAAATACATAATTAACATCAATTACAATTAAAAATCAAAGAAACATTGAAAATATTCAAAAAAGCCGTTAATCCAAACCAAGTTAGTAAACAATTTTGCCTCAAGATGTCGACAGTTATTAAAAAATGAAACCCAAATTGATTGGTAAAGTAAAAATTGCACATTAATGGAAGATTAAAGCTTAATTTTGATTACGAAAAATTGCAAATTAAAAGTTGATTTAATCTTTTTAATCTCAATCAAGGTGATCCATAACTTGAACCAAATCGTGATTAACAAATCTTTCTCAACTTTTAACTCAACTCATTGAATGGTTTCAATTTGAACTCTTTTTGTTTTCAATTCATTTCAATTTCAGTCGAGGATTTTCAGAGTTCAACTGAAGGCTCTAAACCTTTGATCATTTCTAGAGGTTAAATGGACTTTGGAAAATGATATTGATTCATGATATGAAATAAAGCTGTAAGTTGACATTGATATTATCAGGTAATTCAAAGAGGAAAAGTTGATGAAGGTTAGTTCAATGAAAAAGGTAAACTTAACTCAAAAAAAGAGAAGAGCAAATGAAGATATAAATACTGAATAAATCGTAAAGTCAATTAAGTTTTACTTGGCATTTGCCAAAGAAAGTGTCTCTAGAGATTGAGAAGAGAGAAAAAAAAGGAAACACAAAAAACGAAAAAACGAAAGACATGATAAAGATGAGAATGATGATGTAAAGGATGAAAGATGAGCGTAAAAACAAAATTTCCATGTTAATAATGAAATATTAAAATGTTATTGATTAGCTTTCCTTTCATTTACTTTTCATCATTTATTGGTTCAAATGGTTACATTTGATTGAATAATAATGTTGATGAAGAGCTAGCAAGTTGGCCAATTGATTAATTTTTGGCTTCTCCATGAAAATTGGTCCATTTACTTACTTCACCCACAGATGAATGGAAAACATGTTTGAAATAAGTTGGCTGTGATATCAATAAAAGGTAAAATGTCCAACTACGGCAAAAATTGGCCACTATTATAGCATATACAGGTAGCGATGAAAATATGTCCTTCCAAGGAGTCGTTTTAAACTGTTGAACAAGAAGGAAAAGGTTCAAGATTAAAATTCAATCTCAATCATTTAACTCTGAAAGAAAAGATTCATCATTATTATTGAGCTTAGATGAATGCAAATAGCGATGAATGGAAGCGATCTCGAAATGGTCAGTTGATTGTTGACCTTTTCACAAAAGTTACATTTCTGTTAATGATGGAAGCTAAAATGTTATCAATATTGACGTAAATGTTGAGAAAATAAAAAATAGAAATTATCTCAAGTTCAAATGAACAGGGAATTGATAAACTGTAAATGTTCAACAATAAACAGGGAATGAAGGCTGAATGCCAGATGAAGAGGAAAAAGTGAGAAGAAGAAGTTCAGTCTGAATAATATTATCATTTCGTTTTTACTTTTTTCTTCCTTTGGCCCTGCTCTTTATTAGATATGAATATAAATATAAACTATTGTGTAGAGCAATATGCATTACAAGTGAATCCATTTTTGGTAACATTTTTGGGTGACTTAAAAGTAACCAAAATGGAAACTCTTTCTTTCACTCTTTTCATTCTTTACGCTCTTTCTTCTTCTTCTTTCTCTCATCTTCCTCTTCTTAGAGCATAAACTAGCATCCATTATGAAGTATACACTTTCCTATGTTGACAGACAGAGCTGAATAGCCCAGTTTCATGGGAATGTCAACACTCAATTTAAATATTGATCTAGTCTTACATGTAACTTTGTCTTGAGATATTGCATGGAAAGAGGCACAAAATAGAGGGATGATAATGATGATGAATGGGTGAGAAGGAAAGACAAAAGGTCGACCCTTTTTTGATGTGTTTATTTGATGTTTTTTTGGGTGAAAATGTGAATGTAAAGTTACAACTGTTTCGTCAGGTTTGGGTAAAGCTTCATATTTGGGACAATTTACAGTTTTAATTGGAAATATCTCGACATTTTAAGTGATTTAGGCTCAAAAACGTTTAAAGATGAAACACTTGAAATTAAAACAAATTTTCATTCCTTTTTCCAATTAAACTTGATCAACATTTTGTTGAATTTTGCATTTATTATTTTGAAATTTCAATGAAAATTCTGACATTTGATCAGCACAAATTGGCAACTGATGAAATAGCTAGAAATTATGGTTCGAATTACGAATTATATCAAAATTCAGAAAAATTGGAGTTGATCAAAAGGTGAATGGAAAAAAGTAAATCTTTTGGATTCATTGAAAAAGCACGATTATGGTGCGTATCAATTGAATAAAGACGAAGGTTTGAAAATTTTAGTTTCGATTCAGAAAATGAATGCTCTGTGGGTTGACTTACAAGTGTCTTTTAAGCTTTTGAAACTAAATCTGAACTTTATCAAACCTAAGGTTTGTCTTCATTCGGATGAAACTTTTGAAATGTCAGGTTAAGCTTGAAATTTATAGCGACCATTTAATATTAAAATGTTTGATTTGAAAGAAGTTTAAGCTTGAGTTATTTTGATTATGGAAATCCATGGAAAGAGTTTTGAGGAAAAAAAGAGTTTGACTTGAATTTGCATTCCAGATAACTCAATGTTCTCAATGGTATTCTCGACTGATCGAGACTCGTCTTGGTACAAGACTTGTGAATCTCAAGACCAGTGAAACCAGAAAACAGAATTAACTGAACAATCAAGTCAAAGAACTGTTAAGACAAAGATTTGCCTCGAGATAAGCTTTGGCTTATCTAATTATGAGTTTTATTTAGTCCATTATCAAGTGAAAATGATGTGAAAGGAGGAAAAAAGTCGAATCAAGAAACAAGAAGTTTATAAAAGAATCAACAACCATCAACGCTCTCATCATCATCAACAGGAGCAATAAAAAAACTCGGAAAAAGGTTGAATTGTTGAATACTCAGGATTCACAAAGACACAAAACTCATACAAATAAAAAAGGAAACAACAAACCAACATGGATTGGATTTGCAAAGCAACAAGGGAATTGAAGAAATGAAAAGATGAACAAGGTGAAGAAGATGATTGTGATGTGATGGAAAGAAAGGAAGAGAAGAGACAGAATAGAAAATAAGAAGAAGAAGAAGAGAAGGAAAGATCATTAATGATGCTGGTTTTGATAATAATTGGGATTGACGAAGCACATTGTAATTGAAGGTCTTACCGTTGGTGAAGTCTGAGCAACGTTACCAATACTTTCTTCGATGTAAATCAATTCAGCTTGAGTGATTGTTGGATGTTTGGCTGGCTTTTCAAATGACAGTAATAACCAAGAAATGTACCAAAAACAGCCGACAACACCTTTAACCAAATGAACAATGACACAAAATACAAAACGAAAAACAAATCAATTCAAAACTCATTTACTTTCAATTCATAAATTAAAAATTAAGACTAATTTCTCAAAACTAATGTCCAAACTTGAATTTCAGTCAAGACAGTCATTTAAGGTCACTTTGCGACAACATGTCATTCAATCCATGAATCCAATTCAATTCAATGAATATATTGATCAGAAATAGCTTTGTCATCGGATTATTTCGCTTTAAGACACTATTGTGACAACAAATTGAATAGTTTAATAAAGCGTTAACTTTGACAAATAAAGTCGATTCTCTATCTTCTGATCGTCGATCGAAAAGTTTATCAACCTCATTGGACAGAAACTTATTGTCATTTCTGTTGCTATTGAAATCTTTAAATTCTATGGTCATCATGATTTTTTTGATGAATTCGTGCAAAACAGAGTTCCATCAACAATCAACTTTTAATTAATATTTATAAATATTTCTGAATCGATAGTTATTAAATTGGTTATTAAAATATTTGTCAATTTTTAGGTTTCCATTGATACCTGACTGTTGAAAAGTAATTTCAAACAAAATGATCAATTAATCAACGATTGAACAACTGTTTCCCTTCGATAGAAACAGTTTTTTTCTCTCTTTTCTATCAAACATTCCTTCTTTAGGAATAATCGATGCAACATCAAGGTAAAACTGACTTGAAATAGAAACACAAATGAAAAATAATGATAAATATAGATGGTAATAATAGTCGTTTCAAATCGATAATCAGATAATCAACAAAGTTAAACAGTACATTTAAACTTGAACGTTTTGTTTGCTAATCTGTTTGGCCACTAAACCAGGAATCAAAGACTAATGGACCAAAATAAAAGGCCGTAAACTCAACAAGAGCAAAGACAAGAGTGAAAAAGGAAAAGAAAGCAAAAACAAAGTTGAAAAGGCGAACAGAAAAGCTGATAAAAATGTAATGAAAAAATTGAAATTGAACGAGATTCACAAATGATAGCCAAAGCCTTACCATAAAAATAAAAACAAGCCTGCCAACCAAACCACTCTGTAAGCATACCCGATATGGGTAAACCTAAAACAGCTCCAGCATAAGATCCTGTAATAAGAGAATCAAGAGAAACAGAAATGTGAAAATGTTTAATATTTGATTAAACTTATGATTTGAATTGAGTGGAGAAAGGATGGTGAAGATGGGAATGAGGATGAAAATGAAGATGATAATGAGTCTGGAAAAGATGGAGAAAGAGAGAGAGAGAGAGAAAATTGCCTTCTCTTTATGCTTATATAATTCGATAATCAATAGGCTGGGAGTGAAATGAGATGGTAAAGGAAATTAAAAAAGGTAAATGCAGTGTAAATGCAATGAAATGGGCAAAGATGATGATAACGTACCACAAAAAGCCAGAGTAGCTAAGCGACTGCGTTCAATGGGAGGTGCCCAATGACGCCAGATACCATGACATGCTGGATATGTTACACCCTGAAAGTGAAAATCAGATTATTATTAGATAATGATAACTTTTTCCTTTCCTTTTGTACTTTAATTTCATTTGCCAGTGAGTTTACTTTAACCCTTTTCTGGTTCTTTTTTTACATCCATTTCCTGATCACTTTGACACTCTTGAAAAATCCTTTTCAACACTTTTCACCCATTTTCCTGGTAATTAATGCCATCGAAATTGCAACAAAAGTTTAAAATAATTTTCACCTTTTCGCTTTTGTTACTTTTGTTCAATTTATGATCGCTCAATGATTAGCTTTATATTTGCTTCATTTGGCACTTACTGTTCATTTTATTGTACAGTTTCAATTGTTGTTCGCCAAATGAATTGTAAATTATTGAACTTATTGAAGAAGAAGAAGAAAAATTGACAATAATACAGATTCTGAAAGGAGAAGGAAAAATTTGTCTGATAATTCACTCGATTCCAGGTTCGCATTTCATATTCACTTACTCTTTGTCAACAGGCTATTATGTATTTGAAGTCACAGCCATTTCAATCATGAATATAAGTGAATGAGAAAATTTTGTTTTCAATTTAGCATTTTTTTTTGTCAATTCATATATTCCAATATAATTGTAAAGGTTGCAACTGAGAACTGGGAAGAGAAAGATAAACAAGGTGGGAACAATGAGATCAGGGGAAGTGAATCAAGAAAATGAAGTCTTGTTCTCTTGTGCCATGCAACAATTGTTCATGGTTGGTGGAATCAGAAAGAATCCAGTTTGATGAGAATACCTTTTCTTTTGCTCATCAAATGTAATAACATGATGATGATGGCCTTTCAAAATGTTTAGACTGTAACCTGACTAACAGGAGTAACAACAGTCAATAAGAGAGCAACTTGAAAACAATAACATTTCATTGAACATTACATGATGAAATGATATTTTTTAGTCAACAGAAATACTCTGAATTGTATTACATTGAGAAATGATGAGAAATGAGGGAAAAAAGAAATGGATAGATTCTTGGAACATGGAATTTGAAGAAGAAAAGGCAAAATCTGGTTCGTTCATCATTATTTTCAAGTTTAGATGAAAAAAAAATCTGATGATCCCAATTGAATTGTGACTATTAACAGAATGAAATTTTTCCCTTTTACTTTCTCTCCAAATGTTGTTTACATTTTTATGATAAAATCCATGTGAATTCAAAAGATTATGATGAACTTGATGAAATAAAACAGGGAAAAGAAGAGCAGAAAAAGAATTGTAAACTTTTCCATTTTAATCTTACATCTTTTTCACCCATTTTCATGGTATTCACGTTTGATGGACGCTTCATATTGGTTCAAATTTTTCCATTTAATTTGTTTTCTCAAAAAGTTATTCAATTTAATAATCAAACCTTTGAAATCTAAAATAATAAGTTCAATTAAGAGACTCTATTTTGTGGTTCATCTTAAATGTTACATTACTTATAAGCTTATAAACTTGATCATCATCATTCTTAAATGTTCACCATTTATCGTTATACCTTTTCTTTCTTTTCTTTCTTTTTGCTCTTTTCATCTTCTTTTCTCTTCCATATCAATGTTTTCATCCATCCTTTGTTTCATTCACAAGATATTTTATTTATTTCTTGTGTTTTATTACTTCATGAAGAGGAGGAAGAAAAAGCATGAAGAAAAAAAGTTGAAACTCTTTTTACAGATTCTTGACAGATCGATAAGCCTTAAAACCCAATGAAAAAACTGAGAAATGAAGGAAATTGTTCACTTTTTTATCGTCAATTCTTGGATTTACCAAGAGTCTCAAGTAATTCTGATAAAGCCAATGTCAAGTTGCCTTGTTTCTTGCTCTACTTGGATAAATGTGCATATTTCATCCATTAAATTTTAATATCGTTTGATAGTTTTAATGGTATTTGACAAGCAAACATTTCTAGTTGACACAAAAATATATTTAATAATCTATGAGTTTAGCTTTTCATTCGTATTTGCGGGAAATTGTTTTCATCAAAAGTAACCTTTTCGCGAAAATAATTTCAGTCTTTGCGTATCAACTTGTAAGGAGTGCTGATTCAAAGACGTATTCATTGAGTTTGTGGCACTGAACTGTAAGTTATATAGTTAGTCATTTAGTTGAATAATAATGGGCCTAAAGAAAAGCCAATATGGAAAGATTCGCCTCAATGAGAAATCTCTAAATCTCAAATCAATTTTGAAATGAATCAACTATTAAATTAACCAACAGAAAATGCATTTCCTTACAAACTTTTCACCTTTTTGTGAAATCAATGGACAAACCTTAACTAGAACTATTCAGTTGATTGACCTTTTCTTATTCACAGATATTCAATTTGCACACAAGCATTTAACAATATTCCTTGTCGACTATTGACTCACTATTTGCATCATTATGATCCGATGAGATTCATCTCTTCCTTTCATTCCGAGATTATGAAATGAAAAATTATCTCATCTGGAGTCTGAACACTAAAGTAATGAAATTAGTGAACATGAATTCGATCAACGATCAATCAGAGTTTCGACACAAACATCGACCGCATCTCAATTGAAACATCAACCAATGTACTTGAATGGGAAAAAATGCTACTCAAGTAATAGAGTGACTTTAAACTTGTTTATGAAAAATTGTAAATTAACTATGATTGAATATGCACGGTTTGATTAATAGCAACAAATGTGATGATCAGGTTGGTTGGCAATGATAGCAATTGTGAAAAGCAAAGCCAAGCTGCTGAGAGAAGCAATTAATTAGCTTGAACTTGTTCTGAATTTGTTCAGTTCTAACTTTTTTCTTCTTCTTCTTCTTCTTCCTTCTTCTTTCCTGGTTCTGTCTTGATTGTGGTGAAAGATGAATGTGATGATTCTGTGGATGGATGATGACGATGAAAGGTAAAGGAGGAAAAAACAGAGCGGATCAAGATGGTTTTGAATTCAGGTAAAAAAGTAGGTTGAAAAGTGAGGTTAGAAGAAAGTTGCTTTTCTCTCTTCACTCCCTGAAGATGGAAAATTGTTGCTGGGATTAACTTGAAAGCAAACAAGAATTGAACTAAGCTGTGGTTACGGATTAAATATTGCATTAAAAGAAAAGCTAATCATCATGGAAATGTTAATCAAGAAAGAAAAAAGGTTTCATCGAAAAGTGCACTTTCAGTTTAACAGAAAATCACAATTAATAATTAACATGCAATTGCGTGATTTATACAAATATATTTATATAATAACTGAGCATTTACTAATATCTTTAAGGAAGCGCATGAATTGTAAACCTTTATCAACAAATTAAGTTTTCATTCATTATTCATGATAATCTGGATAATGGATCAACTTTACCTTGCAATTGGCTTCATTTGGAAAACTAAATGTTTTGAAAAATGAACTTTTCCATCGTTAACTTAATTTATATCTTGAGCTTATTGAGCACAAATGATATTGATTAAACAATGTTTCATGAAGCATTTGCAAAGAGTTTCCATGAAAAACTGAACTTCTAGTTGATCTTATTCATGCTCGATACTCTTGTTTATTTTTTTGTTCGCAACTTTTCTTCTCGTTCTTTTCGCTATTTTTTTTCCTGCTTCAGAGTTGAGAGATTGCTTGAGGCGACAAAACCTAGTAAACCATATTTACTCGACTCTCTGTGTTTGGAAACACAATTTTACCGTTAAAAGTTTAACCTTATTCAGAATTCAATTTTTTTCATATTCTGTTATCGACCCATCTTAGTCCATTCATGATAACTTTTGACTTTAGACTCATTGGAGTGATAATTTGGTTAGCAAGTGTTGCATAATGGGAAGAGGAAAAGTTGATGATATTCACTGAATGCTCTTGTAATCCATTTATAAGTATTATCAAAGCTAACAGTCTATTTAGCCTGCAAGTGTAATTATGTTTACAACTTATGAACATTCTGGACCAGCAAATGGTTTCAATCATGAATTCTGAAATGAAAATCTTGTTAAAGATAATTATAATTAGCATTATAATAACGTTTCTGTTCTTGTTTCATTACTTTACAAGTGCAAACTTAATGAACACCTACGTTGTTCTGTTTACTCCAAGTGCAGGGTAACATTTTCTATTTTTTCTCCTTTCCATGTTAATGAAACTTGAATGAAATTGATAAACATTATGGCTATTAATAGAAGCTGAATATGAGTGAAACAGCTGAAAAGTATAACAACATCCATTGAAGGACATGAATTTTCATTTGTACTTTTTGCTCGCTTCGTTTCAAAGTGAACTAACTTTCAATGTTTTATATTGAATTGGAAAATGCGATGAAATATTATTCTGTAATTTTCACTGGAAATGATTTTGATTGGTGAATTGAAAGGCAATAGTTACCTCAACAAGCCCTTGTAATATCCTAATTATCATGAACATACCATAACCAAAATAAGCTGCGCCCGGAAGTAAAAGGTTAAGGAAGGCAGAGGTGGCTATTGCTGTTCCAAAAACTCTGGAAATGGTTGAGAGAAAGATTTGGTTTCGATTATTGAATTGGTTGAAGCAACTTGCATGATACAAACCTATTGGCTGGATATTTGGCGGCTAAAAACCCGCCTGGTATTTGAGTGACAATGTAACCCCAAAAGAATGAAGAGTCAACAACACCGACAGTTTCAGGGGTCCAATCGAGTTCAGGCTGAAAAGTAAACAAACTGATTAGTTATCGGAGTAAGAGAATGGATAAATGTGCTTTTTGTGCTTTCATTCAAAAGTTACTCGTAAAATGCTGAGACAAGATCAACTTGTATATTTTGATTTTTTCATGAAACGAATTGAAATAGTCTTTTCAACAATCTTTTTTTGTTTGTCAAAACACTTTCAGGCTGCGTATCAAAAGCTGGTTTGCTTTTAATTGATAACAAACTGAAGTCAGAGACTGAACTTTCGAAGTAAAAAGCTTTTTTACTTAGAAAATTATTGAGAATATTTCACAAAAAAATCGTTTTTGAATGAGAATGAACAAAATTTGTGTTCCCAACCATGTTATTAATTGTTGACATGTAAAGCTTTATCAATTGCTAAGAATGAAATGCTTTTGAAGTCTTCCTCTGAATCGACTGATTGCGTTGGTCAATCGATTGAGTAAAATTGATGAATGAATCTATCATGGAAAGAAAATCAGCGTTTACGCAATGAACTATGTTGGTTGAAACTCAAGAAAGCGACGAATTCGATTTAGAGAGATTAATTAACAAACGAATGGTCCAAATGGACGATCTGTTAAAGCCAAGTACAAACGAATTCAGATCAATCAATTGGTTGACAAACACGAAACTATTTTAGCAAATGTTTATCTTTTCATTTTACTTTGAGCCTCGAGATTCATTAGAACCATCAATATAAGCCTTTTGTCCGAGAATCTCTCGAGGATTAATTTCACTCTTTGTCAACCTTTTAGATACAAGTTATAGCAAAGTTACAGATAAATCTGAGTCAAAATTATACTTTTCACAACTTTTTTCAAGCTCAACAACCTTTCAAGCCTTTAACCTTTACTCTTCATGATTCAACTCTAACATGCTCTAAATTATTGATATTTACAGATGACCATTTGTAATAAAAAGAAGAAGAAAAAGGACCAAAAAAAGAAATACAAAGATATGGACTTGGATAATAATAGAATATAAAAAATTCATTGGATTCCCAAATGATTGCCATTTATACCTTTTGAATAGTCTGCAATGATATAAATGATAAAATAACAACAAACAAAACATGGATTTACCTTTTTAATTCAACATCATCATTCCTCCCAAGATGACACATTAACATTATTTATCAACATTATTTGAGCCTTTTAACAATTATTAACTTCCAGTTGTTGATCATTGGTTACAGTTCTGAAAGTAATCAACTAATTCAATGTTGCAAATATTACAATGAAGTTTAGCTTCTCGAAACACTTAGAGTTGAAAGATTGAAAAAACATGTTTAAATGGTGAGTTTTTGATCAGGTTTGTTGTATTACATTGGAAGATTAAAAAATGAATGAAAATTATTCGAAATAAATTTAATTTGCAAATTAAATTGTCTCTAATCATTATTTGATCAATGCTTTGAAGCAATTTTATAAGTGAAAATAAGAGTAAAATTTAGTGACTGGGAGTGAGGTTGGAGTTGGAAAAGGTAAAGTGAAGAAGTATAAATAGCAGTGTGTATCAGTGGTGAAAATAAAGAGGATGAGAAGAAGATGAAGATTCTTCAATTCGGTTGAATGAATTTTCATGGTTGACCTGGTTGGACTAGCTTATCGTATCAATCAAGGTATTCATGAATTTCATACGAAATGGAGACTGAATCAGGGAAGGAATGGTAAAGGATGCTAATGATAATGATGATGATGATGATGATAAGGGAATGAATTGAATGAAACATTTTTTTGCATGAAATGTAATAAAAGACTGATACAGATGATAACAATAATGAAAGGATAAAAGATGATGATTGAGTTTAGTGAATAAAAAATGAATGTCAATATTAAGGATTAAATTGCAATGAAACCAAAAGTTTTGAAGCGAGAAAAAGTTTCAATTTTAGATTTGCAGAGTTGAATGAGAAAACAGTTTACTTCAAAATGAATGATCGACTTGAACAATTTACTTGTGTTTTAAAAGTTGAAATTCATCACTTTGGTATTATCACTGATGGATTGGGTGACAAGAATAGAAGTTTCATTATCGTCATCGAATCAGCCGGGAATGGAAACATTGAAAAGATTCATTGCAATACAATGCACACCCACATGAACAACATGAGAAGCATTGAGCAATAAATTTCCTGTTGATTCAATATTCAGAAAAGGTAAATTATGAAAAGGTTGAGACAATTGGGAAAGCATTTGCTTTCAATTAAAATTATCATGAAAATAATTAGCTTTTGATTGTCTGTTGTTATGGATTGCTCAAGGCAAGTTGAAAGACGTAAAAAACGATAATCATAATGAGCTGAACATGAGGAATGAAAAGGACAATGAATAATCTAATGAAATGGATTTTTGTAAACTTTCTAAAGTTGCATATTTATCGATCATTTCAATTGTTGAGCTTCATTTTTTGTTCAACTTTTTACCAGAAAATTTTCTCTTTAATTTGAATATAACATGGAACTTTTGAAACTCGCTTTTTCCAAGCTTCAGGTGAACATTTAATTAAACTGAATTTAAAATTAACAGACTGTTTAATGATTTTTTTTTTCGCTCAACATTTTTTCTCTTCTCATTCAGTGACATTAAATATAATCAACTTGAACATAATAATGATAATTAATTAGCAAATTAAAGTGAAAGTCCAATGAAAGAACAACAAATGAAAATCAAAGGTAAAGTGGGAAAAGAACTGGAAGGTTACCCTGAAGGGTTACAGGATAACATGTCGAATAAGAAAAGGTTAGTTGATTTGCTATTCATCAACATGACAATTCAAGTGTCGCTTATTTCAGCTCAATTTTGTGGTTAATCAAGTCACTTGGCTGACCAGCTAAGGTCAACAACAAATCTGAGTTTCAAGTTTTCTTCTTTACATATTCATGAAGTTTCCTTTGAATAGACTGCAAACGAAACATTTAGAAATGAAATAATCTAATGAACTTGCGCTTGAAATTGGAGGAAAAATATTTAAACAGAAAGCAGAAAATTGGATTTGAAAGAAAATGTGAATTTCATTATTTTATTGATTCCAAGTTTAATATTACAATGTTATCTGATTATTTGATACAAATAACTAGGAAATGATCGTTTCATGATTTACCTTTTTCAATGTTTTCAGGTTACACCTTTTCAGAACCTCCTTCTTTTACTCCTTGATAACCTTCTAACTTTGATCAGATTAACTGAACAATTGAAACATTTTCCTTTACATTTTCATTCTTTTTTAATGATTCATTGTTAATCAATTGATTAAAATCAAAAGTTGACCTTTCATTGAAAATGAACTTGATAATTGATCGCTTTTGTGTCTCTCAACATTTCCCTTTGTTGGTTGGAAAATGATGTTTCACTGAAATGGCAAAGGTTAAAGTGTAAATTAATACATTTGATTGTTTGTAAATTGCCTTTTCATTGTAACCTTTCAAAGTTTCATTTTGTTCAGTTGACAAGTTGTAATAATTTTGGTAAACCGTTGAATGAAAATATTATTTAAATGTTGAAAGGATAAGATAAACTGAACAATATTTACTTTAAAAGTAAACTTATCACTAAGTTAGATGATTTTTATGTGCGCTTTCAGTTAAAGATAATGTTATATATCATGAAGTTGCAAGGTAGTTCATGAAAAAATAATGAAAAAGGTTATAATATTAAAGATAAATGAGATGATAAAACTTTTGAATCTTATATAATTGATGTTGACAGGTAAAAACAGAATGGTTACCTTGGCTGAAGAAAAAGTATATTTTCAAATAAAGTTGAATATTTTATCACAAAATTCACATTATTTTCTGCTTCTATTCATTATAATCACTTTCAATGTTTACCTTTTTCCTATTCAACTCATCATTATAATTATTGATGATTAATTCAAAAGCAATTATCTTTCATTAACAATCCATTAATCGATTTTGATTCTTAAGGTTGAAACAATTTTCAAATTGAGTTTCATCAATTATTTCAAGTCATCAAGATTGATGAAACTTGAAGCAAGGAAACATTGATGATAATCAAACTTGAATCAATTGTTGATGAATATGTTTAGTTTTGTTATTAAGTAAAAAGCAATTGATTAAATTGAGAAAATTTAAATTGAAAACAATTTACTTTTCAATGTTATGCATTTGATAGGGAAATGCAAAGATTGAACAGATTTCCAGTGAAATGGTAAAATTGAATTGATTTATTGTAATGAAATGATCAACTTATCGATTAACCAGATTTATTGAAACATGAAGAGATCAATATTTTCACTTAAACAACCTTTAATTGTTCACTTTTCTCCATGCAATTCGCTTCAATCAATTCTTTGCATTTCACTATGATTAACTGATTGTCAAAGTTAATTGATTAACTCAATTTATGTAAAAATACTTTACTCAACTTACCTTAATTTCACTTTTCCGTTCCTCTTTTATCCTAATCATCATTGTCTCTACACTTTCCTCTTTATTCATTCAATCTGAGTTCATTTCTCATGAGACTTGATCAGGAGTTTACGGATAAGCTATTAGTATAAAAGATAAACTTTCTCGATTGTTTTCCATTGATAAATCTACTCTTCTTGGTGAATCAAGATTACTCAAAATGAAGACGAGCAATTCATGTTTATCAATGGTCGCGATCAGGATAAATTTAACTCCAAGAAAAGTGGAAATTTTCTTAACTGATTGGGTTTGCCAATGAAATGAATAGAAATGAGGTTTGAATTTTAATTTTGTTTTCATTTCGCAGTTTTCAATTCAACTTTCATGGAGAATGTGAAACGCGAAATTTGATAGAAAAAGATGAATGAATAAAATATATGCAAAAGAAAAGGTGAAAAAGATTGAATGGTGAACCTGAAAAGGGAAAGTAATATCTTAACAAATACTCGAACAAGAAGAAAAGTCCTTTCATGAGTGTTTATTTGTTGTTGCCATATTTGATGAATGAAATGCACTTGTGTTGCCATTGCCTACTTTGCCTGTCTTCACTGTCTTTCTTTCTTTCTCCGATGTTTATCTATTCTTGACTGGATCGATAAAATAGCCTGTCCCAGGGAGAATCATGACTATACATGAAAACGTTCATTTAAACTATTCTGAGTCTGACTGTTGGCTGAAAGTTTAAAAACAGAGACTAAAAAAGCAGGAAGACTGAAAAGTGTTCAAGAAAACAAAGCAATTTCGAGTTGAACATTTCAAGACTAAATGAATGGCTTATTGGCCTCAATATTGAACAACCTTTTTTTCCTTTCTTTCCAAAAACTCTGTTCTTTCTCATCATTATAATTAGCATAATTTCCAAGCCTGATAAAAGGTAATACAAATGTGCAATTCACATGAAAAAAAACAAGTAATAAAGCAGTTTATTTGCAGGCAAGTAAAATTGCTGCACAAAATAATCATCAGTTGTGAAAAATTTAACCAAAAATATCACTTTTGCAAAGAAAAATTGAATTTTGGAAAAATTTGAGGCAAGTTTTGGCTTTAATCGGAATTTGAAATTTCAGCTTTGCTTTTAGTTGTATCTTTATTCACAGTTGAACTTTAATCTTTAATTTTTACTTGAATTTGGTTTACTTTTTAGATGAAAATTTCGATCTGATTGCTGAAGCTTTTCTTCTACAAATTTATTAATGACTTGGAAATTTATAATCCGAGGTTTTCGGAATTTAGAGATAGTTCTATTCGATATTGATGAAGAATTTGTTCAGTTTCATTTCAATCAATAAACCGTTCAGTGACCAGAAGCCAAGGTCAAACTTGAATGTCAAACGTGGATCGAATGTCCAGTTCTGAATGGGAAAGTTGATCTAATTTTGGGTGAAAATGGGTTTTTGTGAAAAGAAAAATTTTGTTTAACTTCAATCGAAAGCTCAAGTTGACCAAACAGAATAACAACGAAACTTTGACTATTGGTTCAACGAATCACAGCTTAACGCTAATTTTCATTGAAAACTCAGGTTTGACTGTTTTCACAATTTTCACTGAAATACTCAATCAGCTTATCCTGACTCAATTGATCTTGGAATTGTTTCCGAATGGAAATATCGCCTTCAAGCATCTTGCCATTAAACTGTTGACGTTGTAGCTTAGTCAGCATTATAACACTTACGATTCCAGTTTAATTAGATTGTACTTTTGTTGATCAGTTTATTCACTTTTATCCTCACTTTGATTTTCCTTCCTCAAGATTATGTTTAGTTTTTTTATCGTCAGTTTTCAGTGTTTAAAGTTATTCTTGGAATGCTTGATATTCATATAAAAGGCGCAAGAAAATAAAAGCTGCAGGAAGTCTAATATTTTACAGTTTATCTTCTTCTCCTTCATCTTACTAGAAATGTTATCATCATTTCCCTTCTTCTCTCCCTTCCTCTCTTATCTTCCTCAATTCAGATTAGTTTTTATTTTCAACATCAATTCTTGTTACAAGAAACAATGCAGCTGAAATAAGTACAGATTCATGTTCAAGTATCTACTATAAGCTATACTCAAACTTTTATCCTCATCTTGCTTATTCACACAGATTTATTTCATGAGAGTTCTTATTAGGTTTTTGCTTACTTCGTTCTCCCTGTTCATCATCATCTTTCACTTTTCTCAATAAAACCAGGTATTAATTCAAGAACCTTGAAGGTTCAAACTATGAAATGAAATTTTCTTCTTCAACTTTTCGCTTTTCCAGCTTCAGAATTTTTTTTCCAACTTCGTGTTTCTCTTCACTTTGAAAGGCACTGTGAAAGCTAAGGTTCATTTATCAACAATTGTTATTCATCATTTTACGATTAATATTCATTGAAATTGCTTCACTTAATCATTGAACAATTTCCTCGCCAATTTGATAATGAAACTTCAACTCCAAGTCCCATTGAAACTCAACCTTTAATTGAAAATGGCGTTGCAATGAAAGTTGGTTGAGAAGAAACAAAAAGATCAATTGACTGGGATTTTGTTTCATCGACTGTACAAAATGTTTCGACTTATCATGTTGAAACAATATTTCTGTCACAAGTTCAATATTTTGATTTGTTCAGTTGAACACTTTTCTCTCTTCTTCAACTTAATGTTATTTGTTTTTTAAAGTTATGATAATATTGTGAAAACAAAATTGGGTTCAACTTTGTTCTGCATTCAAAAGTCAATCAAAGATGGCAACAATTTAACCATCAAAGTAGAAGTGAAATGATTTAAACTTTGAAACATAAAATTGGATAATTTAATAAAATAGCAAACAATGTTTAATGGGAAACGGAGAAACAGTTGAAACTGAATTAGCTAATTATTTAAAGGTTTGATTGTAAAGCAAAGAAAATTGAATCTTTTTGCTTTTTTCAAACAACAAAAACCCAATTCTGGGTATTTTACAGGTAAAAGCTGATTTGATTAAATGTTGATAGAAGAAGTGATTGATAAAAAAGGCTAAACCTAATCGAGTGAACATAATTATATGTAAGGTTAAATGGATCTAAATAGATGATAAAGATTTGGATAAAGATGATAATAAAAAGGCAAAAGATTTCATGTCTTGAGGGGAAAAAAGATGAGATTGGAAAGATAAATTGAGAATTATCATCTTTCCATTGGAATCAGTTGGAATCAGTTAATATCATAGTGAAGCTTGTTTAACAAAGGACTGGAATAAGCCAGAATGATGAACATGAAGATGATTAGGAGATGAAAAGAGGAAGAAAACTTTCAATTTGGTAATGAAAGAGTTGAATCGTTTCTTGTCTCCTATCATGCTCTTTCCATCCTATCCTGAAGGCAATTGATTACAATCGAGTTGACAGTTGTTTCAGTTAAAGCCCAGGTTCATCTGACTCAATTAATAACTAAACAATATAAGTCCAAATATCTGTTCCATGTTAACCTTTTTTCCCCTCTCAACTGATTCCCTGTTGATTGAGTTAATTTTTTGCTCTTCTCCTGCTAATTCACTCGAGAGATTAAACTTAAATCTCATTTCTAGATTTATCCTGATTTGCTAATTGTTGACACTATTTTACTCTTTATCAATATCATTCAGATTCTCTTCTTTTTATTCTTTCTGCTTTTTCCATTTTCCCTTTTCTTCTTCTTTCCGATTCTCTCCTGTATCCAAGGGAATCTAATAAAAGTGTAATAATAACAGCGATCTTGATATTGCTCAGATTCCCTGTTAATATTATCAAAATACTTTGCAAAGGTTTCTTTTTACCTCAAAAATATGAGGCTCCAATGACTTTATATTGAAATGCTTGATATCGATCTTTTTTCTTCTTCCTTTTTCTCAGCTTCTTCTTTCTTCTTCTTTCTTCTTCTTCTCTCATTTTCCTGTCAATGTTTACTGCATCTTTTTGCTGTTTTGTCAGTTTTGTAGATGGATTGAGCTCGAGTCAGAATTTAGTTTAAATTTAAACCCTTTTCTTTCTGCCTTTTCAAACTAAAAACGGTTGAAACAAAATAAATAAAAAGAAGGTAGAAAAGAATAAAAAAATCAAATAAACAATCAGAAGATTCATTGAAAAAGCAAATCAAAAGCGACAGCAAATAGCAGATGAACAAAAGCAAAATGATATCCATCTATAAGTATACAGCAAATGATTAATAATTGATAATAATACCAACAATAGCATAATATACAGCAAAGACAAAGAAACTAGATCAATTATAATGAATGAGAGAGGAAAAAATGTTGAACCAGAAATGAATTAATCCAATTATTTAATTGAAATAGGAAATGGTAAAGATTATGTTTGTTCATTTGTAATTACAAATTAAATTACATCAGGTAACAAAAGAGCAGGTAAATGAAACATTAAACAGAGTTAAGACAGATGAAAGAGAGAAGAAAAAAATTACCAAATGAATGAGAAAAGTTAACAAAAATATAAAATTCGTTAACCCAAAAAACCCAAATATTGATTAACAACTGTAGACTCTTTAAATGAGCCTCTATTTATACATGTAAAGGTAGCGTGGCCGAGCGGTCTAAGGCGCTGGTTTAAGGCACCAGTCTCTTCGGGGGCGTGGGTTCGAATCCCACCGCTGCCACCACTTTCCTTTTGTGTTCAGTGATTAGTTTGAAGAAGCAAGTCTTTTGCTTACAAATGAATGTCTTTTCATTTCTTTATCTGATTTCTTACTTGTTCAAAATCACTGTTTTTTTTCTTCTATTTCTTCTGCATGTGAGCCTTTCTTTTCCCCTTTTAACGGTATAACATTGAATTGATGATGATGGTCATCATCTTCATGGATAGACTGAATCATCAGAGTATCGATCGAGGTTTACATTAAATAATAGCTATAAACAACAACAGTAGGATAAAGGATGAAGAAGAGCAACAGAAGATGGAAAGAAAGAGAAGATAAAAGAGAGATGAAATAAGGTAGTGGAAGGGGATGAAGAATAAGATTTATATAATTCTTGGATGGGAGGAGTGAAGATGATTGTAATGTCCTGATAAAGATGAACAAGAAACCGAGAGAAATAAAATAAACTCAGAACGCATTGTCCATTCCTATCGATTCAGACTTACTCTCTCTCTATATATATAAAAGCATTATGTTACCTTTAAAACAATAGTAACTCAACATTGACTCTCCATTTGAAGTCTAATGTTTCTCAAAACTATCCTTTTGCGCTCATTCAAAACACCAACCTTAATCATGAAAGTATCATCATCAATGATCAATAAGGTTTACTTTTCTGTTGTCAAAATGTTGTCTCACAATGCCAATGCAAACTAACCTGAATGTCGTCTTCATCCAGGTGAATAAGCTTAAACTAAGTCACAAGGTTTAACCTTTCAAATTAACTTTCATCATCAAAGTATTACCATCAATTGGAATTGATAATTTTTACTCAATTTTTCGCATCAATGAATGCAATATGAATGATGATGATTGGCATTCAAGTCGAAATGTTGATTCAAATGTCAGTCGAAATTTTATTAAAATCAAATCAACTCCACTCATAATCGATTAACTATCAATAACATTGAATGCTTATCGCGTCATAACTTGATGTTTAATGTAATTTGTCGTCGACTTTGAAACTTGCCTGCAGGTTGACAACAATTGAATAGTTTGTAAGTTTCATGACACAATTATTGATGAAATTAAGTTGATTGGCAGTCAATTAGAAGCTGATGACCACAGGTTTGCTCATGTTACGTTCAGATTGAGTACAGTTTGAGGTCAATTCACTGAAGAAATGGTTAAATATCTTTTCAATTGTAATGATAATCTGAAAACGAGAAAAAAGTTGAACCGGAAATTGGTGCAAATTGACTTTACAACAAACATTGTAAATTGAATTAACAGATGAGTTGAAATAATCAATTATTCATTATTTCAATATTTCCATGAGCAACAAGGCAAAGGTTATCCTTTCATTTTATAACAATAAAAGATGAGCAACAAAAATCGATATTCAATTATCATCATCATCATCAAATTAATGATAAAAACAAAAGTTAATTGTATAAAGCAACTGAAATTAACAATTTCAATGAAACATTGAGAAGCTATTCAATTGAACTCATTTCCTAATATAAAAATGAAATTAAATTATTGATTAAAACTGATTGTTTAACATTTCATTGTTTGTGCAGAGAGAAAAGGAAAAATCTGAAGGAAAAAAATGCAACTCAAAGTGGTGATTAATGAAGTAAAGGAACCAGAAAATGTACAGGTAAAGAGTGTATGGATCAAAGTGATTCTTTCATTATGACAATTCAACATGATTTCCATGATTATGTGAGATGAATTGCGAAAGTAAAGGATTCCTGGCAAGGTTTTCATTCCAGTTGTTGTATACAACTCAATTAAGGGCAACAATTGTTATCATGAAACCTGATGAAGGTTCAAGATGTAATCAAGACAAAATAGACAAGATACTTGAGGTAGAATCAAAAAACTCTGAAAAGTTCATCTCAACTGTGGAACTTGTTTTTAGTTCCATTCTTTAATTGCTGTTATAGCAACCCAATTGACTGTCATTATTGTCTTCAAACCGTTGATCAACAACCACTTTGATAACAAGGTAACTTGCTAATTGGCTTTAACCATATTTTGGCTCAACATTTGAATTTCATGATATCTTCAAATCGGTCCATTAAAATGATAACTGAAAGTCAACAAATCATTATGATTGGTTGGTTAAATTTCAAACTGTAAATACAAAGAGCAATACAGTTTTGAGTAAAAAATTATGATTTTGCAAAAGTCAACATTATTATGATAATAGAGGAAAGATGTTGTTGATAAACTTGCAGTAGATTTTGTTTAAAACCAAAAATTATTTAAATCAATGTTCAAATAAGATGGTTAAACAATGTTTTCAGTTGAGGCTGAATATTAATGAGATGAAAGAAATAGGTTTTATCATGTTAAATGAGTGTGTTTGTCCAAACAAAGCTATAAATGAAATTAAGATTAATGGTCATCTTCTCGTCATAATACAATGTTTTTAATTAACCAACATTAATGTTAAGTGATATTGAATAATGATGGTTATGAGGCATCATTTTGTTTCGCATTTTTCATCTTTAAATGTCATTCCGCTAATCAAATAATTAACTGATTGATTGATCCAATTAACATGAACGATCCAGAAGAGCAAGACTAATGAATAACTAGATTTAATCTGTTCACTTTGATCAGATAAATGATTCTATCACAGTTCATTGCTAATCAAGACTGAAAGTGTAAAATTGTTGAAACCAATTGATTTTCAATTAAAAGTTGCATTTTCAATCTTTTTATGGAAAACTAATCAAAAGAAAAGCTCATGAAAATATGAACAATGCAAAGTGAAAATGAATATATACTTTTAAATGCAAAACCGCCTTGAGCTCAACTCTTGTCACTTCACGCAATTTCATATTAAAAAAGTTCATCTTTGAAATGAATTCATTAACTGAACACTGTTTTAAAGGTCAACATTGAAAAAGATGTGAAGAAAGAGATAAATGGTGAAAAGAAAAAAAAAGTTTGGAATAAATGATGAAAATGAAGTTTATGATAGTGAATCAATTGAAACGGCGATAACTGGGAGTATGAATTATCATTACTATTATCATCATGTATTATGTGCTATTTATAAGGAATGTTTGGATGAAAGGAAGAAACGGTATTTTCTGTGAATATCCTTTTTATATGGTTAGTTTATTGGTCATATATTAAAGGGTGGAGGTGTTTAAGACATCAATGAGTATAAAAGGTTCCTTTCAAGATAATCATCATGTAAAAAGATGTAGGAAAAGGATGAAATGGATGAAAATAATGATGATGAAGGAGAAGAAGAAGAAGAAGAAACAAGTAAGGAACAAGTAAATGAGTTGAAGAGAGAAAAGATGAAGAGGAAAAGGTCGATATTGATTTTATCATCAAGTCTTTTACCATTTTTCTTATCATCATCCTCTTGGTCTTCATCATTTTTATCATCATCTTTCTCTTCTTCTTCCCTGTATTTTCCTTTCGTCACTTTTTTTCTTTATTATAACTGTTTACATCTTTGTCTTCATCTTATCTTTCTCCTTCCCTGGCTTTCCTTTCATCTTGTAGCATCTTTTTTTCATCAGGTTGCCTGTGAAACAGAAATATGTCAAAGGTTTGGCTTTACTCTCTGTTCATACCTTTTTTATTTGGACCTTTTCTCAACGTTTCCTCGGGCTATTATTATGAGTAAGGTGTTGAGTTAGCATGAATCGAGATGAGAGAAAAGGTGGAAACAAAGATGGAAACAGAAGCTATCAAATGATAGTTGATAAGTTGCTAATTGTGCGAGGCAATGTTTCAGTTTAGCATTTTTCTTTCGCTTTTTTCCTTCTTCACATGAGTTTATCATCAATTCAATCAGTTTTGAGAGCAAATTTTTACAATTTTCATGGCAAACATGAAATGTTTTTTAACCAGAAAATTGACTTATCTTTGCAAAGTTGCGATTCATTTCATGTTCACCATTTTTTTCAATCATTGTATTGTTCTGAATGTTAATGGGAATGAACTTTGCGATTCCCAGTAAAAGCAAATTAAGATGAAAACAATTGATTTTTTAGAAAAAATGAATTTCAAATTTTCTTTTCACTTCGTTTCAATATTCTTGTCTGAAATGAAGTTTGCTAATCGACGACTTGTTAAGGTTCAATAATGAATATTTAGACGCTTTTGAAATGCATTCAGATGAAGTTTGGACAAAATTTCAGAAATTTCAATTTTCATTTGAATGCTTGTGCTTCAGAGTTTCAGAATTGATGAAAATGTTTATTCTTTCAGTAAAACTGAGACTTTTTGACTTGAATCTGTGTGCATAAACTTTCCAGTGTAAATCAAATTTAGTTCAAGTTGAATGAAATTATGGAATATTTTTGAGAGAAAAAATATTATAATTTTCTGAATTATTTATCGACTAAAAGCCATTCTATTTTATAGATGAGAAAAGATATTGAGTTTTCAATTTTACGGTTCAATAGGAAATTGTGTGATTATTTTAAGATGCTTTTAAATACCATTTTACCATCAATTTAGGGTTTCATTAATTCAATTCAGTTTTAGTTTGCAATGGTTAATGATAATGGTATGATAAAAATATGAGTGACAATAATTGATTGACTTTAACAGCCTTTTTACTAATCTTTTTTTGGAAACAACTTTTCCCATTCTTTCGGTTTCGATCGAAGTGGATAGTTCAGTCTGTGTGTGTGAGCTGTTCATTCTGAAACTTTAACTTTCATGTTGGTTTCTGCTCGTCAATCATGATTACAATTTGTTGTCAGACTGAATGACGTTCAACTAACTTCCCAACAGGAATCCTAATCACAATTAGAGTGAATCAGCCAATATAAGGTAAGAAGCAAAAAAAGGGCCAAAAAACGTAAACCCATTAGATGATAGTGTAAACAAAGATATTAGTCAATCTTTGGTTTACCTTTTCATCTGCATCTTTCATTAACTCATTCATTTCCTTTCCTCTGCTTTTTTTAAGTTTCACTTGTCTCAACTTCACCAATAACTGATGATAAATGATTGTGACTATCATGAAGAGAAAAAGAAAAATCTTTAACCTGAAGACGATTTTGTCTCAGTTCATCTGATCATTCGCAATGTTCAACTGAGATAATAATTTTGCCTCATTTTGATCAACTAAATGATCAGAGTAAATTTAATTAAAGACAATCATTACAAGCAAACATCAACATTTTGCGAGCAAAAATGGTTTATAATCAGATAATGTCAATGGAAAATGGAAAAAAGGAAAATATCGAAATGTTGAATTTATATGAAAATAGGAAACTTGTTTGTGATATTAATTTATAGAAAGAACTTTTTTATTGAATAATAATGAAAGGAAATATATTTCATGATATCATGAAGAGAGGAGAGAGAAAGCAAGAAGGGAATGAAAATCGTTACTATCTTTATAAAAAGCAAGTTCAATATCTAATGTAATTCTTGACTTGCCGATTTTATATTTTCACCAACACGCAAACTCTTCTCTTCAATTCTTTACTCCGTTGATTCCCTGACTTTTTCAGCGTTACTCTGATATTTTTCCTTCCCTTTCATCATCATTCTCTTTCCTGACTCATCTCAATGTCATGACTATATATATATATAAATATATTTGTGTGTAAACTTGGCTCAATAAAAGTATGAAAAAAGCAACAACAACCAAAGTCAAACCTTAAGCCAATCAATGAATCCAAATCATATTCATTTTCAATTTGCATCGGTAAAACCTGTCTCATTTCACGATCAATGGAATCACAAAGAATCAATGTTTCATCAATTTTTTGGTCTCATTCTTGTTCTCAAAATAACATCCATTCTCAGTAAACAAAAGCACCATTTAAATTTAGAAAAATAGAGAACAGAATAAATCTCTTTACCTTTCCAGTAGCATTTGAAAACATCTTCACCGAAGCAACACCCATGTTACAACGAATCCCAAAGCTAATTACAAATCCAATAGAGGTTAGGACGGCGATAGTATAACGCTTGGATAGGTTACAGCATGGACATTCTGGTTCAATGTAACGGGACAATCCAGTTCTCTCACCGATAATGGTGTCCATTCGGGTGGGAAACTTCCTGTTATAACTTCGTAATTTGTCATCTTCTTGTTGCTGAAGTTTACTGTAAAATCAGTAACAGCCATCGAAGGTTGAAAAGGCATCACAATTAATGGAGTGATAAAGTTCACAGTTAACACACATGATCAAGTAGAGTACAGATTTAGTATTAATAACAATGAGATGAAACAAAAGGAAAGTCATAGCATCACAAAATAAAATACATCCAAATCCCAATGGGAAGGTGTAACCAGAAAAAAATGATGAAAACCATCAACGTAAAAGTTTTTGTTTGTTGTTCATGTTGATGTTGATGTATTTTGTTTACAATCAGAATGTAACAAAAGTCAATAGATGATGTTCATGGTGAGCAAGGTAAAGGTAGAAGAAATGCACAAAGAAAATGAAAAATTGGATTATTTAGTTATTTTGGGTTGAAAAGTATGGAAAGGAAAAAACAAAATGTGAAAATGTCAACATTTTGTTTTTGCTGTTGGCGACTGATTTTTCATTATTTTTCACTTTACTTTCACTCATTAGTTTCATCATAATATATTACTTTAATTGTTTCAACTTGGAAACATTATTTTCGGCGAGTTTCTCAGAGTTTCTCGCTTTTCTTCATTTTTTAGATTAAGACTGAAACTCTTAACCTTATCTGTTTGTTTCTGGTCAAGCACGACTCTTCATAATACAAAACAAAATTGACCTTTAGTTGTTTTATTAGTCTATTTTGTTTGAACATTTTTACATTTCAATTCAGTGTTTTAATAATAAAACAATTTACATTCGTTAATGGTATTCATTAATGGTAATATTATGTTAGACTTGCATTTTCTAAGTAAAGGTAAAAATTTAATTGCAATGAGTTTTTGCCTGATTGTATCAACAATGCAAGAGTAAGATTTTAGTTATGATTTCCCTTGATATATGTATTCATGAATATGAACACTTTTTCTTCAGATTCCTAAGATTTGTGTTATTTGTGTTTTCATTACAAGTGTAAATTTATTGATCAGTACTGTTGAAGTGAAATCGGTTAATTGATTACTTACCCTATTAAGTCGGGGGGATTTGCTGATGGTTGACTTTTAAGGGTTGGAAGTTCATAGTTTTCATCCTCTTCAGCAACAAAATCAGTTAATCGTCTGACACGATGAGTAAAAAAGGCAAATTGTAACAAAAAATAGTTAAAATTGAAAAAAATGTCAACTTGGAAGAAAAGAAGAAAAAATATCTAAAAAATGGCGGATCTGGATATAATACTTACTCTGATTTGTCTCGTTGGCGAAAGAGGCGAAGTTGATCTTTAGCCGAAGTAAATACAGCCCCAAGGTCAAAACCCAAGACCTTTTTGGGTGGCTCTTCCCCTTCAGGATCCAGCTCGAAGTATCCGTTTGGCTGAACGTGATTAGCACAATAAAAGGGTTAACTCAATCCGTAATGTTACTCCTTTGGTGGTGCAAATTATTTTCACCTTACAATTGTTGGTCTTTTTGGGTGATCACTTTGTTTTGTTTTCAACAATACAAGTAATATAAATCCAACGGGACAACAACAATAAGAAAAACAAGGTAAATTGTTATGTTTTGTTTAAAAAAATAGCTTCCAAATGTAAAGCGTTGGTTATACTTTTCTTGGTAAACTGAGTAATCGAGAAGCTTTTCTTCACTTTTCCTTGTTAACCACAATTGTCGGATTGGTTAAAGTTGATGTTATAGATGTTTAAGCAATTTATTAACAAACTAACCTTTAAATTATTGTTTAACCTAACTTTCAATTTTTCTCCGTGTTTTACACTCAAAAAGGGGCTTTAAAGATGATTAAAGGTGATTTTGACTTTTAGTTTAGTACACATAAAAACAAGAAGCAAATAAACTGTACCCAACTACATTAAATCATTGTGAAAAGGTTTCTTAGTTGGTTCCTTGGTTGGACAGTAAAAGGCAAAACAAGGAATAGTTTTGAAGATAGAAGGAAAAAGAAAGACAGAGAAAGGGGTGAAATGGGAGGGAGTATTGAATATCATGAACCATTCAGAAATATAGTTTCACTTGTTCCGTTAGTTTAGTTTTTACTGAACAATCGTTTTTCATTTCAAACTAAAGCTCGAACATTTTATCAGTCGCCATCTCGCGGTATAAAAAGACACTATATAGAGATCAAAAAGGAGTGAAAAAGATCAATCAGATATCGAGGCCAGACAGTCGACAAGTTGCTCGCTAAAAAGTCTAAAAACAGCCTGAACTAGCGTTAGCTTAACTAGCTTAAGGACTAGACTCGTTCACTTTGGTAGTCAGTGACAATGAAACGGAAAATTGCAAAGAAATAAATCGATGCCATTTTATTCAATTGTTAACTTTGAAAAATCTATTTTTTGCAATCTTTACATTCTTATTATTGTCAATATTGCGAGCAAAATTTTTGCATGGAAAGTGGAAAAAATGGCGAATATTTGAAGACGTTTTACTGTAAATTTACTATCTCAATATCTCTATCTCATTTACTTCTACCTAGCATTGAATTTATTAAAATAATAATTGAAGATTTTTAGAAATTAAATTCCAGTCTCAAATAAATTATGTAAAAACTGTTTAAATGTGATTTCATTTTCTTCAATTATTGCTGCTTTAACAGTTTATAATGGCGATGCTTAAAAACATCAAAGTTTATAAAATGAAAATGTGCGAACTCTAAGCTTGAAATTGGTGTCATTTGTTGAATAATATGAAAATCAAAGTATCCATTCTTTTAATCATCAAGGTTAGATGTGAATTTTTAGAACGAAAAGTGTAACAGTTTAATGAATTTTGCCATAACTAATAGTTCGAACTCTGAAAGTCAATTAGTTTGATAAAAAATGAGACAGAAATTTATTTATCTAAAATTAACCTTGAGTATCAAGACTTGAAAGATTCTTTTCAAAAGTGGCGCCTTTGAAGTAAGGTACAAGAGTTTTTTGTCTTTCATGTTTTGTTAAAGCAGTCTGATCTGGTAACAGCAAAAGAAGATAACAGAAGCTCGAAAGTTTTAATTGTTTAGCTGTTAAGAAAATTTCAATTTGATTCAATCATCAATGAAGATCATTTCAACGCTTGAATTATCGATGCCAAATCGAATTCAAATATCGATGAATATCGATTGTTTCGATATAATCGCTCATCTCTGAGTTGAATTTAGTAACTTACTGTATTAGTAAGTTGAAGTGTCTAACTACGAGTAACTCCTAGTAACTTATTCGTAACGAGAATTCCTGATTCAAACCAAGTAGCCCATCTATTTATTGTGTATTTAATATGTCTTCACAACAAGGTTATTTAACTGATGAAAAATGTTTCATCGTTTCCCTTCCTTTGAATGCAATCCAATGGTCTCCTGATTTCAAAGGGATATCTAATTTTCAAATCCGTGTGGTACCGATTGAATCCAGATCAAATGATGAAGATAATTCAGCTCGCTTTCAAGTTTCGGTTTTGAATGAAAAAAAGTCCATCTTTGTCTCTCAACCAGAAGATGGTGTTCAATATTCTGATGATTATTTCATGTTCAAAACTATTTCCAAAAATGAACTTAAAGGGGTCAAAATTGAATTCTTAATTTCAGACTCCTCTCAAGTTTATCATCCTCCTATTTCTTCGTTCGCCTTTTTCGAAGAAAAATCTCCTGGAATTCTCCATTCGCCAATTATTGATGCTGAATTGAAAGTTCTTGGACTAATCAAAGTTCACTATTTAATTATCAAACCTTATTCATTCAAGCAACCCGAAGGATTGTGTACAAATATGTACAATTACCTGAAAAAAGGTTTACATGTTGGCCATCGTGGAGCTGGTGTTACCAGAAGAGTAGACCTATCCGACAACATTCTTGAGAACACTATTCTATCTTTAAACCATGCTGTCAAACATGGTGCCGATATGGTTGAATTTGATGTTCATCTTTCCAAAGATGATGTTCCCATTCTATATCATGATTTCTCCGTCAATGTCGAGTTGACAAAGAAAGGCTCGACTGACAATGAAACCCTTGAACTACCAGTTAAAGATTTAACTTATCGTCAACTCAAAATATTGAAGCTTGGTCCAAAACGGGGCAATGAAGCAAATTTTCAATTTGCTGACGCTGATTCCGAAGATAATCAACCTTTTTGTAAACTAGAACATGCATTGAATACTGTAAGCCCGTGTGCCTTCAATATTGAGATCAAATATCCTACAGGCTATGAATTTTACAAGGATCTGAACCATTTTGTTGATACCATTCTGAAGACTATCTTTGACCACCACAATAATCGAGATATTATTATTTCAAGTTTTGATCCTGATGTTTGTGCCATGTAAATATAATTTTATATCACTTTGTTGAATTTAACTCAATTTGACTCGATAATAATCTCTTTTCCATGAATTAGGTATTTTATCAGATCAATGCAAAAATATTTCATTCTGATATTGAGTTTTTTACAATTGCCTCTTTTAATGTTATAAAAGTGTGTTATTAGCTTTGCAGAGGTGATTCAATTGAAACATGACTTATCTCTAGCTATTATTAACTTTAATTATCCAACAACGAATATCAATTGTTAACATTTCCTGACTTTTCCTAACAGTCTATGTTCCTATTTTCTCTAACAAATCAGCTTATTTAACTAATCATTTTATTTGCTCAATTATCAAAGCACTATGAGTGTTTGTATTTTTTGCTTTCAGCAGCATATTTTTTACTTGAGTATTTATCATTATACCAATGTAATTAAATTAAATTTGTCTTTTTATTTTCAGGGTTGAATTAAAGCAAAAGAAATTTCCTGTTCTCTTTTTGACTTATACAGAAGATCGTAATGTTAAAATGACATCTGGTATTGATGATCGAATGGACTCCATTGAAATGGCATGTTATTATTCATCAGCTATGAGCTTCTCTGGTATTAACTGCTATGCTCAAAATTTGATTTCCGACAAATCTTTAGTTCGATTTGTTTTGAACAAAGATTTAATCTTGTTTTGCTATGGAGATCCAATTAATTGTAGCTCGGTTGTTGAAGATTTGATGAAAGAAGGAGTTCATGGAGTCATCTACGACAAGATCGACATTATTTCGCCAAAAAAGTTGCTTACCTCTGTGATTAATGCAGCTTCTCAAGACGGAGATACCAAAGAGGTGGTTGCCAGGAAAACATCAGCAACAATTCTTAGTATTAGCCACAGTCCATAATTGTTTCAGATAAATCGGTATTGAAGCGAAGAACTTGAAAATTTAATGTCTTCAACTCATACTGTTTACATACTCAATTTGGAATAGAACTCCTGTGCTAACTTTCTTCGAAGAAATTAGCATCAAATTATTCTTAAGCTAAATAGATTTATCTTTTTGGTCTCCATTTGATCCACAAAAGACTTGTAACTCAACGTATTATATAATATAAAACGCTCTAGTTAATCTTCTCAGAGACAAGAAATATTTTTATATTAATATTTCTTCTAACAATTAATCTTTCCCTTATCAAATGTACAACAACCAGTTTGTATGGGATCAATTCGTTTTTTGCTTTCTCAGGAATACTGTACAATTGTAGAACTAATAAAACTTTAACCACAATCAATATTGATTATTATTACTAAAGATTTATGTCACAGAAGTTTCCGTCATGCCAGTCATTTCTGTCGGTCACACCTATAGTTGTAGTCAGTAATTTTTTCAATGATATTAAGGCAATGGCAATCAATGAAAAAAAACAAAATAGAATAGAATCAATTGATAAGATCCAAATTAACAATGTATAGGTCCATGTCAAAATGAAAGGACCTCTGAAAATGACATTTCTTCAGAATTTCATAATTTATTAAATGAATAAATTGACAGATATACGTACTTTGACCGTACTCTAATTATGAATCCTTAAACAGGGCAATAGTGAAGCAAAAGAACTACAATGAAAGAATGGGACTTAGCTCATAGCTCTCAACTGCAATCAACCTTTTATTCAGCATTTTAAGCGTTTTATTATTTTGCTTCTCTTTGTTCCTGGAAGATTTTTTCAATTTTTTAAAAGTAAGTAAATCCATTTACTGTTTCTTCATTTGAATTACAGATTGATTGTAGATTCTTTCTTAAGTAAACTAACTATGAGATGCAATTCAGTGAACTTAAGAGTAACTGTTTAAGCAGTTCTCATTGGTTTATTGATTCTGCTTTTCAAATTTCTCTTAATAACGAACATTTAACCATTGTTTTTGAGCGGTTAATTACTAACAAAACTACTCATTAGATTAAAATTATTATTCACTCATCAATGTTTTATGTTAGTTTTTCAATCATAATAACTATATATGGTTGCTAGCTTGTTCTGCTTTCTACATTTCTTTGGTATTAATTTTTCCTATTTTTCTCTTGGTTTTTCATCACCTTACTGAACAGGTTTGTTGTTTACTCTAAGATCTTTTTCTTTCCCTTTCTGTATTCCAATCAAAATTCAAAATTTTAAATATATATTGATCACTGTGACTTAATTTAGATCTTTTTTGTACACAACCATCATTAACAATCAACTGCATCATTTTGGCCCATCAACTGTCAACATTACCCTTCAAGAATAATGTCTACGTTACCTAAATGTTTCCTTGATGTTTCTGCTGGTGGTAAACCATTAGGAAGAATTGTGGTTGAACTCAGATCAGACGTTGTTCCCAAAACAGTGGATAATTTTGTTGGTCTTTGTACTAATCGACCTGGATATGGTTACAAGAAAACCCGATTTAACCGAGTTATACCCGGCTTTATGATACAAGGAGGAAAAATATCTGAAGATGAATCAAAACAATCCATCTATGGAGGAAGATTTGAGGATGAAAATTTTGAGCTAAATCATGTTGAACCAGGAATTCTTTCTATGGCCAACAGAGGACCAAATACAAATGGGTCATCTTTCTTCATAACAACTTCTGTCACTGATTGGCTTGATGGTAAGCATGTTGTCTTCGGTAAAGTGATCGAGGGTATGGAAATAGTCAAAGCTATTGAAGCTCTCGGAACAGAGTCTGGGTCTACTGAGGTGGATATTATCATTGAAGATTGTGGCCAATTAAAGTAAATAATTTCAAATAATAGTCATGTTTTCTTCTATTTTCCGTGTCGGTTTTATTTTTACTTTTACTTCTCGTCATCTAACCTTGTATTGAATTATTTCATGGATTATTGTTTCTTCTGGCCTTTTATTTGGTCAAATTGAATTTTTATTGAGATTGGCTTAATTACTCACAAATAGTTAATAAAATACAGTGATCCACCTCAGGATCTCCACTGTAAATGAATTAAAAAATGAAAAAACGGTCCGGTCAAAAATGCTAAATTAAACTGAAATAAAATAGGAATAAAATTCATGGTTCTATTATGCATGCGACTTACTAAATTAATTGACAATTTTAATATCCTAATTGATGATCTCTGTTTTACATCAACTTGAGCCATATGTAGATTTTAGTGCAAAAAATCAGATAAAGCTTTAAAGGTAAGAATTCGGATTCAGTTTAGTCATAATTTTTTACCGGTCTTATTTTGCTTAGATTTTTTTGTATAATTTCAATGGAATAAAATATGAATATCCTAACAATTTGCCTCGACGAAATGAGGCACTTCTAGGTAATAACAATTGCATGTTTTTGTTTCCTTGGTGATTTTTTGTTTTCTTTTTTTAATTTCACCAATTTTTTAATTCCACCGAGTTTTGATTCATCTATTCAAAATTAGTTTTCAAATAAAATGATGTGAAGATTCAAATAACATTGCGGTGAGGATTGAATAGTAGTATATTCTGAGTGTTGAAATTAATTCCCGACGATTTAAATACTATTGACCATACATATGGAATGAAAAATTCTTCCGGTTGATCATCTTCCACGTATCTGAATTTCAATTCAGGAAATTTCTGCGAAGAAAAATATAAATTTAGTAGGAATCAATTGATATAAAAAATACACACTACTGACCTTCATTTTATCTGCTGGCCATTGAAGAGAACAGTTTTGAATGATTTCGTAAACTTGAGCGACTGAAGTATTAGAATCCTCAGCAGCGGCGATTCGATTAGAAAAGTATGTTAGTACTGTATCGAAGTTCATAATAATATCTTGAAATGAAGGATGACTTTGGAAAGGTTCAAATACGTGACGATTGTAAAGCAAAGTATAAACCAAGTTAGGATTGTGAATTAATTGGGAGGAAAGAGTTGAATTCATTATTTCCAAAAGCATTCGAAGAACTTCTTCGTAAATAGACGTATCTTGTGTTGGATCTAATGGTCCGACTGTTGAAGCCACATCAGTATCTTTATCAGACAGTTTTTCGCCCGAGTCTCCTCCACTTCCATTAATGGTATTCTGACTATTCAATATCTTATGCAATTTTTTTGATATTTTTTCAAACAATGTTACCAATCGTTGACATACGTATGGGCTTAATCTTCGAAAATGATTGGACATATTAGCTAAAGTTGCCAATAAATTAGTATGCAAGAATTTATCCTGAAAACGAAAGGTATATAAAATAGAAATATAAATATCAGAAATTCGTTCAAAAATGTTTATTTAATGATAGCACTTTCAAAAATTCATCCTGGATATTAAGGATGAGCTATCATTAGCAAGAATAGAGTTATTGCAATTCAATTTACCCTTGTCCTAGAAATATTATACTGAACTGTTCGGATGATCATCAGAATAATTAAACCGCCCAAACTAATCTCAGGCAACGTTCGTTCTGAGTACCAAGTTATGTTTTTAAGAGTCTGCAATAGAAGAAGAATAAATTTAGATGTCGTCAGCAATAATAAAGAGTTGATGACACTATCTTTTGTTGAATTTTATCTGCTATAATCATTACTGGTAGACAAGGTAACATCATTAACAGCAATAAATTATTTGTTGCAAATCATTAATTTTTAAATCAAAATTTTTGTACCGTCTATAAAATTATAGCAGTTTTGTTAAAGCGTTAAAATTAATTAATGTTACAATTTGGATTTAAATGTCTAAATGTGAGAAAAACCACTTACAATATCATGAATTGATTCATTGAAAAGTTGGTCTTCACTAAGTATGAGAAGGATGATGACGGCCATATAAATGTGGTGAGAAGTTTTTTCACCGGAATGGTATAGAATTTTCAATATAGGAATAGTCAGATCATCTAGCTGTGATGTTCGGCTGATGAGGAAGGCTCGGAAAGAGGGGTTTTTGTAAAGAAGTAAATAAAGAATAAGTGTTGACTGATCCTCATTTTGAGTTGCACAAAGGGTGGAGAAAAGTTGATTAAAGTTCATTTTGAAGCCAGAAACCAAACCAGCAACACCAATACTATCAACTTGGAGATCACAGCAATTGAAAAGTGCTTCACGATAAGGATTAGAGTCAGTGGTGCAATGATAAGTTAGAACTAATAATAAAATTAAACTTAATTTAGCTAAAACAGGTTTTAGAGTTTCATCGTTGTTGTTTTTGCCATAACCTAAAGTTAAGGCACTCCATAAACCCGAAGCCAGATCCAAAATGACGGATCCACCATCTTCTCGAGGAGGTAGGTCTTGTCGAATGAAATTATTAATAAGACACTTTGTTAATAATAGAGAATGAATTGCACATTTCTTCATGATGCATCTGTAAATAACCGATTTGCTAGCTGGTTTAACTGAGTACATCTGAACGGACAAGAGAACCAGTAATAAATTAATACACTCGCAATGAAGGGCATATGTAGAGTCACTATTAGAAATAATGGAAAAAATATGAGTAAAAATTAAATGAGTAAAAATGAATAAGTAATGAATTGATATAAGCAGTAATACCTTAGAGGAATGTCCACTAACACAGAAACCAAGTTATTAATGAGAGACTCCATAACCTCAACTCCTGTCTCATTTCCCTCTTTTCCATCTTTTCTGGCCAAGAAGTGTTTTAAAACATTTTCCTCTGTAAGTGTTTGAACTAAGTGCTTGGCACAACACCTAATGACAAACATTGAGTTGAAAGTTTGACATATAATAATGTTTTGACTATAAGAGAAGAAAATAGAATAAATTAGTTGGGATCAAAGATCAAAGTTTCATAGTATTAGGACGATAGTTGCTGATTTAATGTGCTTTTGAGGTCTCAGCTTGATAGTGTCAATATGTTTGTATTTAGACCATCATGTGCACAGGAAACATAAAGCGTCTGCAAATATTAATTATACTGTTACAAGTTTTTTACCTTGCCTCTTTGTTAAGTTCATCTTTTAAAGCAGCTGATCTACTGATGAATATTTTAACCAGAGAACCAAGGTTGTTAGAATTTAAATTATGACTTAATAGAGAGTTCAGTAGAGGTGAAACTGATTCCTCCAAACCTCTTGTCTCTTCTCTGTGGTGATAGAAAAAAAAGAAAAAAGAAAAAATGAGTCATCATTTTAAATGAGCTTAAAAAATGAAGCTGAAAGTACACGTACAAGGTTCGAATTGATTTAGTGAATGAGAAACTAAGCATCTCGTTCCAAAAGGAATCACCAACAGGTATATGTTGATTGGAAGCAAATTTGTTGAGATGTTCATTGTTTTTAAGGTTATTCAATGCACTGTTTGTAATGCCCATCAGTTAAAATATATGAGTGACACAAAAAGACGGTAATAGCAATCGTTGAAAGAACTCTAATTTAGTTGCTTACACAGATAAATCTGTGTAATTTACAATGGTTGTCACAAGTTACAAAGTATTATTTCCAGTTCCAGATGGGAGAGAAGTCAAAAATCCTAATCCAGACGAAATAAATAAGATGATGGATGGTCCAAAAGAGAAGAATTACATCAAATATTATTGTTGTAGAAGGGCCAACACAATGACCAAATAGAAGTTTTCAAGCTGATGACAAAGCTTGTGGTAAAAATGGTTGCATACAAAAGATCAATTAAAAAATTGAATGGACAACAGAGATACAAATTAATTTAAATTAAATTAGATAATGTAATGTTAGGTCTTGAAAAAAGAAACATACCAGATGGAACAGGTGAGAGTGAAAAGATAGACAGAGAAAGCGACAGAAAGAAAAAAGAGAGAAAGAGACTAGAAAAGGAAACGTCATCGCATTGGAAAATAATCAGCAACGAGAAAGTGAAGATAAAACTATACAATTCACAATCAAGCCGGCTTAAACAAATTACACAGAATTGATCAATGATTGTAAAAAATAAATACTTCATTATTCTAAAGGTACATGCTTATCACTCATTCAAATATTTATTGTGAAACCATTAAATTAAACAGTTACAGTTTTTTTGTGTCTAATTACCTAGAAAAAATTACGAAAATTCACATAATATATGTTTATAATTTGTAAATTTAAATTGTTTTTCATTAGTAAATTGGGATTTAAAAAATTTGAATTTACCTCTCATTTATTCGAAAGAAATCATTGGTCATAAGTAAAGCCAAGCGCTTTATTCGGATGCTGTTATTTCTCTTTTTCATGCAGCTTTAGTGCAACAACCTTAATTGTGGTGATTCCTGTCATTTTCTGGGATTCGCTTTAAAAATTAAGGGTTAAATCTTAAGGATAACAAGCGGGCCTGCGATCATGACTGATCGCAAAATTGTTTTCAATTCTGAACACATTTAATGTTATCCGAAAAACTATAGCCAAAAACTTTGACTTTTTAGTTAAGAGTTGGGACTTTGAGGGTTTGTAGTGGTATAAAAACTGAGGCCATTTATGAAATAAAATTTTTATGATCAGTATTTTTCAATAAAATTGAGTCCAAAGTTGAAACTTCGAACTCCTTTTTAAAGTCGAAGCACCAGGTTATTTCACCAACTCTTAACTCTTTAATTGAAAAGCAGTTTAACATAAAATCCTAATCCAACAATAAACCTAAATATCCAAAGTTTTTCCCCTAAATACAATGCTATAAAATACGGATTCTGCATTTTTTCCCCCACACTGTTCAAACGTGAATTTCTCAGGAACCTGAATTCAGAGAAAGTTCTGACTATTTTTCGTGATTGTAGTTTAATCATGGCTTTCATTCTATGTAAAAATTTTATTTAGAACCCGCTCCGTTTGGGCACAATCTTCCCGCAAATATTTCATGTTTTGACTTTATATATTGTATGTATAGATGTATAGATTATAAAGTGTCTACATTACTGGTTGATCAGCTGAGATGCGAATCATCAACCAAACATAATCTGGATTTCGATTTTTAGTTCACAATTGCAACATTTTTATTTAGTAACAGCTGAAATCGTCGATATCCACATCGACCATAATATCTTTCGGACTAGGATATGAATGAGTCAACTGACAAGTTAAATGAAACCGAAATTTTCATTCATTATTCTAAATCTAGGTGTGTTGGTACTTTTTATGAACCAACCCTAAGCCAAATGAATCAATTTTGACTATGGACCAAAGAATGATCTTTACCAGGTTATGACAAGTTTTGTAGTTCTTAAGTTCCTGGTCTAAAGAAATGTACTGATTGGTGATAAATCACAGCTCTTCTTCGACCACAATCCCTTCTAAACCATTATAACGACGATTTTAATTGTTACCAATTAATCATTAACATCCAGCATAAGTTTCAATAACATTGCTCAACTTCGAGAAAATCTTATAATAAATTGAAATATTGAATCATTGAAGTTCCTTCAAAAAAAGTTTTAGCACTGTATTACTTATGGTGTCATATCTGATTCTTGATTTATTAGTATAAAGCTAAACGGTTAGTCAAACACAAATCTTATACGCGCGATCCGTTCAAGCTGTCTGTGTAATCGAAAATCGAAGTGATCTTTTGCACAGAAACAGATTGCACCAAAATAAGTGCATTTTCTGATTCAGCATTAAAAGTAACACCAGAAAATTTTTTAATAGCACTAATGGACTCAGTTTTTAGGCCCCTGAAAACCCGCAAAGTCCCAGTTCTTGCATCAAAAGTCAAAGTTCTTGTCCATAGTCCTTTGAAACAATCTAGTTTTTAGCTTGACAATAAACTACATCTTATTGATTTACATATTAAAGTACATCTTATGATTAAATCATGAGTTGAGTCTTAATTTGCCGCTTGCTTCTATTCGAACTTCCGTTTGTCTTCTAATCATCTGTTCTCGATATTTTCACGTTTTAACTTTAAAAATAATTAAAGGGAACTCAAGTAATTATCATCATTTAAACTAATTTAATCAAAATAATGTCAACGCCAATCAAAACATTATATCTAACAAGGGTTAACCAAAAGTAACTTTTCTTGAAAATAAATGCGAAACATTGAAGAGCCTTTAAGTGATGATTGCTATTATTTAATGGAGATGATAATGGTAATGATGATAGGTGCAGGTAACATAATTTTACTTTTGTTACCCCTTAATTTTACAATTATTGAAAACAATTACCTTAATCATTTCTTCCTTCCTGCCTTGTTACTTGAAAGCAAGTCAAATTAATCGATTGTGATTCTTGTGATCAATACGCTTTCATTAATTGACTGTGGAATTGGAAATGAGTGAGAAAAAAGAACAGAAAAGCTTATCTAAGGAAGGAACAATTTGTTTAGTTGAATTAAATTATGATTAAAAGACAGTTTTATAGCAACAAATAAAATGAAACAAACATGAAATGTTCGTTCAAATGTTGGATTGGTTTTCGTTATTTGTATGCCTACTCGTCTGTACCGAAAACAGTTTACATGTCTGTTGTCAATATATCAATTAGAAGCAACAAAACGAACAAATGAAGCAAATCGATGCATAAACGGTTATCAGTAGCAATTGCAAGTTTCAGTTTTGGTTAAGATTTGAACGAGTAACATACAGACAAGGCTTTTAACTATTGGAAACAAAAGGAGTGAATAACACTTTGACTCATCTTTCTTTGTATTTTACTTTTCTTTGTGAACAATTTGAAAATTAATTACGTTTTTAGTCTGTTATTGAATAGTGTCCACTTCGGATTAATTATTGACTATTGTGTTGATCATCGGAATTTCAAATTAATATGCTGGTGAACTTTGTATCCATAAAGATTGGATACCTTTTGTTAATTTCCTTCAATGGCTATCGTGTTAATGGTGAAAAAGGTGGGGCCAATATTGTTGTCCAAGGTAGATCAGAAGGTTCTGGTGGAGGCCAAGTGATTGTAAATGCACCCAAGAAGGGTCCTCAGAATATTGTGGTTCGTGATTATGGAGGAACCGTTGTGTTGAATAGCCATAAGAAAGGGGGAGCTAATATTGTGATTAAAAGCCATGGCGAGAAGAAACCTCATCATGACCATGATCTTCATGATTATGAATCTCCAAAAATGATACCCATGTTAGGTGAATCTGGTTCCTCATCATCGGCTATTCCAGCTTTTGGCACAAGAACAGTTAAACCATATGATTCGGAGGAAGTGGGAGAGGAACCAACTCCAGCTGTGTCAAGACACCGAAAAGGGAATAAATCAAGGAAACTTAAGAAAAAGGCAAAAGTTATTCAAGAACAAAGTGAAACTGAAGAAGTAATAAGACCCAAGGTTCGTGGTCGATCAAAAGGTGACTCTGAGTCGGAGACTGAAACTGGATCCGAAGATGATTCTCAATCAGATGTATATTCACCTTCAGTTGCTGAAGAGGATCCATACGCTAATTATCGAGAAGGACCTGGACCTATTCCTCAATCAGATAGGAAAGGATTAAGAGAGTTGGAGAAAGGTGTTGAATATGGAGTCGAAGCACAGGTAGAACAACAAATTGAACAACAAATCGAACAAGGTTTACTTGGACAGTTGCCTGATGACGAATCATCTGACTCTGGATCACCGGCATCATCTTCCTCCTCTGATTCCTCTCCAGGTTCATCTTCTGGTGATACATTCGGCTTAACTGGTGATTCTGGATCCGATTCTCCTGGCTATTTTGCATCTTCATTCCCTTCTAGCGACCCTTTCAATTCGGACAACATGAAAGGACTCTCTTTAAGTGACGCTCTCTTTGGGTCTGATAAGGATGCTGGCTCTTCAGACTCTGGGTTACTGGATTTACCCTGGTCAAGAAAGTAATTCGTACAAAATGGAAACTACAAATCTTCTAATCAATAGCTGCTCATCATTGCTCAAGATACAATTCGAGTTCGGGTCCGAGTTTAGGCTCTTTTCAATCTTTACTCATACTTTTCATCGTTTATCACACATTTAATTCCAATCATTTCTGTTTTTGATCGTTTCTACATGTATGTATCTTACTATCCATTTCAATTCATTTTTAGCTATTCTGACCATTCTCTTAATCTAATGAAGTGCTCCACCTGAAAGGGGAATAATTAAGATGTGCAAACTCTAAAAGCAATCAAGTCTGAGATGGTAATGATGAGGAACGGAGAGGCAACACCATATATGACAACAAAAATTAGCATCATCAACAAAGAAAATAAAAGTGCAAGAATAAGGCTACCAAACCATTACAATCTAATCATCATCATAAATTTGAACTAATCAACATCATCAATCTAAGTGTAAATAGAAGATATTCAACATTCATTAAGTAGACAACATAACAGCTCAAAACAAAGCAAAAACAAAAAGTATTACAACCCTATCAATATAATTAACCTTAATTTTCATCTCTTGCACGGTGTTTGCGCTAAAAATACCTTCCACTTGGTTTATTGAAAACAATCAATAATATCGCTCAATTTTCACCTCACAAAATCATATTTTAATGCCAAAAGAAAGTTAAAAAACATTGGACATCATTTTAATTAAAAAATGATCAAAAACTGAATGTTATTTGCCAGTTTATTTAAATAAACAAATATTCTTGAATTTCGAAGCCTTTCCTTGATTTATCAATTTAATTTACTAATTGCTTCCGACGAAGATAACTGCTAACCATTTTCCGTGAATTATCATTAATGGTTTTAATGTTTTTCCAATTAATTACAACATTAATATTGTTAACTTTTACGATAATTTGATCTTACTTTATTCAATTGTCTTTAACTCTTGTTTGCAACATTTACGTTTCATAATGGCTCATTGAAAAGAAAAGGCTGAAAAGAAATATTTAAAAATAAACTAAATTGTTCTTTAATTGTGAAAATTAACATCATTGCAACGAAATTTGCTCATTACAGTTGGTCTCTTTTGCACCTGAAACATTTAATTACAATTATTTGAGTCTCTCAAGTTAACAAGCTTCCAATTGCATATTTGTGAATCTTAATCAATTACATTGAACAATCAATCGACACTAATGCAATTGCAGCAATCAAACAAGTCAAATAATTCACGAAGTTCGCAGTTGAATAATGAGATTAATTGTTATGATACTGATGCGTTCCATTATATACAGCATAGCATAATATTTGACATTTCATTAGTCCATTTTCTATCGCGCAATCCGTTAATAATACTAATGCTAATAAATATTTTCGAGATGTAAGGTTGATACAATGTATTAGTCCATGTAAGTATGCCGGACTACTGTCACATTACAATTAAGGGGTGATAAATAAAAAATGGCACAAAATTTAAATTGTAATAATTAGGTAATTTTAGGTTTATTTTATCAAATTTAGTTTTAATTCAATTATTAATGATTGACAAAGGTAGGTGTGTAGTTTGATAAAAAATTTGATCTCAGTCTCATTTAATCAACGTTCAAAGTGAGCGCAAAAATTTACCAAGTTCCAATTTTATAATAACATGGGAGTAGTAAAGGTTGACTATTGTGTCAAAAAGGCGGAGCTTATTTTTTGTCCCCAAAATAGGGGAGAGCATGCGCAAAACAGACTAAACGCCACCTACACTATATAATGCATATCAACGCATCCAGGTCGTGAATTAGATATTAATTTAACCATTCTAGTATTGCAAATAGTCCTTCATTTAATATAATGAACAACAATTAATTAATTCTCAACATTTGCATTGTTAATTATGTATCAGCCTATTTTGATAGAACTAACTAATCCTAATGATCTTTTTCTTGATTGAAATCTGGTTATCTTCCAGGGAGGGGAGGGAATCTTCCATTTGTATACTAATCAATATAAGTTATTTTGAGAAGAGATTAGCTAGAGAAGAAATAATTATCGGATTTGTGAAGGCTCTGCATATTCAAGTATTCAGATTGTTCAGCTGTATTAAATTATTAACGTGAAACCTGGGTTTGCAAGTATGCTTAAAATTCCTTCGGTACTTAAAATTGATAGCTTCGAAGCATTAAAACTAATCCTAATGATATTCTCTATCCTAAATCGCATTGCAATTTTGAAACGGGAGAGCTCTTTCATCATCTAGTTTACAGACGTTAGTTAGAGATAGAACTAGAATTAGTTAGAGTAGATTAACTAGAGAATAAAGTATCTTCACATGCATTAACACCCTAAGGCAATGCATTAACTGCCAGAAGGTCACACATTTTTTGGTTACAAATCTCGCAATCCTGGCAACTACTACTACTGCTCTCTCACGTCTAGATTTTGTATAAAACTCGAGATGTTCAACACAAGTAAATCATACCATCTCCAGTCTTCAAAAGAGAAAGTTAAACTATTTTCTATCTTTTCTATATACCAACTTTCAAAGTTAACTTCTAACTTCGAATCTATCTTCAACTATGAGTGATCTACGAAAATCGTGTGCCCATTCCGACTTTGACCGTCAAATGAGTAAAAAAGAAAGAAGCAAATGCAAATGCTATCGTACTGATACTTTCTATTGTGATATGGATCAATGGCCAATTGCTTTTGAAAAGATCTATGAACTAGCAGCCGATGGATTTTTCTATACCGGTTGGGGTCGAATGGTAGAATGTGCCTTTTGCAGAAGGATCTACAACACTCCTTTACAAATGGATCTACACTGGTATGAGCATCGTAAAGCTAGACCTGATTGTCCTTTTGTGAATGGGAATGACGTTGGTAACATAAAGTTTCCATGTAAAGCTATGCCAGAGCCAAGAAAAAAGAATTTTGGAGCTTTACCGGAGACCAAACTTCCTGCAGATACTCCTGCTCCTCCTGACACTGAAGTACCAGCTTCTTTATCTCCTTTCAATGACCCTGGTTATGAAGGAGATGTACCAGAAGGTCCTGCAGCTTCCGAAAAGGAAGTATCCGAAGGTCTTGTAGCTTCTGAAAGAGCTGTACCAGACTGTCCTCAAAAATCCACTTATGTTTACTATGCTTCTCTTCAAGATGATGCTCGTGAAGGCTGGAAGAAGTCTGAGCATATATTAGCTCGTTCAAATCTCTGCAAAAGGTTGGCTCCATATGAACGAACATATTGTAAACCTTGTGCTCCATTGTCACCTCCAATCGTACTATCAGAATGTGGAGGTTACAAGAGAACTTTGGATGCAAAAGTTGTGTGTTTCTCCGCTGGATACTTTGCTTGCAATGAGTTTGTAGGTAAATGCCATCGCCCCATGAGAAGAAGTCTTGAAGACCACAAGACACGGCGGGATACATTTGACGATTGGTGTCTCGAACAAGTTGTATTTCATCGTATACAAGCTTCGCTCGTAGTAATTTGGTTTTAGAATGGAAGGTAGAGTTAGATCTCCATGGCCCTTCTTCAGTCACCTCAAAATCTATTTGAATATCATGCATACTTTCTTGTTGTTGGTCATTTGAATCAAAATTAGAGGATGGTGCTCCATAACCAACTTGAGGTTCATGGTTTGGCTGTGGTCTGTCAACTTGCTGATTATCTATGACCATAGACTCAGTGTTAAGTATTATGTTATCTATCTCCATTGTTTCTTCTAACATGGCATCAAATACATTTTCTTCTCTGACATCTTGTTCTTGTATACTGCTTTCTCTAACTTCTACTGGATGCCTTAAGTCTTGCTCCATGATAAAATCAAAGTTAAAATTATCATTGAGTAGACCATCTAAATTTTCTTCTAAAACTTGTCTTTCATAAATTTCGCTAACTTCCATACAAATTTCGTCATTCTCGCATTCTAGTTTCAAGTCTAAAGCTAATTCATTTATTGAATCTAAATCAATTGATATGTTGAAAACTGACTCTTGACTCATTCTAGTATTTGTGAAGTAAACTAAGAAATAGAAAAAAAAACAAGATTTGTAATTAGTTTTTCCTTAATACTAATAATACAACGATAGACTCAAATTCAATCTAATACAGTGCAACTATTAGGCTGTCTCACGCTATCGCGGATGAATTTGTTGCGTAATAACTTTTCTTGTAGTAATCAAAGAGTGACGTAATTAGGCTTATTTTGTAGCTTAAAGAAGCGAAAATTTTATACAATTAGTTTCTGATAAATTCAAACATGGCACCATTCCAAGATTTAATCGATTCAATTAGTGACCAAGATCAAAGAAATTTTATCAAATTCGCCGTATTAGCTAAGTGGTCTGTGAGTGTAACTCAAACTTTTTTGTCGCAAACAATTGGTAAGAAAGCCTTTTCGACAACTACGATTGGAAAATGGATGAAAGAGTACCGTGATGGAAATTACAGCACAAAAGACCGTCGAGGAGGTGACTTCACTGATGCTGCTCTACACCAAGAACGAGTTGATACAATCAAAGCTTGTCTTGACGAATCTCGACACTGGAGTATGAGGTCACTTTCCAATCGGGTTTCGATCCCAAGGGCTACAGTACAAAGGATAGTTCGTGGAACGTTAAAGATGAGAAAGATTATGGGTAAATGGGTACCTCACGAGCTGAACGATTCCCAAATGGAACATCGTGTTCTAGCGTGCCAATCGAACCTAGCGAAGCTCCAAAAGGATAAATCGTTGCTGCCCAGGACGTTAACAATGGATGAAACATGGGTGTCCCTTTATATGGCCCCTGATCGAAGTCAGATGCGAGTTTGGGTATCCAATGATGAGGAACCTCCAGCGGCCCCACGTGAAAACATTCATGGCAATAAAAGAATGTTGATTCTTGCTATGGATTCTAAAGGAATTGCTTTTTGGAGGCTCCTGCCTGAAAGAACGACAGTCACGGCCGATGTCTACTTACAGTTCCTCAAAGATAAAATTCCAAATTGGCTGCACGGTAAGCCTTTTAGAAGGCCAATACTATTGCACGATAACGCCAGGCCACACAAAGCTGCTATTGTCTCCCAGTTTTTAGCAGAAAAAGAAATTCAGACATGGTACCAACCTCCGTATTCGCCAGACCTGAGCCCATGCGACTTCAACTGTTTCGCACAATTGAAACGCAAGTTGAGAGGAATTCATCACGAGGATTGGGATCAGTTTGAGTCGGCATTGGAAATCGCTGCGACGGAACTCAATAATGATGGCCTTATGCACGGAGTCGTCGATCTACCAGACCGCTGGCAACGTTGTATCAATTCTGAAGGAGCATACTTTTGATATATAAAATTTGAAAAAAATCGCCTGAAAAATAAAAAAGTTGTGTAAAATTAAAATCATCCGCTATAGCGTGAGCCACCCTAATAAATCTCTATTTTACTAAGTCTAAAAGTTAAGTATTATTTCAAAAAGATGAATAAAAACAAATTTAAAAGTTAAATTCAATGCGAAAGTCTATTGTGAAATTCAAAGCAAATTGCACGAAGAATAATAAAAATGATGACAATTCTATGTAAAACTCAATGTAAAAGACAATGTAAAAGTCAATGTAAAATTCAATGTATATATTTTATAATGGCTAAGAATAAATTCAAAGTAAAAGAAAAAAATCTTAAGTGTAGTTCAATGTGAAAACCTAAGGTAAAATTCAATGTATAAAGATGTATAAGAATAAATTGAAAGTAAAGATTCAAAGTAAAGATTCAATGGAAAGATTCAATGGAAAGATTCAAAGTAAAGATTCAAAGTAAAGATTCAAAGTAAAAGTTGAATGTAAATAATTTTATGTGTACAAATGTGAATAACCTTGAGATGAAATTGAGTAAAAAGGGTGAAACGCAAAAATTCGAATAAACCAAGTATTGTGAACAATGTATGTATAATTAAGATAAATAAACCGAAATTTAGAGTATAATTTGAAGTAGAATAAATAGAAGTATGAATGTTGAGACAACAATACAATAATAAATTGAGTACAAAAATTTGATGTAAAAATTAAGCAATGCTGATAGTGGTGATAATGCTGATAGTGGTGATAATGTTGATAATGTTGATAATGATGATAATGTTGATAATGTTGATAATGTTGATAATGTTGATAATGTTGATAATGTTGATAATGTTGATAATGTTGATAATGTTGATAATGTTGATAATGTTGATAATGTTGATAATGTTGATAATGTTGATAATGTTGATAATGTTGATAATGTTGATAATGTTGATAATGGTGATAATGGTGATAATGGTGATAATGGTGATAATGGTGATAATGGTGATAATGGTGATAATGGTGATAATGGTGATAATGGTGATAATGGTGATAATGGTGATAATGGTGATAATGGTGATAAGGGCGAGCAAGTTGATAGTTCAGAGGAACAATGGTGAATGAACGTTTCTGTTCAGACAAGTGAAGAAAATGAATAGATTCATTACTGAGCATGTACATGAGTCGAAGCAGAAGAGTCTTTCTAGAAGATTCTAAGCTTAAAGCGGAAAAGTCACGTTTTTCTAGGCTCTTAATAGAAAAACTATTTCTCATTTCGGTTTGCTCATAGAGCTTAGGTTAAAGTATGTTTGAATAGAGCTAAGGAATAGCTTCAAATCATATATGAAACATGAAAGTTTGTTTGTTAAATTTTTGTTAATTAGCATTTTAAAAATTTTCAGTAATTAGTAGTTGGCAATGAAAATTTGATTCAATATTGAGTTATTAGGGACGTTTTTTATATAGTTAGAAAGCGTGTAAAAAGCGCTTTAAAACAATGTATTAAACATTAATTGTTTAGGTTTAGTTGTTGAAATAATTAAGTAAAATAATTAACATGGGGTCTATGGACGGGGTATATGGTATATCTTCTGAGCATGTTTTCCCCCTATTTAAGGAAAAATATAAGCTCCGCCTTTTTGACACAATAGTCAACCTTTACTACTCATGTGGATAGGCATACAATGTTTGAACAATGAAAGTTCAACTTTCTTTAATTAACAAATTAATTTGAATTGAACATTGTTATCGGGTGCAAATGAAAGGTGACAAAATTTGAAATGATGTGAGAGAGTTTCTTGAATTTCGATCGAATATTTCATGTAAAAAAGTGGCCTTTCCCATCGACAAAAACTCATTTTTTCGAGTTTTTATTTTTTGAGGTCATTTTTTCTCATGAAATATTAAATCAAAGTTCAAGAGACTCTCACACATGATTTTAAATCTTAGCACCTTTCATTTGAACCCAATAACAATGTTCAATTCAAATTAATTCTTCAATTAAATTGATTTAAAGCTGACGTTGTTTGTATTGCTCTTAAATTTTTGCCTTGAAAATTTACTGCGAAAAATAGGCACCGTTCACTTTGAGCGTTGATTAAATGAGACTGAGATCAAATTTTTTTATCAAACTGCCCACGTACCTTTGTCAATTATTAATAATTGAATTAAAACTAAATTTGATAAAATAAACCTACATATAGCAAATGTGCATCTTAAACTAAATTTACGTGATAATTGACATTTTCCTTTCATGCTAAATTCATGGCATTTTATGTGTACATTTTGACTGGGCAAAGTTTTGGTATTACTTTATATACTTTACATAATTCAGCTCATTAGGAATATTTTGCCACCATTTTGCGTTTTCAGAATTATAAACTTATTAAATTCATGTTTTTTGAAGGTATTTCTTTCAATTTAATAAATAATAACAAAGAGCATAATTAGTTTGATAGTAATTAACAAGAGGTTAAACAGAATAAGCAGTTTTGATACATGATATTGACAGGTTTATGCTTATATTGAATTGATTGTGATTTGCATCGATATGCCAGCAAATTTTGCAAACCAATTTCACTACAACAGAGCATCATTAAAAGTGTATCAAGTTAAGCAAACGCGTTTTAAAAATGATTTACAAAATGGATGCTATCGTCACAGTCAACACGTTAACCTTTAACTTAAAGGTTTTATATATTAAGGTTGACATTTGATTAATTTTGTACAATTATAGCAAGTTTTTTGGTTATCCGTGCTTATGGCAAGATCTACGTCAATCTTTGCATCGATTTGGTTATTTGGTTCATTCAGGGTTGTAATTTTGAGATACTCCAGTCATTATGGTAGTGTCCAGTTGATTCAATGGCTTTGGATGATTTTTGAATGCGAAGACTCTCTCTTCAGTCCAGATTAATTTACTAATTGCAATACCAATCCAATAAAATATGAGAAGCATCAATATACAGCCAAAGATGAAAAATATCCTTCCAACGGTTCCAAGTTTACCCAAAATCGGGTAAAGCCAGAAATTAATGTAAAAATGTACAAAAAATAGCCACGTTATAAAACCAATTATGAAGGCAACTAAAATAAACATTGATTTAACCAAATGTTTGGGTCTTTTATGGCTTGTAATCAGTAATTCCAGGATAATTATTGGACCAACCAGTGTGTGCTGTGAAGAGAATTAAGAAGAGGAAAAATTAACGATTAATCCATAATAACAATTACAATAATTTGATTGAATAATCAGTGTAATGATTTTTATAGACTGGAGGATTTGTAACTCGCCAAGGTTAGTTTGGTAAGCTAATTCTGTTTGATGGTTCAATATGAATATTGAACACTAATACCTCAACAGGTTATTAAACAGTTGGCAACAAAAAAGTAGCCTGATGCACGATATTCAAAAAAATATTTTCGAAAAGTACATTATCATTTTGAATATCGATATTATGGCAATATTTAAATGACAGAAATTGCTCAGCGATAATATTGAATATTGAAAAAATTGTTAATTTTACAATATTCATGGTATTGAGTTAAGTGAATTTTTTGCTTGTTAAATGAAATCTTAGGAAGTGAGTTTGAAAAGCAAAGTTCATTCCAAAATTTACTAATTTTTGTTTTTAAAGATGGGAAATTGACTAACATGATAAAGTCATTAACAAGCAAAAGTCAATATTATTCAACCCGCGATAGCAAATATCGATAAATATTGGAGAACAAATACCGAATATTATCGCTCAAACAACAGTTTCTATGCATCACTAAAACGTACCACAATATGATTAAGCCAAATGTATTTAATTGGTCTATTAGTAACCGTTCCAGGTCCCATTGCATTCAAAACCCAAAAAGTTATGGAAACAAACTGTAGATGACAAAGAAAGAGCAAACTCATTAATAGATCATTGAGTGACACAATTTAATTACCCAAATATCACCATCAAAACCTTCATCTGTTCATTTCAGTCTTGTTTAAACTGTTTTCATCATACTCTTGATGAAAGAAATAAAATATCATTCCAAGATTAACCATTCAGATATCATCGTTTGTTGGAAAAGGCTCAATTTTAAATTTAACAAAATGCAACCTAAAAATGATTTGTCATTATGATATTTGCACTTATTTTGATCGTAATATTGTCTTTTTATTGCTCTTAATAAAAACTGCTGTCAAACTTTATTACCTTAATGTTAATTGTCTGTAAATCAAATGTAAATTAACTGATTTTTTTGTGAAACAAGATGATCTTTTGAGTAGATTTTGAGTTACACTGCTTACCACTCCTAATGGAAAAGCCAATGAGTAAATTGTATGATCAATAATTAGCGTTAACCGCCTGATTATCGATGATTGTTTACCCTCTGAGTGACCTGATAGGTCCAAACAATCGGATCGACGACTGAAGATGTATTTACCAACAATAGCCAAATCAAGACCAAGAAGTGCTGTAAACACAACCAATTGGATCATCTGATGAAAGAAAAGCAAGAAAATAAATAATCTTTAGTAAAATTAGTAAATCAAATTCATTGTGAATTGAAACGATAATAAGCATAATTAATAATCAGTCTCAATCACTTTCCATTAATAACAGTTTATCATAGTTGATTGAAATTGTCGTAAACCCAATCAGTTCAAGCTAAATGTAATGTGATGCTGAAGCTTTCATCAATAGTTAATAATAGGAAGAAATAATTGTAAGTCACAATTCAGACAAGTTAATTATAGCTGTTGACAAGTTAATAATAAGCTGGACTTTCAATTTACAATTTATAGCATCACTAATTGTTGTAGCATTTTGTCAAATCAAAAATTTTAATGATAATCTTTCCCAGAAAATTAATGAAAGTTTGAGTTAATCAAGTACGAGATCAATATGCATCAATATTGATCAATGATCATTAGTTGGTTATACAATTTATTTTATTATGAATAAGCAGATTGAGTGAAGCAAGAAACTAGGTGAATAAGAACCAAATTATATTAATATTTTGATAATTTTAATAATTATAATTATGATCCAACTCTAACCGACACTCAATGTTAATGATAGAGATGAAAAGTTGATCTTAAGATCAAATTGTGTTATCATTGTAATCATGTTCACATGATGATTGTTGTGTGTTAAAGATTGAATTACAACTTGAGTTGATTACAATTTGATTAAAAGGTGTGTTTATCCGCTTGATTATTGATTAATTTAAGGTGGAATCACGTTTATAAGTACAAATTGGATTTACAATTAACGTCTGATTGAAAGGTACAATTGAATTGCTTAAAACATTAAATGCAATCATCTTTTAAATGTTGCCTTTTCATGTTTGCCAATGGGATTTCAAATGAAATTTGAATTGTGGTTTCAATTTGCTCAATGATGGGCTAATTAATGGTTTAAATTTTATTTCATTTTGAGGACAAACTTACGAGGTCAAAATGGAGTTTAAAATTACGCATTACTTTGATTAAATAAGTATGTTTAATTTTTAATAAACTTAATCAATAAACTGATTTGATACAATCCTGTTGAACCAGATTAACTTGACGGGTTAATCAAGTGAATAGTTGCTTTCAATATCAACAATCACAAAGAGAAACAAATAGCTGAACTAAAGAGGAACCAACAATTAATCAACAATTAGAAACCCAAACGGCTGGCATTACAATCAAATGATATATCATATTTCAATAATCTGCTGGAATTAATCCTGATCAAGATTAGCTTGAAAGCTCATCATAACTCAATTGGTTAACAATTTGGTTCATTTAACAGCTTTTCAAGGCTTGAAAGAGTCTCAACAACTTAATTAAAGTCAATTTGATAGACTTTAAAAACTCCGTAAAGTCACAATAGGACACTCAATTATTATCAATTTAGTGATTTAATTCGAGTTGATTTCTCTTCTCTATTGAATCAATCTCTAGTTTTGGTAATTAATTGTCATTTCAATGTATCATTTTATGTCAATCAATGTTTAATAAATGATACAACTTAATGGTTTTATGAAAGCATCTTGAAATGTTGCTTTCACAAAACATTTGATTACAACTAAATAGGGATCCAATTGATTTACAAGTGATTTATCAACACTCATTAATGAGGTTAATTTTTAGCAGTTTTAATAATAAATATAACAAGCTACTAATTGTTGTTTAACCCTTCTTTAATTTGATTTAACACTTATCATACCATTAAACCAAACACTAGCTTTGCTTTTCAATAATAACATTAAAATTGTATTCATAATCGTTATTTTTTTTAAATCATCATTATCATCAATTGATGTCTGGCTATTAAAACACTTAACTCAGCTGTTATCAAAGTCAAAGGTTAATTTGTTCAATTGTATGATGGAAACACACTTTGCAATGAAAAAAGGACTGATTTAGAAGCGACTAAATATTATTTCCAAATAATCAGGTTTGAGTAAAAATAATCAACAGCCTAATGATTCATTTATTAAGTAAACTAATTATCCTTTCCAGGCATAAATAACAATTAATTCAGTCAAATGAAAGTGGAAACAAGAAAAGGTTCAATTTATTGATATGTCATTATGTATGCATTAAAATGTAAGAAACTAGAAATTGGTTGATTATTTTTTGCTTGGATTTTGCCGTTGAAAAGTTGATAACCTTTTACCTATGTTGTAAATTGAGTCTATTCAATGATAATCAAAGCCAATATATTCAACTATTAACCGGTAAATCAACTCTCGAAATGTAACAAGCCTTGATTCAAATTGTAATCAACAAAAAGTAACCTTTCAGCATTTTTTATCTTTCAATTTTGCTTATCATTTACGGATATTTCCTCCTCTATTTTGGGGCTATTTGTCCACATTCAAACCAAAGAATGGGCTGAATTATGGCCAATTGTTGGCTGATAGACAATTTGGCTTTATTTAGTAAATTCTCGGTTGCGTTTGTCCATTATAGTTGCAGTTGAATTAACTTGATTATATTTGAAGTATCTTTTGTTGGTGTTCACAGCCAATGAACGTGACTCTAACCTACAAAGCAAACCAACATTTCAACGGAAAACTCGTAAGTTTTTGGTTTGTAATATTAAAAAGCATCAGTTTGATTAAAATTATGAAGTCAGTAAATTGCTAAATGATTCAACAATAGTTAGTTAACCAAAGGAAAGATGAAACTCAACTCATTGGGTTTTACACTTTGTTTCATCTGCAAACTCAGCTTTTTACTCTCATGATGAGCAAACATCGGAGATAATTGAAATAAAATGATGGGCAATAATGATGATAATACCAGTTGGTCATTACCTTGAAAATTGAATAATAAAATATCATTAATAGGCTAACAGTATGTAATATTTCAATTGCTGTCCAATTGTTACCAGAAATTCAAATCAATCAGGTTTCATCACTTAACATTAACTTACACTATTAGAACATTAAAAACAACTTAAGAGTTACATTGAGTTAAAGCTAAAAGCACAATAAACTAAAGTTAACCCAAAAATTGTTGATTTGATCAATGTATTGATAAGGTTTTAGGGTTTATCAAGATGTACTGATCGCCTGAAATGATCAGTTAAAACCAACGGTTGTCATTAGGCCTTATCAAACTATTGTTAGAATAAACCTTTTGTCATCATCATCAGTTAATTCTGGTCTCACCAATAATCTCTAACCAATTGGAGTCGAGATTAATCTTAACAAATGAATAATCGGTTAAACCAATGTCTGGAATGAAATTCCGCTTCCAATACAAAGATTGGGTCGTTAGTCTATTTATACTTGTGATTTCAACACTTGTTATTATTTGAGTAATAAGAATTATTGAACAATGAATGGCTGGTTCAATAGCTTTTGGTATTAGATCATCAAAAATGGTTCATTCCAATTCAATGTCAATGTACATTTGAATTGATAAATCTGACTTGAGATAATTCAAGCAACTGGTTTGGACATGAAAATTGTAGATTAATTCAACTTTTAATCTTTCAGGTTGCAAACAAAAAGCCATAACCTTTCATGTCAATAAATCAATATAAAAAACTACAAAAATCGCCGATCTCTTGTTAACTACAATCATTTACATTAAAGATTAAAATTAAAGCTTGTAAAGAAACAATTTGCCTGCTATAAAATTATTCAACTTTAATACCCGGAGTTAACTGAGTCCATCAAAATTAACAATACAGTGTTGACCGTTGATTGATTTGACAAACAAATGTTGGACAACACTATAAAATAAACGATTAAACTTAAATGTAGAGTAAATACAAAAATGATTAGTAAGGTATAACTATTGAAGATTGAAGATATTGACTTGGTTGAGAGGTCAACAGTGAAACAAGAGTTTAATAATGATGACCTGAATCGCTGACCCAAGTAAATTTTTCATTAAAAATGCTAATGGGTTGAACAATTGCAAGTTTCACTTTTACTCATTCAAAGTCATTTCCGTAAGTTTTCATGAAACGCCGAAATTGAACTATTCGGTTCAAGACTATCACCACTAAAACATGGTAAGAGTGAAACCTTGGCTATAAAGGTATGCCAATAATAAAAAGGGTTGGTGTTTTGTTTCACTACAGATGAAAAAGTTGAATCAAATCATTTTTGAGGAAATGAGATAAATTCTTTGCTTTCCAATGATTTATCTGTAAATTTGATCAACCTCTTGTTAACTCATTGGAAACAGACAATTTAACCTAACTGTAACCAAGCTAATTATCATTATTTGGATTAACTGTAATTAAGATTACTTACAAAATTCCAACGGGTTAAGAATTTCCAGTCTCCAGCCCAAGCTGGTTCAGCTGAGTCCTTCACTCTATCTGGAAATGTAATTTCAGCCACAATCAACCCATAAAAATAGACTATGGTCGCCATTAGGTGAACCAAAAAAGAGACTAATCTCCAGGCAATCCAATTGATTTGATCCATGTTTAGGTTTTTAGTTCACTGTAACAGTTAAATTATTGATCTGTTCTTGACACTCAGACTCACAATTTGATATTGATTGTCAATGAGAATGAAAGTTAATTTGATCGACTGCAAAATTGTTAAGATACGATTACATCTATCGATATGAGCATGTTGTACGGTTGACTGAAGTCAGAAATATAAAGAGATGTAACAGAGTAATGATGAGAGGCACTTTTTGATGGTTTATACTCAATTTCCAGTCAGTTGTTTTACTATTTGAGTAAACTATTCACTCACTGTTAAAAGAGTTGTTGATGATTTAACAACAATAATGAAATTATTTGAAAAAATCAAGATTGATGCTTACACTTCAAAAATTAAACACGAAAATAAAAAGCGAAACAAAGAAGAAACATTAACACAATGAGCAAAGTAAAGCAAGAATTTGAAGAGAACAAAAAGGCGTTCTCAAGGTTTGGTTAGGTAATCAAATTGTCGAATCCTTACTTGTTTGATTTTGACATTTTATTACAGTTTTAAAACATTGTTAACTTGGTAGGTAATTCAGAATGCATTGATGGTTAACATGATTCATTTTATGATGTGATCATGTTTGCTATCCAGTTGAAAGTAAACTTGACTCTGTTGAGTTTGTCCGTTAAAATGTAGCTGCAAACTTGTTTCTGCCAAATCAAACCACAGTCATCAGTTTGTTGTGTTCAACTGAAAGTTAACTGCTTCAACTCTGCCTTTTCTTATTCTCATGTTAATCATTTTATTTGATTGTTATTAATATTTTCTACTTCAATTATTTCCCCTTTACATATCATTATCCTATCAATGATTCTGATAGTCTATCAATTCTTTTATTACCACAGAATAATCTGGTAACAAAAGGTTTGTTCATTTTTCTTGCTTTACCTTCATCAATTACTTCTGTGTAATCAGTTCAATCAGTTAATCATTTCTGTGCCAATTTTCCTTATTTAAATTTTCTTCAGTGTAATTCAGTTAACTGGACAATTTGTGGGTATCACATGGGTGGTCATATCCATGTTGAAGTAAATCGTTGATAACAGTATTTTCATATCAGATGCTATCAAGGGCTTCAAAGTTCACACCAAGATTGAATCTAATTTTTCTGGTGCAATAGGTGTACATTTATTTTGAAACATTTTAAAATATTGACATGATTGATGAGCTAATAATTGTTGAAATAACCTTTGAAAATTACATGAGTTAAATGATTATATTTAGTGAACTTTTACTCCAAAATGTGATGCTCTCCATTTACCGGTTACTAAAATCGACTCACATTGTAGATCGGAAGTCTGATTATAATAAACTGATGAGTATCATGTTGAAAAGCGATTGAATATCAGATTGTGTATTACAAGTGCTGTGGTTAATCAAACCTCGAAATCGACACCATTTTATTAATCGTATTGATTTAAAATTGTCACCATTGTCAATTAATTTCTGAAATGCAAGAAGTGTCTTTAGACCGATTATTAGCAGCTGATTGTTTATTTTAACTCACACTTTGTCAGTTTCTTTTTCTGTAAAATGATATAAGCACATAAATGAACTTGATTACTGTAATAAAGGGTACATGTTGAAATAACAATGATAATGAACCAAGATTGATGACACTGTACATGAAATGGAATGCTCGCAAAATTAAAGATGACATTGAATGACTGATGTGTACTTTGCAATCAGCTGATACCAATACATTTGATAGGCATTTGCTTTTGATGACCGATATGATCCTAACTGTGGTAATTCTCCTGCTTCTTCTTCATCCTCTACATGATTATCTTGTGAAATTTCCCTGCCATCCAGTGATACTTTTGAATATGCTTCCTCATTCGTTTCATATTTTGTGTGCTTTGGTCACAATAACAACAGTGAAGTAAAATATTTTCAGTACGATACAAATGGCTTAGCAAATTATTACTTCGACCGATAACAGGTTTTCCTGACAGGCACATGTTACAATGGCATTTTACGAAGCTTGACTTTGAATCTCCACCCAAACTTCGAATACAACTTTTCAACTGCATGTGAAGATTTTCTGGATCCACAAATCTGTCGTTTTTAGACATTTTTAAGCAAAAGATTTTGGTTTCGGCTTTTTTTCTTGCTTTACAGATTACCTTCATTGTAAGTGGATCTTTTGTGAAGGATCTATTGAAAAGGGTAGAGAAGTTGGAAAATTAAAGTATCATTGACAATTGTTTTGCTATAAGATGCTATGGGAATTTTGATTACCTTGTTTCAATTCGTATTTTATCAGGCTTTTCTTCTAAAGCACCAAGAGATATAAGTTTGGGAATATTGTCTGTTCGATGTTTCTTCTTGGACAATTCTGAAGCTAAAACTTCATTACCTTTAGGTGATGCTTGAGAAATTTCATTCAATTTCCACTTTAATTCCTGTTTTCTCCTTTTGGCTGCCAATTTAGTTTTAGACACTGTATCAACAGACAAACAATGAAATGCATTTCTGCTCTTTTAGACAACGGATTACTTACTATTGTATCTACTTACATGAAAATGCTAAACATTTCGGGGCTTTGATTGGGAGCGGAATAGTTTTTGAGCCAAAACTGGATGAGCTATCATGATGAGCTGAGTTATTTCTTGAGTATGATAGTTGCTTCTCCGAAATATTATTTAATAAATCAGCTATGGCAAAGATTAACTTAATTATCTCGAGCTTAAATAGATTTTGTTTCATAACTTACCTGATATATTATCAAGAGAATGATCTGATTCACTATTACTACTAGTGCTATCATCATGAGAGATAGAGCCATTCAATGCATCCGTTGAGTTACCAAGCTCAGTTGTGCCATGTGACTCAACTTTTGATCTTTGCCATTTGTTCATTGATGTTTCTTGGTTTGCAAGAGTTGTCTCTATTAATTCTACTTTTGATTAAAACAGCAATCAAATTACTAATGATATAAAATCATAAGGAATAATGAAACGTACCTGAACGTGAATCTTTTTGCAGCTTAATCACTTTACTGACAACTTTTTTTAAAGTCTCGTCTTGAATCTTTTGCTGCATTTTTAGAAAATCTGATTCTTCTGTCTCGATACTTTTAATGGCTGATCTCAAATCAAAGTTTGTCGCATCTGAATTAGCTGTGTCATTACAATTGAAATCAATTATTTCTCGAGAAATTGGAACATGTGAAAAAGAATGAAATGATTATTTGTAAATATATTTACCTATTTCTTGATTCATATCCACAGTATCAAAAATAACAATTGAACTTTCTATTTTATTTACTGATGAATGAATCTCGTCCAAGTCAGCTTGCGATTCTTGGATCTTTTGCAGCAAAAGTTTGAATATCTGGATTCGGTCATCGATTATTGCAAGTATAGCTTCAGCCATTAGAGTGATTTTAGAAAAATCTAATGCCTTGATGATTAGGGTGTCGAGAAATTAAAAGAGACTGAGACAGTTAACCTAATCAACAAATTTGATGAATTGCATTACATTGGATTAAAATTAAAAATTTGAAATACGTGTTAACAGCAGAGCCATCTAGCAATTATTTAAGCTACTAGCTTCTATCACCAGAATTTTCTGGTACATTTGTTATAATTATTGTTTACATTTTTCTCTGTTTACATTGAGCTTGTGATATTAATTTAGTTTCTTCATAAATTTAAATTTAGTGTTTTTCATTATTCAATATGAGTGATCTAAGTGAAGTCAATCGTGAACCCTTAAGATTAAAAGGTATACCTATGAAGAAGAAGAAAAAGAAGAACAAAGATATTGACAACAAAATTAATGGAAAATTGGAACAACATGCAAAAACTGAGACTGAATCTAAAGAGATTGATTTAAAGAATCGTGAAGACTACGAGACTAATGATATTCAACTTACAAAAGCTGAACTGGCGTGTTTGAAGAAACAGGAAAAGCTACAAATGAGTAGAATTTTAGAGAAAGCATCAAAATCTCATCGACGATTGGTTGAAGAGTTCAACAGTAAATTGGACAATATGAGTGAACATTATGATATCCCGAAAGTCAGTTGGACCAAGTGAAAAGGACTTATAATCTTGATAATTCATCAATTTTCTGATCTTTATCCATTTTCTTCTAAAATCCATTCAATGGAAATATCTCTCGAATAAAGACGTTCTGTTCGATTGAAATTGCTAATTTATAAATTCAACATGTTAATCCGTGGCCATATTTTGTATCAATTCAGTTGTATCAAAGGGGACTAGTTTAATTTATTTACAATAATTTGATAGTCTTATTTCTAATAAAAATTCTAATTTACATGATGACTTTGATTTTTATTGAATATGGTTAATCTCCTTATCGAAATTGCACATGGAACTTTGTAAATTTTATTTAATTGATTTTTTAGCAGAAATCATACTATTAGGCTCTGATATTCGGTTGGAATAATAAGAAAAGTCATCGATCAATTAAATTATCGTTCGAAATTGAGTCTAACTTCCATAAGCAATAGTTGTGTTTTTGAATTTTGCGCGTAAATGTTTATTTGGATCATCTTGAATCCGGTTTCAATCCAACCAATGGATTGTAAGAAATTCTAGTGACCCGTTGGCAATTACAATTTGCTTGTCACATTTATTTAATAATCGTCATATTGATTATTTTAGTTTTTTGTTTTGTTTAATTGAATAATCTTTCATCCTCCTTTGGGGTCAATTAACTATCTTTTTTGGTTGTGCTCTGAATTTGTTTTTAAATAAGTTACCAGCATGACAACTACTCAAGCAGATTCTATTTGCTACACCATCATTAATGCACCCATTGATAGTGAAACTGTTAATGAACAAAATTTAAGGAACGCTCTTGGTAAGTAGTCATAATCTCGAATTCGTGATATACTGTACCTTTTAAATAAACTTTTTTTCTACAGCTTCTTCTGTTTATTTGCTCAAACATCTTTTCCATATTCACTCACACATTTTTTCTGTATTTTTTTCCATTCAAACAGAGAAAGGAGATGTCAAAGAGAAAATAGATGCCCTAAAGAAGTTAATTCACTTGATTTTGAGTGGAGAGAAGTTTTCTCCTCGAATGTTGATGACCATCATCCGATATGTTCTGCCTTCACAGGATCACGAGATAAAGAAACTTCTCCTTATATTCTGGGAAATAGTTCCTAAACGTGGAGCAGATGGTAAATTGTTGCATGAGATGATTTTAGTGTGTGATGCATATCGTAAAGATTTACAGCATCCTAATGAATTTTTACGAGGGTCGACTTTAAGATTTTTGTGTAAGCTTAAAGAACCCGAGTTAATTGAACCATTAATGACATCAATAAGAACCTGTCTGGAACATCGACATTCATATGTTCGTCGAAATGCTGTTTTGGCTATTTTCAAAATCTATATCAACTTTGAGCAATTGATACCTGATGCACCAGAATTGATTCTCGAATTTATCTCACGAGAAACCGATGCTAGCTGTAAACGCAATGCATTTCTAATGTTAATCCACTTGGATCAAAGTAAAGCCCTTGAATATTTGAATTCATGTCTAGATCAGATCACTAGTTTTGGTGATATTCTCCAATTGGTTATTGTAGAATTAATCTACAAAGTTTGCATTGCAAATCCTAACGAACGATCAAGATTCATCCGAGCAATTTATAATCTATTGAACACATCAACCTCACCTTCAGTTAGATATGAAGCCGCAGCAACTCTGATAACCTTATCACAAGCTCCTACTGCCCTCCGAGCTGCTGCCAACTGTTTCATTGACCTGTGCTGCAAGGAAAGTGACAATAATGTAAAGCTTATCGTTCTTGACCGATTGATTGGTTTAAAAGACTCCACCCCTGGAGCTGAAAAGGTTCTGCAAGATGTTCTTATGGACATAATAAGAATTCTGAGTTCCGCCTCTGATTTAGAAGTCAAGCAGAAAATTCTGGCTTTAGCACTTGATCTCATATCTTCTCGTAATGCTGAAGAGGTAGGTTTAAAATTTAAGCTTAAAATATGCAATACTATCATCCTTTTAAATAATTTTTTTGTTTTTTCAGATGGTTCACTTGTTGAGGAAAGAACTGCAGAAAACACAGAATGAAACAATAAATAATAATGAAGATACCAGTAACTATCGCCAATCCTTAGTGTCAACTTTGCATAAAATTTGTCTAAAATATCCCGATGTTCTCATCTCAGACCAACTTATTACAACATTGTTCGAATTTCTTTCCAGTGATGATCAACCGACAGCAACATTAGTTTTTAACTTTGCTCGGGATTACATATTTAAAAACCCTCAGCACAAAACTCTTTTGGTGACCAAAGTTTTAGAAGTTTTCGGATCAATTAAAAATTGCCAAGTCCATCGGCCATTGATTTGGCTATTAGGTGAATATTGTGAGGAAACTGAACCAGAATTAATTCAAGAAGCAATGACAACTATTCGAAACTGTTTGGGAGAAATACCCATTGTTGAAAGTGAATTAGCCCAACTCGAAACCAATGAAAATGGTGGTGAGAACACCAACAGTAATGATACTGGAGGGCCTACAAAATTGGTTACTGCTGATGGATCCTATGCCACTCAATCGGCATTGAGTGTTTCATCTCGAACAGATGGCAAAAAGCTACCACCCCTTCGCGAATACTTTTTAAATGGCGACTTCTTCGTTGCTTCAGCTTTGGCTAATGCTCTTGTTAAGCTAGCTTTTAAGTTCAGGGCAGCTAAAATCTCTCATCCAGATTCTGATTCTTTAAGAAAAGTGAATTCATTTGTAGCTGAATGTATGCTGATTCTTACTTCTATCCTCAACCTTGGAAAGGCTCGTTCATCAGGTCTGCTTCCTAGTACAGATAAAACAGAAAGATCAATAAGCGAGGATGACTTCGATCGAATAGCTCTTTGTCTTGTTGTCTTATCGCAAATCTGTTCAGAAGGACAATCTGATAATGTTGCAAGTATCATGAAACGTTTATTCATTAACGAAATGAGAGAATGTCTCAATCTAATGTTACATGCTAATCCATGTATTGAAGAAGATATAAAGGACACGAAGAGAGAAAATAAATTTGTTGAAGTCGATGATCATCTCAATTTCTCCCAACTATTGGGTAAGAACCAGGAAATGTTTGAAAATCAGTTTGAACTTTCATTATCCCAAGCTTTAAGTGGTAATGTTGGTGCAACAGCTACATCAATAACACAAGGAAAATCGACTAGCATCGCAAACCTTTTGTCAGCTTCCAAGCTTTCCAAAGTTACCCAGTTAACTGGCTTCTCCGATCCAGTATATGCTGAGTGTTATGTCAACGTAAATCAGTATGATATCTGTCTTGATGTTTTGATCGTTAATCAGACAAGTGATGTTTTACAAAACTGTACCCTCGAATTATCGACTTTGGGAGATTTAAAGCTTGTTGAAAGACCTCAGCCAGTTGTTTTAGCACCTCACGATTTTGCTAATATAAAAGCAACAGTTAAAGTTACTTCAACTGAAAATGGTATTATCTTTGGAAACATAGGTAAGAAAAATAACTTTTTGAATACATTTTTAATTATATCCAACATAAAATCTTTAATTCAACAATTTTTCATTTCATTTTCAGTTTATGATGTCAGTGGATCTACCTCAGATCGTAACATTGTTGTATTAAACGATATTCATATAGATATAATGGATTACATCGTGCCTGCTAGTTGTGATGACCACCAATTCCGTAAGATGTGGGCAGCCTTTGAATGGGAAAATCGTGTAACCGTTAATACCCCAATATCTGATCTTCAAGAATATTTAAGACGCTTAATCAACTGGACCAATATGAAATGTTTAACTCCACAACAGGCACTATCAGGAGACTGTAGTTTCCTAGCTGCCAACCTTTACGCTAAATCAATTTTCGGAGAAGACGCTCTTGTCAATGTAAGCATTGAAAAATCTACACCTGATGGAAAAGTTACCGGATTTGTTCGAGTCAGAGCTAAATCTCAAGGAATGGCGCTTAGTTTAGGGACAAAAATTCATGATAAACAGAAGATTGCTACTGCTGCTTGAAACTTTATCAATTCAAAAATAGGATTAAAATATAAAAAAATAGAATCATAGATTCTTTCACAAAGTCATGTATGTTTCCATCTCAAATGATTTAGTTACAAGTGGTTCAGGCTTGAAACTGATATTTGTATTATTCTTTTAATTAAATTGTCGAATATGGTTGGGACTTTGTTTATTTAATTTAATTTATTTAAAAACTGATATTTTTTTGAAGTGACTTCAAGTGTTTGCTTGGGTTCAAGCATTTAACAGCTTTAAAAGAACTAAATTGTAAGACAAATGCATTGTATACAGTCACATTCAAAAGTTTAAAGTGGACGATTCAAACAAAACCAAATAAAATTCAGGTAAACTTTTAAATGCTGTAGTCAGGATTAAGTTAACATTTTGATTGTGTGAACGAGCCAGACACAACAGCTTTTAAGACGCCGTCTGCTCCGTCGATTTATTTATTGATTTGGGTGATGAAGCCCAGTAGCTTATAAGGCGCCGCTCGAAACGAAATGAAAATGAAGTATTTGAACAGTAAGGCCATCTAGCATCTACCTAAAATACTATCTCTATACCATCTTTTTGTAACAACAAAAGATGAATAAAGTATACCAGAAACAGGTATAGAGATAAATAGAGAAAATTCTGGTACATGTTATGATTATTGTTTACATTTTTCTCTGTTTACATTGAGCTTGTGATGTTAATTTAGTTTCTTCATAAATTTAAATTTAGTGTTTTTCATTATTCAATATGAGTGATCTAAGTGAAGTCAATCGTGAACCCTTAAGATTAAAAGGTATACCTATGAAGAAGAAGAAAAAGAAGAACAAAGATATTGACAACAAAATTAATGGAAAATTGGAACAACATGCAAAAACTGAGACTGAATCTAAAGAGATTGATTTAAAGAATCGTGAAGACTACGAGACTAATGATATTCAACTTACAAAGGCTGAACTGGCGTTTTTGAAGAAACAGGAAAAGCTACAAATGAGTAGAATTTTAGAGAAAGCATCAAAATCTCATCGACGATTGGTTGAAGAGTTCAACAGTAAATTGGACAATATGAGTGAACATTATGATATCCCGAAAGTCAGTTGGACCAAGTGAAAAGGACTAGTAATCTTTATAATCATAAACTTCGACTTATTGAAATGTTATCGACTGAAACTCGATTTCCTTATTCATTATGTATCATCAAATTTATACATTGATCCCTTCGTTTACACTCCTTTAATCGTGTGTCATTGAAATCTCGATATTAAATGTATGAAGCTAATGTAAATATTATTCATCAAGAAATGGACTGTCCTTGTAATAAAAAGATATTACCTTAATTAAAGATATAAATAAAATGTCGGAAATATTTTTTTTGAATGGTGTAAATAATTTTAATCAAGTGAACATTTGAACATACAGAGCTAAAATAAATAAAGTCATTTCAAAAAATTGGTGGTTTTTTCGCTAGTCTCATAAACTGAGTTACAATACAATTTAAATTGTATCTACTACATAAACATGATAGTAGCTGTTGGTGATCAATGAAATTTATAACGACATTAAAAAGTGAAACAATAATAAAGGTAATATAACCATAACGGCCTTTTGTGTATAACCACAGCAACAAGTATCAAGGACGGAAAGTTAATAGCTATTAAACCACTTTTTTTGTGCCAACAATGCCATCATCCAAAAACGTAACATCGATCAGATTATCTCTACGAGAAAGTGTACAAAAAGTGGGTACAAATTTTAAATTTGATCACATAATAAAGCATATTAAGTGATCTAATTATACATGTATAATGATATAAGATATAATATTGAAGCTGCTAGTGTTAAATTTTAGTACCAAAGTTATTGCATCAAGAGATCTTTAACAAATTGAGTGAAATATCACAAAAGTTTAACTGCAAATTTAAATATAAAGTTTTGATAAATTCAATAAAATTGATCAACTGCTTATTTATCCTTGTAGAACCAGATTCGAATCGATCCTTGAATCGACAAAGCCAAACATACAATTAATAAATATAGCAAATGGTTGTTTTGGTGGGTCCAAGGAAAACGGTAATGTCACTTCATTAGTTTCGCATCCATATAAAACAAAGTGTGAATGTAAGTGATAAATAGCCAGTTGATTGGATTGAAAAAAAGATAAAATATCAAAAAATTGCGGATCGAATTAAGTTTGCCTTGTGTTGATAGCAAACTACTGTAATTATTAAAGAGCCTTCAACAGGTAAACAGGTAAACATGTAAACTTGTCAATATATTGCGTCACTTTTATTAAGTAGGTCTGAACTCTACTGGTTAAGATCAGTTTAAATTAGTTAAAGTTATTAACTGGTTTAATTCCTGATCAGAATTTGATCTCCAATAAGTTAGGAAATTTAAAGGACGATTAGGCCAATTAATTTTTCCATGTTATATTTCTCATCCAAATAACAAATGAAAGTTCACCATTCCTTATTCACTATTGCCAACTAACGATACAATAAGTTTAAATTTTCAAGACACGTTCTTCACCAGCACAAATTTCATCGATGATTGCCAATGCTGTTGTTTGATATAACAATCAATCAGTCAAGAGTATTGTGTTGTTCTATATTGCGTAATAGCCCAACTTTAAATTTCATTTTTAATTCATCAACCCTTTTGATAGCTTTGATCACTACCAAGTCTGTATCTTTGTTTGTTCAACCCTTGCGTTTAGCAGCATCAATCAGAATATTTGTAATCTTAGTTTGCAATACTTTGAATTGATGTTCCATAACTTTCAATTGTTCCTTAAGCATTGTATTCTCTGATTCCAAGCGTCTCTCTTCAGTAATCATTTTGTCGAGCTTTTCTTTTTTTGTTAATCGACCTCTTCTTGAAGAGGCTTCATGTTGATTTGAATTTCGTTTGCGATGTGAAGTGGAAAAGTCTGATCCATTAATTAGACAGAACAAATCTCGACTGTTATCTCGTTGATCGGTGGTTGAGTTCAAAGATGAATTAGATGGGCACGATGAAGGTGGAGAAAATGAGGGTTGATCACCAAAAGGTGATGAGGTATTGTGTCTTGAGGTGTAAGGATGATCTTCGACTACAGTTGGGACCATGCTTTCGTTTAAAATGCTAGTTGAGGGTTGAGAGTGAGAGAAAGAATAAGATCGAGGTTTGAGCTCAGCATAGCTCATTGATGATGTGCTTGATGAAGGAGTCAAGGATGAAGAAGGTGTATCGATTCCCATGTTTGGTTCAACATCACAAACTGCAGATCGATTCGAATAACCCGAGATCCCTGGTAAAGTAGTTGGATATTCAAAATCGTGCTGAGCTGAGGATCCAAGAGAATACATGTGTGATGAAGACCTATTTGAGTCTAAGCCTGACTCGTTTGATTGAGTTTGATTTTGATGAATATGGTGAAGAGATGGTGTTGATGATGACAGAGGAGTTTGTTCAAGTTGATGATGATGATGATGTTGGTGTTGGTGTTGATGTTGATGTTGTTGCCTTACTCCACCAGAATATGCAATAGTTGATGGCGCCAAAGAGAAATTTGGCTTGACATCTTGTTGCTGCAAATGTCGAGTGTCATTTTCACAAGAAACAGATTGAGTTAATTCTTGGAGGTATTGACCAAAAACGTTGTCAGAATTTACATCAAATGATGGAAAATGAGGGCCACTATTGGTCAATGAAGAATTAGGATCAATGATTGGTGTCATCAATGAATCATTGTTGGTCTGAGCTTGTTTGACTTGAAGATGTGACAAATGGTGAGGTAAAGATGATTTTCGTTCATCGCCCATTTCAATATCGTTGGTAATTGAAGAAGAATTAGGTGAGGGAGATGGAGAAGGTGAAGGTGATGGAGATGACAGTGACGATAAGGATGGAGTGGATGAAGAAACAGGAACAGTTGAAAAATCTGTTTTTGATGAAGCTGTAATATCAAAATTAGAAGTGGCAGAAATAGATGAATTATTGTAAGCAGCTACCGCAGCAATAAGACCAGAAACCAAAGGATTTGACTCGTCAATTGGAGTAAAGCCTTTCAATTCTTCTGATGGGGTCTTTAGATTGTCGAAGAAATCAACCTGGATTTCTTTTTCGATGTCCTCGTCAATAGAGAGATCACCTATGTAACGATCAGACTCTGTTGGTACGTCAAAGTCGATAAATTTAGAGATTATTTTACAAGGATCTTTATAAAGTCCTGTGTGTCGTGAAAGGGTAAAAGGTAAGCTAGCAGTTAAGTCCAAATTCAAATTGCGATCAGCACAATTGTGGAACAGCATGGCACTTAATAATTAACTGGATGCCAGTTTGGCCAAATTATGTTGATAATTTAATGATAAAACAACGCAAAAACCAGGTGAATTTTAGTTGACAGTCAACTTTAGTCATTGAAAATACAGTTAAAAAATAAAATTCGAAGTACGATTGTTTCCAGAGAACAAAATTGAAGCACCGGGTGAATAAAAAATAAGCGTTCACAAATAGAAAGATCAAAAAAGATCTTGATTTAATCCAAATCTAGTTGAAACACGATAAAACAGTTAGAAAACGGAGTTTAAATATGTCCAAATGTTGAATGTCAACACCGAGAATATAAAGTTGATTAATATACTTAGAAGTACTTAATGTAATGTAGATAAAATGATTTAATTTGTGACTTTGATTAAATAATATGGAATTGAAATCAATTCTCAGTTATGTCAAACAAGTGAATAAAAATTAATCGAAATTTTAAGAAAAAAGACAAACAAACTTAACAACAACAAATTAATTGTTCTCACACTTCGGACTCTCAAAAGTTGTTTGAAAAACAAATCATTTTTACCTCCCTTTATATCTGGTTACTCATCCCACCGACAACCAATGAGAAAAAGCATGACGTCACTTTCAACCAATCACAAGCCGAGAAATAGAGTGATGCAATCCAATTCTCAGAATTAGAGTAAAAGCAAGTCTAACAAACATTTTCTTCCCTCACTTTTCCCCTTCTCTTCCTCAACTTATTTTGTATAATACGTCATTCCCGTTCCCTTTTTTTCCTCTTCATCATCACCATCAACATTATAATCATCATTATCATCATTATTATTACCAGTTTTCTCTCTTTCTTTCTTCTCTTTCTCGCTTCTTTCTCGCTTCTTCCCCTATTTACATGTTGTTTGTCTCAACCTCGTCTACAAAAAAAGTTTAACATGGTAAGTCTATCTTCAGTTCATTTCTTCCTCTCATCTCAATCATTAATATTTACATAATTCTCAATTCTTTGCTTTATACCTTTTATTACCTTTTAATTTTCTTTACCCATTCATGAGGCCTTTTCTCATCAAAGCTCGCATTTTATTTCCATCGAATGACAATGTTAGCAAGTTCAATGAATCAATTAGTACTTTCATTTTCTCCACATTTGCTTATTTCATTTTCTTTTCCATCTTCTGACTTTTTGCTTACATTGAATTTCATTTCCTTGGTGTCTAATCACTTTTTGCTCTTTCTTTCACTCTCACTTTCTCTCTTTCTCCTCTTTTACCTTGTGTCAGTAAGTTTACCCTGTTTTCCAGATTGTCGAGGTCCTGTTACTTTCAGTAATATGTGTTTATTTTAATTTCATAAAATTATTAGAGTGAGTCTAAAAATTCCATTTTTTTCTGTCAACTGTTAACTCAATATCACTGCTGTTACCAAAACTAACAATTGATACTTTTTAATCTGATTATAGCACAAACAACACCACTAGTTAAGTGCAGGTTTAAAATGTTCTGCAGAAAAAAGGTTAAACTTAAATTAAGAATCATAAAAGAAAGGGAAAAAGGTAAAAGTAAGAAAAAGTATGAGTCATCGTTGTTGTTCAGAAATCCCGCTTGAAATAAAAAAACGTGTTTTAGTAAATACCCAATCAAAAATGATATGACGTCAGTGGTTATCCATTGAAACATAAATACATGAAAAATTAAAATTGTTTCCTCCCAATTCTCATTCTCAAGTATTCGTCATCCTTATCATCATCAACTAAATGAAGGAAACGCAAGAATCTAAAAAATGTTGCTGACCAAAGGCGATGTTTTCTTATTCATCTTCTTTCCGGTTCTCATCTTTTTCTTTCTTTTACTTCTACCACTTCACCAACAACCTCTTTAAGGTGTTCATCATCATAACCACCACCATCATAAGTAAGGAGGAGGTGGAAGAAGGGTCAGGTAAGTAAAATATCGGGAAATTCCCAACCCCGGGCTTCCGAATGTTTGAATTTGCTGCTTTTAATCTTCTTCGTTTTTTGTTTTTGACACTTAGCAAAACCCAAAAAACCAGATTCTGTGTCCGCCCTTAAACCGCTCCAAAAGTAAGAGATACATGCATCTTAAGGGTAGCAAATTTAGTGATGCAATTTGCCGATTGATTTACCGCAATCTGTGCATTACTTGACTTGAATCACACCGTTTATTGACTTTTACAATGATTCTTTTATCTCATGTCTCGATCTTCCATCTAACAACACAAGAATTAACTTAATCTGGTCCTGATTCTAGGCATTTTTGATTGTCATTTTCTTAAAACTTGTCCAAAATTATGACCTAAATCTTCGCCAAAATGTACATCTGAAACTCTGGTCAAATCACTTTTATACAATTTTTGCTCAGTGTTGATGTTTACAGCTAGAGATTTGTCTTAACTTAATCTACCTTTTCACCTTTTAACATGTTGTACTTGTTTATCTAATCCATGTAATCCTTTCTCTAAGCTTTTTGTTTTTACCTTTAGTCATAATATTGTTTACCAAAGTTATAAGAAGCAAAAATGTCCACTAAATAAACGTTAAAATGGCTTTTGGTTGAATCTTGATTTTTCTGGTTTCGTCTGTTTGAGTTTGGGTTTTTTGCCTTCTTCATGCTTTTAATTTCATTTATTTTTCTACTTTTTTTCATTCATATTTTAAAATCAAACCGATTTCACTCTTGCTTATTAATTAACTGTTTCTCGCTAATTGACATATCAATCAATGAATTGTATGTTTTATAGTCTTTCGCATTAATTGTGTGTAATATTGTACCATTAATAAAACCTAAACAAATCAAAGTAATGACGATAAAAGAAAATACGAGTTGCAAACTTTATCACTTTTTCAAACATCATTTTGCATTTCACTTGAACAAGTCAACATTGAAAAGCAACATAATATTAAAAGAGTTACAACAACCAACCATGAACCTTTCATTTTGTGTGTTGTTGTAACATTATCAACTCCCACAAATCTCTCCTGACCTTGAATCTCTTCCACCCCTTTTAACCCAAAAATGTTGATTCCTACTGAAACATCATTATCATCATCAAGGAAACAGAGGCAAACGAAATAATCAATTCTCTTTGAACTTCAGCATCCATATGAGAAGCGAGAAGGAAGGAATAACAGAAGAAGGCAAAGAAACAAATCACTTTCAAGACAATGTGATCAATGTGATTCCAGTGAATTGGCAATCAATAAATGTGAGTAAAATTGATCAAACAATAAACAAATATCATAGCTCATTGAACAGCCATTCAATATTATCATTTACATTTATCTCTTTCTTACAGTCTACCTGCTCCTATCGTTGCCTCACTTCTCACCTCTCACTCTCAACCTTAACTACCTTTATTAATTTAACCTTAAAAAAGAGACGGAATTTACTATTGGCGTCAACGGAAAGGCAGGCATCAATTATAATCGTTTAATTACAATCAAACTGGTCGACACTTAACTGTTACAAAAACCCGCGAAATCACTATTCCGAATGGGATTTCCAGTGCTAATGTCGCACGCAAAAAGTTTTCCTTGCTCTTTTTTTCTCTCTTGATAATCATCAAATTGAAATTATCGTAATTTTCATTTGTTAAACTCTTTTTTCAATTTATTTTTGAATTTTATTGAAATTGCATTTTTTTCTGGAAAACCGAAAAATCAAAAATTAAAATGAAAAGCGAGTCCATTTATTCAGTGTACTTTGTCCAGTCAACTTCAATTGTTTTTAAACACCATCCAGGTCAAAGTGCCATACTTTCAATGTTGATTTATCAAGAATGATTCCCAAATTTAACCAGAAATATAATTGTGGTTACATTTTTTGATTAATCGATAGACAATTGACAAGTTTATCCGATTAATGGATAAACTCTTACAAGTTTGTAATTTGTAAAATTCAATTTTTATGAAACATTTGCGAATTAAAAATCAAATGTTGACCATTTTGACCCAACAAAAGATTACCAAACAGATGACCAATTTGTTGATTCATCTTCAACAAATAAGATAATGATTATAATTTCTCATTAACAAGACCATTGACAATTGATAACAAGTTTAGGTACTTTGTTCCCTCAAAGGTAGCCCCCAGACCCTAGTTAAATAAAACTGCGAACATAATGCCATCTAGATTAAAACTATATCATAACGCGGTTTTTTTGTATTGCAATGATAGGAGCTTGAAAGTGAAAATTGAATGATGAAACGACACACTGTTGGGTCACTTTGTTGATCAGTTAAACTAGAAAAGGATGAAACGATAGACACACTGCTCACTAAATGTAAGGTAAAAAGGGTCCTGCCTTGAGAAACTATACAACCTTATTTTAGTTCCATGTTCTCAGGGTAACCAGCTCTACTTTCTATACAGATATACATTCTATAATATAAGGCATTATACAATGTATAATTTTAACTAACAAGGGAACTATTTCACTTATTACTCACCGATTTTGATGTGACATAGCGCAATCGATAGGACTAAGCTTCCATATAAACGTACTGTTGTCCGTTTTTCTGGAGATTTAGTGGTTCCTTAGATTTTTGAGGTCAAAGTTGAGGCATTTTTGTTTTAATAAAAATTAGATTATGTAATTTTAAGCAGCTGCGGTGGCGCAGTAGGCAGGTAGATGGCAAGTGAAGATAGGGTTATGGGTTCGATACCGGTATGGGGTTTTTTTGTTAACATTGTTTTTTTATGTTTTTTATGTTTTTTAGAGTTGTTTTTGATGATTTTTTTGATTTTTTTGATGATTTTTAACTATTTTTGATGATTTTGATGATTTTGATGATTTATGGAGGGTTTGAGATGATTTTTTTGGGATTTTTGATGTTTTTTTTGTGATTTTAGCCTGGGCTATTGCGAGTTTGGGATAAGTGTGATAAATAAGGTCAAAGGACTTCATATGTTTTTCAAACTGGTCTTATGTCCTATGTTTTGGCATTTGTGACTTTATTTTGATCTTTTTTGAATTGTTTTAATTGATTTTTTTGTGTTTTTTATATATTCTTGGTTTTATTTACGCTCCTTGAAATACCTTTCACCGATTCAACCTTAATTATTTATTTAAATTCATTATTCATTTAGCTATCATTTCATCCTATTATCCTTCATCAACTACCACACCCATCCATCTCAATTCATATCTTTGGATCAACAATTATTCATTATCATTATCATCATCATTATTATTTTTGCAGATTTTGGCTTTTGTTTTTTATAATAATTGAAAAGTAAGGTTTATTTTTGACTTCTTTTGATTTTTACTTATACTTGTACTTTGCCGTATACTTACTCATCACTAAATATGATCAATCCTGCGAATATAATCGTTATTTTACAGTCTAAATGCAAGCAAGCTGGTTACAATCCTTCAATTACAAATTACGAAGAAAAAAACTTTGCTTGTATTTTATGGAATTTAATTGAAAGTAATAGAGCCGGAGGTTTAGAATTACATGAAGATGTTTATTTATACGATAACATTAATGGTGATTCAGATGAAGAAGAAGAATCTATGGAAGTTGAAAGTGGGAAAGAATCTAGCTCTCAAGAATCAGAGTATGAACCATCTCCAGTAAAAAGGCGTAGTACGATACCAATAACACAACAGTTTTCGATGGCAACAATGATAAACATAGTAGATTATCACAAAAAACATAGCGTAAGTGAAACATATAAAAGATACAGTAAACTTAACAATAACTATGTGAATTTGAAGAAAGTGATAGATTTTGTCGAAAATGGTGGCGATAAGTATTCAAGAACGCAAGAAGTCAAATCATTACTGTATGCTAAATATCGACATGCGCGTGATAATTATTTACCAGTGCATGATTATCTTTTAAGAACATGGTCATTGGATGCAGCAAAAACTGTAAACTTATCTGACTTTAAAGCTAGCTCAGGTTTTATAAGATCTTTTAAAGAGGAACATAGAATTACTTCACGTAGAATAACTAAATTCGTAACCAAAAAAACATCAACAAATGAACAAAAAATTCACGAGTCAGCTAAGAAATTCGCGGATGAAATCAATCAATTGAAAAATGGCTATAATGACAGTAATGTCTGGAATACAGATCAATCTGGTTTCACTTATGAACTTATAAGTGGAAGAACTTTGTCTGATAAAGGTGAGAGGGATACACTAGCTATTGTAAGGAATGTTAATTCTTCAACACATTCATATACAATACAAGTACTTATTTCAAATTCAGGAACTCTGGCTTCAAAACTTTTCATCTGTTTTCAGGAGTTGAATGGTAAATTTGGTCCGCAAGTTAAAGAAAAAGTAGAACGAAATAAACCAGAAAATATAGTAGTAACATGTACTAGCAGTGGTAAAATGACTAAAGGAACTTTAGAATACTGGATAGAGCAATGCTTAAACACTCTTGTTCAGAATGAAACATTATTGATACAAGATTCATGGACAGGTCAGAAGGATAAAAGCTCTTTCAGAAATAAACTTGATAACTTCGACTGCTTAAATATCCAAACCATCCCACCAGGTGCTACGAAATACTGTCAGCCTTTAGATGTTTACTTCTTCAGACAATACAAATTGTTTGTGAGACGCTATCAAGATGCTGTAAGATCTTTAGTAGGTGATGAAGCTATCATGCGAATTAATGATCGAGTCTTTATTATGAAAATGCATGCTTTTGTTTACAATCAACTTTGCAGTTCAGTTTATAGAGATATGCTTTACTATGCATGGAAAGCATCAGGATACACAATAGAAAAGGAGCTATCAGGATTCAAGTCGGTATTGAATATTAATTTCGATGTGAATCTAGAAAACTGTTCATTTGAAGGCTGTGAGAATATAGTTTTTGCAAAATGTTCATATTCAAATTGCTCAAAAATATTCTGCCCTTACCATTGTATCAACCCTGAAGTTCATCTTCATTTAACAGAATAGTAATACATAATTACTATAATCATAATAATAATAATGATAATGATAATAATAGTTGTTCATAAAAAATCACAAAAAAAACATCAAAAATCCCAAAAAAATCATCTCAAACCCTCCATAAATCATCAAAATCATCAAAATCATCAAAAATAGTTAAAAATCATCAAAAAAATCAAAAAAATCATCAAAAACAACTCTAAAAAACATAAAAAACATAAAAAAACAATGTTAACAAAAAAACCCCATACCGGTATCGAACCCATAACCCTATCTTCACTTGCCATCTACCTGCCTACTGCGCCACCGCAGCTGCTTAAAATTACATAATCTAATTTTTATTAAAACAAAAATGCCTCAACTTTGACCTCAAAAATCTAAGGAACCACTAAATCTCCAGAAAAACGGACAACAGTACGTTTATATGGAAGCTTAGCCCTATCGATTGCGCTATGTCACATCAAAATCGGTGAGTAATAAGTGAAATAGTTCCCTTGTAAGATATATACAAAGATTGAATTAGCTATACATTCTACAATGCCTTATATTATAGAATGTATGATTTTAACTATAATATATATAAAGATTGAGTAAAATAAATAAAGATATTAAACAAATAATAATTATTGTTTAATTACAATTTATTAATTGAATCCAACATATTATACCCATGAGCAATTAGATTTATGGGTGATACAGAAATAATATTAGATTTAATAGGAGTCTCAGGATTAAAATTCTCAAGAGTACTCCGTACACGGAATTGATACTTTTTAAATAATATTGTTTCAACAAGTGAATCAATTTTTGATTCATCATTAGATGTAGCAGATATAATCTCATTAATACTCATTCCGATAAGCTTCTCAGCTTCTTCAGTAAATGCAGTAACCCACACAGATTTAGTTGAATCTGCAATACAAAATTCGATAATAATCCGATCTACACCTTTTAAAATTTTTTTGTTGCATTTCCCGCATCTGTAATAACCATCCTTTAGTTCGAACAACTTTTTTTTACAAGACCCTAAGCAAGACATATAAGAAACTGTTTTCCCAATTTGTATAACTGTTGCAATACAATTAATAATTAAAATCGATTTTGTACTAATAACAATATTCGATCTTGAAATTGCATCCAAATTGAGTGATGTGGTATCACTATTCCGTCCAAACTCCGTTGTTAAACTGTAACTTTTAAGTTGTCGACCCGTATCAGCAAACCATTTAATAAGTACATCAGCTTCAGGATTTTTTGGATTAACATCTACGATAGTTGAAGCAATTGTTGTCAAACTTCTACCTCCAAAGTTAGTTAAACGAGCCTTTTTAACAATAACAACAGAACCACTTTCACCATTGAAATTTTCAGCATCTTTGTTCCATAAAGTGAAATTGATTTCCATTTTGGAGTCGTCAACCAAAGAAATATCTCGTTTTTTTAAATCTTTCCCATATTTTGTTGAACTAACAGTTGTCAAATTACCAGCATTTTTACATACACCAATAACATCAACCACAGATTCTGCATCCATATCCTGCAGATGACTAATCTTAACAAAATCAAATTTAATTTGAGGACATCCATTGTCATTGTCGTTATCCAATTTAATTATACTGCCAGGATGTAATACCAATTCAAAGTCATGCTTGGTATCAGAATATTTCTTGTTGATTTCTTTAACAGTACAATTTCCAACAAAATAAATCTTTCCGAAATGTAAAATATCAAAAAATTTGTCACAATCTCCACGAAATGCTGTTATTTTTATGTCGCAAGATTCATCAGTCAAATTAAATGTAAATAATTTGCCAGATCCATTACTATTATTCCAAGTTTTAATAGCACTTTTATGTGTTACTCTACCACGTACAATCCAATTTTTTATGTAAAGATTAATTGAAGAAATGGGAACAACCATCTGACTTGTGTTTCTGTGAGCTTGTGTATCTTCTAATCTATGTGACGAATTACCAGCCTCTAATAAATCCATCGCACAAATATGTGATTTTCTGCCATATTCCAATGAAATTGGCTTACCAATAATTTTATTAACAGAAGATCCAGAAACGATGAGCTTAGCTTCTGTTAAAACTATTATGACATTATTACAACTATTAGTTTCCATTAATGAATAAGTACTAAGACTTAAAACAGCAAATTTTTCGAAGACCTTTTTTTCAAAACTTTGTACTAATTCACCAAGAACTGCACAATATTTGTAAAAAACACTTCCATCGGACAATATTATTTTATAACGCTTGACATCATTTGCCGAGACATTTTCAACACCTAATAGTTGAAAAATGGGTTCCACGATGGATGAATTTGGTCCAGGAGATTCAATTGAGTTTTCACATAATATTTTTTTAAGAGCACCTTGGAACAAACTGCCACCAATACAAAGAATTTTGTTTTTCAATTGTTCCAAATCCTTCATCTAGAATAAATATCTTAGTAAATCATTTAGCCCATGAATTATACGTACATACCTTCATTTGTAGATATCTTTGTTCCACTTTTGGATAATATTTGAAGTATAAAGTCAAATATTTGATAGACCCGAAAACCTTTACACGAAAGTAATTATATTTTTTACCATCCTCACGGTAGACATAATTTTGAATTAATTTGCCAAACAAGCATATGCTTTCATATTTATTAGCCTCGTCAAGCTCAGAAACATTTATGGGAACATGTAAACCTCTTACAAAATATTGTTGCCTTCGACTAAATATATCAACCTGAAAATAAAAATGATAAATAAATAATTGAATTGTAAATATAAATGAAAAATACTAAACCTTTTTGTCCAGATTTACTTGATTCTCAATTTTTTGTTGATTAAAATTTTGTAGATCTTTATCCGCTATGTGGACAGATTCTGCAAAAAACGAGATAAATTATATTTAAATCAATTTAAATTAAATAAAAAGGAACAAAAATACCTTCTTTAGTTGTTTGTACAACATTATCGTAAAAACCAGAATCTAACAATTCTAAAAAATAAAAAACATTATTTTGGATTAGATATACATTCTATAATATAAATGAATATACAGTATATTACAATCCTTCAGACGGAAGATTAAATTAAATCATGAGGATTTTTAGTCAAATGAACATTCAATAATTAAATCTTACAAATAAAAAACTAAAATTAAATACCAGACGATGTACCATTACCGTTTTGATTGTCCTCGCTACCAAAACTATCTTCGGATCCTTCATTTTCTATGCAAACAATAACACAATAAATACACATAAATGAATGATACACAATCATAAAGATTAATTAATTCAAGATGTAAGATATGTTTGTTGTGATGCGTGTGAGATAAATGATCATGCTCTTTGTAATAAGCGTTTTCATTGCTACTTTTAATGGCAATTAAATCTCAACATTCCACACTCTTGTAACACACATCGTACGTATCGATTTGTCTGTGATGTGAATTAAGTAGGCAATTCACTAATTAACTAACTTCATTAATTGTTTAATTTAAATTTGTTAACAGCTAGTATGGATAAATCTGAGCTAAGTGAAGGTGCTCTTAAAAAAATATTATGTGAAAACTCAATTGAATCTCCTGGACCAAATTCATCCATCGTGGAACCCATTTTTCAACTATTAGGTGTTGAAAATGTCTCGGCAAATGATGTCAAGCGTTATAAAATAATATTGTCCGATGGAAGTGTTTTTTACAAATATTGTGCAGTTCTTGGTGAATTAGTACAAAGTTTTGAAAAAAAGGTCTTCGAAAAATTTGCTGTTTTAAGTCTTAGTACTTATTCATTAATGGAAACTAATAGTTGTAATAATGTCATAATAGTTTTAACAGAAGCTAAGCTCATCGTTTCTGGATCTTCTGTTAATAAAATTATTGGTAAGCCAATTTCATTGGAATATGGCAGAAAATCACATATTTGTGCGATGGATTTATTAGAGGCTGGTAATTCGTCACATAGATTAGAAGATACACAAGCTCACAGAAACACAAGTCAGATGGTTGTTCCCATTTCTTCAATTAATCTTTACTTACATAACTACGTGGTTGATAAATCAACTTAATTCAAATGGTTAAACCACATAACTGCACATTTAACATGCACAGTTAACTGGTACTGTTTATTAACTCAGTTAATTGTAATAAGACAAGATTGTGTACTTTGTTACTACAGATATACATTCTATAATATAAGACATTATACCACTTTTTTATAGGAAAACCTTTGTTTTCGAAAGAGTATTTTGCACTAATATCAGTGCAGCATATTAATACTGTTAATATTGGTATTTTGATTAGTTACTATCATATCTTTTGAAGATATCAAACCAGACAAAAAAAGACAAAAAAAAAGGAAAATGAAAAAACAAAGAGATTACCTGTGACCACTAATTATGAGTGAAAAGGGTGTAAATAAAATTTCATCTTGTTGTAACATGAGAATGAATTAAGTTGTGGTTAATCAATTAAATGTCTTGCTGCTGCTCTATTCAGAATACTTAAGGTCAAAGGTTATAGTGGACCGAGCTTTCTTTCACGAAATTCATCAGTTTTACCTGTAATTGATGCTAAACTCAAGTCTTTATATATATTATAGTTAAAATTATACATTCTACAATATAAGGCATTATAGAATGTATATTGAAATCAATCTTTATATATTATAGTTAAAATTATACATTATATAATGTCTTATATTATAGAATGTATACCTGTAGTAACAAAGTACACAATCTTGTCAATTGATTAAATCATTTAAATTTTCCCATTGTGATTTATCTTCTCTTAAAGTTTGCAAATATTGGCAACAAATGAATAATAATGAAACACTGAAGAAACAATTGGATGTTTACATGTTTTCGAAATATCATAACATTCCAATTACAATGAAATTCTGATTTTTTTGTTTCCTGAAGAAATTGAAATAACTATTTCATTATCTTTCTTTTTCACTTCAAATTGCTGAGTTTCATCTTTATCATAAAATCCACTGATATGTTCATCTCTGTTTGGGTCAGAATCAGTCAAATCAATTTCTTCAGCTAAGGGTTTCTGTTTTGGAGGATCGAGGCACTTAGACGTAGCTAAATCACTCCTTTTATCACTACATAAATATGACTCTATGGCATTACTTCGGTGACCAGTCCTTTTTCTTATTGTTGGAATCTCGAAACCGGATTGTAATAACTCAGTCGCACTCGTAGCTCTCAACCCGTGATTCGAAATATTCCGATTAGTTGTATCAATATTAGCTTGATTAAAAAGGCTTTTCAACATATTCGATAAGGTATTAATTCCAACTGGTTGTCTTGAATATGCTATTCCGGTACTTGATTCTAATGGCCTCCGATAAAATGGGCCATGTTTTTCAGGTAAACAAGTCAAATATTTTCTTATAATTTTGACAAATGAAGAGTTATTAGCAGGGTCATCATAATGAATAATTGGATCTTTTCTCATCTGGTGGTAAAGCACTTTGTCATGATCATTCTTTCTCAAAATCGGCCAGAATTTTAAATAAACGGTTTCACCTGAGTTCACGATAATGAATTGTTCAATCTTGTTGTAACATGAGAATGAATTAAGTTGTGGTTAATCAATAAAATGTCTTGCTGCTGCTCTATTCAGAATACTAAAGGTCAAAGGTTATAGTGGACCGAGCTTTCTTTCACGAAATTCATCAGTTTTACCTGTAAGGCATTATAGAATGTATATTGAAATCAATCTTTATATATATTATAGTTAAAATTATACATTCTACAATATAAGGCATTATAGAATGTATATTGAAATCAATCTTTATATATTATAGTTAAAATTATACATTATATAATGTCTTATATTATAGAATGTATACCTGTAGTAACAAAGTACACAATCTTGTCAATTGATTAAATCATTTAAATTTTCCCATTGTGATTTATCTTCTCTTAAAGTTTGCAAATATTGGCAACAAATGAATAATAATGAAACACTGAAGAAACAATTAGATGTTTACATGTTTTCGAAATATCATAACATTCCAATTACAATGAAATTCTGATATCTCTGATATTCATTGATAAGACCCTCGGCCCCAAGGGGCCTCGTGTCTTAACCATGAATATCCTCAATGTAGTGATCTAACATATACTTATATAATGTATAATTTTACTATAATATTGAAGGGTAGAGTTACCCACAGACTGAATTCAATTCAATTTAATCATTTACCTATTTAAAATAATTAATTTTCACTTGAAAGTATTTCAATACTTATTTTTCAATCTATCGATTAATTGTTTTTTTGTAAATTTGGTGTTAATCCCTTAACCCTTTCTTTGTCTTACGGTTGGTCATACTGTTAGTCCTCAGAGACTATTCTGTTTCCTTTCTTTTTCCTTTCCTTTTCCTAAAATCTCAGTAAGATTTCCTTCCGTTAATAATGGTATAAAAAGACCAACTTTTCTTGATTAATTATGCTCTTACTTATGCTCTATCATGCTTTCAATTATGATCTATGCTCTCTTATGTTCTTTTTATGTTTCTTATGTTTCCTAAAAGTTCACCATATGAGCTCCATGCTTTTTGAGTATTTCAGATACTACCGTTTCTCTTCTTATGTTCCTTTGTTCAAATTTAATTAAAAGTTTTGTAAACCTTTAGCCATAGTGCCGTCTAATTTCTAGTAGTATTTCTAATACCAGTAATTCTGTGCTTTAATTTACTCAATTCAACCTCGGTTACTGAAGCTAATTTACGCCTAGTATTACAATACTATTTTGGTTCTAAGCTAAATAAAGCCATCGTCTGATAAAAGTGTGCTTCTCAACGCTTCTCTTCTTGAGGTAAAAGGATTTCAATCCTGATTGAAACAATAATCTGACCATTAGTAACATTAAAGGTGATCCTCAAAGAACCTGTATATTCAGGATTTGAAAGGCTGAATAAGTCTTCTGAGGTTTTGTGAATTTGAATTCAAGTTTATTACAATAAACGACAACTACTACAACTGTTTAACCTTTCAAATGGCGACCACGGCAGGATTGTCTGATTGTGTTCCTTATGTGTTTGACTATTGTTATCAACTTATTGAAGCTGAAGATGAAACCACAACTTTACCACTTAAAGCTTTGCAAGCTCCTACAATGAAAGTGTTCCTGACTAAATGGGGAATTAAGTTTGTTGGAATTGAAGCCATCATCAGAAAGAAATTCTTCGATGCAGTTCAAACCCTGTTTCTGTTAAATAATGTGCCGAACGCTACTCAAGAATTAATGGAAAGTGCAGAAGTTAGTGAATTAATTGAAACTGACCCTCCGTCATGGGTTACAGAATTAAGACAACGTAATGTTAGTGAAGCTGATATTAGGGAAATTATTTCCAAAGTTGGTTTTGAACCAAGAGTAATGGCTATGGCTAATGAACAATCGATCAAAAAGTTAACAATTGGTTCTCCAGCTAAGAGGCTAATTGAAAATATGATTCAACGATGGAGTCATTCAGAGGTGAAAATTATTAAACCTGACACTGATGTCAGACAGATTTTGAGTTCAGATGGAAATGATGAAGTGTTTACTGAACAATCATGTAATGCTGATCAACAGCAGAATTTCCATAGAGAAGAAGAGCATCAACCTGTTAATCGTGAACCCGTTAATCCAGTTAGGTTCAATGAGGATTGTAATCCTCCAATTACTCAAAGTAATCCAGTTCAACAAACAATTCAACAAATTCCAGATACATTTCGATGTCAATCGGTACCGGTAACTGCAAACATAACCGATAATAATTATCCAAGACTAAGTTTGGGAAGCTATTTGGATCGAGTTAAGCCGAAACTTCCAACTTTACCTAATTTTGTTCAAGGTATGGATGCCTGGGGATGGTTACAGACTGTCAAACGACAACTTAGTTTGGAACGATGTCATGATGATGACAAACTTTATGTATTGCAGAAGGCAATGGCCTATGAATTTTTACCGTTGGCAAAGAAGCTAGATGGTGAGTCTCATACAAGTGTTACTTATATTGCCGCTCTTGAACGTGCCTTAAGAAACCCTGCATGTATATCGCAAGCTACCGCTGAATTTCACAATATGAAATGGAACTTCAATGTGCATCCAATCGAGTTTATAAGGAAGTTAGAGCAAATGGTTCTAAAAGTAAAAGGTGAGCCATCACCAAATGAGTTTATTCAAGATATTTTGATAAGAATTCCTGCAGAATTGAAAGATACTTTGATACGAACGAGATCAATTGGTAATATTGATGATTTAACCGCTGCAATGGTTAATGAATACAACATTGAGTTGCGAAAACGTACTGAAAAATCAACTGATAAAGTTGCCGTTAAAAGAGATTCTTTTCGAAGAGATGATGAGAGAAAAGATGTGAGGAATAGTAATTCCAATGGTGCAGTGAAGCAGCCTTTAAGGTGCTATAATTGTAATCGTCTAGGTCATTCATCAAGAGAATGCCGTCAGCCTAAACGAACTTATCCGAATGCCGTTTATCATTCAAATGCACAACAATCGAATGCCGTTAATCATTCAAATGCTCATCACACGAATGCCGTTATTCATTCCAAGTCTAATGAAAAGTTTTCTCCTGCTAATTTGAGAATGGCAAATGCTAATGCCAGTTCTCCAACTTATGGTCAAAGTTCGCAAGCTCCAAAAGAGTCAAATAATTTCATTGATGAGAGTATTCAAGCTAATCAGAAATTAGCAAAAGCTCCTGAAGCTGATTATTCATTTATGACAAATGAATCCGTTGAGTTAATTACTAGAATTGATGATTCTATTAGGAATTTTCCTACCGTCCGATTAACTCTTTGTTATCCTAATCGGGATATAATCAAAATTGGTGATGTTTTGGTTGACACTGGTGCGTGTACAGCCTGTATTGATTATACTTTGTCGATGCAATTAAAAGCATATATCCTCAGTTCAAATGTTGCTGTTCGAGGAATCATCGCAGACAGCTTTCAAGCCGTCGAAGGTGCCGCCTATGCTATCTTAAAACATCCTAAGATGCAAACGTCTAAAATCATAAAATTCCAAGTCATGAGGAATTTAGAACCATTAATGGTTCTCGGAAATCGTTTCGCCGATGTGTTCTTTATCGGTATGGTTAATCATGGTGGAAGATACCAGGTTAATATTAAAGAAAAGTTTGATGGAGATTGGTTCAGTCCTGAACTAATGTTTCGTTTTTGTACTCCTGAAGAGTCAATTGGTTTAATCGATAAACCTGAAGTGCCAAATACAATTCAAGTAAAAGAAAAGCAAAACTTTTTAGATGCACTTCAATTGCCATTTTCATCATGGTATGATGAAGAAGAGGAACCCATTCCTCAATTGAATCAACAACAAGTTGAAAGAAAAAGTTTTATCAACGAGTTATCCTTATGTCATGAATTTGATAACGTCATTCCAATCTATTTGAAGATGGAACAACCTGAATTAACTTTAGCTGAAAGGTTAATTAACCGAATGGATCCGAAACTGAGTTTGGACCAAAGAAATGAGCTGTTAACTGTATTAATGCAATTTCCTGAAGTCTTCAGTCAGAATAAAGCTGATTTGGGACTTGTACCTTGGCAAAGATGGCCAATTAAAATTGATATTGGGGACAATGTCGTACCATATCAACGTCCATATCCGTGCACAATTGAAAAACGTAAAGAATATCAGAAGATAATTGCTGATCTGATGAAAAACGACATAATCGAACCTAGTGATGCTGAAGGAGGTTCGCCGGCTTTATTGATTGGAAAACCAGACGGTTCATTCCGATTACTGAATGATTTACGTGCAGTAAATCGACTTACAAAAGTCATTTTTCATCCTATGCCTCGAGTTGATGATTGCTTGGAAGCAATCCGAGGAGCAAGTCACTTTAATATGTTTGATTTATATCAAGGATATTTTCAAATTGAAATTCCTCCATCAGAAAGAGGAAAAACAGTGTTTGTAACACCAGATGGGAAATTTCAATATAAAAGGTTACCAATGGGGTTAGCCTGTGCACCATTCGAGTTTCAACGTTTAATGAATACTGTATTACATGGACTTAATTATACCGAATGTTTGGGGTATTTCGATGACATTCCGGTGATTGGAAAAAGTTGGAATGAGTTATTAACTAATACTGAATTAGTGTTAGATAGACTTAGAGATTGGAATCTCAAGATTAAGACTGACAAGTGCAAATTTGGAGTAACTGAATTACTTCTACTTGGTCATTTGGTAAATGGAGATGGAATAAGACCTGATCCTGATAAGGTCACTGCGCTGAAAAGACTTCCATATCCAACAAGTGTACGCCAATTACAATCGCAATTAGGTTGCTACAACTATTTTTCAAGGTATATTCCTGATTTTGCAAAATTAGCTGCTCCTTTGTATCGATTAGTATCAAAAGAAAGAAAGTTTAAAATGCTACGTCAAGATCATGAAGCTTTGGATAAGCTAAAATCATCATTAATTGAAACTACAATGTTAGTTCATTTCAATCCTGAATTGAGGAAAAAGTTAACTGTTGACGCTAGTGATGTTGCAGTCGGAGGAATTCTGCTGCAGGAAGATGCTAATCAATCTCTTCCAGAAGGATTTGAATCCTTAAGAGATTTACCGATTGAAAAAGTTAAACATTGGAAACCAATGTATTTCTTCTCACAAAAAATTGCAAAGCACCAAGAAAGTTATTCTGTCAGTGAGAAAGAGTGTTTAGCAGTGTTAATTGCTATCAAAAAGTTTCAACATTATTTAGATGGAGATGAGTTTCTTGTAGAAACCGACCATCATGCACTTTGTCAATTGCCAAAATTGAAATTCAAACAATATTTATTTGTTAACAATTTACTATTCCGAAAACCAACAATCGGACATGATTTGAATCGTGTCGTTATCAATGATAAAGTTTTGAAAAAGTTGTTCGATGAGGAACATTGTTCTCCTCTTGGTGGACACTTTGGTGTTGAAAAGACATTTCTTCAAATTGCTAAACGATTCTGGATGAATTCACTGTATGAAAAGATCAAAGAATTGTGTTCTAATTGTCAAGTTTGTTATTTAAGCAAATCATCTAACTGCACTTATGCAGAACCTTCACTAAAACCAATTCCTGATTCAATCTTAGAAAGACTTGAGATGGATGCTCAAGGTCCAATTACATTTAAAGGAGGTGCAAAGAAAGTTATTCTGGTTTTAGTTGACACGTTAAGTAGATACGTTTATGCAAAACTTCTACCTAATCAGAATTCATCAACAGTAATTAAGTTTTTAGACGAATATTTTAGTCTATTTGGTTTTCCTTCTGTTATTCAAACAGACCGAGGGAGAAACTTCCTTTCGGGGGAAGTTGAACATCATTTGAAAGCTATTGGAATAGCTCACGAAGTTTCAAACAGTTATCATCCTCAATCACAAGGTACTGTTGAACGTATGAATCGAACAATCGCTGAAAGATTAAGATCCTCTATTGTTGATAAAGAACTTATTGATTTAAAAACATCTTTGGAAGATGCTTTGATTGCAATCAATGGATCAGTGCATAAAATACATCGTTTTACACCTTACTATTTAGTTTTTGGTAGACAATTAAAGAAACCTATTGATCTACAATTAAGTTTAGAAGTGCCTGATAATAATCCGATTGAACTTTGCAGAAAGTTAGCAAAAGAAAGACTTTCAAAACAACAAGTTTACTATCAAAGTAGATTGCAATCTACAACCAAACGAAATCCATATCATCTTGGAGACTTATGTTTTGTTAAAAACTGTGCACCATCATTAGGAACCACAAAAAAGTTGGTAAACAAGTTTTTCGGTCCTTACATTGTACTCGGGGTTAAAAAGGGAAGTGTTTTACTCTTCAATCCTGATTCTGAAGAAAGATTTACGGCTAATCTTGAATTAACGAAACCTCATGTTGGAAACATTCCTCATAAATTAGTCGAAATCAGAAACAAGCTAATTAATTTTGATTCCGAAAATCAGTTAATCAATGAAAATGGTGATGATCAACTTAACAATGAACAATTAACTAATCAAACTTCTGATAATGAGCAAAACTGTGAAGTGGATTTGAATCCAAGTGCAACAATTAACTGTGATAATAATGATCAATATGATTCTGATGCATCTACTGTTTGTAATCTTACATTTAATCAAGCCAAAGTTGTTAATTGTAAGAAGAAAAGAAAAAAGTACAAAACTGCAAATCGTGAGATCATGGAAAACAAGATTATTACTGATAATCAAGCTGAGATCGAAGGTCCGATAACAAGAAAAAGAAAAGTTATATGTGTTAACTTAATTACAATTAAGTGCATAGATAATTCTAACTTTAAAATTAGCGCTAATAACCAATTAGCTATTTCGCGCGCTAAAAGTGAAAGTAACTGCTGGTTACTGTTAAGAAGCCAAAAGAAGGAGTTACCCTTTCCATTTCCACTTGTGACTCCATTGTCTTCAGTTGACCCTTTAGTTAACCTTGTCTTTTGTTTCAACATTGATTTCAATCAATTTCCTAAATTCTTTTCTGAGTTTTTCTTAACTTATCCTGAATTGCAATTCAGATCTAAAGTTAATTATAACAATTCGTGCTTCTTAAGTACTGATTCTTTATCAGAAATCGTTAATCCTTTGATTTCATCAAAAATCAAGTTTGTTCTACTTGAACTCTCAACATCATCAAGCTTAAAAAAGCTAACTGTGACTCCTTGTGAATTTGATTTACATCGATTATTAACTTTATTTAACCTTAAAATTGAACTAATTCAAGAACTTTTGGTGTTAAGTGATAGTGTAAGAATTGTAATTCTTAATATTCTCAACATGCCTGGATCTAATCACTCAACTGACTCTAACGACTCATTTCAATCAATTGTATCTTCGACTACTTTTGGTCAAGATTTAGCAGCAAATTTAGCCGATATTATGAGGAATCCTCCTCCACCAATAAACGCTCCTATCGTCGATCTAACTGAATCTAATCATGGTAATGATGACGGATGGGGAAATTGGCAAAATGGCACTGATCAAGTAAATCAAAATTCTGGCGATTCCGAGGTAAACTTTGTTATCAATCAAAACCGACTTAAATCTAATGCTGATAATGCTGAACGAGACAGAGAATTTCATGTTGAAAATCAAGCTGATAAATTTGAAAAATGCCGAGTTCGAGATCCTTTACCTGAGAGTACTGCATTTGGTCTTCGAACAATTACTTATGAACAGGACAACAGTCCTTATCCTCCTCCTGATTGTAATCAAAAGAGATTCAATTGTCCGTTCCCTGCTCCTAAGCCTCAACAAGAACAAGATTTTCCTGACTGGTTACAAGTTAATTTCTTCCTAAAAGCCAGAGAAAATATCAAAGTTGATATTAAGCAGTCAGAAGAAGACAAAATTTGGTTCGACACCTTCATGAAAGAAAAGCTACAATATAATGTTGCCGATTGTGATCTGAACAAAGTTAAATTTGGTTCTTTACGAAAAGGTTTTGCTGCTTATCAAGTAATTCATGCCGATCTAAGTCGACTTAAAGATCTAGTTACTTGCACTTTATGCGAACAGATCTCCATTAAACCAAAAGTTTGTGGTAAATGTAATAAAATTTACTGTTTTGGTTGTATCCGCTGGTTACAGTCATTACCAATTGATTTAGACCTGGAGAAAATCAATTGTACAGACGCTTTCATGTGTATAAATCAAATTTGTATGGTCTCAACTCAATTGAATGGGTATCCGAAATACACCGATGTTACTAACAAGGAGATTATCAAGTTTTATGATGAAGCGTTATTCAAATGTCATAGAAAATTCTGTGAAGCCCAACTCATTACTCCTAATTTACTATTTCATCTACAAAGATGCCGCCTTGGACCAATTGATTATCGTTTTGACAAAACGCTTCAACTTGCTTTCTTATCTGGTCCTGTACGCGATGAACTAAATCGCAAACCAAAGTCAATAGCATCTCTGTTACCTGCCCATCTCAAGAAGCAAACTGTTCCGAAAACAATGGTTCAATATTGGGAACAAAAAGCCTTGGCTTATGCCTTTCTAATCAAAAGTTTTGAACAAGATAAAAATATCTCACCAGAAGCAATTCGCTGTCAAGCCAAGTTTACATCAGGTTATTGGAATAACTTAAAGAGAATGCAAGATCCAACCGAGCCCATTGATGAGGCTGAGGAATTTGCTCTCAAGATTGGCTTCCCAAGTTGCTCAAAATTACCTATTCCGGATGTTCCGAAGAGATGGCCAACAACCCAATGTTCAACTATTCCGTGGTATTTGATTAACGAGTCTCCTAATTGGAAACGTTGGTCCAAATACATTGATAATGACGACGCTTCAAGTACCTCTAGTACTAGTTCAAAAGTTTTGTATGCCTTGGACATAGAAGATCCAAAGTCACCATTTATCCGAATTAATCCATTTGAAAGATTACCTCCTGCTGAAGCTGAGTATATCAAAGATTGGCTGAAAGATAGCTTTCCTTCTTGCTTTAACGAAGAAAATGTTTATCATGAACCAAAGCAATCATCTAAACTGTCTACAATTCTAGCTGTTGAAAGAAGGCGAAATCGACTCTGTAAGTCATTTCAAAATCGACCGATTGCGAATATTCCTCCACTTATGGAAGATCAGCTCAAAGTTATTGATGAATTATCATCAACCTGCGAAGATAAACATCTAATTTTTGGATTAAACATGTTCTGCGTCTCAATCTATGAAAATGGACGATTAAGACCTCGACCTTGCTGGGTAATCATTGTCGACGCAAACTTGGAGGTTATCTACGAGACATTCATTAGGTATCGTGAAATTGATCATATCGATTCCAGATTCCATGGATTGACTGTCCGAGATTTGAAGTATGCCCGTAATTTGAACACAGTTCGGGATCAAGTCATAAAATTTCTTGCTTGTGCAAAGCAAATAGTCGGATATGGTTTGATAAACCATTTAATCAATCTTGGTCTCACCAGAAGTGAAATTAAACAACTGAATCATAAGTTCCGGGACGTTAATAATTATTACTCGCCGTATATCGAGCATCCCATGAACTTACATGCGATTGCATTCCTATGGTTCACAGGATATACTTTACCCGCAACTCCGCATTCACCTGCAGTGGAAGCAATTACTGCCATGCGATTATATCTGTTACAATGGCTTTCAATTGAAAAAATGGCGAATCTTCAAGGTGGTATTCATAACGAAAATTGTCAGTTTACCTGCGGTAACCGCATTACTTCAGCCTTGTTATATGAGTTCGACGAGGGAATAAAGAAAGGTTTTTGCCATTGGCCCGACGAGTGGAAGTCAAACCCTCGAATCAAACAATTCCCTACATTCAATGACAATTGTGTCTTACCATCTAAATTCATATTAAAGAAAACTGCAGAGATGTGTCGCCCTGACTTTCAACGTCAAAAAGAAAGTAACACTCCTCAATCAAGATCAAAGAGAATCATTGGAATGATTCAAGCTGCCAAGAGAAGTTCAGAAACTGATTCAGAAAGTTCACCTAAAAGAGCTCAACCTCAAGCAAGCACTTCTGGAACTAGTTTGTCAACTTTGAAAAGTTTTGAGCAAGATTCTGAGGAAACTATTTCTCAAGTTCCGAAAGATGAAATTGACTGGAATTAAGTCAATGGGATCTTGGTCATCAACCCGGGGATGTGAAGGGTAGAGTTACCCACAGACTGAATTCAATTCAATTTAATCATTTACCTATTTAAAATAATTAATTTTCACTTGAAAGTATTTCAATACTTATTTTTCAATCTATCGATTAATTGTTTTTTTGTAAATTTGGTGTTAATCCCTTAACCCTTTCTTTGTCTTACGGTTGGTCATACTGTTAGTCCTCAGAGACTATTCTGTTTCCTTTCTTTTTCCTTTCCTTTTCCTAAAATCTCAGTAAGATTTCCTTCCGTTAATAATGGTATAAAAAGACCAACTTTTCTTGATTAATTATGCTCTTACTTATGCTCTATCATGCTTTCAATTATGATCTATGCTCTCTTATGTTCTTTTTATGTTTCTTATGTTTCCTAAAAGTTCACCATATGAGCTCCATGCTTTTTGAGTATTTCAGATACTACCGTTTCTCTTCTTATGTTCCTTTGTTCAAATTTAATTAAAAGTTTTGTAAACCTTTAGCCATAGTGCCGTCTAATTTCTAGTAGTATTTCTAATACCAGTAATTCTGTGCTTTAATTTACTCAATTCAACCTCGGTTACTGAAGCTAATTTACGCCTAGTATTACAATACTATTTTGGTTCTAAGCTAAATAAAGCCATCGTCTGATAAAAGTGTGCTTCTCAACGCTTCTCTTCTTGAGGTAAAAGGATTTCAATCCTGATTGAAACAATAATCTGACCATTAGTAACATTAAAGGTGATCCTCAAAGAACCTGTATATTCAGGATTTGAAAGGCTGAATAAGTCTTCTGAGGTTTTGTGAATTTGAATTCAAGTTTATTACAATAAACGACAACTACTACAACTGTTTAACCTTTCAATATATATAAAGATTGATTTCAATATACATTCTATAATGCCTTATATTATAGAATGAATAATTTTAACTATAATATATATAAAGACTTTAATTTTAAGAAATTAACAATTTATTCTGTGGGAACAATCGCGATCAGATGAAAGAGACTACATAGAAACAATATGACACCGATGCTGCTAATTCTTATTACAAAATAATGAAACTTTATATAAGCAAATTGCCGGAAAGCTCTGGTAATTTATATCGAAGAGTTATTAATAACAAAGATGGTCCGAAGTACGGATTACAAGTTGTGGGTATTAACACTATTAGTACTATGTTAAAAAATTAGTATTTTTATGGAAGCTGGTATTTCCGATGATCGTAATATTAGCAATCATGGGCTAAGAGCCACCGCGGCAACAGCTATGTTTGAATCTGGCTTCAGCCAAAGAACTATCTCAGTACGAACTGGTCATGTTTCAAATGCAGTAAATAACTATATACGGGATAACAAAGCAACACATCAAGCCGTTTCAAATTGCCTTGAGCCTGTGAATCTTGCTTCTTCAAACCAAATCGTTACAAATTGTAGTCAAATTGTCAATACAGTTTCAACAGAATCAGTTGAAAATACTCAGTCTTTATCAATGTCTCAAAAGCGATCACTTACTGAAACAGATCAACCTATTGTGATTGAATTGAGTAGAGGATCAAAACATCTGAAAATAAATATGTAGTCTCTTACATCTGATCTTGATTGTTCCCACAGAATAAATTGTTAATTTCTTAAAATTAAGTCTTTATATATATTATAGTTAAAATTAAACATTCTATAATATAAGGCATTATAGAATGTATATTGAAATCAATCTTTATATATTATAGTTAAAATTATACATTATATAATGTCTTATATTATAGAATGTATATCTGTAGTAACAAAGTACACAATCTTGTCTTATTACAATTAACTGAGTTAATAAACAGTACCAGTTAACTGTGCATGTTAAATGTGCAGTTATGTGGTTTAACCATTTGAATTAAGTTGATTTATCAACCACGTAGTTATGTAAGTAAAGATTAATTGAAGAAATGGGAACAACCATCTGACTTGTGTTTCTGTGAGCTTGTGTATCTTCTAATCTATGTGACGAATTACCAGCCTCTAATAAATCCATCGCACAAATAGGTGATTTTCTGCCATATTCCAATGAAATTGGCTTACCAATAATTTTATTAACAGAAGATCCAGAAACGATGAGCTTAGCTTCTGTTAAAACTATTATGACATTATTACAACTATTAGTTTCCATTAATGAATAAGTACTAAGACTTAAAACAGCAAATTTTTCGAAGACCTTTTTTTCAAAACTTTGTACTAATTCACCAAGAACTGCACAATATTTGTAAAAAACACTTCCATCGGACAATATTATTTTATAACGCTTGACATCATTTGCCGAGACATTTTCAACACCTAATAGTTGAAAAATGGGTTCCACGATGGATGAATTTGGTCCAGGAGATTCAATTGAGTTTTCACATAATATTTTTTTAAGAGCACCTTCACTTAGCTCAGATTTATCCATACTAGCTGTTAACAAATTTAAATTAAACAATTAATGAAGTTAGTTAATTAGTGAATTGCCTACTTAATTCACATCACAGACAAATCGATACGTACGATGTGTGTTACAAGAGTGTGGAATGTTGAGATTTAATTGCCATTAAAAGTAGCAATGAAAACGCTTATTACAAAGAGCATGATCATTTATCTCACACGCATCACAACAAACATATCTTACATTTTACAATTACATTCTATAAACTTTAGAATGTATTTTACAACATACATTCTACCTTACCTTCTAACATACATTCTAACATACATTCTAACATACATACTAACATATATTATAACATACATACATTATAGAATGTAAATTAAAATAATAGACTTATACATAATAGCAATACATTTATGATAAGCAATGATAGATTATTAATAAAAATGATTTTGAGAAAGAATGATCATGACAAAGTGCTTTACCACCAGATGAGAAAAGATCCAATTATTCATTATGATGACCCTGCTAATAACTCTTCATTTGTCAAAATTATAAGAAAATATTTGACTTGTTTACCTGAAAAACATGGCCCATTTTATCGGAGGCCATTAGAATCAAGTACCGGAATAGCATATTCAAGACAACCAGTTGGAATTAATACCTTATCGAATATGTTGAAAAGCCTTTTTAATCAAGCTAATATTGATACAACTAATCGGAATATTTCGAATCACGGGTTGAGAGCTACGAGTGCGACTGAGTTATTACAATCCGGTTTCGAGATTCCAACAATAAGAAAAAGGACTGGTCACCGAAGTAATGCCATAGAGTCATATTTATGTAGTGATAAAAGGAGTGATTTAGCTACGTCTAAGTGCCTCGATCCTCCAAAACAGAAACCCTTAGCTGAAGAAATTGATTTGACTGATTCTGACCCAAACAGAGATGAACATATCAGTGGATTTTATGATAAAGATGAAACTCAGCAATTTGAAGTGAAAAAGAAAGATAATGAAATAGTTATTTCAATTTCTTCAGGAAACAAAAAAATCAGAATTTCATTGTAATTGGAATGTTATGATATTTCGAAAACATGTAAACATCCAATTGTTTCTTCAGTGTTTCATTATTATTCATTTGTTGCCAATATTTGCAAACTTTAAGAGAAGATAAATCACAATGGGAAAATTTAAATGATTTAATCAATTGACAAGATTGTGTACTTTGTTACTACAGGTATACATTCTATAATATAAGACATTATATAATGTATAATTTTAACTATAATATATAAAGATTGATTTCAATATACATTCTATAATGCCTTATATTGTAGAATGTATAATTTTAACTATAATATATATAAAGACTTGAGTTTAGCATCAATTACAGGTAAAACTGATGAATTTCGTGAAAGAAAGCTCGGTCCACTATAACCTTTGACCTTAAGTATTCTGAATAGAGCAGCAGCAAGACATTTAATTGATTAACCACAACTTAATTCATTCTCATGTTACAACAAGATGAAATTTTATTTACACCCTTTTCACTCATAATTAGTGGTCACAGGTAATCTCTTTGTTTTTTCATTTTCCTTTTTTTTGTCTTTTTTTGTCTGGTTTGATATCTTCAAAAGATATGATAGTAACTAATCAAAATACCAATATTAACAGTATTAATATGCTGCACTGATATTAGTGCAAAATACTCTTTCGAAAACAAAGGTTTTCCTATAAAAAAGTGGTATAATGTCTTATATTATAGAATGTATATCTGTAGTAACAAAGTACACAATCTTGTCTTATTACAATTAACTGAGTTAATAAACAGTACCAGTTAACTGTGCATGTTAAATGTGCAGTTATGTGGTTTAACCATTTGAATTAAGTTGATTTATCAACCACGTAGTTATGTAAGTAAAGATTAATTGAAGAAATGGGAACAACCATCTGACTTGTGTTTCTGTGAGCTTGTGTATCTTCTAATCTATGTGACGAATTACCAGCCTCTAATAAATCCATCGCACAAATATGTGATTTTCTGCCATATTCCAATGAAATTGGCTTACCAATAATTTTATTAACAGAAGATCCAGAAACGATGAGCTTAGCTTCTGTTAAAACTATTATGACATTATTACAACTATTAGTTTCCATTAATGAATAAGTACTAAGACTTAAAACAGCAAATTTTTCGAAGACCTTTTTTTCAAAACTTTGTACTAATTCACCAAGAACTGCACAATATTTGTAAAAAACACTTCCATCGGACAATATTATTTTATAACGCTTGACATCATTTGCCGAGACATTTTCAACACCTAATAGTTGAAAAATGGGTTCCACGATGGATGAATTTGGTCCAGGAGATTCAATTGAGTTTTCACATAATATTTTTTTAAGAGCACCTTCACTTAGCTCAGATTTATCCATACTAGCTGTTAACAAATTTAAATTAAACAATTAATGAAGTTAGTTAATTAGTGAATTGCCTACTTAATTCACATCACAGACAAATCGATACGTACGATGTGTGTTACAAGAGTGTGGAATGTTGAGATTTAATTGCCATTAAAAGTAGCAATGAAAACGCTTATTACAAAGAGCATGATCATTTATCTCACACGCATCACAACAAACATATCTTACATTTTACAATTACATTCTATAAACTTTAGAATGTATTTTACAACATACATTCTACCTTACCTTCTAACATACATTCTAACATACATTCTAACATACATACTAACATATATTATAACATACATACATTATAGAATGTAAATTAAAATAATAGACTTATACATAATAGCAATACATTTATGATAAGCAATGATAGATTATTAATAAAAATGAATTTATGGTTGTACACAAAAAACATTTAATATAAATTAAGTTTTATCTTAACAAATTACATAAATATTTAATCCCAATAAATCATTAGCAGGATTATCTAAAGAGAAATTCATTTCAAAAAATTTTGAATATTCAATACATTTAAGCTTTTGATTAGAATTAGATGTAACTTTGTTGTGTTCATTTTCTGAATTAATACCTAATGAATTTCCAAGATCATCACACCAATTGAACCAATTACGATGAGTAAAAATATGATTTATATCATGAAACCACTGTATGCTTTGGAATCCTTTCTTTACTGCGATAATTGATCTTCGAACACGTTCACCATGATTAATATATAGTTGCTTTGACCAATTATAAACTTCTACAGCCACACGTAATCTTAACCGGTAAATATAATGTTCGTAAGCTGATTGTTCAATGCCTTTAACAATAAAATCAGGTATCATATATATAAATTTAACGTACACTTTGTCTTGGAACAAACTGCCACCAATACAAAGAATTTTGTTTTTCAATTGTTCCAAATCCTTCATCTAGAATAAATATCTTAGTAAATCATTTAGCCCATGAATTATACATACATACCTTCATTTGTAGATATCTTTGTTCCACTTTTGGATAATATTTGAAGTATAAAGTCAAATATTTGATAGACCCGAAAACCTTTACACGAAAGTAATTATATTTTTTACCATCCTCACGGTAGACATAATTTTGAATTAATTTGCCAAACAAGCATATGCTTTCATATTTATTAGCCTCGTCAAGCTCAGAAACATTTATGGGAACATGTAAACCTCTTACAAAATATTGTTGCCTTCGACTAAATATATCAACCTGAAAATAAAAATGATAAATAAATAATTGAATTGTAAATATAAATGAAAAATACTAAACCTTTTTGTCCAGATTTACTTGATTCTCAATTTTTTGTTGATTAAAATTTTGTAGATCTTTATCCGCTATGTGGACAGATTCTGCAAAAAACGAGATAAATTATATTTAAATCAATTTATCCAACGTCCTTCCAAATCATCAACAATTTATCAAATATTTAAACGTAAATCAAATTCACGTTCAACAGTCTTAACTAAAACAGTTTTATCAGAATTTTCAAATTTAACTTCAATTCCAGATGGATTACTATTACCAAGATATGATTTAAGCCCAGGAATAGGCCAGTGAACATTTTTTACAACACTTTGTAAGCCATTAACCATACCGACTGTTATGTTAATATTCATAACAAGCATAACTTTAACTCCATCGCCGACAGTTAACTCTGAAGGAAGACCTCCAGTATCTCTAATATTATCTCCTAACAAATTCTTGTGAATGGAACTTATTTCCTTACCCATGTTTTTACCATTAACATAGGTATCTATTGCCTTAACAGTAACTAACTCAACTTTTTTGAAGCTAGCTTACTCAACATTAAATTATTATAAGTTTTAACTTGATCTAATGTCGGATAAATGTGAAGTATAGTGGATATGTACTCTTTTTGTTCTGAATTCAAGTCCAAATTATCAACAACTCGAGACGCGTACACAAGAAGTTGGTCATGATTCAATTTACCCACCCTTAGACTATTACAAATAGAAGTTAAAATATTATTTTTAGAACGATGATTAATATTTAATTCTTACAATTTAACATCTTTCCAAAATATAAAAGCATCATCATTGGCAAAGATATGTTGACCTCTAACAGGCTTAAGTTGATAAAAGTCGCCAACAAAAATGACATTCATGTTTCCAAAATCACCATCTGTCCTACAAAATTGGTTACACCTTTGATTAATATAATTAAAATTAAGGGCACTAAGCATACTAATTTCATCAATAAATAAAAATTTAACAGATCTAAATTTCATTAACAAATATTCAAATTTAGAAGACTCTATTCTATATAATCTATGGCCATAATGTCCAGTCGTCGTCGTTGTGTTTTAATTTATCTTATCGGCTTTTATCTTAAGCCAATTACAGCTTTTATCTTAAAGCCAATTACGGCACAAAACCTTACTATTAGACAAACTGTATTGGTTAAAAGACTGTTACAGGAAACGTTGATATCATTTTTTAGGTTAACTCGTTGATTATCCCTGTGTGATTGTGATTAATTTATAAAAATAAAAAAACCAGTTTAATAATCAATTAGTAAATTGGAATAGTTAATTCATTTTACTTGCTTTAATTCAACTAACATTCTATAATCTTTAGAATGTATTTTACAACATATATACATATATTTACATTGTATAATATACTTATATACATATCTTCTAACATACATTCTAACATACATTCTAACCATTATAGAATGTAAATGTAAAATAATAGACTTATACATAATAGCAATAGATGAGCAGCAATGATAGATTATTAATCCAAATCTGAATTTATGGTTATACACAAAGATCATTTGATATAATGTAGCAATTCATTCATTTCTGTTCTCGTTTTTTTAGTTTGCGTGATGATCTCTTATACAGAAGTAAACCAGGAATCCATGATATATCTTTTCCATCATCATCTGTTTCACCATCCGAGGAAGAATCTGTTGAATAAACTTCAGCAGATTCAACAGAATTAGCTTTTTTTGACTTTACACTTTCCTTGTTTATGTTAAGCATAGAATCTATTCCAGTAATTTTCGGTATTATATAATTATTCAATGCACAAAAATGACTTTTCAAGGCCCATTCATTTTCAAATGTGCGACCACATTCAGTTTTTTGACATTTAAATCTTTTGAGAATTTATGGTGGTAATAGTGTTTGTTGGTGTACCAAGCTGCAAGATGATTGTGTTAATTGCGGAGCGCCAATTGGTGGAGCGAGTGTAACTAAATTTTCGTCTTCTGCTCCAAGAATAACTTCAATCACATGTTGTAGGTCACCCTCTTGGTCAACTGTAGCTTCGGATATAGTTGATTCAGTATTCCCTTGGCTTTCGTGTTTGGCAAAGCAATTGTCCTTCTCAGATTTAGTAAAATAGGCAACTGAACACTTTTCACATTCAATTAATCCATGAGTTAACGTTTGGTGAACAATGAGTTTGTAATGTTGAGTAAAGATGTATTTACAATCAAAAAACGAACATTGAAATCTCATTACACCGGCTTTAAAGACTTTATTAAAGGTTGGTAAAGATGTTATTAATCTAGTCGAACACCTTGCTGCTCGCTCAGAACGGTATGGTTTGACTCCATGTTTAGAAATTTTATGTGTTAAAATTGAATTCAATATAATTTAACATTAACTACACTTGTAAGAAAAAGTAAAATAAAATGAGAAGATCCTTTTTATTCTTTCTTTCTAGTTCTGTTTGTTGCTCAAACATCATTTTTTTGTTTAAGTAGTGCATATTGCATAATTTAATTTTTTTTAACATATAATGTTGTCTTATATGCTATAATGTATATTATAAAATAAATATAATAAAAATTATTTGAAAAAACCGCGTGAAATAGTAGCTGTAGGTGACATTGCCACTATTTTATGTATAAAGAGACTAAAAAGAAAGAGAAAACGATTCAACACAAAACACCAAAAAAATACACAAAAAAACATAAAAATTGAAGATAAGGCTGTTTGAGCTAGCTTATCAATTTTAATGATAATTTAATAAAGTGAATACTACAAATTAATCTAATCACTCTGACTGAATACATAATAACCCCTATCCCCTTACGGGTCTGGGGGGAATCATTTAATGTACACATCAATACATTGACCTTGATATTATAAAGCAATATCGGTCACAAATTATTAGATTTTGACTTGAAAAGAATAAGGAAAAAGCAAAGTTGACAAATGAAATTGTATTACACAGACATAATCATTATGCTGATTGTTATTATTTGGAAAGACAGAATATTACTTGGAATTCACAGAACTCTCATAATCCTGGGAAATATTGATTTTCATTTTGACATTTATCTTCTCAATAATAATAATCATAAGTGTAGTAATAGTGAAAGTATTAGTAATAATTTCAACTTATCCACTGAACAATGCACTATTCAATGATTCATCTGAAACATTTTCTTCATGCTTTAATCTTTTCTTTCTTCTCATCCTCTCGATCAATCAATCAAAATTATCATCCTTCTAACCAATTAATTTCAATCGTCGTAATTATATAATTTTCGTCTTTATTTGTTCATTTTGATTCCAAGAAAAAATACCTTTCTAACTGTTTTTTCACCCAATTTTTTTTCCAGAATTCATTGTAACCTCACCCAAAGGAACTCAGAGGATTATCTTTATTATCTTGGTTGGTTAATGGTTGGTTTGAACACGCAATGGTTGATCACTGAAGAGGTAAAGAACAGAACGATTCAATAAAGAGTTCCAAGAATCGTTATCAACATACTGATACACGCTTATCAACATCATCAACAAACCATTTTTTATTATTTACAAAAAAATTTCTAGTTCAAAGCAACACTAGATATCATTTTTCAGGCTTCAATGAACTTTTTCAAGTCTCATTTCATTGGTGAATGGGTTTTTTTGCTTTAATGATGAACATGATTATTATGATGAGCTGACCTTCATTAACAATGAAAATTCATGGTAATTAATTATTATGAACGAGAAAAGAAATATTGTCTCATTGACAATAACAGGTAATCATAATACTGGGCTAATCTTTACAAAGATATCATAATATGGATTCACCTCTTTCTCTTCTTTTCTGTCTAGAATCATTTCACCCAAAACATGGTAACTATTTCAATGGCTGGTGATAACTCTTCGTCTCATAATAATTTATTTTACTGGACCTGTGTCAATTTAATTTCAAAATTGAATGATTTCTATGAAACAAACATAGGATTTTCGATGCCAGTTTTTTCCCTTTCTCTTACCATCTTAATTTTGTTGTTGTTTTGAACCAGAAAACCCAAATTTCAACCAATTAATGTAAACGGTATTATTTGTCAACTTAATTTTTGGCCCTATTCCAATGAGATGAGCAAAATTTTATCCTTTTCATGATTTTGACAATTCATCCCAACTTATTGCAAACCTTTTATTTGACAAAGAAGAACAGAAAACCTTGAACTGGTCTCAATTTAAGTGTTTCATCTTCTTGATCATCTTCTTGGTGATCATCATTTTTTTGGATGAAATGCTCACAATTGTTTCTGGAATGGGTTGATTAATGAAAGATGATGATATTACACTTTAAAATGTAATCTTTCCAAATATTGGTTGACAACAGACTTATATATTCAATGATTACTATTTTGAATTTGAACGAGTTTTAATGTTGTTTTGAAAAGCAAAGTTTCAAGTTTTCATTTGATAATTATTGATCAAGGCCTATCAAGCTATGCAAATCTCTGATCATTAACATTGACTTCATTAAATACATAACGAGTTAATTTGTTTGTTGATTGATGTTGAATAAAAGAAAACACCAAACTGGTTGATATAATAATACTTACACCACTCAGTGCAGGGCCGCCACTAGGTTACCTAAACGGTTATTTCTTATACACTGGTTACCTGCCCAGTTTTGCCAACAGTTTAACCATTTTGTTACATTATTGTCATTGACCAGAGTTTCATATCTTTGTTTTTACTTTCAAAGTGTAAATTGTTTAAACCACTGTCACTTGAAGTTATGAGATAAAACCCGAGAGCGAAGCCTAAGGGTTCGATTCTCATAACTTCTCGATGCAGTGGTTATGTGGTGGAGTAATCTATTCGTAAACCGTTCATTGACATTAAAATTTGACTCAATCAGATATAAATAAATTTCAGTACCTTGTCCTTAGTTTATCAAAATAATTACTTTTATCATTAAATAAGCCAATCAACTAGATAATCAATTTAATTAATTCAATAGGTAAGGTGTCAATACTCAAGTGTTGGTTGATATAACAATGGAAAATTGAAATGTCCGCTCAATTTGTATTTGGCTCATTGGTTTGTATCTGATCTCACATCTGTTCACAAATTGATCTCAAGATACACTCGGTTTTAATAATAGTGGGCCTTTTATTATCAACAATTGTATACATCATTTGTTTTTGTTACTGTTTGTTTAAAGAAAGAAAGGAAGAAAGAGTCGATAAACGGAAACAAAATAATTCCACTTCAGGTAACTATGAGAGCAAAATGTTTCCTCGTCTGTCCTCTCTTTGCTCCTAAATTATACTTGTTGCTTTATCAATCTAATGTTTTTTTCCTAATTTCAGGATTGTACCTCTTACCTAGTTCCTGCTGATTAAATTCATCATCAATTTGAGCTGTTAACAGGTTCTGTTTATTTCTTCAAAATCCTTGCTAAATGTTTAAATGGTCAAATCTGATCAATCTCGGCTGTCTGCAAGGTAAACTTGAAGGTAAGCAAAAATGGAAAGGTTTCAAAAATTTCCAATACACCATTTTGTTTTACTTGATTTGTTATGTTTACATGTTATTGATGCCTTCTCTGTTTGTTTCATTTCAGTCATTATACCACACATTAATCAATCAAGATGGTTTCAAGAAAACAAAGAGTTGAAAGAAAAATAGATTCAAGGGAAGGAACCGATTTTCCTATTAAACTCGCTTCTCTAAAAAAGAAAAAGATTTCAACCTTTTGATGAGGATGAAAAATCAAGCTTAATCATAATCGTGTTGGCAGAGATTTCAATTTGAAGTGATTTCCGGCGATGAGGAATCAGCAAATATTGTGGTTTTCCTCAGAAAATGACTCATACTTGTTTCTTTTTCTCTTTCCCTCTTTCTTGGTATAACTCATTCTGTATACATGAATGAATCAAAACTACTGAGTAGTTCAGTAACAGAGAAAGCAGTAAAGAGAGAAGTTATCCTTCTCTCTTGTCTTCCTCTCTTCTGCTCACTCAAAACACAAACACACACACAATGATGATTCATCACCATAAGTATCTGAGTCTTCTCAGAAACTTCAAAGGGTGTCTCATATTTGATTCACTTGATGAAGGGTTGCCAACTATCATTATTATGTGTACTTATTGTTTGTATTCGTTAGTTTATTTCTTTACGTTTCATGCTTTTCATCTTTCTTTTCGCATTGCGTCATGATACTCTGGATAGATAGAGTGATGCAATTTATGCTATCTTTCTCTTTCTCTTATTCACGTTCATCTTTTCTCCTTGCTTTTATTGTTGTGCTTATATCATTATGTACCAGATATTTCTTGATGATAGATAAATTTCTTTCACTCTTGTTTACAAATTCCCCCTCTTCAAAGAAATTACTGAAAGATTTAATGATAAACATCAGCAGGAAAATAATTATTCTTTAGTCATCATACCTGAGAAATGTTGTTGACACTTTTAAAAACACCGACGGAAATGCTTAATACTTATTTACTTACTCATAGCAGCATTGATCTTTGTCATATCTAATGCCAATTAATTACTCATCGTCATTTAATAACTAGATTATAATAACAAAATCAATTTATCGTGTTTTACGAATTTCAAATCCGTGTTTAAACTAATTTAGCTGATAATTCAAAATCAAATCGCTTCATCACTTGTCAACCATTTTTTCAAAATTTTTCTTGTTTACAGGATTGACGTTATTAATCACGGCAGCTCTATTTATTATCAATTAATTAGTTATTCTCGTTAATTCTGATTCACCGATTCGTTATTTTTCAATAAATATGTTGAATAATGTTATAGAATTCAGTGTATCATAGTTGTTGGTAAATGACTCAAACTAATTGCTATATTTAATTCATTGGTGGTTCAATTTAGCGAAACTTAGCGATAATTATCGATTCTTAAAGATTTGATAGTGATTCTCGAAGATAAAAATGCAATTGGTAATAAGTAATTGTCGTAATTTTATTGTTAGTTTCCACTTTGACAAGAAATAAATCGGCCTGATCTTGATATGCTTAAGTTAGGTCCATAATTTAGATCTCCGAGTATAATTGATTGGAAAAAATATTTACAAAAGATATAAACATCCATAAGATAATTAAATTTCAGAGAAGATCAATAAGAAATTATTTTAGATTCCTGTATTCAATCTTGCTTCTCAAAGTTTTGACTAAGGCAAGATAAGGCAAGTTGATAAGTTGGGTTTGATTGGTACAGAGGTAAAGAAGCTTTCAGGCTGGTTCAATTCAGTACTAACTATAAATATAGTGACAATCGAAAAGAGATTAAGAACATTACAAAATACTTGGATGATGACTATTGGTCCATTGATTGGTGTAAGTTATTGGAAATTTAGGCTACGAAGGTGGTCACCGTTTTCTTGACCATATCTCGAGCATATGGTATATAAGAAATGGAATACCAAGTCATAGCCAAGAATTGACAAATACAGAGTAATACAGTTAATGCGGTTTTATGCCAATGGAGACCAGCAACAAGTGTTAAAATCATGAAAACAATGACAAGTATAGTGGCAATATAACGTGTCTCATTAAACATTTTTTTAACTTGCTTCCATGGTCCCATAAGGAATAATGTTGAGGCCATTGAAGTAAGGTTACCAATAGTGTAGAACATAGCAAAAAGTACTAAACCTTTGCCTGGTAATGCTAAAAATAGGGATCCAATGATGGAAAACACAAAACCAAGAATGAAACATATGAGAAAGCCTTGAATCCGGGTTGACCAACTTAAGGATGTTGACTCACCCAGCTGTTTACAAAAGGGAAATTGAGAGAGAGAGAGCAATAAATATAAAATAAAATTAGACAACTATCACAAGTGCAATCACGATAAATTAAAATAGAAACTAATCGTTCATTAATATGATTAGATAAACCATATTGATACCATCTTGATACATATGATATAAAAGGAAGGAACTTTGCTTCAAAACATTCACCGGCTTAGCTATACGTCAAAAGATGTTCATAAATGAAGAATCAACAAGTAGGTTAAACGAAACTAGGCTTATAACTTAAACAAACTAGAATCTATCAAAATGAATCAGCACAGATTTTATGGACAGTGGACATGAAACTATTTAAAATTTGATAGATACTAAAATTTATTATTTACCTGAGCTGCAAAACCTTGTTGCTCTCCATTATCATCACCGCTCAATGCCCGCCTCAACTTATCCATAATTTTTCAATGAGATCTTATAGAAGAAGTGAATTTGAAAGCAAACAGAATGCAAGAAATATAAGTGGTCACAAGAATAGAAAATAAATAATTATAAATAAAATAACTTAACCAGAAAACAAATTAATTATTAATTATGAACAAACAGACAAAAAAATATTCTTGAGGCGTTTTAACAGAAATATTGCTTATCTGTCTTGAATAGTTTAGATTGAAAGCTAAGGCGCCATCTAATGAAGCGTTTATTAACTCTTATGCAGTTTATTGTCATTCGGAAATATTAAGATTAAAATATGACTATTAATTTCAAACTCAGATTATTTGTATCATAATCTCGAGATCTATTATCATTCTGATAGTAGATTAAATAATCATAAATAACTGGCGAATTCAAAGGAGGATAGACAGAATGTTTGTTTTACGGCCTAATATTCATCGTTTATTTTAGAATGTAATGAACAATACAAACGAAAGCGTATTATGAGTAGAGTATGCCTCAATAAAAATGAGATTGAAATTCGTTTAACGATTCAGATTTTCTCAGAATGTTAATCATCATCTTTATCTTCTTTTAAATACATGTATTTTAGTTTACTTTTAATAACAATTGATTGAGATGTTAAATTAAACCGCTTTTTGTTTACTAGTGTTGCCAATCGAAAATAGATGGCGTATTAGAATAATAATAACTGTCAGAATTAGAGAGAAAATTTGTTTTGCTTTTTCTTCCTCAAATTCAGCGAATGAGTTACAAGATGATATTGATAGTGTATAGAATGCAATTTAACTGTTACTCAATATGCTGGAAATAGCAGAATAATTATCATTAGTGTTTAAACGTAAATGGGTAAATCAACCATGAAGAATGGTCATTTCACGCGAAAAGTTAAAACCAAAAGCAAGGTAACCATTTTTTCATCATTCAATGATAATCATTCATTTCTTGGCTCCTTTTCATTTCATTTACTATTCTGTGTTTGTTTTTCATTTCTTACATAATTCATTTTCAAACAAATATCTTGTTTTGATGTGTTTGAAATTTTATTATTGCTTACAATTTTGTTCAATGGGTCATCTTTTTGTGTCTTTGTGAAAACCATCTAACCATCGATAAACCAATAATTCATCTATTGACCTTTGTTCCATTAATCTTCTTTTTGCACTGATTTCTCGTTTGATTCTGTAATTGTGACAATTAATAATTTACGTGTTTCAATTGATATTTTGATGATTTAGGATAATCAAACAATGGCCATCACCGAGAGTAACATACACAACGCTTGGACCTTGGTTAAACAGTTGACTAATGCTTTAAGATACTTCCAAGATGCTGTGGAAAAAGAGATTCACAATCAATTACCTGGAGCTTCATCAATTCTTTTAGACATAGTTGTTTCCTGCTACACCGAGCTTGGTGCATATCTCATTAATAAAGATCGAAGGTAAGGTTATAGTGATTTTTTGTTTCTCTTCCGCCGGAATCTATTCCCAGTGATTATATTTCTGAGTTTACTTTTTTTTGTAAATATTCTCGTTAATTTTCCTCTCTACTTCACGATTTCATTCGACATTTTCTCTCTTCACATAATCTTTTCATCATTTTTTTCATCATTACTGTTACGTTAATTAAACTCGACGAGGGAAATTGTATATATAAAGTTAACGGCCTGATATTTCAAGCAATTTCATGTTATTACCTTTGTTTTAACAAGTTGATCAGCAAGCTTATTTAGACATTTCATCCTGTTATATCTTTGGTTCAACTTTTTGCAATCATTATATTATTCTCTTCGTGTTTCTCATCAGTCATTTTTTGTTATATGATTTTTTTTCTAGTGTATATCAAAAAAATGAGGCAAAACGTAATTAGATAGAAATTATTCGAGCAAATGGCAGATCAATGAAGCCTTTAGATTAGTTTTTGTCTCACAAATAGAAATAAAAATCTAAATATTGAGCATATTGAAGAAATAAACTAAATTTCACAATTTTGATTATCTACTCTTGTTTTACAGCGCGAAAATGCTTTCAGCAACTGACAGGGTCTATTTAAGTCTGGCTGAGCTTATGAAATGGTCCGACCGTGTTTTAATTGAAGAAGCGTCCAACTACAATCGAGACGAAGTGTCACTTATCGTTGGCAATCTCAAAGAATCAGTCAACGTAAGTAAAAAATAAGAGAAAATTTTCACAATATTTCAGAAAGCTTTCTCATTTATTAACTTTTCATATTTTTTCATCAGTATCAATATTGCAAACTAGATGTTTCTTAACACTATTCACTTGATGAAATTTTTGATTGATTATTTAATCATCAATATCATTTTTTGTTTAATTACCATTATCCATAATCTCATTTCTTCATGCACCCATTTTATAATATCAAGCTGACAAAAGAGCTCAGACAAAAAGGGAGGCACACAAAGAAATTAGAAATAATGAATCGTTCGAATATCTTACAATTTAATCATTTCTTCTTTATCTTCCCTGTCCTACTTTAATTTGTCTTTGTGTACAAAAAAAATGAGTCAAAGTGAAACACAATACATGTTAATACGTACATTAATATAACTTTCCAGGCTTTACTATCTTGAGGCATTTTCATTGCTCTTAATTCTTAATCATCTTATTCTGTCTCTTTGACATCAAAAAAAGAGAAAAATAATTGAAAATGAGAATTAGAGAAACCTAGAAGTTTCCAGGAAACAGTAACCCTTTAGGAAAATTCACTTCTCTCCCGTTATATGTAGGCGGTTAAACTATCAAACGAACGTAAATATCGATCCATTCTCATTACACCTTCGCAAAATTTAATCTCACTTACTTTTTTACTTTCCTCTCATCTTTGACTCCCATTCTTACTGTTCATGTCATCTTCAATGCAAACAATTTTCTTTCAATTTTTTACCTTTACATTTTACTTTTATTTACCTATCATTTCACCTTACCTTTGCATTTAATTTTTAAATTTAATTTTATCTTCTTTCTTTTCTCAATACAAACAGAAGCTTAATTTATTGGATAATCAAAGGCATCTTAAAAGGGATAACTACAAAATTTTGATTGATAAAAGAAAAACTCTTATTATTTTCAGCCTAAATGATTGATCTTTAGTTCAAATTGCTTTATTTTCATCGTGTCTCAATGGCTATAAATGTGTATTTGTGTGAGTGCAATGACGTTTTTTGGGTGTAAAGATGAAAAAACCTTTATCCGGTGTATAGACTGTGTGTAAATATAAATGCATATATATATTTATATCGTAAAAAAGTTGAGTTTGATTTGTTGCAGGGTGCAACCTTTTTGGTTTGCTTTTTCCTTTAGAGAACATGTAAATGATTTGATGTTGTTTGATGAATATGATTAAGGTCTTTACATAATTGCGATTTGATGCTTTTTATAGTATCACTGATCTTACTTTTTCCTCTTCGCACATCTTAAGCAAAAAGCAAGAAGTCTCTCTGAACTATTTTCATTTCACTTTCGTCTTTTTTTCTCCCTTCCTTTTTTTTCTCCATCTATTCTTACTCTTCTCTTCTCATCTTTGTGTCTCTGTCTACTCTTAAGTTGGTCATTATTCATTTGAACTTTTCATCGACTTTCACCCATCTTTATTTGCTAGTCTTCATGGGCATGTTATTTTCTACCTTTACTGATGATTGATTTACATTAATTTCACGTTTATGTGACTCGCAATATCTTTCCGATTTTTCAATCATTCAGTTGTTTATATCTCGCTATATCATGGTATTAACGCTCAAGAATTATAAAAATTTAATTTCCATTTCAATAACCATTTCAAATTCAGCTTCTAATTCTAATTGAATGGAGTTTACAGAGGCTTTAAATTCGCTCCACCCACAAGTTATCAACAAAATTTTAAAAACAATGAATTCAGTCTTTATGGATCAAAATGATCCTCAAAAAAATATATTAAACTCACATAATTCCTTATAATTCAGAGACTATCACGATAAGCATGATAGATAAACATATTATTCTATCAAGGATACATTAAGAATTCATTTTGAACCACTTATTTCGAAATGATTTCATTTTATTTTATTAGTATTAATATAATAGCTCTTAAATTATATGTTTTGATGGTTAATTCAATTGTGACTTTTCTCAATTAATTAAATATTATAACTATTTTCATCTTTTTCTCTAATAACTCTTTCCTTATTTCTTTTTCTTCCAGACTCTAGTCCAATTATGTGTGGATTATTACCAATCAAGAGATAATTTGGTAAAAAGTTCAACGTCTTTTAGTCTCAAGAATGATGAAATTTACGATGATGGCAATCAAAATGATTTAACTGATGGCAATACTCCAGTAAAAGATATACTAAATTGTACAAACTTTAACTCTCGTAAAGGCTCTAATACTTCCAATCATTCAGAGTTCAGCTTGTCCCACCATCGCAATTCATTACCAGACATGAATCCATTACCATTGTCACCATTGTCAACCTCATTACCTTCAACAGCAACAACGACTACAATTACAGTTGCAACTCATCATCTATTTCCAAAATCAGTCCCATCAGCTTCAATTCCTGTAACCGAAGGCATTTCAAAATTGACAGATAAATTAACTGCTACTCACATTGAGAACCTCGAAGAAACTCTCCATTCACAGAATTCACAGAATTCAAAGAAAGAAACTTTAAACTCTTCAGGCTGTTATTCAATGGCACACAAAACTTGCAATAATCCATCTTCATCAACATCGCCATTTTCTGATAGATTTCCTCATTCTTTTTCCTCAGACTCTCTACTAAACTCTAAAACAGTAGGAAACATTAATGCTATTTATGCTTTCGATGTACCGAGAGAAGGGAACAGAGAGAGAATCTTCGAAAACTCTAATTTCATTAACAATCACAACAAATTACAAGAGAGTGGTCGAAGTCAAACAAGTTCATTTGCTAGTAGCTGTGTGTCCTCATCATTATCATCAGCTGGAGTTTCTGATTATCCTGATTTGGATGATATTCCTCCACCTTTGCCTCCAAAAAAGAAACAATCTATGACCAATGATCTTAATAAAAGTCCAATGAAGATACCAACCTTGGAGTTCAACAGTTCATTCGAGAATGTACAACTTGATTCAACGCGTGTTTCTTCAGCTTCATCATCATTTAACTGCCAGTCAACCAATGCGATGACAGTTGAAACATTTTCCAGCCGAATATTATCTGACCGCAATGATTTACTTTCTGGAGTTTCTGATATCCCAGATTATCGAAACCAACAATTCACTAATAATTTTTTACCCAATTCTGGTCACGATACTTTTTCTAGTCGAACTACAACATTGACAAAGACATTTGCGCAAAAATCACAACAATTTCCGATTGTAACTCAACAAAATTGTCTTATTTATAATTCTGATACCCGTGACTCGAGATCAAGTAAAGAGGGTATCAACAATCAAATTGACAATTTGAATGGTAAAATTCTGGAAAAAAGTTCGACAATTGAAGGTGAATCGCCGCCTGAAATACCCGTTAAGCTTCGTCGTCGCTACTTATTTCCAACTGATTCTATTCAATCTGAAGAAATTGTTCGCCCTCCTTCCCAATATGACAATATTTCCGATATTGATTCAACTTCAACGCATACCTCATTGTCCTCTACTTCAAACAATACTCGTAATGATCGTCCATACAAATACTGGTCTTCAACCTCAACTTGGCAGTCCAGCAATCATTCAATATCATGTCCTTTGCATTTATCCCGTCAAGCAGATTCTGCTTCTTCGAACGGACAATCAACAGGTTCAAATTGCGGAGAAACAGAAAACTTTTATGAAGATTTTATTAAGCCTCCTCCCTTACCGCCAAAACAACGCAACATAATGACTTATATGACAATGCTTAATAACAGTGAAAAATATGATGGACCAAATGATGCCGTTCTCAATCTTTATCGACACTCTGTCCATGCTTATCATTTAGTCAATTCATCTAGTAAACTACACTCTTGGCAACAGATGGAGACAACTTTCAACTCCCAACGATGTCTCAAGAAGATTTCATCAACTACAACTGGCTCAGACGATTCAATTTTATCTCTCGAATCTAGCTCGGAAACATCTTCGACAAACATTGCTTACCATCGAATGCACGGCGATATGGATCCAGATCTAGATAAACCTCCAAGCCTTCCGCCCAAAGCGAAATCGCAAATTCACCTTCAATTACAGCAACTCAATCAACTTCAACATCAAAAGCAACAGCAACAGCAACAAATAATATTAGAACAATCAAAAATAAAGCCTCAAAAAACGGTACAATCACAATTTCCTGAATCTCCATCTATTAATCAATGTTCAATCAAAACTGATCCTGATATTGAGTCTAATGAAATAGCACCGACTCAACCACCAGCAAGTTCACCACAAAACTTGATTCCTTCGTCTGAAAGGTAAATATTACAAAAACGAAAATTATCAATAATCAAAAAAGCGCATAAATTGACGAAAATGAGTAACAAGCTAACAATTTACCGCAATCTTCTTTACCACTAACAAGTCCGTTAACAAAACCTTAATCCCTTCGAGGCAACCAGAACTAAAGTAAATCCTTCTGTCTATCATGGCTCCACCTTTTACGCTCTTAGAGAGTAACTTTGCTTAGCAATAACTCGTTATAAGTAGGAGGATTTTGAGTCCATCTTAAGGATTAGTTAACTATTTTCTCTCCCTCCTTCTCCTTCTCCCCCAACATCTTATCTTATTCTCTCCCTCTCCTTCTCACTCGTTTATCACAATTTGATATTAAGTTTATTTAAAGTATGACAGTCACTGAGAAAGCTATTATCACTTATTGGTTTATCCATTTTATTGATCGCTCAATTGTAGTTGAACAGATGATCTTATCAAATGATTGTTAACACATCGTTGTTTGGATACTTTCTTATAACTCTAATCTAATATCACAATTGAATAAATCAACAGTGTTTTGTTGTATTGTTTTTGCTACTACAAGCTCCTGCATTTTTCCTCATGAGCTTAATTCAATTCCTTTGAAAAACCTTCTCCTTAAAATCTTATTTTGATTTATTGTTTCTCAAGATGAGCCTATTAGTTCATGTGTTCACCAAAACCAACAGTTTATTTCGCAAACTAAGTTTAATTTCTAATTGTAGTGGTGTAAGTTCACAATCGGAAACCACCAGGACAATAGATGAGTGCCAAGGTCCACTTGATGAAATTGATGTTTCACCCTATCTAGTCTACAAAAATGCCGATGAAGATGGTCCCGACATCAAAGGAGGTATCATTGATGTACTTATTGTTAAGGCCACTGAAGTTTCAAAAAATGGTAAGTTGAATTGCTTAAATTGTGTTTAATTATCAATTTTGCAGCATTAAATTATCTTTTCAATCACAATCAAATTGCTAATTCAATGTTTTGTTCAATTGTTTCTAGATTTTCTCTTCCAAGAAGCATTTCTTACAACATATCGAACTTTCATCAACCCTTTGGAACTTATTAATAAATTAATTTACCGCTATAACAAATTTACAAATTACACTGACTCTAAACAACGAGCTGCCAAAAATTCATTTGCACTTTTGGTCCGAGTTGTTGATGATTTATGGTGAGTTTGTTGCAAAATCAAAATCGTCAATATTTATCATTGACCGTCAACTTGTTGCTTTGTGACTTTCATTGTCTTTGGATTAGTGTCTTGTCATCAGTTTGTATCTCTATTAGTCATTCATTGTTCATTATCTTATCTTTTCTTATGTTTAACAAGGATTCTAGCTTAACAATCAACTCTTTATTTAACTTTACTCATTCAACTGAAGCTCCAATCATCATCAATTATTATGATTAACCTTTCTGACTATACATTTTAATGGTTTTCATGCATTTAATAATATAGTTTTTTTAAAAAAAAGCTATATTTCTTCCAATTTCCCAACCTTTAAAAACTTAATTTTATCTCAGTTTTATGTTCATTTTTAGTAAAGGCTCAATCAGGATATTTTGAACAATACCCGCTACTCTGGGTATTTAACTTTTTCAACATTTTTCCCGCTTTAAATTGTAGATTGAATTCATCTTTAGACTCACTTGAATCGAGTGAATATCAGTTTCAACCATCAAAGCATGAGACATTGTTATTAACTGTTTTTAATTATTTATATCAACATTTGATACTTAACCAGCTTGATTAATTTAGTTTCATGTTCATTTAAATATTGATGATACTAATAAGATAATCAGATTAGTTTGAACTATTTAATGTTGAATAATATTCTAACCCGTTGACATTTCATCCCGAATTACATCTTCATCTTCAGTTATCAGTCAAATGTTACTGTTTGCAGCATTTTGTTGCACTTGCCGTAAATCAAAATGAAATAGCAATTGATTGATATCAGTTAAAAAGTTTTCAATTTATAAATTATTTGTCACGTTCAATTGAATAATTTTTTCAATTTACCTCAGGCAATTTAAATAGTATCAACGTGAGGTTGATCTTTTATTGATTTCACTCTTTCAATGCCCATTTCTTTATATATATATCCTCATTATTTTACGATCTGTCGCCAAGGGTATTCAACACTGAATTTTGCTCTCACTCATAAAAATTTCAATTCAACTATTGAAACTAACAGCCGTTCAGTTGCCTATCAATTTCATCAACAACCAATTAAGGTCAATCTAATTTAAACGACAACACAGCTTCATTGGAAAGTGATCTTGTTTGCCTTCTGCTGCTGTAGGAACCTTTAACAATTTATATTGAATTTAACTCACTTTTTCCAGGATTAACATCATTTCATGAGAATTTTCACTTTCTCTTCTAGTAACAATTATCTTTAACTTCTTAACTCAACTTTTCATTTCAATTGTAACCATTTTCCTCTTTTTCACTTTCTGGTCAATCTTAATAGTTTAAGCTAAATGAAAAGTTAATTTCTATCTTTTACTAGTAATCAGTTGAAATTGGTGCACTTAAAGGGAATGAAAGTATTAGTTGAAGAATAATATTTGAAAAGTTGTTTGAACTAATCATCCCAATCAGGCAAATAATGGTAACCATTGATAATAACAGTTTAATATTTATTGTCACCAAATGTATGATTTGGGTTTGAAAATTGTTGCCGATAATAACTGTAATTGGCCTTAATGACCTCAAACACAAATGAAAGTCTCTCTTTACAAACTCAGTTTTTGAATTCAACGATTTACAGTTGTAACCATTAAAATACAACAAAAAAGTTAAAACATTGATTGGTTCTTTATTTTTACGATCGGTAGCAAACCTTGTTACAGCGAAAAAATGACTTCAAATCTTGACAGCAAAACTAATAATAAATCTCACTAATCTACTGTTAATCAGCTAAACTAACACAATTAAAATCCGAAACTAATTTCTTTCAATTCTTGACCAAAATTTTCAACTTTAGTCGCGATACAAAAGATTCAATGTCGATCAATAAAATCAGCATTACAATTATGAATTCTTTGGTTTAAAAATTGAAATCCAAGTTGATTTTATAAAGCAAAGTTAACAATATCAACTCGAAAAGAGATTTATTGGTTCAACAATATTGCTTCTATTAAAAAGATAAACACAGAAAGTACTTATGAGCATGTAAACAACAAAAACACACAAATACTCATAACGTCTTGTAAAGCTCACTCGATCCTAGTCAGTTTAAATTGTTTGCAGTAAATAATTGGTTCAAAATTGATCGCTTTTTTTGCTCTTTTCACTTCTAATCTTTATCATCTTGCTCCAGCATTCTTGACTTTAACTTGAATACAATATTCACACGCTTAGACAAACATCTTTTCATCCATATTAATCGCACACTTTCGTTGAACATTTGCGTTCCAACACCAGTAAACTGAACAGGAAACGAGTTACACAGGATGTTGCCTGTCTCTATGCATTTACAGCTTTGCACCATGAAATTTGCAAAGGTGCAACGATATTTTTACCTCCCTTTTTTGTTTACAAGGCGTCTTTATGCAGATTATTATTATTGATTTTCACTTTCACTTTACTTGTTATTTCCTATTTGGCAAACAATTTCATCTTTTGCTCCTTAATTTAATGGTTCTAGGAAAACAATTGATTTGACACTTTGCCGATGGAAATTAATGTTTAATTTGTTAATCATTTGTTTTCGCATATCAACACATTAAATTGCTTTTGTTTCTGTTAAACTTTGTTATTATTGCACCAATATGTGATCAGGTCAAGGTCAATATTTGATTGATTGCTTGTATTATTGAAGAAATACTAAAACAGTACAAAAACAAAGTCTCGTTGCTCACCAAACTTACACTGTTTTCCCTGTTTACATGAAACATCAAAAAAGTCTTGTACTTTTTTGCACGTAAATTTACGCTTCTTTGGCTTGATTAACCCCGTTGGTTACACACAATGGGTCGGCCTTAGTTTTTATCCTGATTTTCCTGCATTAGGCCACCCAATGAAATCTTGTGGCTTACAATCTCATTAACATTTCGTTTACCTTTTAATTTACTTTGACTTGCAACCTGATCTAATCAAATTAGCCACAAATATCTTACCTCAATTGATTATGAAACTAACCATTACTTTGGTCCATTTTTACTTCCCATACTTTCCCAAATTGAACCTTTCATAAGAAGATTAAAAGGTTGAATGAAACCTCCTATTGAGTTTTAACTACAACTGCTACTATCAATTGTAATATGAAAAAAAAAACAAAACAAGAAATGAAAAATAGCCAAACATAAAAATGTATTATTAATGAATCAGTTGTTAAGTTTTTGTAGCATCTTCATCTGTAGCATCTCCAACTGTATCTCAACATCTTACTGAACGCTCTTTTTATTGCTACTTTGCACAGTTTTCATTCCGCTTCACCAGTGATACTGTTGATATACTTTATTGATGATGTACTTTGTTTTTTCATTAAACTTCTTAATTTATGTTGTAGCCCTGTTGATCTGTATAAGTTGATTTAAACGGCAGCCTTTATCTAATCTGCAATGCAATGTAGGAGGCATTCAGTTCATCCTCAAGTAAAGCAATGAATTAAAATACAAGTTCTTAGGAAATGGTCATTTTAATGATTACATCTTCATCTCTTTTCACCTCCAGACTCTCTCACTTCCAACTTATCTTTTCATCATAAACTTGAAATTGATACAGTTTACATTTCAACCTTGAAAATTTTAAATAAATGACAATCATGATGCAAAAAAAGAATCTTAAAGGTTGCTCAAAATGAATGTTTCAATTTTTTGCAGATAAACGAAACAGATCAATTTAGCTAAACTTTGATTGCCATTAATGATTAAGCAATTATTCATCATCAAATTTAAATACCATTTGGTATCCGTCTAACTTGCACAAAGTACCTATCTTAATACACAAGGCTAGACTTTCATCGTTTCGATACACTTCTTTTGCAATTGAATTTTCTGTCCAGTTTTTTGCCTTTTTTTCAGTAATTTAACCTCTTATTGAAAAAAATTGTGGGTTTTCTCAACTGTGTCAGTTGCAACCAATTAAATGATTATTTAATAAGCTAATTTTACATCTGTTATTAATTTTACAGTTAATTATCCCAAACATCTTCACCTTCCTGTTACAACAATGTTTTAATTAACCCAATGTTATGCTTCATTGTCAAGGTATCACAAAATCAACATTATTATCAGAATGATGTGCGATTATTGTTACCGCTTTTTGTTTGTTTGTACCTGGTGTGACAAAAATAAACTCTTGATAGTAAATAAAGGTTCGTCATGCAACTGATGATTACCTTTTTTGAACACTGCTCAAGCTTACTCATCCTTTAATCCTCATCATTTCTCATTTTAACCTGCTTTGTCTTTAACCTTCTGTCAAATCTTTCTTGACCTATTTTACGGGGGAACATGATGGTTATTGAATATCGCCATTAATCTTCCTAGCAACTTCCAAACTTGATAATTGATAGTTGAACAATTAACAGTTACTTGGAAAATTTGTATCATTTATTGAACCTTTTTCACTGATGATAGCCTTGAAAATGTAAATTAGTGAACAAAAAATAGTTTTGTGTAAATCATTTCAATATAATAATGTTGACTAGAATATTATTATTAACTGTTTTTGAACATTATTTGTTAAATTGCAGCTAATTAGCTGTGATAACGTTGACATTTAAATATACTTTACATAATATGATCATTTTTTAATATGAAAATGATACATTATATTGTTTTTACTTGCAATAAAAACTTGTCATCATTAACAGCAGCAATTAACGGTTCAACAAATAATGTGAATATAATAAGGTCTGACTTGATAACATTAATAAGCCAACTATTTAATTCGACTTTAAAGATGTGATTACAATCAAACGTTACATTCAATGAAACAACAATAAAATTAGCACAATTAACTCACAGTTAGACTGGTAAATAAACACCAAAAAATAACAATTCACACCTACACATGAAACCTCAAATAATGAAACATCAACTGTCCAAAAAACGCATCAGTATGAAAGTTTTTTTTCGCGTTGTCTTCATTTCTTTTCTGAATCTTCCGTTGACTTTTAGTCTCCATCATTGCTGTCTAATTATTTGCATTGAAATTGTCCTCATTTTTTCTCCGACATCATCTTCTCAATTGAACAACTTTTTCTCAACAATTAATTCACTGTTACCTTTATTGTAATAGTTTCTGCCCTTTATTTGGTTCTTGCCAAAAAACAATATTTTTCAAAGTTTAGTCTATCGTCCCTTTTGCCTCTCATATCAATTTCAGTTCTGAAACCTGAAGCAATCAAGGATAACTATCACCATCCTCTTCTTCATCAGCATCAGTCTCCTTACGTATCTGTTTGAGATCCTGGTGCTTGGAAAAAGAAGTTTCTTGTGAAAAATTGTTCTCACGCCTGTAAATTGTACTTTTTACAGAGTGAATCTTTCTCAGACTCATACACAGAATACAAAGTCTACAGGTGAAATGAACAAAAAAAGTTTGCTCACGAAAAAAATGTGTCATGTTTTTGAGTTTCCAGAATCTTTTTTCTTGAATCATCATTCTCTACCTTTCTCTAGCATTTCAACCTGTCTTCTGCATTCAATTCATTTCGATAGTCTGGATTTATTTATCTATCTTCATCATCTTTTTTCATTCATTTCTTAATTCTCTGACTTTTCATGTTCCTTCCAGCCTGAATCAACTGACTAGTCTTCATGTAATCCATCTTCACAAGTATCAATAAGTGTCTTTCAGTTTTAACTCTCTCCCTTCTTCCCTCCTGAGGTTCAGAAGCATATCTTCTTCCTAGCAAACTGTAGCCATTATTGTTCAAGAAAGTTGTTTTCATTACATTTCTAACTCACCAACCTTCACCATAAGCAAAGTTCACTTTTTCATAGTTGAATTGCACATTTACCAATTAACGCTGATCAACAAAATAGTTAATCTTTTTCAAATGCTCATCACCATCTTAAATCATTTTCATTTATGACAATGATGAGATACAAAATATAAAACCTCGTTATCTTTTTGAAACATTTTAACGTCAAAATCAGTCGTCCATTTCGCATGTTTTTATCTTGTTTCTCGGGTTAAAACATTACTTCCTCACTCATAAATATTCAATGCACTTTCTCTCAACTATTCCGATAGTCGGTCGGTATTTTGAATTGTTTCATTTTTCATCTTCAAAAAAACAATACATCAAATATCTTATCCGTTCAATTGAACCTTATCTTTGAAATGTCCTCAAATGATCCTTGACAATTGTTTAGTTTAGGTCAAGAACAATTGGTTATTTACCTTTTTTCATTATTCAATTCCAATCTTTTTTTCACCAGTTCTCTATTTACTGTAATCATAATACTTTCGCGTTTTCATTTTATTGTTTCGATTTAACCCTCAAAAAATATATTAATAATTATTATTTTATTCTCAACTTTTGTTTACATTTGATACATAACTGAACACTTTTTCTCATTTTTTATCAGTCGATGGTCACACGCACAAATTTGCATCAATTTGCATCAATTTACATAATCATTAAGAATCATCTCTCATTTACAATTTACTAATCATTTTCTTTCTTTCTTTCCTTCTCTTTTGTTCATGTTGCCACCATTGGATCCATTTAACGATGAAACAAATCATTACTTTTTCTGGTGATGATATCAATAATGGTCGTAATAATGGGCCAAAACACACGTTTGCTTCACCGCAATGGTCAATTTACACGCAATCCTAATTATATCTGGTTACACAATGACAATTACAATTGATATAAATTGTGATTTCTTTTGTTTAGTGTTAGTGATTGTAATGATTTACTAATGCAAACTTTGCTAGAGTTTATCTATTCTTTAGTGATCAAAGGTGACCTTACCTTTGCCCGAGTTTTACGTGCTAAAGTAATTGAAAAATTTGACAATCGTCGTAATGGTTTAACTGGTAATCAAATACTCCTTCCATCAGTTAACATTTCTTCACGAAGCTGGTCTCTTCACAACTTTAAATCGGAAATTGTTGCTGAACAAATGACTCTACTGGATGCTGGTCTTTTCCAGAAAGTCGAGGTTGCTGAATACCTGCTTTGGGCTCGAGAACAGAAAGAAGAGTTGATACCAAATTTAAACAAATTTACTGAGCATTTCAACAAAATGTCTTACTGGACACGATCTCGTATTGTTGAAATTGAAGATCCTAAAGAGAGAGAAAAACTCGTCACTAAATTCATCAAAATTATGAAACATTTAAGAAAAATGAACAATTTCAACTCTTATTTAGCTCTTCTTTCCGCATTGGATTCAGCTCCAGTTAGACGATTGGAGTGGCCTAAAAGTATTACGGAGTCAATGAAAGATTTATGTTCGCTCATTGATTCTTCTTCATCTTTCCGAGTTTACAGACAAGCTTTAGCAGAAACTCAACCACCATGTATACCGTATATTGGTTTAATTTTACAAGATTTAACCTTTGTTCACATCGGGAATAGTGATTATCTTCCTGACTCTGCAGGAAATAATATCAATTTTGCCAAAAGATGGCAAATTTTTAATATTTTAGACCAAATGCGAAGATTTAAGAATAGGTAAGTCTCTATGAGTTTATCTCAATTAACTGTTGATTATTTCACTTGCTTAAAGACGAGACAATCCCAACCCTTAACACTGTTTTTCAATTTACACAAAAAAAAGATCAATTGTCAAAATTATTTAGTTGTCATCCATTGATCAATCGTCTCCTTCCGGACTTGTGTCATTGACATTTCAGGGAAACAAATCTTTATTATTATTAATTAATTAACAGAAATCATAGACTTTTAACAAAATTTTCAATTTTTGATGCGTAATTAATCTTATTCAGTTAGTATTCAAAATTTTCCAAACTTTTTCAGTCTCAAGGGCTAATTGAGTTTGAAGCACTTGTTGGTTCCAATTTCATCCCTTGCATCAAATGTTGAACATTTGAGCTGTTGAATCAAACTTGATTGATTATCATTTTCTTTGTAATATCACTTACGTTTCTCAGAGACTTTGCATCGTTTGTTTTGCCCAACTCGTAGTAGCGGATCAAATTGCTGATTGCATTTCTTGTTATTGCTTATTCGCGCTTTCTACTCCATTAACTGGTTGCTTTTCAAGATTTTTGTGAAATTGTTTTTCTATTTCAAGTTTAACGCCTAAAACACAGTTTATTTACATCTTTTTGCGCGCATTTACTGTCTCTTATGTGATGATTAGCTGTTTCATTGTATTTACTGTTTGTCCAAATGTAGATTCAGCTTCTTGGAAACTGTTAATTGCTTATAATTTTCAGAGTCCGTTATTTGTTTTGAGCACTAAAATTACGCCTGTAATAGTAATATAACTGCATAAATATTGCTTCTGTTTGCAACTTTACATCTTTATTACTTTTTTGCTAGCATTTGGATAGAAAAGATTGCAAGATTGCAGATTTTTCATTTATTTTTGTCAAGTTTTCCCTTCCAATATCAAGTTTACATTATGTTTTCAACTTTCATCTCCTTTATTTCAATCATTTAATATTAATAATTATATTTACCCTTTTTAGCTGCTTGCACATTTATCCAATTGTTAATCAATTGATGCTTAACTAACTCACATGTTAGCATCAATTTAAGATCTTCTTCCTATTTTCAAATGCTGTTGATGTGATCAACCGTTAAAATATTATATTTTATGATATTCACATTTCATTGATTTTTCAGGACTTCAAAATAGCAATACATGTTTATTTCAAGAATATAACGATAATTTTAGTTTAACGTTGAAAGTGTAACAAAAAGGATGAGTAGGATCTAGGAAAGGAACTTGTTTATCAGTTTCAATTCCATCTTCTTCCATCTTTGGATGAACATGAAACATTTAACCTAATTGTAAGACATTTCATGAGGTGCTTAAGCCTTATAAAAGACATTTTTTATCAAAAAAGCTCTTAAAAGTTCTTAAATCCAGATTTTCAAGCTTCAAGATTTTACCTTATTTCTCTTTATCAATGCGTGATGATCCATGAAAAAAATCAATGTTAACATCTTTTGTTTTACACTTTTTGTACATTATTTTGTTTCATTATTCAATTTAAAATATCATAATTAGCTTTGTATTGTCTTGTAAATTTTAGATCCCATTATCAGTTTCATGGTCTAATTGTGTAAAGTTGGCCTGATTTTTATTGAATTTGATCAGAATTTGGTTTTTCTTTTTTTCCTTTACATTTCAAAGTTTGCCAAGAAAAATGAATGAAATTAGCATTTTGATCAAATTATTTTATTATTTTATTCTTTCTGTTTATTCCATGATTTATCATATCATTTGCAATCTAACTAATGAATATTAAATGCAATCAAAACGATGTTCATTCTGTAATGCAAAATTATTTCATTTATGGTTTGATTTACATTTTAATCAGTTAATCTTTTACATTTCAAAGTTTTCTTAAATCTCGGCTCATTACAATATAAAGTTGAAGCTAATGATGGTTATCAACTGGAAAGCTCTGTCTATTCAGTAAAATGTCTCAATTACTGTATAATTGCAAACACAAAGCTAATTTATCATGAAACCTCCAGAATCTTAGAGATAAAGCTATCTTATAATAAACCGTTTAATCCTCTTTTTACCATTTCATCTTCTTGGTCTTGATTGCAAATTGAGCATTGCTTTTTTGGCAATTTCTTGGTTTGAAGGGAAGAACAAAAGATGATAATGATGATACACTGAAAACTTGCAATCTGCGATAAGCTCACAATCATTCCAATTTTTCTGTTCATTCAATGATTAGCAGCAAATGAAATCAAGTAGAGATGTTGAATGGTGAAAATAAAAAAGATTGATTCGGTTAGCTGTTGACAGCATCATTAATGATAATCATTTCCATGATGAACATTATTTCTATTTAGATAGATTAAATCACGAAATTACACATTTAAGTCTCTTTTCGTTGGTTTCATCAATTGAAGAAAAGTTCATGTTTATGCGTTGCAGAATTTTCCTTTCAAAAATGATTAATGTTTACCTGGAAAGAGAGGAGAAAGAAAGACGGTTATGAAGATGATGCTAAAGTGGAGGAGTTTTGATGATTTGGTTTACCGTTTCCTTGATTTACGTTGAGAATCACGTTTGATTGAAACTGTCATTCCTGTCAAAATTCCTTGTTTATTTTCTCCTTGAATGTTTACCTTTTTTTGCGCCATTCACTATTGAATTTTAAAATTCTCCTGATGTTCAAAATTACTTCGGTAAACTTTAAGCTCTGATAAACCTTATTTATTTGTTATTGGCAAGCATCGACAAGACAAAAGCTTCTCAAGTGTATCTAATGAATGTGTAGCTTTGATTAAATGGCCAAAATATCGTGTTCCAAGCGTACAAGGAAGACGAAGCGAAAGATTAAGATGAAGTATTGGATAATGATGATGATTGAGTCTCTTGTAACTTAATAAACAAAGCTATTTTTAAGGATAAAATAATTTCCAATAAAATGCTTTTCCTTTCTTCCGAATCAATCATTAATGAATAAGAATAGCAAGAACAATAAATGACTTTTTGTACTGTCGAAACTTAAATTTCACTTGATAGATATTTTTCATTTTTCAACAAAAAAGTTACAAAAATGACCGATCGAAAATCAATTTTCATTTGAATGAACACTTTTTTGAAAAATTAAACTTAACGATTTTATTCAATGATCAACAACTACAATCATGTATTAATATCCGAAAATAGCTTTGATTCTCATTCGGACTCTAATATTGTTGAATAGTGTCTCAAAATTGCAAGATTGATCATCAAAATAATTGTCAATTTATCTTCATTTCTTATTATTATTCTGTTCATCAAATCTGTGGATTTTGGATGCAATTAAGCGTGAAAATAAAAGGTGATTTGGTTTATTCTGAAATTGGTTTTTTTCTTGTTTACGCTCAATTGTTCCAACACGCACTGATAAATTAGATTGTGATTGTATTTTTGATCAATTTTTGATAATTAATTATCGATTTAATTCCCTTTTTTGCTCTCAACTCTGTTATGTTGACTGTTCATCTGAAATCTGGATTGAAAGAAAAAGCTATTTAACTGAAGATCATTAATTATCCAACCCTATTCATATCAAGTGAAATTGTTGAATAAAAATTTCAATTTACTAAACACTTAATTGAATATGGTTTTCTTGAATTAAATTGCTATCAACTACCATTCATCAGTATTAGTTTTACTTACAAATTTCAAGTTAACTGTAACAAATGCAAAGCTTGTTTACATTTCTTTTCCTGATCCTAATTACTTCACCGTCTTCTTTCAATTGAATTAATTAACAATGTTTTGATTCATTTAAAACTAATCATTTATTTGTTTCTCTTCCTCTTCACAGTCATTATCCATTCAAGAAAAATGAGCAAGTTTTATCGTTTTTTAATGATTTTGATAACTATTTAAGTGAAGAAGCAATTTGGCAAATATCGGAATCAATCAAGCCCCGTCTTAATAATGGAAATTCATCAAACAATAACTCGTCGCCGGAAAAGCCTGCATCAAATGTTAAAAAATGAAAATGAATCATCTTTATTGGTACCATTTATGCATGGTAACTCAATAGATACTCAATTCAGAGCTGTTGGTCGCAATTATTGATGAACTACAACAAAAGATGGTTTTTAATGGACAAAAATTTGGAATCTAATGAAGTCAATCAACAATCACAAGACAAATCAAAACCATCACAAATCAAACTGTAAACAACAGAGATTAAACTGAAAATCTTTGTTGTCTAATTTGGCGTAAATTGGATTCACAGAGAATCAGAAGCAACATTGCTGTTAATGATGCTGTTGATGAATACGATCATGATGATTATAATTATAAGGAAAAATAGCTTTATTGTGAAACTATATACGACAAAGAAGTGAGAAAATGTTGTAAAAGCTTTCATGTTAGATAAGCTTATCCTAGTAAACAAAGGGTATCATTTGTAATATTTTTCAACCACTTTGCACGTTCAATTTCTGCATGACTAGATAGTGAAAAAAACTGTTTATGGTTAATCTTTTTTTGTACAATTGAAATCATTCATCATGATTGATCATCAACTCACCATCATGAAGGCTTTAGTCGTCCTTATACGCAAATAACATCTGATCTTGTGAGTTCAGTGTTTTACGTCAAAATTGTGACAATCATAATTACCTCGTTTAGTCAATTTACCTCGTCAATCACCGTTATGGAAATAATATATTTAAATAATGGAGTCACCATTGGCAATCAAACTCACAATGGAAACAATTGATATACCAAATGATGTCTTTTTACCGCAATGATTGAAACCACAGAAAAGAGTTGGAAATCATCGTGGAAATTAATTGTCGTTTATTATTATATTTTACGTACCCGAAAATATTAGCCCTAAACTCATAAATGTAAATTAATATTCCGTCTGAATTGATAAATTTATATATTGTCAGCAATCGTATGTAATCTTGTCAAATATTGTTTCACACCAACTTTTGCTGGACAAAACTTTCCGTTTACCCTTTTAATGGTACAGTTTTACTAATAATTATACTTGTAAACTGATATTTGACAAAAGGTTAATGACAACAAATTATAATTATCGTAATGTATGTAAAATTGATAAATCTATGTAATAATATCCGATGAAAATGGATAAACTAAAATGTAAACCATGAAGAAAGCATGTTTATCTAGATTGTAAACATGTTTCAAAATGTGGCCCATAAAGAAAATAATACAATTGTTTTCTATCTCAATCAGTTGCCATTTAATTATTTTCCGTGTAAATTGAAACAATCAGTCAATCAGTTCTCTATTAAATCAACACAAATGGATAAACATTTAGCTATGTTTACCCAACAAAATGAGTGAAAGTCAATCTTGTAAAGACAATTTAAACTCTGTTTTTCCTCTTTTTTTACATTGAAAGCTTTATTCAAAAAAATGCTCAACAATAGATTTGATTGTCTAATTGTTCAACTAATTAGTTTTTGTTAAATGCTTCTAACAATCTGAACAATTCAGTATAATCAAAGTTAACTCATTGGCAACCAATCAACAACCTAAATTAACCCAAACAATGATAAGTCTAAAAAAGCTAGATCAAGGTTGAACAGTTGAACAATTTATTTTTCAACTGAAACTTACGTTTACCTCAATTTTGGTCTTTTTTTTCTGGTTACCTTTTCCTAATGGTCTAATTTATGCTCAATTAATGTTGACTCTGTTTAATGTTCACCAACAATTTAATTACTTTAAGTGTTAATCAACTCTTGTTGTTTCAATTTTAATAATTGAACCTTTCCTGTGATAAATAGAGATGAGTGAAGAAACTGGAATCCAAAGGAGTGAGAGAAGCAAAAAGTTGAAGCAAAAAGACCTAAAAAAGGTAGATTTACATTTTTAGGCAAAGTTAATTGTTGAAAGTTAATGTTTTGTTTTTTTGTTGAGCATTTTTTTCCTCTGGTTCATCATTGGATTGAAAATGATGAACATCAACGATTAGGTTAATGCATTTAGAAAGGCAAGTGAAAAAAGCTAACAGCGTCATGTGAGAAGCAAGGGTGACAAATTCAGTGACCAGGGCGATAATAATACATGAATTATCAACCTTGCATGAAAATGTTGGAAACAGAGAGTTTAAACAATGTTATTAGAAGGTTTAATAATCTTCTTGATAATACGGTTCAACTAATTTACTCTTGATTGTGCATTATAATACGTGATTCAATCAACATTATAACCTCTCAATTAGTTGATTCACCCTCAATATGGATTACAAAATTGTTACCTCAACATTTCACTTTTCCAATAATGATGATAATCATTCTAATTTTCAACCAACCATCCAATTTCATTTCAATCAACATTTTTAAATATCATTAAATATCACAACAATTAGACATTTCAAAATGTTTTTTGTATCGATTTTAAGAGCAATTCATTTGTTATAATTAAATAGTCCAATTTTTCAATCAATTTTCAGACTTTATTGATCAATAATTTGCAACAATCAAGTGGCCAATTAGTAGCGAATTGAACACACATTTTGTATGATTACATTTTCTTTATTCAAAGATTAACTTTAAATAACGTTATTCAATTTAAATGATTGCTCGACTGATTTCCAAAAAATCGATTTTGCTCGACATAAACTTTTGAAAGGCATTCTTTGACCTGAAAAGAGTAGTTCTCTTACGTTAAATATTCATTAATAAATGTCTAATAAGAAACGCTAATGTTTTGTTCGATGGGAAAGATTAACTTTAAATATTGATTTGAAAATCATTCAGTCAATTTGGTCAGTAATGCATTTATTTTAAGGTCAAACAGTCATCCAATAGTCTGCTAAAGACTCGAAAATACGAGATTTTTCAATTTCTCGCGCAAAACATTCTTTTCTGAGAATCAAAAGTTTCATAAAAATTACGAAAATCTTAGGTTTTCTCGACAATTATTCAGTTTCTACTTCAATCTTAGCCATTTTTCTGGATTCAAAACAGATTCTGCATTTTATTCAACAAGTTGCAACTTTCTCCAAGAATCTTCTCTACAAAACATTCAGGTCACTTGGAATTCACCATTCCTCTGGTAACTGTTTCACCTTTTTTGATGTTTGAATATGACAAAGCATACCATAACTATTCACGGTGCTGTCACTTGTGTTTATACGATTCTGAGTGTTGTCGACTTGGAACAAGAGTCGAAATAGAATTTGATTTCAGAAGATGATTTTCGCTAACTGGGAAAGTAATCGCTTCACCCTAAACTTATTCTTAAGTTTCAAGAAATAATTATTCTGGTTAAGAAGTTATTCACGATTATTGTGTGATATACTTGCTAAATTGCTTGTCTAAAGCTTCGTAAACCATTTAAAGAAATAAGTTTAACTCCGAAAGAATATGTTTTCAATGCAAATTATAGATTTATGTTGATCAAAAATTGATCATCTAATTTACTTAAGGGTAACCATTGTATATTACAAACAGATATTAATGTCCAGCTTAAGATGATGTCTAGTTGCCTCCATTGTTAACTGCTATGAATTCTCATGAACAGTTTGACACAATCATTTCTCTTTTCACCAATTTCGAGTTCAAAACACGAAGAAGAAAAGAAGACATATATTTATCTATTTGAAAGCTTTTACTCGCATTAATCAATAATTGATTATTATATATTAAGAGAATCATGATAAAAAATAATGAAGAATAAATAATGAAAAAATGAATAAAAGGCAGAGTCTGGTTCAATAGGCTTTACCTTTGCAGAAATCAATTTTCCAATGCACTGTTTAAAGGCTTCATTTGCTCAACAAGTTTTTTTTCTGATTCACGATTCAGTTATAATTAGCTGAAATAGTATCAAAAATATGATCAATAATCATGAGCTTGAATCTAAATGTGGAAGAAATCGAAGAAAATTTGTTCTTCTCGGCTCGATTCAACAATTAATCAACTTTATTATTGCAATTTATGCATTATTTACATTTATTTATATTTATCACAGGATTGTTGTCAAAGAATTGGAGTTTTTTTAAAAAAGGATTAAATAGTAATGCTAAATTGATATCGATTTTCGTGTGTTTCATTGTTACTATTTACAATTGTAAACTCAGATGATCTTAACAATAATCATTAACATGGGAACAACGAAGGTTACTTGCAATGGATTAACATTATTATCCAATTGTTGGCCATTCGAGTCTTTGATTCCTCTCTTTTTGTCCCTCGAACGAGTCTCTTTAAACCTTCGTCCAGAAACAGTTTGATGTGAATCAATTGAGTTTGATGATAGCTCAGCTCGAGTTGAATCAATTTTATTGTCCATTAACTCATCTGAATCGTCTTCAGGTTCATCAGTTTCTGTGTAAAATTAAAGATTCAAATATCTCGTTAGTCAATGCATGTTAGACAGTCTAATGTTAATCGGAACAAGCAAGTGATGATTCAATGCTTTGCATTGAAAACCATTGATCAAAAAGGACAATTATTCTGAATCCAAGTTAATTGAATTGTCAAACCTTTAAAATTATCGAGTTGACAAAAGCATTAAACAGTTTGATCGTTGAGACTGGTTGCTAATTTAATTTGGATAAAATAATTATTCTTGTTTTAATATATTTTTTGTTTCTTTTTCCTCTCTTTCTCTCTGTAAATCAATTGTTATTTTACACGAAATTTTGCATCAAATTATCAATTCATTATTAACTTGAAAATGAAATGATTTACTTTAATCTGTATTTGGTTAATGTAGAGGTTTAACGAGAATTGAAAAAAAGGTTTGTTCAAATGAACACTTTTGTGATATAATGTGTGCTATTAAACTGTAATTGCTATTAACATGGGACTTCAGCTAATAAATTAACTTAATCGAGTCTCATTTGGAACATAAAAATGTCACCTTTTTGTTTCATTTTTAATCATCTTATAACTGTTTGATTGTTTAATGACTTTAAAGCTCAACTAGACAATTGAATCAAATTCATCTTCAGGTAATGTGCTAATTTTGTTATTCTGATGGTTATTGAAACTGAATCAATAAGAAAGCCTTTCACCGATAAATCAAGAATACATCAGAGTTGCTTTACGCTTCTTAATCAATTTAACCTTATAATTAGCTGATAACATCTATTTACAGTTACTCGATGCTAAAAATGCTGTAGCGATTGTTGTTATTGCATAAAAGGTTACATGTTGAAAGCAAATTGAATCAAGTTGGGTTTCAGTACAGAGATCAAATGTGCTTAGATAGTCTTCGGAGAAAAGCAAACGAAGCAAAGTCAATCTGCCGGTTTTGTCTTATTGACTAATTATTTGTGGAAGGGAGTTTAGTCTTTAAAATTAACCAGAGAGATTGAAGCTTTCATTCGGTCAGTTTATAAAACATTGATCAAAAATCTGGTTCAAAGTTTAGTGATATTTAACCATGAATAAATTTTCGATTGTTTGAAACGACATTTCATTCATCTTATTAAACCACAAACCAAACACTCTTGAAATGCAAAATGAAAGAACAATTCTCTTGGAAAGTAAAGCTATTCTGCAAAAGGAGTAAATTTAAAAGCTTTTAAAAGGCTTTTCCTTTCGAGTTAGGGGTTGCGATTTGCAGAGTTTGTAGGGACATAGAAACTGAGTTTTTTAGCGCTTTTAAAAAGTCTCTACGATCGACATTTTTCGAGAAAATCGAGGTTAAATTTGAAACTTCGATCGCGTTTTATTCAGTTATTGAAACAGATTTTTTCATATTAATTATTGCTCTGGTGTTACTTTTGATGGACAACTAGATGATGCACTCATTTTGAGAAATGAAACTTTCGTTTTCTGTACAATAGATCTTTTCGATTTTAGGTTAAACCTGTTGTTGTCGGGTAATCGTAAGAGTTAGAAGTCTGAAAATTATTATTCATCGATAAAAGATATTGTCTCACATCAACAATCAAACACTTTTTCCAATTTATCAACGGATCTCTTGATTTTGGCCATTAGTTTTAAAACTTTGAACTTCGATATCTCGTGAATAGTATCATCTAAAATAATCATCCTTTCAACAATCGTTAACTTTTATTATGGGCTACAATATCTTGAAATATTAAATCATTCAAGTGACCATAAAAAAAGTTATAGCATTGTATTCCTTATGCTACCAGATTTATAAAGGCGAATGGGTACTCAAACACAAATCTTAAGAAGTGTTAAAATATTCATAATTAAATGAATTGTCTCGCATTTTCTCCTGCATTCATTCGTATTATGCTGTTGACCATAATAAAAGTTAACGATTGTTGAAAGGATGATTATTTTAGATGATACTATTCACGAGATATCGAAGTTCAAAGTTTTAAAACTAATGGCCAAAATCAAGAGATCCGTTGATAAATTGGAAAAAGTGTTTGATTGTTGATGTGAGACAATATCTTTTATCGATGAATAATAATTTTCAGACTTCTAACTCTTACGATTACCCGACAACAACAGGTTTAACCTAAAATCGAAAAGATCTATTGTACAGAAAACGAAAGTTTCATTTCTCAAAATGAGTGCATCATCTAGTTGTCCATCAAAAGTAACACCAGAGCAATAATTAATATGAAAAAATCTGTTTCAATAACTGAATAAAACGCGATCGAAGTTTCAAATTTAACCTCGATTTTCTCGAAAAATGTCGATCGTAGAGACTTTTTAAAAGCGCTAAAAAACTCAGTTTCTATGTCCCTACAAACTCTGCAAATCGCAGCCCCTAACTCGAAAGGAAAAGCTTCCAAATTTACTCCTTTCCCTTCAATCATTAAGTTAACCTCAAATGTGTTGCTACATGCGTAAAAAGCAGTCTAACATGTCAGTTATGAGGTGAAATTATTAAATTGTTACAATTATAATGCAAAATATGCAAATCGCTCATTTCAATCAAAATCTCGCAGATTCATAATAATTTTTCACTTATTAATGTTTAAATGAATGTTTGTTGAAATAAAATCAACTTTGCTCATTTCACGTCAACCTTTTTCAGAGCTCGACAGTTGCTGACACAAAATTCAATGTTTGACACAGTTTTAGTTAAATTGCAAAAGAATTATCTTTGTCTGGATTTAATTCTCATCTTCATGGAGAATTTAAGATTAACTTGATTTCACAAAAATACATTCAGATGGAATGATTGAATGTTTCCAAGACACGATTTTTAGAACATCTTGCAAAGTTAAACTCATTCAATGCATTGCAATTCAAATTCTTAATTTTTCCTTGGATAATAAATTATCATGATTAGCATGATCATGATAAGCGAAGGAAACCTGAAAACAATTGACATTGATTGATTCACTTTATTTCCACTTGAAATGATAAATTCAATTAAAAATCTTCTATTGTATTACGTTCATCAACATTTCACTATTTTTTGCTCAGTTCCTTAATCTATGCACTGCTTGCCCTGGCAACACAATTGTTAGCATTAAATATTGAATTATACTTTTTTGCTTTCAAACAAGATTCCAAGTTGGATGAAATGTCATGAGAAACTTAGTTTGCTTACCATTCAGAGTAATTATACCTTCATGGAAGCCCAGGTTGTTGCGGGCATAACACCGATAATCATCATAATCATCTTGCTCCAATGAATTTATCTTTAATTGGAAAGTCGATTTGTACAGTTTATCAATACTTTTGATTAAATATTTTGAGCTAGATTCAGGTAACCTTATATTATCCACTCCTTTGGTCCAATACTTTTCAGTTATGGGAAATGCTTCGATGTGACAGTTCAAAATAACTGAACTTCCAACAGATCCTTTAACAATCCTATTTCCAATCCAAATAGTCGGAGCAACTGAAAGCAAAACGATCAAAATCAAATGCGTAAACAAAAGACTGACAATTGTGAGAACAGAAAATGAAAAATATTTAAATTTTCCAATCTCAAGATTCAAAATAAATTTAAATAAATTTTGCGAGAAATCATTTCATTAGCTTTGAGTATTGAAATGCGACTGAAATTGCGCTGTTATTTTCCATTAGAATCCTTTCAGCGAATTGGATAAAATGTCCATTTTGACGGACATTAAAGATGAAACGTAAAATTGATCAAAATATTGATACAAATGTAAATAACTAAGACTGATTTGATCCTAAAGTTTCATTCAACAAATTGAATTAAGCAAACTGATTAATAGTTTGATTTTAGTCAATGTTTTACATCGACGGATGACATTGCTGATCTGATTGCGGATTGTTGATCTTTAAATGACAATGCATTGATTCCTTGACGGCAACTTTGTTACATATTTCATTCCAATAAACACATTGGACTGAAGACTTTTTTGCTTTTTTTGTTCGGTAAACTATTCTAACTGTACTGATTCCACGAAGGTAAATCACTTTGATGACTACATTAGTTTAGATGTTAATAAATTTTCATTTACATCAACTCTTGATCAACTTCAGCAAATGAGCGACTTCAACTTCATACCTTTTTGGCAAGTGAAGTTGATTTGATTCTATTATAATAAAGATTCACATCAGTATTTTACAATTGTTGACTTACAATTAACATGGAGTTGAATCCTTCTTGAAATGGCCGGTGGAACCCCATTAGAAGCAATACAAAGATAGACTCCCATGTGAATCCTGGTTACTCTTAATATGGTTAAACTATCACCAGCTAGGCTACGAACTGTTAACCCAAACCAAAAGACAGATGAGAATGAAATTAACTTGATATTAAATAAAATTGCCTTTTCTCTTCAAAACATTATTCGCTTTCCAAATTGAACCGAATCAAATTGAAAAGTGAAAATGATTGACCGAAATTGACCGCTGATTGATTCAAATGGTTTTACAGCTTGTTGGAGTTACTGAATTGTCATTTTCATTCTTCTTTTCTCTCTCTTTGATGATCATTTGTAGTGGACAAAGGATGAAAAAACAACAAAAGCTGATAATTAATATGAGTATAATAAAGTTGATTGAGTTGAGGATTGAGTGAAGCATAAAATGTAACTCAGTTTATCACGTAAAAGTGTAAAAAGCAAGTGAAACTGAATCCAATTGAAGACACTATGATGGACAATATAATTAGACAATTAGTAATTATACACAATTTAACTATAAAAATAAAAGGATCATGAAATTAATGGTTATCATGTTATTAACATTGTTCATTTGATAATCAATGAAACAACAATGAAAGCTGGAACCGAGAAGAAGAATTAAAAATGATTTCACATTTTATTTCAACCATTAATATAATATTTATCATGATAATAACAAGAACAATAATCATCTGGTTCAAGCTATTTGAATAATATGAGATGAGAGAAGAAATTTAATGAAAATGGTTCGATTAACAAACAATCATTGATTGTAATTGTTTCAACTCTTGAAATGATTTTGATGACAAATGAGATTCATTGATCATATTAACGGGAATCAATCAGCAGGCTTTGCAAAGGCAATCATAATAACAACAGGAATAATTGAGAGGTAAAAATGCATGGAAATAAATTGATTGTTATAAGAACAAAGCTCAAGTAATAATAGATTATTGATTGGACAAAATAGAGAATCAAGATCAATCATTACTTCCAGTTTTCAGCTGTTGGCTGGTTTGTCCTTTGCAAGATTATTGGCATTTGGCTGAATTAATGATGCTACTTGCCTGAGTATTTTTTATTGTGATCTTGAAGTATAATCTCCGAGTTATCCTCTCGTCTCCATTTGACACTTGGACTGGGATTCCCTTGAGTGTAACAGGTCAGGGTTACATTGTATCCTTCGGGTACCATTTGATCCCAGGATTGGTTGGTCGGTTCGAATCGAGGCGGAACCAGAACGTCGAGGAAACCCACTTGGCTTTTCATTGGGACAGTGTTGATTTGGCACATGTAACCTCCACGGTCACTCTCTTGGACATTCTTAATTACCAGCACAAAGGAACGGTTCTCGTGTGTGATTAGACTTAGTCGATAATTGCGACTAATGACATGTTGATGTATCGTTAAAATGCCCTTATCTTCGACCCGTAGCCAAGCAGCCTGCAAATAAAATGAAAAGTCAGGAAAGTGTTTACTTGAGGAAGAAAGATTATCTTTTGCCTGGAAAAAACTTTGAGGAGGTAAAGCATTAGCAAATAGCATTAGGTTGGGTTGGTCAAAAGTTCTGCACGAAAATTGTCTTCGAAAATCTAATTCTTAAATTGATTCTTTTCAATCAATCAAATGATTGTAAATTGTTTCAATTGCTTTTCAAAAAGGCCAGATATTCCGAAATTCATTTTTCATAGAATTTTGTTGATTTTGAAGCCAAAATGAATTTTCGGTTCTCATCATTCAACCGAAATGGAATGCAAACAAATGATGATCATAAAGAACTAGATAATATGGACCAATTTTCAGCCGACGTCCAGAGTTCAGGTCACTTCGAAGTCTGTATAAAGTAAATAAGCGAAATAAACTCTTTTGTCGGACTTTGAGGCCTCAAAATTCACAAATTAAGCATAAAATTGTGACTGTAACTCAACAAATTGACTCGATTCACACCTTTCTACTCTAAACATTCAGTTTTTATTAAAGGTTTCATCTACTTTAAACTTAGCTGACTTTTTCGTGCAAAACCTTTGGCCAACTTAATATTGTTGAAGCATGAGTTGGCTGGATGTTTGAATGGACAATTGACTCATGAACAAACATCATTAGATCATTATTTTTCTGAAAAAGATAAGATCTGAATTGATTGAAAGGATGATAATTAAGATGACTAAAGTTGATTCTAATAAAGTTTTGTTTCACATCGATGGCACTCACTCACCAACTGTTTATTCAAAGACCAACTGAGTTGACTAAAGTACATGAGTTTATTTTGCATTATTATTGTATCAAGAAACTGACAATTGATGCTGATATGAGTTTCATTTTGTGCAAACATCTCATCATCATTGATATGAATATTTCACCATTCCTTTCACCTTTAATCAATTTGCACAGTTTCTTTTTCTGTTCAATTTTGGATCGTTTACCATTTTTTGTTCAATCTTTTTTTCCATTGCATCAACCCTGTCATCACGATGCATCCCTTCAATGATAATGTATTGTGAGTGAACCTTTGACAATCAAGGTAAATGTGATTCACTGATGTGATCATCATTGCGTGTTCAATTCCTATCATCAACCAAAATCTCAAGATAAATGAGTAAGACAATAAATATCGTCTAAGAATTTTTTCTCTTCTCTATTCCTTTGCCATTCCCAGTTTCAGTTGCTCTGTTTGCTGCAACAAGAAAATATTACTAACCCTAACCTTCACCGTTGTTATCTATCTTGTCTTCTCATGAAATCTCCTGAGACAGACAAGTGTTTCAGCTATTGTGTTGGATAAACAATTTCAACAATTTACTATTAAAAATCATCAATCTGCCGATTCATGATGAATTGAGCATCACACAATTTCATTCTTTACCAGAGTAAATATGCTTTCAATCTCACTTCACAAGGACAGATTAACATTCCCAGACTCGAAGAGCGAACAGAAAATGTCAAGAAAAGTAAAAAATATCGAAAACAAATTCCAATCAATCTTTATCTCTGCATTCAATTAACCTTAGCGAATGGTGAATATCGCTACGGAAAACATTTAAAGTTGAGAATTGTAAACTAATTGATTCGAATGGAAAAGAGTTTTCAGTGGAAAATTGATGAAACAGACAGATAACTTTTAAACTGTACAAACATGATTAACACCATTTCAGGTCAGGAATTAATGTATTAATCATTTTGCTTTCTCTTTGAGTTCATTGGAATATTTTCCTGCTTTTAACTTTTTTGTTCACTTTTCACCTTTTCAACCCAATTCTGCCAATTTTATTAATAAGAACTGAATCTGGCAAGTTCTTTGCTCTTTCAAATTATTGCTATTATTAACCATTTTTGCTTTCAACTCTTTTCTCTGCTCAACATTTGTTCTGTTATTAAACATGAACCATGAGCATTCCTGATTATTGTTACTTCAGGTTATCCATGAATAGTTATTCATCATTTGATAACGTCTGACATAACGTGATAAAAAATGGAGCCAAATGTTAAAAGGCAAAGTGAAAAATAACGAGAAAAAATGGGGAAAAATAATGAAAATAATTCATTTTTAAACCTTTTTTTGCCAACTTGAATATCATTTTGAACAGATAAATGTTCACAATTGTATTGTTGTTGTTGTTTATTTGGTTAGGTTAGGAGGTTATGAAGGTTAAAAAGGTTTTTCTGCTTCTTTGTATTTTCATATCAATAAAATATTGTATTATAACTTTTAGTGAACAAGTTTAATTTGAAATTCAGAAGGAAAACAAGGAAAGCCAACTATTGAATCTCAGCCAAAATTTGTTTACTTTTGTGCAATTTTTCAAAATGAAATAATGTATTATCGTAAAGATATTGAAAGGCTTTCAAAATTTGACTTTATTTTGTTCTGATAAATGTTATTGCAAAGAGGGTGGCTTGTTGGGCACCAATCGACAATCAACTCGTGCGAATTTGAATGGTTCAGACTTTTCACGATATTCTGTGAATTCACAGAATCAAGGGAGTTTCAGATATTCTGGGAGCTCAAACAACACGTTTTGGGGCAAGTATCACCTAATTAAGTTACATTTTGTAAGTAAAATTTTGTGTCCTTCAATTGCGCGAATTTTTCAAAAGAAATTGTATGTAAACCCGAGTAAATATGTGCAAACGCCGAAGCTCTATCTGGAATCGTTCAAAGATCAAATGCAAGTTCACTTGATAAGATTTGCATGATAGAAATGAGATTGTTAGAGACTCCAAATAAATGAATCCAATGAATTTTGAGTGTAATGAGTTGGATCCACTCAATCATTGAATTATTGGTGGTTATAAAGTGATGTCATTTCGCAATTTCAGCAACCATGAATGAACCAGTAGATTCTCAATCCAATCGTCCGGAAAAATGAAAACCTGAAAGCAGAACTGACCGTGCCAAACAGAGAGAAGAAATGAAGTCAATTGTTCAAAATAGATTTTAATTTTGTATTCGTTTTAACAACAAAGAACTTATTTTTGATTATAAGCTTTTTAAGCCTGAATTATTTGGCAAATGTAAATCGTGCTTCGTCTATAAAATTTGTTCAAATATTAGTTCAGCAAATCAAGTAAAGTAGATCTCGCGAGTTAATAATGGATTTCTTAGACTTAACATGAAAACTGAAAATAAAGTAGAAAAGTGTAGAATAGTATTGGTTTGAAACTAATCAACAACAGAATGCTGATAATTTGCTTGGAATTTCATTGGATTTTGAGATTACTGGGAGGCTGTAGTGTGCTGTTGTTTTAAAGCTCAGGGAGTTTGAAGCTACATTTTTACAATTTCAATTGCTTTCAAAGTGCTGGGAGTTTCAAATTTTCTGGTTTGCTTTAAACTCATAAAAACTGTTCGACCATGAATAGAAACTGCAAAGAGAGTAACTCTGTAACAATTATATTTCACTCTTTGAATTGTTCAACATACAAATTAATTCCTTTTTCCTTCCGTTTCAATTCATTAGCGTGTAAACCTGAATGCAAATTTACATATTCCAGTGTGAAAACTGTGCTTCATTATATCATTGAAGTTATTAAAGCAAAAGTGGAAGAAGAATGTTTCATTTCATCAATTGTTTCATGGTGTTAATACCCTTGAGGAAGAATGACTTTGAAACAAGAAAAAATGAAATGCATAATAATGCAACAATAATAAGTGATAAAAGTGTGAATCATTATGATTATTGAAGCTGATTGAGTTGGTTAAAGATGAGAAGTAAAAGATTTCTCAAGATTTCATGTTTGTCACCCTTTCACTCTTAGCTCCAGGCTTGTATTCAGATTCCGTCAATTACTCAATCTTTTGTTCATTACTTGGTGAGTTTACCATTTCAATGAGCAAGTCATGACTGTAACCATAGCTTCTTAAACTGATCTACAGCAACAGCAAAAAAGGCATAAAACTGAATGTTTAAGGATGAGGCAAGTTACAGGCAAGAAAAGTTGAATTTAAACTTTTCTTCTTTACTTTTTTTTCATGTTGAAACATTTATTAGACTTTGCTGTGTGATAACATTTTGACAGGCAAAATTGAACCGGAAACAAGATTGAACGTCTGAATCCATTTGATGATGAATTGTCAGAATGTTAACACTTTCAATGTTCAAATTAAATTGATCAATTGGAAGCTCTTTCTATCAGCAACATTTCTCTTCTTTCAAAACTCACTTGAAACCAATTGAAAGTAAACCCAAAATTGTTATCATGAAATTCATGTAAGGATTTATCTTGAGTTTAGCCTTTCTCTTTCATTCTGTGGTTCGTTGTTGTACCTTTTCTTATTCAATTTGTATCAATAAATGGATTGATTTACACTGATTATTGAAGAGAAAAACCTTTTCCTTATAACATTTAGATTTGGCGTGTAACTACATCATGTAAAAAGTGTTTACTTGTTTCCAGTTTTGTTACTAATCTAATGGTTATATTCAATTTGTTTAAATGTGTTCAATCAATTAAATATATTAGTAAAGGTAAAAGGTGAGTTTACTTTTTTTTCTCATATCTATTTGTGTTTTGCTGAGACTCTGTAAGAATACAAATTAACTTTTAACTCACTTTGTATGGGCCCAATGAACTGACAAGGCAAGTCAACTGAGCATCGCGGCCAACAGCTACAGTCAGGTTAGGAATTGGTGCCAAGAATCGAGGTTCACCATCATCTGAAATGGCAGCTAAGTCTGGAAGGAAAGAGAAAACGAATGAAACAAAATTTCGAAGTTGAGTTTTCTTCGAATCAATCTGAAACTTTCCAAGCTTCTTGATTGAATTGAGCAAATAAACTTGAAACTTGTCAAAACTGGTTAACTAATGAACCACTTGAACTCGATTAGAGCTCAAACTTTGCAACTTTTTTTCTTCTTTACAAAAGTTATTCAAAAAGTAACTAATTTTTGCTCAACTTTTGACTAATTTTTTTCAATGGAACATAATTGATTGTCTGTTCGGAGAATTGAAATTATTGAATTTGAGCGTAAATTGATTAATTAAAGGTGATAAAAGTTGATGAAAAAATGTTCAACTAATGGGTTGACAGTTGATTAATTGGCGAGATAAAGTTGAAAGTTGTCAACAAAGCGAAGGTGAGAGACTTGAATAATGAAAAGATGTTGATTGTTATTATCATGGTAATGATGAGATTGGGTTGAATGTATAGAGAAACATTGTCTCAATGGGAAGGAAAACAATAATTGGTTCAGAGTATTTCATTAGTATTATGATGAAGAGGATAATGGTGAGCATCCAAGGATAATCATAATGATGAGAATATAAGAAACAAAAAGTTTCTTCCAGCAAAATGGACCTTCTTTTCATTCTAAGGTTAATTAGATATCTTTTGGAGGCAAACATTAATATTTTGAAAGGGTTTACATGAAAAAAGTCAAGATAACAGTTTAGCTTTGATCTATCACGATCATCATTTTTGTTCATCTTTTTTGTAACATTTAGTCTGATAAATGATTTTCAACTTCACATTTTTCTTCCGCTTCTTCTTCTTATTCTTTCGCTTTTAACTCTTTTCAACTTTTTTACTATTCCTTTTTGGATTGCAGTCTTTACCAACCTTGGGCTGTTCATTTGTAGAGTATTATAAGGTAAATGATGAGGATAAAGATGAGATGCTAGTGATGATGCCTGATGACAATAATAGTGAGACATTTTTCAAGAGCTTTCGATATTTTGTTTTGCTCTTCATGTTCACTTGTTTGGATTTGCTTCACCATCAATTGTTCATCATTCTCCAGATTAATCTTTTTTCTTCTTTCTTTCTGCTTTCATTTCATTCAAAATTACCCAAGGCTATCAACAACTTTCATGGTATGATGTTGACTAATTTGATGGTGTTTAGTGTAACAACCAATCATGTTGAAAGGATAATGATGAGGAAAGGAAAAAGTCAAATTGTCATTTTCAACATTTTACCTCTCCATATCTGTGAGAATAGAGAATGGGTATGAATTATAAAAAAAAGTGAAAAGGGGTGAATCTCTATGGAATTTTTTCTACTTGGGATAAAGATCAATGCGAATTTCATTGGTAATAGTCATTCTGGTCTTCATTCAGAGCTGGCGCTTAAACGGAACGGAATTTGACGAAAGGCACCAGAAGTGGAGCTTGCGGCTTAAATTGAGTCAACACGGAAAAACTCGCCCGGCCTGGACACTGAGAGGATTGACAGACTGGATCTTATCAATATTGTAAGGCCAATAGTCCAGACACTTACATTAAAATTGAAATTGAAATTGCAAATTGGAGTAGAAAGTAAATAGGGCTTTGAATGGCCCAGGCTTAAGTTGACGATAAATGTGTTTAAAATTAACTTAGTTTAGTAAACAAAGTAATAAAATTTTACCTCTCAAACTATGTACAGTGTAAACCGACCAGTAAACTGAAATTGATTATTGGACCGAATTTCCAAGAATAAGTAATTAAAAGCGATAAAGTTGTTTACGAGAAAAGAGTCGTGAGCATTTTGATGAAAAGACGATGAAGTTAAGTGAGTTCAAGTAGCTCCCGTGGTACAAGTATAAAAAGCGATGAGAAAAAGTACCAGAGAACAGAGAAGACGAACAGTCAACTAAGTTGTGGTTGTTTATCTTCTAACTCAAATTGTTAATTGTTAAATTTTTTCTAAAATTGTTTCTTCTGTTTAACCTTTAATTCGTTTGGATTGGTCGAAAGTCCACAACTAGATTTCGATGAAAAAGTAATCAACTAATTAAATCCTTTTGTTTTTAACATTACCAATTAACCTAATGTACTTTAAAATTAAAGAAAGAGTAAAGATAAGATTCAAAGATAAGTTAACTATTACCAACCAACCAACCAATGGTTATATTACGATTATTTGAAAACAAACAAATTGTCTGTTTTTCATGATGTTTTTTCTGATGATTGGTAAGAGTTAACAAGAAACCGTCAGATCACTTTTTGCATCTAGCAGGCTGTGACATTGCACCGGTTTTTGTTTGCCGTTGCTTTACCCGGATTCACAATTTCTCTATTTCTCTCGCAACCTCACAATCTGAGAGTCACAGATCCTCAACAAAATTTCGGATATTCATCTTTTCAGTTTTTAATTTCTTTTATATTATATTTACTAGATTATATTTTCTGTTATATTTACTAGAAGCGAAGTGACATTTTTTGATGAGATGGTCATAAAGTCATCAACATCAAACTTAATAGTTTTTAGGAACAAAAAGGCTCATAGTTCATAACTCCCGAACGCTCGATGCCTCAGAACTCAGATTCGAACCATGAGCTTAAAAAAATTGAAGAACTATACTCTCGATCTCTCAAGGTTATTCAAGGTCATTCATCTGGTTTGACCTCTAACTGACATTTGAAGGGCATCTATGAGTTATGCTAATGCGAAAAACAACATCTCAACAACCAGATAATCTTTTAACTTCGCCCAAACATCAGCCAGTTACAAAAAATTTCTTCTAACAGCAATTGCCCTTCAAATGTCAGTAGAGGTCAAACAGATGAATGGCCTTGAATAACCTTGAGAGATCGAGGGTACAGTTCTTCAATTTTCTAAGCTCATGGTTCGAATCTTAGTTCTAAGGCATCAAGCGTTCGTGAGTTATGACGTCAAACAGGCGTAAAATGAAAAAAAAACGCCGGGTTTAACCTCTGGACCTATCAACTTACCTGTTGTATCCGGCAAAAATTGTTCCTTGATTTTGCAGTTTAAAACACCTGTAAAGACAGAACTGAAGCCTTTTTGTTACTAAAAACTATTAAGTTTGATGTTGATGACTTTTTGACCATCTCATCAATTGATGAAAAAAATGTCACTTCGCTTCTAGTAAATATAACAGAATCACTGTCAAACAAACTGTTTTTCACCGGAACAAAGAAAAATCTTGTTATCAATGCATCCACAAGTTCAACATTCCCATTATCAAGCAGTTTCAATATCTTCCTAGAAACGAATGATTCTTACGAACGTTCTTATACCAATTTTAGGCGATACAGTCATCAAACGTTTATCCGTAGAAAGCAAACTTGATGTTGAGCAAGCGGATTGGAAATTCACTCTGGCCCTTTCATCAAACCAGAACAAGAAGAAACTTGCCGCCAGCGTTGATGACATATCGCCCGATATATTCGTTAAGTTTGACAAAGTTTAGTCAAATGATTCACTAGACTATTTGATTCAAAATAATGAAGTTAGACTTGGTTTAACAATCAAAAATATCTCATCGACTGATAACTCATTGACAATTTCAATTTACATCGTTACTGCTCCATGCAGCTCTTATGTTAACTTGACCAATGAGACACCTAGGACTACTGTGGCTCAAAATGCAATTTTATTATGATCCATGCCCATAATTAACATTCTTTTGTTAGCATGAATGTTTTGACGTGGGACTTAAGCTGGTTGCTCACCTTGTTGATACCAACCTTAAACTTTGTGATCTATCGGGCTCCATGTATAGGGCAACAGAAGTTTCATCAATAGATACCGTTCTTTCAAGCAGAGTTTTCGTTTTTTTACAAATTTGAAGATTATTCTGGCATGCTAAGACACGGTGTTCAAGCTGATCTTCAGATCATTGGGTACCCATCGCTTACCTTTCTTGGTTCCTATTCCAGTGTAGCTCGCTAAAGGCCTATCTTGAGTGATAGCATCTCTGATTCTTGCTGTCCTTTCATCTTTAACTTGCAAGATCTGGCTTACTGCCTCCACGGGGCTCACTTGTATCCACTTCACCATTATTGTATTTTGTTATCCAATTTTCGATTTTCCGTTGACTTAAGGCCTTAGAGTCTAAACTTTTTACAAGATCACTGTGGATCACTTAGCCACATGAATTTAACAATTTCACGCTGAATTTGCGTCGTAATTGAATCGGCCGCTTTTTGTTTTACATCCATGGTTAATGATTCATAAAACTAGCTCAAAAATAAATTTGGAGAGCATAAGGAACCTAGAAAACCAAAATGGGTGCGCTTGGCCAAGGGCTGTCTCAAAATTACAGTTCAAAGTTCCACCATTTTGACTTGAACAGCCTAATAATTCAATTGCTAGAGACTCAATGGACTCTTTCAGTTTTTCTTTCTTTTTAATGCGCGTAATTTTAACAATCGAAGTGCATTGTGATAGACATAGAGCCAATCAAATTTTCTCTCTCTCGCATCAGACCGGGTGAATAAAAAGGAAAAGCAAGCCAAGGTATTGATCATAATATAATACTTTTAATTTTTCTTATATTAGAGTGAAAAACAGTACAAGATTTTTTCTTTTTTTTTGTTTTTAGCTCGATAACTAATGAACGAATAATTTCCGCATAAAAATCGAGCGGCACTAAGTGATCCTGAACATGATCTGAGGTAGGACGTCAACTAAAGAACAGCCCTAAGATTAAATAGCTAAATTTCCTTCGTGACCTTATCTCGTTGTTCTATCTAAAACTCATGACGATTAACATGAGAACCTCAACTACCTCGAAGTTATATAATAAAACAATCTCGGGCTTCGCCCTCGATAGTAAATCATATAACTTCTTGCTGAAGTTAGCCAAATAATACATAACTGTTAACTGGTGAATCACGTACCATGGGAGAAACATTGTTTATAAAAATCAGATGTTATAGCTACACCGGTAATTGCATCATTATTTCCTTTTTTGGTGATTAGGAAACGGCCATCTGGTTGTTTTGAAATTGAAACACGATAATAAAGTTCAGCAGGTCGTCCTTCAAAATAATTCAAGATATATCCATTGACAAACCTAAGCTCAGAAGCGGCTAGGGAAACACTATTCTTGGTAGATTAACCATAATCATTGATTCGAATGTCAACTCGGCGAATTTTCCGAACAAAAGTTAAGCGCAAGTAAATATCGGCTTCACTGCTAAAAGTATAGGCAAACCAAGTCATGTTGATTAAAAGCTGGTTTTGTTGATGAGCACTTATATTGTAAAGAAAAAACTGAATTTCTTGATTGAATCTGAATTTCTGCTTTTATACTTTTATTGATGAAGTGCGGGAGCAGAACTCACTCAAGGCAAGTTCAATATGTTTTTATTTTGCACCCGTCACTATAATATATCCTGTTGTATAGTAAATCAAGCTTACACTTTGTAATCTGATATATACTGCTGGATATATTTCCGGGTCGTATGTTGTGTCTTTATACTTTTCAATAAGAGCAGTGGTATTAAATCCATATGGTAGAAAGCTGTGAACGGTTATGTTTATCACTTTTTTAAATACTAATAATACTACTTTTTAAGTATTACATCTCTTTCTGGATATATTTCTTGTAATATCGATCCAGGTATTGTAACTGACTTGAAATCGTTGAAGCAACTTTACCGGAAGCAAAAACCGAGAAGACTCCACCTCACTTTAGCATTGTATTTCTTTTTACGTTTTGTGTTATAATCACCTTTCCAAAATCTCAAAGGGAAACAATGTTTACAATGTTATAATCAAACGAGTCTGAGATTCCCATGATCAAGGTGTAATGTGTATAGACGGAAGAAAAGTAAACAAACAAGAAGAAAGCAATTTAACAATATCAAATATGATCTAGCATCCATTTATCATTTTATGAATGGACAAGATTTACTTAATAAGACGTTATCATGTATTAGTCACGATACTAAATGGAACAAACCCTCAATTAGATGTTGTTTTTATACCCTATGAAGAAATGGGTGGAGGTGAGTGGATACTAAATTTGGTTTGATTTTAAAGAAAAAACTCGGTAACTATGCGAAGTTTGTGCGGCCTTGCATTACCGAAAAGTGTGATTGGACGTTTGAAAGGTATTTCATCCAAACAAGTTGGAATATTTGCATTTAGAAATATAGATATTTGTGTCTACAGTGATTTATTAAGACTGCAGTTTGGAAAAGCAATTCCTTCATAATCCAATGTCATTATTAGTATTCTTTTCTCAAAGTTTTCTCGATCGACGTGGGATAGATGGCGGGTTCTTACCTTGCTTTAACCAAACACAGTTCTGTCTCTTATCGTCTCCATATCAATGGTAAGAGTCCTTTTAAGAGGTTTTTGTTCTTAAAATAATGCTCCAGATTCTGTTTGCATGTAAAAACGCCATGTTCGATGAATATCATTCAAATCAAACCATTAAGACATTTTTTGGTCATTTTTAAGTTTTTTAAAGATTTTCCATACTGTAATGCAATGTATATGTAATGATAATTAATTCCTGATGAACGGATAATTTGACCCTTTTCTTTGTTTACATATTTTCTTAATTTTCTTTACTTCTCTTAGCTCAATAACATATAACTATTTTTGTGCTCATACAAGCGAGATCTAAACTAACCGACAGTTAGTTCTGTTCTGTGAGTTGAACTGAAAGTAACGTTTTTGTTTTTCATTTTTCTTGCGTTTTATTTTTTATTGAACAAGTTTCATTATTAAACATTAAAACTGTATTGAATGTTTTGAATTAAATTTTTTGCTAAAGTTCTTGAGTTAAATATTCACTAAAACACACAGCCCTAATAGATTTGTCAATCTGCTTGTGAAGGATATGTGTCAAATCTATTAGGGGTTTTCATAATGTTTTAACTAGCTAAGTTGCCGTTTTTCTAAAAGATGGCAATAAGTGTAAACAATGCGCAGTACTTGATAGGCAAGCATCGATCAGTTTCAGGTCATTATGTCTAAGTGAGCGCTTACAAATTAACTTCAAGTGAAAAAAGGCCACCATTGAGTTAAGATAAGTGATTAACACTTATTTGAGAAGGAAAACACTTTAGCTCAAACTCATCAAGAACTTCTTGAATGATGCTCCGAGTTATCATGTTACTAGATATTAGTTGCACGAGTTTTGGTGTATACGGCAAACCGCTGCAAACATACCAAGGTCGACCAATGGAAATTGACTATTCGGCTATATGCCCAATTATTTCGAAAATGTTGGAGAGTGAACCACGATTAACGCACCAAAGGATAGCTCAGGAACATAGCCTTTCACTTGTGACCGTTTTTAGAATAGTGCGACATCATCACCAAATGGATTCCTCATGTTTTATCGGAGGCTGACAAAGCCAAACGCAAAGAATGTTGTGGGGCTGCGCTTACAGCTTATAACAAGCAACCAGATGCTTTTTTGAAGTGTATTTCAACAATGGATGCGACCTGGGTATATACGTATGACCCTGAGACCCAAGAAGCAATGGAATGAGCAAAAAGTAAAGATGACGTGTCCCAAACGCCAAGATATGATCATCATGCCAAAAAAGTTATCTCTTGCGTCTGGTGGGATTCTTATGGAATTTACATGATAAGATTGTGGAAAAGGAGCAAACATTAGGAGTATAGAAGCCAGTTAGAAGCTGCAGATGAAGTTTTGAAAACCAGCAGGCCTGATAGACCAAACGTCGTCCATGCTTCCTTCAAGATAATGCTCGGCCACATAAGGCTAAAGAAAAGATGGAAAAAATCAAAGAATTTAAATGGAATGTGATTGAACATCCACCCTATTCGCCAGATCTAGCACCTAGGGACTACTTTCTGTTCAGTAATCTGAAGCGACACCTGCGTGGTAAGAGATTTGTCAACATAGACGAGCTAAAGGCAGAGGTCAGTGGATATTTGCAAGAAAGGCCCCAGGAATGGTACGCTGGTGGAATTTCGAAATTAGTTCATCGATGGCAGGCCTGCCTCGCCCAAGGAGGAGGATACATAGTTTAAAAAGTTTCTAAAACTAATTCTTCATAGCTAGTTAAAAGCATTATGAAAACCCCTAATATATCTCATCAATACGCTGCTATACGGAAATAAACTATTTTGAGATACTGTCACTATCTGATATCTCACTGTGATATTTGCAACATTGTACGAGTTGAATAAAGCAAATAATCAAACTTAATTGCAAACTGAAACTCATTTTTTATCAATTCACATAATTTTGCATTAGTTTTTGGAGAGTAGGATAGAACCATACGCTTCTGGGCCACAGACCGGAAACAGAAATAGGGAAAAAAACTCTCACGCCCCCTCAGTCATTGACCCCTCACCATCTTTCAACGGCTATTTCATTCCCTGAGGCACTTCCGCTTGAACTGACATTTCTGGTTGAATAGATCAGATTTGTGATTAATTTTTTCATCTTTAATCAACTAAAATGAATTTCTTAGTTTCTTTATTCTTTGTGCTAATGGTAACAGGTAAGTTTCGTGTATATTTTATCAATGGATTATTGTTTTGTACCATTGGATTATTGTTTTTTAACCATTGGGTTATTGTGTTTAACCAGGAGGTGATAATGAAATAGCAATGCCACCAACCTCATAAACAACTTCTAATCAATTTCATATTGATGAATCAATGACCGAGGAAGAAAATGAACATGAAAGTGGACAGGAGGAACAGGATGGTGGACAGGGCGATGAACGCTCTGATAATGAACCGACACCTTCAACTTCAACTGGAAGAATCCGTCATCTTGGACTTCTTCAATTTCAAAGTAAGTTTCTTTTAAACTTGAAAAACTGGTTTTTCGAGATAGATTTTCTTTAGAGTCTACACCAAAAGGCCCTGTATTTTGTAGAGTAGGTTGCACTAAGTCTTTATGGAAAGTCAAAAAAATACTTGGTGTTTGGACTAGTGAAACTGGCAATTCTTTAATTAAATTCGAATGGGGAAAAATGTTTTGTACACCGGAATCATTACATGATTTGAGTGATCTAGATCAATATCCACAATTGACAAAGGAAGAGGTGGTTGAGGATGCGGAGTGCTATAAGGAAGCAGAAGCAGCCGCAGCTCAAGAAGTTAAACAGAATCCCATTGTATTTCAATGGGATTATGTAATGGCACATTCAAGAAATTAAAAGGATTGAAAGAGCATCTCTTTGGTGTCGTACGAGAAGGAAACGGTAAAAATAGATATAGAGTGGTCTCCTGTCCTCAAAGATTTGCGCGCGATAAAATGACTGGATATGACAGATTGCAATGTCCAGTAAAACTTAATAAAGATCATCCAGTTAAAAAGAAGGTTTGGGCCTGGGTTTATTGTCAGGATGACTCTATGGTAAAGCCTGATGGAGATTTTGATGTTCCACCTGCCACACAAGCGGAATGGGACAAAGAATTCAACAAACCAAAAATGCACGAAAGAGTCATAGAAATAAGAAATGATTCTGCTTTTTGCATGACTTAAATTCATATTTTCATTATATTTTATATTGTCTTTTTATAATCTCAATTATAATTTTCATTTTATAATCAATTAGTACTGCTTTTCAATGTAATCGGAATTTATTTCAACTTGTATTTGCACCCTTAAGACTTTTACACCTTCATTCTAATAAATGCATTTACTTATACATCTATGCCTTGTTTTTTTCTGAATATCGAGAATCTGGGAACTTGAAACCATAGAAATTCATCTTAAACATGTTTAATCTGATAGAGCAATAGTTAATCTATAATAGTCTATCCCTTGAGAAACTTATCTGCATGCTGTGTGAAATTACCATGGGAAAATCAGAAATTGGTTTTTTGTCAATTCTGAACTTATTTCAAATAATAAAAAGACGATTCAGGTATCAAATTGATTCACTTACAGTGCTTGATCATAATCAAAAAACAAAAAATGATAAAAATTAATTATCTCATGAATTCTGGATTCTGAACCGGTTTTTTCATTGTTACTTACCTTAAAAATACAAAACTGAATCTGGGCCTGAAAAAATATCTAGAACTAGGTGAAATCGGTCTCAAATGATAGAGCAACAGTTGATCTATCATATATTATCCCTTTAAAATCCTAATTGCATTCATCATGGAAATATGAAAAATCATGAAAATGAAGATTCTTTGTTTTCAAACTTATTTGTCCAGCTAGAAAGACAGTTAAATGTTCAATCGGAAATGTCAAGCGGAAGTGCCTCAGGGAATGAAATAGCCGTTGAAAGATGGTGAGGGGTCAGTGACTGAGGGGGGCGAGAGTTTTTCCCCTATTTCCGTTTCCGGTCTGTGGCCCAGAAGCGTATGGTTCTATACTACTTTGGAGTCTACCAGGTTGCCCAAAAGTCACTCCCCAACTTGTATTCTATTATATGTATAATTACATGGAGTATTAATGAATGATAGTACTCCGATCAATTATTTATTATCTCAGAATCGATTTGGAAAAGTTGTTTCTTTTGAGTTGCAATTTAATATTGTATTTGAAATTGACTTTATTTTCATCTGAATGAACTTTTCCTGTTTAGCAGAAAGCAACAAATAAACAATTTGGAGAAGTGAAGTCACAAATGTGAAAGCAAAATTGACAATTTCAATGAAATTTGATTTTCATCGAATCCTATAACCTTGATTATGATGACAATGATGAAAATGAATATTCTGAAGGCGAAGAAGTAAAACATGATAAATGAAGGAGAAAAGGACTGAAAAGAAATGTTCAATGAATTTCAAGCAAAAAAAGGATGAAAAGTTATGAGTTTCGTAAAGTTGGTTATAATGTATTAATAGGGAAGAAAAGGGTTTCTCTTTTATAAATAACATATCATTCAACTGAATAAAGATTTACATGTAATCAAATTTCACTTTGAATCAGATGAAACTCATCAATCATAAATCATGATGGAACTTAGTTACACCGACATAATCACCTTGAACGTTGAATTTCAACACTTTTATTGTCACCAGAAGAAGAAGAAGAAAAATGTTGAAATTGATAGCGAAATTCATTTGAAAGAAAAAAAGAAAACTCGAAAAACTTTTATTTTCCCTGTTTATTAGTCACAATAATAATGGAATTGAATAATCTTTTTCAATTGAATTTCTTTCTCTTCTCAACCTGAAACTCAAACGAAACAAATTTGCAGCGCAAATCATTTTTCATGAGATAAAATCGAAAAGGAAAAAAAAACAAAAATCTTGACCAAAAGTTGAAACTTTTTCTTCTGTTGTTCAGAATTCATGATTAAATTTGATTATCATTGGATGTGATTGATAATATATTGGAAAATAATGGACTTTTTTTCACCTTCGCTTTCCTTAATAATTGAAGCAAGTTCATTAATCAATTGATTGATGAGTTTGATTTGGAAAGCATTGGAAGGAGAGAAATGGCGAAGAAAGTAATTCATCTAAATGATATTAATCTGATGAGGAAAAAAGAGTTTTTTATTGAAATAAGTATTTTTTTCAATTTAATCTTCAACTTTTCTTTTCTCTTTTCAGCCAATCTTTATCAACTCATGGACAGAATAGGAAGAAAGCGTAAAAAGGTTTCTTCGGATAAAAAATTCTGGACAATTGAATCATTGACACATTGAAAGGTTTCTCAATTTGCCTTTTGTTCTGGAAACACTTTTCAACCTTTCAAAGCAAATCGAGTCCAAGGATTGACAGAAACTTGTAATTGACTTGAAGATGCAGAAAAGATGAGGAAATTGAAGATGAAAAGATGAAGTGAAAATAGAAATGTAAAGTTAATTCATCACAAAAAGCGGAAAAACAAAAGTCTGGTTAGAGTTGAATGAGTTTGAAAGAAAAGGTTCAATCTTCTTTTTTCTCATTGAAATGTTTACCAAAGAAAACACTTGATTCTATTATTAATATTTTCACTGTCAGTTTGAATAAATTTGTTAAATGGTTGACCAATGAATTGACCAAAGCGATTCAACGATAACTTACAATAAACTGTTTTCTTCTCATTATCTTGCAACTCTTTCAGCCTTGTATAACCTTATATCAATTGCCAGTTCAAGTTATCACATTATTTCATCTCAATCCCTTGTGATTCAATAATAGGTTAGGAGTGAATGGAAAAGGTAAAATTTTTTATTCCATCAACAATTTCTCATTGAATTTCACATTTGAAAATAAAGAGAGAGAAAAAATCTTCTATTCTTGGCCATCTTCATCTTTCAGTTGGCAAAAGGGGAAAAAGGTGAGTCTTTGCCAATGTATGAATCTGAATCAATCTGTGGAATGAAAAAGATTGAAAAATTGAAGGAAAAGAGGGAAAAGTTTATTCAATTGAAATGCAATCAAAAAGGCAAAAAGGAAAATAAAAATTTAAATTATGAAAAACTTTTCAAAATGTAAAGCCTTTTCAGTCCAATAGTTTAGTCTCTAGATTTTTAGTTTTTAAACACTTTTATTTTTCGAACTTGAACTTATCGAGAAATTACGTTTCAATTTTGATATTTTTTGCTTTTCAGTTTTTGCTCACTTCATTTGCAAGTTGCTTTTGTAAAACGAAGTGAACCTTCAATGAGAAACTTTCGCTAACTTTATTGAGTTTGTAGCGTTAAACTAATCAACATAAATTGCAATCAACTTCATCTTCTTCTTGAACTAATTGTTGATTACAAGAAACTCTAATTGACATTTCATTACAAACCTTCACTTGCAGTTAATTGCTATTCTTTTCTTAATTTGCAATTGTCCAACATGGAAGGAACAAAATAAGAAGATTAAATCGATTCAAGCCTGAACTCACCAAAACTTGGTGAAAGTGTTTCCAAATGAAAAATAAAAGATTGAAAATGGAACCAAAAAAGTGAAGAAAATTAATATTTCAAACAAAAATCTCGAGTTGAACCCTTTTCTTTTGGGTTTACTTTAAACCAAGACTGAAGTATAAATAGATTCAGGTTTACTTTCAACTAAAAGTTGAAGAAAGTTCTTTCACCATGAAAATGTCGATGAAAAGGTTGAAAATAGTCATTTAAATTATCGTCTATTGAAATAAATCATTTCAATATTTCATTTCAACATTAAATGGATTTGATGAAAATGTGCAAACTTTTTGATTCTTTTAACAATTTCATTCTAATCAATTTATCCTCTTTATTAGCCTTCATTAAATGAACTTCAAAGATTTAGGAGTAAAATTTGATCAAATATTGAAGACAAACTTGAACAGAAGAAAAGTGTTAACAAAGAATCTATTTTTGCTCGTTAGTCTTGAATTGAATGGAATAGAAAAAATTCTTGAATAGCAACATTAATTATTGATTAACTTATTCAATCTAATTAGAGAATCTTGTTCGACCAGATTTACCTTTTTTATGCCTTTCATTTCACTTTCTATCTGCTCATTCATCCTTTACAACCTCGATCATCATCACTTTCATCTTCACTTTCATCATCTCCATCATCTTCCTCTTGAACCTCTTTGTGCACCAATGGTCCAATTGATTTGTTGATTACTTGACCGATTAAACTCATTCTTAAAGTTGACCTTTTTCTTGATTACTTTATCAATAGCATTTTCCCAACTTCATGAAACCTTTCCTTTTCTCTCCACCTTTTATATTAACTTTTCAATACAATGCTAATTTCATTTTATCAGATTCACAGTTCATTCCTCAATTGCATGTGAATAAAAATATCCACATTTTCCCAGCATTCAAGTTCAACACTGATTTCCATTCTTTCCGAAGGTTAGACTCTTCGAGGTTTAAGCAAAATTTTCATGTTATCTGGTTATTGCATTTGTTGGAGGCTAAGTTTATTAAAAGCAGTTTGATTAAATGGGAAAAAAGTGAAAATTTAATGAGAAAAAAAGGAAAAAATTCATGTTCATTATTTACCTGGAAACGTGATTTTAAAGGATTTTAACACAAAATGTGCTCGTTTTGGGTAAAATGGATTAACTTTGAAAACAAAATGTTAACCAGTTTTGACTGAAAGTATTTAATATTTACTTTGGAAGAAAATCTTTAATGCAAATTTCAGATTCAAGAATATTTCATTCTATTAGATTGTTTCAATCTGGTTTGATGATTTTGTCGAGAAACTAATAGAAGCAGTTCAATAGAATTGATTGATATTGAAAATTTGAGAGTAAATTGTGATTCCAAACGGATTGCACATCGAAATTGAGGTGAAACAGATTAATTTATTCCATTGAATAATATCACCGTGAACGATGAGGAATCAAAGAAAAGAATAATTCATCTTACTTTTTCCCATCTTTGATCGATTTACTGGTCTGACAATCGAAATAATCATTTCATCCTCTGCTATTATCATCATGTTTTTATCAAGTTGAATGAATAGATTTGACAAAGGTTAAGATGATGATCATGATAAAGATGAGAATAATGAAGGAATAGTTTAAAAAACATTATCAGGATTGTCAATTGACGGGTGGAGTTGAAGAGATAACTTTATATACGATCATCATCATGTATACTTATGAGTGCATGGAAGAAGTAAAATGATGAGGATGATAATGAACAGGGACAATGATTGAACCAAATTGACAGATTTATTCATTTTCATAAATAACTTGATGGCTTTACTTTGACATGTTATGGTTAATCAGTGCGATCCTGGGTTCAGTTGTTATTTTGTTATGATTATCGTTACATTTGTATTGCTTTGTTTCACTTTTATTTGTGTCTCGCGGTTTGATCCATGTTTCACTAGATTGGCTGGTTTACAAATGCAATTTAAATTATCGAGTATTTAACCGTGTTTAGTTTTACTTTTCATTAAATAGTCAATTAGGTAATTACGTGAGAAACAGCAATGATTAACTGATGATAATGATGATGAAGGATGGAAACTTTCAGATTTATAAGGAAAGATTATCATAATGAAAGCAACTGGCAAGGAAAAGGTAAACTGGGAGTGAGATAGGTTATAATCTTGGTTTCGAGGCAAATAAATTGGTGCTAATTTAATATTGAAAACTTGTTTTTTGGATAAAATTTCATTTGCTGTTTAACTCATCTTGATAATTAGCTTAAGTTTATCAAATTAATTTACTCTCTCCTGGATAACTTATCAATTCTAGTTTAATAATTGATTTTCAAGTTTCAATAGGATTACAGATGGAAGTAAACACTCCCTTGGAACCAGAGATTCTTAAATCGTTCCGTCAACTAATTCAGAGGCCATCGATACATCTACCTCAGCCTTCAAAGATATAGCTGTTTCTTTAGCTACTATGATACTATGAAAGCTTGAGGATAAAATCAGCAAGTTTCTTATTTCTTTTTGTGTTGAGAAGCCTTATTGCACATTCTTACCGCTCTTCGCTTTTTTCTGCTTCACTTTATTATTTCCAATCCAGATTTGCTCAATTCTTATTCCTCATTGATTTCTATTTTCGTTGCATTCTTTTGACTTTTGGTCAGCTTTGATCTTGGTGACTAAGTATACATTTTGCAGATTTTAAAGTGTTCAGTAATTATCGATTATAAACAGTCAATAGTCAACTATCACAGCATTATTACAGCCTCTATCACTATCGCCACTGCACTACCATCAAGTTGCAACGCTAACCATAATTTAACCAAGTAACAACGTTGGAAATCGAACCATTTGTTCTTGTTCTTCTACCATGATAAGTAAATCAAGTCTTTCAGTGCAAGTTATTTGCTCTAATATCTGATTCTGGCGTTTAGACGATATGAAGATGCATGTTCAGCAATTCTTAGCGATTCACGGAGAAAGATCACAAAAAGCAAAAGCAAAGAGACTATCCTGGTCAGCAGGCAACTGCACTTTCTAATTTTAGTTTTAATTTTACTAAATCAATTTAAATAAGATAATTTATCAATGATAAATTCCTTTGTTGAATTCCAAGTATTAACATTTCGACTGATGTCTTGCAAATGAATGGACACAGTTTTGAACTATCGATTGTTCTTGTTTTTGTTCTTTCCGAATCTAAAGTAGTCGGTTGAATCGATCAGCTACCGATCAGAATAACCATCTTAAAAGGAAAATTTGAACATTCATCGGGGATTAATCGATGCTTGATCGGTTTTGAAGAATCCTGTGAAAAATCAGATTTTGACTTTCAAGTTGAATCCATTTGAATTACGTTGATTTAATTTTTGTTCAATTCAATTGTACAAATTGATTTACTTGTTAACTTCATCTGTAACTTTACATGACAAATGTCCAATCGCAAGAAGAAAAGTCCAAGATTGAACATCAAGTTTTAAATTGCTGGAAGCAGTTCAACAGATTACCATGCATCTTGAATGCAACTTGACCTCAATCAACTCTCTTTATGTACACTTTCAATCAAGATTAATGAATTTGGACATTTTCTGCATTAAAGTTGACAAAATTTTTGTTCAGGTAAATTTGACTGAAAAAGATGCGAATAATGTTCAAGTAAATAACATTAAATTGTGTGAAATGATACTCGATGATCAACATGAAAGATAAGAAACGAAAAGTGAAAAAGTCTTGAGGCGATTAAGGTTAAACATTTGAATTGAGTGACAATCCATGTGAGAACTGAAAATGTTTTCTGAATTAAATTTTCGAATTGTTTATCATTTTCTTTATTCCATCTACTTTTCATCTTCATAATCGTTTTCACCATTATTAACTTGATTATTATTGCAATAGGAAATGAGGCTAAATTTAATAAACATTATTGCTATGAAAATAAAAAAACATAATGATAAAAGTAAATATAAATGTGAACAAGTTTTAATAATACAAATGATATTAAGAAACATGAAGATACAAATGATGTTAATAATAGCATTATCAAAGTCTCTTGAGTTTTCATCGTGGATATAATTAATGTTTAATTGTATCAACCTTTGAATGATGAGCCATTTAGAAATTTGTTTTAACAGAAAAAATGGAGTTGAGAAGAAATTCAATGATTCGATGAATTCTTGGAGTTAATACGATCAAATTGATAATCAAAACAATCAAAATTCTTGGGCCAGTTGTTTAGCAAATCATTGTTATACAAAAAATCGCTGATTAAAAGCGAAGAAATTAAGCGAATGAAGTGAAAAAACTAAATAGTGTTCGAAGCGTAGCAAAGTGATTGATAGAAATTACGATTTTCCCTCAAAAATATGTGGCGATTACACGAAGAGATTTGATATTCAGAACTTGAATTAACGGAGATTTCAAAATTTTGAGCAGAATTTGGAAATTCGGAAAATTGTGAAAAGTAGGAATATTGAAACTCGTTAGGAATTGCATTACAAATTGAATGCTTTCAATTCTTGTCTTTTATGGAAATCGATTGAGCTTTTAGACACTTCAACCTTCAAAGAATCCCGAGAATCTGAAAAATCTAATCAAGTTCTGTAAATCATGGAAGCGACTGAAAATTGTGTAAAATATTGAAAAGAAATGGGAAAAATTTGTCAAAATTAAGGTTCGATGTTGAGTTATGAATATCAATTATCGGGTTAAATGGATTACAGGCAATTGATTTGGAAGAATTTAAATTTTCTCGATTTTCTCAAGTTAATTATAATTGAATGGTTGAACGATCAAATGATAATAATATCATTATCATTATTAAAGTTTATCATGATTGAGAAATGATCAAATGATGCATTTTGATGTATAATAGCGTTTAACCATTTTGCTTATCAAATGAAAAACCATTTTTACTTCTTTTCTGCCTTCAATTTAAACTCATGATGATGATTATGATGATGAGTTAGTGAACAGATAGCGAGACTGGAAATATATATCAGGAAGAAGATGATGAAAAATGATGTTTTAAGTAATCCACCCAAAAGATTATGAAAATGATAAAATGATGATAATGTAAGAAGCATACTTTGGAGTATCAGACGAGTTAGTTAGCAATAAAGTTAATATTATTAAATGATCAACTTGAAAGATGTTTCAGTTTGCGAAACAAATCGATTGAAGCAGCAAAATCAAAGAAGTAAATTGCAGGCAAAATTAAAACAATTTTCATCATTTTACTGATTAAAAGATTCGTTTTTTTAATTTCAACCAATTTTTCGATTCATCGAGTTATTCTCAGCTTCACCAATTATCAATTGTTTATTCAGTTTTCATCATTCCCTGTGTTTCTGCTCATGATAAATGATCATTTCGTGCTAGCAAATTTATCCTCAAAGATTTAGGTTCATTTTTTGCTCTTCCTTCAGCATTCCGATTGTTTACACAAATGTTATCATTATATTCAGGTGCATTTAGTGTGGGATGAGAATTGAAATTTTTTCATTCTCTTCTTTCCCTCGCCAGTTGTGTGTTCAAGTTGATAATCTTTCATTTCGTGCAAACTTACCTTCCATGAATTATCCAAGCTAAAAGCAGAACAATTTTACTGTCTTGTGTTCACAGGGAGTGACATGGATTGTGACAATATCAGACATTTTCATCGCTAATGCATATCAATATTGATATCGAAAATGGTAAACAAGGTTAGATTTTTACCTTTTTTAAGGTGAAAAACAATTTTAAACAAAATCTCGTTCATTTGTTTCATTTTTAACGTTAATTGTTCCTTTTAAATTTTGGGTTTTTGAGAAAAGCAAATTTGCGCGGAAAAACAGACTTTTCTTGATAATTTCTATGAATTTTTCGTTTCAATCGCATCGAGTTTACGATTATTTTTTGACATTTTTCTTTATTTACATTTTTATTTTCGTTTTTTTACTCCAAAATTTAGCCTCGAAATCAAGGTTCATAGATGAAACCTTCTTAGGCATTGAAAATGTTGATGTTTTTTGTGTGACTTTCAGCCAAATAATGAAGTTGATAATAACTCAAAGGGAAGACAATTGTTCAAGTTTCACATGAAATTGAAATTCAATGTTACTTGGTTTCTGTATTTGGTTGTTTGGGTAAAAATAAATTGAATGATAAAATGTTTTGTCGGTTGAAGGTAAATCCTTAAATGATCATTACAGTGGTGGTTATTATCATTTGATCACAACCTGAAACAACATTCATTCATCATTGACATCAAAGTTGCTGTTTCTTTACATTTTCAGATTTGGATTTGATATTTTCTTTGCTCGTTTTTGTTCATATTACAACCATTTTAAACATCATTTACTATTATTAAAATAAAATTGTTAAATCATTTTAAATCAACTTCCAAATGATTTGATTTGTAATAAGAATTGAAAGTCAGGATTAATGAAAGGAGTTTATAATAACCATTATAAATGGTTTAATCACAATTTGATGCTTTTCAGTCACTTTATCCTTTCATTTCAGACTTTTGCTTCATTTGTCAATTTTTTTGATGAAAGTGAAAATCATTTTTTTGACCAATTTTTCTCGATTAGAATCTAATAAAACTTGAAAAGTCAATCAAAAGAATAGCTTGGAACTTTGTTTTGCTTTCTCTTTCTTAAAGGCAATGATTTTAAATAAATAAATTGTAGACATCATCATTAAAAAGTATTGATTATTATCAATGGTTTAACAATGAAGAGTTATTTCAGCTTGAAGAAAAATCTCAGTTTTATGAAGAGTTGAGTGAATTGAAAAACTTATCAATATTACTGTAGATTGTTCAATTATTATTGATTAATAAATTGATGAAATTTAATGGTTACAATGTTAAATAGAAAGGAAAAATAATAATTTTGAGAAAATTTTCATCAATCATTTCATGTGAACATTGATTTTTATTTTTGGCGCTTCAACAGCAATGGCTATTTTCAGTCACTTGATCAATGAATCACAAGGATTTACAGTTTGCTTTTTTGTTTGCGTCTTAAATTGTGCTTGCTTGAATAGTTTATTTTAATTTCTTATAAACAACATTCAAGAATGAAAAGGTAATTATGATTTGTGCCTTAATTACAGGTTGAACACCTGAAGACAGAACTGTAATCAAGTTTGTGTCAAAAATTGATTGCTCTGTGATCAATTATTGAACGAGTTTTGTCTTTTGCCAATCTTGTCAGGTTTACTTTTTATTTATTTTTGTGTTTTCATCTCTACCTTTTTTGATGGATTTAGCTACTTTTATTATTATCGTCCTCAACTATTGGTTAACCTCGATGAACTGCTGTATTTTCTGGCTTCTCAGGACACACCAATTCAATAATTTACTGTTCTTATTAAATCTGATGATGGTGATGAAAAGAAATCGTTTTTGGCTCTTTTGTTTGGTCTCCAGAAAGAGTTGAAAATATGAAAGGTGATTGTTAAAAGCAAAGAGAGAAAAAAAGCAAAGATGATTTCAAGAATTGCAGGTTACGATGAAGATCAAAATTGTTCACTAGCTCACAATTCATTGATGATTTTTCAAATAATAACAAAGAAATCAGAGGAAAATTGGGAATGGAAAAGTTGATGGAAAGCTAAACATAACCATTCTTCACATTTCTTCTAATGGAAATGTGTTTTTGTTTGCTTACCACTGAGCTAATGTTTCTCATTCAATTATGAAGATGATGGTGACTTTAATTGTTAAAAGAGTTGTTCTTGTTATGACAAGTTATGTATAGGTGATTGGAAATTCAATCAATTGATTAACATTAAAGAGTAATTGAGTTTTCTTCTCTTTTTCAGGTTTGTTTTTATAGTGAAAGAAAGTGTAGTTTTTCAAGAAAAATGGCTTAATAATGTTAATCATCTAAAGTTTTCCTGGATGGTTGCAACAAGCAGAGACGAAAAAGGTGAGCATGATTGCATAGTTATGGAAAAGAGTTGAATACTGGTCGAGAAATGATAATATTTGATTTGATGAAATTGAAAGTTACTGCAGTAAAATGAGAAAAAATATTTCCTATTTGACTTCTAATGCAGATATTGGAATATCTTCCCCAGAAAACGAATATCAGCTATGATAATGAATACACTTCGGTAGTGAAACTTTATTGGAAACTGTAAACCCATAATTGAAATTATCGAGATGGAAATGAGTGATAATATTTGTTCCTACCTTGAGAAGTTGATAAAAGTTGAAGATAACTGCTCAATAATGCAAGCGACATGATCAAAATTATGAGATGGAGTAGGTAAATGTTTGATTCCAGATAACAATTCATTGAATCCGAAAATTGGTAAACATTGTTCCAATCAATAAACAAAAAAATCCAACCGAAGACATACACAATCACAATTGCAGTATAAAACAATGGAATCAACAATCAACAAAAAATTGTATCCAGATGGCAAAGAGGGCGATTTGAAATCACACTAAACCAGTCCATAACGATGAACAATCCGAGTTAAATCAAAGGTGAAACATCATTAACATGCTTAATTCAGTTGAACTGAAATTACAAGTTGAATTTTGGTGAAGAGTGAAGACAGAAAAAACTTAACATTTTGTTCATCTCTATTGTTGAAATGAATCTGAAAAAAGGTAAAAGTTTTCTCTCAGTATAAAGAGTAAAGGGAAAGGAATCATTCTAGGAACTAAAATATGCTCAGAATGAACATGAGCAGAGTTATCTGATGAGCTGAGAAAGACTCTTTGGGAGGGAAAATAGTAAAACTACTGGTTACTACTGCTACTACTGAATAATGGTAATAATAATAGTAATAATAAATTGACAATCAAATTTGTGTCAACCTTTTACTTCGAGATTGCGTTTATCATTTGCATTTTTGTTTTGTTTAGTTTGTCTCTTTTTTCATAATAACTCTGTGTTTGTTGCTTTCTCAACTCTGTTGCACACAAAAATGATTTCACATAAAGTGATAATAAATAATTATATCCAAATTATGATGAAGATAATAATAATATGATGGATAATGATGATTGAAGATGAAAATGATGAAGGGAAGGAAGAAAAAAATTAACCAAAATTGCTTCTTTTTTTGCATCTTCAATGCATATTAAGTCTTCTCGGTAGTCACTATTTGAACATCTTTCATCTTTAAGTTGACAGGATTGATGGTAAAACATCAATCTCTTTTGAAGGGCAAAAAACAACAATTTGGTTACTTGATTGTTACACCTATTAATTAGATTGATCATCTTGTTATTGATCAAATGAACAATTAAAGCCTTTGGTAATCTTTCAGCTGTTAACATTGAAACTTGGGTGAACTTGAGTCAGTTTAGCTCCGATTTTATACATTTTGTATATTTTTCTGCGATTTGTTAACTCAATGTTCAACATGTTTAATCATGTTTAATCAAGACAGCAATAATCATGATTTGTGTTTATTAACAGAATAGAAAGGCTTAATTGAAAATATAGTTTGCTTTTTGTCAGCTTTTATTATTCTTAGGCTTTTCCATGTTGATATTTTGACAGTTTCTTTTTTTGATAAATCTCATTGATTAATTAACAATGTGTAATTATATTTACAATTGATCTTTCTAATCAGTGAGAGTTAATATTGTATCTGTCAATGTAATGTGTTGACTAATTGAAATGCAAGCTGAGAGATTAATCTGATTAATGAAGGAAAAAACAAACTCACAGATTGATTAGAAGTTTACTTGCAGATATTTGGCATATATTAATAACTCTCAAGTTAATCACTTCATGGATGAATAAATTATCAGTCAACGGAAATTATTTGCTCACCTTTTTTTCATGATTTACCGGGAAAACAGGAAATAGAGAAAAACCCGAAAAAATATCAAAAAAGTTACCAAATGACGATCATGACTTAGTTGGCAACGTCACAAATGGACTCAGAAATTCAAAGGTTTCAATGATCAAGATGAGATTAAGAATTATTGAACATTAAAATTACATTGATCAAACTTTAATCTGTGATTAAATCGTCATAAGAATAAATTTTTTAAACGTTTCATTTGTTTTTAAACATTAGGGAAGACAATCAGAGGTAAGGCAATTATGGTGATTATGATGGTAAATTTTGACGAGTTTGCCAATGATGAAGTTTGGGTTCAATGGGATTCTGCATAAAACATTAAGACTGAGTTACAGATTGTCTTTGATAAAACTTTTGATTTTTTACAATAAAAAAAGAAACAATTTTTTTTCATTTTACATAGCATTTTTGTAGCATCTTAAAGTGTGATTTATGTATACATGTTTGACAACAACAATTTGGCTTTAAATTGTTAATCTTGATGATTTTGTTTTCAAAAGTTCTCACTTTGAAGTCGTTGTATTGTTTTTACTAGTTGAGATAAATGTTGATCTTTGTTTGAAAAGGAAAGAGGTTGAGTTATTTGTTGTGAGGCTTGGACTTTGATGAATGGTTTGATGAGTTTTTGCCTTCAATTTGTTGATATTGATGGTTGTGATGAATAATAGAGTCTATAAAAAATTTAATTATTCTCCAGCTTCTCAAGTTGGAAAATTAACAGTGTGTTGATGATGGACTGTTTACAGGTTTGTAGTTTAATTTATTTGGATTGACTAGTCTCGGTGAGGAAGATGGTGATGATGTGGATGATGATGTTACCATTGGTGTTGGTTGACTGACCAATGTTGACAGTGAACTTATTAATTTGATGATCTGGTCGTTATAATTTTCAAATGACTCAACATTTTTGGAATAGGTATCAACAAGGTTTACCAGTTTATCAACTAGAGATTGGATCTTTTCGCTGCGAACTTTACTCTTTTTAATAGCTTTAAGAGCTTCCAATTCCTTGATCAGTGATCTTAAATTAGGATCAAGATCGGTTAATGAGGTTTTTACTTGTGAACCTTCTGAAAGCAATGAACCTGAGGTAAGTGTGGGACATATTTCTTTCAGACATTCAGTCAATTTTTTCTGTTCAATTGATACTGTTGAATCTCCCAAGTTGACCATCAATTGTTGATTCTGTTGATTATTGTTTGAAAAAATTGCATTAAGATGCTTCTTTAGGTCCTTTGTATCTTCACGGAACCTTCGTTTCATTGATGGAGAAGTTCCTGCTATTGTTTTATTAATTGGTGGGGATGATGATGAATAACCATTTGTGCGTTTCCCATTTAAACGTGCAATATTAGCATGAAAATGATTAGATGTTCCATTTGTTTCGTTTGATCTAGAGATTAAATTAGCCTGTTTGTCACCATAATTATCATGGGAAGCATCACCTTTACCAAATCCATTGCTCATTTTAATCTTTTCCTCTCCTTCCAACCTCATCTTGTTCATGATTCCGATAATTCTTCGATTGGATTCATTCACTATTGTATCATAATGATTATCCTCTTCATTTTCCGTCTTTAAATCTCTTTCTTCTTCGTAATCGTCTGCATCTGTGTCCAAAGTTTCAGTGGTCATAGTTCTAGGTCGGTGATGATGGTTATGATGATTATACATTTGATGATGATTATTGTTATGTTTCTGTTCAAGATTATCAGACGAATCCATAGAACCAGTCATTTCGGTTGAGCTTTCAAGACTATTTGTTTCAGTAATTGCAAGTAAATCGCCCGTTGAACAATGTGTTAAATTTCCAACCGAAGAGCCTCCTAAAATTGTTGAATGAAGAAATGCTCGACCCGGCGCTCGGCGACCGGTAGGACCTCGGGGTCGATTCTTTTGTTCACAGTGAAGTATAGAAACTGGTTCAACACGATCTGTATCAAATTTAATTGACTCCGGTGGAGCAGTTTTGTGTCTACTTCCATCAACGGTATGGTTACCGCCATGTTTAGATTTGTCCTGGCGACGGCGACCTGGCCCTTTACGATTCACACGAGCATCTTTAATTGCATTTTGTATTGAGCTGATCCACTTGAACATCTCAAAGGCACTGTCAGCTGAAAAGATGTGACGAGACTGGAGAAAGAGAGAGAAAAACAAATTAACAATCAATCAAATATATATAAGCACTTCACAGTTGATGGCAAACAATAAATGATCAGTAATGATTATAATTATGATGGAAAGATGATTGGTGAAATTTTAATTTCAGTTTTGTTTTTGTATTTCCAATAACTCTGGAGGAAGATAAAGGTTGCTTTTTTGTCCTGTATTTCTGTTGATATACATTATCAGTTTACAAGTTCCGTTTACACAATAATATATTATAATAATATTTCATAATGATTTACTATTAAATTTGTTGATTATCTAAAGATTCCTTGATGATTGAGTGAAAGAGTAAATAATATCAAGTGACTGTGAATTGAGCTTTTTATGGATTTATTTTATTCACTATTGTATGGCAATGAATGATAAAGTAAAAAATTTTTGCTCATTTTTTTATCAAAGATTAAAGTTTAATTAACCAGTGTAGGATGGTAATAATGATGATGATGATGAGACCTTGATGGTTGGGATTTAGGATCATCAAGAGTGTGTCCTAATTTTGAGGTGAATCATCAAAATTCACCAAAATTTCTTCAAAAATCATCATCTTCATTGTCACTGTCAGTTGCACTAATTAAATGTGGCAAAAGCTGTACAAAATGAAGCAATTGATACTCCAAGTTTTGTTCATACCTTGAACTGATGGTGATAATCCGTAATAGATGATTTATGTGAAACAGTGAAAGTAAGACTAACAAATAATTGGCAAACACTTGGATCAACTTGGTGACAGAGACTGGGTGAAGTAACGTGAGAAATTCAAGAGATTCAAGGAATCATCAAAATAATGATAGAAGAATGAAGTTCCCGATACAACCATTGCAAATATAATGAGAGCAACAAATGGAAAAACAGAATTGAATATCATTTTGCTTTAGAGTTCAAGTGAAAAGCCAAGAAAAGGTATGAAAATTTCATTGGTTAATAATTTGTCTTGAGGATCGGATTAAGATTTATCCAGATTACTATTATTTTTCTTGCAAAGTGGTTCCATTTTGTCTTATTAAGGAGTGAAAGGGAAATACAATTCAATTGTTAATCTGAACTAATATCATGTTAATCTGTCAACGTTAATCCAGGCAAAAACAAAATCAAGTTAATGGGAAACAAGACGGATGACAATATGGTTAAAGGGCAGTTTTTCTGGTTAAAGAAGACTAATCCAGAGTTAATAAGATACTCAGATTAGACTAAATAAACTGATTAATTAAGGATTAATTATCTTTGAATCTTTCAAAAGAAACCAGCAAAATTAGATTCAATGCAATGTTTAAAAATTAACAGCTAATGAAACTGAGAAATTAACTGATTTTAATGGAAAGAATGGTAAAAATTGAAATCCCGAGGCTTGTTTAGTGTCTCAATTGAAAATCTGATTCAATTGTGTTGCAAAAATGGTTTAACCTTGCAGTTTGCTAATACAAAGAAGGATACAATAAAGCAACAGTCAGAGCTAGTTTGGTGGAAATGTTGAGAGAAAAAATGGTTTTAATTGACAGTAAGTGAGGTAAAATACCGATTCATCAACAAGAATCAACAAAAAGGTAACAAAAGGTAATGTGTTACCATAAATTGATTATTATAGTGAATAGAGAAAGAGTTTTGACAAGAGAAAATGGTTTCAATTTTGATTCAATAAACAAACGAAAAGATAGAGAGATTCGTATACTGATTGTGTTAGGAAAATAAAGAGAGAGCAAAATGATCTCTTTATTTTATGCTCTACAAGAAAATCATGGATGAACAATTGAACATGATTTGGATGTTGATGTTAGGGATCTTTTTGTTTGTTTGTTTGTCTCAATGTAACAGATTATTCTGACTTGGAAGAATCGATTTCCGTTGGCTTTTGTTGAAAGAGAGAAACAAAAAAAATACAAACAAAAATCCAATGATAATAAGCTTAAAGCATTGCAAATAAAATAAGCAAAATGATGATAATGATGACGGTGATGATGATAATGATGATGAAGTTGAAGAGATGAAAAGGTCAGCAAAAGTACAAGTATTGTATACAGTGAAATCAATATTGGGATTGTAAGAGAAAAGAGTCGACGATGAATAATTATTATAAACTCTTTTCTGTAATTGATTTAATTTCACTTTCACTTTACTTTTACTTACTTAAAGTTTGAGTCCAAGATAACAAATGGGTAAAGATGAACAATTAAGGTCTATTATGGTGTTGGAAGTTTAGACGGATAGAATAGAAAAGAAGATTGAATTTTAAATGAAACTGTTCCAAAAGAAAATAAGTTTTTCTTCAAGTTTTGTTGCTTGTAGGAATGGTAAAAGAAAAGATGTCTGAAGAGAAAAGGAAAAAACCAGAAGATAAACTAAATCAATGATATAATAAGATAGGTGAAATACTGGTTACATGTTATCGTTTGTTGAACATGGCGACACAATTTAAGAATGAATTTGATGACAACAATGATGAGATTATTTGAATAACACTGTGAAACGTTTTTAATGTTGGCGAGAGGGAAAAAGAATGTCTTCTTGTTTTCTCACTTGATGACTTCAAAGTTGACTAATTGATGAAAAGCGAAAATTGATTCAATTGTGGACCCAAACAAGTCAACAGCAGAAACCAAATAAGGCTGTCCCTTAATTGTATAAAGCAAGTTTTAGTTTATCTTTGAAATAAGCAGAGATCCAATTGCTCATGTTGATTAATGATAAAGTTTCTGGTGAACCCTACAGAACCGTATAAGGCAAGATAATTTGACTGCAATATTTGCTGAAAAATATTAATTCACTTGATTATACACATTGATAGGGAAGTCACAAATATTCAATCATATGTAGATTACACTAAAAATAATGTCAAGTGCTGCACTGAATATCAATATTAATTAGCTGTAAATTGGTAAGTTGATAAAATTAATAAACACAAGTTAAAAAATAAAAAATCGCCAAAAGTGTTTGAAAAATTTTGGTGACAATTTCACTGATGAATGTTAATATGTTAATATTAAAAGATAAGAATAGATATCGATACTGATATTGATACTTGATATTGTTTAAAAAAAACGGAGATTCAAAGGAAATGAGTAAATGTTTGGTAAATGAAAATGAAAAATTATTAATAAAGTGTATTTATCCACAATCAAGTTTAAGTTGAATGAATGGGAGCTGATCAAGAGGATGATAGTTAATTATCTACACTACCAATGACTCACTACTTTTTGGTGTTGATTGATTAACTTCCATTTAACGACGAGTTAAAATTTACAATACATCAGCAACTGTCCTTGACTATGAAATTAAGGGTGAGTTCGGATTCTCTTGGAGAAAGTATCAGCTTTTATTGCAAACTTTGTCTAATTTAACCCAACTTTGATTTAGCTGATTACTAAAATTTATTATTACAACGTTTTAAATGGACTTGATTAAAGTTGCTGCTGGTAATCATGTTTGACAGTGACAAAATTATTGCCTCTTATTTCATCATTACCAGTTTTTGGACAACTAATTGATTTGAAACGTTAGATGGCGACTGTGGATCGACCATGGGAAGACATTTGTTTTTTGATGGAAATGATTTAAACTGTTTTAATTTAACTGGAAATTTAGACGATTGAAAAAAATGACTTGGATAAAGAAGCAAGGCTATTCTTATGCTCTTGAGAGTAATAAATGGATTCCATTATAACTGACTTTATTGGTAATTTCAATTTCTATTCTTATCTGCTTGATTTTCTTAATCTTGAGCTAACCTCACCTACGATGTAACCTAAAAATGGAGCTCAAATATAAAAACGGTTGACAATGACAACAATAAACTAAATGATGGCTTTTTGTGATCAGATGTGACGAAATTTCGATTTTATTTCAAGTTACTCATGATCAAGTAAAACAAAAACACCAAGTTAAACCTGGATCAATGCTATTGAACAAATTGGCAACTTTTTACAATTTTCCCTTTACATCATAATGATTGGTTCGCTTTGGTTGGTTTGATTATTATCATATTTACATCAAAATCAAACAAACAGTTTTGTTTTTCACATGCATTTCTCTCAGCGAGTTCCAAGACACACAAACACACACACACATTCAAAGTAAAGAAGTAATAGATTGTGAGAAAAACTTTTCTATTCGCCATTGATATGCATCTAAGTTTCACCCTGTTAAATCAAATCATTATCATCATTAATATCATCACCATCATCACAACAAAAAAGCAGCAGCAAGTGAAGAAATCACTAACACCATCTTCCTGACATCTCAACAAGTTTGACAGTTATGGTTGCATGTGATATACTGATTAAGTTAACGTTGCTGGTTGTTGTTGTTGTGTTGTGTTGATTATTATAATCATCATAAGGATCATGCTGATTAAGTTTAATAAAATGAAAATGATGATGATCTTTTCTGATTTTAAAATGAAAAAGGATCATTCTTGCATTTATACCATCACTTTGACGGGTGGTGATTTTATGGTTAAAAGTGGTTGTGGTGAGAGATGAGGTGTGTTTAAATTAATATTGTGCTCGATTTTGGTATCAAAAGGAATACATTTATAATAATAATAATAATGCTGATAATTATGATAAAACACAGTAAAAAAGAGTGAAAAAAGAGTGAAACGAAATCAAAATGAAAACAGTTCATTGTAATAGAAAACCAGCCTACACCTACCTGTTTAACCTTACCTTGAACAAAATACTATTTAGAAAATTATGCTGGTTAAACGTAGGTAGCCATTGAATTTCATTTTCATTTTCATTTTCATTTATTTGTAAATAGCGTTTACTATTAAATGAAATGAAAAAATGAAACACAATTCAAGTTAATGTTGCTTATAATTTACATGAAAAATGGTTACTGCCATCTAACGAACACCAATGGAAACAAAGGTAAGTAACATTCATGCAATGCAATGTAACAACATGATGCTTTTAATAGGAATGCAACATTACTGGTTTACTTTCTTTGTTAATTACTAGAGGTCAAAGGAAACCAATTTAATTACTGATCATGGAGTGAAAATTATATTGAGAAAAAAGTTTACCTGAGCTGATTTTGATGACGATGATACGGATGCCAATGAAGAGTAAATTAAAAAAGAATACTTGGGTCCTTTGTCATTATCATTCAATGGTTCACAAACATCATAATAATCCAAATTGATTTGACCACAATTTTTCTTATCCAAACCAAGGCCCAGCTAATGTTGATTGGAATAATAATGGAAGACAACACGGAGAAAAGATGAGTTGGTTTTCAAGTGGAAAAACGTTAACAAGCAATAAAGATAATTTACAAGGTTAATCCATTCAACAATTGAGTCACTGACGAACAACCAGAAGGAACCAGAAAACCAATTGGTGATAACAAGGATTACATCAACAAAAATTGTATCAACAAGTGTCACTAGGATAATTAAATAATTGGAAAATCCAAAAAGACTTGGATACTATGAAACAAGGCCACTTTGGAAACAAGCAAATTAACTCCGAGTCAACATGAAAAATAACATCAGCAGCTTTTTTTCTGCACAACAACAAAATCAAGTTATACTAAAACTTTGTTTTTGCCAAAAAGAGAGTGAAAGAAAGAGAGGAAAAGAAGGAGAAAAAGAGACGATGCAGAACGAGAGAGGAAGAGATAGAGAAAGAGAAAGAGAAAGAGGGAAAGAAAGATAGAAGAGCGAGTAAAAGAAAGAGCAGTTTCATGTGAAGATAAATTTCTGTAAAAAGGGAGTAAAGAGAGGATCAAGACTAATAAGATGATAGGAAAAGGTAAAAGAAAAGGGTGACTTATTATTAATAATGATCATTGATCATAGATGATTTTTCTCTTCCTTCACTATCTTCTAACCTTCTTCCTCCTCCTTCTCATCATTATCTTTTGACTTAAAAACCCACTCGCTATAATTCACTTCATCTTTCTCTCTTTCTTTCTCTTCTCTCTCTATCAGAATCTTGAGACTCTCGAAGCAATCTTTTTTCTTTGAGTATCAATCAGACATTTAATTCATTCATCTTATTGCTATCTATTTTGTCAATTTGTTCTTCCTCATCACCATCAGCAACATCATTATCATCATCAGCAATATTATCATTATCAACAATAACAACATATTTGTCATGTTTATTTGCTCCCATCATGTGTATCAAATCAATCAGCTGAGTCGTCGTTTAATAGATTTCTGTTTGCTTACATTTTATTCAACCAATTGATCTAAATGTTACTTGTTGATGTTTGTTGTTGTTGATGTAATCATGATTGTTGGTTTCTTTACATACCTTCTCATACATAATAATATCCCTTAGTGATGAGCCGATCTCTGTTTTAATGCCTTTTAACCTTTATTTGTGCGTTGGTTAGTTAAATAGTTAATAATTTATTTGATAATGATTAGTATGATTACCTGATTTTGATAATAATACAATTTGTTGGCCCGTAAAATGCAATAAGTTGTCCTCCAAGAGCTTTTAGAGTTAATATTATTTAACCATAAAGGTGTAAACCATTTTCGGGAAACCAATTTATTGAGATAACCTTTAATAGGAGCCTCAAGTTCAATTTGATTTAATTCATCAAAGTAAGGGTAACTTGGGTTGGTTACTCCTAGACGAGACTGGTATGACCAGGTAAACAAGAAATAAGATGGTGATGAGGAGGAAGGTGATGTTGATGAAGATGAACAAGGAGAAGATTAAAAAGCATTAATTAGCATAACCTTTTTTCATTGAAAACGATGTTGATGGATAAAAAGATGGAAAACATGAAAAGATGAAAAAGCAACTTGAAGATTTCTTATGGTTACCCTTGTCTACACTATTCAACAATTTAGTCTACAAACAAAATAAAGGTTTGGTTGATTAATTTATCCAATTTCATAATAATGGGTACTAATTATGGAAACAAACAACGTTTAAAGATGACATTTGATTGTAAATCAAAAGCAAGCAAAAAGATGTCGAGTTGACTACAATAATGATGAGATGATTACTTCAATGTTTCACTTTATCCCAACATCTTTACATTTAAATGAGGATTCATTAAAGACCAACAAATGTTCTGATTTTGATTAATGTAAACTATAATCATCTTTCCTGATTAATTGGCGAGATTGAAATTGAAACAATGATTAAACTGGCATTACTCTTCATTACCAATGCTACCAGTAAAATTACCCGAGAAGTTACCAGTGGAGTTACCGATGAGATTACCAGAAACCAGGCAATTCTAACCAATTGTTACCATCTTTAATAAAGCCATTGAATTTCAACATAATTGGTTAAAAATGATTAACTTTAATACTCACAGATTCTTGCTGATGATTAGTTTTATCCTTAAAACATTCACTCTTAGTGTTAGTTTGATTAGCAATTTTGTTCTCAAGGCAAATTGTGAAAATCCTTTTCCCAGGATTCAGTAGATTGCTTGGTAAAGATAAACTTTCCATTATACTAACCATCAACAATTAATAGTTAAATGGCAGTAAAAAAGAGAGAATTAAATTAAATTTAAAATTGAACAAAATTACAAGAAATGGTGAAAATTTGTTCATTTGTTCAAAGGAAACATTTTCAATTGTTTCATTTCAGTTTCACCAATCAATTTGTTTCCAAGCAACTTTCCTTAAATTGATTCCTGTAATTAGGCAAGAAACGGAAAACTCACCATTAGTTGATCAGTTAATTAACAATAAAATATGTTGAACCCAAACAATTGATCCATTCGTAAAATAATCTAGCCTTTCTCGTGAAATCTCACAATGTTTAAAAAAGCAAAGTAAACACGTTTAAAACACAATGAGGAAGATTGAAGCTGGTAAAATGATCTATGCTAATGTTAACCATTTGAAAAGTGAAATTAAACACCATTGATGATCACTTTGCTTATTGTTACTGTTAATAACTATCAATGAACAGGCAATTTATGCTGATTGTCTGTTGATGATTAATTAGCTAATTGGATGCTTAAATATCTTTCCCATAACCATGTAAAAATAACAAGGCCTTAAAAGCTTGTAAAGACAAATTGAAAGATAATAAAATAAGAATATGTAAAAGAGTTTCAAATTAAAAATCAAAGCATTACATTTTCCTGGCAATTAAAGTTCAATCGAGATTAAGTATTGAAATTTGTATTGAAATCTGTGTTTAAAGATTGAAAAATGTGAGATTTACTTTGAACCTGTTAGGCTGAAGTCAACTGTGAATACAGTTTGATCTTCATCTTTTCAGTTTTGATCATTGAAAATGGTTGATTACATTATCATCATTAGTTTTATGTATGTATTATCATGTTTACAGTTACGAGGTTGATCATTTAACCTTCAAATGTGTTTATAAGTTGAACTTTTTAAGGTTTCCTTTGCATGAGAAATGAAGCTTAAAAGATGTACAAAATAGTTAATAATAAATTAACAAGTTTAACAGTTTAACATTTACCATCAACAATTTAGGAAGCTTAAAATGTTTACCAGGAAAAAGACGGCTCAAGTTTGAAAATTATGATGATATTTATAATCATTAATTAATACAAATTCATGGATCAAGACGGAAGGGAAGACAAAATGGCGTAAAAAAGATGAATAGATTGTTTTATCGGATTGTCAGCAATTAGGAAGAAATTGATATCTTTCATTGACTTACTTTTATTTTGATTAACCACATTCATCTGAATTAATCTTTTGAACACTTCGCAATCGTTTGAAGAAGTCAACTCTCAACATGTTGCTATAATTAAATCAATTTAGATGATCAAATCTATTGAAAACAATTTGATTCGACGTTTTAATCCATTTGCTTTTCACTGTAACTTAAAAATTGTTAAACATTTCAAGAGTTCAAATGATCCATTCACGGTTCAACAGGGTTAAGGGTAGAGCATTGGACTTAACATTGATGATGATATTAACAATGGTGGGACAGTTTAAATCGACGACAAAAAGCGTTTTGATTTATTTGATATTTTTTGCTGTTTACATCAAATGACAGGTAAGCAAATAAGGGACAAAAGATGAGTTGATTGAGATGAAAACTCTTCTTTTCAAATACAATTAACTCTCTTTTTCTCTCTTTTTGAGACTCCTTTTGTTTTATTTAAGTTCATCATCACACTCATCATTATCATCAACATGTTCATCAAAAGGGTGGGCCTGAGTGCTTTGGACAGCTCTTGAAAGCAAAAGAGTCAACAGCTTAACGGTGAGTTACTTGAAAGTTTTAGTTGCGGTTGTAACTTGACTTTCTTTTTTTAATTAAAATAATTGGTGTCACAATAAATCAAAAGCAATTTCTCATGACAATTAGGCAAAGTAATAGAGCATAGAGTTGGTTCCACTATTTATCCCTTAATACTACACCTTTAAGGTAATACTCAATATGAAGCAAGTGATACTTATAACATTATTATTATCACCATTATTATTGCAGCTGTCGTTGTTGGTGTTGTTTTTGATTGAAATTATGACTTATTGCCACCTAATATTGTCATACTATATGTGATGAACATTTGATTATGGTGAGAAAAATGATGTTGATTTAGCGATTTTACCGATGCAAAGGTGAAATAGTTTAAATTAATGGTTCCTTAAAGATAGTAATCATGGAAAGCAAATGTCTCATTAATCAGGTTATCGGTTTTAATTTGTTCAAGTGAAAGACTCAACATAATTTTGAATTAAAATCATGAAAATTTAAACGCAGATTGCTCAACATTCAGGTTTAATTGAATCATCGGTAAAATTAGTACAATGATACTTGATACTGGAATATTGCAAACAGCAAGAAAGCTGAAATGTGTGAAGTTCGGTGATAATCAAGAATCTAAACTGGAATAAATGTTTATGTTCTGATGAATCTCTGAAGATGCCGCTACATAAATGTGAGAAAACATAATCAACATCCAGTGCGGATCGTCATATCAGGCCTTGCTGACAAACACGATAAAGATAATTAGTTGCATGCAATAAGCAACTAAATTTGCAATGGTTTTTTGGCAATTTGGTTTTGCGATTTCGGACCATCTTATAGCGAAATGACATGCTACAGCCCCTGAAAATGTTGGGTCCAATCAAAACAATTAGACTCTGTAATATTTGCTGCAAATCTGCAAATCAACTAATAAAAATTGATACAATCAAGTAGAGTGATGCTTTTGCTAAATGAATTTTAGTTCTAAACTTGCTTCATTTGTTTCAGCTTCAAAATAATGTTGATAGATCTACGGCGGTCCAATCGGAATGGATTAAACATAAATAAATTTGGCGAACACAATTGTTAACAAGATGACGCAAACTAGCTATTAAGATCAACCTTAAATTTGATTAAATTTTTCACATTTTTCAGTCAGATCACAATCACTTTTTAAAGCGAAAGTGAACGAAGTGATTTTTAGTACTGTTACAAAGTAGATGTAATACAACCTATGCAGAAATAGTTGTATTGACAATGCTCACAATAATAACAAGGATTACAATTACAGTCACCTACCAGTTACTGCACCTACCAGATAATGCACATAATTTTTTCAATGGTCCCTATTAAGGAGGAGCTAGATCAACTTTTGCAGTTCGACGAATTTCAATTCGATTTCGTTAATTATCAATTGCCTTAATTCAATTTTCTTTCGTGAAATATTAATCCAAAAACTCGCAAAATCAGCTTAAAGCAACATTTCAGGTAGAATTTGATCTATTAAGGAAGATTGAAAATCATGAATTACGCTGCCCGACGAATAGTGTAAATAAGCTATTTTGCGAGTGGTGCAGTATCTGGTAGGTGACTGTAATATCAATACGTATTGAATGTGAATTGGTGCATTTGATGAAATTATTAAACGCGCTTAGAACTAACAAACAAAAAACAGAGCCCGTAAGAGTAGAGCAAATATTTCATTTTGGTTACAATTGCACTGTTAAAAGTGATATTTCAAATTGATATTGATATTTGGTTTGATGCTCAAGTTGAATGAATATAGTAGTAGTAAATATACACAAGATAACTCACATTAGTAGTATAGAACCATACGCTTCTGGGTCAAAGACCGGAAACGGAAATAGGGGAAAAACTCTCGCGCCCCCTCAGTCACTGACCCCTCACCATCTTTCAACGGCTATTTCATTCCCTGAGGCACTTCCGCTTGACATTTCCGATTGAACATTTAACTGTCTTTCTAGCTGGCCAAATAAGTTTAAAAACAAAGAATCTTCATTTTCATGATTTTTCATGATATTTCCATGATGAATGCAATTAGGATTTTAAAGGGATAATATATGATAGATCAACTGTTGCTCTATCATTTGAGACCGATTTCACCTAGTTCTAGATATTTTTTCAGGCCCAGATTCAGTTTTGTATTTTTAAGGTAAGTAACAATGAAAAAACCGGTTCAGAATTCAGAATTCATGAGATAATTAATTTTTATCATTTTTTTCTTTTTGATTATGATCAAGCACTGTGAGTGAATCAATTTGATACCTGAATCGTCTTTTTATTATTTGAAATAAGTTCAGAATTGACAAAAAACCAATTTCTGATTTTCCCATGGTAATTTCACACAGCATGAAGATAAGTTTCTCAAGGGATAGACTATTATAGATTAACTATTGCTCTATCAGATTAAACATGTTTAAGATGAATTTCTATGGTTTCAAGTTCCCAGATTCTCGATATTCAGAAAAAAACAAGGCATAGATGTATAAGTAAATGCATTTATTAGAATGAAGGTGTAAAAGTCTTAAGGGTGCAAATACAAGTTGAAATAAATTCTGATTACATTGAAAAGCAGTATTAATTGATTATAAAATGAAAATTATAATTGAGATTATAAAAAGACAATATGAAATATAATGAAAATATGAATTTAAGTCATGCAAAAAGCAGAATCATTTCTTATTTCTATGACTCTTTCGTGCATTTTTTGGTTTGTTGAATTCTTTGTCCCATTCCGCTTGTATGGCAGGAGGTACATCAAAATCTCCATCAGGCTTTACCATAGAGTCATCCTGACAATAAACCCAGGCCCAAACCTTCTTTTTAACTGGATGATCTTTATCAAGTTTTACTGGACATTGCAATCTGTCATATCCAGTCACTTTATCGCGCGCAAATCTTTGAGGACAGGAGACCACTCTATATCTATTTTTACCGTTTCCTTCTCGTACGACACCAAAGAGATGCTCTTTCAATCCTTTTAATTTCTTGAATGTGCCATTACAGTAATCCCATTGAAATACAATGGGATTCTGTTTAACTTCTTGAGCTGCGGCTGCTTCTGCTTCCTTATAGCACTCCGCATCCTCAACCCCCTCTTCCTTTGTCAATTGTGGATATTGATCTAGATCACTCAAATCATGTAATGATTCCGGTGTACAAAACATTTTTCCCCATTCGAATTTAATTAAAGAATTGCCAGTTTCACTGATCCAAACACCAAGTATTTTTTTGACTTTCCATAAAGACTTAGTGCAACCTACTCTACAAAATACAGGGCCTTTTGGTGTAGACTCTAAAGAAAATCTATCTATGAAAAACCAGTTTTTCAAGTTTAAAAGAAACTTACTAGAAAGTTGAAGGTGTCGGTTCATTATCAGAGCGTTCATCACCCTGTCCACCATCCTGTTCCTCCTGTCCACTTTCATGTCCATTTTCTTCCTCGGTCATTGATTCATCAATATGAAGTTGATTAGAAGTTGTTGATGAGGTTGGTGACATTGCTATTTCATTATCACCTCCTGGTTAAACACAATAATCCAATGGTTAAAAAACAATAATCCAATGGTTAAAAAACAATAATCCAATGGTACAAAACAATAATCCATTGATAAAATATACACGAAACTTACCTGTTATCATTAGCACAAAGAATAAAGAAACTAAGAAATTCATTTTAGTTGATTAAAGATGAAAAAATTAATCACAAATTTGATGAATGGTTCTATACTACTCACATTGAATCATTGATTTCAATTGATTGCAATTGATTGCAATTTTGCAAAGTTTGATTGAAGTGCATGATTGGATATTTTTAGTTGGCGTAATTTAACGCATGGTTATTATTGCATTGTGTCTGAAGCTATTATAATTATGATCGTGTCATCATTGCAAACCTTTGTTAACGTTGAATCAAAGGAAAGAGTTAAAGCATACAAATGTTCAAATTGCATTAGCAGATGTAAATTAAATCATTCGATGATTATTTTTAGTTAAGTAAGCAATAGGCTGAATAACGGTACTTATACATTGCATACAATAGTCTTGATTATTGTAAGCAAAGGGTTAAATAATAATACTTTTGCATTGTATGCATTATTCTCAATCATTTGCAATTAATAATTGGCTAACTATGTAACAATTTTAGAAAGGTAATAAGGGAATCTTCCTAACATGTACATTGTTGTATTGTTCGCGTCATGTGTCGTTGAACAAATGTAACAATTTTAGAACGAGTAATTATGGAATTTGATGTCTCAGGCTTTACTGTGTTATTGTAATTATTTACCGTTATTGTTCGCTTAGCGAATGTTTCAACTTTGTTTAATTGTGCATAACAATTATGTATCTTTGCATGCACATGGAATAGTATAAAAAGGGAGCTCTTTCGCACAGAAAATCATCATCAACATCTAACAAGTTGTAAAAAGTTATTTTTTGCGACAGTTAGTCAACATCAAGATATTTTTTATACTTTAGTTTTTTATTGATTATTTAGTTTTTTATTATTTGTTCACCATCAACATCCTCAACACCATCAACACCATCATACACAACTCATAAAGTAAGTTTTTTCCTTTATACATTTCCTTTTCCCCTTCTTCAATACCTCTACCTCTACAATACCAATACATGTACCTCTACCTTTTCAATACCTCTACCTCTACTTTTTCAATACCTCTACCTCTGCCTGTTCAATACCTCTACCTTTACTCTTCCAATACCTCTACCAATACCTCTACCTCTACCTTTTCAATACCTATACCTCTACCTTTTCAATACCTCTACCTCTACCTTTACGCAAAAATATCGCTATCTTAATTTGCTATTTCAACAAGTTAAAAGTGAAAAACAAGTAAATGTCTCAAGAAAGCCAATCGCCAAATTTATTTATTCAGGGACAATCTCATGGGTACTTTCAGTTACCCAATGGTGGAATAGCTGGAGAGAGCCAGGATGGTACCACAAGAAACCACAGCTCTATCTCTTGGGAGAACCCAATGCTGGAAAAACGACTTTTATACAAAAAATGGTTAATAAATGTCCTGTCTTTCTTCCCTCTCTTCCTTTTAATCATTTTAGCTTTGGTCAGCTTGATAATTCACATCAAGTTATTCTTGTTGATGACTACCTATCTTCAGTCGCTGCAAATCTGCAAATCAACTAATAAAAATTGATACAATCAAGTAAAGTGATGCTTTTGCTAAATGAATTTTAGTTCTAAACTTGCTTCATTTGTTTCAGTTTCAAAATAATGTTGATAGAGGCGGTCCAATCGGAATGGATTAAACATAAATAAAGGATATTTTTTAGGGGCGGTTATAGTTTGCAGCAGGTTTTTTCGTCTAACTCCTCTCCTCTACTTCGCATAGTAATACCGTCTCCTCTTGTTCATTAAGGAATATCGTCTCATCCGCTTCGACAGTGAGAAATCTTGCTCTCCACGCCGCCGTTTCTTTTTCGGACGACCCGTTTCCGATGAAGATGATTGGAGCTTGGAACGATACCTGCTTTGAAACACCATATTTCACCTGCAAAGAAAGGGATGTTCCTTGCAACAGATTGAGCAGTAACTGTTCGATAGAAAGAACGTTCGACCTGAAGATAGGTAGTCATCAACAAGAATAACTTGATGTGAATTATCAAGCTGACCAAAGCTAGAATGATTAAAAGGGAGAGGGAAGAAAGACAGAACATTTATTAACCATTTTTTGTATAATAGTCGTTTTTCCAGCATTGGGTTCTCCCAAGAGATAGAGCTGTGGTTTCTTGTGGTACCATCCTGGCTCTCTCCAGCTATTCCACCATTGGGTAACTGAAAGTACCCATGAGATTGTCCCTGAATAAATAAATTTGGCGATTGGCTTTCTTGAGACATTTACTTGTTTTTCACTTTTAACTTGTTGAAATAGCAAATTAAGATAGCGATATTTTTGCGTAAAGGTAGAGGTAGAGGTATTGAAAAGGTAGAGGTATAGGTATTGAAAAGGTAGAGGTAGAGGTATTGGTAGAGGTATTGGAAGAGTAAAGGTAGAGGTATTGAACAGGCAGAGGTAGAGGTATTGAAAAAGTAGAGGTAGAGGTATTGAAAAGGTAGAGGTACATGTATTGGTATTGTAGAGGTAGAGGTATTGAAGAAGGGGAAAAGGAAATGTATAAAGGAAAAAACTTACTTTATGAGTTGTGTATGATGGTGTTGATGGTGTTGAGGATGTTGATGGTGAACAAATAATAAAAAACTAAATAATCAATAAAAAACTAAAGTATAAAAAATATCTTGATGTTGACTAACTGTCGCAAAAAATAACTTTTTACAACTTGTTAGATGTTGATGATGATTTTCTGTGCGAAAGAGCTCCCTTTTTATACTATTCCATGTGCATGCAAAGATACATAATTGTTATGCACAATTAAACAAAGTTGAAACATTCGCTAAGCGAACAATAACGGTAAATAATTACAATAACACAGTAAAGCCTGAGACATCAAATTCCATAATTACTCGTTCTAAAATTGTTACATTTGTTCAACGACACATGACGCGAACAATACAACAATGTACATGTTAGGAAGATTCCCTTATTACCTTTCTAAAATTGTTACATAGTTAGCCAATTATTAATTGCAAATGATTGAGAATAATGCATACAATGCAAAAGTATTATTATTTAACCCTTTGCTTACAATAATCAAGACTATTGTATGCAATGTATAAGTACCGTTATTCAGCCTATTGCTTACTTAACTAAAAATAATCATCGAATGATTTAATTTACATCTGCTAATGCAATTTGAACATTTGTATGCTTTAACTCTTTCCTTTGATTCAACGTTAACAAAGGTTTGCAATGATGACACGATCATAATTATAATAGCTTCAGACACAATGCAATAATAACCATGCGTTAAATTACGCCAACTAAAAATATCCAATCATGCACTTCAATCAAACTTTGCAAAATTGCAATCAATTGCAATCAATTGAAATCAATGATTCAATGTGAGTAGTATAGAACCATTCATCAAATTTGTGATTAATTTTTTCATCTTTAATCAACTAAAATGAATTTCTTAGTTTCTTTATTCTTTGTGCTAATGATAACAGGTAAGTTTCGTGTATATTTTATCAATGGATTATTGTTTTGTACCATTGGATTATTGTTTTTTAACCATTGGATTATTGTTTTTTAACCATTGGATTATTGTGTTTAACCAGGAGGTGATAATGAAATAGCAATGTCACCAACCTCATCAACAACTTCTAATCAACTTCATATTGATGAATCAATGACCGAGGAAGAAAATGGACATGAAAGTGGACAGGAGGAACAGGATGGTGGACAGGGTGATGAACGCTCTGATAATGAACCGACACCTTCAACTTTCTAGTAAGTTTCTTTTAAACTTGAAAAACTGGTTTTTCATAGATAGATTTTCTTTAGAGTCTACACCAAAAGGCCCTGTATTTTGTAGAGTAGGTTGCACTAAGTCTTTATGGAAAGTCAAAAAAATACTTGGTGTTTGGATCAGTGAAACTGGCAATTCTTTAATTAAATTCGAATGGGGAAAAATGTTTTGTACACCGGAATCATTACATGATTTGAGTGATCTAGATCAATATCCACAATTGACAAAGGAAGAGGGGGTTGAGGATGCGGAGTGCTATAAGGAAGCAGAAGCAGCCGCAGCTCAAGAAGTTAAACAGAATCCCATTGTATTTCAATGGGATTACTGTAATGGCACATTCAAGAAATTAAAAGGATTGAAAGAGCATCTCTTTGGTGTCGTACGAGAAGGAAACGGTAAAAATAGATATAGAGTGGTCTCCTGTCCTCAAAGATTTGCGCGCGATAAAGTGACTGGATATGACAGATTGCAATGTCCAGTAAAACTTGATAAAGATCATCCAGTTAAAAAGAAGGTTTGGGCCTGGGTTTATTGTCAGGATGACTCTATGGTAAAGCCTGATGGAGATTTTGATGTACCTCCTGCCATACAAGCGGAATGGGACAAAGAATTCAACAAACCAAAAAATGCACGAAAGAGTCATAGAAATAAGAAATGATTCTGCTTTTTGCATGACTTAAATTCATATTTTCATTATATTTCATATTGTCTTTTTATAATCTCAATTATAATTTTCATTTTATAATCAATTAATACTGCTTTTCAATGTAATCAGAATTTATTTCAACTTGTATTTGCACCCTTAAGACTTTTACACCTTCATTCTAATAAATGCATTTACTTATACATCTATGCCTTGTTTTTTTCTGAATATCGAGAATCTGGGAACTTGAAACCATAGAAATTCATCTTAAACATGTTTAATCTGATAGAGCAATAGTTAATCTATAATAGTCTATCCCTTGAGAAACTTATCTTCATGCTGTGTGAAATTACCATGGGAAAATCAGAAATTGGTTTTTTGTCAATTCTGAACTTATTTCAAATAATAAAAAGACGATTCAGGTATCAAATTGATTCACTCACAGTGCTTGATCATAATCAAAAAGAAAAAAATGATAAAAATTAATTATCTCATGAATTCTGAATTCTGAACCGGTTTTTTCATTGTTACTTACCTTAAAAATACAAAACTGAATCTGGGCCTGAAAAAATATCTAGAACTAGGTGAAATCGGTCTCAAATGATAGAGCAACAGTTGATCTATCATATATTATCCCTTTAAAATCCTAATTGCATTCATCATGGAAATATCATGAAAAATCATGAAAATGAAGATTCTTTGTTTTTAAACTTATTTGGCCAGCTAGAAAGACAGTTAAATGTTCAATCGGAAATGTCAAGCGGAAGTGCCTCAGGGAATGAAATAGCCGTTGAAAGATGGTGAGGGGTCAGTGACTGAGGGGGCGCGAGAGTTTTTCCCCTATTTCCGTTTCCGGTCTTTGACCCAGAAGCGTATGGTTCTATACTACTAATGTGAGTTATCTTGTGTATATTTACTACTACTATATTCATTCAACTTGAGCATCAAACCAAATATCAATATCAATTTGAAATATCACTTTTAACAGTGCAATTGTAACCAAAATGAAATATTTGCTCTACTCTTACGGGCTCTGTTTTTTGTTTGTTAGTTCTAAGCGCGTTTAATAATTTCATCAAATGCACCAATTCACATTCAATACGTATTGATATTACAGTCACCTACCAGATACTGCACCACTCGCAAAATAGCTTATTTACACTATTCGTCGGGCAGCGTAATTCATGATTTTCAATCTTCCTTAATAGATCAAATTCTACCTGAAATGTTGCTTTAAGCTGATTTTGCGAGTTTTTGGATTAATATTTCACGAAAGAAAATTGAATTAAGGCAATTGATAATTAACGAAATCGAATTGAAATTCGTCGAACTGCAAAAGTTGATCTAGCTCCTCCTTAATAGGGACCATTGAAAAAATTATGTGCATTATCTGGTAGGTGCAGTAACTGGTAGGTGACTGTAATTGTAATCCTTGTTATTATTGTGAGCATTGTCAATACAACTATTTCTGCATAGGTTGTATTACATCTACTTTGTAACAGTACTAAAAATCACTTCGTTCACTTTCGCTTTAAAAAGTGATTGTGATCTGACTGAAAAATGTGAAAAATTTAATCAAATTTAAGGTTGATCTTAATAGCTAGTTTGCGTCATCTTGTTAACAATTGTGTTCGCCAAATTTATTTATGTTTAATCCATTCCGATTGGACCGCCGTAGATCTATCAACATTATTTTGAAGCTGAAACAAATGAAGCAAGTTTAGAACTAAAATTCATTTAGCAAAAGCATCACTCTACTTGATTGTATCAATTTTTATTAGTTGATTTGCAGATTTGCAGCAAATATTACAGAGTCTAATTGTTTTGATTGGACCCAACATTTTCAGGGGCTGTAGCATGTCATTTCGCTATAAGATGGTCCGAAATCGCAAAACCAAATTGCCAAAAAACCATTGCAAATTTAGTTGCTTATTGCATGCAACTAATTATCTTTATCGTGTTTGTCAGCAAGGCCTGATATGACGATCCGCACTGGATGTTGATTATGTTTTCTCACATTTATGTAGCGGCATCTTCAGAGATTCATCAGAACATAAACATTTATTCCAGTTTAGATTCTTGATTATCACCGAACTTCACACATTTCAGCTTTCTTGCTGTTTGCAATATTCCAGTATCAAGTATCATTGTACTAATTTTACCGATGATTCAATTAAACCTGAATGTTGAGCAATCTGCGTTTAAATTTTCATGATTTTAATTCAAAATTATGTTGAGTCTTTCACTTGAACAAATTAAAACCGATAACCTGATTAATGAGACATTTGCTTTCCATGATTACTATCTTTAAGGAACCATTAATTTAAACTATTTCACCTTTGCATCGGTAAAATCGCTAAATCAACATCATTTTTCTCACCATAATCAAATGTTCATCACATATAGTATGACAATATTAGGTGGCAATAAGTCATAATTTCAATCAAACCAACATTGTGTTCCTCGTTGCTCATAGCCACCTCACTATTGTTACTGCAACGAGAAATACGGAGACATTGATAGGGATGAATTTAATGCGGAATCTTACATATTCAAAGCTATTTTTCAGGGCTCATTTTCATTTTATTGCAAATTTAATGCGTGTAAGCAATATAAAGGATAAGTCCAATTTACAATTGAAATTGATGTAAAACAAATGTGTCTTTTTTAAAATATTCAATTTAATTATAAGCAATTTAATAAAACTGATTAGTAAATATTCAATCAAAGTATTCAATTTAATAAAGACATGTAATATTACATGCAAAAATAACTGCGAATGCTCGCTAAAATACCATTAAAATTGTGTGTTGAAAATCAATTTTGTGCTGATTCACTTATATCTGAGCGAACTGGTCGCTCGATAAAACATTGAGTGCTGAAATGTTCGATGAATGTAGCCCAAATAGAAAATCCACATCGACAGCCCTCGCAAACAAGTAGAAAGTTGTATTCCAGGATGTGACCTATCAAATCATTACGATCTCCCACTGTGAATTTATTTTTGCACTGGCAGAACCGATAGTTGCATTTTCTGATATTGCCTTGTATCAGGTCAGATCTTAGCGCAATTAATTTGGGTATCGAGACATACCGATTGTCACATTTTTCAAAAATTCTGAACCGAGCTGATTTTGTTGGTTCCGCATTATTTCCAGTTTCCGAATTGCACAAGTAGATACCATAGTATTCACCAGGGCTATTTAAATAGAAAAAAAAATTTTGTTAGCAATTTATGCACTGAATTATAAAACATGTACTTACTCCTGAAGGTCCACCATATCAGCAGCATAAATTGTTGGTGATACTTGTCCTACAAAATAAAGCCAAAATGTATAGTCGACAGGGTTAGTAACCACTTCAAAGAATCCTTCGAAATTCGGAAATTTCGAATTGTGAAGTCTATCTTTCTTCAATGAGTCATGCGCTTTTCTACAAAATTTTGCGAATTTTTCTTTCAATGATAACACAATCGGAACTGGATTAGGTTTTTCCATCCGAATTCGCTGTTTCTTGTTGAGTTTTGTTGCAGGGTAGAGATGAACTGTGTTTCTTGTTTCAACAGCTTCCCTTCCAACTCGCGATCGATATTTACAAGTTTCTGCGTGTTGTAAGCTTGATTGTTTGCCCTTTAAAGGTGTAGCACATTTAACGCAGATATAAGTGCATTTTAGCAAATCGTCAATGATGTGCCTACGAACGACTATATCAGAAGTAGCTTCACTACAAGCACATTTACCATCACACGCTTTGCATCGTCGTCGCCTGTGCTGCGATGATCTGGAATCCTCTTGTATTACTTCACTCAACTCGTTTATTTTAGCTCGACAAGTTTCTGAGTCATAAATAATGCCATTGAGATCGATAATTTGATAATCATCACTATATTTAACCACTTGCCCACGGGTGTGTTCAACAGAGTGCACTCCAGTCATAATCATATTTAAAATAGTGTCACTGTGATGAAAAAAAGATAATATCATTATTTAGAGATTTTGATTGATTGGGTATACCTTACAATACAGATACTTACATGTAATCGAAATTATTTGGTTTTTTCGGGACAGCGCCAGTTTTGTTCTCAAAACGCTCATTTAGAGTTATAACAGCGTAATACATAAGCAGAGTCCAGGGATCATCAATTTTTAAATAATCTGCTGGTTTTTGGACATCAAAAGACACAATTGATCTTTCATGATGTGTCACATCAGATTGTTCTTCTTCTGAAGAATCAGAATCATCAGGATGAGAACTTTGCTCCATTCTTCGTCGCTTGCGCTGTGTTTCTGTAGAGGGTTCGCGCGATCTTTTGTCTGAATCTTTTACGGGAAGATTCGTCTCAAAATCTAGAAGAAAGGGATTTTCTTCAGAATAAGCTGAAAGGTAGTTGAGGTCATTTTATTGAAATAAAATATCTAATCTAATCAGAAGACTTATCAGCCTTTCAAATCCTGATTTTTTCAGGTTCTTTTAGGATCACTTGAAAATGTTTTGAATCACAAATAAGACCAATATTACAATCCTTTCTTAACACAAAGGAACTTACAGTTGAAAGTAAATCTGGAACTACTAAGTTTGGTCACTTAACTCAGAGGTCTAGTTTGGCTTATTTTAGCGTCTTGACCAGAATTAGTATTGTTATACTAGGAAGCTAGAAATAGCTAGAAATGATGATATGGGTAAGCGGAAATAAGCGCACACAACTGAATAGTATGACAATACAAGAGATTACAAGAACTTAGTTTTAAAGAAACTTTTAATTGAAATTAAGCATAGTACTACAGTACTTTAATTAAGTTGAAAGAGTAGAAGAAAAGCATAAGTAAAAAAGCATAATTAATAAAACTTGATCTAGATATTTATACTAAATTTAACGGAAGGAAATTGACCAAAGTTAAGGAAAAGGAAAAGAGCTGAATAGTCTCATAGGACCATATATCTAGACAACAGTTAACAAGGTTACCAAAGAGTAAATAAGGGATAAATTCATAATTTACAACGACAAAGAGAAGGGCCAAAGTATTGTAATACTTTGATTATATGCAATATTAGAACCATTGACTCCAATGCAATATTATTTGCAATATTCTTTCCATTGATTTCAATGCAATATTATTTGCAATATTAATATTGTATGTATACAAATGAATAAGATGAACCTAGCAATATTTGTAGTATTGCATTATTTTAAATTGATTTAAATTTATCTTGGGCAACTCTACCCTTCAAAGCAATGACTTCTTCATTATCCAGAATTTTGTCACCAGAGTACATTAATTTCTTGATAGCAGGTGGAATTGTTCGTTTACTTCTCTTTTCTAGAATGCTTTTGACACCTGTATATCATAAAAAAACATGAATGAAATAACTGAAAGTAGTGTAAATTGAAGGGTACTTACCAACATCTACGAGGTAATGGGGCCAAGAACCTCGTTCCACTTTTAGGTATCTTAGTTCCAACAATCCTGGATTGGGTTGCATTTGTAATGGGACAATCTTAAAGCTTTGGAATCGAGTCGGAGAGACAAGAAAAGGTTGATGAAGATACAACTGCCGGATAAGAAAATGTAGATTAATGATGATGATGATGATGATATCGAAGAGGAAAAGTCACTGTTATTAAGCCAGCAATGTGTCAAGTCGACAAGATTGGATTAAACTCTCAATATTCTTCAAGATACAATCTCTAAAAATAAGAGAAAATGAAATTAGTTTAACGAATTTAACATTTATAATTGAGCTCATAGAGCGGTAAAAAGCATAAATGGTTGAATCAGAAGGGCATAAAAACAGAAGAATGCGAGAAAAAAATTAGTATGGAATAATCAAGCAAAGCTTTTGAATAGTATTGTATAGTCATCGATACGGAAAATTAATGAATAACGAAAGAAAAACTAAAACGAAGTTATTGCAGTGAAACAACAGAATCAAAAATTAGCTAGTAGTGAGAGTTGATTAAATTTCCGTGCTTGTAATAGTAATGACGATGAGGATCATGATTTAGTTGATGGGGATGTGATGATAGCTAACTCTGATAGATTAGAATAAAGTAACAATAGATTCCTAATTGTTTTGACTTTTCTCTAAGCCTTGATTTACCGTGAAAGCTAAGGTCAATAAATTCTTAACATAATTCGATTGAAGCTTGTCCAAATTATTATTTATTATTTAATATTTATTTGATATAAATTTTGATACACGGTTTATTAAATAACTTCCAAAAGATTGTCTTTAATTTTAAGCCCACTTTTCATTACAATCGTAGTTTGAAAGCATAAACTATTTACTAAGAATTATTTTCATGATATCTGGTGGAGTGTGAGTGTAGGATCCATCAAGTGATCCACCATCTACAGGCAAACAAGAACCACTGATGAAAGATGCCATATCAGAGGCAAGGAAGACAATGGCATTGGAAACGTCTTCAGATTCACCGATTCTTCCAAGAGGATAAGTTTCAGCGACTCGCTTCCTAATGTGTGGCATTAAATCTTCGATTCCCTTGCTCAACATAGCAGTTTCTGTGTATGCAGGACTGAAATTCAAAGAATTAAAAACAGACGATTAAATTAAGGTGAATATTGAGCGATTCAATATAGTGTATAATAATACCTGACATTATTAATGCGAACACCCTTTGGACCCAACTCCAAATTCAAAGTTTTGACCACCATGTCCAATGCTGCTTTCAATGAACAGTATGCTGTACCTTTTTCCCACTATTGAATGACAGATAAACAAATAAAGAGTCAATTAAACATTCAACAAAAGATATGAAGAACCAAATCACTTCAATCACGGTCTTTGAGAGACACGAAGAAAATTATTCGCTAGAGTTTAACTTACTGGACGTTGACCAGCACAACTCGAGACATTAACAATGTTACCCTTTGTCTTTACCAAATGAGGAGTTGCCAAGTGCATAAGGAAAAGTACAGCTCGCAAATTGACCGCGAAAATGTCATCTAGACGAGACATGTACTTTTCAATAGGATCATCGAGAGAAACAGGCATTGATATTCCTGCATTATTAACAAGAACATCAAGTCGACCTAGTTGTCCAATAGTAGTATCGATCAAGACTCGACAGAAATCATCACTTGATACATCACCAACCATTCCAAGGATCTGAAATTCGTTATAAACAAAGGATTCAAAACATAATATTCAAGATTATCGATACAAAGAGGAAAATCTAAAAAGATATCTCACTTTTGCTCCATTGGATACATGAGATTGACATTCACCAACAACTTTATCAACTCTTTCCTTGTTTCGACCTGTAATCACAATTGAAGCACCCAATTTGGCAAAATGAATGACATTGATTAATGTTGACGGTGGCCTTTTGGTTGATTTGATATTGTGACTGTTCAAGTTGATATCATAAAGAAGTTGTTCTAGTCGAAATTTCTTCAGGCAAGAGAGTTGCTAAATGAACGGTACCGTCTTGAGATTGGCCTTCAGTGGGAATATCTAGTAATTTTGCTTTTATGTCTTTTATTTTGAACCAAACAGCCTTTAAAGGTGGTGAAGAACCTGAAAAAGTATTTCATTGACTGATCTGGGAGTTTGGAGTTGATGGTGAATATGACAATGATTTAGGATAATCACAGTGACTCTGTTCATTTGATTGTGATGAGTTTTTAAGATTTAAGGTGGTTGGTCTTTGAAGTCCTTGGTTTGCAGTTAATGTTACTGTACTTGGATTGGATATTTCAACACAATTGCCTTCAGCAGGATCAAAAGATGGATTAACACTTGATGAGCTGATTGAAGCACTGGATGAGGTTCGATAATATGAGCGATATATATGTGGAGATGAAACATAGTCGTGAGATTTAGCTAGAAAATCACTATCTGTACTTGTAGTCGAGGATTTACGTCTATCAAATGTAATGAAGGTAGAAGTTTGATTGTTTTTGAGATAATTTTTATTGCATATTTGATTGTAGTCGTGCACACCCTCCTCATTAGTACCAGTCATATTTTCAGCATAATTGTTTAAGGTTGACATTAAAGATGGCCTGATTGAGTTTTTAGTTGTTCCGTGATAAGTTGCATGCTTTGCATAACCTCCATTTGATAGTGTCTTTTTATCCGATGTATCAAGATTGTTTCTCACTTCAATCGTCGAATGGCCACTCTTTTTATCATAAATGTAAGATCTGAGATCTAATCCAATCGAACCAACAAATTTAATCCCGGCCTTAAGCAAAGCAAAGTCTGTTCGCTTTTTAGGTTTCTTATCTGAGTTCTTATAATGATAATTTGTATTTGAGCTAGCGATATCTGAAAGTAGCGAAAGTACAGATATTAGTGAAATGATGAAAAAACTAGAAGATCAAATAAGAAATAAACTAAACTAGAACGCGAATGAGAACCTACTAGAGTCATCTGGTGAAATTCTTGGAGGTAAATGAATAATTCGTGTTTTATCCAAATTAGGTACACTCTGGTAACTCTTGATCTGGCTTGTTTGGGCGACAAAAATCTTCCGTGGATTCAATGTAACCCGTTCTTTTTGACGTATAGTACTAGGACCCCATGTTTTGCCTTTTGATTCACTTTGAGGAACTGCAGAAATAAATGAAAGAGAAAGAATTAATATAAATTGCAAAGACTTTCCTACAACTTTGGGTCTTAATTTCTTGTGAATACTTACGAGCATAAGCTCTAAGTCTTAAGAGTGACGGAGATGAAGGTGGTGTATCTGGACTAGAAGTTGCACATTGAGATCGATATGGTGATGCATGTTCGGGTTGAACTGTTATATTGTGCCTGAAGTCACTTGGTTCACTGATAAACGTATGTTGCCCAGCACCATAATGTTTCAAAAGTTTGATCAATTTTTTCTCAGCAAATTTTCCTTTCCTCCTTTTAGGTACTGGCAACTGTTGCGTGGAAATGATTATGTTCAATTCTCTTTGGAATGTTTCAGCAAAACCAAGATAATTAACAATAAAAGCAAGGTAATGATTATCAAAAGATAACCAAAAGCGTGGAAGAAAAATTATTCGTGATTAGACTCAGAATGTTTAATATTAATTGAATCTTATACTTATAAGATGCAAGTACCGTTCTAATAATTCAAACTCTCGTTCCCAAATCTCTTTTTCTCGTTGGCGAAGTTGTTCCTCTTGAAGTTTTTGTCGATCTTTCGTTCTTGTAATTTCTTCTTCCCTGCTACGTAATTCCTTTTCTTTGCACTTTAACTGTTCTAAGATTTCTTTAATTTCACTTTTCCAGCTATCTTGAAGTTCATGAAATGATTCTTGAGTGGTTACTGTAAATTGAGATTTAGATATGCTTTCCAGATGATTTAATATTTCTTCAAAACTTGGCCTGGAATGTGGGTCTGTATGCCAGCAAACTGTAAATAGGGTTAAGATAGAAGACATATATATTAATCAAAATATCAAAATGTACCGTAAATGGATTGATGGATGCATAAAGATTCAGAGAATTATGTGAAAGTCTAAATTGAATTTTAGATTTGATTTGTAAAATACTGATACAAATCATTGATAAAAAACTACTGATAATGATGCTGTGATTTCAACCAGAGACTTGTAAGATTGAATTGTAATTCGTGGCTTACGTTTGAGTAGATCAGCAAACGCTTTCGGACAAGTTGATGGTATAGGTAGTTTAAGTTTGTCGATGGCCACTCCATAAGCAACTGCAAGAGCATCAATCCCTCTATATGGAACCTCTCCTGTTAAAAGTTCCCAAAGAATGACTCCAAAACTGTAAGAAATGATTAAACGTTAAATGTTGTAATACAAAGCCATTCGAACATTTTTTCGCGAAAAACTGTTTACCTCCAGACATCACTTGATTTAGAAAAGGTTGAATTTTTGATGACTTCAGGAGCCATCCAGGCAAAAGTTCCCGCTTGAGACATACGAGAAGTTTGATAAATTTCGCGAGCCAATCCAAAGTCCGTGATCTTGAGTTCCTTTCCTCTCCAAAACTGTCCGATAATGGGTTCATTCAAGAGAACTGTAATAAATTAATAAAAAAATTATTATAAAAACAAAGACGAAGATTTGAACTATCACTTTTACAGTACTATTGTAGCACTACAGGTAGTAAAGACTTACCATTACTGGATTTCAAATCTCTATGGATCAAAGGTATACGAGCTTTACAATGCAAATAGTCCATTCCTGAAGCTATTTGTATGGCCCAATCAACTATTATATCAGGAGGTATTTTGCGACCTGACAATACTCGATTTAAAGGACCTCCTCTACAATACTCTAAAACAAGGCAAAAGTTGGGTTCATCAAAACAAATACCGACCAATGAGACGATATTTGGATGATCTAGGAGTCTAAATAATTTGGCTTCTTTAAGAACATTATCCATAACAGCTTTCGCATCATCATCTTGTTCGCGTAGGGCTGCTTTGACGGCAACTTCTCTGTGGTTATAAGTACCTAAGTGACAAGATGAAAATAAAAGGAAGGGTGAGAAATTAAATAAGATTAGATGATAGTTGTAGCATCATTAAGGCCAGACCGTATGTTTTCGAGTGGATGTTGATTACAGACAAAATGGATTATTATTAATTAATAATGACAAATCTTACCTCGATAGATTTTACCAAAACCACCAATACCAATGATTTCTTTAAGCTCTAATTCATCAAAACGAATGATGTTCATCACGGAAAGGCAACTATTTCTTTCAGGCGAAAGCAATGGACTTGAGGAAGCTAGAGGTTTGACGAAATCAGCAGGAAATATTCCAACATTAGCATCAATTTTACCAGTCCACCAGCCTTCATCGCCAGATATTTTTGCATCTTTCGATAGTACTTGTACTTTTTGACCTTTACGCAAAGATAACTCGTCTTGACCGGAGGCATGATAATCGTAGATTACAGTATAAACACTGTTTCTGATTTGATTGATTGAGGCATAATCGTTATCACGACCGCTAACGGAATTTTTCGGCTCATTCCTTAGTCTTTGTTTGAATCTATCCATCTATTGTGCACATAGAGTGAGCACGAGAAAATGAAATGGAAAAGTTTAATTTCATTCTCATGTAATGAACAATAAAAACTAACTGAGAAGGTGGAATAATATGAATGAAAATTGCATCAATAACAATCATTTCGGAAAACAGCACGGTTTGAAATCTAACTGCTCATTTAAAATCAATTAATATGAAAAATTGAACGGTAAGAATAAACTGCAATAGCATTAGTTCAAACAGGCGTGAAAAAACTCTATGATCACTACGATTAGTGTTGGGTTTTGATCAATCGTAAATCGGTTTAAATCGAGAATCAGATTTAAGTCAAATAAATCAGAAATACGGAAAATCGATTGGCGCAGGAAATTTCCTAATAGAAAAAAACTTAAATCAAATTTGTTTCTTACAATTTATGATTCGACAAATTCATCTCTGATAGCTCAGTCACTCGCATGAACTGATAATCGAGTTTTCTAATGAAATATATATTTTTAAATAGCTCGAGGAATACATAAAAAGTGGAAAATATTAAGTGTCCGTTTTTGATTGAAAAGTTATTGGCACTTTCATGGCGCGTCGAGGCAATTTCTCACATAAATGCTTATGTTTTTATATGAAAACAAAGCATAAATTTGTTGACGATAATTTTCGCCATCGGATTGAAGCGGAATAAGTGCTTTTTGGAGTCACTAACTTCACAGATTGGCTTCTTGATGATTAATGATCACATTAATGATGGAGACTAGCGAAGGTAAAATTTAGCTTACGCAAAATAAACCAGCCCCTTCATACAGCTTAGAAAATTAAGTTTCGCCCATGAACAATTTTTGATACGCATTTTAATTGATAAGATTAGTTTGTCTCCATTTCTTTAGCAATCGATAAACTAATTTTATCAATTAAAATGCGTATCAATAATTGTTCATTGGCGAAACTTAATTTTCTAAGCTGTATATATTTAAATCAATATGCATTACTCTCTATTGAAAAAAACATTACTCAAGATAACAATTAGTTTAATCTAAAAACTAAGTCTCAATTTTGATAAACCATTTGTTATCTTGAGATACAATTTTTTTAATAGAGAGCAAGACCGAATGACTTATCTTTTGTAAGCCTAATCAGGCAATAGTGTTTAATATAATCAAATCAGATGTGACGAAATTTCGATTTTATTTCAAGTTACTCATGATCAAGTAAAACAAAAACACCAAGTTAAACCTGGATCAATGCTATTGAACAAATTGGCAACTTTTTACAATTTTCCCTTTACATCATAATGATTGGTTCGCTTTGGTTGGTTTGATTATTATCATATTTACATCAAAATCAAACAAACAGTTTTGTTTTTCACATGCATTTCTCTCAGCGAGTTCCAAGACACACAAACACACACACACATTCAAAGTAAAGAAGTAATAGATTGTGAGAAAAACTTTTCTATTCACCACCAAGTTTCACCCTGTTAAATCAAATCATTATCATCATTAATATCATCACCATCATCACAACAAAAAAGCAGCAGCAAGTGAAGAAATCACTAACACCATCTTCCTGACATCTCAACAAGTTTGACAGTTATGGTTGCATGTGATATACTGATTAAGTTAACGTTGCTGGTTGTTGTTGTTGTGTTGTGTTGATTATTATAATCATCATAAGGATCATGCTGATTAAGTTTAATAAAATGAAAATGATGATGATCTTTTCTGATTTTAAAATGAAACAGGATCATTCTTGCATTTATACCATCACTTTGACGGGTGGTGATTTTATGGTTAAAAGTGGTTGTGGTGAGAGATGAGGTGTGTTTAAATTAATATTGTGCTCGATTTTGGTATCAAAAGGAATACATTTATAATAATAATAATAATGCTGATAATTATGATAAAACACAGTAAAAAAAGAGTGAAAAAAGAGTGAAACGAAATCAAAATGAAAACAGTTCATTGTAATAGAAAACCAGCCTACACCTACCTGTTTAACCTTACCTTGAACAAAATACTATTTAGAAAATTATGCTGGTTAAACGTAGGTAGCCATTGAATTTCATTTTCATTTTCATTTATTTGTAAATAGCGTTTACTATTAAATGAAATGAAAAAATGAAACACAATTCAAGTTAATGTTGCTTATAATTTACATGAAAAATGGTTACTGCCATCTAACGAACACCAATGGAAACAAAGGTAAGTAACATTCATGCAATGCAATGTAACAACATGATGCTTTTAATAGGAATGTAACATTACTGGTTTACTTTCTTTGTTAATTACTAGAGGTCAAAGGAAACCAATTTAATTACTGATCATGGAGTGAAAATTATATTGAGAAAAAAGTTTACCTGAGCTGATTTTGATGACGATGATACGGATGCCAATGAAGAGTAAATTAAAAAAGAATACTTGGGTCCTTTGTCATTATCATTCAATGGTTCACAAACATCATAATAATCCAAATTGATTTGACCACAATTTTTCTTATCCAAACCAAGGCCCAGCTAATGTTGATTGGAATAATAATGGAAGACAACACGGAGAAAAGATGAGTTGGTTTTCAAGTGGAAAAACGTTAACAAGCAATAAAGATAATTTACAAGGTTAATCCATTCAACAATTGAGTCACTGACGAACAACCAGAAGGAACCAGAAAACCAATTGGTGATAACAAGGATTACATCAACAAAAATTGTATCAACAAGTGTCACTGGGATAATTAAATAATTGGAAAATCCAAAAAGACTTGGATACTATGAAATAAGGCCACTTTGTTTTTGCCAAAGGAGACTGAAAGAATGAGAGGAAAATAAGGAGAAATGAAGAGTTAGAGAAGATGATAGAAAAATAGAAGAATGAATAAAAGAAAGAGCAATTTCAAGTGAAGATAAATTTCTGTAAAAAGGGAGTAAAGAGAGGATCAAGACTAATAAGATGATAGGAAAAGGTAAAAGAAAGGGTGACTTATTATTAATAATGATCATTGATCATAGATGATTTTTGCTTCTTTTCACTTCCTTCAATATCTTGTCCTAATCTTCCTTTTTATCATTATCTTTTGACTTAAGAACCCACTCGCAATGATTCCCTTCATATTTTTTCTCTCTTTTTCTTCTGTCTTTCAGAATCTTGAGACTCTCGAAGCAATCTTTTTCTGCGAACATCAATCTTAACTTTGTAGACTATCAAACAAATATCATATGAAGTTGATCATTTGTTCTATTTCAGTTTCACTAATCAATTTGTTTCCAATTTTCGAAACTTTCCTCAAATTGATTCCTGTAATTGGTTAAAAACGAAAACTCACCATCAGTTGACCAGTTAATTAATAATGAAATATGTTGAACGCAAATAATTTATCAATTCGTGAACCAATTCAGTCTTTATCGTGAAATCTCACAATGTTTAAAAAAGCAAAGGGAACACGTTTAAAACACAATGAGGAAGATTGAAGCTGGTAAAATGATATATGCTAATGTTAACCATTTGAAAAGTGAAATTAAACGCCAATGATGATCACTTTGCTTATTGTTACTGTTAATAACTATCAATGAACAGGCAATTTATGCTGATTGTCTGTTGATGATTGATGAATATTTTCACAGCTGTCTCTGGTGCCATTGCCATCAATTTGACTTGATCTGATTCCCTCTGAATTAGCTAAATGGATACTTAGATATCAAGAATCTTTTACTGTTATAAAGTTGTACTCCTGCTTTAAAGAGTGTTGGCAGCTTTAGTAAATCAAAATGTAAGGGGTGAATACTAAGATTAAAAAGTTGAAGTATTAAGTATTAAGTAAAAGGGTTATCTTATAAAGTATTAGAGGACTACAATTAAATTTATACGGGATGGAGGTGGGAAGGAGAAAGAAATGCTGAAGACCAAGAAAATCCGGAAGATTGGATTAAAAATATAATAATCAACGAAAGCACCATTGATATGTTATTATTATGGGAAACAAAAGTGTCATACAACTAAAATGATATAATAAGTAAATAAAAATATAGTTGATTGTTGTGTTTATTTGATTTGGAAATCATCACCATCAACTGATGAGGATGATGATTATGAAAATGTTATGTATACGTTATACGATTAAAATTTGAGGGATTCACTTACTTGATTACATTTTGATTAAAATTTATCCTTCTGGATTTATATGTAGGTTCAGCAATGTTTATTGGTTAACAATATCATTCATTTTTTTCCAGTTCTTGGTCATTCGACGATTGGATGAGATAGTCTTTTTTTGCATCGAATAGACTACGTCTTTCTGATGTCCAATATTAATATCGATAAGATCAGCTAACTCAATCAGTCTATCAAGGTGAACATCCATTTGTTGAAGCCAGCGTTCATTTGGGTCATATGTTTTGCACCAAAGTTTATCAATTTCTTGTTTGGTCAAATGATTTTCTACAGAAAATATTTCCAATGTTGCTGGGGGAAAGTTTAACTGTTTGTTTGTCTGGTTAGGCTTAAATGTCTTACAACAGCAAAAAACTTGTAACAAAAACTTCTCTCATTTCGTTGGATAGTTTTCAGGTCTGCTGAAATAGTATCCAAATTGTTTGAAAATTGATCCAGATTGACATTTGCTTTATTCAACAGATTACCATGCCATTTCAATTCATTGTGCGTGGAGAAAATCCAATGGTCTCATCACCGAAGATATCTTCGATTACTGAACTCACTTGGAACATTTTAAATTTCGTGGTTAGGTTACATTACTGTTGTCTTTTCTCTCCATTTTTTCTTTCTTATTGATAATTATTAATTATTAATACTTTAGTTATAATTGAAGAATGTCGTAGCGAAGTAACTGGAGAAGAAACTGGTTCGCTAATAAATTTACTTTATTAACAAAAAGTTAAAGTGAAAGTTACAATGTTTTTGCGAACTCAGACAATGAGTTTGCTACAAGTTAACTGGAATAGTTGGTTGTTTAATTACTAACTGACTTCTTTTTCTCATATTTTCTCGTTTATATACTTAGAAAAATTCATTACTTTACGTCAATTCATTACATTACATTGACGCAAATGCATTATCTTAATACCTCTAATAATTTTAGTTGGTAATGTTTTCATTTTATTACTTTATTACATAATAAGTGAATCTTTTTATTTCTTTACATAATTAACTAATTGTTTTTTAATTTATTAATATTGTAATAAACAAATGAGGTTTAAGGTAAAGGGCTTTATTTTATTATACTCAAATGAGTTACAAAGCAAGAAGGATCAGGATTAACCACTTAGCAGGGCATTTAAAGGAGCTTAAAGTGTTCTGGCCACTGGCGAATAGGGGCGAATGTGAGTCCTCGTTGTCGGACCGTGATATTCGCCGGACCACCATATAAACTGACCTTTAATTATAACTAAAGTATTAATAATTAATAATTATCAATAAGAAAGAAAAAAATGGAGAGAAAAGACAACAGTAATGTAACATTTTTTACAGTAATGAAAAGTGTCATTTGTCTTTCTTTTGGGGTTTTTCTTTTTCACTGTCACCAAGACCTTTTATTTACGATTAAAATTACTAAAAATGCATAGACCTGTGTGCAGAGAAATTTTGACCAAAAAGTACCAAAACGGTTTATAAGACAAGGTAAAGATATTTGGGTGCAAATACAAATCCCCAAACCCATATTAGCTCACAAGGTGGAGTAACTTATGTTATAGAGTTACGGAAGTTATATAGTTACGGAAATAGATAGCCTAGCCAATTCAAACTGTCAGTTACGTTTTCACTTATTAAACATTAATTTTTAATTATTATATATAATTAAAGTAAATATTTTTTTAATTTATATTTATATTATATTGGGCGTTTTTTTATCCTGTACGCCTGTTTGCAGTCATAAGTCGTAAACGGTTGATGCTACAGAACTGAGACTCGAACTACAAGCTATCGCATATTGAAGAACCTCAAGTTCGAACTCTCAAGATCATTCAAGGTCACTCAGTTGTTTGACCTCTAACTGACATCTGAAGGTCATTTTCTTTTAGGACAAACTTTTTACAACAGATTGGCGGTTATTACACTTCCATAAAATACACGGCTAGAAAGATAATTGGATTTCGATCATAAGCGATCGATAAGCTGAATTGTATGAAACCTCTCATATCTTTTGTTCAGAATAAGTTATGGACGTGTAACAACCGCCAATCTGTTGTAAAAAGTTTGTCCTAAAAGAAAATGACCTTCAGATGTCAGTTAGAGGTCAAACAACTGAGTGACCTTGAATGATCTTGAGAGTTCGAACTTGAGGTTTTTCAATATGCGATAGCTTGTAGTTCGAGTCTCAGATCTGTAGCATCAACCGTTTACGACTTATGACTGCAAACAGGCGTACAGGATAAAAAAACGCCCAGTATTTATAATGTTTTGAACTTTGTTTTTTTCATTTTTTCTTAAGTTTTGGCTACCATGGTTATTGGATTATAATTTCAACCCAGACGAACATAATCATCATTAAGGTAAGTTATATTAGAAAAAACAATATTTTAATGAATTTTGTTTTAACTTTAAATTTACAAGTTTGACAATTCAATTTGTTGTGTTTTTTGTAAGGAAAATGGATTTTCAACTCAAGCAATTTTCGCTTGGGTTGTTGTTGAACTTGCATTAAACTAAAACAAATTGAATTGTTAAATTTGTAAATTTAAAGTAAAAAACAACATTCATTAAAATATTGTTTGTTATTTCATAGTTTAGTTTGTATTTAATTCTATTTACGATTAGCCTACCTAATGCATCATGTTCACCTACGTTTTATTTTGTATTCATATTATATTTATAATGTTTGTTATCTCTGATTATATATTAACCTAATTTATCTTTGAATATTGAGACTCAATAGCTCAATAGTGCGCTTCATTTTTCACTAAATGAAGAATGAAACCTTTGTAATATTATCATTATCATACCCTTTCAATCCTTTTATTCTTATTCTGCGAGATGAATTATCATTTAAGATTTGGTTTCGACATTAATTTTATTGACGTTTAGGTATGAAAATCTGTTTCTCTCTTGTTAAGATTCGCTTTCTATTCACATTCCTCTTCATCTCTCTCTTCAAATCTTATTCTGGTTTTAAGCTGTTTTTCATCCTTTAATCATATTGTTAATATAAATAAACAATAGTTTAATGAGTTTTGTTTTTACTTTAAATTTTCAAATTTAAGAATTCACATTAGTTGTGTTTTTTGTAAGGGAAATGGATTTTCAACTCAAGCAATTTTCGCTTGTGTTGTTGATCTTTCAACTTGCATTAAACTACAACAAATTTTATTCTGAAATTTGTAAATTTAAAGTACAAAACAACATTCATTAAAATATTGTTTGTTTATTCATTAAGCTTTTTATTTCATGGTTTAGTGTGAATTTAATTCACTTTATGATTAGCCTCTACCGTAATTCATCATTTTGACTTTTTCATCATTATTCAAAATTTCTGGTCTTCTTTCAAGTCTGAAAGAAAGAGAAGAAAAAAAAGATTAGTCAACTTGTCGCTGGTATTGGAACAAAAAGTTGTCTTACCTCTTTCTCTTTCCTAGTCCATTTTGAATGGCTTCTTCAATTTTGTCTGAATCATTTAAACACCTTGATACTGTTCATCTGGACACTTGAAACTTATTTTCAACATCTTTTGTTTTAAATTTGATCAATTTGAACATTATCAATCAATTTATTTCTTTCATTAAATGTCAGATTTCTTAAAGGCATTGTTCATAATACAAGAAAAAATACATTAATAAATGTAAACAAATGAAGCCTAACCCCCATAGAGGGGCCATTGGAAAATTTATGTGCATTATCTGGTAGGTGACTGTAATATTTTTGATACATCAATTGAATGAAGAGCTTAATGCTCTGAAAAATATTGTTTATACTAATTCTTGTATTTTTAACAAGGTTATTGTAGCTAACCAAGGTGACACTTGGGTTCAGGTGTCAAAATAAATTCCATATTCATTTCTTTTATTGATTAAAATTTATGTGATTTTTCGTGTTGTTTTTTGTTAATTTGGTTTTTTGGTAACCGGTTTGACTAGTGAGCCAGAAATGGCATTTTATTACTACTACCACTGAAGAACTTGATTTTATAAAGTCACTGATTGAAGCTCCTTACATTAGAAGAGCAACAATTGGCAACTTTTGGGAACCTTCTGAAACAATTCCGCCAGATTCACCAACTCCTTTGAATGAAAAAAGGGAAAGAAAATAAGAACAGTATGTATTTGACCCCATCACATATCACATCTCAACTACAGAAAGGGAGCGCTCTCGTTGCAATTCTTCAAGATCATCAAGATATCCTACAGATCCATTGAGAGAAGCCTCAACATCAAAAGAAAGGACGCCATCTTCGTCTCCGTTTCTGCCAATGACACGTTTGCAAACGCTACTCTTAACCAAAAGATGAGGAGTATATCAAACTTTTTGACAAAATTTCAAGCGGTCAAGATTTTTAACAAAAATTCGAACTACGAGCAGTTAAGACTACAAGCTAGCCCAACATTTGATTGTATATAGCCATTCACGTTCGTAATGATGACAAACTGACCAGATAGAGAGTCGAAAATAAAATTATTTTCATTGAAACCTGGTGAATAAACTCACAAAGATACATTTTAGAACACAGATTACAGACTAAAAATAAATCAGTAAACAAAAATAACTCACTTTCTGACCTTATCTGTTTTGAATTATCTATTTTACCCCGAGAAAAAATGATTTATACGGTGTACAGAAAGTGCTTGAGAGGGGCGGAGTAAAGAATGGGTATTAATCATAATCATAACATTAGAAAATAGGTTTAGTGCGCAAAGAAAATCACTTTTTCCCCTCACACGAACTTTCTGTACACCCCGCACAGAAATCACGGAATTAAAGAAATCAAATTGAAATTCGTCGAACTCCAAAAGTTGATCTAGCTCCTGTTTAATAGGGACCATTGAAAAAATTATGTGCAGTTTCTGGATGGTGCATTTTCTGAGTGATAACTGTATCGTATTTGTCTAGAAATACTTCCACACAGTTTAAGTTGACTATTAGCCGAAAAAAACGAATTTATTACTTTAGTGAGTGCTTACATGTTTGACTGACTAACTCGGGGAAAATACTATGCATATTCGAAGCTCTTCAGTTTACTCTTATCAACCCTATATATTGATAAAACTATTGAACGCATTTAGTACTAAGAGTTGACAAAAATATTTTATTTTGATTAAAAGTTTAAATTGATTTTGCGATTGATATTGATATAGATATTTGGTTTCATGAAAAATGGGGATTCAAAGGTAGAGTTAAAGGTTGGTAAATGAAAATACTAATTATTAATAAAGTGTATTATCAACAATCAAGTTCAAGTTGAATGAATATAACTAAAGGAATAATAATGGTTTAAATTACAAGTTGGTTTCTTTAAATATACATGAGCATTCATGACTTTTGACTAATTAAAGATTTAACAGGCTTAAATAAGAGTTGCTTTGAGTCGATAATCAAATGTTGCCAGCGTCAATTGTGACGCTAATTTGAAATTGATTGAATAAAGGTTGTCGCTCAGAGTAAAGTTTTCACCTCTGGGTCTCGGGAATCCATGAGTATAATTGTCTACCCTGAAGTTTGCCGAAGCATCAAATTGGTCAGCTGAAAGAGTTGGGCAATTTATATCTGCATTTAACCTTAATTTTCCACTTTTAGGTATCTTAGTTCCAACAATCCAATAAAAACCATTTTGTTTGTCCATATGAAGTTGTCCCTGACTCGGTGCACAATTGGATAAACGACTGATTATACTTTGAGGTAGTCGATTGAAGTTAATCTTGAAAGAATGAAATCTCATTAAATTGGCTTTTTTAATTGTGATGGACAAATCAAGGTGACTAAGCGAGTCACTCTTTCGCATGAGATTATAGTTGTATTGTAGGAAGGGTTCAGCCATCAATACTGGGTTGCATTTATAATGAAAAAATCTTAAAGCTTTGGAATTGAGTTTAGAGCATATACAAGAAAAGTTTGATGAAGATACAGAAGCCGGAGAAGAAGATGTAGATGAAGATGATGATGATATTGAAGAGGAAAAACCACTGTTATTAAGCCAGCAATGAGGTGACAAGATTGGATTAAGCTCATTTAGATTATCAACTCTGTAAGTCAATAAAGGATTACCAGAGAAGACAATATTATTTGTAATGTAAACAGTTCCATGGATCATTTCATGGTCTGGTTCAGAAGACGAGATGAACTCAGTTATTCGAACTGTAAGAACCAATTCTTGTTTTGATGACGATGTTGAGGAGGATGAAGAGGATGCTTTTGTTTCAGAGTCAGTCTTGTTGAACGTATCATCTTCCGATTCATATGGATTAGTGATTTGAGAGCCAAAGGGAAGATTCTTGGTAAAATATTCTTCAAGAAGATACAATCTCTAAAAATAAGAGGAAATGAAATTAGTTTAACGAATTTAACATTTATAATTGAGCTCATAGAGCGGTAAAAAGCATAAATGGTTGAATCAGAAGGGCATAAAAACAGAAGAATGCGAGAAAAAAATTAGTATGGAATAATTAAGTAAAGCTTTTGAAGTGACAATTGTATAGTCATCGATACGGAAAATTAATGAATAACGAAAGAAAAACTAAAGCAAAGTTATTGCAGTTAAAAAAAAAGAGTCAAAAATTAGCTAGTGGTGAGAGTTGATTAAATTTCCGTGCTTGTAATAGTATGATTTTGATGATGGTAATGGTGCTGATAGCTAACTCTGATAGATTAAGTAGCAATAGATTCAAGACTATTTTAATATTGTGAATACCCAAAATCAGTAAAAATATACAATGACGCCAATAATCAACTATCCCTCTTGCAATATATGTATGAGTTACCAGTCTTGACACTACTATCACCTTTATGATAATCGTCAGTAGGATCACAATACACTGTTCGATGATCAACACAATTGCTTTTTTGGAATGTATCCCATGGCAAAACAAAGCAGCAAAAATAAATAATATTTATCTATGTCTTATCCCATTTTAACACTCACATTGTCTTTAGAGAAGTGGTTTATTAAGGAATGTAATGTTGATACTGTTACAGAAACTCCAATATGATCAATTAAATTGGATGACGTGTTATTTACAACAGGCAAACCACAGAAAAGGATTCCTTTATGTTCCAATACAATAATAGGCCATAGCTTGTAGCCTTTAAGATTGAATCCCAAAGCTGGTAATTGATTGATTTGGGTACAATCGAATGAAAATGAATACTCAGAGTCAGGGTTAGATGCATTGGAAAAGGAACTATCAATTCCTAAAGAACTCATTAGTCCAGATACAAACTGGCTTTCCTCCTTCATTGTCAACATTGCAACCATTTTACCGTCACTCGTTTTGGTTCCATTACTGGGGAAATATCGACGAAATAATATTGACCGATTCTCTATAGAAACCATCCAGATAGCAATTAAAGCCATTTCGGAATCGAAAAGTTGACACTTGATAAGACGGAAAATTAGTCAAACAGTTGAAGAAATTTTCTGATTTCACAATAGAAAAGACTGACAGTCAAAAATAACCACAAATATTATAGTTACACTCACTAATGAGGTGTGTCAATGATGAATAAAAACACAAGGCACTGTTCACTTTCAATCACATGTTATTGAGCATTTAGATTAATAACGTAATAACCGCAATTTACCTTGCCTTTGTCACTCAATAGATGTACTGCCGTGAAAAAATTCTAGCTGAAATTAGCAAAAATTTGGTTAGAAAAAAATAAAGGATAAGTTGTTTTGATAAAATTTAATTACTAAACTTCAATGAAAAGAAATAATCCAGTAGTTTCATTGGTAAACAATTTTACCGGTTTGTTAGATAACAGCTGATTCTGAGCGGTTGAATCAAATTACAAACTCATATTTTGTTTCAGTTCTGCAAGCAAGTTGTGTTTATCTGACTTAATGAAAGTGAATTAAGTTCAAATAGTTCAAACATGCCTTAATAATTGTTTTTAACTTCTCTTTAAACTTTGATTTATTGTGCAAAATCATGTAATAAATGAATTCTTAACTTAATTTGATTCAGCTTGTCCAATTTATTTATGAGATTTAAATAACGATACACGGTTTAAATAACTTCCAATGGATTGTCTTTTAAACCCATTTTCGTGTTATGAAAGCATAAACTATTTACTCAGAATTATTTTCATGATATCTGGTGGAGTGTGAGTGTAGGATCCATCAAGTGATCCACCATCTACAGGCAAACAAGAACCACTGATGAAAGATGCCATATCAGAGGCAAGGAAGACAATGGCATTGGAAACGTCTTCAGATTCACCGATTCTTCCAAGAGGATAAGTTTCAGCGACTCGCTTCCTAATGTGTGGCATTAAATCTTCGATTCCCTTGCTCAACATAGCAGTTTCTGTGTATGCAGGACTGAAATTCAAAGAATTAAAAACAGACGATTAAATTAAGGTGAATATTGAGCGATTCAATATAGTGTATAATAATACCTGACATTATTAATGCGAACACCCTTTGGACCCAACTCCAAATTCAAAGTTTTGACCACCATGTCCAATGCTGCTTTCAATGAACAGTATGCTGTACCTTTTTCCCACTATTGAATGACAGATAAACAAATAAAGAGTCAATTAAACATTCAACAAAAGATATGAAGAACCAAATCACTTCAATCACGGTCTTTGAGAGACACGAAGAAAATTATTCGCTAGAGTTTAACTTACTGGACGTTGACCAGCACAACTCGAGACATTAACAATGTTACCCTTTGTCTTTACCAAATGAGGAGTTGCCAAGTGTATAAGGAAAAGTACAGCTCGCAAATTGACCGCGAAAATGTCATCTAGACGAGACATGTACTTTTCAATAGGATCATCGAGAGAAACAGGCATTGATATTCCTGCATTATTAACAAGAACATCAAGTCGACCTAGTTGTCCAATAGTAGTATCGATCAAGACTCGACAGAAATCATCACTTGATACATCACCAACCATTCCAAGGATCTGAAATTCGTTATAAACAAAGGATTCAAAACATAATATTCAAGATTATCGATACAAAGAGGAAAATCTAAAAAGATATCTCACTTTTGCTCCATTGGATACATGAGATTGACATTCACCAACAACTTTATCAACTCTTTCCTTGTTTCGACCTGTAATCACAACCGAAGCACCCAATTTGGCAAAATGAATGGCATTGACTTCACCAATACCTTGACTGGAACCTGTTAATTCACCAGAAAAGAACGAGTCAGTTATTGTTTGATTGGAACAATTATTATTTCAATATCATCCAAAAATTTAATAACCATTGGCAAGTTTAAGCATTATCCTTAAACTTATTTACCTGTAACAATTACAACTTTTCCAGCAAAACTTTTCGAGTCAATAGTTCCAGCCATGTTTCAGTTAATGAGGAGCTTATATGTTATACGGAGTTAAACGATAGTCAACTAGAAATTAATTGTTTGAAGCAGCAAGTGGAATAGAGCAGGTTGTGGAGGAAACTTGACTTTTTATACTGATATACAGTAAAGTGGGGCGCTAGACGAAAGTTTATTCTGCCTGAGTCTGCGGAAAATAGAGAATAATAATCAACCAAATGTAAATTATCAAGCCATAGTTACTACATCTTTGGTCTGATTAAGTGGATTGAAATTAGTCTTATCTAATCAAGGCGTCTTTTAGAGGTTAGACAATGTCAAAAACGATCAGAGTCACATGAAGAGCAAAAATGTGGTTATTCAATATTATTGATTGATTTGTATTGTTAGATACAATTTGCGAACAGATGGTTTATCTTTAACTAGATTCATTGATTCAATTAATTAACTAATTCCATCAAAATAATCCCAGGTAGCTCAGGGCTCATCTCTAGGAATTAAAGAGAGACACGATTGTACATATTTTTAGACTCAATTTTGACATCAATGTGTGAATAATTTGAACTTTAACTTACTCTTTTATCATTATTTTCAGCTTTAGTTTGATCGCCAATTTAGTCTGATGGATTATTAAGTTAAAAGTTTCCAATAAATCATTGAAGCATAGAAGCGTTAGGAAATCCTAAAGTTCAGATGGAATCAGATGAAAAATCAGTGATGAGCAATCCGATTAATCTTGATATTATTTATTAATGTTTGCTGCTAGCATACCTAGCAACAAATAAATGAATCGAGTCGAAGAACAGAAACTCAAACATTTCAAAATATTTCGACTCTGGAGTTGCATGCAAAAACTACGAGTTGATCGTGCTTAGATGTCTTTGATATTCCCTGCTGGACTCCTAAGTAACAAAGCGCTTGCTTTATTTCAATTAAAGTTAATTGCAGCACTAATTAAAAGTTTTAAATGGTATTCATAGACTAAATAAAGACACTTTTTTGCTAAAACACATGTTTTTTGAAAGCAGCTTTCTTTGTTGTAAGCCATTGCTTTGAAATTGCAAAAATTAAAACGATAATGTTGATACAAGAAATGGGATTTTTTGGTTTTCTGTTTTATATTTGTGATCTATTCGCTTTTAGTTAACAAAATATTAATTATTGGTCTATGAATAAATAAATGCATAAATTAATCAAATATTAAATAGAAGAGGTTAACCAATAATATAAAAATTGAGAAAATAAGTTTCCTTAAGAATAACATTTGAATACAATACATCAAATCAATGTATTAAATTTTTGCGCCAAGATTGTGACTGAAATGAGTGGCTTCCAATGACACATCATGGAAGAGCCGATTCAACTACATCCACGTAAATAGAAAACTTCATCTCTGAATTCAGGGTCCTAAGAAACCAAAGTTACAACTTTGCACTCAATTTTGTCTGAGCTGTCAATCATAGTAGATTTTGATTAAACAAATGGAATCAATTTTTTACCTGTGTTTAAAGAAAGCATTTTTTCACTCAAAAATGAATATTACAAAGTGCCAAAAATTTGATTCTCGAGTTAAGAGTTGTGACTACGTGAACTTTTATGGACATAAGAACTGGAAACATTAGTGTAATTGCAATATTAAATCGCTTTCAAAGTTGAAACTTCGATTGAATTTTGTTTTGTTGTAGAACCAGATTTTATTTTATTTTTTATTGTTTCTCATTACCGATGGTGTTTTTCAACAAGAATTTGCGTCTTTAAATTTTGTTTTAAATTTAGATTGAACGTATTGTACTCAGTAGAAAAATTTCCGATAAGTTATGATTGAGGTTCTACTTGTTTGGATAATGCGTAGATTTTGAATAATTTAAATAACCAAATATTTTTTGAAAACTTTCAACATTAGAAGGAAAAACGCATGAATTTTCAAGATCGAATAGTATAAGTGACAATCACTTGTTGCACTTGACCATCTTTCAAATTGAATCTTCAATCTATCAGTTTAAATCGTCTATCCAACTCGGTTCCTTACATTTTCATACATTTGTTTGCTTTCACTTGGCTTTCACTATTCTTTGAAAGTTTAATTACCGAGTTGACTTGAAAATCTAATGAATTTAATTACTTTTCATCACTTTCTTTATTTGTGTGAAATTTTACATCAAATTAAAGTTTAATAAAGATTTATATTCTTTAGGATTTATAAATATTAACTTGACATTTCCAAATATCTTCAAATTAAAAACGATATTTTTCATTTCGTCATAATCTCATTCAGGTTATCAAGTGCTGGAAGAAATTGAATCAGCAAAGATTATAACCGCCATCAACAGGTAAAATAACACCATTCAACATGGCTGCTCTATCACTGAGCAGGTAAAGACATACGTCAGCAATATCATCTGGTGTGTTGAACCGACCGAGTGGTGTGCGATCCAACAGAGGTTTGCTTTTGGCTGGATCCGACCACATCTTAACGCCCATAGGAGTAGCTACTACAGTTGGATTGACTGAATTCACTCGGATACCATGTCGTCCATAATCAATAGCCAAGACATGAGTCATATGGTCGAGAGCAGCCTTGGAAACGCTGTAGGCAAGATGATCAGGTGGGTGCTTTTGAGCAGCAATACTTGAAATGTTGACAACAGCACCCTTTTGTCCGGTGGCAACCAGTTTGTTGCAAATGATTTGAGCTACATTGAGACACGCTTTAGTGTTGATGTCTAAGTGGAAATCGAACGCTTTTTCAGTAACTTCACCAGTCTTTGTGTACTCGACAACACCAGCACAGTTGACCAATGCATGGACAGGGTCTAATGAAGACAACTTTTCAATGGTTTCATCCCATTTGCTTAGATCGGCTTGAATAGTTTCAACTTGTGGAAGCCTTTCCTTTAACTTTGCTAAACCCTCGCCATCAATGCAGACTGCATAAACTTTTGCTGCATTAGCTTCAATGAACCTTTCAACCAGTCGAAGTCCTATTCCTCGACTAGCACCAGTAACCAGAGCAGTTTTACCAGCCAAATCTACAATCATTTTCACTTGTTTGGGTTTGAGTTGCAAAAGAAAAAAACTGAATATCTATTCACAGATGCAAAATTCAAAGTAATTTCTCATAAAAACTCGCTATTCTTTTATATAAGTTGTTCACATTAGCTCTAACAGCAACAAATGTTTCAGATTGATGGATGATATGCATGTTTCATTGCGTCAATTGTCAAGGTTTAATAGTACACCAGCCGAGTTTCTGAATAACCAGCGAAAGATTTAGAGCAGAGTGATAAGAGACAATAATAATGATCACCATCTAATCCCATTTTTCTCTGATAATTTCAAATGTATAAAGGTTTAAGCTTACATAATTTAATAAAAGGCAACCTTTGAACAGTTGATTGTAAGACAATTAAAATTGTTTTCATTTGGAGATACTTTTAACTTAACTGATCAGTTGAGTTTCTGAATAACCAGCGGGAGTCTCAAGCGACAAGAGGGATAAGCGACAATAATAATGATCCTAATTTAATCTCATTTTTTCCCAATGATTTCAAACAAATAAACATTTTAGCTTACATAATTATAATCAGAGGCCACCTTTGAGCAAGCAATTGCAAACCGTAAATTGCGAGATAATTGAAATTGTGTCATTTGATGATACTTGGAACTTAACTAATCAGTCGATTTTCTGAACAGTTATCGGAATATTTAGAGCAGAAGATATTCATTTAATCTCATTTTTCCCTAATAGAGATTTAACGCAAAAAATTCCTTTTCGAGTTAAGGAGTGTGAAGGTATGAAAATGAAGTCCATTTATGAAATTAAATCGGCTCTTATTGAGAAACTAAGCTAGACACAAGAGCTATAACATAATACGGCTGAATATCAGAAAAAATCTGCGCTAAATCATTTAATAATGATATACTTCTAACTCATCATAAGATTTGTGTTTGAACAACCATTTACCTTTACTAATCAAGAATAAGATTTGACATCATAAGTAATACAATGCTATAACTTTTTTCAGGAGCTTGAATGGTCTGATATCAACATATGATAGGTCATAATGAATACTCTGATAATTGATCGGAGAATGGTGATTGTAGGTGATATCATTCTCGAAATATTGAGGCTCAAAGTTTTAAGACCAATAGCCAAAATCAAGAGAACTGTTGGTATATTGAGAAAAGTGTTCCATCGAACCCGAAGACCAGGTTTCTCAGAAAATCAAAGTGATCTGTTTTACAGAATACTAAAAATTTATTTCCAAAACGAGAGCATTGTCCATAGAAAGTTACAACAGAAAAATGAGTTTCATTGAAAAATATATTTCCATGATTGAACAAAGGAGATCGAAGTTTCAACTCTGAAAGTGGTTCTCAGAAAGAGTCGAAATTTCAATTTCATAAATGAACTCCATTTTGTAACCTTATAAATCGCAATCCTTAACTTGATTTTTTGCGTTTACTCCTTTTAAGCTTACATAATTTTGATCAAAGGCAACCTTTGAACAGAATATTTAGAGACAATTGAAATTGGGTTCATTTGAACTTAACTAATCAGTTGGGTTTCTGAATAACCAGCGAGAGTCTTAAGCGACAAGAGTGATAAGCGACAATAATGAAGATCCTCATTTAATCTCATTTTTCCCAATGATTTCAAACAAATAAACATTTCAGCTTACATAATTTTAATCAGAGGCCACCTTTGAGCAAGCAATTGCAAACCGTAAGTTGCGAGATAATTGAAATTGTGTCATTTGATTATACTTTAACTTAACTAATCAGTCGATTTTCTGAACAGTTATCGGAATATTTAGAGCAGAGTGATAATGAAGAGCTACATTTAATCTCAAGTTTCTGATCAACTGATCAGTTGAGTTTCTGAATAATCAGCGGGAGTCTTAGAGCAAAGTACAAAGCTTCAATAATGAAGATCTTCATCTAATAATTTCAAATGTATAAACGTTTAAGCTTACATAATTTTAATCAAAGGCAACCTTTGAACAATCATTTGCACTCTGTAAATTGCAAGACAATGCAAATTGTGTTCATCTAAAGATATTTATTTTAAACTTAACTAATTAGTCGAATGTCAATGAGATGTCATGAACTGAATTACATGATGAATCTTGAAGTTGAATTATTAAATAATGATCGAAGATTCACTAACAAGAAACTCTTAAGTCAACTCAATAAAAGTGTTGAATTCCACCAAAAAAGTCATTTACCAATTAATATTTATTAATTATTACCGATTTAATGAATCGATTAAACTATTAATATTCATATTTAATCTCATTTTCCCTAATAGTTTTAGACGCATAACTGTTGTGCATACTTTTGCTTTTTTTAATTATCAACAATCCTAAAGAATTGATCACGTTGATTTTGTAAAATCTGACTGATTATTAATAACCAAGAATTTAGTTTCTGACAATCAATAAGAAATCAACTTAAGTTCATGTAATTTTGGATTAGTGCATTTCTTCTATTGGGCCTAAAATCTCCCCGAATTACTTGATATTAGATAATCAAATCACTATTATTTATTAGTCTACTAAGTGTATTAAAAAGGATGTATTGTTTAAAATACTGATCTTACTGGCATTATCAATTGAATTGTATATTGAAGAGCTCAGTGACGAGGATAAAGCAAAAGTAATATTAGTGACACTAATTATAACATTAGTAACAAACCAGCTGAAGTACTTCTGAAAATGGGTCAAAATTTCTGAAGTTCATTTCTGAAGCTCAAGTTAATTATCATTAGCGTGATAAAAAACATTAGGAATAAAGATTATCGTTACAAAGGCTTATTGTTTTACACTTAGTTAGTCCCTTCGATTGTCATTTGTCCATCACTAAAGTGGCTTTACTTATCGAAAGATACAAATCTTTGGCCTTAATTTTCTAAATGATGGTGATTTGATGATGAGTTTGTATCCAAGTCAACTCGCAAACCTCTCGAATCATCTGCTTTATAAAAAAATTAATTGTACGGTTGCTGATATCCAACTTGTGAGTGTAATTGTGAAGATATTAGAATGGCGTGGATGAAGGAGATGATGATTCAACATAGTTCGCAAATGGTCTATAAATTAATTGACAACCAAAATAATTTAAGAATTGAGTACAAAATAAGAGGGAAGAAAGTTAATCGGCATAATTTGGAAAATTATAACCGGTGATGTGATTTTCAAAATTGAAGATTGATTGATTTTATTTAAAGAAATTACATATTTTCTTTTAAATGGGTAATAACCAAAAGGTTATGAATGTTGATGGCCGTTACAGTATTATTATTCGTCTCGAAATATACTTGCAATGTTGGTTTAACCATCATGAAGCCATTTGATGAAAATACTCCGTCAATTCCTGATCCCATATCAAAATCAAGCCAAACAAATAATGCTGGATATTCAGCAGAAAGTGTTATAATGAAACGATTTGAGAAATTATCGGAAACGGGATCCTGGTTAACTCTTTCCGTGGCGTTGATTTTAATTACACTAACAACATTGATATTGGTTTCTTTTAATTTCAACTCTTTTGGCTTAGCTAAGAAAAGAAAGTCTTGGCCCTGACTCAAGTCGGTTGAATTACTTGATGGCATAATATTGTATCGAAGATGGACTAGACAATCGGTGTAATTAGAACATATTGTGCTATCACCAACCAATTGATTTAAGTTAAGGGAATAAATAGTATCAGCAGCATAACTTGATAGAAACAATAGAGAAGAAAAACAAATTGAAACGAAAAAATTGGCAGAAAAATAGCGAAAGGTTTATAATTATCACAAATTCTCACCTGTCTACTTCGAATATGCCAGTAGTTACTGTGTTGGCAGTAAATGAATCAAACTGATAAACGTCAATAGTTGCCGAAAACTTGAGTTTATGGGAAACATCATTATTAATGACAACTTCAACTAACTCGCTATCCTTATTTTGCTTCTTATAGATTTGGCCATGGATAGGATTGAAAACATCTTTCATATAATATTGAAGCATTTTCCATTTTCCTCCAAATTCTAGACTTGACCATGAAGTGCCAACCCAAATATCATTCAACATCCAATACATTGCACCCCATGTCATTTTAGCTCCAGTGAACGGATCAACATTCCGATTTCTAAGATAAACTTCTGTTTCCAGTTTGACAGCCATTGCTTGAAGACATTGAGATAGATAAATTATTTTCCGTAAACCATTGGAATCTGTTTTCGCAGGTAATCCAAAATAATTGTTGATCATTGCGTTCATTTCATTTGTACCGTTGGGATGATGTTGTCGATGCTCCAAAGAATCTGATAAAGGATAAGAAAGTTTCTCTGCTGGGATAACAGAAGCTAGAGATTCATATGACGAATACGATTCAAATCCGTATTCAGAAATGAACCGAGCTTCAGGAAATTGACTCTGATCCCATGCATTGGCGGTATAAGAATAAAAGTGAACATCACCATACAAAATATCACCGGGATTCACAGCCAAACCACCTTCTGCTTCAGTTTCATCTCCATTTGACGGACTTGAGGAGACAAATATTCGGTCGGCATCAAATTTTTTCACGGTTTCTTTTATTGTATCTTTGTTCAGCTTCAAATAGTCTTCAACATAACGAGAGTAGTTTGATTGCAATTCAGGCCACCAGCCCGTTGCTATAGCTGTCTCATCTTCATTATTTCCAGACCAAAGAGCAATACTTGGATGATGAGCCAATCTGGTTACTTGATATCGTACTTCATTTTCAACATTGTCCAAAAACTCCGGATCAGTAGGATAAGTCATACATGCAAACATAAAATCTTGCCATATAAGGATACCAAATTCATCTGCTAAATCGTAGAAATAATCAGTTTGATAAATTCCTCCTCCCCAAACACGAATCATATTCATCGAAGAATGAACAACAGTTTGCAAAAGTTTCTTCACATATTCTTTATCTCTAGACTCATTTTCTGGAAATATCGATGTAGGGATCACATTTGTCCCTTTGATAAACAGAGGAACTCCGTTTATTTCAAATCGAAATGAAAGACCAGGCATAGTAGCCACCTGATATTTTCCATTTGGTAATTTAAATTGACCAGCCGATGGTTTCTCTTGTATCAGCTTGATAGACCGGAATCCAATTCTTTTGGTTTTAGATTGATTCACTGTATCGTTCAAATCTAGCAAGTCAACTGTTAAATTATAAAGTGTACGAGATCGTTGAATGATTCGATCTTCAGAGTAAATCATCATCCCATTTGGCCACCAAAGACCTACACGAGATCTTTCAACAAAAATACTTGGAAGAGCATAATTGGTGACAGATGAATTTAAAATTAAAGAATCTTTATAAATAATAAATTTCCTCTCAAAGCTATTATCATCAGTTGAAAGGGTTACTTGAACATCGAATTCCTTTCCAGTAACAGGTCTTTCTAAAACAAGAACCAAATTGATTATCCAATTACCATTATCACTTGATTCATTAAAAGTAGCCCAAAAATTATCGAATTTGCATGTCGATTCTACAATTTCAATCCCTATTGGTAGCCAGATTCCAGAGGAAGGGAAAGCTGGACCCCAATCCCAACTGAAAGACGCAGCCATTTTTCGGATGAAGTTGACATGACATTCTCCATTGTAAACATCAGGCCAACACTCTGGTACAATTGAATAATTGAAATTGGCTTTGTAACTATCAAATTGAACTTTAGCATAGTTAACTGGAGATTGAATTTCAACTTTGATCAAATTTGAACCAGGTTTTAGATATCTGCTTATCTCGAAATTATAGCGAACAAACATGTTTCTAGAAATTCCGATGAGATTTTCATTGAGATAAATATTGGATATTGTATCAATACCCTCAACAATAAGATAAATTTCATTTTTAGATTTCAAATCTCCATGTTCCACTGCAAGATAAAAAACTGCATGTTACCATATATTCTGGTTTAAATCGAGTAAGACTATATAACTCACTGTTGAACAATTTACTCCAAGTCCAGTTAAATTTTGAGAAATGGCGATAATTAATATCATTTTTATCATACAATGGGTCGTCGATGATTCCAGCTGAGAGTAAATCAGTATACAAACCACCGGGAACAGTAACGTTGCTGACCACATCTTAAATAAAATGAAGAAATTTTGAACATCAGTCAGAATACAGTTCTTGTTTATAAAATTATGGTTACTTACATTGATTCAACTGATCAGTCAGAGTCCAGTCATTAGAACTTAAAGAAATATATTTACCAGCACATAGTTTAAGTAAGAGGAAGGTGAAGAAATAAATTGAGTTGATCATCGTAACGTTTAACTATTTAATTACACAGACTCGATCAACATTTGATCGTAAACATAAAAAAAATTGTTAAACTTCAACTATAATGATGTTTTGTCTGATGATTTTGAGTTAACCTGATAATAAAGTATTTAAGTAGCTCACTAACAATATTATCTCAAAGATAAGTTGTCACAATTGATCATCGAGTGAAAACATGTTGAATTAAAAGTTATATGAAAAGCGACATTAATCGAAACATTGATTTGAAATGTTGATTTGATATGAAAATCGTTTATTACATAATTATTTTACAATAGATTTTCTCCTTTAGTTGATCGATATTAGATAAAGAGCCAGGATAGATACTGAAAAATTATATACAAGAGCCACTGAATTTAACGCTTGGCTTAGAATTTTAATATCGATTGGTCTTTTCCTTTTTATTCAACTGTCGTCATCAGAGTCGTCAGAATCTTCTCTCTTATTATTGTTTGGTGTGCTTTTGAAAATATTAGCAGGTTTAAATGATCCATTGGTTGGTGCTTTACAGGCGTAGCATTTTGCACTTTTCTTGTAATGATCAAGGAAACACTTTTCACAAAAATAATGTTCGCATCTTGTGACGATTGGATTGGTGAATCCATTCATACAAATTAGACACTTGAAGGGTATTTCTTTTGTTTCAGTAATTTCATAATTAATGTTATCTTCTCCGTATGTACCTTTTCTCGCTTCGGCCTCTAATTGCCAACCAGCTTTGTAATCGCTCCGGTCATGTAAAAATATACATGAGTCACCGAATCCACAAAATCCAGTTTCTTTGTAATCTTTACAGATATCAGGTTGGTAATCCCATCGGACAGTGGATCTAATATTTGATGGAGCTTTCAATGGTCCTTTAGCCAAGAATTTGTTACCTTTGACAGCTTCTTTGTCGTTGTCAATTTGTCTTTCGGAAGTTGCACCCATATCTTTTGGACCCTCTCGAACAACATTCTTATCAGTTTCATAGGCAACTGAAACTAATGATTCGTCTTCCGAATTAGATTCCTCTGAACTTTCACGTGGAACGCGTTTGATGCAAGCCTTTTTTGTGGGCTTGAAAATTATAGTTTCTTCTTCTTCTGATGAAGAGTCTGGCGTCACTCTCTTTTTGAAATTTATTTTTTTGGGTTTCTTAAACATTGCGAAATAATTTGACAGCACAATTGGAAATTAAACAACGAAGGTTAACTAAATATATATCAACAAACAATCATATGGTGAAAAAAATATAAAGGATCAGATCTTGGAGTCGATACGTATCTACTAATGGTAAAGGTATTTCGGAATCTGAAATTCAGAAAAGCTTCCTGTGATTTTTGTTAATGGAAATTAAACAACGAAGGTTAACTAAAATTTTAAATGGTCGATCACGAATAATATGAAATATATCAACAAGGTAAGCCCTATTTGTACACAAATACAGTATTTGAAATACTATCTCCTTGGATTCAATCTTGATGTGCGATACTTGGTTTGTTGGATGCACAGGCTCTAGCGCTATTTTTGATTCAACACAATTAACTAACAATTGCTAATTTGCAGGAAACTAATTGATAGAAATTTTCTCTTTCATCTTTTCATTTTTTCATCTTATTATATTTGATAAACGAAAGGTTCAAAATAGCATTAAATCAAAGTAAATTTCGGGAAAAATTTTAACTAAAAACTGAATTATTTAGTTCGTCATAGAAACCTGAAATCATTTTTACTGATGTTTTATGAAGCATTTTCAAGTAATTGGTCCAGACAAACAAAGAAGAGCAAAGATGCAATGAATTTATAATACATATTTAAAATGTTTATATCATGAGATCATTAAATTATAAGTGAAAGAAACAAATATTACTATCGCTTATTATAATCATCATTTATTCCATAATCTTTCAATTGAATAGAGTTGAATCTTTTTATTACTCCAATTGTATGATTGTTGTCCCTTCGATTGTCATTTGTCCATCACTAAAGTGGCTTTACTTATCGAAAGATACAAATCTTTGGCCTTAATTTTCTAAATGATGGTGATTTGATGATGAGTTTGTATCCAAGTCAACTCGCAAACCTCTCGAATCATCTGCTTTATAAAAAAATTAATTGTACGGTTGCTGATATCCAACTTGTGAGTGTAATTGTGAAGATATTAGAATGGCGTGGATGAAGGAGATGATGATTCAACATAGTTCGCAAATGGTCTATAAATTAATTGACAACCAAAATAATTTAAGAATTGAGTACAAAATAAGAGGGAAGAAAGTTAATCGGCATAATTTGGAAAAATGCGGCAAAATGAATTTGGAAAAAAAGAAAAAAACAAAGCCTACTGATGCATATTTACAAAGTTTGACAATAATGTGATTAGATATTAAATAGTCTTACAATAAAATTGTCATTGATGGCGATTTACATAAATAATGAGACAGAAAGAACACACAATTTAAATATAAGTATAATATCGAGATTTAAAGGTTAAAGTTAATTTGAATGAGTATAATGACAAAACTTACAGATGAGAAAAAAAGAAAAAATTGTTTGAGCACAAATTTTTCCTCTAATCAGACATAATTTCGTGAATATATAACCAGGAGTTATATAAGAAAAAATAATGAATATTTACAAATTCCGGGGGTCAATTATCTATATTAGAATGGAAAATAAATTAAATTGTGGCTTCTATTATATAAAAATGAGAGGAAAATGGTCTGTAAAATGATAATTGTGACTTGCAAAAGTGGCAGAGGATTTGTTGTGAAAAAAAAAGTTGACTGGTTAGTCAAACGGTTTTGATTGTCAATTCTTCATTGAGGGAATTTACATGAATAAGAATAAAAATTCCTGTTTGAGGTTCGTTGATGATCAACTAGCGCAGAAAATAATATCTACTTTCTTTCTTTTGGCTTGGCTTGTTTTGTTTTTGTTCCATGTACACTAATTTACAATAACTCGTTGGTTTAAATTGTATTATATTTGGTAATATTTGGTAAATCAACCGTTCCCAGTGTCTTTAACTTTTAGGCTTCTTTGTTTTATTAACTGTGCGGCATGCCTGGAACGATAATCATTAAGTTTTGCAGAAGAACTAGAATTAATGTGATAATCATTTGGTTTGGCATCTTTATCAGTTGGTGAGCTCACAGCTAAACTGGACAGGGATGTTGACAGATTTGAAGCTGAAGAAACACATAAACCACTTGAATAGTTCATCATGTCTCCTCCATCTATTTCATCAACAGGTAAATGAGTTTCGACCATAGCTTCAAGACAATTTGCAAGATGTTCTACATCTAAATTTGATTGACATTTCTCAAATGGACCCACAAATCCCCATAAACCAGCAAATCCGCACGCTTAAAAGATAATTAAATAAGAGTTATTAGAATTAATGATTAATCAATAATATACTAATAATATAAAAAAACTTACTTTGGAGATAATGAAGTTGCTGTTGATTTGTGTCTTCATTGGCTACCATATTTTCAATAATGGTTTGTACCGCGCTTAAGATTACTTGGTTATGGCATAAATTAAGAATACTCGTGATTTTGGAGTCCAATAAAGAATAGCTGATAAAAAACATTTCATTAATTTTTGATATTCTTATATATATCATTGAAAGAAAAACTTACATTACGGGGAAAACTTTTGGAAAAACTATTGAAGCCTCTGCCAAGTATTCATAGAGAACTTTCATTTCAGTTTCATCTGTTGTATTTCTGACAAGAGTTGCCTGTTGAAAGAGTTTTCAAAGTTGTATTAAAATCAATTCAAATATTGAAGCATTAAAAATTTTAACATACCAAAACTGTAAGAACTAATGCTTGAGTTGCAAAGTCTGTCAAAACTTCTGGGTCAATTAAAACATTATCCTCATTGGAAACAGAAACTCGAGATTCTCGACTTTTTTGAATTTCTTGCTCATTATGTTGATGATTGCTATTGTTACAGAAAGCATTCTCATCATCTGAATCATTATCAGCACCATTGTTAGTGACGGTTCTATCAGGTTTCATCAATTCTGATCCAAATCTTTCCCTATAGGAATCAAGATTTTTCTGAGATCTAGGTGTTGGTACTGAGCTACTACGCTGAGTACGCATTTGGGGTTTGGCACTGATTGCATCAATGTCCAAACTTTTCCAGGATTTTGAATCACGTGGAGACTCTTGAGAGTTGGCTGCCGATGAGCCCATGTTAGAGGATGAAGAATGATTCAAAACATCCCAAGATTTTTGTCTTCTTCCAAGTGGTGTACCAGAATGAAAAGAAGCTAGGGTAGAATTGGAAGGTTTTGCCTGTATAGGCTGTAAACTATAATTGGCAACAACAGTTGAAGCTTGACTTGGATTTGAACACAATGAGGATGGCGATGGAAGAGGAGTTGATGAAGGTGTTTGGTGCATGGTAACTGGTGTATGATTTTTTATACAAGTTTCAGTGTTAGAAAGGGTATTTGCGGAATTCAATGAGGCGGAATGTTGGTGGGTTTCAATGGAGTAAGCTCGAGATGATGGTGGTTCTTTGGACAGACGGGGCACTTTGTGTTTCAAATGACATCGACTGCGAACTTCTTCTGAAACAGGTATTAAAGCTGTTAAATATGCAACATTGTCCACATTAACTTCAAATTTATCACGCTTATAAGGTTTGGCAACAATTACTAAGAGTGTGTTGAGAATTCTCACAGTTCTAGAAACAGTTGTTTGTGCAGGGTGGCGAAAGCCTTTAATGAGATGACCAACCATAGCAAAATGAAAATTTGATTTGAAACTGAGACCAACTGATTGATCAAGAGGTTTAAAGTGCCATTCTAATGGCTCCCGAGTGGCCATCATAAGTTGATCCAAGCGTTTATTTTCGAATAAACCTTGAGAATCAAGAGTATGCAGATTTTGTTCTAACAAAGCTAAACCAGCAGCATATAAATTAACTTTATCTAATTGAAGAACTGATATGGCAACCCAAAATAAAGATTTGTGTATTGGTGATTCTGGATTAAGCAAAGGTTGTAGTCGTGTAAGACCCATTATAATGGCCTCAATTAGTTGAAGGTCTCTGAATGATTCTAATGCTCTATGAAGGATCCTTAAGAGTTGCTTGACTTCTGAATCTTTAACCGATTTGGATAAACACCCAAATACAATAATCGCTCTTGGTTGGAGAGCAGGGTTGAATCTAAAAGCAAAACTGGTTGCAAGAGATGTCCACTTCTGTAACCAATCGCAAGTATCAATACTTTTCATGCATCCTTCAACTATTTCAAGAAGTGCATCGGTAATAATTTCGAGGGAGCTTAATGGCATTTTGTCACCATCGATTGAAGCATGTGACGTGAATGCTCGATCATTAGCAAGCTGTTGAGTTCTTTCCATATTAATCATATGCCGTTTGAGCGATGTAGGTGTACGAAATGCAGTGACAGCTGGTGATTTAACTTTACTAATTCCAAATAGTAAATAAAATTTAGGTAAGGAGAATTCATCCAGGCTAAGTCGTAATATCCGCTGTGATTCATGACTGAAAGATGGATTGGTACATGTACACAAAGAGTGAATAATATTGATAACTAAACCGTGAATTGATGCACGAAACGACATTGGTCCAGTGTGAAGCAAAAATGTAACAATATGAAATAAATAAGGAAGATGGCTATAAACATCAAGGCAGTTATTGAATGAAAGCATGAGCAGATAACGGGCGAGGATTGCAATATCATCCCACATTAAATGTTGTTCAAGGGTTGGTGTAGGAGAGGCAGCCGTCTTTTCAATTACTAGACAAACTCTACTGATTACTTTAGAAGCAACGAGTTTGACATTGTATGAAGCCAAGGCAACTGCTGTGTCGGCCATAATTTCAGCCTGATCAGATCCTAGGCCACCAGTAACTGAACGTTTAATAAAACTATCTAGAATCATATCTAATAAATCAGAGACACGGCCAATGTTGCCCCAAATTTTAGCTTGAATCGATGGATACATTTCAACTTCTTCGATGGTTAAAGTGATCAATTTGTCAAGAATAGTTGCCACTCGTTGGCGTTTACTATCATCTGAATGTTTACAAAATCGAGTAAGATTGGGTAACCACGGAGTCATGTATTCTAAACACAAATGTTTCAATTCAATGTTGGAAGCACGAAATCCTTGGATACACTCTTCGAGAAACTCTAAAGTCAGATGAGAAGCATTTGTGGCAAGCTTTTCACTTATTTGTTTGATGAAGATTGTATTGTTCGATGGTATACACAATCCCGATGTTTCGAGAAGCTGACCATCAATTTTAAGGTCAAAAGTTTGCGTTAACGCACATAACAAGTTATAAGCCGCTGTTCGGAGATTAGGATCAGAGCTACCAAGATTCAAAAGCGCCATGTTTAGCAAAGTACCGGGTACATCTTTGGGTCGTATTTTTGTGTGTACAGTAACAGAATCAGGCTGTGAAAGTTCCCATCTTGTACGGATATGTATAATAGCTTGAACAATTGTATCACAATCGTTATGGATGAAAGAAAGTGGACCACTTTCATTGGCAATAGTCAATGTGAATTGGTTATCATCAACTAAGCAAACTTCTTCAATTTCAGATGCATAATAAACATCATTTAGCAGAACAGAGAAACTCAAAACTTTACACTTTTCAGCGGATGTAACTTGAATTGCAGTTGGTCCAACTTTAATCGTTACTTTAGTATCTCTATGAGATAATTTTAGAGCACCGTTGAAAACTTTAAGATCTTCATCAAGTGATAGTGTGGCGCCTGGTAACTTTTGTTGATCAGGATCAATAAAGTCACTCAAACGTTGAGGATAATCTAAGAAGACTAATTTTCGGTTGCCTTTTAATGGAGCCAAAACTCGATCGTTTAATTTGGTGTATTCTCGGACCCAAGAATTGCAGTTGTAAATGTATGCAGCTTGAATTTTTTCATATGCCATTTCAGGTAAAACAGCAAACCATTTTTGAAGAAAGTCAGTCTAAATAAGAAACAATAAATTAATTTGAAAATTCGTATATTTAACATATTTAAATTGAATGATTGGGCTTACCTTGAATCGATTTTCTGTACACGTATGCGTAAAGTCAACGACAAGTTCAAATGGTTTATGACAGTAAGGTCTTAGAGTAAGGATAACATGATAAAGAAGAAAGTCAGCATTGATTTCGTTGATTTTATATCGACGAAAAATGAAATAAAAAACTGGATTTCCTGCTTTAGATGTTCCAGCTTGATAAAAGATGTTCAATGATTTTAGCGATTTAAATTTATCGTCATCATGAGCTTTGGCCATACATTCTTCAAATCTGTTGCTTGTCATATCGATAGAGTTCCATTCAGAGTCTGTCATTTGTTTATGCTCTGGTGGACCGAGATAAGCGAGTAAAGTGACCATTTTATCGAAAGGTCGCCTTCCGAGGGCTTTATGGTCTCTAGAACTTGAAAGATAATCACCAATTTTTTCTTGATGATTCCAAAGTAGTCGATGTAATGCATGAACATTAGCATCACTGATGAATGATAGGTTATGGCTTGTTTGGTGATCCATTGTTTCACAGTCTGACGTTATTTGTAAAACCCATCTACGTCCATTATCGAAGTTAGCACGTAAAAAGTCGTTAAAAGATAACATGTGTTGCTCTTTACTGAACTCAACATTATTTGCAATGTTTTGCAATATTTTAGACATCAACATCAAACCACGCTTAACTTTATTGTTTGGCTGTACATCAACTATACCCATTTCAAACGGTGACACTGGGATCGAAAAAAGTAAATTATTATTTTTGTCTACGAAATAGTAAACTTATTTTACTTACCGATAGCGGGATTTATAAATCTTAAGAAGATGACAGTACCAACAGCACTAATGTTATGAGGGAAATTTGGAAACCGTTTGTTGAGAACTTGAAATAAACAATGACACATAGATCGTAGTTGAGGCGGAAAACTGATAAAGAGAATGCGATTAGAAATTTTAAGAATAAATTACCGATTAAACTTACCTATCAGCTGAAGAGATTATCGCGTTGAATACTTTTTGCGTAAGATTTAACAAATTTTCATGGTTCTGTTCAACACTCTCCCCTGATTCCATCCGAGCTGCATCTATTTCATAGCTGACATCATTAGGATTTTCGGCGAGTGGCTTGATGAGAGGTTCAAGAAGTGCTTTGAGGTAGGATGTTCCATAAATTTTGAAGCAAAATGCCATTATTTTACTACCCAAACTGTTACCACGGAATAATGTTTGCATACAATCTGAAACTTCGACTTCTTTATAGAACATATTCCATAGTAAAGGAGATAAAAGATGCTTAGCATCGAAGAGAGTAACAAAAACTCGAGCTAACTCGTCCATTTGAGGAGTGGCAACAACGCTTGCTAAAGCCATAGCAATAGGAAGTTCACCTTTATCGCCGATCATAGTTACCAATTGAACAAGCTGTTCATAACGGTCAGCTAAAACAGTTTCAGCTAACATGTCAAATTCAGTTCCTTGTTGCAAAATTTTGGTCAAAACTTCCATGAATGCAGCTCGAGTTTGAAGATCTTTATGATAACCCAAACTAATGGAGTGCATTAAGCCAGAATCAATGTTGGCACTTAACAGATTGGACATGGCTTGAATTGTGTAAGTAGGCAATTCACTGAGTTTATAGTTATATTTGTTGTAACGAGGAGGTCCATCAATACTAACCAAACTGCCGGGAACAATGCTTGTGGTTCCAACAGTATCTTCATCGGCAACAATATCACTACATTCATTCAATAGGTTCATAAACAGTGAAAAATATTTGAGAAAAAGTTGTGATTTGGCTTCCATTAAATCACCACGATCACTTTCTTCGGGTTGCAGGGGCAAGCCTCGTAGAAGAGCAGCAACAGCTTGCATTGAGGCCATGTCCAATTCTCGTTGAACAGGGGTCCAATCATTGATACCAGTTGGTTGCATTTGATGACTGTTACCCATAACCCAGTCTGTCAAATATTCAACCATCTTATTACGAAATTTCATCTCTTGGCGGAAAGCAAGATCATCTCGTCGTAACATCATAGTTTCAATAAGATTACAAAATTTAACTTTGATCTGAATATGTTGACCAGTATTGGTATCAAGATGACGAATGTAACGAACGATTGCAAGCATAATTTGTTCAATACTGGTAACACCAAGGTTTTCCGTTGTATGTTCAACCTTATTCTCAAGGACACTTTTCATGATAAAAATTATGTGAACGATAAACTGAGTGCTTGTTTCATTAACAGTAACTTGATATTGAGGATCGAAAAATTTCTCAACAATTGTCTTAATCTGGTCAAATAGAATAGGATATAAAGCAGGGCTCATTTCATGAGCTACCAATTCCTTAACATGCTTTTGAATTTGAGTTCCAAACTTTTCATTGTTACAAACAAGAAGCTTTAACACATCACCAACAAACTGAGTAACAGGGCAGTATTGTAAAGAATCTTGACCACTTTGTAACACAGGGGTTCGTCTATGATCAACTAAAAATCCAACAGAATTTGTTTTATTGACAGGAGATTTTCGTTGTAAACAAATACCACCCAAAGCACAAAGAAAACCAGTCATATTGGCCCATTCATTGATTTGATCTTCAAGTTCATGTTCAGTACTGTGCTGAGAAGTTCTACGCTTAGAGACATTACGGTGAGTTATTTCCATTTGACCTTCAGCATCCATTTTGGCTTTGGGATAACTAACAAGCGCTTTTGTAGCACTTTCCCAACTCATAAAGGTATCTTCCCAGGCCTGAGAACAACCTAGTGTGCAGTGTTCAATACGCCTTAATAAAGACATAATTCGTTTTTGAAGGGCAGCGCGTCCGGTGGTTAAAATTTGACTGGATTGGGTGATTTCTTGATAAACGGTGTAGTTAGGAGTTAAATAGACCGCAGTGAGATCGTCTTGACCACATCGAATATCAGCTTCTTCACAAAGAAGAGCGAAACATGACATGGCAGTGAGAACAGCTTCAATGTCAATTGACCAGAGATAAATAAAGAAGACAACCTCTAATTTGATATGTGCTTGTTTACAAATGGCAATATGACTACCAAGGTTGGCGTATTCTTTATGTCGTGAGAGAAATGCATTACGGCATTTCAATATATCTCTCAGCCATTTTAGTATATCTGTATAATTGATGATTTGATGCTGTATCAGTTTTTGGGAGATTGAAAATAACACTTGCGATGAAATATCCCAGAAAGTATTAATAGGAGCTTCCGGGTTCCATAATTCAATATTATCAGGTTCATGAAGAACAAGTAAAGCTTCCATAGCTTCTGGAGCAACATCCTGCATTAATGGTTGATGAACTAACGATACTAAACCATTGATGAGTTCCAGGGAGCTGCTTTGAATTTCATGTCCAGGTTTGCCTTGGTTGTTGAGCATAAGTAAAGGATTTGCATGGATGAGACGAACCAACATGAGAAGAAGATTTTTGTGACTCAATCCTTCCTCTGTTGATGATTTATCTTTAAACTTTAGATTAATCATTTTATCTTTGAGAGATAAACTCTGTGAAATCATAATAGATAATGAAATATATTAAAAAGATGTTGAAATATAAATAAAAATTGAAAAACGACAGGTTTTAAGAAAATCCCGCGTTTTACCTGAACGTAGAAAGAAAGCTTCATATCATGGTAAGCATTAAAGAGAAAGATTGGTATGTTATTAATTTGACAGTTAGTTAATTTATGGAAATAAGTTGACGGTTGAAACGAACATGAAGACGAAGAAGTTGGAGATTTGAAATTTGAATATTTCTGAATAGCTTGAAACATATTTTAGTTTTATTTACCTGATTTCCTTTTGATTGGTGTGTGATTTGTGTAACTTTGTTGAGAGTTTCTGTGAACATTGCACGTAACTCATGAGCACGTGTGTAAACGATATCAACTTTTGGCCACCAAGGTAGTCTAGTTTGTGTTACAATCCGATAAAGTGAACAAACAAGGACGAAATGGTAAATCAATGGAGAAATCGGGTTGAGGCAAACCTGTGGATGGATATAAGATTGTTAGAATCTTGCCTTAAAAAATTACCAATGAGTTGTAAAATATTAAAATAGAAAAGACTTGAAGAAATTTATATGAATCATTATGGAATTTTCTTTAAGGTAGTTAAAGTTAAAGTTAAAGAAATACCATTAAAAGGAAATTGAATAAGATTCGCGCGCCTGAGCTATAAATGCAATAATCTTAGTAACAAATTGTAATGAAACTCAATAAATTTACGTCAAGCTGTAGCAATTCACTCACCTTAAGAACTTCATTATTGTGTGGTGTGATGCGAAAGATGGAAACAAAACATTCAATCATAAGTTCAACATCCTGACTAACTGTAGCTTGTGTACGATTGAACGGTTTGGCTGGATTGAAAAGCAAAGATTTCAAATCGTTGATAACTGAATGAACAAGAGTGAAAACAACGTTATTTGAATCAAAAATGCTTATATAAGTTGAAGTTTTGAAAAGTTTAACACATGTAACAGCAGCTGTCTCAGTCATTTGTTTGCTAGAGCTGTGAGGAACGAGGGCTTTCTTAACGTTTTCGATAAATTGCCTTTTACGGTAATATTTGGGCGAACATGGGGCTCCACTGTCGGCATTAACAATCTCTTCCAAAATTTTTGGACATAAAACAAGTAACAGCATTTGAAGAGGCCAGACAGCGGCTCGTCGTTTGTTATTCGTTTCAGCAAAGTTATCAATTAAATCAAACAATTTATCACAACACTCTGCTAATTCGTCATTTGGTTTATTTTGTAATTCCATAAATTCATGCGAGTAAGTGTCCAACCAATTCCAAATAGCCTTTTCCAGGCTATTCAGAAGCACAATGTGCACATTCTTCTTTAAACTTTTCAATTTTAAATTAACATCACTAAAAAGTCGAATTAATCGCTGAACATCAACGTTTATATGTTGGATAAGCTCAATATCAATACAGTCCGGGTTTTCTTCAGTACAGTTGGCCAATTCTTGAAGTCTATAAAGGGATGATAACGAATAGATGAGAAGTTTTGACGACAAATATTTATTTGAAAAAAATACCTTGTTGATATACGGTTGAACACAGCATTAAAATTATTTAAACTAAGGGCAAAAAGTACTCGAGATGCCAGAAGTTTGAGTTGAGAGGACATGGGATTGTCATTTGGCATATCCAAGAACTGTAGGAAAGATTAAATATTATTAATACAAAGAGATGCGTGAGCAGAATATAGATATACAAGCTTTCACGATATCAGATCAACAAAGAGTTGAATAATAATTGGATTAATACCTGACATAACTCCCGAAGAAGAGTTTTGACATTGGTAGCCTCTTCATAACGAGTTGTCATTTCCTTAGGTTGGCAGCTTAAACATTTTTCAAGAGTGTATAAAACGATCAACTGGGATTCATAGAAGTTCCTTTCAAACTCTGGTTGAAGAGTGCCATGAGATTGAGCACGCTATATAGCAAAATAGAAAAATGTATAAGAAATAATAAAAATAAAAATGAAAGGTTGAGTAATAATGGAAACTTACAATATCATTGATATTGTGGAGAATTTGCGTCAAGCCAGATATAACAAGTGAAAACTTGGTCCGGCTAATTTGAATTAACGATTCTTTATTTTGTTCAATATTTATTCGAGAGTGGCTAGTTTGAGATCCAGTTCGGCAAAGCAACTATAAGGTGAAAAATAGAAAAATACAAAGCAGGTATGATTAAATTATCGAAATTATATCACATATTAAAACCGGGAGATAGAAATAAGGAATCAAATAATGGCCCACACAAAAAAGAAATGACAGTTTAAAGAGACTATGGTCATCTTGACAAAGTGAATGAGATAAGAATGACAAGTGATAGTAAAAGAGGTAACGTTTGAAGGATGAGTAGTTTACAGAGACAATCAACGAAAAATGTCGAAGCACACTGTGTAATTCACGAAACGAGATAGAACAGGAAAAAGACAATAAATTTAAAATTTGTAAAAAATAGAATTTCGTCCATCATTTTCTATTTTATTTTGCTTACCTGATCTTCAAATCTTTTAAGAAGCTGGGCAACCCATTCAGTTGGCTTGGACATAGCCATTTTAAACTGATATGAGCCCACTCAGGGCTGGAATACCAAACAAAGAATTTGAAAAACAACTCAATGGTGATAATAAAATGGTTAAGTAAATTAAAAAACTAAACAAAAATAAATTAAATTAAACTTTCAACTGTTCCAATAATCACCATCATTTACTTGTTTTTGAGTCAGACTTTTGTTTTACTTCAAACACATACAAGAGAAAGAGAAAGAAATCTCACCCCCTTTACGTCAATAAAGGCGCGGTTTTTGAGCAGAATCTTTTAAGAATTGTTAAATTGTTCCAATTCTGTTGAATTTAGTTTATTTTATTATTTTAAATATATTTTTCATTTTCTCATGATTGATATCAACAATTAGGCTCAATTAAAGTCCACCAGCCTGAGTAACTGTAAGCCTTTGGCTTGTTTTCGATTTACCAATCCACTAGCTCTGTCATTTCTTACTTCACTCTATACTAGACCAATGCCTTGACTCTACAATTTAATCTATTTCAATTGTGATTGTGATTCAACTGCCAATTATTTAATAAAATTACAAAAATTTACGGAAATTATCGTCGAAATTATTCAGCTTCTCCAGACATCACGCTCTGCAGATACTATTAATTTGAGTACTGGTTTTTCGTTTCTGTCTTCGTTTATTGTCAATTTTGACCATCTTTCTCTATTCTTATTGATTGATATGATAGCAAAATCAAGAATATAATTTTGGTTATGTGAAGTATTAAGAGTGCAAATTTTAATTTTTTTGCTGAATATGATAATTATTGTTCCTAAATTCGTATTTCAAATAACGACTAGAGATTTGTTGACAAATTAATGAAATACCCATCAGCTGGTTTGTTTTTTCCTAGTCACTTTAAGCATCATTTGGTTTTATTAATTTGTCTTTGATATACGTTGCTGTTATTCCTTATCCTTGTTGATTGCTCAATTTTCTACCCTCGAAGTAATCATCATATTAACTCATTAATTAACAATAGCGTGCTTAAAGTAAGTTCCTCAGTTTAATCAACATGTTTTTATATTTGTATGTTTATTTATTCTTTATCCTCTTTGCCATAACAGATTTCTTTTTTGAAGCTTGGAATATCAGACAATTTTGATCAAAATGAGGCGTAAATATGGATTAGGAGCGATTCAAAAACAACAAAATACTGAAGCGAAATTCAAGGAAAAGAGTGAAGCCATTACAAAGGAGCAAATTGATAAATTAACTGATCAAATGAACGCTTTCAAATCTCACTTGGAAAAATTTGCAACAAAGCACAAAAAAGCGATCAAGAAGGTAGCTAACCGAATAATATAATCAGTCAGCTCATAAAAATTATCTCAATTTCCTGTACTTATTTACTGTAATATTCAGAATCCAGAGTTCCGTAAACAATTTCAGGTAATGTGTGCAACTGTTGGTGTGGATCCACTGCAATCTAGTAACAATTTTTGGACTAGACTGTTAGGTAAATGATTTATTAATATGTTGAACATCTGATTCACTTTAGATCTTAATCTCTTCTACGTATTCAATTATAATGATTTATTTTTACTTAAATTTAGGTGTTGGTGACTTCTACTATGAACTGGCTGTACAAGTAATCGAAGTATGCATGGCTACAAGTCATCAGAATGGTGGATTAATTGCAATTGAGGATCTGTTAAGAAGAGTGAAACAATCTCGTTGCACTGCAAGGAAAAAAGATGAAGATATAACCACCGACGATATTCTTAGATCAATCAATAAGCTGAATGTCTTGGGAAACGGATTAACAGTTCTTAAATCAAACAAAAGTTATATTATTCAATCAGTACCTAAAGAATTGAGTATGGACCACACAGATGTATTGAGATTGGCCTCATCAAATAGAGGGTGCACTAATAAGAGTATTATTCGATCAGAACTTGGTTGGGAAGAAAATAGGATTGTTAAAGTTATTTATGATATGATTATGGAAGGTTTAATTTGGGTTGATAATCAAGCAGAATCCAATTCGCCTCATTATTGGTTTCCTGGTCTTTTCAGTACATCAAATTAGACAATTTGATATTTGATATTCATACTCTATAAAATATTAAATGCACTTTAAAATGAATTTTTAGCATGCAAATACCGGAAAAGTGCTAATAAGACCCTTTGGTCCTGTTTTTTCTCAAAATTAAAGATTATTTATTCAACTGTTGTTTAAAACGATTTTTCAAGCTTATCCAATATATATTAGTTATATAATTAAATAATAAAATTTTTATCTCTTTTATGAATGCATAGATGAATGATAGCTGATGATCTGACAGCTAGAGATTTGATGGATCAATTTTGGGAGTTTATGATGGCTAAAGTTCGAGAAAACTTGAAAAGGAACTACATTGCATCTTTTTAATGATTTTTTCTTCTATGTTTAATCCATACATTGTAGACTAAAGAAAATAACAGGAAAATTTATCTACATGTATTGGTGCTTTCGATATAAAAACGTGAGTTATCCCGTTTCGACTTTCCAAATGAGATGAAGTGTTTAGAACTTAATGATGAATTTAAAGCAAAGAATAGAGATTTAAAATAAGACTTGATTAGACTGGTGACGAAGTATAGAGTAATTTCAAAAATAAATCTTAATAGGTCCTCGAAAGTTTTTCACCAATCTCTTCCATTGAGTACCTGAATCCAGAATCAGAGCCAATATGCGTGAGTCAATTTGAAAAGCATTGTTAAAACCCAATGAAATAAGTGAGGAATTTCAGCATTCTTGGTATTTTCTTTGATTTGTCTTTGCAGTTTATCGCTTTTCAACTCTTTGGGCTAGTTACAGAAGATAAAAAGTATCGAAAACCTTAGTTTGTAGTTTGTATATATAATGATTCTCTTTGAAAATTATATATTGATAAATATGTATAGATAATGTATATTTATGTTTCATGATTCTTTGATTACGGGAATGGATGAAGGCGCTTGTTGCAATGGTTGAAAAGTTGATGAAGAATCTTGTTGTGATGATTCAGGTTGAAGATACAGTTGTTGTTGTTGTGACAACAGTTGTTGCTGAAGTTGTGTACTTTGTAACAATTCTTGTTCCATGACGGCTTGTTCAGCTCGTGCACGAGCAAACAATTCTTGCTGTTGTCGAAGAAGCTCCTCTTCAGGTATTCCTAAGTGTTCCAATTTGGTTGATTGTCGTCGTTTTTTCCCTTTACATGTATTTAACACCCTTTCACCTTCGCATATGTAATCATTGAGGCCCATCTTTCTAAGAGCATGCAGAACATGTTCACCACTCATAGTTCTCTTTTGGTTTTCCTCACAAATTTCATTAGCTTGTTTAGTAATGATCCGAATAAATTCTTTACCAAGATTTAGAATCACTTCACGACTATCATTGGCAACCCGTATCTCAGGCAAAACCTCTTTAATCAGTTTATTCATAGCAGCTCTCGGTAAACTTAGCTCTTCTTCTTCCATTGAAAATTTGTTATGATGACAGACGGACACAAGAAAAACCAAAACAACAAGATGACAATTAAAGTACAAAAGAAAATTAAATAATATTTAGTTCATCAAGTTAAATGTATTAAAATTCAGAGGATTTATTTAATAAACAATGCAATTTAATGTTTTTTTCAAAACTTTAGTTAGGTAATAGAGACATCTAGTGGAATACAATTGGTGGGAATTTCGAAATAAAGTGAGTTTAGCAGGATTTATCAAGATTAATTAAAATAAAATTTTTCATTTAAGAATCCAATTTAAAATTAATTTTTTATTCTATAGGCACTACATGATATTGGAATTTTTCAAGAGATTCCTTCAAAATTGAGACAGAATAAATCAATACATTATGGCCAATGAATGAGATTAGGAAGTTTTTATTCCCGTGTATAAAATTCAAGTCGGTATCAAAAATATGAAACAAAATTAATCGGTTGCAGGTTTATACTTGTAAGTGAGATTCATCTAGGAGTGGATTTGAATTCGGAGACATCAGTGATTGAAGACATTTTGTAGCTTTATCACGGCTAATTTTAGTCTTGTACCATTTGAATCCAATGTAACCGGCACCAGCAATGCATGTAATTCCTGAGATTATTAAGCCAGCTGCTAAGACTCCAATCAATGCAGATGAAGCTGCGGCCGATCCCATTCCATGAGCAGCTAAAGAACCAGAAGTTAATCCTAAAACACCTCCACCGGCAGTCACACCGGCATATTTTACTTTCAGTGATTGAACTTCTTCAACAAGTGCTTCATTTTCTTGAGAGAATTTTATGAAACGTGCATCCATTCGTCGTCTTATCATGGTTTTCATATTAACATCCATACCCAGTAGCATTAATTGGTGAACTTCATTGATTATTTTTATCTTCAATTGAGAATGAATTCGAATAAGTTCAGACGGATCGACATAGACCATTTTCTCCTTATGTCGCGCCATTTGGTACATCTTTTCCAAAGTTTGCTGATATAACTCAGCATAATAGTCATTAAATTTGTTACTATAAACCTTGCTAATTTTCTCATGGACAATCTTCATTCCTTCCGAGATTTTTAATTTAACTTCATCACATTCTTCTCGAGTGAAAAACTTTGGGTGGTTTTCAAACATTTCCAAAACATCTTTTTGAACAGACCTAAAAACTGCCTGAAAATAATAATTAGAAAATTAGAGATCAAAAGATTGCATAGATATTAAGTCATTGAAAATTGTAGAATAGTTAATGAATTCTTACCAGTATTGTATTGCGACCACGAGGTTTACTGGTATCAAGAACAAGCTCAAGTTCACATTTGACCATCTCTTCGTAAGTTTTGGTGAAATGATCGATCAACTGGTTCTTGGTTGCTAAAGAAATTGCCATCATTAGAGAATCAATCCGAGGAAATGAACCATCATTAAAAATATCAATTAGAGAACCGAAAAAATCAATATAGCGTCCACAAGTTAAATGTATTCCTACTAATTCTTTTGGCCGAATGCCTTCAGGACTTAATAAGTGAGTAATATATCTGGAAGGTGAAAAATAAAAATGAGAATTATCAAGTTCAATCCAATGAAGTTTAGATAATAGTTTTAATGAGCTTACCTTTCAAGATGATCACGAAATTCATTGGAAAGTGAACCTAACTCTCCTTTGTAACTTTTACGATAAATAACATCATTTGGATGAGGCATGAGATAACAATATATATCTTGATATGCATCAACAATTGATTCCTTCATTTTTCTCAGATGATCTTTATCACTTTCTTTGGTAATAAATATATCTTCCAAATACTTAGAGCCACCTTTCTCACCATATTCATAATCTTCTGGATAACGCCAACTTCTTATGAGAAACCATAACCGTTGGAATGGCTTAAGTTTAGGATCTTTTTTACCACCCCTTTTACCTCGAGGTTTGATACCAATTTCAGCTAGTCGCACAAATACTTGAAGCTCTTCAATATCTCTTGGGGTCAACTCTTCTTTTAAGTTGAATATCTGAATTGAGCTGGCAGCAGTACTTATTCCGAAGACATGACTCCATCTCCCACGAACTTCATCTTTACCATAAAGACCTGAAAAAAGGTGAAGTAGAAATTAATTACATTAAAATTACATCGAATTGACATTTTCAGGATCTGTATGTTCTAACCTTCAGTGTCCATGAAAATGACAGCAACTTTTTGACCAGAGGTAGTTTTTACAATGTAAGGTTGATCCCAAATCCAAATACCACGAGTTACTGTACCATGAGTAGGTTTCCATTCTAAACCAAGCAATGGTTCATCATCATCACCAATCCAACCAGGACAACCATCTCGCTCCATAAAACGAAAACAATAATTTTCAAAAGAAGTTTTACCTGAACTGGTTGGACCAACTATGGATATAACAGCAATAGGTAAATCACGAATGGCAGGATCATTGAGAACAGATGATAACGCAGCACGATCGAATTGACAGGCTTCCGAATTTTCAGAAAATGCAACTATTTGCACTCCTTTTCCTTTGATTTTGACTTCTTTTTTCTTTTGTTTTGCTTTCGTTTTTTTCGGACTTTCAGTTTTAACAGATTTTTCTTCTACATCCTTTAACACAGTCTCAAAATCAGCCATTGTTCAGAATTTACCTCGTCAGTCAATTTAATATTATTTTATAATTGAATATCAATTCCTTGTTTTTCCAGATTAAAACTTTAGTTACATTAAAATTGTCAGTAAATTTTGAACCGTAAGCATATTTAATTAGTTTGTAGATCACAGTTGATTAAAATTTTTCACGTTGATTCAATCGCAAACCACTTGAATAAATATGAACGTAAAGAAAAGCACTATCAAAAATAAGATATCAAAAAATAGGAAATTATTAATCAATTGAGAATCACAGAGTAAAGAAAAATCAAAAAAGGTGTTGAAAAAAAATTGAGGATTGTTGGTAGATATCAAATTGGAGGTAATATATGAATTGTAACACTCAAAAGATTTACATCCATCCATGATTTAAAAACAAAATAAGGGATAATTCAGTGGACAAGAAGAGAGTTAATAACCGACTGAAAATAAAAACTACAAGTTTGCTTTGGGTACACTTGTACGGATTGAGACACAAGACAAGGTCAGTGAGTTAAGCTCTTTAAGGATTGAGAATTAACACAATCAGAGTCGATCGGCAAAAAAGGTATATTCCAGATTCACCAATCTTTTAAACTACTTTAAGACTAAGGTTTTAAAGGATTAGGAGCTTGACTAAGGGGCTGGACAGTTTGCTCGAGATTTATATACATTCATGTAGGTAATAGATTTATTCTAGTTTCTGAATTTTCATAGTAAAATAATGGAGTTTATGAAATCAGAAAGAGGAAAGGAAAACTTAATTTACCTTAATATTGTGTATAATGAACGTAATTGTACAGCTACTAGAAAATATTGGCGATGCAGTCAAAAAAATTGTGAAATCACCATGATAACTGAAGGATCAAATATAATAAAACCACCATCAACTCACAATCATCATGATCACAGGGAAAAAATTGAAAAACTTAAAACATCTTCGGAGATTGTTGCTTTGATTCAAAAGTCTCCTAACATTGTTCCTAGACAATTATTCAATTCGGTAAGTTTATTATTGTATATTAATTTCATGATAATGATTACTATTTTTTATTTTATTCATATTATCAACAGGTTAGAGAGAAACGAACCCTTTCGTTAATAAAATCAAACAGTCCAATTTCATTAGCTCCTCGTTTTATCAATTTGAAATCATCATTATACGCTAAACGCAAATCAATATACCCTGAAAGTAAACCAGGTCAATTTATAATGCCCATAGACTATCAAATGACAATAGATAATTTACCTTTTTTCATAAACAAAGAAACTGCCAATCAATACCTAATTTTTTCATCTCATCTTTTCTTGAACTATCTTGCTGATGCTGATTGTGTTTATGTTGATGGTACTTTTTATTCAGCACCAAAGGATTATGAACAGTTGTTTACTTTTCATATATTAATTAATAATAATATGTTCCCAGCTGTATATATATTGCTTAAGGATAAATCAAAGACAACTTATATCAAAGTATTAACCAATATAATATCAATAATTAGAACTAGAATTAATAAGATATTCAAACCTAGCCACGTTTTTTCAGATTTTGAACTAGGAATCATTGAGGCTTTTCGAGTTGTTTTTCCTGATATAAAAAATCATGGTTGCTATTTTCATTTTTCACAATGTCTTTTAAGGAAAATAAATTCGTTAGGATTGAGGCCTAGATATGAAAAAAATCACTATTTTAAGTATATAATAAAAAATTGCATTGCTTTAGCTCTTGTTGATTTAAATGATATCGATGCTGCTTGGTATTTGATTTGTGAGCGTAACACTTTTGATGATGATAAAACGAATGAGTTTTTTGATTATGTTCAGACAACTTGGATAGATAATCCATTATTCCCTCGTCATGTTTGGAATCATTTTGGTAACTTTGGAACCAGGACAACTAATCATCTTGAAGGATTCCATAAAAAATTGAATGACTGTTTTAATGGCCCTTCACCTAATATTTTTGTTTTGATTGACCAATTGAGAAGATTTGAATTTGAATATAGAATAGATCTTCATCATGTTTTGAATGGTAAAAAAATTCATCAAATCGTGAAAAAATACAGATCCATCAATGAATATTATATGCTTAATTTTCAAGCTTATATTCATGGCTGTATTAATTTGTCTGAATATATTGATTCAGTTTCAGGTCTAATGTGATGATACAAATATATTCATATTTGAAAATAAAACCAGCAATTTGAGTTTAGCCCTTGGCTCGTGTACTAATACTTTGTTTTAAAGGTCTTAAAGGATAAAGATTGGTGAATCTGGACCTAACCGGCAAAAAATGCTTGTTGTTAATTTTCACAATCATAAAGTTCCATCAAACTTACCCTATTAATTTACCAAAAAAGGTGAGAAGGAGTGAGAGAAACAAAAGGAAAATGAAACACACAAATTGCCAATAATCACAGCTTTGTCAACAAATAATGAAGTACAAAAACAACACAATATCGAATATCTTGAAGACTCACCAATAGGTAATAACAACATTTAAAACTAAGGTTTTCAAAGACAAGTCCAAGTTTCCTAAAAACAGGTTTGTGTGAGTCAAGTAAACATGATGAAGCAGCTCTTCCTAGACGCCAAGTTTGTCTCAAAGTGAGGAAAACAAAAACCAAGACCATGAGAGTCAAGTTTCAAATGTCAACACAACACTTATATATATTCTGGTTCCTCCAGAAAAGCAGAGTCAAATAACAACACCAACATTATCTCATAAATAATAATTAATATAATTAAAGGTAAAAATAATTTGATCAAAGACCTAATAAAATACAACAAAAATAAAATACGAAAAACAAACCAATAGCTTTTATTAACACTAGAGGGCAACAATATACCAATAGAGGTTAACAAAACTCAGAGTTGAGCATGAAAATTATATAAAAAAGATACTCAGATGAAGATAAAGCTCAGAGTCTCATGATGATCACCACTAATATCATCAGATGAAAAAAAGTTGCTGGGGGAGTTGAAAGGACCGCCTTCATAGAAGTTGAACCAATGAAATGAACGTAAACCGATGTAAACATTATTTTGTATTTGTATTTTGTGTATCAAATTGGAGTGAAAAAAACCATTGAACATGATGAGAGAAAAAAAGAGAGGAAGAAAAGAGGAAGATGAAAATGATTAGAAGGGCAGAAAGTAAGAGGCAGAGATGATTTGTAGAAGAAGATGAAGATGAAAAGAAATGATAAATAAAAAAGTAACATCATCTTCTCACTCTTAGACAAACTCACTCAAAGCTGCATCTAAAGCCGGCCTTTTAACTTTCATTTTATTCATTCCCTAGTCCAGTAAACATGATTTACTGATCAACATTAACCTTCCTAGTCTTTAGTTAAACAACAATTTACAATAAAGTAACAAAAGTTTTCCAGAAAAAAAGCAATGTTAATCAAGATCAATATATGATTTGTTATGTTATGTTTGTTATCAAGCCAATTTTACTTGCTCTAGCCAAAGAGAAAAGGTTAAAATGTGTAAAAATAATCGCACAGTTAGGATTAAAAGTGGCCTAACCAATCGACCACAGTCAGGCATTGATTCAGCCTCATCACTAAATTGTTTATGCAGTTCATCGACAAGTCAACCAATGGATTGTTCATATCATCCTCATCCTCATCCATATCACAGTCACAATCACACTCACCATCACAATAAACACCAAACTAATCACACCCTTCACCCTAACCAACTCGCTCAAGCTCAACCTAAGGGCAACACTTTGCTACATCGAAAGTTGTCTAATAAACGGTTTAACCGTCAACTTTGCGAGTCACTTTTGTTAACCAATGGAGTAAAGTCAACTAATTGTGATCCTCAACTGGAATCATCTTTAACAACTCTTAATCTCAAACATTATGGATTAATCGTACTCTTCTCAACCCTACTTTACATCAACACAATAGATGCTGATTTTGCATACGATGACAGGTAAAAATTATAACTGATTAACTTTAATTATCCTCTTTATTTAGTTTTTCAATAAACATTTACTGTTCCATGATGCTAATATCAAAAAACTCAACCTTTAATCAAGAAAAAAAAACTAAGAAGAAAAGATTCAGTGTCTTAACTATCTTCATCATCACATTGCAACCTCATCTTTTCCTCTTCCTCTTCACCCTCCTCCTTCACATCACCATCTTAATTAATATTTAACACATAATTAGTATCAACAATTTTTTGCCAAGAAAATGATTAAGACTGCAAACTCAAAGTAAATGGTAAACAAGGCTTTATGATAAGCTCAATTTTGAATCATATTTTCATGTTGAACATAAAAAAGCGTTTCTTTTCAACTTTTCAAATGCTTTTCTTTACCAAAATTAAAATATTAATAGTCATGAATAACAGTCCATGAGCCAAATTACATTTGGCAAAACATGGAAACAAAACGATAAACTGAAATTTAAAATATTCAAATATAAAAATAGCATTAACATGGACATTATATGACCCATAATAATTCAACGTAAAGATAGTCTTTTGTTACCTTTTGAAGTTGAAAAAAAGCATTTGCTTATTCAAATACATAAATTGTCTCTAAGTATTGTACATTAACTGTCAACTGAATCTCCCTCTTAAACCATATCTTTACCTTAACTCATAATTGTTAAGCCGTGCAATTGTATTAAAAGCTAACACCATTTAGTTTCACTTTAATGTTCATCCTTCTGCTCTTTATCCTCCTCCTCTTCCTCCTCATCATATCTCTCATCATTTTCCCTCTTTCATTATCGCTCCATATGTTATTAACAATAGATTCATGTTTTTACATTCAATTCATTTTGGCTTTTCATCTTTTCTCATCTCAACCTTCAATCATCTTCAACAATCAAATTTTCAATCTCTACTTGTTAACCAATAATTAGAGTTTGATTAAACATTGTTTCCCATTCCAATCAAAAGTGGCTCAAAATGTATTATAAATTTGATAAGTTATTAGATTAATTGTAAACTCCGCGTTGATCAATCTTAAAGTATACATTTGCTTTACAATTTTTAGGTTTTTTAGGTTCAACCTTGTTCATTGACTGTCAACCACAGACTTGAATTACAATTTGATTTTCACAATGAAATGCTCTTAAAGTTGCTCTCAATTGGTAAACAATTGCCAGCTAAATCAAACATCAGTCTAACAGTCGACAAACTTGATGACTATTGACGAGTTGTGCAGCTTTTTTTATTGGTTAACAAGCAAAAAGGTCAACACATTTGAACACGATATAAACACATTAAAAAATGCAAATGAAAAAACAAAGTTGAACCAATTTAATAGATTAACCTTTGCGTGCTAAAACCAGAGTCAATATCAATCTTAATCAATGCAATTTCAATTCATCTGACAACGATAACAATAACAGTTTACATCAATAACATGTTCAAATGTAACTTGCAGTCTTTTTTTTCATTTTCAGATGATTCCAAAGTCGCCTCGACTTGATGATTACAATGATGACAATAACAGTCAATAATGTTAACCTCAGTTTCCCATGAGAATTGGTTAGAATTCAGTTTCATTATTTGAGATACAGTTTGGTTATATTAAACTTGTTCAACAAATAACAACAAGAAAAAAGTTACAAGTCAAAATTGAGTCTAATATCGCAGAACCTCCCAAGAGGCTTCAAGTAAGTCAGTAAAAAAGATAGGTAATAATATACAAACCGGATATTTCTATTCAATTTCCGTTCAAGAAGAAAACACCGGAAAAAAGGACAAAACTCAGGCTGGAAAAAAAAGTTACCATGAAAAGTGAAATCTTGAAGTGAAAGGTCACAATTTTTTGGCTCAAAATTTTTCATATCTTTTCTTTCTTTCCTTTCCTTGCAAAGTTAATAATACAAATTGTTGTACAAGATTGAAATTGAAAGGGAAATGAGGTGGAAGATTGAAAGCAAATAGAGATAATTCATTTTCATGATTTCAGTCGATACCAATTGACCAACATTTCACTCATTTTTAATCACAAATTCAATTGACGCTTGTCATCAGTCTTTATTCAATCACAACATGGTTCGACCTTCTGCGCTTTAAGAGCGTTTATGAATGATTTAACAAAATAAGTTGCATTTTATTCACTGTATTCAATCTAAACAATTATGATTACAACGAAACACGAAAATTCAAATGTAATTTTTATATTAAACTTTAGCTATTTTTGCCATTTTTTACCGTTTTATGTTTCCTTCATTTCTGGTAACTGAAGTTGATATCTTTGACTCTTTAACATTATCAGTTTGTTTTTGCACTTTCATTACAAATTGATGAGAACTAAAAATAAACTTATTTTAATTGAGAAGACAAATTGTTGATTAAAGTTGATTTGATTCTAATAAACATTTGGCTTTAATCAAAGCTGAAGCGACTACTTACATCTATGTTTATCATTTGTTTATCAAATGCATTATTTTTACAAATTGATTGAAGCTAAAGAAACTTGACAATCAAGGTGATCAAGTTGAATAGTCACAAATAGCGTTGACCAGAGTGTCCATTGATTGCATGAAATCTTTACAGTCAATGAAAGGGTAGCTGAACAATCAATATAAACTAGAAATAATTTTTTTTCATTTCTTCTCCTTTTCAACTCTACAATTACCAGACTAGTGATCATCGACCTTAAATAATAATAGTAAATGTTAATTCATGATCGAAAACATAATAACACATAATATTACAATCATTTTAATCGTGAAAAGTAAAGCATAGAAGGCAGAAAAGCAAGGATCATCATGAACAACAAGAAGAGCAAATGTGAATGTTAATGATGATTATGATGAAGATAATGGTGAAACTTTTTTACTTTCACTTTTTAGATTTGTCCTTAAGCACTGAACAACTTGCGTCTATTATCATCGCGAAAAGGTAACATCGAATTGTTTGGATAAAATGATGTTATCTTTATTGAAATTACATCAGAAAACAATCCATTCTTGAGTTTCAATTCGATTGCTGCCTTGATTGTAATATATAATATTAAAAGGAATCATTTTCATGTTAACATTATTCCAACATAATAACCCTTCATGATTCCTCTTTTGTCTCGTGCTTTTGCCACCAAATGCAATCGCCTCCACAGTAAATGATGAAAAGCCTTTTCTCATCCAAAACTCTCATCATTATCATCATCATCTTGTTCCTCTGGAAGAGTGTTCATGGTCCACTTTGTTGTGAAAGCCTTACGGCTAAATGCAATTTTACTTGACTATTGAAGCACCATTAAGCCATAAATACAGTCGTGACCAATTACATTGAATTTAACTCTTGCCTTTTCTTTATTCATTCCAGACTTGAAACAATTTTGATGATGATGATGATGATAATGTTAAATGTAATAATAATGTGCACAGGTAAGTAGATAAATGCAATTTTAAAGTGGCAAATAAATTGCAGGAGCAGTAAGTTGAATAATGCCAACCATTATTAACATCAACATAATCATTTTCATCTTTTCTCTTCTTTTTTATTCCTTTTTTTCACTTTTAAAGTTCATCTTTTACTATTGGTTTCTGGTTGGGTCAATGAGAGGTCATTCAAGGCGACAATTATTATGTTTTTAAGGCTAATTGTTTACTAATTGTTAGTTTCAATTGTTATTAGATTTAAACTGTTTAATTGATAATCAAAAAGGCTGCTTGGTTTTGGCTGTCAATATTGGCCAGATTTAAAGTGATTATTGATCGGGAAAAGCAACCATTTAGAGCGATATTCATTTTAATAGCTTTCAATTATAATCACCTTTCAACATGAAATTGTAACCATGCAATTGTTGCATGGAATTTACTTTTTCTCTCTTGTTAACCTTATACTTTTAGTCTTGCTGTATTGAGATGCTTTCAACTTATCGAAATGATGGCATCCAAAGTTCTTGGTCAGGTAACTTAATAACACCTTACCAATGCTGCTAATGCCTTGCCTAATCTTTATAGCCTTAAATCGTTTGCTTTAATCTAAAAGTTAAGTAAAAGTGTTTTTATCTTGTTAATTGATGGTCTCAGTCTCTGAACAAAACCTTTTCGTTCAATTAAGATTAAGGTTTTCAAAACTGTCCTCTTTCCCAGGCTTAAGGATTGACTAAGACTGCAAGTCCAGGTTACATCATCGGGTTATTTTGCATTATTATTGTAAGAAACTGATAAAAACTTGAATGATCAGAGTTTGATTATACTCTAAAGGTTTCATGTTTAGTCTAGTTTCTAGAAATATATCTGTTCTGAATGCGTCAAGAGATTGAACTTTTACGAAAGCAAGCTTTAAAATCGCTTCAACTTCAAATTGACTTTGACTCAACAACCAACTCAAAGTCAACTTTTATCAAGATAAGCAATTAAAACGCGATTTCTTGCTCTTGATATGAGCAAAAAATTTAGTATATTTTTTGTTCCAGTTAATCTTGAAATCTGTTTTCTAATCATAACGAGCATTCTTGATTACTTAATTAATATTTTTGCTCTTTTATTGATCAAAAACAGTGATAGTATGTTGAGCCTGACAAAGTTTATCACCAGTTTATTTTCATTATTACTTGGTAAATTGATAACAATCAAAAAGTCTCATTTGACATGCAACAAAACATGGTTACTGAAGTTGATTTGACTCTAATCAACATTCAACTCAAACCAGTTGAAACCAAGTTCGACTCATTCTAACCCAAGCTAAGTTTGAGTCAATGAAAAGCATCACCAGAAGACGGGCGAAACTCACTTGTATTGATTGACCCCAACTATTAAGGTATTGTTCCTCTCATCGAGAACGGTTTCATGAAAGGTGAATTTTGTTTCATCCTAACGGATCAAAAAAGCTCGACTAAATCGATTTAGATTCGCCCAAAGAGAACGATGTTTCAATCTTTCGACTATTTGTTCACCTCTGAGTGTTTTAAGTGTACATCATCAGACTAATCAGACTTTTAATCAAAAATACTTTGACAAAATATGCAATTGTTTATAATTAACTGAAAAATAAAATCTCTGTTAAAAGCTTAAACTCTCATCGAAACCTTTTACTGAATCTTAATCTGTACCAATTATTGGACTTTTGATCAACGTTTGCTCAGAATGAATGCTTAATGATGCAAACTTTAATAGCTGTCTGCAATTCAAATGATGATTAATGAGAAATTCATTTAATTAGCTAAATTAGATTAAAAAATATTTGCTTCAAAATCTTTCTCTTCACTTGCTTTTTTACCCTTTTGTCTTTAGTCACTTCATTTCTCATCCCATTCATGCTTTCAACTCTTTTCATTATTAATACCAACCAGTTTTGATAATTAAATTTAACTCAACCACAAGAAAGTCAAAACTTGCGACAACATCAATAATAAACTTTAATTTGATTTAATTTTTCTTTGCAAATCATTAATCATTTCGCTTGCAACTTAATCAACTAGTTTTAAATAATCAACTCAACACTAAACTCACCAGCAAACAGTAAAGTTAATCATTTGAAAAGCAGCATTAAACAATCGATAAAATGAAAAATGAAAAATTTTCTAATAAAAAGAATAAAAAAGTTGAAAGGAAAAAGTAATTTTTCAAAGATCACTTCGAATAGCAAAGTTAACGAAAAATTTATTTCCGATTCTGATGATCCAATTACCTGTCCATTAGCCATAATTTTCATGGAGATCATTTCCTTTTACCTTTAATAATCCAATGTAAATCAATCAATTGAGCTCATTCACCTTTAGGCTAAACAATGACAATTGGCCAATTCTCAAGTAAATTAAAGGTAAATCAATTATTGAACAAAATTGTAAAAGTAATGTCAATGTAAACAAGTTGAATGAAGAATCAAATTTCGGTTCAAATTTTCTTTGCCTTTTTATCCTTTTCATTTGACCATCATCTTCAACTGTAACAATGATCAATCAAAGTAAAAGGTAAAGGTAAAAGGAAGATTAATCTTTTCAAGTTTTTCCCAAGTTATTTGCTCACAACTTTTACAACTTTTACTGTTGCATTAATTAATGGTAACAAAATTGATTCAATCATTCAAAGAAATGTATTGAACTGCGAACTGAATTTGCTGGAAAATAGCAAATTAATCGAAGGGAAAAAGTCATTTCTTAACTATTGAATGATTGCATTAAATGTTGTCTTATCATTGGCTTAGCACTTCACTTCACGAAGCTTTATGATCAGTGTTTTGCATAGTTCAAGAGATCAATAGAGTCTGAATGAAAGTTGATCAGAATTCAGTTTTAGAGGCGAGTTTAACTCAGTTCAGGTCTCGATTCATCTTTAAGAAAGCGACTTTCTATTTAAATTGACTGAATTCGAGAAAAGGTTTAAGATTGCTTTGATTGAGAATTTGATTAAACAGCAAATGTTGAAAGGAACCAGAATTGATTCGCATCTTTTCTTCTCAAAAAAGTAAATAAAACTTTCTTCCTCAACTCTCTGTGGTCTTTTTAATCATTGAAAGTCATAATTCAACTGTCATCAGTCAACTTTATCACAACGATTATCATTTTTCTTACAACGGAAACATGTTGTTCACTAGATACTTTGACTATCATGGCTGACCCAAAATGATTTACAATCTTTCTCAGAGTTTCTCTTCACCATCATCATCAAGGTAAGAGTAACTCGGTTTATCATCAAGGTAACTCAGACTCAGGTTTCATCTGAAGATACAAGTTAACAAGATTATTTCTTTCTCTTTCCTCTCTCACATTACATTTACCCTGCTTCTGTGATTAACCATCTAATATAACTTGTGATCAACTTGAAGATCAGTTAATGAATCAGTTTCTGGTTCTGGTTCCATATACCATTATAATGAACTTAACCTCGATGCAACTTGCAATTTTTGCTCCTTTTTTTCATATAAATCTATAATCTCGTTGCTCCATGAGATGCTCTTTTGATTTACTTCAATTGAGGAGAAAACAATTGAATCTAATGTAACAATTTACACAATTCACTTTCACTTGGCTTTTTGAGCTTCTCTTGACCAGCTTCCCTTACCTTCAATTGAAACTTATTATCTTCAACTGAACATATTAATACATGTTAAAATCAATGGTTCCTTTGAAAGGGAAAATATTTCTCATCTCAAGATGAATGATATTTTATCCTGTCAGCTTATCAGCTCAAATAGGATGCAAAAATGGTAGCAACACAAGTAACAACAAAAGCATCATCAAATCGAACATTTTTTTCTCTTTTCTCTTTTATCGATTCTCTTTCTTTCTCATTCCATCTCCCGTCTCTTCCATCATCATCATCATCTCCCTTAGCTGTTTCACCAAATCGGTTACCTAGTTGAGCGTAAAATCACGATTATCTAACGCTCTGATGATTTTAGATAAATTTTTCTTCTCCTTTCTCTTCCCTTTTCCTGCTCACTCTAAATTATTGAAGCAACTGTCATTTTCTGAATCATCATCATTCCCATCATCTCTGTTTCATTTTTAACTTCAACCTCCCACCAACACCTTAACACCCTGTTAGCTACAAAAATCGAGTCAAAATCCATTCTGAATGGGCTCATCAGTTCAATCAAACAAATTACATTTGGTAAGATTTGCGCCCATTAATGCCCAGTTTGATAGGCTCAAAGGTTTTGCTAATGGTTCACTGAGTTTGAGTCAGATTAACACACATCTCTGCAACTTTCGTTCCTCATCGAGTTACTTTGCATTATTATTGTGACAATGAACTAATGAAAGGTAGGAAAGTTGGTGAATCTTGAAAGAGCACCAGGACTGGCTTTTGATAACTGCAAAGTATAATGGCTAATTAACCAGTTTTGTTTAACAAAAATCAGATTTCGATTCAGTTTACAAAAAGTTCTGAGAATCACAATTTCAACATCAGTCGAGATCATTCTGTTATTCGACCTTCAGTTCCCATTGGAAGGTCATCATTTTACATTCGAGTAAAAATGAATTTCGATGATTTTCATTTCACTTCAATGGTATGAACTGGTATGATCAAGTTTAACACCGATTGGTCAGAAGAAACTGGATTTAAGATTGAATATCTTTCGAGCGGTTTATGCAATCGTCGTGAGATATGACATGAGACAAAGAATAGGAATTTCATCTTGATCACAGTCGCAATTAAAACCTTAAAAGGTCAGCTAAAGTTGAAAGTAACTGAATGAGTAAAAGTAGTCACTTCAATATAAAGCACTTGATTGCCTGACAGTCCAACTCGATTAAAGCTGCAGGTTGGATCGAGTCAAGTTACTCGCCCTTTGCCATCCCACCTCGAGCTGATCACTCAACAAGCAACTTGATCAATAACCAAGTCAACAGCACAAAGCAAACCTTGCACTTTCATTGCCTTCCTACCAAAGCAATCAAATTGAAACTGAATTTATAATAACCCTTATAAATCGAGATAAGTTTCTTAAGTGTATCCTATTATTTTACTTTGCCAGTTGAATCAGAATAAAGTTGGCAAACCTTAACTTGCACCGAATGAAGAGAAGAAGGAAAACAAAAGAAAACAAAACAACCTGAACTTTTCCATTTCTTTTAATAACCAGATTTTTCACTTCTTTTTCACTTTAATACTACAAAAGAACATATATTATTCTTGATAATATCAACTCCCAGTTACTTGTTATTCACACTTATCAACCTTATTCTCATAATTGCCTAGATAAATAGAAACATACATCTAAACCAAGAGCAAAAGATATTATTTGCAAACTTGAATAGAATTGAAATAATAGTTGTTGTGATATCTTGTCTTTATAATCTTTCATGAAAACAGCCAAGAAAATGATATTTGAGTGGAAAGAATAGAAAGAAAGAGGAGGAAAAGAAAAAATAAATTCCAAGAAATCGATACTTTCTTATTTTTAATATAAAATGTATTCTTATTTTATCCTTTTCTGCATTCAAACCTTTTCGTTTTTTATATTACTTCCATAGCCTTTTCATTCAGAATGATAATGATGCTACAAACTCATAAACATACAATATTCAAGTTTATTATTTCCAAATATTTGCGTTCATATTCATTATCATAACTTTCAATTCCAATCTCTTCTCCTTTCTTCTCAAGACTTCAACATTCAATTTCACATTCATTATCATTCATGCTCTCCATTCAATCCTCATTATTTGAGTGACAGACAACTGCTCATTCCAAGCAGATTAACCGATTTCAACATTTGCGAAGAAAAACTTGGAGAAAAAAAAAACCTTTACTTTGTACATTTTCACTCGATTCAGCAGAGTTTCAAAGTTACCCTGAAGCTACCAATTAGATTGAATATTGCTGAATAATGTAACTTTTTTGCTTCATTATCATTATTCGCAATTGATACAAAAGCTGTTATCCAAAATGAGCTAAAAGGCTGCTAATATATTCACATTTGTGGCTATCAAATATCAATATTTGAATCTCATTTTTTTCAACTGCAACTTGGAAAACATGGAAAATGAAATTTTCTCAGTTAGATTGAGATGTGGCCATTCTCTTGTCTATTGATTATTGCATTACATGAAAGATGAACTCTTTTACCATCAGCTTTTTGTTACTTTTTTACATCATCATTCAATTTGCGGCGCAATAATTTTTCAAATATTGTTTCTTCTTCTGAACACATTCTTTTGACAAATTGATTTCACCAATTTTTTCTTATTGTTGTTCAATGAACATTCAGTTTTTCCTCCAACATCTGACCTTTACCTTTTATCAAGAGTTAACAATCATTTGTCTCAATTTAAAGACTAGTAATTGCAATGAAAGAAGCAGATATTATTTACTATTTCCTGATGTTCATCTTTTTATTTCTAATTTATATTCAACTATTCTTGCAACAAATTGCTTGAGAAACTCGCCAGTTTGATTGATTGGTTTAAAAGTGATTAAATTGTTGTTTCCTTAGTGTATCGTTGTAGAGTAAATTAAGGTCTGCTAATTGAACAACGATAATTAACTTTTTAAATGCTTTTTCTGCACAAAATGTTTACTCGAAGTGAACTCTAGTCAACAATGTCACCACATGTCAAGTTCAATTTATATCTTAGTTTATATGTAAATGTAAACTTGAAAATGAATCCAAGTAAGCTTTACTTTGTGCTTCTAGCTGCTGATCATAGCTGATCAATTAGTTGAATCCATTTTTGAAATATTTTCGTGATTTTAAAGTTTCTCTTACACTTTGATATGAAGTTTGATTCATTTGATTATCATAAGAGTTTTGTCTTGCAAATGTTTTATTTCGATTATTTTGCTTTGAAATCAACTTAATTGGCCTCCAATCGAAGTTTCGTTCAGACCAAGAAATATCTTCAACAAGTTTCGCTATCATCAATGAACAGACATTTCAATGCTTCTAACCTGCAGAATGTTCATTATCCATTTTTAGCCATTTGATCCTTGACGCTTTACCATCAGTCATTGATTCATTTGAGTCATTTAAGTCGACCATCTGAGAAGTATCTTTACAAGTGTGAAATGTGTGAAAACTTGGTAAATCACTTTAGACTGAAACCACTCGAGAAACTCTTTAATTTTGATTAATTTCAATTGCATTCATGGTCAAACATTCCCTGGCTTCTTTTGTGCAAATTCATTATCAACACTTTCATTCGGCTCGAAGTGATTGCTCACTAAGATATCATGCCTTCCTCTCCATCAAACCAACTTAATGCTTCATACAATTTGCGAAACTCGCTTCCCTCTCATACTGCTTGAGAGCCAAGAATCGCAAGATGTTGAACATAAACAGGACAAAACTCACCAAAAATAGAAAAAAAATTAACAGAAAACAAATTTCAACAGCATTGGTTGTTTCAATCAATGCCAATCAAACGAACCTCATTCAACCAACAAAAGTTTGTACAACTTTCCCTTCAATCCTTCAATCTGTAAACAAGCCAATCCTCGAGCAAAAACAGCCGAAAATGGTTAACATAAACAATGATTAAGTTTCAAATTAAACATCAAACTTCCCCTAAATTCCCACTGAACTCACATCTTCACATTTGTTGCCAGTTGAAGCAAAGTGTCATTTATGTGGAAAAAATGTTGAGCGAAAAAAGGCAAAAATTGAACTGAAAAAGTACATTTGAATAAATTTTTTGTTGCTTCAAAACTGATCTAACCTTTTGTTATGAAATGTACAAAAAAGTAATTTTATGTAAATTGAGTGAACATTTCAATTGATGGTAAAACTGAGTGCAAACACAAAAAAGCCAACAAATAAAACAAGTTGAAACTGCAACCTCAAACATGATACAGTAATGTTGATATAAACTTGACAAACCAAAAAAGCGCAAAATAATTCTCATCAGCAATTCAATCGTTTGATCAATCAAACCAAGAAAGGTTTACAAATGAAAATCGGCAAAAGTTGGAAAAAAAATTTCAATAAAAAAAACGAAAAGAATTTTTTCATGAGAAAAAAAAGTAAACCTGACAATTATTATCAAGAGTTTCAAGCATTTTTCGGTTGGTCAGAGAAGCGCCTGAAAACATGAGCAACTAAAGTGTAAATAAGTGGACTGAATGAGGATAAAATGAAACCCAGTAATGAAATGGAAAGAAACGGGAGAAAAAGGAAACTCTGAAAGATGAATGTTACCACTGAAGGTGTGCACAATGTTATTTGTGAAAATCATTTTTTAGTTGTTATTCAATTGATCTGAGGGAAGGAAAGTTACCTTGTTCATTCCTGTGATCATGATCAACAGAAGCAAAGGTATAGAGTCAAATTCTTTCGAATTTACCATGAAAAATTTTCTTCCACTTTTCATCATCTTTATTTCTCCAGTATATTATTACCTTTTTACTCCAAGAATTAATGTCCTCTGGAAATATTTTTTTTCCCTTCTTCTTCTCTTCCTTTTCTCCATTCAACTTCCTCATCATTTCGTTGCAGTTTTGTTCAGCTTCCTGTTAACTTGGACTCATCAGAATCATGTGAATCATTTCATTTCTACTCTTTCATGTCTTGCAATCTTTTCAACTTTTTTATCATTCCAAGACACGAACAAAAAAGATGAGTAAATATCTCTCCAGGGTAATGTAACGATTCATCCTGTTCATCATCGTAATCATCATCATCATCGACCAACTAATTCAGAGCATTTAACTTTTTCTCGTTTTTTTCGTCAAAATCCATTTCTATTTACAGCGCTTTTAAATGGTTTAAACTTTGATTGCATTAATTGTTTCAAGTTGAAGGTTCAATTAAAATTATCAATTGTAAATGAAACTCAGTTCTGTCCTGACATTTCATGAATTTTATTCATAATTCAATTTGAAACTTTAATCAAAAAAGTTTAAAGCTTGAAACTCATAACCATTTAACGAATGAAAAAAATTGAAAGGAAACCTGAAAATTTAATGATTCTCATGAAGAGTGTTTCTTTTCTCAGAAAATTCGCAACATTTTCTAACATTACAATCATCATGAATCGATTAGTTCTTTAGAAGAAAAAAAAGTGTTTAATGTTTTTCTATCTCATTCAAGGTTCATTGAAAAAAAGTTAATGTTTTTACTCAATTCAATTGAATTCAGAAAGCTAAACTTTTAATGTAAATGGATAAAAGTTTGTAGAAATTTATGAAAAAAAGAAAAAAAATTAACGATTTTTTGAAACTTTTTTTCGCTCTCAGATAATTATCTAAGTTAATCTAATACTCAATTATTCACCTTGCAACTTCATGATAAGTTAATTGAGAAAGTCGAGAAAATGGTAAACTAATCGATTATTAGTGACAAAAGAGGCTGACAAGGTAAGAAGGTAAACAAAGCTTCAATTATAAATATCATGTAATCTGATTTAGATTCATGTAAACAAGTTGATAAAGTTGAGTTGAATTGGCGAAGGAAAGACGCTGAGAGTCGCACTCGGTGCTCTATCAATCATTGATCATGTTAATGTTGATTAAACAAGTGAATAAAATATTTATGGTTGAAACATTTTCTCCCTTAATCTCAAGTGATTTAACCAATGTTTACTCATTGTTAATGGAAACTGTAATGACTTGCTTTCCTTCATTTCCATTGCCAGAAATATGTTTAGGTTTTCCATGTTTAATTGTTATTCTTCATCATCCAAATTCCCTGTAAATTCATTATTAACTAGACTGAATTATCAAGTTTAATAGAGAAAAGCTTTTCTAATTGTAAATGATTCAATTGAAGGTGAAATGAGAAGAAATGTTTTCTTTCGTTGTTTCGCTTTTGTTCAACATTTATCTGGTTGACTCTCATTAAAGGAACTTTGATAATCGCGATAATGATGATTAACCTTCTTAACCTGATTATCGTTTTTTACCCTGAAAATGAAGAGAAAAGGAAAAGATTAACAAGTTTAATGATTCCTGGTTCACTCTGTTTCTCTTCATGCTATTAAGATGCCATTTTTGGGAACCTTTTTCTTCTTCCACCAAAGATTACATCAATGAGATGGTGATGATGATAAGGATCAGAATGGCGATGAAGAGAAGAAAATCTTTTCTCTTCGAGTTTTGTATTTTTGGTTAACCTGAAGATGAAACGAGATAATGATATTGGTTACAGTTAAAGTTACTCATAATGGCTTGTAACTTGAGTTGAGCAAAATTATTAGTTAAGCTTTTTAATAAGCAAAGCACGTTTCAAATGGTTATTAATATTTGATAGAAATTGTTGAGAGAAAAAACTATTGAATCAAGTTTTCACTTTTCATGACTTTTTCAATGATAATTAGGAGTCGACTTTCTTCACTCCCAATCATCATTCCCAGTTGGTGTAATTTGCTAATAGAAGGAAGCAGAACAAGGAAATAAGAGGAAGAGAAGGATGATGATTCGGATGATGTCGATGAAGAGTAAAAAGTAATCCATAGAGTTTATCCTTTTATGTGTAAGAGGATTATCTTGATAAGACTGTTAAGCTCTAAAGGCTTGACCAAAGAAGAGTAAAGTATAAGATCTTTTGTTAACTTTAACCCACTTGATTCTCAATTGGATTGACAATAACAAATCTATCTCTCAATAAGCTATCATCGAGGCGAAGGGAGAGGCTCATCATGATGAGGATCATCAAGACTCAATACCAATTATAACAGAAACCACAGAATGGAGAGAAAGATGATAATTGAATCAACAGTTTCCTCGTTTTCAATTCATTGCTTTCTTTACCTTTCATCAGAGCCATCATTTGGTTCAACAAAATCAAGGTTTACTGCTTTAATCCTTCCAGTACACAACACTGACCATCAAATTAGCTCATCAGCCAACACTCTGGGCTTCAAATGGCCAGTTGCATTTTGCCTTGGAATCCAAACTCATTTTCGATTCCAAAGTTGAAGGCAAATATTTCCGATTTGACACAACATTTTTCAATTTCTTGCAGGTGAAATGTTCAGATTGAGACTTGTTGTCAAACAGTTTAAAAGGAAAGAGATGAACAGTTGGAAAAAGTACGATCACAACAGAAAAGAGAACAGAATAATCTTGACTTGACCAATGCATATTGAGAAGAAGAAAGGAAAAGGAAAAGAAATAAATAATTGAGATAAAATCAAGGGGTTTACATTGAATTACAAACTGTAAAGGAAAGCTGAATGGAGAGTCAATCTCTTACAATTTGTTTCACATTTTATTGTTTCTCAAGTTCGCTTTCAAGCAAATCTTTATAATTTCGAGAAAATTTCCTAAGAATTGGAAATTCACTGTTTTATCATTTTCATTATAAAGCGTTCAACTATAAAAGTCCGTAAATTGAGAGATTTACTTTGAGACCGGAGTTGAGAAAGCATCTTTACTTAGGAACGATCCTCCTTTAGAAGTCATTAGAAATGAAAATTCAAGTTCCATTAAAGAATCGTATTCGGACTCTGAATTGATCTTTAGGTTAACAATGTTTTCGGTCCATTCTAATTGAATATTGAGGCTCTTCAAAGACAGTTTAACCTTTTCTATCAATTCGAGTTTCATGTCAACTTTTCAGAAAGATCTCAAGTGAATTGAACTTTTTTACGCCAAGATGCTTCACAATCTGAAGCAATCTGATTAAATTCAATGTTTTCCGTAAATTTATCTTTAAAACAGCTTCTAAATAAATCTTGATTTTAATTTTTGATGCTTTTCTGGTCTTTTGTTTTCTTTCCCTTCTGCCTCAGTCTCTTCATCATTAGGTTTTGTGTTTTTGTTTGTCAAACTTTACATTTACAGTTCTATTATTATAAGGCATAAAATGGAGTAACAAAATATATACTCTGATTTAATGGTCTTTAACATGAAGTTATTCCAACGTTGACCATCATTATCCTCATCATCATCACCATTGCTCATTCAAGCTTAATTTACCAAATTGATGGTCCTTTCTCTTCCCCTTCTTGTCACCACAGCCACCAATTTGACCATCATCAGTTGACGATACAACAACTGTAACCATAGAGATTTGTAGAAAGTTTGACCAGAAAAAAAACACAAATTATAATTGACCAAGCAAACTAATAAAATGTAAATGAATCTTGAAAGTTGACCACATTTGTAGGCAAATTTATAAATGTTGAGCCTCTTTGCTGGAAGAAAGTGGGAAAATTGAGAGAAATTGTTCAATCTAAACTCATAAAGTTGATGAAGAGAAATGATGTTGTGCTGCTCTTGAAGAGGACGAAAGAAAACAAATTATGATGAAAAGGAAGAAGAAGAAGGAGAAGAAGAGAAGAAGAAAAAATAAATTTAATTTACCCAAACCCATTCAAGTTGAAGATTTATTGAGCCTCTCATAATACCACATCAAGACCCAAGTACAAGGTTGGCGCAAACATCATGTTCAATGTTAATGCGTCTCTTTGGATTCTCATATTTAAACAGCAAAAAACAACTCAACAAAACACAGAAACCAACAGTGATGATTCACCATGAAAAGTGATACAAACAAGAAGAAGATCAAGAAATGAAGAAGTGTTTCATTATGAGAAGAAGAGCAAAAAAAGAGTAAAAATTAATGGATAAGATGTGCTTTTTATTCACTTTTCTTGGCCAACTTTTCACCAGTTTTGTGTCCATTTCAGACAGAAACCTTTCTCCTCTCATGTTAATGGAAGCAAAACGGGAAAACAAATGTTTATAATCTCATAATCTTTTAGTGTTGAAACGTTATGTGGTTGGATTAGCTTTTGCCGACTCTAATAATCTAAACATTTCATGAAAGGCAGAACTTCATTGGAAGAACAAAATTTTTCCTTCAATCTTTTCCAGCTTTCAATTCACTCTAAGCTTTTCCCTTTTGTTCTGCAACAATTTAATGTAAAAACTAAATTGCTTCCCAAACCATTCAACTTTTTACTTCAACATTTAAAATGCAAATTGAACTGGCTTTAATCATTAAGGATTTAGCAAGAAACTTTAATTATTAAACCAATTTATTGCTTTATTGCCAGTTTATTTCCCATTAAACTAAAGTTTCAAACAAAAGTCTAAACCTTTTCGCCTTTCAAAGTGAATTTGTTATCAAACTTTAATTCAATTGTTGCATTCTTAAAGGTTAAATTAGTATCAATCAAGTTTCTACATTTTCACAAGAATATTTCGAATATCGAAACTTGAAACTTTCCAAGTTCCTCTTTTCATTCCAATATTTGCTCAAATTGTTAGATTACTTTTGTTGTTCTTTGGTACATCATGGTTAAGAGTATTCTTTCCATAGACTTTCTTCTTTTCACGATTCTTTCACTATTTTAACTAAACCTTTTGCTGGACAAGCTTCAGCCAATATTGACCATTGAGTTAACAAAATTTGCTTGTAAACATCAAAGAATGGCAAAAGTTTATTGAAAACTACGAATTTGAACATTTCTGTCTGTTTTTTTTGTGTTTTACTTTTGTTTAAGCGCAAACTTTGCTCGAGTATTTTGTGTTGACAAGAAAATTGATGAAACTTTAGTCAACATCAACTCACCTTTGGAAATTCATTTCTTGGTCAATGCTTGGAGAGCAACTCCAGTGACCATTGATATCGAATAATGAAAATGCTTTATTCTCTGACAATTGATTCTCGGTATTTAATGGTGAAAGAAAACTGAATGAAATGTAAATTTTTGTTCGATCAAATATCGCAACTTTCCATGTTAAACTGACCACTATTGTTGCTAGCATTGAAGGCTATCATTAAACTGAGTGACTTGAAGGATAAATAAATAAATATGAGGTTTACACTTGAAACAGTTTCATTTTTATTTTCAATTTGATTGATTGAACTGTCTTTTCCTATCGAACAATGAATTCTCATAAATTTCATATGAAAAGAGGAAAGAAAGGAAAGAGAAGAAAATGGAAAGAAGGAAATTCGAATAAATATTGAAGCCAAAAGAAACTCTTTTTTGTTCGTTATTACATTTTGCCTTGCATTTTACTCTTTTCACTGCAAGATGATGTCGATAAAGGAAAGGGACATTGAAATTTCTTCTGAATATTGATATTGTTGGAGTGGCAAGATGAGAATAAGATCAGAATCACGAAGGAAAAGTTATGAATCGAGAAGACAAAATTTTCTTCTCATGCATTAAATCAATTTTCAATGTGAATATTATTCACAAACGATTATCATGTTACGTTTTCCAAGGAACAATCATTCCCTTTCGATTCACAATTTTGCTGCAAATTCCAAGCTATCATTTTTCAGAGAAAATCGCATTTCGATGCCAAGTTACCTTGGCTACACCATGTTATAAGAGCAGTGAGTCTTTGCTCTTTTTTCATGTAAATCTTTATCAACAAATTCCAAGTCACAATGAATTCAGGAAACTATTTTCTTTCGCTTCGGACGTTTTACCTCAGTTTTGAACCATTTGCATGATAATGCAAGTTTCCTCAGTTTTCATGCAAATTTCAGTTCACAAAATGTTCATTCTTTGCATTTGGAAGCAATGTTTTTAGTCTTTTTTTGAGAAAATTATTTTTTCTAAATTCTGTATTTACATTTGAAATTTTACAAATTTGACTTTGAATACAAAGAATTTTTTTCTCGATGAAAAGTCATTTTAATGATTTTCTGCAGTTCCATCGCTCACATAATGAGACATAAAAAAGCGGAGAAAAAATAAAGTTGAATATAATTTGTTTGCAAGTTAAATGAGTGTTGAGATGAAAGATAAGGTTGGAATGGTTCAGCAGTTGAACTGTTTCAATTGCTGAGAAAAGTTCTGTTAGATAATTTGTTTGCTAGTTTGACAGAGTTCAGTGTTTGATTGAGAAAAGCTGGGAAACAAAGAAGAAGAAGGAAGAAGAAGATGAGCAAAAATAATGACAAGAAAAGCTAATATGAAATTGAGACTGGGAATGATAACTGGGACTGGAAGAATAAATATGATGATAATGAGCAAGAATGCTACAGAAGAGAATTGAAGAAGAAATATATACATTTTTGTGTGCAAAGAATATCAAATTGATTTTTTCTTTTCTCTTTGTTCAACTTTTTTTGCCTTCTTTTCCTACTTGGCCCTGCTCATCATGACTTTCAAGTTTCAAGATTTTCTTTTTTCTTCTTTTTTCACTTCTTTCCTCTCCGAACTCTCCATATCTGCTTTTCTGCGCTTCTATTTATATTATTATATCGCTTTACTCATCTTTTTGCTTAACTGGTTTCATTCAGTTTCAGTTTCATTGTCAACTTGTATCCGTTCAATGCAACACTCAATGTGCAATATTTGCTTTAGCTCAATGTTTTCCTTTCTTTGCCTTCCATTCAACCATCAAGTATGGACTTGGATGGAATCATGAAATTGATCTGAAAAGAAGAAATAAATGAACATAAAAATGTCAATTTCCAATGAAAATTAATCCATTGTCTGCAGCTTGGAATGGCTGAAGAACAGAGAATGCAAATTTTTCTATTCTATTGAATAATCTATAAATAGTTCAAAGAATAAAGTTTAAATTCCGATCTTGAATTGCATTGATTTCAATTCTTGTTTCCTCATGAAACTTTAAAAGTAGCAAAAACAATGAAAGAAATGATTTATTTGCTATTAATTTTTCAAAGCCAACAATGAATAAAACTAAGGCAAGAAAACATTTCCATCATTTCAGTTCTTTTCAAGATTTGATACTCGATAAACCTTGATAGTCGAGATTTGAATTCTTACTGAAACTTGGAAAACAATTTTTCTATTTTAAACAATCCAAATGGCAAGAAGCAACAATTTATCTCTTTTAACTAACCAACTTACAATTGTTATAAAGTGTTTCGAGTTGTTAAAGTCACCAATCAGTCTCAAGTGATCAATAGATCATTTTAATAAGGAAAGTTGATGCGGCAAAACTTGGTAATGAATTAGATTATCAGTGATCCAAAAGTGCGTTTCACTTTCAGTTGCCAGTCAAACTGGGAATTTGCAGTGTAATTTAAACAGCATTTATAATGATTATCAGCATTAGCCAATAACAAAAAATGTATATTTATATTATACAAATGAGGATGGGAGAACAAAAAGAGGAACAAAAAAGAACCCAAAAAGGTAGGAAACTCAGTTGAGAGGCGAAAAAGGTTATCAGTCTGAATATGAATTTAACTTAACAGTCAATTAATGAAAGCTTAATGATAAAGTTTAGGAGAGAGAAAAAAATGTGTAAACATTTATCATGATGTATCATTAGAATATCTCTTGAGAATCGGAATAATATGCATTATCATTATTTTCAATAACAGTAAAGGTAAGGAAGGAAGAGAAAAATAATCTAATCGAAAAATGAGAATAAAAGTAAGGGAAGAAAAAAGAGAATTTGTTGACTTTGCAAGTTCTAATTCATGATGATGATGATGATGATAATATTGAGTAATAGGAACAAGTTGAACCACAAAATGTTAACCTTATATTAGTATCACCAAGTTACCTTGAACATGAGAAGAGATGAGAAAAAAAGTTGAAGAAAAAATATTTTTCTCTTTTGTGCTGGGAGTGAAAGAGGAAAGGAATGAGAAGAGGAAAAGTTTCAAGACTGGGAGGTTTAAGGGAATCCAAAATGTATGGTTACAAGGTAAGAATACAAAATGCTAAGAAAATAACATTCTTTGTTGATGGAAAAGAAAAGAAAGAAGAAAATTTTGAGCCAATTTAATCTAGCAAAATGTGTCTTACACAGTATATAACATTTGGCTTCATCATTATTTCATTTCATCTTGTTCACCATTTCCAAAGGTTGATGAATTTTTTACTCAGGAAACACCAATTTTTGTCTCTCATTCGTCGAGTATCATTCACAATGCGCTTCAAGATGCTTCTTTAAAACATCTTCATCTTGTTTCGCCAATTTATTCATACAATTTCATTCTTTCCTTCTTCTTCTTCCAATTTAGTTTGAGTTTCCTCTCTTTTCAGTTTATGTTGTTAACAATTTGCTTTTCTTCGTGATCAACATTTTCCTTTGATTTGCTTTCCAAGTTTATCGCTATTCAGTAATGCAAACAAATCAACATGAGATTAACTTTTTTACTGTTCATTTTTGTTTACCTGTTCATGATAACGCATTTACATGTAAGGTTCAGGAGTAAAACAGTGAAAATGCTGCTTTACCATTTACAAGAGTTTCTTGCTTTTTTCCATTCGCATCTAATGATACACTCGATAAACTGATTCAATTGTTTGGAAATGATATTCAATCTTTTATTTTGATAGTTTTTTGTGTGCTTTCCATATTATAATGATTGGTGTGGTTGAAACACTCAATTTGTGTGCAGAAAACTCTTGATTCCATTTTTTATGTTATTAAAGTATTGGTTTTCATGTTATATGAAAGAATTTCATGCTTCCAAGTTTCTTTAAAGTTTTGTAGTTAATCGAGAAGCAATCTGAGTTCGGAATCGGTATAAGCATCAACTTTCATCTTATAATGTACTGGGTGACAAATGGGGTATGACTTTTTTGAGCACAAGGCTAGTTGCTAGGAAACAAGTGGTGACCTCTTAAATTATAAATCATCGGAAACGGAAATAGTTGAAGTTTTGTTTGCACCAAAAAATTTCATCATTTGTTAGGCGACTAGAATATTGCTCAAATTCATCGGGAAATCATTTTGAGCATGTTTATACTTAGCTTCAACTATTCAGCTACAATTTGATGTATAACATGTATGGATTGACCCAAGAATAAAAGAAATAATGATATGCTCAAAAAAGTCATACCCCATTTGTCACCCAGTAGTAAGCGAGTTTTAGCGACAGTATTATTGATTCTTAAACGCAAGAGAAACACAATTTTTCATTTGAAAGTGCTTGTTAATGCAGTCAAAAAGACTCGCCAGTCCAAACTGGGCGAAATTGGTTTAGATTGAATATCTTCTGCTTAAGCTTATAGTTGATTCTTATGTATTAACCCAACTTTTCTGCCATAAAATCGCATTTATTGTTACCAAGAGAGTAAAAAGCGTGAAGTTGAACAACCAAGCTACTAGTTATATAACATACTGGACAGTTTTTCGTGTTGTGATTTCCATCATTGATCTTGCAACAAACAATTGCAGTGAATTCAAAGTGCGATTAACCTTAGTCAACTCCAGCTTGCTTATAAATCAAGTAAAATTCAATGAATTAACATCGATTTTCAGCTCATACTGAGAAAGAGATCCAATAGATTCGCACATCCATTCCATCAGGTGATAAAGACTACTGGTGACTGCATTTATTGTTTTCATTCAATATTTATCTTTCAAAAATTGATAGAATCTGTTCAAAGATTGATATTACAATTAACTTCTGCTTCGCCTTTCCTTTCGACCCGGAATCGAATTCAAAATGCACTTACAATTGTTGAATGATCTAACTAAACATTTCCTCAACTCTGCCTCTGATCGTTTCTTTTTACCTGTGATCATCATGAACCATTATGTACAAAATTAAATTAATCACTAACATTCAACAAAACTTAATAAACTTCCCTCAAATTTCAAACTCAATTAACATGAAACGCTTTTCATTAGACGAAACTGTAAAAAGATGTTCAAAAGTAAATATTGACATTTAATAAGTTAACATTTCCTCTTCAAATTGAATTGACAATCACAATTGGCCATTATAAATAAATAGCACAATTTTTCATGAAAAATTTAAATTGAAACTCTTTTGATTACTTTAATGCAAACAGATCATTTGAAGTAAAACTAAGAAACAAAAGCAAAACCAAAAGGCCATTTATAAAGACTTGAAATATTAACATCATCAAGTTGAGAAGGGAACAAAAGTTTCAACTTGATAATATCATTAATCATTTGAATAAGAAATTTATTTTGGAAACTTTGATTTTTGAATATTTTACTATTCAAAAGTTGAAAGTAAACATGAAATATTGCACAAAATGTTACAAATTGAACAAAATGAGGCAAAAACAAATCGCTATAAATATTGTATTCAAACCAATTACAATAATCAATAGAAGAGGAAAAGAAATGCATTTTTTACAAAACACAATTAACATTTTCTCGTAAACAATAAATCAATTGAGCATATTGTTGGCTCAACTAAATTACAATCTGACGTGACTTAGTTACATTTCAAAGTGAAATCAAATTAATCATCGAAATGGTGATTTGCTTTACAATTTTGCATTTTATTTACATTTAGATTCATTCATTTGAATAAAAAGAAGAGCCTTTTTCATCACAAAAGTTGTTCTCGTTGACCATTTACAAAGGTTTATCATAACTATTGTTATTACCGAGTAAAGGTTCCTATTGGGATTGATCTTGGTCAAGTTTATGATAAACCTTTTCACACTCTACAAACTCACCTTTATTCAATCAAAATCAATATCTGACCGTAATTATAACGTCTTATCAAAAGCATTCTGATTAACTTGAATGGATCTTTGTTCATCTATTATGCTGCTTTGTTTCGCTCAACTCTTATGTTTGAAAGGCTGAGAGACTCGTGAAAGAAGACCATGGTTAGAGAAAAGGCTCAGTTCGAAAGGAAATTGAAGTTAACTTGTAACAACATAAGGCTATTATCAGTTCATATATTTTCATTATTTTCTTCATGTTATCTCGTCTCTCTTCATTCTTCTTCCAGCCTTTTCTTTGTCGATCATGAAATTGTTTGAAAAGAGCAAATTGAAGCAAACTGACCTTTAAAGCACAAGATGAAACTACTTTGTTCATCAATAATGTTGATCATCAATTTGAATGAGAAAACATTCACCAAATTATAATATATATCAATGACTTCCTTCAAAGTTTCATTAGCAAAGAAAAGTCAAATTTTATCATTTTACTCAAGTTCCGGTTTCATTTCATCCAATCCAATATTTTATGTCAACATTCCATTATTTCACTCATTTTCATACAAAATTTACTTGCTTCATGTCTGAACATTGTTTGTCGTTCTTTTCTTCCTTTTCCTTTCTTCCAAAATGAAACTTATCCAAAGCAAAAAATCCGTTCAGAATAAGTTCAGACTTAGATTGACTGGTAAAAATTTTAAAATTATCATTTGCAAATAAATTTCTCAAAACGTTTTCCGATAAAATAATCTTCAAAGTTTCAAAATTAATGAAAATCCTTACTAAAGTTCAGTATTTCAATATTTGTGTGAACACTGTTAATGAGCAGATCTTAGTGTATTCAAACACGATTCAAACGCTTTGCTATCATTTTCAACCTTAGAAACTTTCAAGTTCAGTTTAATGGTAAATCTTCAAGTTGTGACAATATAATAGTCAAAACGCTTTCTAAAGTCATAAGAAATCTGCACAAATCTCTGAGAACAAGTGAAATCAACAAACATTTAGAGCCAAAAATGAGTTCTAGTGCTTTGTACATCTTAAATGGAACAGTAAAACAGTTGAAAACGAACTTGAAAATTGAAACAATTTACTAATTTCAATGTTGCATTTGGTTCTTCATTTGTTTGTCTAGTCGAGCAATTAAAACAAACCAAGATGTTCACATGGAAACTCCTTGGACCCATTTGTTTCACAATGATTTCTGGGGCACTCCATTAACTCACAGTGGTTCCCATAAATCATATCGACCTTTAACCGTATTAACCTTTCGCTTAAACTATTACTGGCATCAATTGAACCCCTCTGGTTACCATTGGGTCAACGTGATTCTTCACTCTCTGGTCAGCCTGCTCTTTGCCAACCTAACAACCCTCATCTTCCCCCATGACACTGCCTCTTGTCTCACCTCTAGTCTACTGTTTTCAAGTCACCCTATTCACACTGAAGCTGTTGCAGGAATAGTTGGTCGTGCTGATTTATTGGCTGCCTTATTCTTCACCCTTTCATTGATAACTTACATTCGCTATTGTTATCTAACTGATCACATTAATCAGTCAACAATTGTTTCCTCATCAAAACCAGTCAAATCATTAGTTAACCATTCAAGTCATTTCTATCTTTATACATCGTTAATTACCGCAACATGTTCAATGTTATCCAAAGAATATGGAATCACAGTTCTCGCAGTTTCTGCCCTTTATCACCTTGCTATTCACCATAAATTAGCTTCTCATCACACAATTAAAAACTTGTCAACCCTTCTAACAGAGGTAAGAACAACTTTGCCAACAAAACTTTCCAATTGTTCAGCAATTCCCAGATTGAAACATTTTCCAACCTCGTTTCCTCATTGATCAACTTTAATTCCCCTTCAACTTGTGTTAACCCTTTTCACCCATCAAATCACCACTAAATGTTAGCTAATTAAATAACAAATACAAATTGATTCAAATTAATTTCACGGCTAATTAGAAAAGATTAAATTTTTCGCTTTTCTATTTTAAAAGCAACTTTCCTTTTTCACCATTTTAACCTTTTCTGCATTAAAAGTGATTCCAGCAAATCACCACTTTCCAAGTAAACTAATTGAATCCATTATCAAAACAGTTGAAACCCTTTATTCACTTGACTCTTTAATTAATAATGATGTTAACGAAACAACAAATTGAGCAAAAATAGAAAAGAAAATAAACTTGAAATTGATTGATCATTGAACTTTTGGAATGAAAAATTTGCTCAATAAATGGAAACAAAATGTTCAACTGAACAAACCACTTGTAAAAAGTGCAATGATAATGTTTAGTCTAAATGTGAAAAAATGGCTAAAAACAGCAAATAGCTTAATCCGATTAGGAAGATGAAACCTTAGTAAAGGAATTATCGTGAATTTTACTTTTTCAGTTCAATTTAATAATAAAATTCAACTGGGAGTGAGAAACTATCGTAAACAAAATTCCCTTTAAACTTATTGCTCTTTTGCCATTCAACAATTTTACTCGTAAATATATCAAACTCTTATTGGAAAAAGATATTTTTATTAATACTTTATTCTTGAATATTGATAAGTTGAAAATTAAACGTTATTATATTTATTATTCAGAGCATTATCATTAAAGTTTCATTGTAATGGAAGGAATTGAAAGAGAAAAACAATTTTGAGAAAAAAAATGAGTTTGAAAATGAAGTGAAAAGCAATCAACTTGAAAGTGTCGACAAAAGTTTGCTTCAAAAATGATATTAAACTGTTTATCGTTGAGTTGAGTTGCAAAGGTAAAGGTTATCAATGAATTATTGGCTCATTAAAAGGTAAACTTGTTACTTGTTCAGCTATTAATATGCTTGATATGCTTAGCATGCTTTTGTTTGCGTTTATTGAAGAGATTTGCACATTTACTTGCAACTAAATTCCCTGCAGAGTTTTTCTTTCTTTCTTTCTTCTCTTTACTTTCATGATAATTGATAAAGGGTTGATGATGGAACTGATAATGGTGATGATAATGATGACGAGGGCGATGAGCGCCTATTGAATGATCATTTGGATTCAGGTGGAAGCAGAAAAGATTATGATTGATACAAATTGAAAGGAAACGAAAGAAACAAATAAAAGTGAGAAATGATAACAATAACAGGCAAGATGCTTTATAATCTAATGACAATGTTTCAGTTTCAATGTTACCTTATCATCTAACTTATCATTTTGACATCAATTTTGCTCTTTTCCCATCATCATGTTCTTACTCATCATCATCATCCAATTTCTGAAACTTATATCTCGTCTTCTTGTTCGTCTTTTTTTTCTCTCTATTTCTTTCACTTGTCATTGAGAACTTTTTTCCTTCTGCTTTTTCCAGTGAAAAAGATGAGGATGAAGAAAAGTGATGAGACATCAGCATCAATTGGTTTATTTCTTTCTCAGACAACTAATGAGACGAAAACGAAGCCATTTTCTGTGTGTGTTTTCTCTCTCTCTCTTCTTCTTCTTCTTCTCTTCCATGTTATAACTTTTCATCCCTTCTTCCTCCCCATCATCAGTAGCATTTGTAGCATCTTTTTCTTTCTCTTTTTGCTCAATCGGTTTGTGATAAATATAATGATAATAATAAAAAGGAGGAGATCAAGATGGTTGATAATGCTGATAGATTGTGTTCAATGTGTGTCAACTGCGACTCAATCGATTCATTTTTGTCTTCCATTTGATTGCAGTGCAAAACGTTTGCTTGTCAAATTAAATGTTCACTCGAAGAGACGAAGAGGCAGGAATGGTTGCTTCATGATAATGGGTATAATGACAATGATGATGGGTTTCATGGTGAAAAGGTGGATTTTAATGAACTTAACATCATTGATATGATACAAACATCTAACAAGGTTTCACTCTTTAACTATTTTAAACTTTGTCAACTTGAAATACTTTTTGTTTCTCAGTCAACAGCGAAAAAGATCGTGAGTTTTGCTCTTTCCTTCAAACTTTCTTGACAATCTTGACAGAAACAATGTTCAATCTTTCATGATAATTTATTTGTTTCATTAAATCAGATTGTGCCGAGTCAATTGAGAAAATTGAAGTTAAACCAATTCCAATGAACTTATTTAGACTTAACGGCAAAGGTGAACTCATTGCTTTACTTGCATCATTGAGTTATAATCGACAAGTTCAATTGACTGATTGAGGCTCATTATTGGCTGATCCCAATTGATATTAGTAAAACTTCAACTTGCTTCGTGAATCTCTAAAAATAAATAAGTTTTTTGCATCTTTTTTCAGTTTCTACTCTGAATTTGAGCTCAAATCTTCTCTTAACTTAAATTGTCGAAATATTCATTCCAAATCAACATTCTATTAAAGATAAATGAAGCTTGACTTTAATTCAAATTTTCACTTTGCAAGTCAGTGATCAACTGTTCAATTAGTAACTTGATAAACTCATCAAGATTGACTCATCGAATAAAATGTCCAAAAAGACGAAAAACAAATTTCTCAAATAATGCGATTCAAGCCGTTTACCAACAGTGTATTAACTGAGTATAAAAATGAAAGTTCATCTATCAACTGAACTCAGAAACACAAGTCAGCAGTTTCTCTTCTCTTTTCTTCTCTCAACATCTTTATCATCTTTTCTCCCTTTCCATTGACAATTAAATAATAAGAAAATAATTTTCCAATATTAATCGATTACTTTGACAACAAGTGAACAACAAAAACACAGAAAAGCAAACAAAGTTAATACTTTTTATTTTGCCGTTTATTAATTGATTTGTAATCATCTTTTGGCACAAAAACAAAAACAAACATTAATATTGTAAAGAAAAGGATAAAATAAATTGATCTCAATTGATGATAATAACAACACACTTTAGATATTAACGCTAATCATAATAATAGTAATAAAGTTATCAAGATAATTGTTTTTCTCATTTCGTTTTTTCTTCTTCTTCTTGCTTTTCATGATCCATTCTGACAGGCAAAATATTCTGGTCTCCGTGAAGGTCTATCACATCTAATAGCAAGTGCCATTCTCTTGATAACCTTTCGCCTTTACATTATGGGCTTAAGCACACCTCACTTTTCACCGGCCGATAATCCAGCCGCTGAATCGAGTTCCTTCTTCACTCGAACTTTTACCTTTCTCTACTTGCCAGTCATCAATTTTAACCTGCTTCTGTATCCTCGTTGGCTGTCCTTTGACTGGTCAATGGAGTCCATTCCTTTGGTTAAACATGCAACTGATTCGAGAAATTTAATCTCACTTTTATTCTATTCATTTTGTGCTCTTTTCACACTCAAACTGTACAAACATCAATCTCAATGGGCAGACTTTCAGTCCACTTCACTTTCATTCTCAAGTTCACACAATTTTCCAGGATCAACTTCATCCCATGAAACTGATTCAGTCAACAATGCTAATTATACTTATGCTCAGTCAAGGTTTTACGGCAAAAGTAAAGTGAGGTTTGCATCAAAGAATCAGATAACTTGTAATGATCACTGGTTAACTCAATCCTGTGAGACTGATCATTATGCAAACAGTGAATTTCGCTGTTCTTCAGATTGGCCAGTGTTCGCCAACGGTTCCAATGATGGTATCACTAACAATCCCGTGCCTCGTCCTTCATCTTCTTCATCCTCATCATCCTCATCTTGTTCCGCTAATGATTTTGATGGCAATACATTTGATTCCAAACTAATAATGATGATAAGCTCACCTAGCAAACTCAACTCCATTCCATCCTCATTCCCTTCTTCTTCACCTTCCTCTTCTTCCTCTTCTTCCTGTTCATCTCAACATCATCGATCATCACATTCGACTTCAATTGATTGTCTAACAATATCCTGGTCACTATTAATAATTCCTTTCATCCCAGCATCCAATCTACTTTTTTATGTTGGCTTTGTTGTCGCTGAACGAATACTTGTCATACCTTCAATGGGATTCTCTCTTTTGATCACAGTTGGGTTTAATTGTCTTCTTAAACACCTAACAATTAGATACACAACAATCAATCGTAAATACCTTTACTCACTGCTGGCACTTCTCATTTTCACCTTTTCCTTACGTACTGTTCAACGAAATAAGGACTGGAGCTCCGAAGAAGACCTTTATCGTTCTGGAATTCCCATCAATCCACCAAAAGGTATCATTAAACTTTTCACAAGCTTACAAATAAATGATAAAAATAGTCAAAATAGACAAAATTAATCTCAAATACATCAAGAGCTTTTCTATCAAGATTCATTACTTCCAAACCCAATGAAGCCTCAACTTCAGTCAATTTCAGAATTTTTGTTGAATTTTCTCAAATATGTTATAAAAGAAAAAAGAAGTTTCTTGAAAACTTAAACAGAACTGTTATTAAATGTTGAACTAATTTTCTTGCAGCTTACGGTAATTTGGGTAACATTTTAAGCAGCAAAGGGAACAAAGTTGATGCAGAAATGGCTTATCGTAAGGCATTGACTTATCGCTCCAACATGGCTGATGTACACTACAACTTGTAAGTGATTAAATTTTTGAATAATTTCAATTAAACTCAAGAGCAAACAGTTTTACATGATGATTATAGCGACAATTATTGCGATGATAATGCTAATGACTTGGTAAATGTCAATTTATCCCATTTGTGGTCATTATCATCAATTAAATTGATTGAACCTTTACCACACCCTTTTGGTTTTTCGCTTCTTCTTCTTCTTCTTCTTCTTCTGGTTCAAGATGATCATCACATAATCATTAATTCAATTGAATCTTCAACTGTATTTGCCTTTTCCAATTTGTTTACTTTTCATCGAAAAACAAAATCTTGTTTATCTTCCAAATCAATCTCAATGACATTCTCAATGTTTTTCAAGTTACCCAAGTTTGATTCCTATTATTCTCGAGTAATGATTTTACTCTCACTGATAATGTAAACTCATTATCTTCTAAACAATTGATTCTCATTAGTAAAGCAAATTTCACTCCAATGATTTCCAATGACTTTTCTTATTCTACTCTTTTCTCATCTTACATTTGCATCCCTCATTTGCCATGTTTCACCATTCAACGAAACCAGAAGAAAGCGAAAAAGAACAAGATAAAGTTGAAAGAAAAGGTTGCTTCGAATGAAATGGAAGCAGAAAAAAAGTACAAAACCAAATCAACTAATTTACATTGAATGGTAAACACGAAAAAGCTCATTAACACAATCAATTCTCAGTTTATCACTTAAAACACACTAATTCCGTTGATATTTTGTGTCTTCCAGAAGAAGAAGCAAAAACCTCCGAATTTGTGATTAACAATGTAAATGTTTTCTGCTTTATTAATCAAATTGTATTACATTGTTTTTGTTTGTTGCACCAAATAAGCCGAAAAGAAAGTGACAAACCTCATGAGATTCTGTATTTACATGAAACCAATATTCAATAACCTTAATTATTTTGATCCAACGAAGGGATTCAAAGTCCAATAACAATGCAACTAAATAAATATAATAACTTGTTGGCCAAACAAGTTTTAATCAGAAATGCATTCTTTCCCTGCTTCACCGCTTCTTCTCATTTTCATATTTATCTTTATTTTCTGGTCCAACTTCAGGTTAGATGGTCATCTCGAGTTTCCAGGTGACAAATTAGTTTGACCATCTTTTCTTTATTCATTTGTCTTCCTCCTGTCCTTCCATCTCATCAGGTTAACATGAAAAGCTTGTTCGCCTCTCGACTGTTTTACATCACTACATTCACAATTGTCTTTCAATACCAGCGCCCAACAAAAGCTACATGAATGATGATCATGATTGTCACTCAGTCTGAGCCATTTATCCATCATCTTACCTATTCAAAAATTTCATCAGTTGCACTTGACTGCACCCCATGTTTACCCTTCTCTTCCTCCTGTTCTTCCAGTTCCATGAACAGTTTTGTACTTTCATCATTTCCACCGTTAATTGACATTCCTTTGCTCACAGGAAACCCAACATTTACCCTTAATTTTCATATTACAACGAGTAGTATAATTTTCCCATGAGGTTATTAAAAAGATCTCAAGATGAAAACACTTTTTTTTTCGTTTTTTCTCATCTTCTTCTTCGTTCACTCGATGCAGATAAAAGGTTGCTCAAGAATATGCTCTTAAATAACTTGCCTCATCATCATCATCATTCCCTTCACCATCTTCTCGATCACAGAAATCAATATCAACTTTTTTTCTCTCGAAGCTTTAAAGGCTCAAAGCTAAGCTAAGCTCATGTTTTGGTAAAGATAAAAAAGTACAAGGATTGACATTTAGCTTGACATACAAGTCAAATGCTAAAAGATGATAAAACATGATTACATTCATGCACTCTTGGTTCACTCACAGTCTTAAAGTTTCAACATTTCAAAACAAGAATGAAAAAGACTCAAAATGAAAGGTAAATATTCACAGCGCCAGAAATGATCAGTTTTTTTCTCTTCAAAATATAAATATTCTTATTGAGCTTTGAAAATGTTGCTCAGGCCATCAATCAATTTACAGCTTAAATTATCGTCTTTCAGCTCAATTCATTTGTTGACTTTAATTCATCCAAACTACTTACAAGCTAATAAGATGTTTCATTGTGTAAACATTGACCATAAAATTGAACTTGAAGACTCTTGAATCACTTGACAAGTTTAATTTGATTTAATGAACAACTTGTAATCAAATTTTCTAATGCAATTGAAGAGGCAAAAATTGTAATCAATTTAATTGTCCAATTGAGTGGAGAGAGAAATAAGAAGATGGATTCAATGGAATCCAGAATCGAATCTCTTTTATAGATTCAAAATGAAATTTCAAACTAATAGAAGCTTATCATGGTTTTACCTTTAGTTGAAGCGAGTTTCAATGAGACAAAGAATGAGATTGCAAAAAGTATAAATAATCCTCGGAATGGGATTCTTCGTTCATCTTCTTCTTCTTCTTCTCATCATCGCCCTCTTCATCGAAACCTTCACCTTAAGCCTTTTCCTTGTTCATCAATCTGATCATCATCTTCTCGTTTCCAAGGTAATTGAGCTAATCTTAATTAAATTGATTCAAATTGATTACACCAATCATTCTCTTTCCAAGTTTTCCAAGTTTAACCAATCTTGATCCAACCTTTATCTCATTCCCAGAATAAAAGGTTAACTCAACCTTTTTTCACACACTTTACGCTGAGAGAAGCATATTTTTTGCTCTAAAATTGATTCCCAGTGCTGCTGAAGAATCCATGACAATGGCGAAAAGAGTTTTTCTGCTTCAACTTTTTTTCTCTCTCCTTGTTCACCTTCTTTCCATGAACAATACATATTGATACTATTATTGACAGGGAAAATGTTACAAGAATCAAGATGAACACAAAAAAGGTTGAGAACAAAATGAATGAAAATACAGTTAATGACAGTGAGACAAGGTGAGCAAAAAATTGTTCAACAAATACATTGAGTTACAGTTTTCACTCCCAGTTACTGGGAGTAGAAAAGGTTGTAAAAAATCATTTTTTTTATTTTCATTCTTTTCCATTCTGTTAACCACAAAAGGTGTTAACTTTTTTTTCCTAATCGCTCTTGATGTCTAGAAGTACAGTAAACTGTAATTAAACCATTGATCAACGTTTATCGTTGAATCGCTTTCCAAGACTTTACTTACATTCCAATGAAGTAAATTGATAAAAGTGGATTAAGAACGAAAAATGTTTTCCAAATAAATCACTTGAACGAGTTTCGAAGTACATTTGTTGAATTTAAAAGACAAAAGTCAACTTGTTGAGCTAAACCAAAGTTTAAAGCCTCGAGTGAAAACATTTTGTCCTCGAGTAACAATAAAATATTCATAAGGATAATCATGAAGCATAACTTTGAAACATTTCCTGTAAACAAATGATCAGTTTCAAGATGAACATGCTGTTTGTTCAACTGATGGCGAAGAAAATGTTGCAGTGAATTTACCAGAGAAAATAGTTGATCCAAATGGAGTTGAAAATTTGCGATCAAATCATTGCTTTCATCATGGCCATCATCATCATAGTAATCGTTTCATTTTATTTTTACTTTTCTGTTTAAGAGTTGGAAATCTGGAAAAGAGATAAAAAAGCGAATGAATTGAATGACCATTGAAATGAATTCCCAGATGGATGCTACATGTACATGTGTGAAACTGAATTCAGATGACTCAGTACCAATTGTCCATCAACATTAGCAAGTCTTTCTTTCCTCAACAATAACATCACCAAAAGCAAATACAGTTTCACAGAATCTTTAACCTTCTTTTTTTCTCTTTTTCTTTTTCTTTTTTCTTTTTTCTCATCTTCTTCTGATTCTCTGAGGAAATTAAGGTGTCAGTTTGTTCCCATGTTAAACAAGCTCAACACTGAATAGAGATACTCATGTAACTCTCATGAATCTTGAATAATATTCAACTGGAAAATCGATAAATTTCCCTTTCTTCCATTTTCTGGTCAATTAATGGTTTTTGCATAAAAAGTGTTTTCATCTTTTGACCACAAAAAAATGATTATTCATTTTACTTTTGTCCATAAATAGCCTTTAAACCCATCATTTAATAATAATTGTTGTTCATTATTATTGTTATTGTTTCAAGTATTTACATTTCGTTTGATTTCACTGTTTTGTTTGATCAACAATTTACATCTTTTTTTTCCTCTTGTTGTTGCTCTCTGTCTGCATTATTTACAAATTCAGCCTCTTTTATAGCTTTATATGGTTTAACCTGGAAAATGATAATTTAATTATTTGTTCACTTGGAATTGCAAATTGAATTAATTTGATTAAATGTAAATTATGTGTACCACAATAAATGTACCATAAAAATTGAAGTTTAACCATGTTATTTCTGTGTTAACATTGACATAAGCAACTTGCAGAAGCTGATTGTTCAAATGTCTTTTCATCAACTGATCCAACAACTTGCCATTCAACATTCACTGACTTTTTTTATCGCATAAATAACATTTACTTTTGCTATCGCATAAATAATTTCAGTTTATTCATTCCATTTAAAATCCATTTGAAACGAATACTTGGTCTGAAACTTTTGTCCGAAATTTGGCTTCTTTCAACAGGTTCATCTTCGATGATGAATAACTCATTTTATTGATATTAATGTTAATCGCTTTTTTATACATTAATTGTTCAAAAAGTTTATTTGCAGTCTTTAAATAGATTAAAGAGTTAATATTTCAAAGTTTAAAGTTCATGTTCGAACAGCTCAAAACCATTAAGGTTAACTCATTAAGTAGTGTCCTGACTTTCGAATTCGATAAACCACACATCCATTCCACTTGGACTAGACATTTCACTGCACCAATGGTACACTAGACCCACTGACTCAACCTTTGCAAGCTCAACTCAAACATTGAACGACAAAACACTCATTTTTTTTATCGATCACGTCTATTCAAAACAACTCACTGCGTTTGATGCTGCAAACCTGAGATTCAGTAAGTTAGAACTCTCAATGTCATTCAATGTCATTCAAAGTCATTCAGTTGTTTGACCTCTAACTGACATTTGACAGTTATTTACTGTGAATGCGAACTATTTCCAACTGTTGTTTGCCTTACATGTTGATAACTTATGCTGGCCAAAAAATAAAGGATGTTACAGAAATAAGCGACTAGGAATTTAATCAGTTTTACTTGTCGATATGAATAGTTTTAAGCTATTTAAAGGTATAATCGGTTTAACTAGGTTTTGAGGTATCTGTAGATGTCATTTTTATTAAGTGTTTCTATACCATTGAATTATTGAGAAGCTGGACTGGCAGTGACATTTAAAGGCCATTTTCTGTGAGCAAATTTTTTTAAGACTGATTGGTGTTTGTTGTGTGCTAATAATGCAGGCAAGCAAAAGATATGAGTGTGCACATACTGTTCCGTTAGACAATTGGCTCTTATCGAATCTCTCAAACCCTGTAAGTTTTCGAATTTTTGCTAACATCAATCAGTTGGAAAAAATTTTGGTTCACTGAAAATGACCTTCAAATGTAAGTTAGAGATCAAACAACTGAATGGCCTGAATGGCCTCGAGAGTTCGACCACACAATTCTTCAATTCGTTGAAGCTCAGGTTTCGAATCCGAAGTCTATAACATCGACTGTTTGTGAGTCATGACAAATAGGCGTAAAATGAAATAATACTAAAATAGATTTTCATTCAGAATGATATTTTGGAATCAACAGAATAAGATGCATCTTTTAAAGCCTTTAATCTGTTATTTGCTGTTAAATCGACGAGTTTAATCATGAAGTTTTCCCTAGATTTTCAATATTCAATTGTAATCTTTGTCAGCCTCGAATGTTAATTTTTTATCAAACTTTTTCCCTGAAAAAATTTGAATAAAAGCGTCTTACAAGTTTATATTGAATAATAATAACAATAAACAAGTTTAATCTATTCTTGTTATCCTTTTCTTTCAAAAATTAGCACTCATTATAATTGCAAATGAAGATGAACTGAATTGATGAAATTGAATGAGAAGACAACATTTAATCACATTAATCATGTTAACCGAGCAATTATTGAGCCAATATTTCAATCAATTTCACCCTGTTTGGTTGTAAACATGAATACCAAATGAAAGCAGAGTGAAGAGAAACGAGAAGAAACTTTAAATTTATTATTTTGATTGAATGAAACGATGAAATGAACAATTTGAAAAAGAATCTGAAAAAATAAAACTTTTCATGTTCCATTGTATTTCCTCTTTTCCTTTGTTTCTCAAAATGAAAAGAAGAGGCGAAAATGTTGAACAAAATGCTCAGCTTTAAAGTAAATTATCTAAAGGTCACTTATGGTAAAAGATAATAACAGAAACGAGGTCAATTTAGATTGACTCGAGAATGTAGAGAGAAAATGTATTTCAAAGAATATGAACAACATGATTGACCAAGAAATTTTGGGCCAGAAAAAGATGAAGAGATGAGAGCAACTATTGTTATATCCATTCTGATCATTTTTATCCTTCGACTGAACAAAAAACTCATGAATGTTAGACTGAAACTCCCAGCAGTAGGCAGTCTTGGATAGTTTTTTAAAAAAAGTTACCCAAGAGATGCATTAAGAAGAAGATGGAAAAGAAAATGGTTTAAGAAGAAAAAAATGTTGACTTTTCTTTTCTCTCTTTATGTGTGTCTTGATGATGCATAAGATGATAATGAATAGAGCAAGAGGATAAAAAATATCATGAAACGAGTTATTCAGAAAAACATTTCTGGTCATTTTCCAGGTTAAACTGTAATGTCTTTTCGGTTTCCCTTCCAACAGCAATATCAATGAATAAAGCTTATATTTTCTGCTTCGTTCAACCTTCCATTATTATTAAAATGGAATCAATTTCCAAAAATTTCATTCTCTTTTATTGCCCTTCTATTTACACCAAATTATTTCAAACTTTCTCTTGCTGAGTCTTTACCCTGTTAATCTGTCGATTACAGTCATTGTTCGGCCTTTTGCGAATCTAATTTTCGTCTTTATTGGCCGAAGAAAAGTAGAATCAAATTTTTCAATTTCTCCTCCTTTCATTGTCCTCATCATTGCCAATTTTTAAATCATGTTAACTTAAGGTGTTGCCCAGTTTGTGGCTATTTTCTGTCCAACATCATTATTATCACATGATAATGTCTCAATTTCTTTGTCTTCAAAAGCAATTCAATTTTTATCCATTGCATTGTCTAATGGACTGAACTTGTCACTCCCAGTTTCTCGTCTTTTGCCCATTTATTACTGCACAGTTAACAATCAAATTTGCTCATTCAACTGAGATTTAAAATTTGATTTACATTCGAAATTATTGTGAGGAAAACTTTCAGATAACCACAACTAAATCAACATCGCTTTGATTGTCATTTAGACATTTCAATAAAAGCTCTTCGATTTTTCGATAATATTCATCATTCCTGGATCAATCATTTCTCAGAGGATAAAAGACATAAAATATCCGCTCTCAGGTCATAAACAGTCAATTCAAAATTTAATCACTTTTTGAACTTTTCATAAAAGATGTTTATAAAAACAAAAGACTCCTTTTTACAATCAAATCAACTTTATATCGACCATAGCATTCAATTTAGAATTTTTGAGAATATAATTCATAGAATTTTTCTACGGAAATTGACTCAGGTTCTCATCTTTATTTGTGAACATCAGGTTCTGAGAAATTCGCTTGAACTGAATCTTGATTTCCAAAAGTAAACTTAGACTAATCTATAAAGTCTGCTGTAATGAAGGAATCTTTCTGATCGTGCAAAAGACAAGCTTCTTGAGAGCAATGAAATCAAATGATAAATTAGTTTGAAACAAGCTAATAACTCTGAACTACTTTTGCTTGTTCAAAGTAATCAACAATCATCCTCGTTCAATCCATCAAAATATCGCCAAATGCACTTGGATGAAACATGCCAAAAGCTGAAATTTGTTTACAAAAATATATCATTTCTCGTTTCACAGTTTTTTGTTGAAACAACTAAAAGTTTGAAAAGTTTACTGAAAATATCAAATTACTATGCAACATCTTTAGACTGGTTGTCAGAGGGTTTCATTGATACACCCAATAATAGGAGATGAATTATGAAGAAAATTTCATTTCTTTTCATTTGAAAAGTTGTTTGTGTGTTTGCCTTTGCTTTCAATGTGTTTTTTACTTATTATTAGAATGAGAATGTTGATGAAAGAAAGGAGGAGAAGGATGAGAATGAGAAGACAAATGAAGAGAAACAGGATCCATCAAAAGCACACAAAACTCAAAGTTGTCTACCATTTTAAGACATAATCTCACAAACCATTTGGTAATATTATTATACAGTTAAAGCCCATATTTGATAACCTGTCAAGCGCACGATTCATGTTGTATATTTTTGCTTGAATAAACTTGCAATATTACAATTTGTCTTCATTTCTCATCCTTTTCCTCATCGTGATCATCGTTTCAAATGTTTGACAATTTGCATGGAAGAAGAAGAAGGAAAAGAAAGGAATGAAACTTCAAACTCTTTAAAAGCAAACAAAAGCGCTCAAGAAAATTAAACATCCAAACCAAGGGAAACTCAGCAAAATATTGAGTAAAAGTGAAAAGATAATTACAATAATATGAAATGAAAATCAATTAAACTTGCATTGAAATGTTCATTTTCAACACTTTTTTCCTTCTCATAATAGTTGCTCTGAAATAAAAACTAAAGACAAAAATTGCCTCCCAGTTGCATTCCCAGGTGAATGGACAGTGAATCCTCCCTGAGTTGCAGTTTAAATAGAATTGAATTCAATATTAATTATAGTTGTTCCCAATTGCCAGTTTTCACACTCCAAAGGATAATAGTTTTTGGTTAAACATCTTTTGTCTGGCAATGGAATAGCAAGTAAAGTTGATATCATTTTCAAGATATTATCATAACCTTTTGTGCTTTTCCCATTTTCATCATTTAAACATTTCATTATCTTAATATTTTGCCTTCTTTTTCATGCTCTTTTGTTTCACCTTCATCGCCATTATCATTATCTTATTCAATGGAATATATGAATAAGCAGAAGAAAAGTTTCCACAGAGAGACGAGTTTCTCATTGCGTGATTGAATAAAGATTGATTATCATTTAATGGTTAAATTTTTATTGTTATTAGAGTAATAATCAGTTCAATGTGTTTCAATTTAATTTGATAACAAAATGGTCTAACATTTGGAATAACAATTTTTGCCACTTTTTCCCTTCAAATTAAATTGATTGTCAATAGTGAATATCAATAACATCGTTTCAGTTCATTTCAGTTGAGATAAAGTAACTTGCTTAATGTTGCAATTATTGCATGGAAACACTTCGACAAATTATAGCCATTAATATTGTTTCTTATTTACAATTCAAGTCACACTGAATTTCAGATGAAAAATTTCTCGATATTTGACTTTCGATTTTAAATTGACCTTTAAATGTTTCAAAAATTTACTCAAAGAAAAGGGAAAATTTCATATTCTTTTCAAAACCTTTCCATTATCATGCGTTACGGTCGAGTCAGTGCTTTCACCTTTGATGAATGTTCATGTTGACAATGAATTTTTTGCTGAATTAATTGATGATTGGAAAGTTTCGTGCAAAAATTAACGTTAATTTTTCTCTTTGTAATTGGATGAGAAACATTTTGATTAGTGATGCAAGTGATAATGATGATGAGAATTTGGTTCAATGAATGGATTCGTCTTTTGTTGTTTATTGTTTCGCATTTTGTAGCATTTGGTTTATTGTGTTAATGACCCATTAAATGGTCAAACTAATATTATAAGATAATCATTGATTCTGATGGTGTCAATTTGTTACTCAATAACAGCATCATGAATCAATTGATTCCTTAATGATTCCCAATCATCCAATCAACCATTAACAATGTCAAACTCAATTTTACGTTACAATAAAGATTGATAATGAAAAATTGAATCAGTTGCGTCTTTTGAAAGGAAAGACAAAAAAGCAAAATTCAAATTAAACTTTTGCTCCAAATTTCACTCCCAGTTCAATGGTAAAGATAATGCATTAAATGTTTGATAATTAATCATTTCCAGTCCATTTTGGTTCCATTGCTATATTGGCACAGGTTCTTGGTTCCATGTTTTCACTAATTTAATAACAATTGCGATCAAATTGTTTTCCTTTTTCGGTGGTTTTCTTGCTTTTATTTGGTTTATGAAAGTGAAATGAAGGCTGAAAGGAAGGCAACAAAGTTTAACATTTTTCTTGGAATATAAAAGTTTTTCTTATTCTTTCCAATTTCACTCACTTTTGTTATACTTAGTATCCGATTGCTGTTGCACAAACACTGAGAATATGAACAATTCCTTTGACAGCTTCTAATATATCAAATCATTGACGTTACATTGGAGTAAAGATGAGGGAAAATAAGAAGAAGGAAAAACTGAATCTTGAAAGTTAAATGTTTGAGCTTAAATTTTCTGGAAAATCTTAACAAATTGCCTTCAATATTTCAAACTCTATCGACAGGAAAAGGCTCATACATCATTCCTGTTTCCCTCATTGGCTTGTACTGGTCTAGCATTTTTCATCATCATTGTCTTTATCATTCATCCTTGTTGCTCTTTTTGTTTTTTTATTGCTTTTTAATCTGACTTTTGCTTTTCTCCTTTTCCTTCATTCAGAGGTATTTTACTTCAAGATCAGGGTCGTTACCATGAAGCCTTACAAAGCTATACGTTTGCTGTTAAATTTAGACCTCGCCTGGCTTTGGCTTACCTTAACATGGGCTTGGTGTTGACTCGGTTAGGCCGCAAGTCAGAGGCTATAAAAGTGTATCAACATTGTACTCGCCTGGATGGGTCAGGCTTGAAGGATCCCAAGACTCATGAGTCGACCAAAATTTCTGCCTACTTTAACCTGGGTCAATTGTATACAGATGAGGGTCACCATGAGGAGGCAATTAAAGTGTTCAAAGAGGCAATTGAACAAATGCCAGCCCATTATCAGGCTCAATCGTTGTTCAACATGCTTGGTGAAGTTTATTATAAACTGGGTCGATATCCGGAAGCTGAAAAGTGGTACAAGCAAGCTTTAACCATCAAAAAAGATCATGTGCCAGCTCATTTAACCTATGCCAAGCTACTAGCCAAATGGAATAGACCGGAAGAAGCAAAACAATGGTTTCTTAAGGCGGAAATGTTGGCTCCAAACGATTCAAGTGTTTATCAACATTATGGTGAGACTTTTTGCCAATCAACATTTACATTAACCGAGAATCAAGTGTTTACTTTTTCACTTTTCACAACACAAACAACCATTTTTAGCATCGTCCATTTGATGACACTTGTCATTGATTAGTTTAGTTGAATGTAAAGTCAACAGCAATTGCAATGCAAAATTCAGAAATTTGTTCAGGAATTATTTTTAGAACCAAATCAACTTTTTCTTACCGAAATGAATCTTTTCACTCAAACAAAAGCTAAAGACTTCATTCTTGAATTTCCTCATTTTAACGATGGTTTTTTCATCCAGAATTTGGGTCATTTCGGTGAGTCCATTGTATCCAAAGGGTCTTTAAGGTTCAGTCATGATCGAAAGCTCCGCTGTATAGTTTACAACAATCTCTTGTTACAATAACAATGCAAAATAACCTGAAGATAAAAGCTTGAGTTGACCAGACTTTAAATAAATAATGTTTCAATCAATAAAGTGCTATCTATATCTAAGTGAAGGCTGGTTTTGATCAAAGGCTTTAGCCTTTTTCCCTGACAAGCCTATTCCTTATCGCATTAATAATGCAAAATAACCCAATGATTCAACTTAAACTTGGAGTCAGTCAAGTCAACCAGTTAAACTTTGAGTCTTTTGAGTCAACATCCATGATCCTGGATAAAAGTGGACATTTATTGTTCATCCTAATAACCTTTGACTAACTTTACATTTTCCAGTTGACTTAACCAGATGAGATTTAATGCATCAAATGGCTGTGAGATTAAAAATTAATGTATAATTATTGTGGGCTTAAAAAAGAGGTTAGATAATCCAATTAATTAGCAGGAATTAACATTATCCAACCATTTACAGAAACTATGGATTTCTGGTTTTTTCCTCATCGCTTTCCTGATAAATTTTTTCCCTCAGACAATTCATTGAACCTGAACCTAAGCAGGCTTTTGTTCAACCTAACGAACCAAAAAAGTCGAACCAAAAACAGCAAAAAAGGCTCAACATATTGTGGTTAATTAGTTGATTATGGAGCAAAAATGCTATTAATAGTGTAACAGGAAAAAAAACAGAATTAATCCAGTTGAGATAATAGAAAAAAAATGTTAAAGTTTAGGTTATTTTCATTATTAACCGATTTTTTCCCTCGACTGATCGACAATTTGATTTATGATTCATTACTTGGAAATTCATCAACTTGGTGTTCATCAAAGCATCAAAGGCAAACCTCAATGAAACTCAATTTTGAGTTGCAAATGTTGGTTTAGATGGCATTTCAAGTGGATTGAGTGTCTAGGTGAATCGGTTAAATTTATGATTAAAGTTTGAAAGGTAAAGGAATAGAAAGTAAAATGATTGGAAAAACTGTGAAGTTCATTATGATTATTAAATTTTGCCTCCCAAGCAATGATTATGATAATGGTGGCAATAACCATATCATGACCCAACCTATTACTTATTAGGTACTCAGATAAATTAGTTTCACTCACAATATTAACTTCATCATCATTATTGTGCGAGAAAAAATTAACCCAAAGAAAAGCGGAAAAAAGTTGATCATGAAAAGTTGATTATAAATCTGCTTGCAAGGTTGAAATTTTAATCACTTCGAGACTTAATTTATTTGTTTCAATTATAATGTCACTAAACATGAAACAGTGTTTCCATTTTAAGGAACAATTCAGGATAATTTGCAGTGAATAATGGAAATTGCAGTCTACATTAATCTTGCATTAATCATTTATAATTAATTTGATCAGTTCAGATGAACGTCTTTGGTAGAAAAGTTTTCAACGGAAAAAGAACAATATTTATTAGAACATTCTTCGGACATTTTCATTAGTCGATTGGAATGATATTAAATGATTAAGTTTAAGTGCGACTCTTCTTATGCCATTAAACATTAATAAATCATAATCAATCAATGAGCTCGGAAAGAATGACAATTTTCATTCCAAACAAATTTTTCAACCTTTTCTGAATTCCAAATGATTCATCAGCATTTAGATTTAATAGCGTTTGTTTAGACATGAAGGAATATAATAGTTTTGAAGCTTTAACAAAACTTTGGTTGAAAAGTTATGAAAGTTCAACAAATGAATTCAAAAATATTCATTTTTATTCTAAAAGAATTTAATTTTGCTAAATTATTGGAATCCAAAAGATCCTGATTAGTTTTATATTCGAGGATCGATAACTTTTACGAATTGAAATCCAGTCTGAAATGAACTTTCTATTTAACTGCCAATCCAATTGAAACTTGAAAATCCTTCAAATTCAACAGAAACTCAGTGTCAAGCAGGTGAAGACCAAGCAATTCAAACTGATTCCTTGTAATAATCATTTGCCAGACATTAAAATGAATTGAAATAGAATCAATTTTCTTTCAAATTCTCGACAATTGAACAAAATTTACAAAATAAGTTGCTGAAATTGATGTACATTTTTGATAAGTTGAAAGCCGAACTTGGTTTTGGCAAATCGCATTAATCTTTGAACAGTTTTTCCTCTCACAATTGCAAATGGTTAACCTGAACTTTTAAAGTTAATCCAAGAACAAGGCTGCTTTTGAATGATGATTAATTGATTACAGTTAAATTTTAATTTCATCTCTTTTTTCATGCCTACGATCTGTGCTCATGATATTAAATTTATTGCAAAGCCTTTTTTCCTGTTGCATTTTTAATGCAATATTAAACAAAAAAGAAGCAGTGAAACAACATAAATTTTGCAAGAGTAAACCAACTTCTCCATGCTTTTGCAAAGCTTTTTTACATTTTTACATAATAATTGTAACCTGAATAATAGAAAGCGAAGAGAAAAAAAGCTGAAAAGATACAAAATGAACTTAACAGAATAATATGATATGGAAAAGAAGAAGATAAACAATGGAAGAGAAGAAAAAAAAACGAAAAAAGATGATAAACTTGAGAGTGAAGATCATTATTTTTTATTCATCTTAACCATATTGAACATAATACCTTTGCTCATCATCATCATTCTCTTCAATCCTTTTCTCCCCTTCAATTTAACCTTTCATTTTCTGGTTTAAATTTCATTCTCAGTCTTCAATCAACTCGATCCTCCAACTTGATCAACTCTACTGATTGATTAGAAAAGGTGAAACTTTATTTTGCTTCTTAATTACTGTTTACTCGGCTCTTGAACGTGTTTCACTTATCCAATACTCGAGATAATTCAAGTGATTCTCTTGAATTTTTGATCATTCAAATTTACATGTTGACATTATTTTTGGTTAACTCTTCAGAATTTTTTTCTTCACCTTTTCTTCCATTTTCATATCATATTACAAGCTCCCTTCTGAGTCGTTCCATGAATCAACTGAAACCTTTTGTTCTCCTCTTCTATTCTTCTTCCTCTTCATCGTCCTTCTCATCATTTTCTTCCCTTTTTTTCATCTTCTGTTGTACAACTCAATTGAATTTACTTGGTGAATAGTTTGATATAAAAAGAAGGAAAATGCTGAGTAAAACAAAATCATCAACATTTACCTTATTGATACACATGAAAATGGTTTCAAAATTTTACTTCAAATCTGCCTTTTCTCAATTCTCAACCAGGAATTTCATTCATTTCTTTTCTTCTTCTTCCTTTCATGAGTAATCTCATTTTCTTGCAAACAGATTTATCTTCATCTGACTTTCCTTTTTCTTGTTCCTCATCATGGAAACCCTTTTTACTCAATATAATACCATTAAAGGAACTGAAAATAATGATGATGATAATAATAATACTTTTAGCTTGAATACACACATTTGTCTCTTTCAACCTTCACCTGAAATCGGACAAAATTGACTCTGTAAAAGCCATTTAACCCTTTTACCAGAAAAAAGCGAATTTCTCATTTCTCTTTTTAATGCAATAAAATATTGAATAACAAGTGAAAAGGTTGAACAAACTTTGGTTTGGTAAAAATGAACTTTACTGATCATTTCATGTTTTCCCATTTACAGGTCAATTTCTAGCTGAACACGGTAATTTTGATGAAGCAGCCGACTGTTTGGTGAAAGCAGCTCATTTGTCACCCAATGATTATGAGATTGTCTTTGGAGCAGCCAATATACTTCGTCAGGCTGGACGCAATCAACTGGCTGAAAGGTATTACAAGGAGGCAGTCAGGCTTCGACCCAATGAGGTTACAAGTCACATGAACCTTGGTGCTATGCTTCACGTCAATGGTAAACTGGACGAGGCCGAGTCAAGCTATTTAACTGCACTCAAACTTAAACCTGATGATCAGTTAACTCAGAGCAATCTGGCCAAGTTGAGGCATTTGTTGAGTTCAAGGCGTTCAATTGGAAGCTAATACTGTAAATAACTCAAATTGTTTATCCGATGAATCTCAATGAACTCTTCAAATGCTATGAAAACTTGCAACAGTCAATTTTGAACGCACTCAGTCAATACAAATTAATTTATTGATAATTTAATTAACGCAACAAGAGAATAAATTGAATTAGATTTAAATGTCATTTTAAATTTTCTCAATAAAATTAATTTTAAACTAATTTCGTTTTTCAATTTTTCGCGTTTAATCAACTCAAATGATCAATTTTCAGGCTTTCATTTGTTGTTAATTTAAAGTTATTGATGTTTGTTTACAGATTCAGTGTTTCATGTAAACTCGTTTGTTAACGCTCAGCTAACCTGGTAAACAATCAAAAATGAATTAGCCTTCCATGGGAATCAGGCAGAAAAGTGTCAGTTGATGAGGAAAAATTGAAAATGATAGTCTCATTGGAATAACATGGCAAACTCCAGTTAAGTTGGGTAAAAGTTGAGTGAAATGAGTAAAATTGAGTCAAGTTTAATATTAGAAGGAAAAGGAAAGAATAACAGAATCAAACTGAATGATCATCATGTTTGTTATACAACAATCACCATTAACATGAGTAAAAGCAACAACAACCAGGCTGAATAGGTGAACGACATGAAATCAGATTAGTTTAGTTGTAACTGTCGTATCTGATTATCCATTTAATTTGTCACTCGAAACCTTTTTTTTATCTTTTAATGTTGAACACTGAGCCTTTTACATTCCCAGTAAACTCATGATTGTTTGCTTTTTATTGTTGTTTTCATTGCTTTTAAATTGTAACTTTCAAATTCACAATCAAAGTGAAGTTAAATATCTTATTTTTATTTTTAAATTAAAATAAGTTAACAGCAACAAAAGCCAAAAGTCAAGAGAGTTGTGATATTGGGAGACGAAGTAGTCAGTTGAAGCACATTGTTTTCATGCTTTGCTTTAGAAATATTATATGTTAGTTTTATTGATTGAAATTGTGTATTAATCGATTTGATTGTTGAACTTGAGATGGGAAGGATTTGATAATGATAAGTTACATTGGATATGCAGTTAAATTGATTTGGCTAATTGTGTTGGTTCAGCAATTTTTGATCTGTTCAACAGAAGATGATTTGTTTTGCAGTGAAATAGTTTATGGTGCTTCGTAAATTTTATTGGATTAATTATTGAAGCAAATAATCGATGTTCACTAACAGTGTTATAAGGAGTTGATAAATGCAGTGTAAATATGGAAGGAGATGAAGAAAAATTATGTTTTGTTAACAGAATGCTTGGTTAGTTGAATTGTTAATCAGCTAGATAATGTAATTTTATAACAGCCGATCAACTTGAATAGATTCAACATTTTATCTCATTACAGAAGGAGATTGAACAGGGAGAAGTTCAATGATCAGGATGAGAAAATGGTAAAGCAAGATGAAGGCGAGAATGATACCCGTGTTTCAGATTTGCCTGTATCATGACAAGAGTTTATCAAATACACAATTTTAATGAGATTTCAGTAAAATAGACTATGAAAGTGGTTTCACCCGAAAATAAAAGTTGAATCTTGGTAAAACATTAAAAAGAATTTTGTTTTTTAAGAAATTAATAATGTTTGATAAGAAAATAGACTTGTCAAGTCATTTAAGAGAGTTTCAATAAGAATTTCATCAATTCTTTTTGCGACTTGAATAAAACCGCTCGAACAAAATTCTGGCTGTATTATTGTCGAGGTTTTGAGGTACACTCGATGATATGCTTTGTGCCTGTAAAGTTTGGCGATTTATCGTGACACTAATTTCTGTTCTAAGATTGAAAGTCGAACTTGTTGAAGGTCTACCTTCACCATGGTCGGTTGCTTGTTGATTTTGAAGTGTTGGCTGCTTGGCACGAAAGTAATCTGTTATTGGCTTGAATAATGGTGTTGCTGGTCTTTTATTTTTGTTTTATTTAAATTCCTACCACACTGATTGATAGGCTCTCTCACCAAGTGTTGGAAGGCATCTTGTGAAATGAATAGATCTTGATCTATGTGTTTCAAAATTTCCAATACTTGTAATTCTTCCTGGGTGCAAAAGCTACGACCTTTCACCCTGCTTCAATCCTTTAAGGTGCTTGCCATGAATACCCATAAGATTTTTTTTATTTGTCGTTCGCCAAATTACATTAATTTTTTTACTTCATTGTTTTTGCTTGGCAGGTCATGGAAAAGTGTCTCAGTTATCTTTTTACAGATTTTGAATAAAAATTAATATTTATATTTGCACAAAAATTTCATAAGATATTGTCATGATCTACTTACTTGTCTTGACATTCTCTGATTATTTATAATATCAGTAAAATAAAATTCCAAGTAAAAACAGTATAAGAATGAAGATTTCCAATGAGTTTAAAGTGCTTAATTGATGTTGAATTTGATCAGTTGTAAGCAACTTCTTGAGCTTGAGTCCTTCAACACCTTGGCTTAGCTAGTCGGTCTGCTTGATAAGCAAGTTTGAATGAAGGTAATGAAGTTGAGGAAGATGATGATGAAAATGATGAAACAAGTCGACGTATGGAATGAGAATGGAAGTTATTCAATGTGCCAAATACCAAACACGGCGTTGCATTAATGCTATGAAATGGATCCTTCAGATTGAGCTGTCCATGCTCTTCGGCCTAGTCAGTCTGGTTGATCGATTACAGAAGCAAACGAAGATGAAGATGATAAAGATGAAAGACAAGACTAATGAGCATGATGAAAATTTAGGATTGCGATGAGTTCGAAGGAAGTCAGTAATGATTTTGGTAGTTGAGGAGAGGAAGATGATGATGATGACCAATGAAGGAGACAAATAAATTAAATTGATATCTTATAAATCATTGGTTCTCAAGAGATGAGATTCAGTTAACAGTTCAGTTCTGTTTTGTTGATGAGCATGATTTGATTCCGAGTATAAGATTCTTGGCAATCCTTTGAATCAATCACTTGGACATGATCATCTTCATCTCTTATCATTTTACTCTCAATTTTCCTCTTTTCCTTCTCTTCACCATCTTCTTCTTCCTTCTTTTTTTCTTCGCCATCCTTTTACTTTGCTCCTTTTCCTTTCCTTATTAGTTCAAATCTGTATGATTATATTCATTTAATATATCATGGAATATAAACCTATTCAGAATTTATTTATCAATGATACAATCATACTTATTGAATTGTTTCTATTTTTTCAGACAGTTTGGCTTTCAATATGTGAGATAAAAAAGAGAAACTTGATTGATCTTACATTTTTAGTGTTACATAATTCATGATGATGATGATGATTGGAGTAATTTTTCTTTCATTGAATATCTCAACACTTTTTTCATGTATTACTTGGACTATCACATTTTAATTCACATCATGATGACTTTTGGGCAACTTTTTGCTTCTCCTTTTTTATCAATAATCACAATAACGGTGAAGCTTATTTCGAGGCTCTTTTTGCTGTTCAATTGAAGCCACCTTTTTTGGTTGATTTTCATTTTGAAATCAATTCATAATAATTTACAATTCACTTGTCATGAAAAGTCAAATAAACAGATTCTTTTGTTGTATTTGATTTACTTTTCATCATTTTCACATTTAGATGAGAAGAAATTTTTTCCTCTCTTCACTCTGGTTCATATCACAATCTATTCATATGATAATTGCAACTTCTCGGGTTGTTTTGTCACCCAATTGTTCACATTTTCAAATATTGCCAACAGTATCGCCAGTTTGATCAGTTTTTCATCGAAATTTTGTGGTTCCATTGATCAAGAAAAAAATGAACAATTTTGAAAGGCATCAAATGATGTTTATCTTGTTTAACAATCACACTGACTCGATTCAGTGTTTACAGCAAGCACATTGATTGACTTGTGTAAATAATTTATGAATTGAAATCGATATCAGTTGGTAATTAAGATTGCTTTGACTGATTTTGGGTTGACTTTCATAAGTTGACTTGGAAAGTCCTCTTCTGGTGACTTTGCCTTTGGATTTGGATTTTAAATTTACAGCTGAAAGGATTGGCGAAATGTATTAATCTTTAAAGGCAAACATTACTTGTTACAAGTGATCATCGGTTGCTTGAAAAGGCGATGAAGTAACATTGAATATCCCGTTGATTTGCTGTTAAATTTTCACTGTTGACAAACAGAAAAGAATCATTATTTGCCTTAAGCTAATCAATTATGGCTTCTCCTAAAGGCAATTATAATAAGTTTTGAGTTTTTTGTCTTTTTGCCTTCTTTGTCTTCTTCATCTTCTCCTTTCATCGAATCTTCCTCCTTTACTTTAGTAACGTTACCCAAATTGAAGATGGGAAAACTTTTGTCTTCAGGAATGATCTAGATTCTGTAGCTTAGGTTATATACATTTATAAAGATATACCTCATATATCCAATTAGCGTCATTCATCTAAATTGGATTCATATTCATTATTGCATGGATCCTAGCTTAAGGGCAAGCAGAAGAGGAAGCTGGAGAAGAGAAGGTAAAAGAAGATGAAGAAGATCGACTTATTAGATGAAGGTAAAGAGATGAAGAAGGTGATAAAGAAAGTATACTTTGTATAATAGATTGCCAATGAATATAAACAGGATTCCCTTGTTATTTCATGAAATTACATGATATCATATTGTTAATTATATCAGTTAATTTAATTTATCCAAAAATGCATAAAAGGCAGGTAAAGTGGATGAACATGCAGTCGATTTGAAACTCGATTCTCATCATTATCTCTTCCTTTAGCTGTGCCTTCTCCTTCATCTGGATCATTGTCTTTTATTTCTTGCCATTTTTTATAATGCCTGTGATCCGGGATGATATTGACTTGAATGGTGCTTCTTTGATTAACTTTACGATTCCATTAACTCTCCATTTGATGGCGAGACTGAAAATCTATTGGAATAAATATATTGTTTCAATATCAGTAAAAGTATTACGACTTTAGAAGCTTGTAAACTGTATCAGATGATTACATTAATGATTTCTGTTGAAATAGTTTTGTCTTTTGATGATAATGATGCTGATGGTGAGGGTGATGATGGTCATGGTCATGGTAATGATGGGAAAATGGTGATCATCGTATAATGCGTTGTAATGGTGAAGAAGCCTGTGGAAATAAAAAAGCATTTTATCAGTAAACATATAATAATTTTATGGTGATGTTTTTAATATTTGAAGTAAATTGATGAAACATGATTTTGTAGGTTGACCTTTTTTTAGTTTTCACTTTTTATCACTATTATTTTAATATTAGAGGTAATTGATTAGGTTGTGCATGGATTTTGATAGTTTTTTTATCAATACGCTCTATTACATTGTATGAGTAAAATTTCAATAAAGGTAGAGTCGAGTCAGCATTTTGGGCCAACTTTCTACTTTTTTATGCTCTTCATAACAACTCTACATGCATTGCTGACTGCTAATATTAGTTTACTCGATTATGCAGAACACGAAATTGGTTTATTGGTTGAAATAACCTTTGAATTTGCTAGATTCATCAAAACTAAACATTAGAATAAAACAAAGCAAGACTTTATGTTAACTTTTATGGCAATTCAAACAGGCCCTGGAAGTAGCCAGTTGGAATTTCATCGTCTTAATCTAACAATTGTAAGGTAATTTACGTCAGCTTAGCTTCTTATGATGAGATTTAGACATTGATTGTCATTGAAATTTTATCAGTCGATATACAGCTGCTCACATTGGCTGACTTCGGTGTTTGAAGTAAACATTATCAACTTTTACCGTTCAAACATCGAGCTTCATACAATAATAAGATATTGATGGCTCCATCTTGAGACTCACTGATAAAATTTGCTTGAAATTGAAAAGTCCATTAATTCATTGATTCTGCTTCTTCGCCTTCTTTGATTCAGAATTTATCAAAAACTTGAAATGATACAGAAAAATAAAATGTGTTAAACATACCATCAAATGAAAATTAAAAACATTCAAACCTTATAATTTCAGAACACATTTCATATTGAGATGAAAAGTTTGGTTAGATTTAGTTGTTCACTAAGCTAATTTTGTCTCCAATCATAGAAACTTAAAACAGTGAGAAGATCAACACTAAAATATCCAAAAATTAATTAATTAATTACATAAACCATCAAACAATGAAAAACCATTCAATGATTTAATGAAGTAAAGATTATCAAAACATTAAGTTTGAGTTAAAACCATTGCCGCGCCAAAAGACATTACTAACTCCCTCTTTGGTTCACGCTTGTAAGTTGATTTGGCGCTAACTGTACTTTTTCCTTATGTAAGATCAGTGTGAAATCTCATTTTAATCTACGACATTACCTTGATTCTATTAACGTAATTAATCATGTCTGGTAAGTAATTAGCATGCAACTTCTTTGACAATATTATCCTAGTTTAAACCTTAACATTATCTTCTCTTTCCTTTTGAGTCATTTGTTTATGTAACCCTATTTTACTTTCCTTGTTACATCTTGTATAACCACATTTATCTCTTCCCCCTTGAAAGACTGAAGTTATAATTTTACGTTGTTAATGATAATTTGCTTCCTTCCTACTTCTTTCTTCTATTTTGCCATGTATTCTCCATTTATTAGGCTCTTTTGGCTCACTCAAAAATTACCTGGACAGTTTCGTGTGTAACGGCAATAATGTCATCTATTTTAAACTGATCCGTGATGTAAAGAGTATTGAGGATGATGAGGTGGACAAAGAATTCACCTTCCAACCGGAATTTTGTCACCAATTGTTCGGCCAATCGGAAAATATTTTTGGCTACAAGAACTTACGCGTCAATTTATATTATTCAGCCTGTAAATTAGTCAGATTCATTTCCATCACCTATTCGGACAAGGTTGACCGTGAGAAGAGTCAAGGAGTTCCAGCTGATGATGTCTTACAAATAATCACTGAGAAGTTAGGAGGCACCGTTTTAACAAGCATTGATCAATTTTCACAAGAATTAGCTCATGATTCTGATTTCAAGCCATACGGAACACAATTGGATTGTTTCAAATTAAAGAAAAAGGTTTGTTGCAGTAACGCGCCAAAATTTTCCCGGGTTAATTTACACCCTTGATCTTAAGGTTTACTGACGATTTTTCGCATTGTATTTTTTATTTATCAGTTTTATATTGATTTAGTCAATCTTAGGATAATAGCACTTGCTTAAAAATTGAGTATGATTACTAGTCTAGTATTTTAATATATATCATGATATCTTTGTATCTCAGGCATCTAAGTCAAACTCCAATTCAGCATCTACGTCTTCGTCATCTACATCTTCTGAGAATGCGGAAAACACGGAATCTTGCTTCGAAATTTATCGTGCCGATATGGATATTCCAGGATTTGAGTCATATCATCAAAATATGCAAACATTTTTAACCTGGTTTATCGATGCTGCATCTTATATTGATACTGAAGATCGAAAGTGGGATTATTATCTAGTTTACGAAAAATGTCCAGATATAAAAAATGGAAGTGATTCTCCTGTTTTTTATTTTGTTGGCTATGCTACAGTTTATAGGTACTATGCGTATCCTGATAAAACAAGACCTCGAATCAGTCAATTTCTTATTTTACCTCCATTTCAAAGACGTGGAATCGGGGAAAGATTATTACAAAATATCTACCACACCTATGCTGGTGATAGTAATATCATAGATATAACAGTAGAAGACCCTTCAGAAGAGTTTACTCGATTACGAGATTATGTTGATTGTAAAAATTGTGCACATCTAATGAGTTTCCAACCAACCGAGTTAAAAAAAGGGTGGAACGATGATATGGTCAAAGAGGCTCAAGAAAAATTTAAACTTGCCAAGAAACAAATTCGTCGTGTTTATGAGATATTAAAATACAAATCAATCAACAAATTTGATGAAGAGCAAATGAGAAATTTTCGATTAGAAGTCAAAAACCGATTGAATGCTCCTTCATTGAAAATGAAACGTTCAAATTTATCAGAAGATGAAGAAAGTAGTGTTCTAGGTAACAAAGAGACTCGATTACAAGAATTGAATCTTCTTTACTGTCAACTGGAAGATGATTATAAGCAAGTTATCAACAAATTAACTTCCGTAGCATAACCTGAATGATGTAAAAATTTTATCAATTCAAAAGCGCAAACAAAACTAAACTCAAAAATCACCTTGTCAAACTGTTTTTTTATTTGCAAACTTCAATTTCTATCAATACTTAAATTCATTTCTTTCCCTTCCAATTCCAATTAAACTACCAAGTGTTTAACCATCAAGAGAGTAATTAACCATTTTATTTCACCAAAATGACCAATAAAGTGCAGACAGGCAAAAATTTAACTAATGATCGACAAATTTTGGGATAAGATTCTAATTACAGATAACAATCAACTGAATGGTGAGAATGAAAGGCTCAAGATGATGATTAATGAATCCGGAATTTTGTCATCATACTTATACTCGTCAATTACAACAAAATACTTTTACGGTTGTCCAACTTTCCTCTTCCTCTTAACACATTGTTTTAATAGTTTTTCACTATTTTAATCTTATTCAATTTTTACGGGCAACATTTTTTTGTAAATCAATATACGTATAATATACGAGTGTTGAAAATATATTGATAAAGATTGGTACTTGTCAACCAAACTGATAGAGAAGGAAAAGGGAATATGATGAAGAAGATTGGACATTGTTTATCATTATTATTACTATTATTGTTCAATCATCAATAAACAAAAACAAGACAAAATACTTGACACGCGCTTCGTAGTTGATCATCATCATCCTCATACTTTTGTTTATTACTTAAGCAAAACAAAACAAATTGGTGACTATCCTTTCTCCTTTTTATCTTCCTCAGCCATCCATTTTGCATTCTCATCATCTTTAAGTTTATTTTGGTCAAAAATCTCCTTCTTCACCTTCATTTATCACTTTTCCGTTAACATTTTTTTTGTAAAATGAAATGAACAAAAATTTAGGCCTATTATTATTAGAATTAGAGGTATTAACTTGAAAATTATAATCATAATTATTACTCTTTCTTTTTTCTTTCTCTCCTTATTGTTATTATTATCTGTTCTGATCTTATCCAACTTGAGCTTCTTCTTGTTTAGGAATTACCATCACCATTATCAAATCTCATCTTTTCTTATTGTCGGTCCAAAAACAGAGGAAATGTTTATTAATTCAATTTTAACAACCCGCAACAATTTTTCAATCAAATCAATCATGACAACGAACTGGTGATTAATAGCAACAATAAAACAAGCCGATTTGTGTTGTTTCAATTTATCAAATTATTTTAATACCTCATTGTTACAATATTTTTACAATTTAGCTTTTTTATAGCGATACTCATCAAAATAATGATGATGATGATGATGATAATGAAACATCATCATCGACTTCAGATTTAATTAATGTTTCATCTTCCCGTATACTCTCCATAGATATACGTAACATTTCCTCATATTCTTGATCACTGATAGGAAAGTTTCTTTTATCATAGGGATGCACTTCAATGAAAGCGTCTTCTTCCACAAAATCTTCACATTTGGAGGATGATGAGGTGCGGTTTCGATTTTGTGTTTTACCGGGAGGCCCATGCATTGTTTCATGATCAGTCACTAGTTCCATTATTGTATTACTATTAGGCGTTGGTGGAGCTGTCATAGAAACTGTTTTGGAAGTAAGTTTCAATGAAGGTAATGAAGTTGATGTTGTAGTTGTAATGCTTGTTGTTTTAGTAATACCTGTAGCTGCAGCTGTTTCTGTGGTAGTTGATTCAGTTGATTCAGTAGATGCTGTTTCAGTTTCATGTGCTAATGCTGGTATCGATAAAGATACTGGGGGTGGGGTCGACACTGTTACTGGTGCTGACAATGGTGCTGGTACTGTTTCCGTCGTTGATGCTAATGTTGTAACATGTATTGGTGCTGTAGTTATCATTGAGTTTGTTAGGGTAGTTAATGTAGTTGTTGGTATTACTGATGATAAAGTTGTTGTGGGCACCACAGAGGTGGTTGGTGTTGCTGTCGATGATGATGCTAAACTGTCATCATTGCTACACATATTTAGATTGATTGGTGCTGTTACTATAGAGTCTTGACTGGAAAGATCAACATTCTGTACAGAGTCATTGATATTATGATTACTCATTGGAACACTGGTAATTTTACTATTAATGGGATTGCTTTTACTATTAAGAATATTTTTCCCGCTATTATTGTTAAGTGTGTTTTTACCCCCATCGGATCTTGCACTGTCTAAACGTGTCCTTGCACCACGACCACGACCAGGTCCAGAGCTACCTGGATTTTTAAGATAACTTGAAAATTGTTTTCTCTCATCAATTTCACATTTTAAATGACGAATGGCAAAGGTTTCATCTGAAGTGTCCTCATCGGTTTCTTCAGCTTCATCAAAATGGAACAAATTATTATGAGAACTGCTGTTACTACTATTATTGTTGTTGTTATTACTGTTACTGTTGTTATTATTATCATTATTGTTAGCATTGTTATCATTATTAGTACTAGAATTAGCATTATTGTTGACCTCAACGTAACGCCATTTAGGTGTGATAATCTCTTTATATTGTAACTTTTCCACTCTAGTAGTTGACGCAATGCTATATGGAATCACTATGTTGTTAATGTCATAGGCATATTGTTCGCTACGACGTCTCCTGTGGATTGGAACATTTGAATTTTCTGAAGAGAGAGGTGATGGTGATGGAGATTCAGTGCGAGCATCATCGCCAGAGCCGTTGGCTTGATCATTCTTTCCTCGCAACGAGCGTTTCCGCAAATTACTGTTTCCTTTAGCATATTTCTTTTTCGTTGTTCCATCATATTTTTTCTTCAATTCTGTGAAAGATTAAATAAATCACAAACAATGAATTGATAAATGCGTATTAGTAACATAAGCACTCTAAATCAAGTTTATAATTGAATTGTAGGTGTGAGAATTAAGTAAAGAAACTTACTGGTTGAAGATATGACGGCCTGAGATTTGCGTCGGTTGATCTTTTTATTATCTGGACCAAATTTAAAAGAAAACTCTGAAGTATGGTTGGACCTGCTATAATAAATGGAAATAATAGAAGATCAAAATTAAATTGAAATTAAAAACAAGCTTAGAATTTCATTATTATTCAATACTTACTTTTTATTAGAAAATTTGGCTGTTGTTGATGATATTAATGGTTTCTGAACAGTTTCTTTTTTCAATAGTTTTGAGAAATACAATCCTAAAGCGACATCTGAAATGAAAGTAAGAACAATGAAAATCAATGATACCAGTGATGGGAAAGATTTAGATTAATAATATTATTCGTGAAAATAAAAGTGAATTGTCAAACTGAGTTTGAAATTGAGAAGAATCGGAAGAGCAATGATTTTGATGAATTGACAATATCAGAATTTTAAATCAAATTGACAATCAAAGCAGAGAAAGTATATAATTTAATTTGAATAGAAATTTTGCTCACAAATGAAACAGTATCGAAAATTTCAAATAACAAAAAAGAATAGAAATTTTCATCAATAAATATTCTTATTTCTCACTTTTACATTTAATTCTGAACTTATCAATCAAAAAATGAATATTTTTCATCAATAGATTATGTTGATGAAAAAAATTGAGCCCCCTATAAGGTTAACCGAAGATATTTTTGTACAAGCATAATTAATTAAGAGATTAAGACTAACAGAATAAATTGTGCAACCAATTAGAAACAATGATTAGTTTTTGCTTCAATATACTGACAATTTATCGATTGATCTATTTTATAATCTAAACGTTAATCAGTATACAGATTAACCTCTACAATTTATAAGCACAATTTCAATTTTTGTAACTGCCTGTATATCTTTAAAAATATAGTTATCCAAACATCACAGGAATAAATGTTTGTTTAGAGAAATCATCTTCTTGTAACTTCATCATCTGCATCCGCATCATCAATTTCTTCTCTCCCTTTCTCTCTATCTTCCTCCCTCCCTCCACCTCTAACTTCAGGTATTCTCTCTCAACTATAGTTCATGCTTGACCTAAAAGAGCCTTTAAAAGAAATGGACTCATCGACATCCAAATGAATACTCATTTGTCTTCCATCGAAACGACTTTCTCCTTCTCATCAAAATCTGATCAATACTTTCTACAAGTTTTCAACTTTTGCTTCGTTTGTATCTTGCAAAACTTAAATCAAAATGCGGACTATTGTGATCATTATTTTAAGTGTTAGCATTTTACTTATCAACTTTAGCGATCAAGCCAATGGATTTAAAAAGAAGAAAGTTTTGAAAAAGATAAAAGATGCTCTCCCGCTCATGTTAGCTTTGAAGCCAAGGAAAAAAATTCTGCTACTTCCAATTCCTTTTCCGTGAGTAATTATTAAATATTACAACTTTCTTTATTCTAGGTAATCAATTTCTTTTACTTTTTCTTTATCATACTGTATTTCTCAGAATGAAAGGAAAAGGAAAAGGAAGTGAACTTTTATCATCGTTACGAAACATGCGACCTTTTGGCAATTTAATGGACTCAGATTCTGGTTGGGGCTCAGGATCAAATCATGCATCATCAGCAAATTATATGATCCCAGTACCAGTGCAAATTCAAGCTCCTGCACCAATGCCACCGCCACCACCACCTCAACCCATAAAATACATGATGGTTCCAACACCAGTACAGATACAGACCCCACCACCACCACCACCACCTCCTCAACAAATCATGATGGTTCCAATGCCTATGCCTGAATTCACACCCCATCGACCTGTATCTAAACCTGCACCGATCATGCAACATTATTCTAGCCCAATCGATCATCTTAATAATCAGATGATGAATCAAGCAATGGATACATGGATGATGATGGCGGCAATGGACTGTTTCGGTATGGATAACATGGGACATTCACATGGGGAAACTCCAAATATTGTGAGTGACAAAATAATTTACAGAGATCCTCCAAAACAATCATATCGAAGTCCTGCTCAAATAGTAAGAGAGATTCCCACTAAAACAAACCCATTACCACCTCCACCTCCCCCACCAGTCCCTGAGCCAGTTCAAAAGCCAATCACACAAACATTTTATGAACCAATTCAGAGGCCAATCACACAAAATGATGACTCTTCGTTCGACCATGAGCCAATCAAGGGTGAAAAGGTAAAAGAATACTCAGTTCCACAGCAACAACCTATCCAACAACAGCAACAACAGCAGCAACAACAACAGCAACATCAAGAACAACTACATGGCGGTCAAACCTATTTCCCTACATCCGACTTTGGGACCGGTAATAGGTTTGTAGAGCCAATCAAGTCAAGTCGAGCTCCAATCAAAGGAGGTTATTAAGTTATGTAGTCAAAATAAAACCAATATAATACAAAAAAGCAGAAAGTAAGATTGAAAGAGAGAAATATAAAGAAAAATTGGACATTTATTTGGAGACTGAGATTTATCAACATTATTTATATTCTCTAATAACAACTATTCAATCATCAATAAACAAAATTGAGACGAAATACTTGACATACACCTGTGAATGTTGATTGTTTATACAAAAAAAACAAATAAATTGATGATTATCCTTTTTGTTAAATCTCAAGCCTCAATAATCTTCAATTCTATTTTTGATTTTTTTTCGATACTTCACCTAAGCTCATCATTATCCTTTTTTCCGATGAATTTTCTCAGTTAATGTGTCCTTTTAAGAATTCAATTCTATTATTAAATTAAGAGCTAATAGCTAATAGAATTAAAGATTTAAAATATTGATTAGATCGTCCATTATAAAGGTCAATAATTATTAGATAAAGTCTTATCGAACGGTATTGACGATTTTTTTGACAGCTTGGATTATATTATTTTTCGGGAATCTAATCTAAAATTTAGAAACAAACTAATTTAAAATAGGTCAAAAATTAAAATGAAAGTTAGTTAATAGAAAAACCGGATCTCATTGATTTAAATACACTCCCGTAGTTCTACTTAATTGGCATTTCAAATAAATTAATTGATGGATAAATAAAGAAAAAGATTTGTCGCTAAACAATTAGGAACTTACCATTAGGTAAAGATAAAACGGGATGATAACTTGGATCCAGAAGAGCATACCGTTCGTAATTAGGCATACAATCGGTATCTATCATCTGAAGATGACTAAAACGACCATTGCATAAAACACAAGGCGAAACAAATTTTGGATAATTTGAACATGTACATTGAACTGTTGAGTAACGAGCGATTTTCCTTGAAGCAATCGTAATAGCATTACAAGAACGGACTAGTTTCCTTTTCCTCATCTGCTTCAATGGTAAGGTTCGGGCACAGTGGTGAACTTCTTTCTCACTGTTGTTATCCTCGGTGGTGGCGGTAGGGGTGGTGGGATCTTTGATAGACTGCGATGGTTTTTGGGATGGCGATGAAAAAGTAGTTACTAATGGTGTCATCGTACAAGGAAAGGTTTGGTTGAGGGGCTGCTGGGAAGATTGTGTTGTTGATGGTGATGTTTTCGCCGTGGTAGCTGGAGGGGACAAAGAAATAGTTGAATCACTATTGACTGAAGGTAAACTACATTCACTTATTCCATTACTAGTAGGAGCATTTGCAGAAGTGTTCAGTGTCCCATTGCTGCCATTCCCAAGAGAATTATTGGTACCCAAGGTATCACTCGAACAATTTGGCATTGAAGACGCATTTGGTGAACTTTCTTTACAATAAAAGGCGATTGAGCCTTTGCTAGCACGAAGCTGGCGATACATTTCGTTCTGTTGTCTAATTTTAAATTCTAAATCGGCCACTTGAGCCTGGAGCCAAGTCCATCTAGATGCAATCGCACTCCTCTCGTTTAACCAACGCCAATTTGCTTTCCTTTGTCTAGAAAAAGAATAAAGAAAGAATTAAATTCATGTAGATATACACATATATGATGCATCGACTCGATGGTACTCACATTGGTTCATAAAAATTTGAACTAGAATCAGGTCTGGGAAAATTGTCAATGAAAACATTCTCAAATTCATCACAGCTTTCACCACCTGAGCTACTCTCTGTGGCATCAGAATCGTAACTATACTCGAAATGTTTGAGATTTGAGGTAAGAATGCCAACGGCGGAACGCAACAACTCATCTTCAGGAGAATCTAAAAGGGATGGTGCGAATTTATTACATGTAACTAGTTGATTTTCAAACGACTGTAAGTCTGCAAACGAACGATCAGGAATAGATTTCAAGGTTAAATGTGCAGGCATTGATTGTAGAGTGACTTCATCGGTAAATGTTAATTTGTTGGAAGTGTAAGATTCAGGAATCATTGTTGGTTCAAAACTTATAGTGTAACCACCCTCCATGATATCAGAAGAATTAAGACCAGAGGTTTGTTGTTGTTTATCAACCAAGATTACAGGAGGTGGACCGCTATTGGTTTTAATTTCTTCAGAAGGAGTTGAATTAGTCTTTTCCGCATTTTTAGATGAAGCTTGTATTGGAGAGCTAGTTGATGAAAACACAAGAGGTAAAGGAGAATCAGTTGGTGGTGACAGTTGTGCAGAGGAAAATTGTGAAGCTTGTTCAATGCGCAAATTTGATTGCGATGAAGGTTTTGGTGTTGTAGATGGTTGTGATTGTGTCTGTGTCTCCTGAGATTCTTTGTGACATGATTGTGATGATGGGCAATTAGAAAATTTAGATGAGAATGGTTTATCGATTTGACTATTTGGTTCTTGTTTGGTAACATTTTGACAATTTTTGAGGATTATGTTCTTTTGTCTTGTATAAAATGCTTCAAGTTGCTCTGTGGCATGTTTCTCCAATTGTTTCCACTGTAATCTCTTGATCCTTTTTATGAGTGACTCGGTCCTTTTTTCAGGCAGATTATGATAATTTAGTTGCCCATCCTCTGAAATTGAAAGAAAAAGGAAAAATATAAGTAAAAACATTTTATAATAGTCGCCATTTTAACTCGCCCATAGAAGTACAGTCGTTTGCTGTTAGAGCCGCTGAATAATAAAATACAAAAAGGATAATTACCTGAAGCGGACTTAAATCCATTGATCTGGATGTTGTCCATGGTTATACACAAAAATAATCAAACACTTAATTAATTAATTAACAAAATGATGATAAACATGCACCCATTCTGTTATAACATTTACAACTAATTCTTCACAATGGACTGATCGAAGAGTCATCTACCGTCTAGTCCATTCCAAGAAAACTGATGTTAAGAGGAGGCAACCAAGAAATTGCGCAGAAATCAAATTCAGTAAAAACACTAATATTTTTTCAATTCAGATTATCAAAATTTATTAATTAACTCAACAGTTACTTTTTATTTGCAAAATTTAAGTCAAAAAAACTCCAATTAACGAGATCATTTTTTAAAAACATTAAATATTTTCCAATCCAAAATCACAGCAATAAGTCTGAACAAAGATTTATAGCTATCAAACGGCATTTACTGCAAGTTGCAACAATTAATAGCGATTTCATCAGTTTCATTAAACTAATTGACTACATATATTTAAAATAATTAAATCAACTAAGAATTTTCTAATCAAACTGCCCATTTTTATGTTTTCAAGCAGCAATTATACTTTATTGTTACTTGATTTTGAAAACAATTTCAAACTTTGAATAATTGCGTGATTTAATTTTTTTTAAATTTAAATTTAAAGTCACAACGAACAACCTTGTAATGATTAATTTCTTTCAAATTATTTTACCAATAAATCGCAAATTATATTTGATATTCAAAATGATGAGATAAAGAACATGAAAGTTTTTTAATTCAATTGATGAATATTTAATCTTAAAAATCTACCGTGAGCCATCATGGGTTTGATGACCACGGAATTGGAATGACAAAAAAAGAATATTTCTAGAAAGAAAATAAAAAATATGAGGCCCAGCCTCAAAATTGAGATTCACAACACAGATTTAATGTGTTGCACAATTAGCCCCGGAGTCACTTTTGGTAAGACTGAATCAGGCAGTTTATTGCACGATATAAAATATACGATTCAATTGCTTTAAATTTACTAATTTGTCTTCATCTACCTGCCTTCCAAAAATCAAACTTGAGTCCATTGAGTTGGAGGTGAGAATCGATGAGAATGAGGTGGCCTTATACTAGGATTACCTGTAGTCAGAAAAAATAAAAAACAAAAATGATTGTTAGCAAAAATAAATAGGTTTAGTTAAAGTGACAATCGATTATTTCATTACCTTGTGGATTAGATTGCGGACCGGATTGTTGGCTAGGACTAGTTGTACCTTTAGTTTTTGTCGTCTTACGAAATGGGAAAAATGTACTGCTAAAAGAAAATGAAGAATGTTTCTTGTTTTCATGATTTCCTGGATTTGTGTCTTTAACAGCCTTAAAATCACTTTTACTGTTTGTTTTGCTCGCTTTTTTCTTGTCGTTCGTCCTAACAATCTCATGATTTTTATCATTCACTTTGGCAATTCCTGGGGTAGGAGTAGCTGGAACTGGAATACCACTTCGAGGAATACAGCTGGCATTGTGTTTACCATTTGATTTCATCTGGTTATTATGCATTAAATTAATTTTATTTTGTGATTGAAAGACTGATTCATTATTACTCTTGGTTTCATTACAGTCTGTCAATTGGTTTGGAGAGCGTGGACGCGCAGCAACAGTATGATTCATAGAATGGCCATTCAATCCAGGAAATACTCCGTGATTGCGAAGTTGCATTGGACTATTTTGATGATTTAAAATGGTATGTCTGGATGGTTCTCGACGAACTGCTAGATTACCAAAACGATTGGGCTCAAGATTTCGAGGTGCTGTTATGAAAGGAGGCGGAGGCCCTCCACGACTAAATATTTTATTAGATTGAGGTAAAGGCATTCGAGGTATTGGTGGACGAAATAGTGATCTATTTGGCAGATCTTGTCCATTAATAGATGTTTGGAGACCGCTATTGTGTTTTAATCGTTCATAGATCGGTTGATTGTTACCATTCTGGCTTGATTTATCTAATGGATGATTCCCTGAAGGTGGATAGCTGTAATACTGATTTAATTGAGAGAGTTGAGTTGGTAGTGGAGGAAGTGGCGGCGGTTGTGGCTGTGAATACGAAAATGCTGGCAGATTTGAATATGTGGAAGCCGAATAGAGATCATTATGACTTTTAGAATCCGCAAATTTAGTTCTATTTTCGTCAGGGATATGAATTCTTGGTCTTACTCTGAAATTAGATAACAGTAATCGATTAATGGTTATAATAGTATTTATAAAATGTTGAAATTATAGATTTGTGTTATTGGCTCCAAGTTTAAAGATAAAATGTAGAAGTTAATAAGCTATAAGTTTTGACAGATTATAAAATTTGAATCAAGAAAATTAGTTCAATGAAAACTCACCTTTGAGCAACTGAAACAATGATACGACCACTATTATTGGAGTTCATTGGACTTGTGAGCGTTCGACCGTTCATTAGAAAAATCGTATTTCCTTTGGTTCCATATTGATATGTTCGTGGTGGCTTAGGAGGAGGAGGCATTTCTTCTCTCATCAAACTTGAACGGTGTTTATTTAAAACATTGATCATTCCATCATCTAATGAACGTTGTAACATTGTATGAGAGGGATGTTGATGTCGCAAAATATCTGCAGGAGATTCATAAGTTGGTTGACCATCGATTTCATCATCAGGAGAGTTTGACTCATGATTGTTAGAGTCTCCAATTAGTGTAGGAGGTGGTGGCGGTGAAGGAGAACAAGGTGGGCGAGCTGTAAAAGCTTTCAATTGGTCAGGAGTCAAATAGGTGAAAGGTTTTTTAGGCTCACACAAAGGATTGGCATTTATTTGATAACAAGATGGCGGTTCACAATCCGGTTCACCTTCTTGATCAGATGTAGCAACTGAATCTGCACAATCAGAATCTTGAAAGCGAGAGGTGAAATTATTTTGACAATAGTTACTGTTACTGTTATTATTGTTGTTATTGTTGCCGTTAGTTGATGCTGTTTCATTAAATCGAAGACGGTCCAAAGAACGTAGGTGAGAAGGGTTATGAAGATGATGAGGATGAGATTGAGAATGGTGAGAGCGCAGTTGATGATGGGCCAACTCCATTGAACCAAACATTGCCTTAAACTTGGCAATACTTGGTCGGCGTATGACTGTTGCCTTTCCAATCAACTTTTCCTGTTTGTTATCGTTGCTACTTTGATTTTCATTGTACATCATGGAATCTGAAGAGGAACAGAATGAAAAAAGAAAGATCATAAAAGTAAGAAAATAATAATTGTCAAAAATTAAAAAGTTTACCACACTTTTTTTAAAAGTTAACATGCCCAGGTCACTTACCTGAAGGATGTAAAGGAAGTTCTGTGGATGGAGTGTTTGTCATTTTTTTACTCTTCCAAGAGTCAACCAATTGTTTCATATCTTTACTTGGAAAAGTGGCACTCCTTTGAACTCGATAATGAATTTCCGCTTCACTGATACCTGACGAGCTTTCTTCATCAGAACTGGAATTCGCTGTAGCTGAATTTTCTTCCTCAGCAAATCTTTAGAAATAAAGAATTAAGAAGGATACAAGTGATTAAAAAAATCATCCTTTTACTCAATCAATGTAATTTAAAGGCAGGAAGTGTATCATTAACAATTTTATAATCGGTATTTAAAGGTAGTAACACAATTGATTTATAAAAAAGTTCAATCAAATTAGATTCAATGGAATAGTCATAAAAAATTTGAGCATATGGCTAAATTTAATGTTTCTTCGCATATCTTTTTCACAATACCTTTTTATACTTACTTGTGATAGGGTTCACCGTCTTCATCTAAGTTTTCATAAGTATGGGCATCTATTACTTTCAATTGTTGCTCAAAAAGAGCAGCAACTGCTCTATAGCAGAGTATGTATTGTTCTTGTGTTTGAACCATTGCAATTCTTTGTCTCCTCATTTCATGGATGATTTTATATAAACTGAAATCTATGAGAATAAATCAAAATAAAAAATTACATTAAAATAATATCATTGTAAATGAAAAGGTAGATTTGCAAGTGAAATTGAGCATCAAGATGTGTTAATAAACTAAATGCTATATGAAAATCTCATAATGTAACCATTTAGACAAGTTTTGACGGCTGAAATTCACCAGTTTGGATGAAGCTTTTTTGGTTTCTCTTTTCGTAGCTGATCTTTTATATTGAACCAATAATTTTCAATCTTAATGTAATTTTCTTTATGAATAAAAGACAAAGACAGGCATTCAATGAAGATTGAGATTTTATATTGAAGCTGTACCCACGGGCTATTGTTGATTTTAACTACAACATTTTGATGCCCGCTCACTGTTCAAGCTTGACCAACTAACCTTCTTTCAATTTTCCCGTACGAAGAAGAGCCCAAACATAATCTATACTACAAATTGTGCCCGTTCGACCACAACCTGCACTACAATGAACAAGAATGGGGGTTGCTTCAGTTGCTTGGACATCTCTCATCAACCGAACAAGCTCTAAAATTGGTCCAACTGTTGTGGGAACTCCATGATCTGGCCAGGTTGTATAATGGAATTGACAGACAATTCGCTCTTTATTGTCGCATGTAACCCTAAATGTACGAACAAGAAAGTCTGGACAAACTTGTCTCCAATCAATTTGTTGAGCTGTTATTAAAGTATTAAAAGAAAAATCAGTTTAGAAATACAAGTTGAGAAACGGCAAACCATCAAAATTGACACCGTCAAAACTTATTGTTATGTAATTGAAATTGTATCAGACAAAAAGGAATAAAAATAGAACAATTGAATGCTGAGAAAACTTTCTACAGAAAATCGAAAAGTAAAATACTTATAAGTATAATATAAGTAAATGAAAAGTAAACCTTAATATGGACTTAAAGAGAAATAAACTCTTACTACAAGTTGCAACTGCAAAAACAATTGGTTTATAGTGAGTCAATGTTGATGGACGAGTTCAATAAATGGTGGTGATTTGTATTCATTACGCTTTCACTTATATAAGTAAAGGATTGGGTAACATGAAAGCTAAATGATCATCTTCATTTACATACCAGTTATATTGCCATATTGTTGTTCTTGATCACTAACCAAAGGCCAGTACATTTCACATTTATATTTTCCTGATTCGGTTTCATTGCAAGCCATGACAATGACCCTAATTTCACATTCCCAAATCATCCGCCAAAAATCAACAACAGTATTTGGAAGTGGTCCTTGTGAAGCAACATAAGCACATGCTGAGCCAGTTGATCCACGGACGAAGTTGGCATTAATATAATCTGATCCAGGGACACCGGGATATTCACTTAATATTACTCTGCTATAATCATCTAAAAAGTTCACAAGATCAGGAAAAATGGCATTAGATTATAATTAAAGTTGTTAAAACTATAAAATATACTATATACATAAATAGTTAAATCAGACTTACATGGCAGAATATCTTTGTACCGATTTTTCCTTCTATTGACGTCCTTTAAGCCATGTTTACAAGCATAAAAGTTGTCTCTTTTTAGAGATTCAGTCAATTCTTTAAGAGATTGAAATTCAACAGCATATAAATCATCATCATCATTGGGACATTTACGTCTCTCCTCTAACGTTTCAAAATGATTGAGAAAATTTCTCAAAATTGTCTTCAAATTCATGTTCTGTTGAATAGGTTTAAAAAATTGAACACAAAAAAATGTTTGACAGTGGACCAAAGGGGGAAAAGTTGAAGTCTGAGAGAAACAACAACTTTGAGTTTTCCAGAAGTCAACAAAAATTAAAACATCAATAAGAAAAGGTGAGCACAAAGTAAACAATAAAGAAAAAGAAGAAAACACTTTTGTAAGAAAAATTCCTCTGGTAATGTCACAGTGATATGATGTTATTGCTGCTGTTTCTGATGATGATGGTGGCGAGGTAGGAAAAAAAGGTAACTTAAATGGTGAAAAAGAGAAATCAAGAAGTGGGAGAAGAAGAAAAATAAGAAGATGGAAGATGAAGAAACCAACAACTTGAACCAAGTCAAGTCTATGGAACTTTATTTATGTAAGTAGAAAGAGAAAAAATGACGGCTAACAAGTAGTCTCCCAATGCAGATCCCAATGCAGCAATCTCGACCAGCTAACACAACAATAATACTAAGAAAAAGAAACGGAAGAGGGAGAAAGGAGGAGAGAGAGAGAAGAAGAGAAGGAGAAAAGCAAAAGATGAAAAAAGTTTAGTAATAGTTGAAACTACAGATTTATTTAATCAACAGGATAACATTAGGAATGTTTGTTGGTAGTTATTGTCGTTGAGGTTTTTTATTGTAGATGTTGATGTTAATTATGATGATGGTGTTGATGATGATGGTGATGATGACGGTGATGTCAGTATAATATATGGATGAATACAATAGCCAGGGAACAGTAAAAAACAAACAATTAAAGTTAGAAGAAAGCAAAGGAGAGGGAAAAGAGAGGGAGGGATAAGAAAGCTGACGAGAGTAAAGAGAAACCGGGCCAAGAAAGCCAAAAAACAATGCTGATCGCAGGAATGTTGCTTAGTAAGTAAGAGAGCGATGAAAGTGGAAAAAGAAAAGAGGAAAAGAGAGAGAAGAGAGAAGAGAGAAGGCGGCCGATAAAGAAAGAAAGAGAAAGTGAGGCCGAATTCGCACCTCTTTTTCTCTTCTTCTCGATATTTAATTCGTTTACTAGGTCAAACGATCGCATGTCAATATTAAAGCGCGTAAATTCATTCGTTTTATTTTACACTTTTAAGCTTGAAATTATTTAAATGAATCTAGTCTTGTTTTAATTTACGTTTGGATTCAAGGTATTTATTGAAATTCAACTCGTTTGGAATGTTAACAAACTGAATGAACATGTATTTCTTTCGAGGAAAATTATAAACTTAGTGAATGTTGAATTAGAAATTAATTATAAAACAATTTGTTTTTTACCATCCTGTTGATTTTAAAATTAATTTCCTTGAGCTTCAAAATTTGAGGTTTAGAGCTTGATACATGAACTATTAACAAGAGTACGCATAAAAGGAAAGGAATGTCGCGAAAGGGAATATTTTCTTTTGGAAATTATTATTTACTTTTGTAATGTTTAGGTGTTTTAATTGTTAAAGTTTTTTAATTTTTAATTAGGCCAGAGGAAAGCGACCAGTTGTTCCTTACTACCAATTCATGTGACCAAACATCTATGAAGCAGGTTACCTACACAATCAGAATAGCCAATTGTTAGTTTTTATCATCTTTTAATTTGATAATGAATTAAGACGATTTCACGGATGCCACAAAACAAATCTTAAGCTTTTGGTGAGGATTTTTTGTTGTTTCGAGGTAATTTGTTTATCCTTTATCAAGTTTGATCATCGTTTGATTGATGGATGTATTCGACAGATGAGAATGGTAATCGGGAAAATAATAATTATTAATATTTATAAAAATTAATAGATCATTCTGTGAATGTTTATGATTGTGTCGAATGCAGTATCTTCAGTTTCTTCCTCTGTCTCGTCGTCTTCAACGTCATCTTCTTTCTCTGATTCTTCAAATTTCTTCAATCGATGTTAACTTTGGAGCTGATTTTAATCTTTCCAATGGCTGCCTGAATTTGGCCAAACCTTTAATTAAAAGCTGCTTCCTTAATGGAATTCAAGGAATCTCTGGCAAGGCAAATGAGGGGGCGAGTGACAATCGAAAGGTTTGTCTGTACTTTTTCTATCTTCTAAATTCTCGCAGAGCAGTGATTAATATTGCGTTCAAAAATTCGGTCATCTCCTTGGCTTTACTTTCTTTGCAACAGCATGATATCGCAATTCTTGTTTCATTTTACGTCCAACATGACGATATATCAAACAAAAAAATCTGGATGATCAGGATGAGTGGCAGCATATGTTATTCCGTTAGACCAATATTCAGTTAATCTGTGTCACCTTGTGATGGCATTTAATCCTGACGCACATAACGGTTAACTTCATATAGATGCCATGTTTACCATCGGAACAATAATTTTTCCACAAAGTTGGCAATGCTTTGTCTATGCCACCATCAATTTTAGACTGCAATGTTAAAACATTTCCAAGTTAGACAACTTTGTAAACAGGATCATAATCGGGTAAAGTTAGACTTATCCGAATAGACCAGAATTTAAATTAAACTGTATTGAGTCCGAAACTTTTTTCACTTGACTTTAAAACCATTTCTTAAATTTTGAGACCAAAGAACTTCTACGTTTTTCCACCATCGCCACTTTCTCCTTCTTATTCGTCGCCGTTTTTACCATCTTTCTAAGCCACATAAATAGGTTAACATGTTAAATTGAATTAAAGAGTGAAGATGATTTTTATTACGGAAACGGGCACAAAATATGTGAAAAATAAAGTTGAATAGCTGATGACAACATTCACAGTAACATATATTTTATCGATCCGACAAACGATTTCCTTTTGAAGTATTCCTAAAGAACTGGGAACCAATAGGAATGAAGAATCGTGTTTTGAGCTTTTCAAAATTTGAGGTTTGGAGCTTGATACATGAACTGTTAACAGAAGTACGAAAAAAAGGAAAGGAACATGTAGTAACATAGCGAAAGGGAATAACTTTTTTCTTTTTGGGATTTATTATTTACATTTGTAATGTTTAGGTGTTTTAATTGTTGAAGTTTTTAATTTTTAATTATTTTTTTGTTTGATTGAAAATTGAATTACGCGCCTTGAAGTAATCAGATATTTATCAATACTGGTATCGGATAGCTGCATGTTTACTTTTTAAGAAAAACATAAAATTCTGAAAACTGCTTGTAATTAAATTATGATATTAGGAATGGCAGCTTTAAAATCACTGCTTCTACTACCTAACAGATGTATCAATCATATTTCGATAAGGTTGCTCGCAGCTCAGAAAACGTCTATTGGTAAAAAAAGGTTTCGTTTACCGGTTGAACAAGATGCTGAAAGACTGGTCAACTATGTCTGTGGCTCGAATATTTATCAGGTCAGTTCTACTTTTATTCATCTTTACATTATACTCAATTTCGATTATATATTCTTTCTAGGAAGGTGAAGATATCAAACTGAAAGACGATAGCGAGTATCCTGATTGGATTTGGAAAATGAAAATCCATAGTTTTCCCAGATTTAATGATTATGATCCTAAAAGCAAAGAATATTGGGAATTTTGTGAGATTGAACATTTATTCAGAACGTATCGACTACAAGCAAATCGGCCTAAAACCTCTATGGCTACTGGGAAAATCGAAAAAGATTACGAAGAGAGGATTCTCAGAGCAAGACAACGTGCAATTTTACCCGAAGCCATTGATCATGGATATGACCCCAAAGACATTTTAGAAGAGCCAGTTAATGAAAGAATTCATCTTAGGCCAGAGGAAAGCGATACAGTTGTTCCTTACGACCAATTAACATCTTCAATCATCTATGAAGAGGGTTACCTACATAGACTTCGTACTAAAAGCTCAAATTTCAAAAAACCTTACATGGATATATACGCCACTAGAGTTAGATATAGAAAACCAAAGTACATTTGATATTAAATATAAAATCTTTTCTTATTATAGTGCATAGTATGTATCATAGTTATTAAAGCTTTTTCGCTTTTGAAAAGACTGCAAGTAAACATTGAATAGGACAGTTCACTTTTCCAGTACATCCAAAATATATTCTGAAAGGTTGGTTCATCACAATTAGCTTCGTGTTAATCAATTCAATAGTAAGTGTGTATCAAGTGATATGATGTATCAGCTGTGATCTATTATAAGTTACTCTCTGGTTGTGATTTATTTTAAAAACATGGCCACATGCTAACCTTTTACCATGTCAATTTTACGAAATCCTTTTGTAAAAAATTTAATACTTGAACTAGCTCCAAATGGCTTCACAAGAATATTAAGCCGTCTTTCGATCTCCTAACCTTTTGAATTGATAACATTCATACTTTTAATGGCTTATAATCTCTATTTGATCCACCTTTAGCATATAGCTCGTAGACAAAGATGTATTTCATTCATACGCTACAATCTAATAAAAAAACTATAATTCATTTTGAACGGTTGTATACATTAATTTTAATCATCAATTTATTCAGGGGACATGATTTTAAACAAACAGTCTATTGTTGTTTTGGCTTCTTCTTTGGTCTCAAATTGTTAGAATGACCACACTTTCGTTTTCTGCAGTTAGTAGCCTTAGCATGTAATCGAGCATAACATTTACGACAGACCATCTTGTCAATATTGTATTTCTTGGCTAACTGCATAAGAGATGGTTCGATAGCACCTCCCCTTAATCGAAGAGCCAAATGTAAAGTAGATCCATCACTGATTCCGTATTCTAAAAGAGATGAACCAGGTTCTAGTTGACCACCAAAGATAAGACGAATATCTTCATATGGAACATTCTCTTGTTGTTGAATAGCGTACATCAATTCAGCAACGTCATCTTCCTCATTGACATCAAAAGCGATGCTTTTGTCTTCTAAATTTTTGACGTATATCTGCATCTGAAGGCCCAACAAGAAACAAATAATCAGTATATGTTGGAACAGAAGAATTGAATATAACGATATAGCTGAATTACGATACTTACTTTGTGGATAATTATATTAATTACAAACACTGAAAACAATAAATTACAATGAAATCCCAAATCTTCACAGAAGAGATATTCCAATCAATAAAAACAATTACAATTACAATTATTGTTTACTGTAAATTACCAGAAACAAAATTACAGAAATAACCTTCCGTTTCCGAAAGGTAGTCAGGGAAACACTTATGCTCCCTCTCATTGATGCTTAGCCGCTCTGTTTGAAATTTCATTTACAATAAACTATTGAAATTTTTTTATCTTTGAGTATCAGATATTAATTGAGTTTATATTTACATTGCATAAAACAGAAGTTGAATTACTATTGAATATGCTGATTATGGAAGAATTTCCAATTTTTAGCAAAATTTATCTCAAAGATATTTTGTTAGAAACATCTTACCCAATTTACCAGTGTCCTGTACATGCGACATGAACAAGAATTTATGTTATTATTTTCGATAGTTTTATCATCTATTGATAATTTATATTTAATTAGAAAACTCGATGCATTTAACTATATTTGTTGAAGTCATAGAACGATCGCCGTTCCGTTATCCAAAAAATACAGAAGCTTCTTATCAGAAATCACCGCCAAAATTTGATTTTACATTTTGTTTGTTTTTTAATTCTGTCTATCATTTTAATCCTTCCAAGTACGTTTCACAATGATAATATTACAGAAATTACTAAATTATTATGTTTATTTTGTTTACATGATAATTGCATGTTCAATTTTGATTTTTTTTCAGTTAGGATTATTTAAAGTCAAGCAAAACATTTCTCTACTTCAAGTCAAAAGATAAGCTCAAATTATGACAAAAACTTGAACTGTTTCGATACAAACTTAAATCTAGTTTCGGTCAAAAAGCAATTTTATCTGAGATTCAATATTGATTCTTCTTGGTGATTAAAAGTTCATCTTGAAAAAATTTCTTGAATTTGGCTTATGCTTAGTGAGAGTATCCACTAAGTAAGCCATTACGGCTGAGTGGCTTAAGATCCACCCCTCATTAGCCATATTAGCTTGGACAGCTCAGCCAGTCAACTTTATTAAATTTATTAAATGTCATTTACAAGTTGTTTTAAGAAAAACTCTGCATCAATTGTCATATTAATTCTAATGATCGCTTTCCTAAGCTTTTCATATTCCGTGTCTTGTAAGATTGCTTGATCAATATGGTAGCCACGGTAACAGAAAGCATGTGATTTATAACTTAAGTAACGTTGGCCGATCAAACAGATCGATTTTTTTATCAATTGAATCGATTTATTCTATCAACAAGTTTCTTTCAGAAATCGTCATCTAAATGAAGGCACTTCTCTAATTTTTCACTGAGGACCGACTTCAATATTATACTGAGGACCTGATTGGCTCGTAAATAAAACGCCTTTAGTTTTTAGGTGAATGTATATTTACGTTTCATCAATGCATGTTTCAAATTGGGTTTATTATGCAAATTAAAATAATGCCAGGAACCTGGTTTTAACTCATTTATAGACCAACACAAATCTTTTCATGAGTTTAATAAATGTGTATTACGATCGATGCAATCGATTTTAAATTTGATCAACTCAATTCAGCTTTACGGTAGATCATCTGTCATTTTTCTATTAATTGATTTTAATTAATATAATTATATAAATTATTTATTGATATTTTGCTATCAAAAAAGGAAATCAAGTAATGGATTATTTGAAGAATAGCTGGAAAAAGGTGGTTGGTAATGCTCAAGAGAGTGAACAAGAAACAGTTTCTGAAACGGTAATGTACAGCTACTTTTGTTTATCCTGTTATTATTGAACAGAAATATTAATGGTCAACTATTGATCCGGTTTCTTTATAGATTGAGAAGCTAATTGGTCGAGTTGAAACATCTACCTTACCAGAAGATCGCAGGGGTGCATGTAGAGCTCTTAAATCTTTGTCTAAAGACTATCGACTGGAGGTTGGAGCCAGAGGATTGGATGTTTTAATTAATGTTCTGTCTACTGATCGTAATGACCCAGAAGCAATCAGTTATACTTTAGATGCTCTCAACAATATAATTTCAGGTTAGTATATCTCTATTATATTCATAATAATACTGTTGCGATGATTTTTCTAACTATAATATGATCGTTTGCTTTTTAGGCCAAACTGAAGATCCTGTGGACTATAATGGAGTCGCATCGCCTAATGAAGAAACAGACGATCTCGGAATACAATTTACCGAAATGTTTGCCAAAAAAACAAAAAATATCAGCTTAGTAATAGAACTTATAGAAGAATATGATTTCAAAATACGTTGGCCTGCTCTAAAATTGATTACAAATTTATTAAGAAATAAGCCCAAGGATATCCAAGATGGTATTCTTGCAAGCCCGATGGGTGTCTCCAGACTGGTCGATCTTCTTGCAGATGGTAGAGATATTATTCGTAATGATGCTATACTTTTATTAGTCCATTTGACACGAGGAAATGCTAATATTAAAAAAATCGTTGCCTTTGAAAATGGTTTTGATAGACTTCTTGAAATAATTGCCACGGAGTGTTACTGTGATGGAGGTATGTTTTATTCTATCAAGTTACCATTGTTTCAATTTCAATGACTCATTGATCTTTTTCTTTTGGCTCTTTAGGTGTAATTGTGGAAGATTGTTTAATTGTTCTCCGAAATCTTCTCACCAATAATAACTCAAATCAATTTTTTTTCAAAGAAGGAAGCTACATTCAAAGGTTGATACCGTTCCTTGATGTTACTGAATGGAGTGGACACCGTTCCAACAACTTCCTTTTCTTTTTACAAGTCATAAGAGCTCTTGTTTCTCCTTCCAATCCACAACAAGTGACCTCAGCTTGCCAAAAAGTTATGCACTCATCTGGAATCCTAAAACGGATCTGTGATATTCTTTCGACTCTCGGAATACCTTCGGATATCCTCACCGAGGTTTGTTATCGCAATTTATTATTCGTTCGGAGAATTTCATAAACTTTTCTCAATCCATTTACTTAGGCCATAAACACTGTCGCTGAAATCATCAGAGGTAATGATCATAATCAACAATATTTCAGTTCTTTAGAGGCTCCAGTCGAACCGCCTAAATCACTTTTAGTCCTTCTTGTAATGTCTATGGTTGATGAAAAACAATGTTTCGATTTGAGATGTGCAATTCTCTACTGTTTTGAGTGTTATCTTTTTCAAAATGAATTTATTAAAGATCAAGTTGTTCAAACATTGTTACCGAATGCCCCAGAAAGTGAGTAAACTTTTTTTTATCTTATCGATGAACCGAAAAATTCTAACACTTTTTTTCATTGCCAGCATCTTCTGTTACCTTGGGTCAACTTTTATGTGGAGGTCTTTTTTCCAATGACCCACTCTCAAATTGGTTTGTTTCAACCGCTTTAAGTCATACGCTCATCGGAAATAATATCCTAAAAGAGCAACTTCTAAAGGTTCAATTGGCAACTGAAGGGAAAACAACTTCGACATCACTCATGGAACAATGCTGTTCTCTTTTACATTCTTATTCAAAACACCAAACTCGTATTGGTTTGCTCATGTTCCTTAGTAATTGGCTATCTGATTGTCCGGTTGCTGTTTCGCATTTTCTTCAGATTCCTTCAAACATTCCATTCGTACGTTTTTCAATGCATTGATTACAGAAACTATGTATTGTCACTAGATTTAATTATTTCTCATTTGTTTATCTAGCTTACTGTTCAACTGGGTAATATGGAAGACGATGACATGGATGTATTAATCTCAGGACTGAGTGCTTTTCTATTAGGCATTTGCATACTTAATAATAATGACTCTGTCCAAAGTTACACTAGGTAAATACTATTTCTCAATTATTATTAATTTACACATGTTGACAATTTTATTTTTACAGAGAAGATTTACTTGAATCGATAATGAAAAGAGTTGGATTGGATATTTTTCTTGATAAATTACGCTCAGTGTCTAAAAGTGAAAAGTTTAGTTCTGCATCGCAAAAACCTCAGATTAAAATTTTAAAAGCTGATCAACTTATCTTTGACTATGAATTCTGTAAATTATTCCGCACACTTGAAGGTAATTTTAATAAGAACGCAAGTCATAATTTGCATTTTCACTAATAACATCCCTTTTGCTATTTTTTTCATATTGCAGCTTCCATAGTAAAATCCGTGCAAAATAACCCAGAAGATTCAGTCAATGGCCCAGAGTCAAAAATGTCTGCTGAGCAAAATAGACTTCTAATGCAATTGATTCGAGAGCAAGACGAGACAATTTCAAGTTTAAAAGATGAGAATACTTCTTTAAAAAATCAACTGAGCGAGTTAGAAGAACTCACAGCAACAAATCAACAATTGCATGATCAAATTGCTCTCTTAAAACATCAGCTTCATCAATACGCATCAACAAATCAACAGTTGCATGATCAAATCAAACATTTAGAATCCCAATTGCATCAATATGCAACAACAAATCAACAGTTGCACGACCACATCGCTCTACAAGAAGCTCAATTACATCAATACGCGACTACGAATAAACAGTTGCACGATCAAATCACTAACTCAGATATACCTTAAGTCTTTTACAATTAAACGAAATTTAAACAAAATTATTTTATTGTGGCTAAATATTTTTTGAATTCTTCATATTCTTTACGCTCCTCTTCATCTGAAAATAAAATAAAAATAAAATCAGTGTTGAGTAAAAAGGAAAAACTTTCCATATAAATACCTTCTTCTTCTTCTTCTTCTTCTTCGCTTTTAATTTCGACGTCTCTTGACTCGTTCTGCATCTCTTCACTCGTTTCTTCTTCAATAATAGATATTGTTCTAGGTTTCGTTCTAGTTGATTTACCAGGTTCTATGTTTTGTGAACCAAAAGACATCAATTCTTCACCAGATCCCGAGGACGACTCCACTTTTTTCATTTGTTCTTTTTTCTCATTCTTTTTGGCTTCCTCTGCTTCTTTTTTTATTCTTTCATATTCAACACGATAGACTTTATAATACTCTTCAGCTCCCGAATCAATAGACTTGAAAAATTGGTCAATTCCAGCACCAGAGACGGCTGAGAATCCTACAGATTTAAGATCTTTGTAAAATGTATCCAAAACCAATGACATGGATCGGGTAAGATTACTGATGTATGATGATTCACTTTCTAAGGCTGCTTCAAAGGATTCAAAGTCATTCATCCACTCCAATGCAAACTTATGACTATGAACATCGATCTTGTTCATCACAACAAGAAAAGGTAGCTTTGTTTTGAACATGATTGAGCAAGCATAGAGCATATTTGACATAAACGTAACTGGGTTGACATTTCGAACAATATCCATCACATAAACAATGACAGTTGGATAAGTTGAAGCAAGAGTCTCGGTGATAATTGATCCTGAAGCAGACCATGTAAACACTTCTATTTGCCCAGGAGTATCAATTATAACATATTCATGTTCTGATCGGCGTTTTTCTAGCAGCTGCATAACTTGATCGAATCGAGTTGAGAAGAGATTCAATGATGTAATTATACCACCATTTGGTCCTAGTCCATATTGTTTCATAACTTCTTTATATTTGACAGTGTCTCTTATATCTATCCAACAACAAAATCAAATGATTTAAAAGATTGATTCAAACCATCAAAAGTAAAGAAAACATAAAAAACATTGAATAAAAGTAAATCTTACCGATGTTGGCTGGATATGGTAATTCTATACATGCTGGGTCCAGATTCAAAACATAAGGCGGTTTCCCTTTGGAATAAAGATGACCAGTAAGACGCTAGAATGATATAATTCAGATTAAACAAAAGACGTAAAACAAAAATGACCAAAAGAGTCAAAATATTTATCTCACTGAATTTACCTGAACGACACATGTTTTCCCTGACCCTGCCATGCCCATAACAATGATACATGTAGGCCTTTTCGATTCTCCGTCTTTATTGTCCATAATTAACAATCAGGTGAAATTAACAGAAAGCAAAATAAAACAGCACAAACATGTGATTTACATGTTAAACTTAAAAAAAACGAAAAAGAATTAATTCTAGTTGAAAAAGACACCATTAGATGGCGACCAAAAATGCAAACTAAACTGGTCATTGTAATTTTGTTAAGTTTTTTCATTTATTAATACAAATTATTTGTATCAAATTTTCATGATTTGCTAAATTGATAAAGACTTAATCTGCTTCATTTCGATTGCTTTAAAATCACCCTTCTACCTTTAGATTATCTCATTAGACACAGCGCTCTCCATGAGGATAGAAAATTGATTCCTTATAAGTTATAACATTTATAACAATCAATATCTGTGACGAAAAGCGCCTTTACAATCATTAAAAGATTCATTCAACTGCTGTTCATCCAATGGATTTTTGGATCAAATTAGTTACTTAACAATAGCCCACGGAAACAATGAGACTTTTCATGGGTCAGCAATTTCTAAATCCGTAAAACCAAATAGTAGATGAAATTACTAAAAGTTGCCGTATTTCAACTGTGAAACTGGACGAGGCTACAGTAACTCCACTAATTTATCATTGGCATTTTATTAAAATCTCCGATTCCATGACACTTCAAGGCCAAATTTCATCGTCTATTACTTCAAACTTTCACTATTTAAATGATATGAACTCTGTCCATGAAATTTCCGCTTCATTCGTTACCTTTTGGCATCTCAAACGATCTCAATTATTACTAATGGAACCCATTATGATAGCTGTTCAGACCAATTTCAGTTACCTTTTCACAATTTAAACTGCATCAATAAATGGAAAGGTTTACCGTTGTGATGTTTAATGACCAATCTAAAAATTTTATCTTTAATTATATTCAAAATTTGTTACGCTCTTTGATTATAATGCTTTCAATTCAAAAAGTTCACCGGTTAAATTGAATTTCAACTTAAACCGAAAATCAATTTCATTGCATGCGATTTTGTGTGAAACATATCTCTGATTAAAGCAACGGCAAAACATTTGACAGTCGCAATGTTTCAATATTTGATTGATTTAATTAAGGATCAACCTAAATGCGCACCTAAATACAAAAAAGTGAAACTCAAAACAATTGAACTCAACATCGTGTGTAACTTGAAGTTAAAATGTTATGCTTCACTTCGATAAGCTGGAAATGAAGCTAATTTGAATAAAGAAATTGTTACCAATATGTAAATGTCTTACAATTAATGATTAATTTGAAATAATCATTAATTTAAATGTTAATGTTAAAATGAATCTAATTGAATAAATGGACACTTGAATTGAATATGAGCAAAATATTGAAGTTGATTTGTGGTGTAAGTAGAAGTTGAAAAGAGATAAAAATGAAAATCATTTTTACTTTAATCATTTCACTAATCATAATCAATAGACAAGGCAAGTATATTGAATTGATGAAGATGGTGTAATGGAATGATTGACAGATGAAGTGGTCATCATTTTCATCTCAACTTTTACCTTTTTTGCTTCTCTGATCGTTCACTTTTCTGTGTTGTTAATATCCATTATCATTACAGTCCAAAGTTTGCAGTTAATCATGCCTCACTGATTATAACCATCATCACCATCACCGTCAATATGGTGCTTACATGAGCGGCCATCATCAACACACAAACAACAAAAAATAATAACAAATGGGTAGACTTGGTAAATTGATGGTGATGATGGAAATGAAAATGATGAGAATGATTATTCTGATTGACTTGATTTAAAAATTAAAGACTTGATTACTTTTTTGGGTTCACTTTGACCACACAATTTATTATTATGCGTACTTTTCATCTCTCTCAGTTTTATAATCATAAATTATCTTAAATATAAATTAAATCTAGGCTAATTCATAATCGATCAACCATGAATTATATTTTTGACCATCCATTGATCAACCAAAGCCTGGCCTTCTCCTACACCAACAAAATCCTCTCATCTGTATCATAATCAATCTCGTAAACTATTATTATTACCTTTTTATTATTATACATTATACGTACCTGTTTAGGTAGTAAACATCACAACTATTGTGAAAAGGTAAAATATCAAAAAAACAAAATTCACTCTCTTCTGTAGAGAAACTTAGAGTCCCTTTCATTCCAACTAACCCTGAAAATAGTGAAATGAATTTTTTTTCAAGATCATGTCCAATCATGATCAATCTTAACTATTACAATCAATTTAAATTGTTATTTTTGATGGTAAATCAAAAATAATAAATCGGTGAATGAAAACCTCCAAATGTTTTAGATCATAATTAATCAACAGTCCCTCAAAAGGGTCAAAGTCGTTGACTCAAAGGCTTTGACAATGACTTTGACTATTTTTAAATTTAACGGTTAATTTTAAAGAGTAGGTTTCGGCATTGCTCTTTGTTTATATTGAAAGTTTGTTTCCAATATGTGAATATCTATTGTTGTTTTCAAGTTTATTGTGAGTTGGGAGTCGAAGATCATCAAGTCAATCAACAACCTAATCATCTTTAATCCTTGTAATCATCAGATGGTTAACCTAATTCATCCAATTGACCTAACTTGGTTAGAATAAGAAAAACTGATTTTAATTTGGACTCACCTTTTCTTGACTTGTTTCATGGCTAATCAAAAATGGTAGATTGGCGGCTATATTTTCGGCATTTTCTGGCCTTTTTTGAGGCCAAAATATCTACTATCTTTGGCTGTCCAGTTGTAATACTGCCTGCTGCGTATGGTGTTTAGTTTGCTTTAGTTGAACGTTATTTGGTTGGTTAAACTGCAACTGGTTTGCTTTTGTTGAACTGCTATAACATCATCGTGATGCAAAGATAAACAATTAGGTGTTACAATCATGTTCTTAATTCTTTTCACCATTAGACAATAACAACATCAATATTGAACCATCAAAGTAAAGTTAATGAAAGAAAAAGAAGTGCAAACTGTTGATGTTAACAAACAACCTTCATCACTATTATCATCAGATCTTGTTTTTTGGCGAGGAAAAAAAGAGTTTGGTTTACTTCTTATCAATTCTTTCATTCAATATCATTTGGTGTATTTGGTCAATACCGTGTTGATTGTAATTACCTGAAAGTAAATCAAGTCACGTAATTTTCAATGATTAACTGGATAATCATAATCGCCAAATAGCGAAGTAACACTGATCAAAGATCACTTTACAATTACATTACCTGGTTCCACTCTCTTCTCCAATCAAGCAAACAAAGGAATAGCTAATTGAGTTTGAGTTAAGCCACAAAAAAAAGAAATGATAATACATGATTCTCTGTTGATTAAAATATAAATTGGAATTAAGCTTCCAGTTGATTGTAATAATATTTAGTTTTTCAAAAAAAAATTGAAAACAATACAATTCGATATACTTTAAACCATGAAACCTGTTGAACTGAAGAACCAAAAAGCACCATAATCAAGCCAAGATAATTGGAATTAACTTGTAATCATTTGCCATTTTTCTTAAAAAATAAATATTTATTTATATAATATAAATATCTCAACTCAAATAAGATTATCATTCCAATCTTCAGTTGTACAATATTAATTGATAAATCAAATCAGTTAACAGTTGTTATCGTCTTAATTTTTCTGACAACATTCAATACTCGCAATTGTGTGAATGGTGCAACAAGCTCAGCAAAACAAATTAAATAATATTTATTTATGCATATTAGAGTGATTATTGAAAATCTCATTTTTCCGTATCATCATCATCATCATCATCATCTTATGGAAATGATGATTAAAAAGAAACAGGATTCACCATCAAATAATTGAGAGTTGAATTGATTCCGAGTTAACTTTCACTTACACATTACAACTCAACGTTTACCGTAAAAAAGTTAACTGATGATGTTGATGATGATGTTAATGAGGATGAAGTGAGTACTAAATAAAATCAACACAAAAAGCAAAATTAAAATCTAATAATAAATTGATGTTACGATATAATTTATTATACATACACAACTACATTTTATATTATTTATAAACGGAAATTTCATCTGCAGTTCAAAGCGAAGAGAAAAAAAATTGAAAAATTGACGGATTTACATTACAATTTAACCATTTCTTCTTTATTAATACTAATCAACGGGAAAAATGTATTCATTACTACTTGTTTGTCAGTTAACAATAAAGTAACAACAATTTTAATGATAATTATAAATAAATAAAACAATTGTAATGTAATGTGTTTTTGATTACGCTTCTGAATCTTGCCATCAAACGACTTGCTTCTGAATAATCACCATCTCTATTGATGCTAATTCAAGTTCCTTCATGATTAATATCCATTTCTTAATTACATCAATTGGTATTAATAATTGTTAATATTTAAAAATAAAAATAGTTGATAGTAACGCTAATAGACAATCAAACCTTTTCACAATTCTCGATTCAAACAAAAATCTTGTTTTACTAGAATTGTTGAACTTGCAAAATCAAACCAGTTTTAACCTTAAATAATAGTCCAATTTAATCACCAATTTAACCACAATTTCAACCATTCAATTAATCTTTTATTTAATCACTAATTTAAGGACTAATTTCACTTAATTCAGTCTGTTAATGTTGTACTCTTGAAATGGTTTGTTCACTACTAACCTTGTACTGATTTGAATATCCTATTTGTTCAATAATACAATGGTTCAGACATTTTATCATTCAATCAAAGCAAAAATTGTTATTAATATGTTAACGATAATTTTTTTCAAGTTTATTGTTAAAAAAGCTAAATCAAAATTTGATTGAATCAATTTGATGAATATATAACTCAATGGCTCAACAAACAAACCTTTTAATACAATCGATGATTTTAATGCTATTATTTACCATTGAAATGAAATTAGTTTTTTTAGGTTCACATTTAAGTGAAAGTTAAATCCTATTATGATTATAACGATAAACGTTGAAGGTTAATCAAATTTATCTACAAATCCGAATCACTTTTCATGTTTTTTCAGGTCTAACATTGCATAGTAATATTATAATATCATTCCTGGTTTCAAAGGAAACTTGAATTTTTCAATTGTATTGCTCACTTACAATTAGTCAGTCTTGATTGTAATTGTTGTGGTCTCGGCCCAAAGAAGAAATGATCAAAGATTAGTAATTAATTGTTGAGTTGAAGGTTCAAGGTTGATTTGTATCAACAGAAGATGAATTGAACTCAATTTGAAAAGGTTTATGATAAGATTTATAATTTGTTTCAATTGTTTTTTAATCGTAAATTTTGCATCAGGGTCACAATTCAGAAATCTAATAGATAAATCTGAAGTTATATCAACAATTTAGAGAGGTTTGACTGGATTACTCAGAGCGCAATGATTAAATCAATGGTTGTTATTAAGGATAGGATACAATCAGATGTTTAGTATTAATAAATTGTTTAAGCAAAAATTGTGAAATTTGGTAACACTTTTCACAACAAAATCAGGTTGACTTCCTGAAAGGAGATTAAATTGGAAACTTTCACTCAATCCGAGCCTTGATTACCTTTAATTGTAACAATTACACACGTTGAAAAGGCTCATCATTCAACCAATCATTTGTCCATTGAAAGTGGAAATCGGATAATTTTGATTTAGATGAATGGACAGGCAATTGATCCGAAGTCTTGCTCATCTCGACTCCAGTTTCAACTCTTCATTGATTGCTGTAATTGTAAATTTGGATCATCAATTCATGTATTTAAGTCAATCAGAACCTGGAATGATTACTCTTGTTTCTAAGTCTTTACTTGGTCTTCTAACAGTCATTGTCTTGTAGGTTTTGGTTAAAGATTTTGTTCTCTTTGGCTTTGGTTTTTTCGGTTTTCAGATTTGACTATCTTGATTATCTTGATGATTATCATGATACTGATCATGATGATACCGTGCTTGGTAGTGATTGAATTTAGCTTAAGGCAATATCTTTTTTCTTGTTCATCATCTGTTGATGTTTTTTGCACTTTTAACTCAAACTGTGAGTTCACATTTGTTTTCAATGATGTTGATTAAAGTAATGACAAAATGATCGTCTTTTTTACTCACTCTTTCCATCTTTTGTAAAGATCAGTTTAATCATGTTTATTTTGTTCATCAATTGCTATCTGATTAGTTTCTTGAGAAATGTTTGAAACGATTCAATGAAATTACAATAATTTTTTACATAATGTTTGATTGAATAATTTAAAATACAAATGTATCCTGTTCAGGTTAGAAGCGAGATTAAATTTTCAATCATTTCATAAGCTAACAGTAAACCGCTTGATTCGGGCAAATATTACTGTTCAAATTAATGATTGGCATTAAGCAATCATAATTTGATCAAGCTTTGAATCATGTTCAACTTAATCATTTGGACTTGAAAATAACAATCAAACATTTTATTTTCCAAAACAACTCACATGTTTAATGATTAATCGAGTCACTTCCCAAGTCTTGTAATGAATCCATCTCTAAACCATTAATCAATTGATTCATATCATTTGTCATTTAATTGAGTCTCTTTATGGTTTTAATTTCCTGATTTTTTCACCAAAAAAATCTAATCAACCTCACCTTTAACCGGAAAAATCTGGTCAATTAATTAGTTATTTGGTTAAAGCAAGTAATATTTTTTCAGCTGTCCTTATTTTCTTGGATGTGTGTGTGGATCCATAAAGAACTGGTCCTTGGTAGATTTTCAAGTTAAAATAAAAGCCAAGTTTTAACATTAAATTAACGTTGATCCGGTTATATTAAGTGACCTACGAACAAGATTAACCAGTACTTAATATAATGTACATAATCAAGAGGAAGAATCAAAATATCACACTGATTTATGTTTTGTTAACTGTACTTTTATATATTTATTCAAATTGCTTACCTTGTTATTGGATTTTGCTTTTATACCTTGCGTTGGTAATAAATAATAGATTTTAATCATCTCTGGTTGAAATGTTGATTAACATTATTGTTTAACCTTAAATTAGAGTGTAAGGTTGGGCTTTTATGATTGAATTTGGCTTATTTCAATGTTTTCCTTTATCTGGTACTACTAACCTTCAAGCTATCAACCTACAACAGCAAATCTGGTTTAATTCACGGAATCAAATTAACAAGTTGGACCAATTAACCCGGAACCCAAGGGTAACTTTCTTGTTTACAAATAAGTAAATCTTCTTGATTATATTATATTATGAATATTACAAGCAAATTGTTAAATCAATAAGGCCATTTATGTGAAATTTTCGCATCCATTTGGTGTATAAACACAATTGATGAAAAATCAAGAGGAAAGGATTATCACAATCAAATATCAAAATAACAACAGTTTACTGGTATTTAAGCATACTTGATCTACCGTCATTTGTCAATTATTATCTGAAATTGTTACCTTATTACCAGTCAGAAAATATAAGCAAACACGAAGATTAAATCATTTGTGGACAGCACGGATTACCACAGCCAGTTAAGGTTGTCAGTTTTAATCATAAAGTAATACGTAAATTTGATGAGAAGGTTAATTAGTTAATTAGAATTGAAAAGTTGATTATAATAATTACTTACCAACAATAAGATCAACAGGTAATCAGACAAAAACCACGAGTAACAAGAAGATTCAATTGGTAAACTTTTAACCCTGAAAAAGATTCTTGTAGGTTGTAGACAATTGATGATTAACATTGTATTAAATCAGGTAACTCTGGTCACGGCTAATTAATCCATTCTGTATCATTATTAATAATTGAACAATAAGCTGATTAATAAAGTGAATTACAAATAGTAATTAATATGAGATAATCACGAAAAAACAATGCAACAAAAATGTAAATGTAACTCTTTTGGCTATTTTCACTAAACTTGCCTCTACTAACCTTTTACACAACCTAAAAAAAGCGCACAAATCAAATTGCAAGAAAATCGGTTCTTTTTTTCTTTTAATATTTAACAATTATATAAAGGGAAACAATTAAATGAGCAATTAATTATTTCGTAAATTGATTAAATGTGAAAAATGGTTTCAATCAAGGTTAGTATCAATTGTGATAACAAATCATTGATACCATTATCCGATAAAATCCAGTGAAGATGGGAAAAGCGAGGCTGCAATATTTCCAGCCTAATTGTAATTTCTTTCAGTCGGTTGATCTAATTCACTTTAATCAGTCATCATATTAATAACATGATAATTAAGAATCAATGATTAACTGCAAGAGAGTGAGAATGAAAAATTAACAAATGTCTGTAATTGAGAAATTAAGAAAAAAATGTTTGTAAGTTAATAGCAATCACATTAAACCTGAGAATGATGAGAAGATTTGAGATGGTCAATGATGATATCTTCAATGTGATTATTCAATATTTTAGAATCTAATCTCAATAAGCTTATAGATTAATTGGCTAACAACAGAATGTTAACGATTGAAATCATTTACGTTAACTGTGAGAATAAATAGTAATAATCAGGTATAACAATCAGTTTCAAGAAACAGCAAACCATTGAAGTGGTGAAGAGACATGAAAAACAACAACAGAATCGACTGATTGAAGAGAAAGTTTTGTTTCATCTATATGAATGATATCATGAACATCACAATTCTATCATTGTTGAGTTGAAATTGTTGTTGATCAACAAGACAATCTTTGTAACAACAATCAAATAATCGTGATGGTTAACCACATAACAATTAACAAAAAACTTGCTCTATCCTACTGATCGATGAAATAAAGTCTATCGTTGATATTGGGTTTATCAAGTAAACTGGTTTAATATCGAAAGAATCACAAACAACAATAACAAATTGTTGTTTCCATTTCATTGATACCCAATATTAAAATAGTAAAAGGGTAAAAATTGAAAGCCTTTAATCAAAAGCCTCAATTTCAAGTCTATGGTGGAAAAAATTGAAGGCTTCATTGGGTAACAATCAAGTTGATAGTCTCCAAAGTCATTGGTCTTACATAATAACCTTGTGAAGTTAACGTTTAATGAATCAGGTTTAATCACCATCAATTGACTCTGATAAATACAAAAGCTTTCACTTTCCTTTTGTTATGCCAATCATGCGAGTCACTTTGAGCCGAAAATTTGAAATTGTTGCTTGAAAAAGGTTCCAAAATTTTCATCTTATACCATATCTATTAACAATCCTTTCAATTTCAATCATATCAATGAATTTTATTGTTAATTTATTAATTCTTACACTTACCATATTGGCCAACCTTATAAGTATGGAAGGTTGAAAGACCAGAAATAAAAAGAAAACAAAAATATAATATTTTGACTTGGTAATGTAACTTGCTGAGGGTGAATCGAAGTCAGAAAGGTTGATGTTGATGTTGGCTATAATCAGGCTTTCATTTCAATTGATTTAATCAAACTAATAATGTTGTTGTTGGTGAACACAAATGTTAAACAATTATTAATAGCTATTAACAAAAAAAAGAAGCAAAAATATTTTTTATAAATAAAAGCAAGAAAATGTTTCTTATAAAACACTGGTTAATAAATCAGGATGAGTGGAGTTAAATGAAGAGATGCACATAAAAGGATGACAAAATTAAAGTGAATCTCATTGGGTTCAATAAAACTAAATAAAATCAATTGAATGGTTAATTTGATTAATCAACATCAGAATAGCAATCGATGTGGCAGAAAAAAAAGTAAAATAATAAAGTGAAACAGCTAGAAAATAGTGACTTTATTTAGATTGAGTTGCATTATATTATTAAATTAATTATGGTCTTGCAATTAAGCGGTCTTATCGAGTAATCAAAAATCAATCCATTTGACAAAATGTTGATTAATACGTGATTTAAATTGATTTTGATGGGCATATAATTAGTGGTAAAGAGTGAAATGAAAGTTGAAAGAGTTTACAATGCACACTGTGACATTTACATGTAAATCTGGTAAAGCTTTTGCTTTGTATAGAGCTAATAATTGTATGCATTGACTTATTAACATGTTGGTGTAACAATTTGATTAGTACTTGAGTTACATGAGGAGAGATTCAAAAATGTGTGAATAAGTTAATAGTTTATTAACCATTAATACTAAGTATTATTAATATTAATTAGATTGGTTATGTGTCCTTGTAACTTTCAATTAACAGACGGTCACTTGGGCCTTTTGTTGAAATCTGTCTTTGCCTTGACGTTATGTGCACATAATGTTATTACCAGATGTAAAATGGGTTTTGACCGGGAAAATGGAGAAGCCAACATAAAATTGTAATTGTCACAATTAAAGTGGAAACCAAATAACAGTTTAAATAGAGGTTAGAGTTGTAATAAGTGCAATTTAAAGCTGTAATGATTAAAGCTAACTGTTTACTTGCTTTCACAGCAATCAACTGGATCTTGGTCATAAACAAAGTGAATGGTACAATTGAATTGGATGAGACAAGCTACCGTAACAACAACAACCAGTATTTCAATAAATCAATTGGTGATTATCAGTGTGATCAATATCAGGATGCTGTTGATGCTAGTGATGCAACTTGGGAACCAGATCAACCTTTAGTGACTACAAGATGGTCGATAATAAAAGGTTTTACTCGTAACTTAAAAGGTATTAAGGTTGCTCATTTCTTGGGTATTCCTTATGCTCAACCACCAATTGGTGATTTACGTTTTAAAAAGCCTCGACCCTTACAACCAAGGAATGGTTATGAGACTAATGGAGGAAATGAGAGCAAGATTTTCGAAGCCTTTGAGTTTGGTACAGCTTGTATGCAAAAGATTTCCCTCATCTTAAACTTCTCACATGTTCCAATATCAGAAGATTGTTTGTACATCAATGTTTACACTCCATTAGATAGCTTACCACAAGGCTCATCAACTGGTTCAGTTAAACCTTTACTACCTGTATCAGTTCACATCCATGGAAGTGCTTTTGTTTATTTATCATCAGCAGATCCTCTTTTTTATGGTGGCTATCTATCAGCCAAGGCAAATGTAGTTGTAGTTACCTTTAACTATCGTCTAGGTTTGTTTGGTTTAATGTATGGCCATGATAAATTAATTCCGGGTAACTTGGCTCTTTACGATCAACGAGCAGCCCTTATTTGGGTAAGACAAAATATTGCATCTTTTGGTGGGGATCCTGGTCAGGTAACCCTTTCTGGTCACTCTTCTGGCGCCACTTTTGCATCTCTTCATCTTTTCTCGACTCAATCTAGATATCTATTTAAAAATGTTGCTGTTTTGTCAGGAACGGCAACCTCGCGATCAGCAACTGATTCACGATCCACTGCTTTGGCCAAGACGAGAAAACTGGTCTCCAAAATTGGCTGTTCAGAGTTAAATGTTGATAAAACCTATTATAATGAAATTACAGATGACCAGTTGTCTCAGTATGAGATTGACTGTTTAATGTCTAAAGATGCTTTTGATTTGATTGAAGCTCAACCTGATGTGAACAAAGAGATTTTTGAATGGGATGAAATGTGTTCTCTTGAAATCTTTTTACCCTTCTATGGTAGTCCCATGTTTCCTGAATCTCCTGACTCAATGTTAAATAAAGGAGACTTTCGTCGGGACATATCGATTCTAGTTGGACGAGTTCCAGTTGAATCAGCTCGTGGTATCACTCAAATAACCTGGAATGTTGATGTGGTTCGAGATAGAATGAGAAATGAAATAAAAACTGCTTTGAAAGACAATTCAACCGCCAACATTGAAAGAGTCTTGGAATATTATTTTAATGATTGTAAAATTGGCGATATTAGACAAATTGCTGAAGCCGTTTTCAACCTTTTCAATGACGTTTGCTGGCACTGTCCTAATTTAATGTTATCCTCTCAATGGTCAAAATACAACAGAGTCTATCTTTACTCTTATACCTACAAATCAAATCATTTGGGCGATCTTGACTTAGCACAATTCTTTGGTGCCTATCATACTGAAGACGTTTCATTGATATTTGGTTTTCCCTATAGTTATTGTTCCCATTATTCGGATTCCGATAGATTGGTTTCTTCTTACATGATGAATCTTTGGTCAAACTTTCTCTACACTGGTTCAGGTGATTGGCCAACCGTTATGAAACATTATTCTGTTACTTTACCTTATCATCAACAAATCACTGGAATCTGGAACCAAAAAGCAGACAAACTGGATGATAAACAATATATTTGTAGGCTTCTTAATTACTAAATTACATATGTGTGTGTGTTTGTGTCAAAACCTAACAAAATTTCAGATTCTTAGGCAGTAACTAACTAATCTAAACGTTATATCAATTTTGATCAAGTTGACAGTTTCATGATTGAAGGTTTAATTTAATCAACCATAACTTTGTATGATCTTAAGTTATTATAATCAAATTTAACTTGTCAGTCAAATGGTCTAGAAGGTAAGTGGAAGAAGAGAATGAAAAATTGTTAATTAGGTTTACAATATACAGTTTGAAAAGATTTGAAAGCAAACCAGATAAATTACAAAAATAGATGTAATGTATTAATAAATCTTAAACATTTTACCGTCCATTATTTATAAAGCATCGACGATTTTAATGATAGAGAAAAATATTGTCATAAAACATTATTTAAGTCAATTAGCATTATGTATTTGAGATTAATTGAAAAAAGTGTATATTTTGAATATTATTATCAAGATTAATAGTTTTTTTAATAATCTTCATATGTAAAACTATTTCAAATTGTACTCACCATTTAAAGGTATCCAACAGTTAACTGAATATTTAGCCAATCAAACAATTAACATTTATAATAACAATTTTTCAAAAATATGACTTTTTTGATATTCAAATTTCCCCCCATAACCAGAGTGAGCGCCATAATTAAGAGGCTTCTGGAAAGGGTAACATTCAGACATTGTTGCCTTGACCTAAAGGACAATTTTTAATGCATAATTGTCTCACTTTAATCGTTTTTTCTTGAATTGAGAACTTAATTGATAATTAATTTATATTTATTTAATTATCTAGTAACTAATATCTTTCACTTCAACCATTTGGATTTATTTTTAGTGTTTAATTGGTTACAATCGTGAATGAAATCGGGTATATTGCATAAGCTATACCCTTTTGACTCAATGTGTTACTGTCTCAATGGAATGAAGCTAACGTAACTTGACTTTCATGGATCAGTAAATTGTTATTATTAACTGTTGATATTCAAATTAGTTTCATATTCAAGTTTTTTTTAACAAAAATTAAGAATTGAAAGCAAAAATCATTTTCTTCAAATGATTTCAAGTAGCTTTTTCACCTTTTTTCACTTCAACCATCATTATAATCAACTGCAAAATTCCTAACCTCACCTTTAAAATGAAGTAATCAAGTAGAGATAAGACCTTTTTTTCTCTTCTCTTATTTTGATTATTGTGATTATTATTACTATCGTTATTATGATCATTTCACTCTCTTGACCTGATTGAAATCAAATTTCACTCTGAATTATGTATTCACAATTTTAAATCAAAATTATTTACCTTACCTGGTAAAATTAAGTTCAACTGTATTAATAAATTGCACTTTCTAATCGAACTTTTTCATCTTTGATTAGTCAAGTCACACTTAACTTTTACAGTTTGCCTATTATAACCTTAATCTCTTTAGTAATAATAATAATGATAATAATTGCATTTAAATAGATGTATCAAGTGAACATCATTTTTATTACAGTTAAATAAAAATACAATAAAAAAGTGTCAAATTATACTGCTAAGCAGTTCTCAATGACCCTAACGATATTTTACTCCTACCCGGCCTTTTGTCAAATGGACTAAGAACCAAGATCCTGGTTTCTCTCCTGGTTATCCAATTATTTGCGGAATCAGTCAGCAAATATGTAATATCAAGGAATGAAATTCCCATCCAAATCCCAAAACAACTGGCAATGTAACAAAGATACTCAATCTCTTTCATTCGAGCTAAATACTTATAAGTAATTTCAACCCCAAAAGGCCTTCTGACAAATAATTTGGTTAAATTGGATGGTGTTCGCTTCTCTATTGCAGCTATCAACGTGGTCGAGTACCAATAGTTAGTGCACTGTTTTTTACACTCATCATTACATCTATTGGTTATCACAGGAGTACAATTTTTACCTCTCAAAGAAAAGCTTTTATCACAATCAACATCAGCTGGTACATCCCAGGGCCAGATCTCTGGGCAAAGAGATTCTGCTCGCTCTTTACGACATTTAAAAATACAACCAGTCCTTCCATAATCTAAACCAGTATAATCATCGCACTCAGTTCGATAAGGTGGTGGCAACAATTCTGTAATTATTTTGGAAGTGGTGAGAATCATGTTTTCCGTTTGCTCAGCATAAAAATGGAAAGAATCAGCTTCAGCAACATGAAGTATCTCCATTGGATTGTGGACGAATGCGACGATTGTAGTTTTATTTGTATTGGAAACCAGAATATCCAAATAAGATGCAGATTCGGTGTAAATTTCTATTTTGTAGAAATCTTTATCATCAGCTTTGATCACTTGATAGGGTGAAGGTAGTGTCGGTGAAAAGAAGAAGGTTGAACAATGATAAAAATCATCCTGTGCCGGGTTAAAATGTATGGTGTTTTTGATCTTTGCGAAATGTTCACAATTTTTCGGAGCAGATTTGTACTCTTCTAGAGGCATCAACTCGGGAAATGGTGCTTTACAGATAATCTTTACAGGTGTCGTTGGAAGCTTGGCCAGCACATTGATTGGTAAATATCGAAGGGCAGAAAAACTCGAGTTTTCCTTGTTTTTCCAGTTAATCAGTTCCTCTGTTTGTGGATAATGTAATTTCAAAAAAGTTTCATTGTAAACAAGCTGGTTGCACATTGTTAAACCTGGCATAGTGATATTGTGCGGAGATTCAATAATCATGTCAACCTGAGTTTGAAATGCAAAATAAATTTCCGAGATTTGTTGAACCTGCCAGGCTAAACCGCATGAAGATAAAATCCAGCAGAAAAATCGTATCATGGTTGTTGACTTATTATATCTTCTTCTGATTGCCATGATGCTTTCCAATGACTTTCCAATCCAATCCTTGGTTTCAAACAGAATGGATTATATTTGCCTCGATTGTTAAATTGGAACAACTTGATTACATATTATTTCCACTTTCAGGAGTTTCACTCTGATTAACACTTAAATCACTGGTTAAGCTGACAGAATTCATTTGATTTCACTTTTCCAACCTGACCTGGTCCTGAGTTTTAAATTGTTTTCTCACACCTTGATGTTGTTTGCTAATTGATGAAGAAACTTAAATATCACCAAGAAGTCAATTGAAGGTTAATTTATTTGCTTCATGTCAAAACCAAGAAAATATGATTATTTCATTGTTGAACCTTTTCTGAGTCTAGCATTTTACGAAACCAATTCATTATTTTAAACCAACAATCGATTGATTTTTCGCTATTCTTTGACTCCTCTTTTATTACCCTGCTTATTAAGACTATTAATTGAAATACATTATTTATATTTTTGTTGAAAATTTTTATTTCAACCTTTTTTTGTCTGAAAAAGAGTGAAAAAAGGAGCAAAATGGAATATAAAATTGATCGTTTTAACTGTCTTGATGTTAGTCAACTTATTGATTGAAATATCTCTGTGATTTTCTTACTCTGATGTGAGAAGATCAATTAAATATAAAATTGATTGATTGTTGAAACTGAATTTTCTTAACATCAGATCTTTCATTTGTAATCATTAATCTTTTGTCAAAACACTTCTTTTACCCTAAAAATATCTGAAATAGTCAACGAGAGAACCGTTAATTTCATTTAATGTTTAAATTGTTTTCACTTTTGGGTCATTTCGTTTTCCCTAGTAACTTATTTTCCTCCGAATTTGTCTTCAAAATTATAATTGCTTCAGCGTCATTGATTGCAGCCATTAAATACTATTTATTATATTTGATTTTGACATGAAAAACTTAATAATTTCAGGGTTTCAGGGTTTCTCATGAAAAGAATGATTTATCTTTTGGAAACATTTTTCATAAACTCACACTGAGATACTGGTTGAGATTAGTTGAATATAAATCCGATCATTAGTTGATTTTGTTTTCGATTTGAACCAAAAAACCGAAAAAATCAAATTTTTTAAAATCGAAACTTTGAATGATTTGAATGGTTGATTAGGAACAGATTAGATTGATTTGTTAACTTTCAATTCTTGAACTGTTAACCTGAACCTTTTGCTATTTTACCAGTGACTTTAATTTTTTCAATTTTATTTTATTGTGCATTCTGATCATTTATTTTGATTATTATCAATTGTTGGTAACTATCAGCATAACAATTGTTTAGATATAAAAGGATGACAGAAGCTTTAGAAAATGTAAATTATAAATTGAGTTTTCAAGCAATATAAACCCGGATTTTGTCAGGTTAATTTGATGCGGATTAACTGATTGAGGTTCACAAATGAAGATGATGGTGATGATGGTTCAAAGATGAAAATGATGTAAATGAATGGTCAAATTGTTGATGTAAATGGGTAACTGTAAAGTCCATAACTGCATAATCATTTCCAGTTTTAAGTTTACCCGTTATACTTGATAAGTTGAAATGAAATTAATATCAATGAGAGAAGATGAAAACATAATGAAATGAAAATTATAAAAATCATATTCAATTCATTGTGATTTACTTGTTTTTAATTCTTGCCTAAAAGTAAGAACAATCAAGCAACAAATGTACATTCAATTGATCATCTATTCAATTTACTTTTAATTTACTTCTCACTTCACTTTAGACTGTATAAATAAACTGAATACATTAACAGTGAATTGATTAATTAACAGTTCACCAAATGGTTGCTCAAAAAAAAGTGTTTAAAGTAAATAACAATTTAAATGCTGAAAATTGAACACTTGTTGCTGTTGATGATATAAAAGATGAGTTTAATAATGATTTTAAATGATTATTTGATGATGATTATGTTGTACATTTATTGTTACCAATTTGAATGGGAACAAAAATATTTGTGGTTACATTAACATGCATTTACGGTTAACTTAATGGTCCTTTAATTGGTTGAAATGGCTTTAACTTTTCATCAACAGTAAACGCAATATTTTCAAAAATATAAAAAGGTTGAGTTTAAGCATAAAATGAGTTTACTTGCTGTCAAAGTGAATACACTAGTCAATACGCTGTTTGATATATAATTATGCTAATGTCGATAGAAACAAGCGAAATCTAAATGCGAAAGTTGACCAAAAAGAGAAGAATATGAATATCAAAGTATTCGATCGATGATATTTCATATAATGTAGTCCACTTTCCCCGCTAGAAATGTGTTTTTCAACGAAAATTCCGAGTTTATTTTTGCAAAATTCATCCAAATTCAGATTTCTTGAAATTAAACAAATCAAAAGCTTGTTGTATTAACTGATAAAACATTGAAAAACGCCAATTTTTACCTCTAAACGGTCAATAAATTATTATTTTAATCATATTCAGTTGCAGAATTGCTTGATAGGCTTAAATTGTCACGATAAATCGATCAACATCTCATCAAAGCTTCAATCACTATCAATAAGAATTACCTTTAACTCCAGTAATAAACATCAACATTAACCATTATTTTTAAAGTAAAACTGGAAACAATTTCCTAACAGTTATTACTAATAGAGGCAGCATGTGGACATTTAAAATGCTTTCAAATTGTCCCTAATCATCCAATTCAAGTCCGTTTTTGATTCAGAAAAAGTTATCAATTTCCTGGAAACCAAAGTTAACCCAAAAGCTGAAATGAAACAATTGAAATTGTCTTCAGAATGAACTGCAGAAATCCTCAATTAAGCTTGCAATGCAATCTCACCAAGTCTGTTTCTTAGCACTAAAAAGTCTTAATTTTCCAGACAATTTTTACAGACATCGTCTGAGATTGAAAATTGTTCAGTTTTTTGGTGATTTTTGAAAAACAAATGCATCACAACAATAAATAATAATGAAAATTTCAAAAGCCATTTACCATTCAATGATACTACCTTTCTTATACAAGATTTCATGTACCACTGTATGTATACTTTCATGTAATAGATGAAAGTCAACCTCTTAAGATTCAAAAAGGACAAACTGTAACTGTCTTTTCTTATTGAGATTGAGTAACCTTTTTATTAATAGCATTTATGAAGCAAAGTAAATCATTGTCAACACTTTTGTAGTAAATTGTATCCTCAATGAATTCATTTTGAGAAAATAAATTTACACTCTCAGTGAAGATGGTTATAGTGATATTCATGTGAATCTTGATTATCAAGAAAAGCAGCTATTTTCAAGAGTGAAAAGTATCTCAGTCAACATTTGCAGCTATCAATGAACAATCTCGCCACTCTTGGTTACCTGAACTTGCCTTGGGTTGCTCAGTATTTGCCTACTGAGCGCCTGATCCAGCAACATTAGCCTCAACCTGACCGGGCAATGTTCATATTAGCAGTAAAAATATAATTTAATTAGCGCCAATTATCAATCGGGTTTCATCATAATTAACAAGTTTCACTTTTTACAAACACTTTACTAAACCATTTTAACTGTTTCACATACAATTAACTGTGCTTTTAATCATTTTGATCAAAAGTTTGAGAAAACTTGTTAATAATACTTTCACTGAAATATAAAACCAACATTGAAACTCTTCATTAATAGCCATTTACTGTATTTTAATGTATAATTGTAAAAGCCTTAAGACACAATTGTGAACCCATTTTTATCACAATCGACTATTATTAACATTACAAACAGTTAATTTGTAAGGAATATAATAATGCTAATAAAAGGAGAAAGTTTTCACTCAATGATTTAATATATTATTATTGACTCATTTTAATTCAATTGTTCAATAAAAGAATCCATTTTGTACAAAATAAGAAATGATTTTCATCGATATAATTGAACCTAAAGTCAGGAAAAGCTGAATATTCAGCCTTTTTTCATTGCAACCCATTTTAAATTGGTTAATCTTAATTTCACTATTATTAAATTGTTTACAATTTAATCATTAATATCAACACTTGAATGCTATTTTACAAATCTATGGCTAAAACTGTTGTTAACGCTATTCCAAGCCTAACCAACTCACGAGTTTTGTTAACCATGATTAATATGATTAACAAACAATCAACCGATTGTTATAAACTATTGCTTTGCCATCGTTAAAACCAATTGATTAACAATCTTCAACCAACATTGTTAACTCTTATTTTGTTATATATTTATGTGGACGATTTGATTCATTGATTAATAATATTTCCGTCTATCATCATACTAATCAGGCTAACTATTTATATTGAAATGATTATGATTGAGAATTGATTTCAAACAGCTTTTACTACAATAGTGATTCAGATGATTACAATAATCACGATTAAATGATTTATCGAGTAAAAAGTGAATCCCTTTTCATTTAAACCAACAATTTTCTCGATCCAACATCAGAACAATTATCAAATCAATTGCTATTAATTTTGATTTTTGTTTATTTCAATATTTTTCATTAAAACACTTTCTCATTCAATCCTAATTGTTTAAGCTTGCTCAAGCTGAATACACTTTAAATGCGATTCATTGCTTTTCTGATAACATTGATTGTTACTTTGATTTATTGAATGGTTCATCTGTATGAACTTGACTGACTTATGGATACTTTTGCAATGCTTTTTGTTTCAATTTTAACGCTTTCATGATTTAACAGACAAATCATTATTATATCGCTGATTAAAGACAATTAATAAGTAAAATAATATTCTATTTTTAGCTGATCACATTTAAAAGGTTTCAATTCTTGTCCCTTTCTGGTTAAGCATTTCAATAATATTGAAATTTTTAGGGGAAATAAGGTGAATTTGACTTTTGTTGACACTTTTTTTTGTTTACTTTGGTGTTGATTGTTAACTGTTAACAACATTTGATGATCATTCACCTTGAAGGTGATATTCCCATCACTATCAACTTAATTATCACCTTCAATTATCATAATCAACAGCCTCTTTTGGGCTTGGAAAACCTTTCTTCTAATATTAATAACTTGTGTTTAAAATGAAAGCTTGAATTGAATACTAATCATCGATATTTTTTCTTCAATTCATTTTTAAACGCTCAGTTCTATAAATTACAATTTAACAATCAAATTAGATTTCAAATGTGATTTATGTTCAACTAGCAGCTTCTAATTGTCGACTTAATTGATTAATTGTTATTGTTTCTTTTTTCTTTCTGGGTGTTGTTCACAATTTTCAATGAATCATCAATCAACATTTATCTAGAATTTTTAATTAGCTTTTCTGGGTTTTCTGGTTTTCTCAGATTAACCCACGTTTGTTGTAATCAATTAAAGATTCATTTCATTTCCTTTATGATTAAAATAATAAACTAATTATCAAATTTACGGACAAAATGATAAAAATATTAAACGAAGATCAGATTTAATGGTTAATAAAAAGGTGTAATATTACCTTTTAAAGCTTCCATTAGGCATTTTCAAATGTTAACCAATATGGTTGACTTTTGGCGCTTCAAAGGAGCAAAAAAAATATATTAAGGAAACACTTTTACTCTTAAAGGTAATAAAGTTACAATTAATTGAGATTAATCAAATTAAATAAATGTCTTTTTACTGTCCAATAACAACAATTTGCTATTAATAGAACTAAATCATTTGCACTTGCAAATTGAATTGAATTTCAGCTGTTGTCAAGTAAATTAACATTTTCAACGTTAATCCGGTTGAATTGGGTTTGTTTTGAAATGTTTATAACCAGACTGGTTAATCACCAAATGCACAGAGTCTTGGGAAATGCAAGGTAAAATGACGATTCAAATTATCTCGATTCACTGAACTTTTACAACTTAATCCGACAATTTAATGCCTTAGATCAATTAAGATTGTATTGATAAACTTTTGACTTGATTTAGTCTGTTAGACTAAAAGTTAAATTGCTGCCAAATAAATAAAGATTTACAATTTACAATGAGAATTGCTTTTTATTGAGAATTTCTTAAATAACTTTTTCAATAATTGTTAATCATGATGACAATTTTTTTGGCTTTTTTGCCTAATCATTCAACCTTGTGGTTACCTTTTAAAGCGAACAACAATTAAGGTGACAATTAAAGAGGTTCATTTTAAATCAATTCAACTTATTTACAAACCCAACTCGTCTCTTTGTTTATGTATGAGTGGAGGTTGGTATTGATTTAATTTTGGGTTCCGCTAATGTAGAGAAAACTTGAATCATCGTTATTTAACCCTTGAGATGAGAAAGCATATTTTGATTGCTGCAAACATCTGCTTAACTTGGACTCATTGATGAGGTTAGCTTAGAGTTTTGATTCAAACCTTGGAAATGAAATAATATTTAGATGTAGGATGATTTTTTGGTTGATTTGTCGAGAAATTCAAGGGAATTTTGTCCAATTGATTGGCGGATTGCTGAATTGAGTTACGAAGTTGTAAATTGATTAAAACCAATGTTTACTCTGAGTCAAGATTATGTTGGTACTTGGTCGAATGCATGATTAAATTGGAGGGAACACCAAAAAATAATCCGCATTCAAATACTTTACATTATTTAGGTTAAGAGCTTGCAAGCTATTTGAGCTAACAGTTTGCTTAAGCTTGACCAATTTGTTTGATTATTAGAATTGATGAAACCAGAATCAAAAATCATTGGGTTAATTGGCCAAATTAAGTAATCTCCCAATCCGGTCACAGTAATTACTAATTACCTTTAAATCTATTGATAAGGTAATAAGATCACAGCATTTTTCACAGCTTTTTTATGGATTTCCTTAAAACAATAATCAGCTTGTTATAATGTGAGATCCAAATCTTTATGACTATCAATTTTTTCATGTGAATAATCAAAATCAGCCGGAAGTATCATTGTACTGTGACTATCTTTATCTTTCTAACTACAAGAAAAAAAATGTATAAATATTGGGGAGAAAACAATTTTTTAAGCTGACTGACAAACATGAATTCATAATGATTTTGTTTTTCCTCTCGCTTTGGGTCATCGTTTTTGGCTGTGAATTTTTGGTTTGGCTCTCAGTTTGTGATGGTCATTTATTGCTTCCTCGCTAGTTATCAACAATCAACCATAAGATTACTGGATGATGAGTACCTGAAACAATATGATGGAAAATCAATAAATCATAAAAGTTAAACTGTGTTAAAGAGAAATCATTTGACAGCAAAAAGAATTGGGTAAAAAAAGTTTCTTTCAATAACCATTATCAATCAATGCGATCACTTTATTGACCATAATAACTTTCTTATTAAAATTTAATTAGCTAACTAAGTTGATTAAGTTAATTAGTCCGTTCTTCCGGAAACAAACTTTTTTAGTTTTTGTAACTATCAGTTGTTAATAATCATTTTCATCATGAAAAATATGTTCTTACCTTGCATTGATACTTAATTTCTTGTAAAAGTTAATCAGCTAAAGAAGTTTCAAATGAGTTTATATTAACAATGAGGAGAAAAATGTTGACTTCATAATTGAAGCTTTCAATGAACACAGATTAAATTACAATAAGGTGATGATGAAGACAATGATGATGATGGTTATGATGAAAAGAACGCGCAGTTGAATTGAACGATTACTTAATAAGGTTATAGCGAGTGAAAAGATTTTTAGTAATACAAAAAATAAAAGTTGAGCTTTGATTTCCTTTCAAATTGGATTTAACTTGATTTTTCTTAGTTGATTGAGATTTTGATTAACTTTTGAGCAAACGGAAATCCAATCTTTTTAATTTCCACAATAAATTTAGTAGTTTTGCCACCATTTCGATTAAACAATTTATAAAGCAACGCAAGGATCAGCAAAGCAAAAACACAAAATAACATTATTACTATTACATAAAACAAGTATTTTAAAAGTTAAAATAAATATTAACGCAAGCAACGCAAATCAAATATCTTTAATTGCATTAAACGGTCAAAGGTGTTTATAAAAATATGAACAACAATCGGAAAATTTTCTAGAAAAAATAAATTCATTTGCATTTTGATTAACAGTATCAACAGATGGTATCTAACGATCTTTAAGTAGATATCTGATCGTATCTGTATCGATGATTGTGAGTAAATCTTTGCCGCTCGTTTTTGCAAACAAAATGTCCGATCTTTTCAATTGTTTTAAAAGTTTTATTTCATCTTCAATTATTTGGATTGAAATTGATGCTGATAAATAGACATTGGGAAGGAAACAAATGATGAAGCAAAAAAGATGAGGAGGAGAAAGAGTCTCAATAACGTGAGAAACCGGTCAGGTAAGAAGTGAGTAGAGTGAGTTAAAGTGAGCGGAAATGTTACCTTAAAGCTTGTTGCTATTATTTTTTCAGTTGGAAGCGTTGAGAGTGCATTTGTTTATTGTCCGTTTGTTGATCAACATTACATTCAACCTTAAACCAGCAAATATTAAAACAGCCAACAGTAAACATTGATACAAAACAGCTCTGACTAACATGTTTCCATCTTGTTATCTTTCAGGTATCATAAAGGAACAGCAGTGAAAACTCCTTTTGTAATTGATGGAGATCAAACAAGCAAAAATCATCAATAACAACAATTGCTGTCATCACAATCACCGTCATCATCATTATCCGTATCAAAGACAACAATAGGTCAAAATTAACAATTTTATCAATATACTCATAACGAATACTATTATCGTCTTAATCCACCAGTAACTTGAAAGAAATCACTTTTTCATGATTTCACACCTAAACTCCATAACGGATTTATAATTGTGTTTTGTCTTCATTTTTATTGCAACTATTCTGTGTTTGTGTTTGTGTATACATACTTTCGGATCGGAATTTATTGATAGTCTGTGAAAGTTTTTGCCGACAATCCTGTTTTGCGATGAATTTTAAGCGAAAAGATATCAAAAAATCATCTTATTATGTTTGGTTTCTTGGAGCCAAAGAGGCTGAAGGTCTTCGTGGAGATGAATTTGTTTTACCTGTTTTACGGTATTTGATTGACCAAGAAGGACTCTCTGAAGTTTCAAAGGTTACGTTACAAGTAAGCAATAAAGGATTGAAAATAATACAAAATGTGCCAAAAAAATCATCATCTTCGTCATGTAACCCGTTACCAGCCTCAAACTTGTCATCGGCTAAATTAAGTTTATCATCCAATTCAGGTAAAACTGAACAGATAAAGCATCTAATTCCTCATAATGCAATTACATGTGTTGTTCAAGAAGATGATTTGGTTGCTTGTATTTTATTAATTTATAATCCAATCACCAAATGTCCGGTTCATGTTCATGCTTATCGATGTGATTCAATTGAAACTGCTTCATCGCTTCGTGGACAATTACAATTGTTGATTGAGAAGCCAGAAAACCAACGAAAGTTTAAAGAAATTGAATCACGTCTTGTGTCAAAAGGATTAACAATTAATCAACAATCTCATCAGTTTCACCCTCATCTTAAGCAACAGCCCCAATCCAAACCAACAGAATCATCTGTTGAATTAAATCGACGCTTCAATCCATTGGGTAAACGAGGCTCATCCGAGAGTCGATCAATTCGCACAGAGTCTTCAGACAGAACTGAAGATTCTTATGATTCAGGATTAATAAATGGCTCCAAGGAAAACAAATCATTGCCCATTGAATTGGCTCTGGGTAATCCAAAAGTAGCCATACTCTATGAATCTTTAGCAGCTGAATTAAAAGCCAAATTATCTAATCCCAAATCAGGACCAATATTGTTACCACCAAAGGATTATGATACAATATCTCGTAAACAGGGTAAATTAAGTGGCATCGAGGCTCGTAAGAGCACTAATATGACTATCGTCGGACCATTGGAGACACCGTCTACAACTAATAACTCATCTTCCTCGTCATCTCCTGCCGCTGCATCATCATCACCATTGAAGAGTATTAAAGATAAAAAGACGGGATTAATTGTCGGTTCTTCTCTATCAACCTCTTCGTCGACCTCATCTTCCTCGTCAGTCCTTAAAAAAGCTATGGTCTTGCCTTCAGCCACATCAACCTCCAATCTTCACATTATCCGATCAGAATCAAGTTGTAAATCATCAAGTGGAATTGGTTCTGATGAGCCAGATAAATTATCATCTTCCTCAACTTCACCTTTTAATAGAGAACTGATTAAGGCAACAGCCAATTACCGTGGTGATGTTTCTTCAGACGATTCAGAGCGTAATTGGTCACCAATTGAGAGTGGACCCAGTTCATCTGGAAGCGCAGCTTCCTCTGGACGAAGATTGTTAAACTTAACAACAACCACCACATCAAACATAAATAATAATAATAGCAGTAATCATATTGTTAATAATAAGATGATGATTACAAATAATGCTAATAATAGCAACAAAAATATTCATCACCATCATAGTCATCATCACAACATCAATAATAATAATAATAATAGGATCAACAATAAAAAACATGAGATAGCTGAAAGATTGGAAACAAATCGATTAAATAACAACATCAAGAGTAGCCATCATCAGCTCACATCATCATCTTCATCATCTACATCTTCTTCATCACTATCAACAACAAATCGAGCGTCCATTCCACCTCCTGTTGTACCTAAAGCAAGTTTAATGACGAAACCAATGAAAACTGATTTAAAAACTATTAAAAACGACCTTAGACCCGTTATTACTGGGGTAACACCTCATTCCGCATCTCCAACAATCAACTCTAGTAATAATATCAGCAACAATAGTATTAATTATGATAATAATAAAGGAAAAGTCGCTCCACCGCGTTATTATTTTCCCGATCAAATTGTATCAAATAATAGTAATGTTGGACTAATGAAAAATAAATCAAGTGATAATCATCATTCACGTCGATTGCCAACTCATAATCTTCATCATGATTATCCAAGTGATAGTGTAAAACCATCAGCTGGAGAAATAATTAATATCACCAATGCATGTGCTCGATTAAAACCGACTCGTGATTTCATTAGAGTCCAACCTTTAACAAATTATCAACGAAGTCCAATTTCATATTGAATTTTAAATGCAATTTAAGACAATTGGAAACACCAGCAATCCGACGATTGACACCTTTAAAGATCAATCTTATTAATTGATAAAAATTGATTTGAAACAAGAGCTCATAATCAAATGAAAATTTAATAAGCTTGTACGGAACGAAATAAAACTATTAAATTTCTCTCTAATACATTATCTGTATTATTGAGATTTTCAATTAACTTTTCATTCAATAAAGATTATGACTTTTCAATAACTAATTGTGTTTAACCCTTTCCATGAACCTACAATTTTTCTATTAAAATCAAATTAATTTCATATCAGACTTACTATTTATGTCATTGGACATTTATATCTTAAATAAGCTGAAAGTGCCAAAAAATGAGTCGCTAATAACTAATCAGTTATTGATTGCATGATTTACTCATAGCATCAGTTGAACATTTGATGAAGCAATCGACAGAAAATATACAAAATGAATACAATACATAGAATAAATCAGAATGAAATTTTCAACAAACCGGTAACAGGTAGCGAGAGCCAATGATTCGTCGAGGATTAAGGTGATATTAAATGTTGATTTTATTCCTTTACTTTGTATTTATGAAGCATTAAAATTAGTTCTTATGTAAATCTGTTCTTTATCAACTTTTAGCTGATATTGGAAGGTAGAGCTTGGATTCGAGGGAAGCTGATCTTTTTAATACAGTACTTCAGAGAAATAAATCCTTCTGAGTCTACAATTAGCATTAATTGTGACTCGAACGGTTTCAACACAATTTGTTCCATAGGCCCTTTTTATTAATAGTAAAATCAATCTGGTTAAAACCCTCATCTAAACATAAGGCATTGTACATATAAAATCACGAACTCGGGTTACGGTTTGAAAGTTGGACGCACTAAATCGACGTTTAACAAGTTATTTATTAATATTTATTATTAAAAATGCATATATTGGTTCTGGAGTAGAATTAGTCTCGAGAGTAAAAGTTCATGAGTTTGGTTTTTCAACTGAGCTACATTAAGGTGTATTTCGTGTATTAAATGCTACAAGACCTTGAAGGTATCCAATAACAAAAGTACAGAAGGGATAGTCGTTTGTTACGTAACCGGACTTGACATCATCCAAAGTAATACCAAACATTGGACCAACTCTCAATCTTGGTAATCCAAGAACTTGGAGGCATTCCAAAGAACCATAGTCAAGACATGCAATCAAAGTTTTGTCATCTTTAATTGATTTTTTGTAAAAAGATTCAAAAACCGTAGCCAAAGAGCTGGTATCAATACCTTCAAGAATTGTATAAACTTTAATGTTATCATTATCCCATATTATATACATGTGATCCTGGAAATTGGTAATGGCAGCTTCACCTGAAGTTTTGCCATCCATGGTCATCGTCCCATCACAATGAAAGCAAGCACAAATATTATTCATTTTACGGTAAGTTTAAGGTCTTTACACAATAGTATATTCGATGATAAAATAGTTACTATTTAATAGTAAAAAAATGATGAAATATGATAAACCAAGATGAAGATTCTTTATTAGAGAAGCTAGATAATAAAGCTAAAAACACAAGAGAATGCGTTCTACCGTTAATTTTAAAATTGAAACTAAAAGAGCCAATTTTAAAAATACTAGGTGGCGCTTGTATATTTTTGATCAAATTTTGCATAATCTGGTTGAAGCCAAAGAGCGACTCTTTGGGTTGAAGCTCAAATCACTGTTATTATGATGTTGAATGTGCTTAAATCAGATCAATCTCTTAACATTAACTACCGTGTTCGCTGAGCAGAGTGCTTGAAAGTGAATAATATTCACTTAAAAGCGCAAAGACAGAAAAGCGCTGTGCTAATATGTCAGCGAACACGGTAAATTGATCTCAAGGAAAATATTACAGTGAAGTTGCAATCAAGTTGAGATTAGAAACACAAAAGACCAGTTTTGTTGATATTTGGCAATTTTTAATCCGTTGTGTTGAATCCTTCATCCACCTAGAGTCATTTTTCATCTTCCAACATCAACCTCACCTTTTTTACTTCATCATAATCATAATCATCATCATCATCATCATCTTGTGTCCTTTGATCAAACGTTGAGGCTAACTCTCAAAATACTGTAGTTAATCAGGTTCAACAAGGCTTTTAACCAAGGCCTTAAATCAATGGTTTTATTAAACAATGATTTTCAAGCTAACAATTAGCCAAACAATATAATAATCTTTAATATCATATTATCACCTTCATCTTTAGCTATTTGTATTACCTGTTTTCATCATGTTAATCTGTAATCGCTAAAGTATTTGCCTTCAATGCCTACAGCTGATGGCGATAGTGTTGAGATGAAATGTGAGAAGCAAAAAGGTGATTTGTTTTTGTCAATCAAACTGTAAAACCTGTTAATAAAGGACAAATGTTTATTGTATTTCAAATTGGAGACACTAAATAAGCTCATTTAATTAATTAACCCTAAAATTAATTCAAATGATCTAGTTCATCAACACATATTTATAACATGAAAAAAAGCTAAACTCAACTATACATTTGTATACAAATAATACACAAACAAGATAGATCACAAGGGAAGCTAATTGTCTCCAAATAATCTTGATTCATCATCTTCATCATCTTTAGGTGCATTATTCCAATCAAACATGTATAACAATCTGAAAATGTTGTATCAATTTTTTTGTTGCATTCAACCTCTTTTCATAATATCATTTTTATTACATCTTGCAATATTCTGATTATATATAAATATAAAAGTTTAAATCACTTCTCATCTCAATCATAATCGCCTTTAATAGAAGTAATACTCTTAAAATATTTACATTTATTTGACTTGTTCAATTAAATGATTCCTGTGACTCTACCAAAGCAATCATAATGATGAAAAAGCAACAACAACAGACATTAACAATAATAACCTGATGAACCAAAATTTTCAGTGTTAAAAGGTTAATGGAACATCAGAATTGTTGATGATTTTTAAATCTTATTGTATTACCAAGACGATAAGAGAGGCAACAAAAAATAACCTTCACAGTTGAACGATAAAATTGAATCAATGTTATTCTGGTTAAATCTTCCCTAATAGCAAACCTTAATGACTCGTATGATTATTCAGCCCAAGTGAAAATGATGATTATTTTCATTCTCAGTACAAAGGTTTTCAAGTTGAAAATTAATGTCCAATTGTCAAGATTAGTTATTAAAGTAAAGATAATCAATGATATAAAATTGTTGAATAAGCCTGAGTCAGGCTGTAAGAGTGGAAATTATCAATGAATTATTTTTATACCCAAATTTTGATCAAATAACCTGAAGCTTTGGCAGTTTTGCTGGGAATGCAACCAAACCGGATGATCAAAAATGGTTTGTTGATGTTGTTGATGGAGATGGAGGTAAAAATAAAAGCAATCAATTTAACAATATGCGATTACTTTCAATGTTAATCAAGCCTGAATCCTGAACAACTCACTCAAACATTTGAATCTGAATAGACATTTTCAAATACAAAATACTGAAATAACATTTTGATTCTTACCGTTGCTTTGGGTGCTTTAAATGATTATTAACGCTCTAAGTTATGGTTATAATTACACTCATTTACAATTAAATTTACCAACAAAAATGGACTCTCTTTTTGTGTATTTTTAAGCAAATTACACTAACATTTGAAATGCCGTGAATAAGGCCTTACCAATTGAATTTAAAAATTTTAACAAAAGCAAAACTTCATCAACTGTTATTGTTTAATTGCTAACCTGGCAAGGTAAAGGTAAAATGATGATGATTGTAAGAAAGGCTTTTTGTGTTTTAAACAACAATCAAGATAAAAGTGTTGTTTAAACGGTCAATGGAAACGTTGACAATGGCCTTTACCATTGTTTAATCTATTATGATTATTGAATGGCTATTTACTTTATTAAATTGTTACAATCAATTGTTATCCTCAATTGTTGCCATTAACTGTCACTACCAATTGTTGAAATGCATTATCATTGTCAACTGATGTTACATTGAAGTTACAATTGAAACAATAAAAAATGTAGATTGAGATGAAAATACGTGTAAAAAGTATCCCTCAATGGATTGACTGTTCAACCGACAAGGTTGGACTTGCTGGAGTAAATTTTGCTCTTTAACCAGCCTTTTTACGGTGTTTCTTTTGTTGAGCTTAGATGTTTTTTTATTGCAAATTTTACAATTAACAATATCAACAATTTATTAATTGTACTTTTTTCTTTCTATTTTTTTCTTTTATTCATTTTAATGTGTATTTTTATTAATCATTAACTAACAGTTAACTGAATCAAATTGTAATTTATTAATGAGCTTGAGTCAACTTTGAGACAAGGTATTACATTAAACGTGAGACTGAATTAAATTGTGAAAATCAAAGGCATAACCATGATTATCACGCTTCTCATTCAATTTATCAGTGAACCATGAAACCCTTAGAAAGGCCGGATTTTGGCTCAATCTTACCGTTGACCTTAACGACCAGGACTGGGTAACATACTTGACCTTATTAACATTGAGCTCCACCATAATCATCATCATAACCAATTTTATCCTCTTGTTGCTGTTTTTTTACTGTTGTATTTATTCAATCCTCATCATCTTTCACTCACTTTCCTGTTGTTGACCTAATTGGTCCTTATGAGGATTATAATGATCATTATTAAAATTTATGAAACAATTTTATTCAATTTATTCCAATGAATTTCAAGCTTTCAAAAATCTAACTAAACGTGAGCCCAAGATTCACTTGTAAACACAAATGGCAATCGTTATAGACTTTTGATTTTTTCACACCGATTTGATCACAGTTTCATTTTAAATTAATGTACTCATGTAAATTAACAACCTTTTTAATCAATCTCATCATCCATTTTAGTCTTATTCAATAGTCAGTGAAGCTTTTTTTAATTTATTTACTTTAGATTAAGTTCAGTTATTTTAAACATTAAGGTAGGAAGAAGAAATCCAAACATTGTTGCGAGATGGTTAAACCTTTACTAGATCAAATGTTTAATTGAGATAGCTGTATCATTTACGGTTAGATAATTTAATTTTTCATTTCATTCCGTTCAATTTCAATTAGTGCGCGTTTCAATTTCTTCCGGTATCAATTGACAGCTTTACAATCCTTTTGTCATCAGTCTTTCCTTTGTTTTTAATTTAAGCTTTTTTCTTGTATTTTTTTTGCCAAAAATAAATTCATTTCATCAATATGAGAATCCAATTTATAAATTTCATCAACATTACTAACATTGGAATGATACTAATACAAATAATAATGAAGTATTAACTAATGGAAGAAATTAATTTGCATTAAATTATAATGGCTTTTCCAATCTTCTAATTTGTGTGATTTTACATTTTTATATCAATTTATATTATTGCCTTCAATCAATCTGGATAGATATTTGAGACTTTTTAAAGTTAAATTTTTCCAGCATTGATTAATGAAGCAATATGTTTAAACGAGTGTTGTATTGGCTTAGTTTAATTTTTAACTTGGATTGACACTCGGATCATTTGCAGCTTTCATTATTAACATCTGAGTTTTAAAAGTCTAGTGTTTAAAACTTAATTAAACCGATCAGAAATGATTAACAGTGCTATTTTGATAATGTTATTATATTCAACTTTTGTATCACCAACAGACATCGAGGACACAACAGAGTACCAGGAAAAAATTTACTGGGGTCATACTGTCCACAAACTAGGTGCATATCCTTACTTGTACTCTATCCAAGAACCGTATAATGGTCACCCATCGGGATACCGTCACTTCTGTGGTGGAGCATTGGTAGAAAGAAGAATCATAATAACAGCAGCTCATTGTCTTCTGAAGTAAGTTTATAATAATAATTACTCAAACATATTCTAAAATCTGAACCCATTTCATTTCTTAGTAAATCACTCAACACCCAATTTCGACTTTTACCCAACTATCGAAATTCACCTTACATTAGAAACAATGATCTAACCTTCAAAGTTTCGGACGTTGCGTTCCATCCGGATAGAAATAAACGACCATCGAGTATGCATGACATCGGTGTTATACTAATGAACAAACATGATCCTCGAATTAATGTAAAGGTTCAACTGCCCTTCAGGCATCTGCCTGTTAATACAAAGCTTAAGATAATGGGTTATGGGCTCTCTGAATACGGTGATTACCCAGATAGATTACAAGAAGCCACTGTGGACATTCTTACTGATAAAAAGTGCCTGGATGAAAAGACAGGGTTCGAGTACGCTCCAATTCACAATATTTGTACTCATAATAAAGATGGTGCAGGAGGATGCTATCGTGATGCAGGCAGTCCTTTAGTTTGGGAAAATCCACAAGATAATAGAAGTTATCTTTATGGTGTGCTAAGTAGCGAACAGTCGCCCTGTAACAGGTTTCACACCGATGTATTTGTTAATGTTTTTGCGCATTTGAAGTTCATTAAGGATGCTTATTTACAATTGGCTCGCGATGAATTGTCATGTAATCCACATCCCAGAGAAAGAAGTCAATTGCTTAGCTACTAGCCATAAGATAAAAGTTAAGCATTCGTTTGCTGGATACAAGATTTCCAAGAAATGTATCCAAACATTGTTGCAAGATGGTTAAACCTTCACTAGATCAGATATTTAATTGTATCATCATCACAGCTGTATAATTTACGGTTAGATAATTTAATTTTTCATTTCATTCCGTTCAATTTCAATTAGTGCGCGTTTCAATTTCTTCCGGTATCAATTGACAGCTTTACAATCCTTTTGTCATCGGTCTTTCCTTTGTTTTGAATTTAAGCTTTTTCTTGTTTTTTTGCCAAAAATAAAGTGTTTTCATCAATATGAGAATCCAATTTATAAATTTCATCAACATTACTAACTCTTGTAACTTCTGTTGCCACATGGAATTGATTAAGTTGTTAAAAATTGGTTTAAAATGAGATAAAAAAATGAACAATTTAAATTTTCAGCTCAAATGGACTCTGCTATGGATACCTTTTATTTTGGTGTTTTTTAAATCAGTATATTTGGTTAATATTACCAGAAATAAGTTGAGTGTTAACCGGTTACTTGCTCCATCACTTGGTAAATCAAATAATCATCATTCATCTTCCAGGCTAAATTTATTTTCCAACCCAATCAACAGCAAGCCAACATTTGTTACAACGAGACGCCAAGGTAAAGATATTTTTGATGGCTGGTGGGGTGGTCATGTTCACCCTGACAAGGATGAAGATGTTTCTAAGACATTTAGCTATTTGATGCCCATACTACTCCTGATTGCTGCAGTTACCCTGACAATTCCAATAATTGCCTTGTTCTTCTTTATATTCATGTGGAAACGACCGCCATCCTTTCTTTGCTCCGTTCTCGATCCTGAACTTAAAAATGGACAGTTTAACGCTCAACCAAGACTATACAAGGGTTTAATTGATCTACTGTTAACCGTTGACAAAGCATTTGCCCAAGGCAACAATATTTATGGATAGCCAGGAATTGAGTGGCAATAATTAACTCATTTTATTCATTCAACCCGTTTTTGTTACCGTTTTGTTGGCAACAAAAGTTAGCGATCCATTGTATTTGTGCTGTTTGTTTCAAATTATGATGAAGAAATGATTAACATGGTAATGCTGAATGCAATACATGTATAAATATTGTTAAAGTAAAGAGTATAATTTGAATTGTTAATGAAATAAAATGATTTTACCTGAAAATTTTGATAACAAAAAGGATTGGTGTTAAAGTGAACTTCTACAGGAAAAGTAAGTGAACAACTTATTTGGTGTTGCCAGACGCAAATTGTAAGTGAGAGTTTAATTGTAGTTATTTCAACAATCAATAGAAGCAAAGTGATGATCGTTTCGAGTGCTAAAAATGTGAACCAAAACACGCTAAACGTCGATTATAGCTTAATGACGAGTAAACCTAATTAGTGTATGGGCAATCTTATGATCTAGATATTAATACCAAATTACTGATCGTCTCATTTGAACATTTAAAACTTCATAGTTCAATTTCACCCTGAAACGATTAATTTCAAAGTGAAATTTTTTCGTCCGAACATTTAATCAAAAATCCAACGCCGATTCCAATCAAATTCATTGCAACGTAAATTTCAAGCCATTTTCAACTTTCGTTAACAATTAAAAAAGGATTGGCAAGTGACCTTTTCATAACCGATTGTTTAACAGTTTAAAGACACAAATAATTTATAATCAACAAAATTGACTCTTTTCATTTACCTTAAAGACGATAAATTATCGATAATTAAAGTGGGTTTGTAAGCAATTTTGCAGCAACTTTTACTTTTCATTCCATCCTAAATTTACTTCCAATTCAACCAACCAATCTTCATTTTATTGTAAATTCTGAGTTCAACTACGGCAAAATATTCAATTGACTATCAAATCGAGTTGCATGATAGTTTGAGACAATAAACAAGATTAATTTATCGCTCACAGTTTCAATGTTAACCTTTTTCAAAAGTACAAAAATGTTCATCAAATCAACATATTCATCTTTACTTGCTAAATTACATTACGAATGTCAACTTTGTTTATAATTTTAACCCTTCATTGTTATCTTTATTGTTATTTAATTGCTTTACAAACAAATTGCATCACGACATTTCTATTAAACTGGTTGAAATTGGTATATAATGAGCATGCAAACACTTGAATTTGCATTCAAGACTAAACTTGGACTTGACATTTAAGTTGATTTATCTGCAATGATGTTAGGCCAAACTGGATAATCAAAAATTGATTCATAACAATCCAGATAATGACGAGTGTTACACAATTAGAGGTTAATAATCATGTAATTTTACAATTGAAAAAGCTCTTCAGATTGAACAATAAATAATAGCAACATTGTCATTGAAACAATTTCAATCAACACTCTTTTATTCAATTTAACAAAGCATCAGAGTCAAGCTTGCATAATGATAATCTACTTTAATGTACATCTTATTTAATTTTTAACAACAAATTTTGATTCCTGTTTGATTTAGCTTAAGGCAAACAATTGATATAATCAACAATTCGGACAGATCCAACTGTTTAATCGTCAATCGGTGCATTTATTTATAACAGAATGTAATTATAAATTGTTCCCTCCCTTTCCTTTTCTCACAGCTTGTCTTGTGAATCATCCATCTTTAACTCGGCCATCTTGATGGACGCTTTTTTGATTAGCTGTTGGTTAATTTATAAAATAACGTCTTATGACTGATTGTCATGTTATTCAACAATGTATTGAATCGTGAACACTTAAATGGTAAGTTATAGTTAATTTAATTAACTCAACCTTTCATTTTCATTTCTATCGCAGTTACTTTTGTTTTACGTTTGTGTAGTCAAGATGAAATGAATTGCATATTAAGCTTGTTAAACTTATTTAATCATAATTATCCATAATTAATACTCAGTCAGCTTATTTTTCAATCAACCTAGAATTATCTTCATCAGCATTACATTTCATTGTATTTATTAAGCAAGTTGAATGAGATAATTGTGATTTACTCTAATCTGTTTCTTGTTTTTCTGTTAGATGGAAGCGCACGAGATCGTACATTGGCAGCTGATTGAAAGTCTAAAATGTTTATCTTAATCAATTTATGTGTTATTAATTGCAAGATTTCGAGCCTTTAGTGTTTCCAGTTTCATTATTGTTGACATACATGTATTTTCGCCTTGGCCAACACATGGACTGTCCTAATTTGCAGATTGGACCGTTTGGAATCAATTTGTAGCCATTTTACATATTGATACTTGACCTTAGCTTCCGCTATGAATTTTAATTGAGCGTTAGGTTATTTAGGTTATACTAAATGAGATATTATCACTCTCATTAACGTTAGCTTGATTAAAATCACAATTTCCGGATTGCCAATTAAAATTGCCAATTTCACTAAAAAAGCAATGCTGTTTTAATTAGTATGACAATGAAAATTAGCCAAATCTAAACCATCAGATAACTTGTTAAAGTGTACAAATCTTTGCTACACAATATAAATACTTTCTCACAGTTACGATCATTTAAACAAAATAAGTTTCCTACAGTCAATCTTTAATCAACTTACTTTGTTTAACCTTTTTTACTCTCTATTGTTTGATGAATATATTGATATTCGGGCCCAAAGTGATGATTGTTTAATCAAACAACTACAATCTCCGTAAAATGAATCAAACAAGCAAGCCAATAACCATCCAAAATATTCGGTCAACATTAAACTTCAATTTTATAAATAGCTGGGATTAAAGTTTTCTGGCATCACCATTTGCATTGTATTGTTAAGATACATCGATACAAACACTCACTTGGAAAGTTACTTTATTGTATTCATTAAATTAAGTCATTAGTATTACCAGAATCAACAATCGAAACAATAAGATGGTTTAGACTAACAGCAAATAAAAAAATAAAGTTGAGTTATGATTGCATCTTTGATCTGGGAAAAAAAGTTGCTAATCCGAATCTATTGTTAATCACTATTTTGTTTTCCAACAATTACCAACATAACCATTGAGTTGCAGTTAAAAAAAGGTTTGCTAAAATCAGAGTGGTTATTGTAATATTATTAGATTATTAGTACAAAATTTATGATTAACAACCTTTCGTCCATCTTTATTCCTATTCATTATTATTCATCAATTGATGATCTCAATTGAAATAAGAACAAATCAAACAGCTATTAACAACAGTAACACACAACAAAACAGTTCAACATTATAATTATTATTCAAATTACGTAAAATGTAACAAGCAACTGTTAACCCTTTCTCTTTATTATACTAGTTTTACTAATGCTGATGATAAAGTAAATGATACAATTGACCTTTCATTTTACCGTTAATCTGACATTTAAATATAAAACAACAAATGTCAATTGCTATTATAATGAACAGCTAAAGCATTAACCAATACACAACTGTTAACTGGTTAATTTGAAAAATCAGATCAATTCCAAGATCCTGGTCCAATGATGTATTAAAATCTGGTTTTCAATATAAAACAAAAGTAAATATTGTTGAACAGTGATGGACAATGTTGAATTGACTTGAATTTGATTAACTGCCACAATTGATTTTTCAAAGTTCATCTTACTTCAATTCAATAACTTTTAGCTGTTAAATTGAGATGGAAAAATTGGGTTTTATTGATGAATTGACTCAACCCAATGATTAGATAAATAATTGAATTATCTTGTATTAGATGATTTAATAGGTGACAGACCATTAGTTGATTGAAGTAGTTCCGGTACAATCAAGTGAACAATCAAATAATGTTGTCTACAGAATGAAGAAACAATCAATGTTAACTCTTAACACCACCAAATGGCCACCATTAAATGGTAAAAATCATCGCTATCAAAGTTGATCATCATTTATTAACTTCCTTTTTCAATGTTATTCCATCAATAATTTAGATTGCCTTGGATAAGGTCGGATTAAGGTTTAAAAAGATGGTTTTGTTAGTGTTCTACTCCGGTTCAACCCAAGCACAGCAACTGCCCCAACGATTGTCCTGGTGCCATACCCTAAGTCAAGGCCCCGGCAAACGACCCCAAGACCAAAATCCAAAAAAATTAGCGTATCGACGAACATTAAAGCACAGTGCCTAAAAATGAATTTATTATCGTATAAGCACATTGAAATCTATTGCGCGTTGTATTTAAATTACAAAGATGATTCCCGAACCGCTTAAAAGAGAAATTTTTTGACCAAACTTAAGCTTGTTTGACTTAATCATAATTAAAATAGCACATGTGCCTCTTAGCGGATTGTTTTGATCATTCTAGATGTGTCCATCTTACCTAAAAGCTTTGTGTCTTAATGCTCGTCGATACGGTAATATATTCCCCCACAATTCCCCCACAGTGCCTTTCTTCTTTATTAGAAGCTTATTTTTATATTTTTGAATAATAATAATATCTTACTTTGATAGTTTCCTAAGCAGTTATCTTGACAATCGGGACCTTTCCTAATCTGAGGATAAAAAGAAAAGTGTCATCAATTGATGATTTTAAATTTGAAGACTTTGAGGTTGTTGATTATAGCCCTCACCCTACAATAAAACTGGCAATAGCTACGTAAATCACATTAAATGATTATTTTTTCATTTTATTATCTTTTTTGTCAAAAATAAAGCTTCGTTTCATATTCTTATCCATTTTTTCATAAAGTTGTACCATTAAATAAACCTCAAATTAAAATATTTTTATAAAGTTACAAATACGTTTGTAAATACGGGAACGCTCCCTTTCCCAGTTCGCCGCTAACTTTTTGGGTTTCTCAATCTGAAAAATTTTTCTTTACGCACGTTCATCCTAGTCTATTTACCTGTGAAAGAAATTAAATTGATCAACTATTAATCATGCCTTTAGAGAACTTATCAGAACATAGTGATCACACTGGTAAGTAAATTCAACTCTAAATTTTGTGTGCGGTATTTTTATTTTATGATTTTTTTTGTTCACAGGCGCTGATAACTCCGAGTGTTTTCTGAAGCGTCTTAATTCAGTTGTGTCAAGAATCGGAACAGATCAATCCAATGAGTCAATTAAAGAATTAGAGCAGCTTTTACAATGTCATAAGCCCGATCTGATGTCACTTCTTGCCAATGAGGTGAGTGTTTTCATTATATTGCCACCATGTTTCATTAACTTTTAATCTGAGCCATCTTATTATTTATTGAATTAAAAAGATTTCATTTTATAATTTTTATTTATTATTTCTCATTATTTTATTTTCTTACCCTTCAGATGCACGATGAAGAAGTAGATGAAAAGGGATATTTGAAAAGTTTGCGCCGAATTTTGAAAAAAGGCGCAACAAAATCAGATCGCACCGGCGTCGGGACCATTTCATTTTTTGGCATTCAAAATCGTTACAATTTGAAAGATGGATGTTTACCCCTTTTCACAACTAAACGTGTCTTTTTTCGAGGAGTTTTGGAAGAGCTGTTATGGTTTATTAAAGGGCAAACAAACAGCAAAATACTGCAAGAAAAAGGAGTCCATATATGGGATGCTAATGGATCCAAAGAATTTTTAGATTCTGTTGGTTTCTCGGATAGAGAAGAAGGTGATTTAGGTCCTATTTATGGGTTTCAATGGCGGCATTGGGGTGCCAAATATATTGATTCGAATACAAATTATTCTGGTCAAGGTATTGACCAATTGAAAAATGTTATTGAAAAAATCAAATCTAATCCAGACGACAGACGATTAATTGTTAGTGCTTGGAATGTTGCAGGTAAGAAATTTCTGCATCCTGAATTAAAAAGTCTAAAGTTAAAATTTTTCTTATTTAAAGACATCCCATCAATGGCGTTGCCTCCATGTCATTGTTTGTTTCAATTTTATGTAACGGATGGTAAATTGTCCTGCCGGCTTGACCAAAGATCAGCAGATATGGGCTTAGGAGTACCCTTTAATGTTGCCAGCTACTCTATTTTAACACATATGATTGCACATGTAACAAACTTAGAGCCCGGAGAGTTCATTCATCAAATCGGCGATGCACACATTTATAAGAATCATGTTGAGGGAATTGAAGTTCAGGTAATTTTGTTTAAATCTAAATTTGTTTACATTATAAATTTTAAATAATTTCTTTGATCATTTTCAGTTGTCTCGACAACCAAAACCATTCCCCAAGCTGAAGATAAAAAGGAAAGTGTCATCAATTGATGATTTTAAATTTGAAGACTTTGAGGTTGTTGATTATAACCCTCACCCTGCAATAAAACTGGCAATGGCTACGTAAATCAAATTGGCTGATTAATTTTTCATTTTACAGTAAAGGCTGAGATAATGAGACTCTCTTGGAATAGCTTATTCACACTATTCGTCGGGCAGCGTATTTCATGATTTTCAATTTTCCTTAATAGATCAGATTTAACCTTAATTGTCTTATTAATCTGATTTCTAGAGTTTTTTGATTGATATTTTACGAAAGAAAATTTAAATGAGTTAATTAAAAACTAATAAAATCGCAATGAAATTTGATGAAATCGAATTCGATTTAACTCCTCCTTAATTAGGGGTCGTTTATAAATTTTGTCTCATTATCTCAGCCTTTACTGTATTATCTTTTTTGTCAAAAATAAAGCTTCGTTTCATATTCTTATTCATTTTTTTTCATAAAGTTGTACCAATAAATAAATCTCCAATTAAATTATTTTTATTAAGATTATAATGAATATTTAATTTCAAATATTATACAATTTTTCTTCAAATTTTCAAAACACGTGTCAAATAGAGAAAAGGTTACAGTTTGTAATACGGGAACGTTCCCTTTCCCAGTTCGCCGCTAACTTTTTTGGTTTTCTCAAGCTGAAAAATTTCTTCTTTGTGCTCGTTCATCATAGCCTATTTACCTGTGAAATTAATAATAATCGAAGAAATTTAATTAATCAACAATTAATCATGCCTTTAAGGAACTTATCAGAACATAGTGTTCACACTGGTAAGTAAATCCAACTCTAAATTTTGTGTGCGGTATTTTTATTTTATATTTTTTGTTCACAGGCTCTGATAACTACTGGTGTTCTTTGAAGCGTCTTAATTCAGTTGTGTCAAGAATCGGAACAGATCAATCCAATGAGTCGATTAAAGAATTAGAGCAGCTTTTACAATGTCATAAGCCCGATCTGATGTCACTTCTTGCCAATGAGGTGAGTGTTTTCATTAAAGTTACCATGCTTCATTATCTTATCACATAAGCCATTTTATTGCTTGATGATTTCATTTTTATTTTGTTTTATTTCAGCCTCGTAATCCTACTCATCGTGAAGCAGTCCAAAAATCTGCCAAAGATGGAATTACTTTTGTTCAAGATGATAAAAAAAATACTCAAATCATCCCTGAAAAGGTCGTGAATGAAGCCATTCTTCTGTCAGATATGTTCGACCTGAATGAGCTTATAGCACTTGAACTGTTGATCATGGGCTCAGAACATGAAACAAGATATCCCGGCATGACTCGAGGGCCAATAGCTGTTTTACTGTATTATGATTCCAAACGAGTATTACTATCTACTTTGAAATTTTTGGTTGATATCATTTCTGGAAGAACTTGGGCCTTCATGTCGTCTCAAAACGATGATAATGCGCTCAAATTCATCGAAACATTTGTTGGTGAACTCAAAAACTGCAACATCATCCAAAAATGTCTTGAAAATTTAGAAAAATTTGATGTAAGCAGTGAGTACGACAAGCTTCTTATAAACAAGGCTCTTGGACCTGGAAAGTATAAGAAACATGTCTACACAATTATAAAGGATATTAAACACCTTTATGCTCAGATTGTCTTTTCATTTGCTGCTCAATCAACTCTTAGTCAAGATGAACTGAAGCATCTTTTGAGAATAATCTCAGAGAAATGTGAACTGGACTCAAACGGATGTTTGGATGCTATTGGAACAACTCTTCTCATGTCTCTACTTTACGTAATGGACACCTCTTTATTGAGAACCTATGATGAAAATGATCCTGCCATTTCAAAAACGCTTGTCACTAAGCATAAAACTCTCTTTGATGAAATACATAAATGTTTGGAGACAGCAAAATTCAGTGTCGAAGGACTTCAAGTGATTATCAAATTTGCTCTTCTCATTGCTTACAAAACTTTATCTCTTTTCCTGACTGAAGGCATGACCGTTCTGGAAGGTGAAGAGGACAAAATGTATGAAGATATAATAGAAAAGAAGCTGTTTGAAACAATGACTAGACTTTTGGCTCAAAATCCTCATGTTTATAAAGAACGATATTATATCGTTTGGCTTCACAATGCTTTATCTGATTTCATCGCACTATTCCCTCTTAAAATCAAAGAGCTTAGAGATAAAGGAGATGAAAGTGGTCGTATTATTGCTGTTCACATGGCTGAGAACATTCAACCTCCTCGATATTTATCCCGAAATTTGGAAAAACTGCTTTATCTCATGGCTGAAGTTTACTCTCATGATAATTTTGGGTTTTCTAGTGAGATATGGAATACTACACAGGAAGAGTCCAGGTTGCTTCCCAAATATATTGCATTCCGAAAATTTATCAGATCAATGGTTGATTCATCTTTACCTCAAGTGCTTCATGTCCCAATCCTCAACTTATTTGCCTCATTTGCTAATACCTCACCATTTCATGTTTATAACCTTCTTAAACATCCTGGAATAAATCAATCGTCACTCTTCTCTTTGGACCAATTTTTCTCTGTCCTTCATAATTATCTTGGAGTACTTGGTTCAGATAAAAATATGTCTTCTAATAGCAATTATGGATCATCGGCTAGATATTTGGCTAGCTTTGGAACCGTTAATCTTTCCCCACTTGATCTTGAGATTTTGTGCTCCATTCTACATCTTCTAGAAAATATTGTTAAAAATGTAAGTAATTATATTGATGAATACTTTAGAATCTCGATGATTGATTTCCAATGTTTTTTATTTAGGATCGAAATTGTTGTGTATCAATCGCTGAAAATCAACGATATTCGTGTATTCCGACTCTAGTTGGTCTTCTTATGGGCCCTGTTCCTAGAAAATTAAAAGCAGCAATTTTATCTTGTATTGCTGGCTTTGCCAATACCACCGCTTCTGTTGCATTAACAATTTGGATCAAAATGGACATCATACTACCCAAATCTCAAATAGCCACTTCAACTTTTGCGAATACTGGTCGTCAACTCAGTTGGCAGAGTGGCATTGCATTAGAAGTGGAAGATATCGAACCGAGGAATGAAGAATATCCCATTACGATTGCTTTTCTATCAGCAACTCACTCTTTAATCAAGCATGTTAGATACAATCGCCAGCCTGTGCACCAATTTACTATGTTTGACTGCACTGAATTCATCATTAATTCAATTTTGTTAAAATGTAATCATCGATTTTACAAATTACCTGAAGAGAATTGGACAATCAAGAGGAATTCACTTTACATTCTGTGTGACATATTGGAAATATTTGATCCACTGAAAGATGTTCCAGGTCTGAAGGCTGCGTTCTCTGTAATGTGGCAAATACTTCAAGAAAATACTTTATTCACTTGTATTATGGAGATGATTGAAGATATTGTTTTTATGTTTGGCCCAGAGTCTGGCGGAGGAGTAGAACCAGATCAAAATAAAAATTTTGATCTATATGAACAGTGTATCCTTAATGGTTTAAAATTATTGAACCTTGTTGCCTTGAAAGAAGATGATTTCATCAGAAACATACACAATCTTCCTGGATATCCTTCAGCCATGCTTCTCACACTTGCTTCGCTTTTTTCCAATGTTAATCATCGAACTGGAAATATAGATAGACTTGCCACCTTAATTAAGGTAATTTCACTGCCATCAATACCAGTTCAAATTGAAAGTCTTCGATTACTACAAAATCTAGTCCAATCTGATCATCAAATTTCAGAAAGAATGCTGCTACAGATCCATCCATTCAGTGAGCATCATGAAGATTATTTCATCCATGGTTTTGTGGATTGCTTGGATGATGATGGTGAAGATGAATTATGTATTGAATGTTTAAAATTCATTTTAGCTTGCACCAAAAGAGATGCTCTTCCTGGAGTTTATGGTTTCTCTCATCGAATCTTAGGATTTGATCGTAATAAAAGCAATTTACGTCTTCCTGGAACTTTGGGTCAAACTTTTAATTCATTTCATGCGATAAAAGGTCTTTTGGACGAAGAAGACGGTAATCCTAAAAAGAGAGCTCTTTGTATGGAAATAATTTATACTCTTTGTAATGATGCTGAAGTATCTGAAAATGTTCTTCGCTTTCTTCGTACAAGTTATGAATTGATTGATAATCTTTTGGATAATCTACAACAACAACGTACAGCTAAGCCTGGGAAATGGTTAAACCGTAGAAATGTATCGGAGTTTGCTTGGTTTCTGAGGATATTAGCTATCGAATTGAAAACTACTGCTGAAAATAATTTAAAATCTAATAGAGATTCATATATTAAAAAGATTCTTGGAGAACAAGGTGACAAGAAACTAGTGGATCTTGTTACAGATATGATTTTCAGACATCATCATCCAGAAATGTCTCAATGGGAATTCTTTGATTCAAATGAACTCTGGAAAACCTTCTCTGAATGCAGTTCTCCTCCTGATAATGTGGTCGATGTAAAAATTCTTCATCAAAAATTGCTTTCTGAAGTTAATATGGTTGGATTGCAACTTGGTGTTGTTCAAACTAACATGATCCAGAACGAAATTCAAATGATTCTTCAATATGCCATGGCACTGAATGCCTCGCAAGAGCAGCTCAATTATAATAATCTTTACTTTGAAGGCTGGAGAGAACTGGTTGAAACTATCATCTCCGTCAAGTGCCTGGATATTTATCCCCAACCTGTTAAGCCTCGTATTCTTATGGAAATACTACAAGAACTTTTATCAAGAGTTATTTCATCTGAAACTGTGGCCACTTTAATCACTCCTATTTCATCAGTCATGTTACTTTCATCTGCAGCACTAACAACTATCAAGACGGAAGCAGCCATGAATAATCAAATTGGTGGAGTTGCTCGAGGTATTATGAACCTACTTGAGTCAACAACTTCAACATCTTTATGGAATCAACACAAAAGAGCTAGAGTCAACTTTTACGCTACCTTATTACACCTTTATCGCCTTCTCCCATCGGCCTTTCTTTATGACCTCAAAATTGGTTCTCGTCTATTGAAAAAACTATGTAAAGACATTTTAGCTGGTCATGAAGTTACTAAAGTTCTTGCGATGTCCATTCTCAGTGAAAGTGAACTAACTTGGGCTCGAGATCTTTCAAATGATGGCACATTGAAACTACTTGTTGATAGTTTAATCAATGATGACAAAGAAATTCTCGGCCATAAATTTGACGTCCATTGTAAAGCTTTTTATGCTTTCGACTCTAAAATGGTTAGTAGCTTTATTAACCATCCCAACTAATATTAATTCAATAATAACTCTAACTATAATTTTAAATTGTATATTTTAACTACTTTTTATATTCCAGGCTTTATTGATGAAAATTTGTACTGACGCGACTGGAGTACGTATCGTCACACATGCTGGTGTTATTGAAACTCTATCAACTCTCGAATCGTTTGAAATGTTTCCTTTCCTCATTAATCAGAGTGATATATGTTACAAAATGTTTGTTTCTGTTTTGCGGTTGATGATGATACTATGCACAACTAACGATCGCCAATCTTTCGAGAATGTAAGCATTCTTTTATCTAATCTAAGCTAATCTTTATAACTAATGACCAACTCTTTTTTATTATTCTTAGTTCTCTCAATTTTTGAATGCCCGTTCATCCGTGCTCTGTGATATAATTAGATTGGCACCTACTATAAAAAACAGTTATGAACGTACAACCATCTTGACTTTGATCACTGGATTATTAGCAAAACTTATTCATTTTGTTAACAAACCACTTCAGCGATCCTTCATGTGTCTTTTAAATAGTTATCTAGGAGTTATTGATCCCAGTGAAATCAAAATAGTAACCAACATTCTCATAGGTTATGTTAAACTCTGTTCCCACAACGGTAAGACATTTTAGCAATATCGAAAATTCTTTATCAAGAAATGCACTTTTATTGAAACAAAACTTTTTATATCTTCTTTTCAGAATTAACTACCATTTTATCTCCAACTTGGAATTATCGTATATCGTTTGCTAATGTTGATCCACCAACTTTAGGCTCGCTGATTCTAATTATCGATGAGAATGTTGAAAAATGCCCGACCTCCAAAGAACTTATCCCGATGATAGAAGCTTGTCTCTATTTAGTCTGGCAACATCTTAACCTTTTTTTCAATACATCGGAAGTCAGCCCAGAACAAAGAGTCGAAGTGAACAAACTAAAAGCGGAATCGGCTGGAATCGCGACTGATTTATTTTTCTCAAAAATTCAAAACTCTATCAAGGTATGCAAAGAATTATGGTTTATTTTTTTCAATACTTTCCTGTTTTTGTCTTAGAATCTTAATTATTTCCTCTTTCTTCTTTCTTTACAGGATAACAATTTCGTTGATGTGATGATACGTAGGATTAAAAGAGTTATTAATTTGAAATAATAATCATTCATGTCCATCAAAGTCACGTCATCAATTTCATCGTTTTTTCATCATGTTTTACCACCAATCCATAATTTTTGTCAAAAAACTATAATGAGCAATCATTTCAATTAAATTGGGTTTACTTCAACCTTTAAACTTTAAAATTTGAAATTTTTATCCAATATTTTTTACCTTGCTATAGCTAGCAAGTCCTAAAGTTTATATCTCTATAATCTACTGTCACTTAGATTTCTAGTGATTTTCCGCTTTTAGACTTATGAAATTTAGATCAAATCGATGTATTTATTTGAAAAATTTTGCTCTAAGCTGGCCATAATTCATTGTATAGCCCTTAGTAGTTTTATTCAGAGCTTGAAATCTATGAATTATTAGCAAAAAAGTAACTCACTTCAAAAACAGTTAAGGATTGTGAATAAAGAAGTGCAGTGATTAGAAAAACAAAGATCCAGAGATTAACTTTTGAAATTAAACACTAACATTTTAATAGATCTGCAAAACATTCAGATTTATATTCAAAGTAACGTTGCTTAGCTTTGCTCAGTCTGTATTTTCAATTATAAGGCAACTTTTCATAAGAATTGGAAGACTTTATAAAAGGACATTTTGTCGAATAATTTTTTGATTATTTTTTAGAAACATTTTTGATATTGAAAAAGATCGTAAAATAATACATTTTATCGATCCTTTCACTATTTGAAGTGGCTTATGAACTGAAATATGATATAAATTGTTATCGGAATAAAAAAGAAGCTTCCAAAGTTTTCATCTAAATGTGACTCGTAGCTAACCTGATCAAATAATCATTGGTACCAGAATTGATATTTTTACCTTAACTCTGTCGACATTCTTGCTGCTCGATTAATCTGAAAAAGGGCAAAATCAAAGTTGTGAGAACAGAAATAAAAACAGGAAAGACAAGTAAATAGAAACCTTTTTAATCAGATTTGAGAAAATGAGACAGAAGATGTCAAAGCTTATCAAAATTAACTTGAATGTTAAGCGGATCAATATGATTCAAATAAATATGAGCATCTATTTGATAGATAGATTCCCCTTCTCTTAGATCTGTAATATGAGCAATCATGTGAGCAAAAAAGCGAATAACTGGCAATATTAAATGGCACTCCAAGCCCTAAGTGAGTTGGATAGAATAACAGTAAAAAGGAATTGATATAATAACGAGTGAGTTTGAGGAAGATAGGTTAAAGAAAAGGAAAATGAGTTGAAAAAGATTCAGAGAGAAAGAAGATTAGAAGCAAAAATGGTAAAGGTCGAGAGCGATTAATTTCATCTTCATCAGATTACCATATCATCAGATTTTGGTCAAGAAGATAGTTTTAGGGTCACATAGTTGCTTTGAGAGTTCACAGTTGGTCAGTCCATCATCCAATCTGCATTGTAGTGGAAATGAAGAGATATTAGATGGTAAAATGGTCAGATCATGAAATAACCTAGAACCAAATAAGAAAAGCACAGTTAAATTATTGTAATAAAACTACCAATCAATAATTGGAGATAAAGGTTGAAATTTGATTACCGGAAACATTCCACGAGCAAGCAATAAATTTGACTTCACTCGCTCAATAACCCAAACCAAATGGGTTAACCCTTTGGCGAAAGAAGACAATATTGTAAATACAGTAGCGTTCAAAAAACTGACAGTATCTGAGATTCTAATAAATCCATGTTATTTTTGAGTAGCTAGACATTTTATGATTATTTTTTGATAATTTTATTCCTACTAATTAGTAAAGTAAGGCTTATTAAATTACAGTTAGTAGTCTGTCAAATCTGCTGAAAAAGATCGCAAAATGTTTTAGATTGAAAAAGCACAAATTTTACGTCAAGAATTAATCCATAGATTCATTGGATATGCAAAATTAAAAATGAAAGACAAAAATTGAATGATTTCTGAATTCTTGTGCTTAATTAACAATTGAAAATGAAAATTACCAAAATTTTAGTTGATCCGAGCGATGGTGCTTATAAACGGGCGCAAATTTTGGCCTGAACCAAAAATGAAAAAAATTTTTTAATGAATGCTATCAATTATCTTAACAATTAGACAAAGTGGTCATGAAATGCCACAATAATATTGAATTTTTGATGAATGAATCTGTGAATCTTAAAATTTCAACTTGACTCACTGACAGCGGCACTTGGCGTTGAATAGTCAATAAAACATTAAAAACATTGAATTGTTTAACCGCTATTTGACAAATAACATTACTGTTCCCTGAAATATCAAAATTAAAGTCTTTTTTACTTCATACCATTGTAACATCTAATTTTTAGTTTTTGGACGTTACTGTACTAACCATCCTATTCGCCAATCATCTTTGATTTACGATTTATTTAGGTATTCGATACGTTCATTATTTACTATCTTAACATGTAGGTGAACATTGAAATTTAAAGATTATTGATGAATGAATTCAAACAATCTTACCATGCCTCCCTGCAAATATTTGAATAAATTTATCCAAGTTGATTCACTTGAATTAGCTATTGCTTTTTAGATAAAATGGAAATGTAGTCAAAGTCAATGGTCAGAATATGGAACATGATGAAATAAACGACAAAAAATGACCAACACAAACAGTTAAAAAATATCGATTCTTAAATAGGAACGAAAGAAAAGTTTTCTCCATGGTCTTTTTGTGTACCTTTTCATTGAGAATGGATATAATGAATGAGTGATTGACAGACTGGCTTGATTGATTACTTTACATTCAATAGATCCATAATCAAAATCCATTCTAGGCAAGCATCAAAATAAAAAAACCAATCAACAACATTAAAATATATAACTAATTCAATGAAATGTCTCTTCAAATGATACAATAAAATATAACTCACAATGAAAAATTGTAAACAAATAATTAACAATCATTTTAAAAACGATTGAAAGATAACAAGACTTGGCTCTTTTATTAAAACACATATACAAGTTTGCTCGGCGGGCTTTCAAAAGAGATATTTAAAGTTTACTTTGCAGTAATTCATCATAAAGAAAAAAATTCAAATTGATTCCGGTCAATTAGAAAAATAGGCAAAAAATAAGATTCAAGAACAGCTACTTTTTATCTGATTAAGCCATAATTAATAATAAATCACTAGACACTCTTCATTCAAAATGGTTATTAATAAAAAGCTTTGAGAGCCGTTATTTTACGCAATGAAACGCAAGATGAGCCATAACTGGGTAGAGTTTAAACAGTAATCTTTGGACTATAATTTTGATTGTCACTTATTTAATTCGATTGCTTTCTTTTACTCAGTTTATTCCTTCAGGTCGATGATAAATATTCAACTGTTAAAGCAGTGTCGCACTAGATTAACAATATTTCAATCAGAAGACTGTCTCCTCTTTGGTAATTACCAGTCTCTTTCTTCACAGCTGTGTTACACGATTTTTTAAAGTTTTTCGACAATGAATTGTTTACTCTGAAGCAAGGACCAGAATTAAGTTGCATATACTTTAGTTCAAACCTGATATTCAGCTGATGTCAATGGTAAGCTTCTGTTTTATCCCTCCTTTAACATGCTTAAGTCATCCAAGATATAAACTGTTGAACTATCTTTCTGTGAACCAACTTCAATGTCAATCTGATCGAATGTTTGATACTGTCATCTTGTTTCTTTCTCCTTACAATTTATTGACTTCCAGATCTCCCAATGTCTTCATGTCCAAGAATCGTTTCAGATGGAAGACTGAGTGATGTGTTTGCTGTAGGAAAATTCATCAACTTTGTTCGCAAAAAAAGGCCGTAGCTTTCAAAGAAAAGGGAAAAAGGGAATATTAGGTAGATAAAGTGGAAGAAAATGAATAGGAAGAAACAAAAAAGAATTGAGTAGCCTTTACTTTGCCTTCTCTTGTTCATCTCGTCTAATTTGGCACTGTCTATCTGTCTGTCTATCAATCGTAAACCTACTAATGTCCTACTATGCCCAAGCTCAAGGAATTAAGGTAGACTATGGAAATACTCTCAAGAGATTCAAAGGGGACAGAGAACTTTATTGTCAAGGTAAGTTAAATTCATCGATCTAGATCATTCTTCAATCGTTATTCTTTATGTTCTTATTTCCTAATATTTTTCCTCTTTTATTCCTCCTTTTATCTCTCCCCTTAATCAATCAGTCTTTTTTATTTGAGAAATATTTTTCCTTCTCAATGAATATCAAAATGCTTGGTAAACTTGAAAGCTTGATGAAACTGGCGAGATAATATTTATTGCTGCCCACTATCAAATCGGATTGGACACAGTTAACATAATTTCGTATTATGACCATAAAAATTTCATTTTATTCTAATCATTTATTCATGTGGTATAAATTTGCTATTAGCTAATCGTTTGGATATTATTGTGCTATCTACATATTTTTTGCATACTTTAGGTCAAGACTAACAAAACTTGCAAATTCTGATCATTTTTGTCCATGGAGTCTTCAAATGAGCAATATGACAAAGTACATCGCAGTCGAGTCCAACTTGAATAGAGTAGTCAAGGATTGTTTCAAAACTACGGAGCTACAAGATTATTTTCAATAATTAACTTTAAATTAGGTCATAATTATGGCCGGTGAATGAGTGGTGAAGAAACATTCAAGCAAAGTAAATTTGTTTGCACGTGAATAAGAATCACAATTAGGTGCGTTATTCCTCCATCATTATTTACCTCAATTATTTTCCTTTTTTATTGTTAATCTCGTCATCATAGTCATTTACAAAGTATATTAAGTTTCTTACATTTAAACTTATTTTTTAAATTGTATCTCATTCATGACAATTACTTAACAATTTATACCACTTAATGAGAACTGACTAATTGCAGTTAAACTGTTTCAGGTGGGCTAAAGTTGAAACCAAATGAGGTTTCAATTGTGGTTTTGCTGATGAAAATTTTTCTATCCACAAATCCTGCAACAACTCATAGATGAACCTTGAAATGGATGATTAGCCATGGAGTTTTAGGATGAAAGGAACGCAAAACTGAAACAAAAAAAGATGATTAGACTCGTGTTCTGGGCATAACAAATTTGATAATTTTTTCTATTCACCTTTAGGAAATTTGCTGTTGACAAGAAATTGACGATGATAACTCGGAAGGTGGTCAGTTTGATTTGACTGCCGATGAAAGATGAACAATAAAAGAAAGAAGAAACAAATCAAATGATTAGATTCTCTCTTGGGCCACTTCCTTAACTTTTCCATCAAATATGATTTAACCTTGTATGTAGCTATTTGAATATACACATCAAGAATGTATTATACTCATTTCATGTGTACATGTTGAAAATGTTTCCCTTTCCTTTCCTTTCTAATTCCATTCTCATATTTCCACCATCTAACCTTTAACCAAACCTTTCTCTTTCATTTACATTCGCAGGCTGGCTTTATCTTCTGTGTTTGTACGACTGACATTGGATAAGATCGTGATCAAGGCGTCCGTAAGCATTTCACATACATGTCAAATCCATATTCCAGCCACTTTTCACGATTATCTAACCAACCAACCAAACAATCTGAATTTACTATCCCTTTCACCGACATTATTCACCTTCTCCTCATCTCTTTCTCTGACAAAACATTTCTCACCCACTACCTATTTATATATCTCCTCTCTCTCTCTCTCTCTCTCTCTCTCTCTCTCTCTCTCTCAACTCTCCACCAACTTTTCCTTTTATCCTCCTTATCTTCCCTTTTTTGCATCCTGTCAATACCTCACTTGAAGAGCTTTAACTTCGATTGCAGCTCATCAGTCCAGAACCTTAGATTCATCTTGGTCTCTTCCTACCTCCTTCATTCACATGCTTTATTCATCATCCCTTTATTGCCAAAGATTTTCATTTTCACTCGCAAATTCCCTCACATCTAACGTTATACAATCAAAAATTGAACCCAAAATGGTTTGTAACACTTTCTAATGCAAATGTCGTTTGTTAAACTTGACTTTATCCAAACTGCTATTTGATTAATGTACTTTACTCTGTCTGGTGAGAAGATTATAGCGATCAGATTAAGCAAGTAGTAGGATTAGCTTAAAGACAAATGTTTGCATCTTCCTATGACTAATGATTATACTCTCAAGGTTAATGACAGTTAATAACATTTAATCTTTCAGCTCTTGTTTTTCATTCACTTACGTTGGTTTTCAGTATTACCAACAATGTTTATTTTTGTTTCACGTAAAAGTATCATTGCATGAAACTGATACATAAATATTCCTTTTACCAATGTGTTACATTTGATCATTATTACCATCATTAAAGCATTCAATCAAAAGGTTTATTATTGATATTCATTTATATTTGACTGAATGGATATTTGGCAACTGCCCTTTGATAAGTCAAAATTGTTGTGCCTATTTCAATGTTTATGTAGCTGCAAAAATGTTCAACATTAAGACGATAATTGAATAATTTTGACGTTTTAATGCTATTTTGTCTTTATGATTAAATGATGAGAGTGAAAAGAAAAACCTTAAACTTTTGATTGAGCCAAAATAATGGCTATAATCTGATATCCCAATTGAACTTGCATAATCTTGCCCATACATATTCAATAATTTAACCTTTTTTACTTTCAACATTATATCATCATTATTATTCATTATTTTTTGTTGTTTCAATTTCTTTCACTTCTCATTTCAGATCTACTTTACACGCCAATTTCCTAACTCAGTTCTTATGACCGATGAAAATAATAATCTTAACACTAATTTGCATATTTTTTGTTGTTACTTTACCTTTCTCTATTCTTTTCCTTTTAAACCAGCAGGATATCAAAATAGACTAAATTACAAGTTATTATTATTATTCACCATTATTATTACATTGGATACAAATTTGATGGAAACAATGAGCTTGAATCAGCTTAACAAGAAGCAATCTATTGGCCATCATTATCATCATCATCGATGGGAACAACAATAAATGGTTGTCTTTAAAGCATGGACTAAGTTTCGTTAGTTGGTCAGTTTTAAAATTGAATCACATGGAATGGCGTTTAAAGTGGATCTCAGAAGAAAAGAAAAATTTGTTGAAAAGGCAAAAAAAGCAGCAAAAGCAAAGAGCGACGAAGAAGCTGAAAATGATGAAAAAGATGGTAAAAAGAGGAAAAGAAACAAGTTAAAGAATAAGAAAATGAAGATTTAAAGACAGAGATGGATTGATGAAATGAAAATGGGTTGAAAACAATTGAAGTGGAGCAGAATTGAGCGCACGATCGAGTTCGAAAGAAATGCAATTTCCGGTACACTTTTGAACTAAAGAAGGATGATGATGATAATGATGAGGAAAAAGATGGATAGCCAGAGAGACAGACAGATATTGAAAAGGAGAAAGACTAAATGGTTAAAGATGAACAAGAAAAGAAGAAATAAGAAGATACAAAATATGATGTTGAAGATAAATGGAAGAAAATGATGAAGATGATGAAGATGAAGGAAGGAAGAAGTCTCACTTGGAGAGGGAGTGAGGAAGGTTTTATAATCAAGGCAAAACCGGCTTAAAAAATCATTGAATAGTTACAATAACTCAAAATTTACTCCCAGCAGGTTTAGATAGAAAGAGAAAGATGAAGAGAAGTGAAAAAACTGTGTAACATCAATTGGAGTAAACAACATTCATCAGATTGCTTGTTACATGAAATAAGAGATACATGTGTATGAAGATTAGATTAAATGAATCAAGCTGAGAACAAATGAATGTCAACAACATTTTATTTCATCATCGCAATCATCTTTTCTCTTCCTTGACGCTAACAGCAATCAAGGTGTAACTCTTCTCATTTTTTTGCTCACCTTGCTCATCTTCAACCTAATGAAAGTCACATCAACTTGAAAAATTGTATCAACATTTCCTGGTGTTTGGGATCCATCAACAGATCACACAGTTTATCTTTTCAGTTGAACACGTAATGTTTAACTGTTGATCGTTAATCTCTCTTATAATCTGATCATTTTGACGCGAAATATTTTACAAAATCAAATTTAATGTTGATATGATAATCAAAATAGGCTTAGCATTAGTGCGATGATTTTACTTGTGTAAATTGTTTACTAAAATATCATACGGTTCATGTTGAAAGGTCGTTAAGATATTTATTTGTTGAGGTGCGTTAAATCATAACTTGAGTCTAATAATTATTTCAAAGTATCATCTGTCTTCAAGTGTGCTCATTAACTTGAAAAATGTTCATATTTGTCCGACTGTCAACTTAAAGTTGACCTTTTATGTTAAATGTATATTATTGATGCAAATATTATTTTTATCTTATAAGTACAAATGGAGCGTTTCTTGGCCACGTAAATGATGATGATAATGACGACAATGAAAGACAAGAAAGATGGAAACAAAAAGCACAAATAAAAAGGAAAGCGATATAAAGATGAAAAGATAGAGATAAAAAGCCTAAAGATGATGAAGGAAGGAAACAAGTATAATGATGGGCGCCAAAGACGATGTATTAACTTGTAAAGCCAACACGATGTTATCAGGAGAGAACGAAAAAGAAGACAGAGAAGAAGACGAAGATAGAGTAAAAAGATTGAAAACAGAGAAAGACAAGATGATAACAAGAAAAACTCGCAAATGATACTTACTCACACACAGAGATCTAGATGATTTCAATGAGGCTATCTTATTTTGGGATCTTTAAACATCATTGACTTTTTGACTGATGAAGAGCATAAATGACTTATAAAAACTGATACAATGGCTAGCTGATGAGACAACAAGGGTTAAACGAGTGAACCTGATTTTTTGTTAACTCAACTTAGCCACGGGTACCATTGCTATGCGTACTAATATACTGCCTATTTGATCTACAATTGCTATCTTCATCTTGTTTTGCCCTTTTTTACTCACCTTCACCTTCATCATCGTTGTCTTTTTAATGATATCTAACCAAGAAGGCTTGGTCAATTGGGTAAATTCATCATGTTGAGGATGATATGTGCACACACACACACTTACATTCATCCTCCGTGTATTTTTCAAGCTTAAAGGGAAGACAAGAGTAAAAAGATGATGATGATGAAGTAAAACAAGCAAATGTATAGGTAAGAAAAATGTCTTATGAGGCGAAACTCACTGTGAAAAATAACTTTTTTTGTGAGCCACTGAGGCCTCTTTAAGATGTTGTTGCTGTTTTTGTTGTTGTTGATGATGGTGATGATGATGAAGATTTGGTTGAAGGTAGCAAGAAACATGAAGTTGAAGGAAGAGAAAAATAAAAAGAAATAGAATGAAGAGGGAAAAAAGATAAGAGAGAAACTAAAAGATTCATAGTGGTAAGGAGGAAAGGCCAAAAGGAGGGAGTCAAGATGATGGTGAAGAAGAAGCAGGAGATGAAGATAAAGATGAAAATGATGAAGCATAGAAAAGAAAGGTCATTTATCAGCTGAGATTTTTCTTAGTGTACAAGTAAAGCTGTATCGTTGATCAGCTTGTGACTGAAGCTAAATACAAGATCACGATTTTTTTCAACCTTTTTGGTGGAGCTCAGTTCGTTTAAACTTGAACTATTTTTCAAATCAACGAGAAGAAGATGAAGTAAAATAGGAACAACAGCTCAATGATATAAGCCTGAGGATGTCATGAGAAGAAGATGAAGGAAAAAAAGTTGAAAATGAGAAACTCAAGTCTGTGGATTCATTTTACTTTACAACTGGTCAAAAAAGAAGTAAGAAAAACTAATGAAAAAAGATGAAAATTTATAGCTGGTCCAATTTGATATTTTTGTTTTTTTTTGGGATTCTTTGTGATGTATTAGAAGACACCAAATCTTTGCTTTCATCATCATCATTCAACTTGTTTCGTTTTTTCTCTATTACAGCTTGATTCTTCACCATTTATCAGTAACTCTTTTATGTATCATTAGTATTTTAAAGGTCAACATCACAAGTTTGAACTTCAATTGTATCTATATTTTATAATTTTACGCAACTCTCCAATGGATTGAATTTGCTAAATAAAACCGAATTTTCCAGTTCTGACTTCCAATGTGAACTCATTTTCACTATCATTCTTTAGGTTCACAGCTTAAATCCGTTCCAAATGACTTTAATCATGTAAAGTCAAGAAATTTGATAAAATGAAATATGAAACTGAAAAATTTATCGAAACCGACTATTGCTAAAAATAAATGGATAACTTTGAATATGCATTGGTTTGTATTGACATTTTATTTAATTATTGAAGTTTCCCATAAGAGATTGATTATTCAAGCCAAATGTATCATGCATAGAAAGTCTTCATTGAAAATTATCGCCATCACCATTGAAAGTGTCAATCAAAATTGACTGAAAAAAACATTCATCGATTGATAGTGCAAAATAATGTCTTTGAATAAATTAACAGTTCGAGTTGGAGAAACAGCTCAAGTTTCACATTTTCATTCATTTGCAGTAACTCATAGAGCAAGCTATGTACCTTATTGATTATACAGATAATTAGCATTTGCATAAACTTGCATTGACATTAATAATTGGCCATTTTGTTAACTGACAAAATCTCATACTGAAAGATTTACATCTATTCCTGTGCTTAGCCTTTTGTCCTCAATGGGTTAATGTTGATTATATTTAAACTGCAAACAACAAAATTAGCAAGAGATGATGAGTGAGTGGCTAAGGGAAAGAGATAGAAAGATAGATAGATGATCTTTCAGTAAAGGTAAAAAAGATGAAGTGGGAGGTGTAGAGATGTAAAAAGATAGATAGATGTACATGTATATATACATTTATTCAGGAGTTTTGTATTTATTTCATGTTTTCGCTGTCTCAACATCTCAGGGCTTTAGTATGTTCTATTATTAACATTGTCTTGCATTGTGTGACCTTGGTTGTTGCCCTGGGATCTTGAGTTACCCCCTGAGTGGAGGTGAATATTTCACTTTGAAAGGTATATTCACATCCCACTAGTGTGAGTAAATGGGTCTGAGTGAGTAGAGTAGGGTAAAGTGAGATTCAACCTTTTGTCCAGAAACTGCAACAAGATGATGATGAACTAAAAAGAGAAAGAAAAAAAATAAGTTTAACTAAAGAAAATTGTAAGAGAATTAGAAGATAATTATGGGCCTGAGAGGATTTACTTGTGAGGATGGACTTTTGTATGTAGTCCAGTTTAAGGAAAGAAAGACATTGACCGATTGAAAAGGGGAGTTACACAGATATTTCTTCTCGTCTTCCCTCACCATAATCATCACTTTTTTCTTGGTATTTCTCTCTCTCTCTCTCCTGATTTTTGTACTTTGTAACAAATGATACTGATGATCTGAAAATAACTGTCACTTTGTTACATTGCGATCTATTCTGCATCGTTTTTTCCTTTAATATCCATTCCTTCAACTCGGTATTGCCAACTTATCATCATTATCTTCTTCTTGGCAGGTTCTTTAACTTATCAAGTCAATGAAATAGGGTTAAGGTCAAGTGAGCAAAGACCAATTGACATAGGAAAAGGAAAAATTAACTTGCGTTAATATTGTGTTGTTGTTTTACTTTTCTTTTGAATATCAATTTGTTTCGATTCAGTCTCTCAATATCACATTCAATTGTGATTGAATAAACTTTGATCACAACTAGCCATTAATCTTATCCTTGATTCGATTCAATCCGACCATCCCGATGAAAGAGTGAACGATTGCTTATTAATTTCATCTCAGATAGAATTGGTTACTTCGATCATTCACTGAAACAGAAAATTAAATTTAGAATTTAAACTTATGTAAATATCAAGATTGCGAAAGATTGCAAAATAGAAATAATTTATAAAATTGAGTGTTAATTTGATTAGCTAACAATCAATGAACAGCAAATAAACCCTTACACAAATCAATTATATGTTGAAATGTTTGATAAATTTCTTTCCTCTTAACTTGTACTTCATCAAACAATTGAAACAACATTTACAATGATATTGAATGATATGAAGGTGATACTGATACGTTTATAACAATCATCTTGTCCTATTCTCAATCTTCTTTGTACATTAATTTTCTTAAGACCAATTGTATCACAACAACAAAGTGTTGTATCAACATAAAAAGGAATTCCCTCAAGAGTAGTCGTTATATTTATATAGTCACTATTCTCAGTGAAAAACCACCTCAAAAACGAAGTGTAAATCCAAATGAAAAACCCTCGAGCTCAGTTCAAGATTGTTTATATAATACATAAATTATTTATCCCTGGTTAACCTCTTCAGCATCTTTCTTCTCCTTGTTCGGCGTCCTTTAAGTGTCACTGGATATTTTAAGTAAACAAGAAAAGAAAGCAAAGTGAAAGAAAGAGAGAATGGAAACAAGAATAATCAACAACTTTGAAAACTATATAAACATCATAACTCTAATAAAAAGAATGATATTTCCTCAAACACTTTGCAACATGAAAGAAATAAAAGAATAACAAAATCCAATTGAAACAACATCAAAGCTTACCATGTAAGTTGATATCAATATGACCATGGCTAAAGACAGTTTAAACGTATAACAGCTATAATAATCCAATTACGTCTATCATCATCATCACCGTCTAGATATCATCTAGTAATCACCACTTGGATACAGAGATTATGGAAATGATAAATGCTGAAAGAGAAAAGAAAAATAAGGATTAAGCATAAAAACACGAAGAATAAAACAAAAATAAAGATCTTTGGTGCAGTAAAAATTTGCTTAACATATTGTACTACGTTTACCTGGTCATTTACTTATCATGAGTAGACACACCTTATAATAAACTAACTAACTGAACAGTAAACAAAAGGTCCAAGTTTCATGTCAAGTTAATTAGAGGTGGGCCAACTTTTCGAGTCTCTTAAAAACAAAAAATAAATACTCACCATTATAATCAACCGATGAGTTTGGTAAGCCTAAAAGTAGTCATTATGAATAACTGTTAACCAAAGTTTACTGTTAACATATAACAGACAGGTAATCATTATGTGGTGACTTGTTTTGTCTTTAGTATATTATTATTAAGTAATCAAATCAACAACTCTCACCTACAATAAAATAACCCATTTAACGTAAAATAAATGCACACAATTTACAGTAATAACACTCATTATAAGCTTAACTTAAGTAAACAAAGATGTATCGATATCGGTATCAATAACCCATACTAGTATCAGTATCTTCAATACGAAAATCGATCTAGCTTTTTCGTTTCTAAGTTCATTTTGCGAGTTTTAATTTTCTTTATTTAAAATTTGAACTGTTTACAGTTATTTACTTGTTATTGAAATAATTGTGAATGGTTAGAATGATAAATGTTTAAATAATAATGTCCAAATGAACATAATAACAACAATAATGTTAAACATAATGGTGATAATGACAACACAGAAGTGCGTAAGTAAACGATTATGTCACATCAGCGGGAAATTTGGAGAACATTTTCTTTTTTTATAATTTTTCTTGTCTTCATCTGCCTCTAGGCTATTAGTATACATAGACACACACAGTTATTGTCACCTAATAAGTGTCAATAGTTATATCGATAACATGGCCTTAAAGATAACATGGTTGATAATATAAAGACGGTAAGTTTTTTGTTACATTTTCTTTTTACTCTTTTGCCTTTCTTTTTTCTCTCTTTCCTTCTTTTGCTCTTTCACTTTTGCCTCTTCCTCCCAATCTTTTGAAAAGGTCAATTGGCTCTTTTCAACTCTTATGTATTTATATACTTTATTTTTGTTATTGTGGTTCAAATTCTGGGGAATTTGAAAGAAACAAATAAAAAAAATGAAATAGAGAAAGAGACTCGGCATAAAGCGTAAGCCATTGATAGTTAAATGCAATCAATTTTATTTCTACTTCAACAGTGAAATAGGCAACAGTCAAAGGTACTCAATTCAAATCCAGTGAACCTTACCTGGTTACAGTTCGATGTTAAAAGATGATAGCTAAAGATTGTTGTACCTATTATGATTTTGGTGACTGTAAAATGGCTTTAAGCTTCTCTTTTGTTCTCTCTTTCTTTATGTATGTGTGTCCAATACATTGTGTATGCATATTTTTTTCCTGTGGTAAATACTCGCTGCAATCGAGTTAGAAAGTTTTTAAGAAGTTATTTAACCATATGAAGGTAAACTTATCGATTGTTAGCCTTTTAATTTCCTCTGTTGTTACCCTCTTTATGGTAACATGAAAAGATTCACAATCAAATTGCCTGTTTAACCAACAATAAATCCGCTATTTTGCAAATTATTTCATCAATAATTGGCCTTTAAATTGAAGTTTAAATCTACAAATGTAACACTTAGTCCATACTGTAGACATGAAATTACTTACATGATTACAATTAAACGATACTCAGTTTACTCTAAACTTTAACTATCTGTTTGCATTTCAAATAAACAGAAGTGAAGGGCCGTGTTGAGTTGATTCTGGATTGTATGAAATTATACATTTCAAAATTGACAATTCAATTAACATTTGATTTTGAAGATATACACGAGTAAGATAGGGTGAATATTGAATTTATTGTAATTTATAAATTATTCTTGCCCGTTTTAGCTATTTTTCAAAACTAAAATATTTTCTATTCATACTTTATTTCAGAACACTTTTCCATGAATTTCAAACTTGTTCACATTTCTTTTAACCTTCTGTAAATTCAAGATCTTGCAACATCATTCTTAATATAAATTATGCATATAAGATAAATTACTCGTCAGTCTATATGGTTTACTACGCACACAATCTATTCAATTTACAAGACTGTAGTTTGAAAAAATATATATAATCTCATGATAATCAATACCAATGTGTATATTTTGACAAAGAAGCGAACCTAAACCTCTATCATACTTCATATTCAAACATTTTTGAACAATTTTTGCTTTTAAAAATCTCGAAAAGACTTATTTATATTAATTTTCCTAAATTTCTCTTGTACTTTTAAAGGTTAAATCAAGATTCATCGTTTTGGCTTAGATCATCTCAAGGTTATGTCCAGTTTAACCAACAACTCTCATATTCAAGTGGCTTAAGCGTCGCGTTTATCCTTTCCTCCTCCTCCTCCCTCTTGCGTCTCCTCAATCCGCCCTGAGCGTTGTTAACTCTCAACAAAGTGGAAACAAAAAGGAGCCTAAATCCGTCTTTTGTTCAACCATCAGGAAAAGCTAAACTAAATAAAACAAGCGAACAAGGGAAAAGACGCTAAAAAAAGCTGATGACGAGGAAAACAAGAAGATGGTCAAAAGACTCTCAAGGAGTTAAGTTGATGGGACTCCTTACCTTTTCCGACCCTAAGGCCACTTCACCCTCCCTGCCCTCCTCTCTCTCCCTCTTTGCATTATACAAGACAACGGACCATACAAAAGGTATTGGCCTATTTTACTCAACTTCATCATCATCATTTTTCTTTTTCTTCCAGATAAAAGCCGACAAAGGTGTATAGGTGTATATCGATTATAGTGTTACAATATAACATATTTATATACATACACACATCCATATACAAAAACATACGCATAAACCTTCATCTTACAACACAAACATTTTAAAAAAATACCAAGTTAAAGCTCAAAAAGAAGAAGAAGAAGAAGAAGAAAATAATAATATAATGCGAATAAGAAAATCATCTCTTTCCTTTCTTCTCCTGTCAGTGATGATTGCTTTGGTTACTAACTTACAATTGACACCAACAACAACATCAATAGCACCCATTGACATTTATTTTGCTCACTACCTTCTTAATCTTATCCGCTATTATTATTACCAGTGTGGTTAATATTATTCTCTTTTCTTCTCATTCTTTCTCTTTTTTTGCCTGTCTACTTTTTTTGTACATGTTCATTGTTATTTTCAGCTTCTCTCGCTCCTTTCCTCTGTCCTTTCTATTCAATCAACTATGTAATATACATAATACTCGACAATGGTTAATATTTTTTGCTGCTTCTCTTTCTGGTCATAATGATTATTATATTTGAATGGATAAATTGTCAACAGTAGAGAGTATTAGTTTAACTCAAAGGAACGGTTAAATTGGCTTTAAGGTGTTGCTTTTATCCATGTTTTTGTATGTGTTTGTGTGTGGCTTTTGCCCTTTTTACCTCCAATTTTGTAATTTTGTCTTAAGATTCTTCCCTTTCCCATTCAGACTGGGATAACTTTCATTTCACATTGATCAGTATTAACCAAATATGTAATGACGATTTTTTTCTCTCTTTTTTTTCTTCAGATTTTGAAACGTTTATTTTATATTTGCATATCAATTATTTTCAATGACATGAAAACTTGACTGATCTTGGTCGCACTTAGAATCATAATATTTACAAAGACCATTGACTGAGGACTCAATTATTCGCCCATTTAATGCACTGCCTAGTAATATTACGACGAAAAATTGATCCATAAGCTGACTGTTGATTGTTAATAGTAAACCTTGTTTGTTTTCATCTGGATCGTTAAATTTTTAAATTTTCTCTCTCAGTTGACCTTTTGATTTTTACTCAACTCGAATTACCATGATATATTTTTTCTGGTTCCTTTAGATGATTTAAATGTCATTAATCTAGTCGTATTTTTCCTTGTTGATACTTCCATCAGTCAACTAAAATGACATTCATTTTGTTGTGACTTTTATATTCTTCCTTTCTCTCTCCGTTTCTCTCTTTCTTCTTATGAACTCATCAGATAAATATATCATGAAAAATGAATTGTCAATTGAGAATGAAAACAAAGATAAAAAACAAGTAAAAAATCGATTGTTTTTATTAATGGTTTTTATTTTTGTCATCTTCATCCTGAACAATGAAAGTAGGTTCTGATAACTTGAAAATTTCCTTGTTCATATTTTTGCTGTCAAACATGTGAACAAGTTTATTACCAACTAATCTAGGAACGGAAGAGAAACTGCAATTGACTCTAAAACTGTGATAATTAAATAGTTAAAGCAACTCTTGAGTTATATTTTGCCATGTTATAATCTTGATTCAACATTCCCATGAAGCTATCACCATCAATATTATTTAATGATTTAATGATTTATTATCATTATCATCATTTAAATGATGATGAAAACAACAAGAAGATAAAAAGATAATGATGATGAAGATAAATCTTGAGATTAAATATTTTCAGTTTAAAGTAACCATGAAGTATCTTGATGTTGAAAAGATATTGAAGATGAACAATGATGAGGTAAAAATGTGTAAGCCAGGTAAAGGATGGGAAAGAGAAAAAGAAAGAAGATAAAGAAGATGAAGATAAAGAGGGATGAAGAATTAATGGTTGGATGCCTTTTCGACATTCTTCAAGAATCTCGTAAGATTTTGAAAGAATCAAAATCAAGCTCGAAAAGGATGAAAGCAAAATATGCCTTGATAAATAATGCGAAAGAGGAAAAAGTGAGCAGAAGAAATGACGACAAGGAAGGCAAAGGATGATTTTGATGATGAGAAGGATGAAGAAGAGACAAAAAAACAAAAATAACGGAATATACAATGCATTATAAAGTCTACTGTAAATATTGAAAACCTAAATCCTCAAGGGAAGAACGTTTTGTAGGTGAATTTGAATCCAACAACGGACTTGGTATCAAAATCTCTTTGTCATCTTCATCTTCTGAATCCCTTTTCACTCCTTCATTCTTTCCCTTTCCACTATCTCTTTCTTTCTCATCTTTTCCTTTCTTTTCACTAAATTCACTTTTTTCTTTTTCTTGTGATTCAGGTTGGAGAGAGATCTGTGATATATCCCTAGAGGAGACAAACAAAAGGATTTTCTCGGATTTCCCTGGGCGGGAATATCTTCATCTTCTTGCAGTATAAAGACGATTTTGAGGATGAAAAAGAGGATAGCAATGCTGATGATGGTGAGAAGGAAGATGCTGAGGAAGAAACGAAACTCAAGATTGAGTTGAACTGTTATCTGTCCTAAAGTCTATATAATACAATTTTATACCAGTATAACATTCAGTTTTTGTTATTATCTTTCAAGATGAAAATGAAACTGAAAAAGATTCCCAGTGAACGATAACTGAAAGAGAGAGACCATCAAAATCATCTACTCATTTCAGCAGGAAAAAAATATATTTATCTAAGCTAGTCTCATGTCCATTTGAGAGAAGGCAAAATCTCTGTTTTTGAAGTCCGATTCAGATGATGTTGCTGATTATGATGAAGAAAAATGAAGAGAACGTGGATAAACTCTGTTTTATCCTTTTACCTTTACCATCATCATCAACTTTATCATAGCTAGTTTAGCCTTAGATTAGTTTCATCTTTTCTTTACCCAAATTTTTTTCTCTCTTTTTACAGATTTCTTTTTCTCTCTGCATGTTAACATTGAGGTTCAGTAGGATTGCAATTCTGACTGATTCAACTTTGCTTTGGTTCATGATATTAACTTGCAAGTTTCTTGCCTTTTTCATCATTATCAACACCATCATCAATATCGTCATTATCATACTTCTCTTTACCTTCTCTGATTCATTCTTTTTTATTTTCTTCATCTAAGAACCATCAAAATCATCTTCTGCAAATTTGTTGATATAAAAGGGAAACTTGAGACAAAACTTGGTTAAGAAGGCAAGAAGAAAGTATACTTGCTATGAGAATTACGTTGATGGTAAATGATGAAGAATCTGTTCAGAACAATATACAAAGGAAAGAAGAAGTAGCTGATGATGAAAAGAAAAGTAGATGAAGTAAAAGTTTGAGAGAGTTTTTGTTTGAAGATGATGATGAAAAAAGGAAAGCAAGTTAGGTTAGCACCTTTTTCATAAGGCAGAAAAAAAGAGGAAAAAAAGATGATGATGAAGATGCTTATGTTTTCTTTTTCAAATCAAAATCTAGAAACAAACTGAAAAGACTAAAGAAGATGATGAAGATGAAGAAGATGTACACACATTTATATAGTTTTTTTGTTAGTATTTGCTGGTTGAATCACTTGAAGAAAAGAGAAAGTGAATGAGAGATGAAAAAAGGAAGAGATGATGATGATGGAAAAGAAGAGGTTAGGTGAAAAGGAAAAATGAATTGGGAATTTACTACCTGAAAGAATGGAAATGAAAAGTGCCAAAGACACTCGGTTTTACCTCTTCCTTTTCATCCTTCATCCTCCTCATCATTTCATTTCTCGTCTTCCTCTAAACCTATTCTTTTGCCTATAAAAACACTAAATATTATTATTTCTTTTTCATCTTTTCCTCTCTTCTTTTTCCTCTTTTTGTTTCATTCATTCCTCTATCTTTGAATAGTTTTCAAAACAGATTTCATTGAGACTTAAAATTGAGACGGATAAATCGTTAGTACAGAAAAGGTTGACTGCAAAACATACTTTTATGACAACTTTTGATGAATGAATAATTTTCTTCTTCTGTATATGATTGTCTTCTCGCAGTTATTATTTTGGTTATAATTATTATCTTTATCAATTATTGATTTGATTCTAATTTTTCAATATTTCATTAGGTAAACAGAAATTTAAATCACGGATTCTTTGAATGATTTTCGCTGGCAGCAAACATGATTCCATTGTCGAGAGTAGGAGAGATCCATGGATTCCAATATGTTCCATCGTGATTATACTCATCGTAATACTCACAGTATTGTTTATCGTGGCTGTTGGTTGGTGAATGAAGAATCTGCACGTGATGATGGAAAAATGCTTCTTTTAACTTGACTCATTGAGACGATGAAGAAAAGTGAAGGACATTTAATAGGCAATGAACATGGTCTTTTTTATTAGCTATAATAATATCAAGTTTCCTGTTTTATGCACATTCTGATGGTTGTTTGTTTCATTACTTTACTCTGTTTAACTTGTGTTTCTCAATGAAATTATTATTTTCATTCGGAAATTGGTTGACTTGTTTTTTTTCTCCTTTACATTATTTCCCTTTTCACTGAACTCATCTTTATTGGTCAAGTATAAAAATGGATTCAATGGAAACGAAAGGAGAAAAAAATGATGATAATCAGGATAACAAAATATACGAAACCCAATATCACCAACTCATCATATTATATCAACTAATATTCAGTCTTCTTCCTCCTTTTTCATCTCCAACTTTACCATCAAAAATCTTGTTTCGTTTCGACAATTAACAATATCATTCCATTTTATTCATAATTTTTTCTATCTCGTTCCAGATTCATTCTGTAGTCTGATATCAATGATTAGGATGATACTCAAGATAAGATATATCATTTACCCTGTCTATCTGCTTATAATCATGATTGTGTACACAAACATACAGCAAACCTCGATGTAAACCTTGAATCAACAGGAAGATGCAACCTTTGCACAGCCAATTTATTTACCTTTCCGGTTATATCGACTTACAAGCTTGCAATAATTTTCATCGTCAAACCACAATTTTGCTTCAATCGATAAAAGAAAACAAAACTCGACAAAACCGCAAAACAACAGCATTGCAAACCGACCAATCAACCAGCCTTTAAATATTGAACCCAAAATGCGAATCTCATCAAACAACCAAGCTAATGACTTGATGGCCACCAAATGACTGAACAGATTCAATTGACCGAAAAGGTTGAAAAGTGAAAAAAAAGGAATTCAAAAAGGGACATTTCATTAGCATCTTGATATTCAAATTTCCCACTATTTCCACAACTGTAACATCACCATTACAATCATCACCAACATTATCATCATCTCTACATATTTTTATACCTTTTTTTCAAGCTCTAAAAAATGCAAACCTCAATCCTAACAACAACTTGCACTACTTTAGACTATTGAGAAAAAAAGAAGTTTATACAAAGCATTTTTGTTCTTTACCTCTTCTTCTTCTTCTTCATCTTTTTCTCATCTTATTTTTTCTTCTCTCTCTCCCTTTCCCTCTCTCGCAGTGTCTATCTTCATCATCTTCTTGCTCTTACTTTTACCTTGTTTTTGAACTGGCAAAAAACTCCACCTCAACAGTCCCTCGATTGGTTATATAATGGTTTAAGGCGTGACCCAGTTTTAAACGCAACCGTATTGAAGGTAAATTTTCATGCTGTTGTTGAGAGATGCTTTAGATGATGTTGATGTTGAGAGTTGAATATTGTGAACGAGAAGTTGTTTTTTTTTGCTAAAGTCTCTCACCTTTTGTTTGTTGTTTATTTGGACTTGCATCTTTCTCTTTCTTTCTTCTCTTTCTTCGATTATATTCTCTCCTGCAGAACCGGCTTTACTCGAAACTCCCTCTTTCCGCTAATATCAAGAATAATATCATTATCAACTTTAGCAACAACAAAAACCACCAGCAACATCAACAACAGCAGCAACAATAATAATAATAATAAAAACGACGACAATCATCAACAGCAAAATGATCGTATGTATCATCATTTGTTGATTTAGCGCTAAAAAACTTGTGTCCATCATCTTCTGGCCTACCGTTGTTTTATCATCAAAATAACCACCTGAATTCATCCATCAACATATTTATAATCAAGTTGATCTTTATGTTTTGTTGATCAAAATCGTTCTTCAACTTGTACCTTTTGCCTTCTGACAGCTTCTCTTCTTAGCTTCACTCCAGTGTGTGTCAATATCTTTCGCTGTGTTTTTTGTTCCAATGTTACCTTTTTTTTATTATTTCAATCAGCTTCTAATTTTTACAATTAATTTGTCCACAATTTTGTGAATAAGAGAGTTTCGTTTATGGTTTGTTTTTTGTTTCGTTTTTTCTTCATTTGTTATTCCAGTGTTTCTTAATCCAAAATTGATACACCAACAGCAACACCGCCACTATCAACACCAACAACAACATCAACGTCTGTCAAACCTTTTTAACTCAACTTGAGCCGTATTCATCGTATTTCTCTGTTTCATGGGCTTGTTAATAACATCATCATCATGAAGATGGTTTCCTGTGAAGGTTGTGCTCAGCCCATTAAAGACCGCTTCTTGGACAAAATACTGGACCGTACTTGGCACACTTATTGTGTTGCATGTTTTGATTGTAAAAATAAGTTAACGGAAAAATGTTACTCTCGTGATGGCAAATTATTTTGTAAACAAGATTTCTTCAAGTAAGTTAACTCTCTTCTCTCTCTCACTCTTGACCATTGTCTCACTTCAGTCACATATTTAATGGACCAATTTTTCTTTTCGTTTCCATCCGTGTTTTCATCACCATCATAACCACTACTTTGACCATAATCATCATCGCTTACTACAACAACTTCATGCATCAAATTACCATCTTATTACCAATTCATTAGACGATTTGGTAAAAAATGCGCCCGATGTTCACAAGCAATATTCCCTGAAGATTATGTTCGTTGGGCTCGAAACAGTGTTTATCACATTCGGTGTTTTACTTGTATTGATTGTCATAAAGAATTGTCAACAGGAGATGAACTTTATATTCTTGATAATCGTTTACTTTGTAAAAGAGATTATCTAACAACAAGTCGGCATAGTCAAGGTAAACCACTTAAATTACTTTCATTACCACTCAAATCATGATAATATGCAGTTAAACTGTGATTGCATTGGATTTAGAGTTGTTGGATTCAAATGAAAAATCATTCAAAGAATGGGTCCAAATAAAAAGTATCGATAACATTTTTGATACCAATGCTGTAAATTATTACACTGTTAAGTATTCATGAACAAGGATAAAGAAAAGAGTTAAAACAATTGAAAATTATTAATAAAATTGGACAGTTTCTTCATTGTGTGACTGGTATGAAGATATTGTCCCAACTCTGACAATATGCAAGTTAAAGTGCTCTGTGATTGCATTCAATGCAATTAATGCAACTATAATTACTGTTTTTTGCTGTTGGGACAAGTTGAAACAAAAGGAAGAAATTTGAGTCTCTTTTCTTTGCTTGTACTCAGTAGTTATAAGACATTGACTGATTGTTATTGGTTGTTAAAGCCAAAATAAATACTAACAAATAAACTCAATGTCTATTAGTTGATGTTGTCTTGTTAAACTGATGAACATTACTTTTGCTTCGAGACAAGTGAACATCACAAAATTTGCTGCAAAAAAAAACGCGAAGCAAAAAAAGATTCTGCAAAATTTTTGCATTGGAAAAAATGTTTGCAAAAATCAACAAACAAATTGAAGTATTACTGTAAAATCGATAACTTTCACTTGTAGGCAAGAAAAAATGGAGAAAACAAAGTTTACTTTGCTCATTTTATTGCATTTTCAATGCTAATTTTGTGCTTAAATAACATTTAACTTTGCCTAATTTCCTTGCCTTTCTAGGGTCAGTGAGATGAGGCAAAAAAATCGAGGCTAAGGTCAAGTATGCAAAGACTCAATTGACCAAATCATGGAAATATTTGCCAAGATGTTTAGTTTTTCTGTCTTTTTTTCTCAACATTTTCTTGGAAGAAGAAGATGATGACGATGATGTTGATGATATAGAATAAGATTTACTACTTTTTTATTTTTCTTTCAGCTGATCGTTTAAGTTATGTAAATAAATGTAAACCCATAACGATAAATAGTTTTTTAACACTTTTGTTTGTTTGTTTGTTTACTGTTTCCAACCTTTTTGTATTTGACAATTTGACATTTATATTACTATTTAGCGTTTGACTATAACTTTCAAGTTTTCGTATCACTTTGCAAGCTGATAATTATCATGTCTACTGTCATCGTGTGTTTGCATTGTTTACTGATTGCGATCATCACTTTTTTGCTGATCTTGAGCTACTTTTACTTGCGTTCGCTCAGTCAATGAATATGAATGAAAAATTTGAATCAATGGAGAGATTAAGTTAAGTCGCTTGAAAAGACAATTTTGACCAGAAAAGACAGAGCAACAGAGAGAGAGAGAGAGAGAGAGAGAGAGAGAGAGAGATGATGATGATAATGAGCAGAATGAATGTGTGACAATAACACTGCTGAGGTTAGATTAAAGATGAAGAAGATTAAGGAATAGTAAACTCTCTGAATAGTGAGTAACAACCTTTACTGTAAATCTCTTTGAGAATAGACTATTTTGGGAAATGTGAAGATGAAGAGGCAAAAGTAAAGGTTAACAGTTCGTTTGTTGTTTATGATGGTCACTGTTGATGCCGGACAAAATGAGTACTTTTGTGATCCTTTAAATATACAGTTGACCCCACTATTTGTGTGCTTGTGTGATGTGTCTGCTTATTTACTGCTTATTTTACCCTCAAGAGATGAACAGAAAGAGATGAAGTTGGTGAAAGAAGGCGAACAAATATTATCGAAGAAAGGGTCACACCATTGGCCTTACGGTTGACCGATAGAGAGAGGACCAAAAGAGGAGGAAGAAGGAGGAGTAGAAGGTGGAGATGTTGATGATGGTGATGGTGATGGTGATGTGGAGATGGAATAGATTGAGTGAATAAGAGGAAAGAGTGAGACAAGGATAAGAAGGTAAACTGATGAGTGGCAAAAATAATCTAACTGTTGATGATAGTGATGAAGATAATGATGTTGAAAATGATGGTTCAACTGTTGATGTGGGTGGATGTGTAACTGTGTCAATGGTCATTCAATTGACCCATTGTGGGTATTCACACACACAAACACACACAACTTGACACAATGGCAGCGAGTTTATCAAATTTAAGCAATCATTTCATTGTTGAAATTGTTGACAAAAACCTTTTTAAACCTTTTTATTTACTCTTAACCTTTCAACTGAACCATTACTTGCTACCACTGAAGGTCATCTATTTTTACATATTTACATTTGACCATCTTTATCTTTTCGCGATATTTTCATTTCTTTTCACTTCTTTAAATTTGCCTCTTTTCGTCAGCCTATTTCTTCTGATTCTCACCATCATCCTCTTTTACCTGTCAGATTATCACGCGTTGTTCATGATGAGGTTGATGATGATGTTGATGATGATCTTAAGGATGATCTTGAGGATGTTTGCAAATTTTGGTTAAACAAGAAAAAATGGTTAAAGAAAAGTGAAGTAACAAAAAAATCGTGAAACAACGGACTCATGAAAGTAACCAAAAAGTGCAATACTCTTTGGGTGAAACAAAATGAGGAAAGCAAAAAAGCTAAACAACTTTTCCATGATGATCCTTGACGTACTCATCACTATCTCCTCATCCTCTTCATCATTTCACCTTAAAGTAGCTGTAGCAGGTTGATGTAAAGTTTGCAGTAAGAAGGAAAAAAAGCAGCCAAAAATGTGTTGACTCGATTAAGTAAACGAAACCTGTAATCAACAATCTTTTTCACCTTTTTTCCACTTTTCTTGCATCTTTTTTTTCCAACCTCTCTCAGGCTGACTAGTGTTACCTCTCCATCTTCATCATCATCACCATCGTCATCATGAATGCTTCTTCACAGCAACAACTTCTAGTAACGCACAGTTTCACAAACTTGTTTTATTTATTTATTTCAGTTTTTTTCTTCATCTCTCAATACTTTTTGCTTTGAAAACAACCTAAAAGTTGTAAGAAAGTTTTAGATATTTTTTTGTTTTCCAGTTACCTTCAGTCTCATGCTTTATCTGAACCTTTTTTTCAGGATAATTTTTAAACTTTGCAGCAACTTTTTTCACCTTAAAAAAAGTTTTTTCTCTCTTTTACCCAACTTGCTCACTCACCAGTTAGTCAAAGTCCAAAGCCCTGGATTAAGGTGAAACCCTCATGTACATCATGAAGGATGATCAACACCGATTCGGTCAAAAATCAACAACTTTTTTCCTCCTCAACTCAATGCAAAATGCATTGAAAGAGAAACCTGAAAACTGCCATTTTTTGCAACACTTTCAGCCGCTTTGTTGCCCTTTAATTAAACATTGTCACTCTTTTATTGTCACTCATCATGATTCTTATCAAGTTAACTCATATCTGTGATATAATCATGCCTTGCCCTGTTTCAAATCAAGATTCATATTTGCACCATGAAACTTGATAAACTTATCTGAAACCTTTTTCATTCTCTTTTTCTTTTCTCATTATTCAATTAATTCAATTGCAAGATATCATCATTGCCATCTTTTTGTTCACGTTTTCCAGGCTTTCTCTTGATTCTTCACCTTTATATGCTCTCTTCGCCTGTTCACTTTCTTACCTGATCAAATGAGAATAACTTAAATGAGATTTAATTTTCAATCTTACTATGCATTCATTTGCAAATTTTAATTAACTCGACCAAATGATCAAACTACAATCAACTGATAATCAAATAGATTTTATTTTCTTTCATTCATTCATTTTCTCAATAAATTTCTTTTCTTCCTTAAATCAATTTTTTCCAAACTTTTCTCATTCCCTGAATATTTTATTCCCAACCCAAACCAAAAAAAAACCAAATAATTCCCACTTCATTCAAATAACCCTTTATCATTGCTTTAAATTTATCATTCAATTGTCATTTTCCCAAACAATCATGATTGAATCGTCACAAAATATCCCTTTAACGGTCTAAATACAAGGAAAACAAAGTAAATTGACAAAAATGATGAATCATTTGTTTCTAATCACTATTCAAATTGTATCAAAAGCTTCATTTTTCTGTTTAATTTTGAAGGCAAAAATAAATCTTTTTACCTCAACAGTTAATAACAATAATGCAACTTTTACCAGGCAAAGTTTTCCTCGTATGAATATGAACAAAAAAACATTTCAGGAAGTTGTTGATTGTAAAGCTCATAATTGTCCCATAAATCATGTTGATCAAGAGTGTCCATCAACCACTTGAAATGATAATAATAGTAATCAGATTTGGTTAACATAATAGACAGCAAGGAGTAAACGAGAAAACTTTGAAAACAAAAGACAATGAATAACAATAATAGCAATATTATTGAAAAATGTTATAAAAAACGAGTAGCCAATGATGAAAATTAAAGTTACACCTGAAACCGTGATTGGTTAATTACTTGAAGCTATTAAAATTTGCAGCAAGATGGTGTTGATGATGATGATAATGATGAAGATGAATATAAACCTTTAACAATCTCGTGAGTGTTAAAAGTAATCTCAAATTCATTGAATAATACAAGAATGGATGAAGGTGTAAACTGAAAACCAACTGAAAACAGCAAAACTCTAAACAAGAATCAACAACAATCGAATGAACAGAAAACAGATTGCATTCTCCTTGTAATACATTATTCTGAATTGATTAAAACACATGAAAACACACTCACACAATACCTTTCAGTATCATGAACAGAATGCTCAAGCAAAATATGAATAGACGCTGAGGCCACAAGAATGAAAGGTTTCTTCGCCCATTTGCATAATTACAGTTCTATCAACTGGTTGACTTGAAAAGTTGACATATTTCTCGTCCATTTAATCCTGAAACTCTCATGAAACGTTATAGATAAATTTATTGAGCTTAAAATATTCTGGAACGCTATCATCAGCATCTTCATTTTAGCTTCAAGCCCAAAACGCCTTAAGATTATTGCTTATTATTACTGATAAGAGAACAAGAAAAATAATAATAAAATGTTATTTACTTTACTGTTTCAACTTCACCTTTTCACTCCCAAGGTTAACAAAAAAAATTTGTTATTCTCATTATTATCATTATCATTTTATTAATATTATCATGAGCTGTTCGCGGTTAACCAACGCTTTTTAACCTGCTTTTTAACCCGCCTTCTGAAGTGCAAGAATCAAGAAGAAAGATGATGTTGAAGGAAGGAAAGGAAGAAAAAGGAGAAGAAAAATTTGAAATATTATTCAGAAGATGATGATAATGAAAAGCAGAAGAAAAAAGAAAAGAAAAATATTTCTATATTAAAGAGAAAAGAAGATGAAAAATATTTTCTCTTCATTACATTCTGTGGTTCATAGCTTTGTTGATATTATTTAATCCCATAACTAAGCTTCTTTGCCTCACCCGAATTCGGCTTTCGTTGCGTTTGCTTTTTTTATCATTTTTCTTATTATTTTTTTCCTGTAACTCCTATCGCTTCAGGCTTTATTTTATTGGAAAAAAACCAGAAAAAAAGTAACATTTTGCTTGTTTTTTTATATTTATATAAATATCTTTTCGGGTTACATTTTTACCCTTGGTATGTGCATTGAGTGTGTTAATGCACATCGTAACCAATGGGTCGATCAACCTATTTCCGTTCAAAAACTTACCTTATCTCGCCCAGTTTTCTTATTGTTATCTTCCTTTCCTTTTTTTAACTAGTTTATATACCTTTTCATTCCTCTTCTCTCTCTCTCTCTCTCTCTCTCTCTCTCTCTCTCTCTCTCTGTCTTCATCAACATCATCATCTTCTTGTTCGCTATTCATTCATTCATCATCATTTCTCTCACCAAAGGTAAACTCTACCGAAAGTAAATTAGAAAACAAAATGGATGAGTTGAAGACGAAGAGCAACATGATGATGATGATGATGAATAGCGAATCGCCAATAGATATCGAATCTATTCACGCGTCTAAACGTTATCAATGGTAACTACAACAAAAGGTAACAAGCAAAACAGCAAGAGCAACATCATCAATATATAAAGCAACAAATGACCTAAGGCAAGGTCTTCAAAGCAAAGTTTCATTTCCAATGGAGTTTGCTTGTTGCTATTTTTTGCTTTCCTTTTGCTCTTTTTTCTCCTTCATAATCATCATCATCTTTCATCCTTTCTCTTACTTTTTCTCCTTCTCTCACTCTTCATCATCATCCTTGCTACTCTGAGTTAATCAAGTGAAAAGCAACAACAACAACAGCAACAACAAAAGATAGACAGGAAACAAGATTAGCTTTTCTGTAGCAAAAAGTAAAGCAAAAAACGATTCTTCAAATTGTTATCATACAAGTTGATTTATTATTAACATTTGTTGTTATTATCGTATTCATTTGTTGCAATTAGTTTTCCCTGCTAATTTACCTTTAATTGCTATTCATTTTCTGTACTTGTTGCCAATGGTCTTGTGATGAGCAACAATTTGCACAAAATTCAAGTCAAAGTAGCCAAATGCAAGAAAAAGAATGGCAAAATTAGGCCAATCGAACAATTGTTTGTGAATAATTTATTGAAAATCACAGTTGTTATGATAATGATCATCATGAAAAACGATGAATTCATCAATTCTTTGGTTCTGCTTTCATTGTTGAAACTTATTTACTTTGGCCTTTTCTTCAATGATTATGGGAAAAGCAGAACGAAAAAAATTGTCAGATGATTTCTTTCAATCGTCCAATTGATTGTTTTGCACCACTTTGAATAGTTTAAAAATAATAGTTGATGAAGATGATGATACACTGAGTGAGAGTTTTCTTTGCCTACTTTTCCTTCTGATAACTTCATCATCACCTATCATTATCTTAAGATAATATGGAAAAAAGTATACTTGAATTGAATTGGAATAGATGAAAGTTGTTTCTCTCTTTTTTACCTTTCATTGTTGAAATGATGAGCAAGATAATAATCAATGACTTTGAATAGTCGGCTAAAGTAGTTTTCATTATTGAAATAGCACATTCAGATGATAGAGGTTGTGTAAAATTGACGATTAACAATCATAATGATAATGTTGTTTCATCCAAATAGTTGTTCAATTCAGTTTTTCCGCTCTTTAATAATGTTGAAATTGTTGTTTGATTTACTGTTAGTATCACATTGACAATCAAGTCCTTTTAACCTGCAACTCTATACAAACATCTTTATAGTCAAACTTTTGTACTTTCAACTGGGAAACGGTTCTTTGCTGTTGAAAATATTTCCCTCAATACTTTATTAGTTTTGAAATGAAGACAAAAAAAGTTAACTTTGCACATTCATCATTAAATCTCAATCAATTATCATTCAACTCTTTGCTCCTCAATCCTTATTCACTCCTTATTTTCATGTTCATCTTCTTGTTGCTCTTTCTTTCTTTTATTACCTTTTCTCCTTTTACCATTTAAACATGATTCTTGATTTGCTATTCCAACGGTTTAACACAGCTCATATTAATCAAGCTTTTCTTTCACTTGCAGTTTTATTATCATCAATGAAGATATTCAGAATGCTAATAGCTTATGATAATAGCAATAATCTTATCCATATTATTGGTTAAAGTGAAAAGAGTAATGCAACTAAATACCATTCTGAGTAATCATTTTGAACAGTATTTATTCAGGTTGGTGGTCGACCTCATACAGAGTGACGATTGACTGTGTAAATAGTGAGAGGATTGTCCTTTCAATGATCACATGTATTACAAGAAGATGATGATGATGATGATGCCCATCATCCAGCATCATCCTCATCCTAATCTATTTTCCTGTTACAGCTTTAATCTCCTCCTTAGCCTGAAGACATTAAATGTTCATTGTGACAATAAATTATCAGTTGATTGTTTAATTACTTATCCAAAGTAAATTTACAATTTTTCAATCAACTTGATTGCCTGAACACTGGGCAAGGAAAAGGTTGACCTTAAATGCAAAAGGCTGTAATATTGATTACTTTAAACACTAATTTTTCAACTTTGATTATCATTTGTTCCTATTGGTTTGAGCCTTTTGCAAAACAGCCAAAACAACTGGAAAAGCCTTCAACAAGTAGCTGGTGAAATGTGATCTTTGAGCTTGGAGAGGGTAAAATTTACAATAATTGTTATGAGCACAGTATAATGTGTAATATTATAAAGGTCAAAAGCAAAAAGGTGTTGACTGGTTTGCTGGTTATGCGTTTTTTATGTGCAAAAGATTAATATTATCAACAGCGTCATCAGCAACAACCATTGGTATATTTATGATGAAAAGGAGAGGAAAGTTTTCTTTTGACGGATGATTAACTTAATTAGGCCTAACAACGTGAAAAACAATCTGTTTGAACAAACATCAAGTTAAACAAATGATGAAAGTAAATTACCTGAGATGAAGACATCATTTCTTCAACAGGTAAGCATGAAAAGTGGAAGAAGAAACGGCCAAAAAAAGAGACCAACTATCAATACTTATTTATGAGAATCATGATGAGAAGTTGAATGTGAGGCAAGAGGAAAAAAAGAGCAGAGAAACGATGAAGAGAATCATGGCGAAACTTTTCTCTTCCTTTCTTATTTCGTAGTTCGTTTCGGTTGAACGAAAGTTCCGTTTGAATCTATGAAAAGTTGGTTCTTTAACCTCAAACTTTTTTTCTTCTTCATCTAATCATATTGAAAAGTAATGATACGAAACGAGAATACTTCATCATCAACTTGATCATCTTTTATCATCAATATTTCAGTCAAAAATGATTAACGAAAAAAAGCAAAAACAAGTAAAACAAAAACATTAAACTTGAGGTTAAAAGGAAAGTTGAAAAGGTCAATAGTAAACTCGAAGCCGTTTAAAAGTTGATCAATGAACATTTTGTTTTCTGTTAATAATAAAAAAAGGTTGTTGTTTTACCGCTAAGTTTTGTTTGTCTAACCATTGATAGTAGTTAACCTTTAGCCAACCTAGCAATTATTGTTTTAACCAATGCACTTTAATCCTTATCCTTTATAAAACCATCATCATAATCATCATAATCGTCTTGGACAATCATCATCATGAGTTGCTTCCGTTAAAATCTCAATCTCAAAGTGAACCATTCTGTAAGTGAAAAATGAAGAAGCTAAACCCTTCGGCTTATAATGATAATAGTGTTTGTATTATCATCATTATCATTATTACTTTTATTATTATAAGGTAAGAAAGGCATAATTCTGGGCATGAATTTGCTTCACCTTCATGATGATGAAAAAGAAGCTGCCAAAATGACCTTTCAAGACCTAACATTATATTCAACCATATCTATCATTAGATAAAACCTAAACCTGGTCATTATCTTCTTCTTCTTCTTTCTCTTCCTCCCAAGAGTTCTTGCTACTTTCTTGTGGTCTTCCTTTTCATACCTCATCATCATCATCAATTTCAAAAGCTTAAGCTTCTCGTCAGTAACTTTCATTTTTTTCTCTCTTCTTCATCATCCAAATAATGATAATATCATTGTGCAAATATGATTGTATGTATATGATAACCTTTATATGAAAAAGGCTAAACAAAGCCTTTTTCATGGCGAATCTTTCACACCAAAGTCATGATGATGATGATCATCATTTTCACCTTTTCTCAGTTTAAATGCGAAACTTTCCTTTTCAAGTTTTCCAATTCTTCGTTTCACCTTTTCTCCTTCCTGAGTCAAATTGAAAGGCAGAAAAAAAAGGCCAAAAACTACTGGTAAGATGACCTTTAATTATGTGGTTCCTAAGCACTAAATTTGATCCACCCTGAACTGCCCATAATTTTCTTGTTGTTACCTGTAATATTTGACTTTTTAAAGAGTAAATCATTTAAAGAGAGAAAAAATAAAGTTTTCTTTTTCTTCTTCTCTCAAAACTTCATTTGTTCCCATGATAAAGATCATCTTACATCATAAGTAACACTTTTATTTGTTTATTTGTTTGGCAAAAGATTATTATGAGTAAGTTTATAATGATCATGTAAACTCATTTTGTGGTCACTCTACATGAAAATAATGTATAACCATTTCATGGTTACTCTTGGGTAAACATTTCTCAACTTTTTTCTCTCTTAACCATTCATTCCCTTCATCATCATCATCATCATCATGCTTTATGCAATATTAAGAAAAGAAGAAAATTATCACCATTAATCTCTCATTTTTTTAGCAACTTGTGGTCATATTGTATGGTTTTATGGTTAAGTGGTTACTCTCTTTAATTCAACATTTATTATCATTGCTATTATGTTTACTCAAATATCATGGAACCAGCAAAGTTGCTTTAAAGTTGTTCACGCTGTGACGAAACGTTGTAACGTTCCAATAAGAATGAATAACTTGAAATATTAAGGAGAAAAGAAAACTAATTGATTTTCATTGAGTTTTATGAAACTTCGTTCAAGTTACTTTTTTCATTCACTTTTCTTCCTGTTTCTTTTTTTCGCTCAAATTTCATTTTTTCTTCTGAAATTTTTTCCATTCTAATTCAGCTTCTTTACCATGTTGATGTTATATTCTTTGCATCTAAAGATTTACCAATGCAAAGACCTTCTTATTTCATTTATCATCACGAAATGAATTAAATGATTCAGTTTTTTTTTACTTTTTTACACTCATTTTTTTTCCAACCAAAAAGATGATAAAGGATGATGAGGATGAATACGATAAGATGTTGAAAATAAGGTGAATAAATGAAAAGAGTGAAAACGGAATTTTGCTCTCATTGAGTTATCTTTTACTGCATTTGTTATTAATATGATTGCAATAAGTCTTAAGATGATGATGAGGAGAGAATAGAAACAACAGTAACTGATTTATCCTTTTTTTTCATTTCACTTTATCAGCTCAGGATGAAACAGTTGAAAAGGAAGAAAAAGTTTTGTTGAAAGAAAGAGGTTGAAATGTCATGAAAATTTGAAAAATATCTGAATGAATGTTGATGAATTTGCTGATACTTTGTAAAGCTTTTCGACTAAGCCTTCGACTTAATCTGTAAGGAAATTGTCTATTGAGAAGATGAAGAAGCTGAGTGAGAAAACAAGGATGAGAAGGATGAGAAGGGGAGATTAACAACATTGATATAGAGTTTTTTAAGTCTTCTAAGTAACATTCTGCTCGGAAGGTTGAAAGAAATTCTGGAAAGTCTTTTGGTAGGATTTATCTTCTAATACAGCTAACTTTCTTCTTCCTGAAGGTATTATCATGCTTGATTGATCTTCCATTCTATCATCGCCATTTACATCAACTGTCTCTTTGCAGTCTCACGCTTTCACTTGCACCAGTTTCATAATCAGAATCTTTTCTAATTTCACCTTTTATCTAATATTAGTTTCATCATTATGATGACCAAGTTTTTACTTTTTTCCTGATTTATTGATCAACTTTTAAAAATAAAAACATGAGACATTTGGCTCATTTCATTCCGTTTCAATCTATCAGTTTGTAAACCAATGACAAACGCTTACATTTACAGTATAAATGATAAAAGGATGAAATTATTTTCATTCAACTTTTGTTAACTAGTTTTATTCACAAACTAATTCATAGTTTCAAAATTTCTCTTCTCAATATAACATGTTATTTGTAAAATTTGTATTGAGATGCACAAACTATTAAGTAGACGCATTTGTCCATCATGTTTCAAATTACTTGATGAATGCTCATGAAAACTATTTGAAATTGCAAATGATAACTTTAATCAATTTTCACCTTCGTCAATCCAAACTTTTTTCAACTCTTTTTTTTCGTCAATTTTTCTTTGTCTCTTTCCTTTTCCCTTTTCATTTTCAAATTATCCATTCCAATTAAAAGTTACAATGATTGACACTTGAAATTGATCAATGTTTCAACGTTTCAAATGAATGCTGAATGAACCTCTGAAAAAGTGCTGTTTAATACACTAACAGAGGTCCTCTCTTGATAACCTGTCACCTAAACAGCAACTTTCTTCTCTTCAACCTTGACATTGATTTTTCTTACCTGTTTCACCTTTCTCTCATCACCATCCTCATCAGCATCTCAACTTTCATCTTTTTATTATTCTTTTCATACAATTTACTGTTGATCGATAGTCAATGAGCGTGAGGTAATCACCATCAACAGGTATATCTTACACTTTTAAAAAGGTAAAAAATATTATCATCAGATTATCATGATGAATGATAAGGTGAAAGCAGAGAGAGAAAAAGAAGCCCAAAATAATCAAGGATCAAGTTTAATAGCAATGAAAAAGAGAAGCTCAAAATACCAATGATGCTTTTAACACTCTTGTTGATGTTAACTTATCAACAGCTTTATATCATTTGTATTTCATCTTTTTTTGCACCCAATCTGTAAATGGCTGAAACTCCAAAGAGAAATATAAATATATTAGTAACAATATTTGTAAGATTGATTATAATCGTTTCACTTAATGCTTCCAATAATCACTTTTGTCCAGCAAAAATACTATCTGAAGGGAAATGCCTTTGAATTGATCTTATAGACTTATCGATGTATTTTACCATGAAAATTTAATCAGAAATTTTGTCTGACGTGAGTTTAATTTTTCACTTTCATTTATAGTTTTACTACTTAAATAGCCTTTTGTGAAAATTTTTATATAACTTTATTGCTTATCAAATGTAACAATTTCATAACTGTTACCTGAACACAAAAATTTAATCTATTTTCTTGGTGATTATGTTACAGTTTTGGTAATTGTTTTTTAGTTATATAACAAAGTGCTCAAACAATTTGAATCCGATTTTTTGGTAAAATAAGTCATTAACTGCTCAGTTTCATTAGTTGAAGATGAGTCAAATTTGCCTTCAAAAACCTGTTTGATTCGCCAACGGAAAAAAAGTAAGATCAAACAAACACTATTAACCCTTAAAATGAGCAGCAAAAAAGGTGAAATTGTTTTCTCTTCTGTTCACTTTGAGATGAAGCAAAAACTTGAACCGACTTGAGTTTCGATGGACAATATCTGTGGACATTAAATGAAGTGAGGAAATTAAAATGAGAACTGAAGTGATATCATGCTGAAACTCAATGTTGAGGTTAAAATTCAAATGATCTGATTATTCGGAAAAAATGGCAATTCGAATTATTCGATCAACTCAAGTCTGTGGATCATGAAGAATGGAAGTTTCTTTATATTTGATTTAAAATTATACGAAATCAAACTTGAAGAGTCAAATGAACCCTACATTAATTAGCTTCATTTAGACCATTTGAATAATGTGAGCTTTCGTATAAAATTCACGTAATCTTGTCTGATCAATGAAACATTGAATCAAGTTGCATTGAAGTAAAAGTTAATCATCAATTATATCACCGTTGTCCTACAACTTTTTTATCGTTAACAACTTGCTGTCACAATAATGATGCAAGTAGTCTAATGATGTCTTTAAGCTGAACAGTCTCTTGAACTTGAATCAAACCAATGTGAACAATCAGGTCAACACTAGATCAAGTGGAATAGTTCTAGTGAACACAACTAAAGGAAAAGCCAACATTAATGATAAATGCTAGTGATTTTGAAAGAAATAAAAAAACTTCGAACAATGTCAACTTTGAATTTGAGACGCAAAATAATAACAATAGTCTTGCACTTGGTTTACTCGATAAGAAGGTAAAAAGATTTGACTAAAAGTAACCGATTCTTATCATCGCGTCACACGCAGATAATTCTTCTCAATTTCATGTCAACCATCATCATTCTCATCCTCATCTTTTCCCCTTTACTCTTTTGTTATCCCATTACGTATCTTTTTTTGTTTTCCGACTCTATCAAGTTAAGAAGTATTATTATCTGATTGGTTGCACGCGCTTTCACAAAACTGTGACAGACATTTAACACGCGTATGTCAATTGGTAAATGCATTCAGAATGAGCCTCATTCCAACCTAAATAAGATAGAGAAGAAGGAAAAAAAAGTTGAAATTAATTGTCTTCTGTATTCGACAGGAACCAACAATTTTTCGGTGACTTTTTCTTCTCTTCCTCTTCACTTCCTCAAATCACATTAACATTTTCTCTCTTCATTTCTTTCTTCATTCCTCTCTTCATTCACAATATCAAACACACTTTCACATAGAAATGGAAAGCAAAAGTTTATTACATTTCAATTGAGATTTAGATTTATGATTTGCGATTGTATCGTTAACATTTTTTGAAGCAAAAAAAAATACTTTTCTCTCTACGCTATCATTTTCATCATCTTGATCATTCCTTTCATTGATTCTCAAAAATTCTGTCTATTCAGCCTTTCCATTTGAAAATGAAAAGTAGAAAGCGAATTGTTTCAAAAATTGATGCAAAAGCAGCTGAAACTCAGTCAATTATTACCCATTTCAATGTAAATCGTTGACATTTTTTTCTCGTTGCACCCAATGAATACAGTTATTGTGAACCTAAAAAACTAATGTTAACAAAATGATTCTTTTAATTTGAATATTTACCTTTCATATTGAGTTTTTTTATCTTCAGTCTCAATGTTTACATAAAATTAATTCATCAAATACAAAATGATAATAACAGTGAAACTAATAATAAACTTTTCATATATTGATATAAATTAAAAAAGCAACAGCAAGAAAAGGTTGAATGCAAAATCAAGTACTAAACAGAGTTAAATTGTAAATACAATTGTTGAAACTAATCAAGTAAATTTGACATACTTTTACTGTAAACAAATATTAGGAAAAAAGCAAATGGTTAAACAGGTTGATGTCATTGATGCGTAAGTGGCAAATGTATTATAAATGCATAATCATGTTCATCCACATCATCATCAACATAATCATCTTTTATCATCGTTTGATGAACCAAAAGAAATAGCAATTCAAGTGGTTTCCTTTGCTTGTTGTTCAACAAGAAAATAAAACATTTAAGGATCCTATTCTTCATGTGAGCGTCGTTAAAAATGCATAAACTCATGTTTTTGACATGATGAATGTGATGAAAATGATGAGGATGAGAATGAGGAAGAAATGATTTACATTTTCATCTTTAAATTTGCGGTCAACCAGAGGCTAGTAGACAAATTATATCAAGTTGAAGTTTAAATTTTGCCCGATCTCTTGAAACTTGTGTCAATTATCTCAACAACATTGAACCATTCAAATAATCATTCAATATCAAACTTTTATCGACAACTTTTGCTCTCACCTAAACAAAAAGCATGACAAGTAAAAAGTTGAAAATTGACCAAAATTTCTTTTCTATCAACTTTTTTTGTTGTTTTCCTTTTCATGAATATTCATTGAATCGATTTTGTGTAAACTTTTTCTCTCATAAATAATAACAGCTTTTGTTGGACAAGAAGAGGTGAAAACAAAAAGGTGAATGGCAATGAGAAACTTTCATGGACACAGTTTTGTTCCTTTCTTCAGCCAATTCATTGTTAATCATTTTTGAGACAAAATTTCCATGTCTCACATCAAAGGTTTGATTAATGGATTCAAATAGTGTCACTGAAGTGAAATATAAAAGTATCAAACCTTTTCTATTTCTTATTCCGAATTCATGTTGAACAGCAAAATTTTCTCGCCGTAAACATTAGTTTGAAGGCGAACAAAAAGCAAACATTTTTCTTGTTTCAATTCATTTCTTTCCCCTGTAATAGACGTAATCACTTATTGAACATCCTTCATCATCAAATTGATCAACTTGAACTTATCAGGTTGTTCCACAAGCATTCAATCTTCTTCTCTCTCATTTTTTTGCTGCTCCTTTTCATTTCTTTTACCTTTAATCCGATTCCGTTTTTACCTTTAATCGGATTTAATTTTCGACTTAAAGCGAAGGGATTAACCGATTCTTTCTCTTATCATTTTTAAGCTTCACTGATCTAACTTTCTCTCACTCAAAATACTCACCAGATTCGCATTGATTCATCATCATCATCATCATTATCATCATAGTTTTCATCTTATTCATTGAAATTTTTTCATTCTCTCATTACAGTTTCTCACTCTTTTTTTTCCTCCATCGCAAACTCGCACAATGCAATATTAAAAGAAACTTGATCACAAAATTATTATAAATACATGACAGAATTGATAGAAAAATCAGATGAAACTTTTTTTTCTTTCATCTAACTTTACCATTCTGTTATAATAATATTAGTTCTGACAAAACTTCAATTCTTTTCTTTGCTTTTTCTCTTCTTTCTATTGATCAAGAGTTGATTCTCAAAAAAAAAGTAAAACAAAATCAGAAAGTATATTTTTTGGCACAATTTTGTCCAACAAAAAGATAAATTTATGCTTTCTTCTTGCCTTTGTGAATATATAATAAAAACGAACGCAATCCTGACAAAAACACGATATTCTATCACTTTTACTTCTCATGTTATTCAGTTGGAACTTTTTCTTCTTTTTGCGCCTTTGTTTATTCTGAAGAGCAAAGCTTCAAGCAATAGCTCACTTTGAGAGTTCAATCTCTCTTTTACTTTATCCTGAGGCCTTCAAATTGCTGTTGATATTATTATCGTTAAAAAATGTTCATCTTTGGACATAAGAATTGTTCTGTTGACTATACTTTTCTTGTGTGTTCGCGCAAGAATACCTCAGGTTAAAAAAGAATATTTACTTGGATTATCTCGATTCTTTTTTTTTGCTTCTTGTTCTTCTTCCCTGTCGATTTTGTCCTTTTATTCCTTCTTATAATCAGAATATTTTGCTTGGATACTCATGAGAGAGTTCAGAATAAGAAGCATAAAACCTATATTCTGTAAGAATTGCTATCAAATAATATTATCATTAGCATTATCATCATGATAGTCATCTTAGTATCTTTTTGCTCTTCTTTTCCAGTCTGTTCAGTTGTCATTGTTTCACTTGAATTGCGTTTGATGAGCTTTGATATATACTCATGTATGTTCAATGAGATGCAAACTTTTTTTCCACCTTTTCTCTTGCTCTGCTTCTTGAATAAACTTCACCCAAAATAACCATCAATCTGAAATGATTTTGCGAAGAAAAAAAATTGTTGGTTTAACTGAAGGTTAACTTTTGATTTAGACAGTGATTTATCATGAAAATGTTGCAATGAAATGAAAACCGTTGAGCAACTAAAAAGTAATATAACTGATTCAAAAAGTGCAAATCTGTATTGTCCTCGCATTATTTATGATATTATTGATCAACTGACCGAAATGACCTTCATTTATGCCAGTGAAGCTGATTTGACTCTGATAGACTCAACATAAGTGGATAAAAACTGACAGTTATCATGGTTTATCAGTTCACTTCTTAGTCATAAAATATCAGAACCATCAATCGTAAAGATTTGATAATAATCTTGAAAAAACTTTGTCCATTAAATTTGCAAGATTAACGTTTACATTCAATCCGCTTCTGTAAGGGTCTACTTCAGAAATGGATGTTTTCACTGGCCAAAGCCAAACATTTAATCGGAGGATAAAAATGAAACGATCAAGTTGAGGATAAACAGGGGATTTTATGTTAATTGAGTCTTCAAAAGGTTTCACTGAATCAAGTTGGAAAAAAAAGTCTCTTGATAAAGCAAACATTATCAGCAATCAATGACAACTTCAACATATGATTCAATCTGAACATTGGTTCAATTGATAAAAGATTGTTGATGATTGTTGATCAAGATGAGAAATTGTTGAGAAACTTTCATCTGAATCATTTTTTGCCTCTTCTTACTCAATCCATGAATTGCTTTTTTCTTGCTGTTGATGCTGCGTCCAATCTGACCCAAATGCGATGAGGCTGATGACGGTGTTGATATTGATGCGTAGACTTGAGACTTTGCCCTGACGAGGATGAAGCTGATGATGCCTATAAAAACTGTTGGTCTGTTCATATGCTGGTTGCATGGTTAGTCTTTCAAGGAAAAATATTATCTCCAAACCTTATATTGTTCACAGTTCATTGATTGGATGAGAAATTCTTGGAGCATGACGAGTAGGAAGAGAAGATGTTGATCCACATGGAATACTCTGTAAACCATTTCATATGAACAAGTATGAAAAAACACAACATGAACAGAGAAAAAGAAGAGAGGAAAGAATGAAAACAAGAGACGAAGATGCAGATGATAAGAGTGGAAGAAATCAGCGAAAGACGAAGATGATGATGAACTTTTTTTCATCTGAAATATATATTTTTATAAATAAATATAAACATCTACATAATATAGGGTTTTCCGTTAAACTTGAAACTTATCATTGGAATTTACCATTTTTACTCTTTTCCATTTCAATCTGACACCCAATTCCTTGCAATATTCATTAGTTTACAGGTTTTTCGTTTACTGGCCTTGTTAAAGGTCACTTTACGAATGGCCATTTCTTCCAAATCTTTTCTTCCTTCTCGCCTTGCAATCTTCAACGTGATTTTGCACTCTTTTTCAATCGATTTTTCACTTTATTCTTCATCGATTACTTCATTCACCACTTGCATTCTTTATGATACAACTTTACTTCTCATTTTTCTCCCTCTTTTTACCTCTCTTTGGCTCTTTTCTCTGCCTCCATCTTCATCATCATCCTTGTTCATCTCTTGTGGCCCATTTTCATTCTTCTTTCTTGAGTCATCAATTGAGCCTCTTTTTCGGTTTTGCTGGATAAAAGAGGCTCTTGGGTCAACTTTCAATCTTATTTCACCGACCAATTGAGAATGGCAACATTTTTAAAAGGTTAAAATGACTTCATCCTCCGACTTTGCTCTCTTCCCTTCTGTCAACATTATATATCAATGACAAAACAATCAGATGTATCACAACTATCAGAAGTATTTTCACCTTTTACTTTTGTTTTATTTCTCATTCACTTTGGTTCCAGTTTTACTTTGTAAATATTTTAAATAACAAAAAGCATGTTTGCGTTTGTTGTTGTTGCACCGTTTCAATGATAAATTTATCATTTTACGCATTACAATTGTACATTGAGTGTGTAATTGGTTGCTTGTATAATCGAGGTTCGAGTTGTTTATTTTGGATCAAGCAAGAAGATTAACAGTATTGACAAGATTAGCAAGATTGCTGAGTTAAACTTGGATGAAAAGAGCATGAAAAGTGTTTTGAAAAGATGAAGGAGTAAAAATGATGAAAAGATGAAAGTAAAATATATTTTAGGATCAATTGTGGTTTTGCAATTGCAAACACCGATCAACGTATAACAATAATGTTGTTGTTTTTGTTGTATTTTTTGCTCCTCTTTAACTATTAAGGTTTGATTTTGTTTGAGCTTTACTTGAGTGTCAATTGGATTAACTTGCGATTTATGTTGATGGTTTAGCATCAAATAAAGTGAGAAGAAGATAACTTTGTATTCAATTGTGGTTAAGCTTATTTATTTACTTTCTTTCTCTTCTTCATCTTCGTTCGTTCCTTCTTTTTATTTCTTCATTTTGATGAAAACTAATGTTGACAAGATGCTATTTATTGCAGGAGAAGTGGAAAAGAAGAGAATCTGAAAGATAGACTGAAACAAGATGATGAAGATGATGATGTTACTTGCCTTCTCCCCTCTTCAATAATACACTGAATCAATGTTATTGTAATTTAATTTGCTATTTCAATTGATAAGATGAAGAAATAATTTGATCAACAGAATGAATCAAATTAAGTAAACAGATTTGTATCAACATATTCATCATTACACTGTTTATCAAATGGAAATCATCTTAATTTTCCAGACTAAATGTTAACATGCAATCAACAAAGGCCAAGTTGATTGTAAACAGAAAATAAATGCAAAGTTCATAAACAAACATACAATTGACTGTAAATTCATTTGCAAAGATCAATTGAATCAAGTGATGATATCAGTGATGAACAAGAGGAAAAAAGATGTTCATGAAAGGTGTGTTTGTTTTTTCCATTGAACAAGTAAAAAGATGTAAGAGAAAGAGATTAAAGAAAAATTTTAATCTCGGTTTGTTAGTTATTCAGAGGAATGACGATGAAACTCATGGAACCGGATACATTGCAAGTGACATTTTTCATCGTCTCCTTCCTTTCCTTGTCATCTTCATCTTTTTTCATCCTTTTTTTTCTTCTTTTCAATTCTTCAACTTTTCCTTTCTCTGTTCATATTTTGTAACCCTGTCACTCATTTAACTCTCTCTTCCCATGATGATGAGAAAGAAAAAGAAGTAAAAGGTAGATCGAGTTGAAGATGAGGATAAGGTGAATGATGATAAAGATGATGATGAAGAGGAAAGTGGAGGAAATGAAAAAAAAGATAAGCAGTGAAATGATGATGATGAGGATGACAGAAAAGAGGTAAATTTTTTTCACTTGTTTCTTTACATTTTCATATTTCTCTTCCTCCTTCTTCTTTCCTCTCTTTTCTCTCTCTCTCTTCCATCTTCGCAATCTTCACAATCTTCTCTCTTTTTCTCTCTTTCTTGATCATCTTTCATTTCAAACCTATAAAAATGTCTTCAAGGAGCCTGACATGAACAAGATAGGGAGTTCCTTGAAAGACTTGATTCTTGTGATTTCTTTTCTTCTTCTTTTCTTTTCCTTCCTTCATCTTCACCCGCCTTCTTCATTCCTATCAAATGCCATTCATGAAATAAGACAAGCATCTTGATCTTCATCGTTCTCATCATCATCATCATCATCATTTTCATTTTGCAAGTCTCATTTAGTTATAGGCAAATGTAAAATGATGGCGATGATAAAAAACATTAAAAAACGAGATTCAGTTTCATTCGCATTTTTGGATGCAATTTTTTCTCACCCTTCATTGACTCATTACAGTGTTTAATGTTGATTGAAAAGTTCGTGATCTCACTTGATGAGGATCAAAGATGCTCATCATTTTTAAACTTGCCAAACTCAAACTGCTACTGTTTATCATCAACAATGTTGATTAAATAATCTGAGCCGCTTTCTGTTAGCAAAATATTTACCAAATCTGTTTCAATGGGAAAAGGTGCTTTGCTCTGTAAAACTGCAAAGTTTGCAGATTTTTCAAAAATCATATTTCCAGGTAAAAGGAATTAAATTAAAAGTTTACTTTGACTGCATTTTTTTTGCAAAATTTTGACTCTTTTTTTCATTTCCTTTTCAATGCTGAGAGATGAAGGTGAGAATATTGTTGCTGTTGTTGATGATGAGAGAAGTACAGTGAGATTGAATTTAAAGATATGTCATTTCATGTTTTTTTGCTTGAGATGGATGAACTCCCAGTGAGAGATGAAAGAAAGAAGGTTTCTCTTGCTGTGATAACAAAACTTATTCATCTTAAAATTTTATTCATCAACACCGTTCTATGTTGAATCTGTAAGTGTCACATCACAATACAAAAAGGAACCTGAAGTTGATGAGTAACAAAAAAAACGTCAAGAGTAAATCGATATCGATTGACTTCATTGGATAACTTTGTGTTTGCATTGACAATAAAAGTGGCAATAGAGATGCTTACAACGATAAAAGATGAAGCATACAGACGCACACAACGCAGGCACACTTGATCAAGACACACGACTTTTTTGCCAAGCAAGATGAAAGATAAAGGCAAAAAAGTGTGAAAATTTTTCAAATGCAAGTTTCATTACAATTTGATGGTTTGCAATGAGCTGTACATTGAAATGTGTTGACTCTTTACCTCATAAGACTACGATAATGGGGAAAATAATGTTACACACTGAAAAGGAAAACAAGTTTTGCCGAAAATTTTTGCTTCCAAGAAAACTGTTTAAAACTGTGTTGAAATTTCGGCCTCAACAGAAGGCACATTTGGCCAAAAGTGAGTGTTTTATGTTACTTCACTCATTAAAATGTGTTAAAATGGAAGCGCTTTAAAAAATTGCTTAAATTGCACTTTGACATGGATGGCAAGTGCTGATATTGTTAAATTTTAAGATCAATTTATGCAAGTCAATATGATGATGATGATGAGTACCATGAGTTTGCTCACTTTTCACGTTGCTTATCATGTCCATCTAAATAGTGAAGTGTGAATAGAAAAAAGAAAAAGAAGAAGCAAAAACTGGTAAACTGAATGAAACTGAATAAAAATGAACCCTCAGCATCCGGCATTAGAAGAAAAGGATTGATTCTTATCTTGACAGGTATCATTATTGCGATGTGACTTTTTTTATGTTGTGTGTGTGTCTCATGCTGTCTACAATATCTATGTGAGTACAACAGTCAACAGCATATAAACGAAGCTTAAAGAGGGAAAACTGCCTTTTATTCAAGAATGATGATTGCCATCATCATCATCATCATCATCATTAATCGCCTTGGCCTGAGTTTTTTGCTTTTTTTTCTCCACTTTTTCTTCTTCTGTACTTTTCTCCAATGAAATAATAGATTGACTTGAACATTCTGAACATGGTGATGATGATGATGAACTGATTCTTCTTCGTGTAACTTCCTGTCTTTTGCTTCTTTCTTTTTTATTCTTCCCGTTTCATGTCAACATAACAACAAGAATTGTATGATGACATTTGAATAGCTTAAGAGAGGAAATTCAAATCGATAGTTGACATCAAGTGTGTTTATATGTGTTTATTATCATGAATCAATCTACAAAGAATCAGAATAATCATCATTATCATTATTTTGATTATTTCTTCTTCTTCTTCTTCTTCTTACTTCTTTACTTTTTTCCATCCTCTTTCAACTTGCTTTTCACCTTCTTTACCCTTTACAATTCAGATTACAGGTAAAATTGACAATAGCAAGGGAAAGTAAAAAGAAAAAGAAAGTCTATTATAATGTTAATCAATATAACCTTAATTTGAACTCTACAGTAAAAAAACCAACTTTTTCTTCATTATTTTCTCTTAATCTTTTCTATCATCTTATATGTCAATATAAATCCATTGGAAGCTTAATCAGTCAACATTGAAGTTACTTATGAAAAACATAAAACACTTTGTTACCCAAAAAACTGGTAAAGCTAATTTGGACAAAAAAGAAGAGGCAAAAATTTGAAAAATGAAAATTCATGTTTACTCAGATTGGGAGGGAAAATGGTGAAATTGATGAATAAACAAAGACTTTTGAGACTGACAGTAGTCAAGTTTGTTTGATTGATCAAGATAATTGACAAATGATGAGCCAAAAAAGGGTTCAATTTTGCTCTCTTCATCAAGGTTTATCTGGGTTTGAAAATGGAAGCAATTCACATTGACACTTAGCTATTCACAGAAATTAATGAGAGGAACCAAAGCCCTAAAGATATTTTCCTATAAAATGATTACTGATTGAAGACAGAGACGAAGATGATAGAGAATGATGATGATGATGATGATATTGGTGATGAAGAAAGAGGTTTGGACAAAGAGAGGACGGCAAAAAGAGATAGATTTGAAAATGACGATAAAAGAGGAAAAGCAAAGATGATGGTGATGATGATGATGATGGCGAGGCAATCCCAAATCATCCCTTGCAATATAGTTAACAGAGCTTGAATCTCAGTTCAACTTGGCTCACATCAAACATGATTAATCATCAATCTCAATGAAACCGCAAAATTGTAAATTCATTCCCCAGGGTATGCGTGCTCAAATGATGTAGTCTCAATGTTTTCACCATCATCTTCACCATCATCTTCTTCTGGTATTTCTTTTTCTTCTTTTTCCTTCTTCTTCTTCTTCTTCTTACTCGATCCTCTTTCAATCTGTATCATGTTTGGTGAAGGACTGCAAGACTAAAGGAGCAACTTGAAAAGTTTATGTGAAAATTTTCATTTTTATTTGAACCGACACTTGAACAGTATAATTAGCTGTTAATCTGAGGTTTTTCTTCTCCTTCGTGTTCCAATAAAATCTTTTACCCTGAAAGTTATCAACATGATTTACAGGGAAACAAAAGTGAGGCAAAACATTTTCTCGTTTCCCAATGAATACAAAAAGGGAAAAAGGAAAGTTGAATGAAAATTGTTGACTCTATTTTTGAATGTTTGCTTGTGTGAATAGCAGCAGACCCAAGGTAGTCACTCAATTGAACCATATAAGTAGGTTTGTCTTCATGTTTACAATCAAATTGACATGATGTAATAATCTTTCTCTTCCATATATTACATTATCTTTTATCATCATCATCATCACCTCATCTTTTTACATGCACACACACTTTTCCTATTCTCAAATATCCATATCAAATGTGAAAAATGTCTTCTTGCTCTTCATCATCTTATGTTTACAAATATTTGTTGAACCTTTTTTTTGTTGCTCTTCAAAAATCTTTCCAATTGCAATGTAAATTTGCGTAACATTTTGCACGCGTACATTTTTCGCTTTCAAAGCACACCATTTTCAACTTGTTTCTGGTTCATAAGAGAGATAATGATTGAGAAGAAGAAGATGATGATGATGATGAGAAAAGATGAACAAGTAAAATAAACATAAACAATTGCGAATGTTAGTAAATTTAAACTTGTTAAGCAATATGGAGTTGAGATTTGCTGCCATGAAAATGATAAGTGTTGATGACAAAGAAAGAGAGAATGAAAATAGGAAGAAAGAGAGGAAAGAGAAAGTGTAAATTTGAAATTCCTGTGGTGTAATTGAGCGATAAAGCCAAATGGTTACTTGAAATGTGATGAGGAAGAAGGAAAAGTCCATTGGTAATGATGAATTTTTTCAAGTTAAATTCCTAAAAATGTGCATTCTTTGGATCGCTTTTTTGCTTCCTACTCAACAACTGCAAGTTTGTCCATTGATCCATAAGAAGCTTCTCTCTTGGTTACTTGTGAACGTGCAAATCGAGGTAAAAATGTTTTTCCCTCAAAAAAATGAGGTAAAAAAATGTTTTCACAAAACTGCAATTAGTCAATGCAAATGAGATGCTTTTTACACTTTTCATGATTACCGTTTCTTTGCAGCAACATTTGTCGTTTGCCTTTGCAAAAGTTTGCATTTACAATTTGCTTTCAATTTATAACTGAATTACCGATGAAAAGTGTTTTTTCAACTTTAGCTTTACGCGAAAAGATCGACCTTTTTCAATGGTCTTTCAATGGTTTATCGTTTGCTGCCAAAATTCACTTGATTTAGATTTGTGTTTGTTCACCTTTGGATTTGCAACAAATTGCTGGTGTAATTTGAAGCAAATGATGACTGTTATTGGAAATGTTAACGGAAAGATAATGATGATAATGAAGATGAAGATGAAAAAATGAAAGTTTGTACATTCCTTCAGCTTTTTATATCCTCCACCTTAAATGGTTCTTGTTTCATTATGTTCCCTATTAAATCTGAAATCAGAACGGAAATTCATGTTGTGAACATTTAAGAGGAAGAAGATGATGTTTAAAGATGAAACTCTCTCTCACACACACCAGCACAAACTCCTGCAGTGCGTGATCATCTCATCTTAAAACATCAAAAGCAACATGACCAGAAACATAACCACAGAGTCTCACTGAGTTTGTTAATACAGTTAAAGAAGGAAAGATGAGAAAAAGAAAAAAAAAGAAGAGAGAAAAACGTATTCATTATGTACCCTTTTCTTCATCATCTTCATCATCCTCACCTTCATCTCCATCTTGGCGGGATATCTGAACCTTAGCACGGATTGAAAAAAGAACTAAAACGGGCAGAAAAGTTTGTCAATTAACTTTTCTTATTTTAACCTAAACCAAGTACAGAAAAAGTAAATTTTGCAAAATAAAAAAAAACAGTTTTGATGGGCTTTCAGATTATTTTGACTTCTGAACTTATTCATCTTCTGTTTTTTTTGCGTCTTAATATTCCAGCTCTAATGAAAAGCTTCATTTTTAGCTACAATTCATGAATTGATTTACCTTTTGCAAGTTGACTTTGCCATTCTTAATGTTAACACATTTCTGAGCCTCGTCTTATGATTTATCCTGAATCTTGTTCAGCCTACAAATCAATGTATAAAAGTACGTGAATATCGAACTTTTCAGTTGAGCCATTTTCTCTCTCCTTCACTCTCAATATCATCATTACCAGCATCATTTTAAATAATGATAATGAAGAATCCCTGGGACTCAAGTTATATTTAAAAATTGAATTTTGCATAAAGTGAGTAAAAGTTTTCGCGAAAGAGAGAGAAGAAAACATCTAAAATTTCATTCTCTCTCAGTGGGTTCAAAATAGGCTCTCTTCATGAATTGATGATGATGTTGATGTTGATGAGATGAAATGTTACTGACAAGGAAAACACACGTTGAGCTGATGATTGAAGGTTTATGATGAGAGTAAAGGTAAAAGAGATGAAGAAGGTTAAGTTGATGGGTGAAAACAGTGAAAGATGAATGGATAAAAATTGAAACAAAAATGTCTCAAAAAGTAGCCATCTTGATGATGCTCAAATGATGATAATGGCGATGATGATAGCGATTAGTGTGGGTGGACAAGAGTGGGCTGTTTATTGGTAAACATTTGATATCTCATTATATTTGACTTGTAATTGTAAAGTGAAAGACGCGCCAAAAGATCAACTCATCATCATCTTTTCTTCCATGGAAACTTTTCTCTCTTCGATTTTAGTTGTTAGCCTTATCACCATCATCATCTTCATGCTCAACATCATTTGTTACATGGAACAAGATTTAGCCGCAAGATGTTCAGTGTCAAGATCATCTGTACCAGTAACTTGAAAGATGATTTTATACAAACCAATATTTCCTATCAATTTTACTTCTCCTTTGTTAACAATCTTCATCTTCACTGTTCCTAATCATCATTTGATTTGTCATTCTTAGAATGCCAAAACTGGTCCATTCATCCATAACCAACATCCGTTTGTTTATCTTTAATAATTTTCATTTTCATTTTTTATTTCCTTTCATTGATTATCATTATTATCATTCTTATTATCATCATCAAAATTATTGCCAATCAATAATGATATTACAAAAATTGTTATAATTTATTTTACCAAATGAAAATAGCTATATATTATTGATTCAATTGATGGAGATGTTATTTTACCATCTTGTTATCATCTCTTGATTGGGTATTAAATTTTACTCAAAAATATATATTTACCTTTTCTTGCTCCTCGCAACCTTTCCTAATCATCTTCACTATTATAATAACTCAATTGTTGATTGAAACCTTTCAAATTTTTCATTACAATCTCCTAATTCCCTGGTGCTGTTGTTGTTGTTTACTATTATTATCTGCTTAAATTCCGTGCAATCGTAACAGCATTTAAAGATTCAAATCGTGCAAACGATAACAGAAATGAAATAATTGCCGCCTTTCAGTTTGCCTCATGCAATAGACTTAATCAAACAATTTCAATTAACATGCATTAATGTCCATTGTTTGAGCTAGTTTTGTAATCAGCTTTCAGATGAACTTGAAGCTGTCTTTTACTTGACTAGAGTTGCTCTAGGTAATGGTATTTGATAGAGTCTTGACCAGCAGTCACAAGTTGATGGTTTACATCAATTTTACCAGAATTAATTACTGATGGTTGTTACCATGATACTCAGCGAATGTTTGAACAACAACTAAAGTCCAAATGATGATTTAACCTGCATATTAGCTTTGACTCATTGTAAAACGATAACATTTATTGACCAACTTTTCTTTTCTCTATTTTCACAGGTATTAAATTAGAATCACCATCAGAAGCTGATCTAGAGGAGTCAATGATTTCGCCCTCTGAATCGGAGCATTTACTTGGTGACTCTGACTGTGAAGATAAACTGCTTGGAAGCACTTCCATCCCTGGTTTATCCTCTTTAACCGGATTAACTCATTACTCATCTTCCTCCTCCACTCGACCTCCCTCATCCGGCAATGGATCAGGTCCACCTTTAGGCCTTTCATGTAAAAGTTCACCCATGTCTGCATCATCCAGTTCAGTCTCTGAATCAGGTCTTACCGGACCTTTAAGTGACACCTTAACCGTTTCATCTCCTTTGAACTGTAACGGATCGGGAGGTGGTGGCGGCGGCGGCGGTCCACCATCAATCCTCGGTATAACATCAATTACGTCGGGTGTCGCGTTGACTGGCAGCTCCACGAACAACAATAATAATTCAAATAATAGTAATAGCAGTTGTAGTAATAGTAATATTAATAATAATTCTAGTAACAGAGATAATATTTCTAATAGTAATAGAGATAATAGAGATAGCAATTCATCAAATAATAGTTGTAATAATGCCAATAATAGTGATGAAAATACACCGGGAACAAAGAGAAGAGGACCGAGAACAACAATTAAAGCCAAACAATTGGAAACACTTAAACAAGCATTTGCCGATACACCAAAACCAACAAGACACATTCGTGAACAACTTGCCAATCAAACTGGCCTCGCAATGAGAGTTATCCAGGTAAGCTTGAACCAGCCATTACCATTAATCATTGATTAAACATCTTGACCATCTTGAAGCAATTTCATTGTTTAGTCCTTCCTCTAGTTAACTGGCAAGTTGCTCTAAATTGCCATCAAATATTCACATTGACTGACGTTATAATCAGTACAAGCTTTTAATGATGAAGGTGCAAACCGTAAACTTGATTAATATTGTAACACACTTTTGTTAGTCAACAATACAATTAATTATTAATCAACAATGAAACAAAAAGCAACAAAACAGTGAAACTTAATCAACACAAACACACACAACATTCACCCAGTTATCCGTCCCTTGTTGAACACCAATTGAGTCAACAATACTTGTTGTACACTTGTTGGTCAATAATAGTCATTAATTTTGTAATCAACCATTTGAATGGGTCAATATTTGATTTTAAATGGACTCATTTAAACTCTCTTGCAATTGATTAATTTTTCAAAAGTCAACTTTCATTGTAACCAACTTGCAGCAATTAGTCTTTTCAAAAATACTCTCAGTTTCTTTAACAATTGAAATGTTTTCACAAGTTTTGATTAATTGTTCGCTTATTATCATGTAAGTCGAGTGTCTTGATTGTATAAGTTTATTAATTACAATGAGCAAAAATTAATCTTCTTGACTTTATTAATAATATTAATCATAATATTCTTTCCATTCAAGTTTCATTCTCGACACTCATTGTCATGTTGTCTCTCCCACTTTAACCTCATCAACTATTCACCTCTTTTGTTTTTCATCCTCCTTCATCTTTCATGTCCTCTTCACTCACCTTCAATTATGTAAATTAATTGATAAAAATTGATAACTTGAAACATCGACTAAACAGTGTAAATTAACTTGTTAGATAGGATCAAATGTTGAAGATTGCAGGAAAAGTGAATATCAGTCAATTAAGAGTAAAGTTTATTTGAAAATCGGTTAATAATTACAACTAATGATACCTTTTGAATGTTATTTTGTTGAAAATCAAATTGTTTCCATGTTGTTCCAGTGAGAAATTTTTCATTTTCTTGTTTGTGTGTTCACAGGTTTGGTTTCAAAATCGCCGTTCCAAAGAACGCCGAATGAAGTCTGCAGGTATTCACAATCATCGGCGACCCTTCATGAGGAATCCTAGAGGCAGAGGTCCAATGCGCTCATTAGGACCAGGCCAACCTTTTGATAGTATTGATGATTCGGCTGATATACCTCAACGTTTTAGTTATTATTCAGGTAAGAAATCTTTACACTTTTGAGTTTGTGAACTGAAAAACTTCATTTCAACCAAGATCTTCATCCTCAGCAAAACTAAACTTTCAGCTAAACAATCGTTTCTGTTTACTTGTAAACATTTGGCAAACAGTAATCTTAAGGTTAACCCAATTTCATAAATTTTTTCATTCAACTTTCATTCTTAGCCTTTCCTTTTCATGTTGATTGTTCAATGCCGTAGTTAGGATTGTAAACAATGAAAACATCGCCATCAACAACAATATCAAATTGAAAAAAAAATGTGTTATCCAGGAATAAGAAGAAAAAAAGTGCAACAAAAAATGTAATTTTGATTGATGTATGGTTACATTGACAAGCAAAGGTCAATCCAAGTAATGTATACATTGAATTGTTGAATAACAGATAGCAACATTAGTGTAAAACACAGAAAGCTTGTGTTGATGTTAACCTTATGTTGTTAGTTTTTAGCTTGTCACTTTTGCTTTTGTACACTTTTATTGATGGTTACAGGACATATACATGTACATATTATTATCAATAATAAATGCGCATTTTATCAAGGACTGTAAACACTGTTTGCATGATTGGTGGTTTGCGATGAAAAGCAGCAGCAAAAATATTAAAAACAAAACGCTTGAAAAGCATCAACTTCGATTTTACAATCAAATTGGACGATAATTTTGTGCTGCAATTGCTTTTTGCCACCATTTTTCACTTGAATAATCTCTTCTTTTGTGGCTTTTTTTCTTGCCTTACAAGTTGTTGCTCTGTTTCTGTTTGTTGCTACTTGATGTACGCGTGGGAATATGATGAATCAAATGAAAGATGAGATCTTCATCATCATCCATATTCACAAAGAATGAAGATGATACTATTGATGATTTTTGTTTCTCAAAACTGATTGTCCTATTTGATTGCGTGACCATTTTTTGCGCTTGTCTCTAAACTGGATTTCCCATGAAAACTCCAAGTTACATCTTTTTCAAGATTCATCCTCACGCAATCTTCAAGTTTCATTCTCATTCTCATCATTTTCAGATTTATAACAGCCTTAACAGTCAATAACGTCAATCGGCACATAAACTGCACTTGAGTTTAACTGAATAAAAAGTGTTCAACTTTTTGTATTAAAATGGTTTTCTTATGAAAGCAGAAGCAAAGAGTTGAAGATGAAATGAAGGGCAAGAAGGTTATTATTACATTGATTGCCCTGCTTAAACCAAAGGAATCAAAAAGGCAAGAATCGTTTGTTTTTTATGTTCATCTTTACCTTGTTATTATATTACAATTTTGAGATGTTGGATGATATAGATGATGATAAAGTAGGAGGTGGAAACGATTTAAAAGATGAAGATGAATGAAGTAAACGGAAATATATTAAATGAGGAAATAAGTTACTCTCAATTGGTTCGTAAATAATGTTTGATATCATCTTATCAGAGGGAAGAAAAGAGAAAGATGAAGGTGAAGATGAAATTGAAGAAACACGCAAACCTTGATTTTATTTCTTTCGCCATCTTTTTGTCTTCTTCTTCTTCTTTCTACAGTCTCTTTGCTTCTGTTTTGCTGTTCAAATGATTTATAAGGTATTTCTGTTGATCATTTTACTTGCTACCAATAACAATGAAGTTGATGTGGATGATGATGTTTATTTATATCTTTCACTCACTTTTTCTGGTCTACAATGAATAAAATAAATTAAATATAAAAACGTTATTTCAACCTTATCCATCAATTATTGAAGGTGGAACAACAATTTTACTTGATTATTGGTTTGCGTATTGTTGTTGTTTTTAAAGGAGTATTTTATTTCAAGCCAAGATGGTGATTAGTGAAGACGGATGATAATGATGATGAATACTTTCATCTATGCAAGACTGTGTTATAATCAACAAATTTGATGGCCAAAATAAGTCTCAATTGTTTAGTCTGCAAATTTGCTTTCATAAAACAGTTTTTATATCAAAGTGAAACCATTATTCATTTCCAGTTAACCCAATGTTTCATGAGAAACTTGAATGTCATGTAATGGTTCAAGTTTAAAACACTGATCACTGAGCATCTGCAAACAATTAGTAAATTGCTGATTTCAATTTGCAACATTAAACAACTTTAAAACTGGAGATTTTTGTTTTTGTTGAAACTTGCACCGAGAAAACCTTTCATTTTGCAAAGATGATGTTTACAGAAACATGTAAGCAAGAAAAATCAGCAACTTGAAATAGTAAACTTGATCATAAGTAATTTAAACATTGAGATTCACTTGGCTACATACCTTAGATTCACCATCATCAACATCAACATCAACATGATCATCCTTTTTTGTGTGTATGTTTGCCTTGCTTCATCGTCTTTTTACTTCTGCTGTTGCTGCTGATGTGGATAAAGGTACATTCCGGTTGACTGAAGATTTGTCTACAGACTGTAAACCCAACACAGTATTATACATTATTATTATTGTTATTATCATTACTATTATATATATAAGCTTTTCTACTTTAGTTTGCTCTTTTTTAACCTACAAACCGAAATAACGTTTCTCTTCATCTTTTTCATTTTCATCCCTTTTCACTTTCTCTATCATTCTGTAGCCTTTAAATCTAACAAAATCAGAGTGAAGTTGAGGGTCGGTTCCAAGCGATTAGGTCTCATTGTACACACAAACAGACAGAAAAAGAGAGAGAGAGAGAGAGAGAGAGAGAAGGGGAAAGAGGATATAAAATGAGAAGGAAGAAGGATGTGAAATGATGATGATAGTGAAGACTCTTGTGTGTGTATATTTATGTGTATTGTCCATAAGGATTCAAGGTTTTGCCTCTTCTCTGAATATATTGAAGGTTCAAGGCTTAAATAGCTTCTGCTTGGACATCTACTGACATTAACAGACAAAAATGCTGCAAGAAACATGAACACATGAAATTGTACGATCAAGTTGATGTTGAGGATGATAATGATGGCGATGAGGATAAGGATGAAGATGAGGGTTAATGATGAACCCATTTGGATGGTAAAATAATTTGAAATTGTTTTCTTTTTTTCATCTTTTTCTTTCTCTTTTTTCTTGTCTTGTCATAAAAATGATAGTTTTTGTGACCATCTTTACGCTCTAATATGACCACATTGACTGGAAAACGAAAAGGACTTTTTTGTTTTCTAAACAAATCATTGTATTGACAAAGAAAAATGATTTCATTTTGAATGATGAAAACATTTGAATTGAACATTTTTCATTATTGAATTAATATTTTCAAATCTAATAATTTGACTCTTGTTTTGCCCCGTTTTACCCACCAAATTTGCCCATTTTCACACTTTCCTTGCTTTATTATTTCATTATTTTTCTTCCTCTTCAATCTTCCTCACTTTGATCAACCTTTCCTTTATGTCATTCATCATCTTCAACTTAGTTTTCATTGATCATTTCATTATTACTTTTACTCTAATCTGTTAATTTCATCCTTTCATGGGTAAATTAAATTTACCAATAAACACTCTTTCACCTTTTCTACATTTTATCATCATTTGTTGATATTTTTTCTTCATCTTTTTCATTCACTCAACGAACGCTTTTGTACTTTCCTCATTTCCTATTCCGTTTCCAATTTCAAAACAACATTAACAGAAGGAAAAAAGGCAACCTTTCAAATTATCAAACTTAATCATTTGATCGGAAACAAAAAAGTGTAAAAAAATCTTTCCATCTTCCACTTCAAATCTCTTAACCCAGAAAAGGTTTTGTTGAAATTTGAAAAAAAAGCATGAAACAGAAAAAAATGAATCGAAATCTTCATTGGCATTAATGAAAAGCCAATGAAAGATCAACAGTTTGATTGTTTTACCAAATGACTAGATGATAGAAAACAAAAAGTATAAAATGTTGATCGGTAAAATGAGCATTAAATCAACACAGAGAACAATAAAAGAGCTTTGCAAATGCAAATGATCATCATTATCATCTTGATCAGGTCACTTGTAGAGTATTGTTTCTCCCTTTTCTCAACATTCTCAGCATTTCACTTATGTTAACCTTTACAGTTGAACTCTACAAGAGTACAAGCCAAATGAGAAACTCTTTCAAGTAAAATTGGAACAATCAAAATACTAATAGAACATGTAAATTGCAATTACCGTTTAATTTAAAAAGTTGAATATAATTGACTTCAATGTTAAATGAGTCCAATTTTAACCATTTCACTCTTTATTCACCTCAGTCCCAAGAGTGCAACAAAAACGTCTCACAAAGATATTCAATGTCAGCCTTTTTTTGTCTTCCTCTTCTTGCTCCAGGAATGGAAGCAGAAAAAATGACAACATCCTTTGCATTCACATCACCTTCATCATCATCATCATCTTGATTCTCCTTCTTGAATAACCAATTACAAACACTTGATAGATGACAATTTAAATTACACCTTAATCGATTCTAGAACCAATGTTATAGTGTTTTATCATTATTATTATTATCACTGGGAGTTGATTCTTATTCTTTTGTTATTTCAATTGATAGCCTAAAGGAAAGGACATTGGAAATTATCATTATTATTAATATTTTTTTTCTTCCTTTCCATTCTTTCCTTGTCATTATCATTCTTTACTTTTTTTCTTCTTCTTTCATTGAAATAACAGGATTGAGGTTAAAACTTGTTAACCGATTTCAGTATTTGATTCAATCAAAATCATGGTTTCAAATTAACCAAAGAAATGGCAAAAAGAAGTGAAGATGAAGTGAAGTTTTTTTTCAAAAATGAGTCAAAAATTATCTTCTTTGACACTCTTTACTCGTCTCTACTCTTCTTGTTTTATCAACCTTAAAGTCTCGAGCTGAACAAGAAGAAAGATGAATTTTGCCAGTTTTATTCATTCAATAGATTATAATATGATTACCTTTTTTACACAAACTTGCATTTGCCTGCAAGGTAAATGTTATCATTTTTATTCAGCTTCAACCAACATGCTTGGATGTATCCATCCCTGTAAATATCTAAACACAAATCACTTTTGATTCAACCTTTTCCAATGTAAACATTTATTCAACTTTTCCTTTCGGAACCTTCTTTCAATTCAATCCTTTCTGATTCAATTTGGATTCTCACCGATTCCAAGATGAGTCAATGTTACCCTGATAATAACAATTGTGATTACAAAGTAATCATATTAAAGGTTCAACTTTTTTTCTCTCTCGCCGATGTAAGATTGTAAATGTGCATTGAATGACTGATCAAGATTAAAGATGTTGATTGAAAGATATTATTTACCCGCAAGGTTGCTGCAAGTTGAAAGAAAAGGTGATTTTTTACCATTTTTATCGAGTCAACATTGGAGTCTTGTTTTGAGTTATTATGAAAGACTGATGATAATGATGATAAATAGCGATGAAAAGTGTATCTCTGTTGAAAGATGAAATGTCGTTCTGGGAATTCAGGTTTGGGTCAGAAAAAAATGTTGAAATTCATCTTGTTGGACCAATTATTTTAACATTATCATGGGAGTTATTCATATCCAAGTAACTATCTTTCAGAGCAAAATGCTTCTCGAAAATATTATCGCTGTGAAGCTATAAAGATGCAAAATTATGGCCATGATAATGATGATGATCATGAATAGTCGAATGTTTACTTGAAGATAATCTTACGATAAGTATGTGAAAGGTAAAAATGATGCTATTTTTTGCCTTTCCTCTCCAAAGTATAATCCATTTGTAAGGTTCACTTGTTTACTATTGTTTACTATTGATGATGATAAACACAAATCTGTATGATAACACCTAACCAAACATCATCATCATCATCAACATCATCAACATGAAAGATCATCAACTTTCATGAGCTTTTCTTCCTCACCTTTCCTCTGCTTCCTAGTATAGAGTTGAATCTTTTCATCTTTTCTCTCCTTTTTTTGTTTCTTATAAAAATCCAATAAGATTAACTGTACCATATTCAACTTGTTCATCCTCTTGAATGAAAAAAAGATGCGGAAAAAGAGAACGGGTAAAATCGTCTTGGGAATTGTTGAGTTAAGTTTCTTTATATCTTCCTTCAACTCTTTCTCTTCTACTTTATCGTCATCATCTTCTCCCTTCTTTTCTTGCTTTCCAGAGAAAGTTATATTATTTGGTAAAGATTGTAAAAAAAGAAGAAGAAGAAGAAGAAGAAGAAGAAGAAGAAGAAGAAGAAGAAACAATCACTTGGAATCTCATTTTAACATCAACTAACAGTTTACATGGTAAAACCTCTGAGAATTGAGAGTAACTACTATTTAGTTATATAACTGTACTTGTGAATCAACTTGTGTAACAGAGTCAAAATTTATTAATCTTATTCACTTTGAATTGTTTGCTTCTTGCTTCATCTCATTAATGATTGAACAAATAATATAATGATAAATATTCGGCCTTTGAACACTAAACTTGATTCCAATTTATCAGCATTGAGCAGCAAAATCCTTGCGATTTTCAGAGTAAATAGATATAAATAACGCCATTTATCAGGTAAAGACAGTTCATATCTTGTTATATCTAGCATTATTCAATCTAAAATAGAAGTCTTTATCTAAAATCTGTAACATAACACTTTCTGTTTATTTTTAGATGAAAATTTAATATTTCCAAGTTTTTCATCATAAAAGATATTCTCAGACTGACGTATCTCAAACAGGGAAAAACGTTCACTTTTCAATTCTTTTCACTGTTTAGATAACAATTGATTTTCAAACACAGTTTGAATTGAATGAATTTGCAAAGACTAAAATTGAAAATTGCAACTTTCAAATTAAGATTTGATGAAAAGTACAGAATGGCACAAACATGAAGCTTATTGAAAAGGTTTTCAAAAAAGTTAATTAAACATCAATTTTTGATATTTTACGTTCTTCAAACCTTCAACTTGCAACATGAGAAAATATCAAATGTTCAGCTTGATATTTTTAATCATTTCAAACTGAAAACTTGAAACTCGCGATAGTTTTATTAATGTCCTTTCATTGAAATTATCCGCAATTTCAAAGCCTTATTCAAACAAATTGCTTATCAAAACACCAACAAATTATCATTACAAATGTAAAAAGAAATGACAAAACAATAACTAAACAAATAACATCTGAAGCGGTCAAGTTTGCGGTCAAAATAAAAGTTTAAATCTAAATCGGATTCAAATGCAAATATAAGACACTGAAATTGTGTGATATCATTGTTGTCATTATAATCATCAATACATTGGATTTACAAAATGAAAGGCATTCTTGTTGAGTGAAAAAAAAGTCATTTTATCCTCGATCAGGGAAGGCAAAAAGAATCAAAAGACTCACTTGAAAAGCAACAATAATAGTGATAAAAATGCAAGATTGAGGAGAGTTTTTTTTCTGTATTATATCAAGCAAACCATTTATATACATTTGTGTGTATAAATATTATTTTAAGCACAGAGGATAACATTTTTTGACTGGCAAATACCCAGAATAGGGAAAAAGACAAAACATTTAGCTTGGTTGGTGTTGCAAGTGATAACGGGTGACACTTTTGCTCACTTTTTGAGGTATTATCAAGTTTATTCATTTCATCCATTTGCTCATCTTCATCTTCATCCTTCTCAATGGAATTGTAAATCCTGAAGAATGAATCTTCACGCCAAGTCAGCTTAAATTAACAGACAAACCCAAGTCCCTTTCGACATCATCCTCATCTTCCTAATCTTTCCTTTACTCTTTTCCCTCCCTCAACATTTTTCACCTTGTTTTATCATTATTACTGTAGAAGGAGGAAAATTATTCTCATTCGGCATTCTACCGTAAAAATTCATTCCTCCGTATCAAAGGTAGTCAACTTGATGATACCAACAATAATACCTGTTTTCCTCTCAATAAACATTTTCCTGAACATTTTCAACACCTTAACCTTTGAAGATAAAAAACTGAATGTTTAAAACAGGGAAAAGGCAAAAATGCTTTTTCGCGTCAAAACTTTTCCCAATCAACTCAGATGATGGGATCAAAAATTATTTCATCATTTATCTGGTTCAAATAATGTCAAGGATAAAAATTGCTATCAAAATTAGCATTTAATCACAACTTTAAGCTTTATTTTGTCAACTTTTTTCCTCTCTTCGCTTTGAGTTTCGACTTTTTCAACTCTTTCATTGTTATTAACTTTTCTTATCCATTTGTACTTGCAAGATATTTATTGCAATTTTTTGACAAGATTAAAACATTTGATATTATTTTTGATATAACATTTGAATGGTTTTGGTGCAAGATGAAGAGTGAAAAATAAAAGGTCAACAATTGAGTTTACATTTAGTCTTTTTGCCTCCATTTTCACTTGCTTTTGCCTGTCTTCTTCCCATGAATGGTAAACTTTTCTGATTCTGATTGTAGATACAGAATGATGAAGCTGAGGGAAATACTCTTTTAGACTCTTTGTATTGAAATACTGTATTGAACGATGAAGTAAAGTTGTCATCTCATTTCCTAAAGAAAACAAAAACATGAATCTGTTCCTGTTCAGGGGAAGAAAAAAATGAACCCAAAGATTAGCCCAAATACACCTTACTTCATCATCACAATGTCATTCTCATCATTTTCACCATTCTTTATCATTCTTTATTAAAAATGTTTCTCTTCACATCAAATATCACAGATGAAGAAGAAAACTTTCAATTGAAATGAAAGACTCACAAAACTGATTTTAACCATCATCATCATCATCATCATTATCATCTCTTTGCTCAACAGCAAGCTTGTATATTTTGTTAAACAAAGCCATTTCTATTGTTGTATTATATTTTTAGTATTATTACATAAAAAGTGAGGGAAAAAATAACAACAAAAGATGAAAAAAGTAAAATATTTACTCAAATAGAAACACTGAAATTTGTTTACCTTTTCTATTTTCATTCTCATCCTTTTTTCTCTCATCAACATTACTCTTTCATTTATTTCAATCTGTTGTTTCATCAGCATCCAAAATCATCAACTTAATTTCATGAATTTGGCTACAAAAGTTCACAATCTCTCATCTTTCTCATAATCATATAACGATCGGCATCAGGTGAAGATTGAACCATCAGTTTTCTTGCCTGTTTCTTCTTCTTCTTCAACCAAATCTTTTCAAATCTCAAAATTAAATCAACTGATTTAACACAACAATTGTTGAGTAATTTAATTTTCATCGCAAGGGAACAACAGCAAATCTCATCTTGTACTGATAATCATCATCCACCATCAAAAGTTATCACATTTATACTTATTATACTTGAAACGGATTCACGCGTAAAATGAAAAAATTAAAATGAAATGTTGTTGTTGTGGTTAACACAATATCAACATTTAATCTGATGGAATCATTTAATTTAATTAACTTGATTCTTGTAGGAGTGTTAACACTTGCAATTGTTATTAAACGAGTTAACAATGTAAACAATTTTATCTCAATGAAAAACTTTGTTCAAATGACATTAACCTTTTCTCATATTTTTGTTATAAGAAGGAAACAGTCAACAGCGAAAGTAAACTTGATAAGGTTGAAAGTAAAATATGAAAATAAAACATTTACATATAATCTTTTTACATGTTTACATTAATTTAACATGTAAATTGTACACTTTATTTATGATAAGATGATGAAAAATCTTATTAATATATTTATCATCAAATCTAATCAGATAAAAAATTCATATTCCAAGTTAGCAAAAAAACTGAGCGAAAAAGAAGAAAGGAGAAAATGTTTTCATTAATAGAAAACTATATTTACCTCGAAAATTCAATTTTTACCGTTCATTTTGAACACTTTGCCATATAAAAGATGAACTTCAAGTCTAGTATCATGATCGATAACATGTAAAGGTTTGGAGTCGCAATTAAAACTTGTCAACTTCCAGTGTTAATCAAAATTGTAATGATAGTTTGATGTTTTAAGAGTAAAATTTAAAATGCTTCAAGCGAGTGTTGATCAGTTTCTTGGATGATAAATAATCTAGAATCTTTTTGTTTATTTACTTCTTTTTACTGTAAATTATTTGCCAAACCTTATTTCACCCAAAAAACCAATAGTAATCATAATGATTACACAGTTGATTGTTATTGGTAAATCATTTTCTTTCGCTTACCTGGATTACCTGGGCAAGCCCATGAAAATCAAGTGTGAATTATCTTTCTCTTGTTTCACCATCTTTGGCCTTTGTCGTCATTATCATTTATTGTTTCACCTCAAGGCTTATCTGCCTATAGATATACATCTTAATATTTTTGGGTATTTTTACAGGGAAAATGGTTATAGGAACTAATCATTTTCACTTTTAGTCTTAGCCACATCGTAGTCTGTATGATAATGGTGCTTCTGATGATGAGGCGGGATAAAAGTATCAGCTATTTAATAGAGTTTGCAGTATCTTCCTTGTGGGAGGTTGAACACTTTTACCTGTTTATTGCAAAATTAGATTGTATTTGTTAAGAAAAAGATTCAACAGTTTACAATCTTCAACCTGTTTGGTCAACATTGAATCAACTTGGAAAGGTCGGTGGTTAGGTTGATCATGGGCTTGGCATTGGCCTCTTCAAACACTCCTTTCAGACTCTTTTTATATTGTTTTTATTCAATTTATTACTTCACTTATTATTTTTTATTTAATTCTTTGATCAACCTCATCATTCCAAGTTTAATCATCCATTTAAATTCTGATTCTATTCAAGTAGTTCATTTTTTAACGCTGAATAATGTTTGCCTTAATTGTGAAAAATTTCTGCTTCTCATTCCGTCTTTACAGAGCTCTGAGTGTGAAACTGAACTCTTTTTTTGCAGGCAATTTCTTGTTCAAATTTGTCCAAAGATGTAGCTAATATATCTTAAAGTGGACTCATCTGGGCAAACAACCCACACTGAATTACACGCTTCTCTGAGCACAACCATGTTTCTATCGAAATTTCCATTCTTCTTCTTTTTTCGTCTCTTTTTGTCTTTTCTCATCTCTTTATCTTCACTTTGCTTCAATGATTACTTCTTTTGCTTATTTTTCAGTCTGTTCATCTTCTTCTTTCACCTTCATTTTCATCATCTTGATCTTGAAATGTTTTTGGACTCAGTTTTTTTCAGTATCCATGAACAGGTCAATTGGTCTTTGCAACATTTTGTCTTTTTTATTAACCTGACCTTATTGTTGATAATGTGTTTATTTGTCTATTGTTTAGTTTCAAACTTAATTCCGACTGAATGCTAATTGTTATTTTAATTGATTCCAATTTTGTTATCATTGGTTGGATGGTCAATTGAAAGGAAAAGGGTCAATTATTAGATTAATTGAGGCAAACTTGAAGGAGAAGCGTGAAAGAGAAATGCAAATGTTGAACATTCAATTCAAATATCATTCAAAAAAGGGTTGAAAAACTTTAGTTAGTTAGCTGGTTGGAGTAACATTTAGAGCTGTGAATTTGGTGTCTATTTGTTTCGATTCAAGTGTGATTCATTAGATGAAAAATGTGTCCAAAGTTAACCTTAAAAGATAGTCATTACACTCTCAACCCATACAATCTATCTGCATTTGTTTCTTCCCATTGCTTTCTCACTCACTCATTTTGCATAATTGCCCATGTAAACAATAATTTAAGATTAAATATGACGAGAAAACGTTTTTATTGCGGTAAAATTTACTTTACAGTCTCAATGACAATGCATTAAAAATATGATTTGCAATTTTTTAAACGCATCCATAAACAGGTTGACGTTCAAAGTGTGTCTAAAAGGCATTTGTCTCGCTGGCTAACGTCTATCATCTTATTTAATCTTGCATATCAATAGGCCATTCAAACTGTAAAAAAGTGTCACCGAGGCGGGTTGAGTGGAAAGAAGAGGTTGTCAGCTTCACACTAAAAGTTAATTTAATGCTTTCAACTTCTTTTTTTCCTGTAAATCTCTTGTAACTCTCAATGAATGTTGGCTGATCAATTGATGATCTTTTTACTGGTATTTTAGATTATCAGTTGGAACTGATTTTGTTATTTTCACTTGAATATTTTTAAAGAGAACACAAAATCTTCATTCGATAACAAGATTGATGAGATTTGGTTTGATTGGCCGAGTTTTTCAGTAGAACAGTTTTGCTTCCTAAATTTTCCCAAAACATAATTTTGCAAATCTAAATTGATGAGCTAATTTTTTCTTCTCTCCATTCTTGTCTATTCTGTTCAGAATCAAGTAATCCTGGTGATGCTTATGGTTATGGTGGTCCAGCATCACACCATAGTCCAGGGTTTTATGAATACATTAACCAAGGACCTGCTAATGGTGAAACCAATCCCGATTTAAACCAATTTCCCGGTATGTTTAACCCAACAGGACCAGATAATTTTTCAGGATCCCAACCACCTCCTGGTATTCATGAGACCGGCTCAGTTCTTAGACCGTCAGGTAAGCTGGAAATAACAATCAAACAAAAGATTAAAATGAAAAATGAAAATAATTTCAGTGAAACAAAACTGAAAACATTTATTTTTGTTTTCCTTCTCTTATAACAAATCGTTTCCAAATATCAAACTGGATTAGATTTTAACTCGTCTTTTCTTTTTATTCATTCTTTAGGTTTACCTTTTGGATCACTGGGTCCAACTGGTGGTCCTGATGGTCATCCAAGTAGTCATGGTTCAGCTTCTGGAAACCTTGAGTTTATATCCTAAAGCTAATGAAAAGTGACTTGTAATTTTTTTGTCCTCCCTTTCATTTCATATCCTCGACTCATGATGAAACTCTCATCACATTTACATTTAATTCACAAAGATGATGAAGTTTTGAACAATCAAGTCTAATTGTTGTCACCCATTTGACTAAACCAGTCGATCACATTTTAGTTGATTTTGTTATCATCATGAGAATATCAAGAACCAGAAGGAAACGCAAACCTGAATCAAGCAAAATCAAATACACAAAAATTTATAGCGGATAATCTGGTTAATTATCGATATGATGGATTGAATAATTTCTTTTAAATACTTGTGACTATGTTAATCTTACCTGATAACTTAACTTAATAAAAAATGATGACGATTGTAATAAAACTCACACAAACACGTATTAAACATATTCAACTGTTTAAATTTGTCGAACAAATTATTTGTGAAATATAATAATAAAAAGAAGAGAGTTGAATAGTTAAAGAGATAAATGTTTATTATTGTGATAAAAGAATATAATTGAAACAAACTCAATACTTAATAGATAATAATAATAATAATGGTAACAATTGCAGTTAGTTATTTAAGGAACATCTAAATGCAGTGAGCATCGTATAAACAGTCCAATAGTGTGCCTATTGTCCAGGCTTGAATTTCACAACTATCAGGGCAGTGTTTACCTTCGGAATTTGTCAGTTCAGGAAGACCAAACCATGGACTTTTCTCGATGGCTACAGCATGATTGGATACTGTTTTTAGCATATGATTCATTATGGCACTTTTGTCATTATTATGCTTATAGCAGGCGCGGTAAAAGTATCCCACTGGCCAAAGCCATTCTGGTCCTTGATGGTAGTTGAAACCATGAGCGACTTTTGGATCATTTGAATCATCGGAATTAACATAATCTCCTCTATAATTCCAATCACTTGGATCAAGGGTTTTCATTCCGAGCGGACCAAGCAGAATATTTTCAGCAATTTCTAAAGCTTTAACAGCACGAGATTTAGTAAATAGTTCTGGGGCAACTGCCATGGCAACTAAAAAGTTGGGTCTGAGTTGAAAATCTTGCCAGGCATGGGTGGCCCCAACTGAATCTTTGTATATTTCGCGGCGATTAACTAATGGGTCAAGTGATTCTGGCGAGATCCAAAACTTGTTCTCAAAATTGGCATGAATTCTTTCAGACCACTCTTTCCAAGTCCAGTTCACACTTGAACATGTAACAAATTCATGGGGATATTTACCAAGAGTCCACATTTCATCTAACCAGGTAACGACAGATTTACAGAGTCCGACAAGCTCGACAGCTGAGCCATCGCGAGGTGTTGCTGGTTTACCACGATTTCCAGCCTTATCTGAGGAACCCATTTTATCCATCCAAGTTCCACAGTTCCACTCATTACCACCATAAACGAAACCCGTCTCTTTATCAATGCCTACTTTTATATTGAAGCCTTCGGAGGTCATGTGAGCATCTATAGTCCGTCCAGCGTTACGTTCTCTAAACTCTATTCCAACAAAATGTCGATTGAGTGCTTCCTGCATAACTTGATGCAGAGGTTGAATATGACTTTCAGTTAACAAAGCTACAGAATCATCTTCAGGGAAGATTCGATTAACGGGTTCATTTAAAATAGCACAACCACCAGGAACGAATTGGCAATAATCTTTAATGGCTTGAAGCCACCACCATACAGCATCTCTGCAATTATAACGAGCATTTGTTGCTTGATCAAGTAAATTTGGTATTAAACCATGTCTCAGAACGCCAGCAAATCCTAAAATAATGTAACGAGCTTCGTCGAATCGACCGGGGATCAAAAGAATTCCTCTAAAAGAAATAAACGTATCACGACCCCAATTTCGCATGTAACCTGAAGAAAAGTGAGGAAACCCTGCGGCAATAGTGGGAGCCCGAGGTCGAGGTATACCACCAAGGACAACAGTCGGTGGTTTAGGTTGGGAGATGCTTGATGCAAGTGGTGGAAGAGGCGATGTTTGGTTAAATCCCACTAAAGCAACACTTCCAAAAATAAGTAGTTGAGTGAAACCTGATGGATCAACAATTGTTTCAGATACCAATTGCAAACATTTTTGTACTGCTAACAGGTAGACCGGCGTAATAATAGTGTCAAAGTAACGTGGTCTCAAATAGATGGGGATATCTCCAAGTGCGTAAAAAGCTTCTTGGAACCAACCAGATAATGCAGTGGTCGATTGCCTTTTAGATAGTCGATTCACAATATAGTTGGGCAACCATAAACCACTTCGAAGATTGTTGCAGATGGGATGCCCGAGGTCATTGTTCATTCTTATGTCTTTCCAATAAAACATGAGGCCTGCGAGGCCACAGTAGCAAAAATTAGTAAAGTCGGGCACTACGTAGACGCCTCCACCAAATTCATCATGTTCTTCTTGGTTAGTCCGGAAGAGGATGAAATTAAGATCATCCAGGGTCAAGTTTGCAAACAGGTTGGTCAGCTTTTCTTTAGAATGAGCCAAGCTTTGCAATGTATTCAAAGCATTTATGTGTTTTGCCTCTAAAGAGACGTCAAAACAAATCACAGAGCCTGGGGGAAATTGATTGAATTCAATTGTGTTGATACCATCTTTTGATTCAACTTTTGCCATGTCGCTGTCAGCAACCTTGATATCTTGTCGAACAAAAGCTTTCATATTTTTTAATCCATTTAAATAATTACTATTCTTGTGAAACTCTTCGTAATCTCCCACTAATCTAGCTTCAAAAAGGATTTTATTAAAATAACCGGCAACTTTTAATGGCTTAATAAACCCTGTATCACATGGTTTATCAGGTTTGCTGAAACTTGTTCGAGCAACAAGTATAATTGATTTGTGATTGGTTGGGTTGTGTCGGGTGATGGCAACAACATCATGATTTACTTGATCAACAAATAGCTCTGAATAACCTTCAACAGCCAATCTCTTGTGAAGATCGTTGATAACTTTTTTGCCATGAATGATTCCATCAGAGTATGAAACATGTTCATGGCCATTGGAATCACTCCAGAATGCATAGGGACGCCATTCATTAACAACATGTATATGATGAGGAACGAGTTCATCATAACCTCGATTAGAACCGATTGCAGAGGCAGACATTGCAATCACACTTGAAGAAGCAAGGTAGTCAAAGACAGAACGTTTTTGCATCGGGCACTCATTGTCATGGGTCATATCAAACAGGATTGCATGAGACATTGAAGGCAGCAAAGTTGTTAGGTTCAATTTTTCAAATGCTCCAACTGGTTCGCCTCCAAAACGATGAATAAATCGACCCAATTCACGAGAGTCAGGGGCAGCCAAGGATTCACGAATCAATGAGTTTATTCCAATTCGGTTGATGAACAGATTATCGGTTTGTTCAGATGAGGTAAAAAGTTCTGCTATAACATAAATATTAGGTCGAATTTTCCTTGCCGCATCCAACATATACTCAGCTACATGAAGAGGTGTTGAGTGACAATTATCCAGACGGAAACCATGAAAAATCCGAGCTGATTGCTCAACATACTTTTTCATATGAGCCCAAAGAAAAGGACTGTCTTCAACACGTTCCCCATATCGCAATTTAACTGAATCACCCCAAGCGATCAGTTCTCTCCTCAGGTAAACGTTGGAGTCTGGATCAGCAAAATTCTTTAACGGATCAAAGCCCATGACCCAACCATTGTGGGCAAAGAAGAAAACACACATTTTCTCATCAAACATGGCTTTTTCTTCATCTTCTAACGTTTTTCTATCTGGTCCATAAGTTGTAAAATATGGCGTTAACAAAGGATCAGTTCTGGATACAAATCGTTTCCTCGGACCATTTGGATCGACTCGCTCGTACCTTATTTGAGAAATTGCATTGTTGATAGCAGCACATAAATGGCCATGTATGCGTTTTTTAATTTTTTCATTTAAAAGATTTGCAACTGGCCTTAAAAGTTGTACACGTTCTTCCACTAGATCTTTAGTAATTGCACTTCGAGTTACATCCCATGCAACCGTATTCATGGCTGAAACCACGTCCACTCTGGACCTCTTTCGTCTATACTTAGGATCTTGAACTATAGTTGGTTCAGGAAATGCTGCTGTAGTTTTTTGATGATAAATGGTACATTGAGCGATCTTAATAAGGTAATTTCTCAAGTCTTCCACCATTTTATCATCACTGACCATAAAGAATTCTTCCAATCTGATTTTAGGTAAGTAATTATCCCAGATTATTTGTTCAATAACTTTCAAATGAGTTTCGCTGTTAACTTCACATGTTAGCCCTTGATCCGCCCATTTGCCAGCAATAATATCTAACGAAAAGTGCCAAAACATTCGATCCAACAAATAGGCTGGTCTTAAATGGGGTGAATTTTTCAGATTGTAACAACTGTTTGGGTGTTCGAAAATCCAATCACTTTCATTGGCTGTATGGTTTAAAACAATATCAGTTATAGATAGAATTGACCATTCTTTTCTCATAAATTCAACAAGATTGGCAACATCGTCAAAATTATACTCAGGGTTGTTTTGATTGTGGCTGAACTTTGGATTCAATATGAGTTGATCCTTTATACAATACGCTGATTGAGACCCTCCCAGAGCTTGAATTGGTGTAAAATGAATCATATTATAACCACAGTTTTTTGCCACTAAAAGTCGTCCTTGCCAAGTGTCAAAGGTTCCAAGAAGTTTGCTGAGGTAAGTCTGACAAACAATTGAATCTAGGCTTAATACTTTTTCTTCTCTGGCCACTACAAGATGAGGTTGGACCAGGATATAACCAGAACAATTGACATTAATTTCGTCAGCGGCTAAAGAGTAATTAAAAGTTCCAGGTATGCTGAAAGTCAGATACAAATATGGGTTCTTTTCTTCATCTGGAGCATCAGCCCATCTGTGATGACGAATTTTGTCTTTCGGATAGTTGATATAAAGCCTGGTAGGAATTCCCAACAAACTAGGACCCAAGCAAAATTTAATCGTTGAGCCTGGAAAATGGAGAACGAAACAGACGAAAATAGAGAACGAAACGAACGAAAATAGAGATCTTACCTTGAGGAATACAAAATAATCGACTATCGTTATCCTGATTAATTTCTAAACGTAGAACCTTCAGAATTGGTTCAATAACCGGTGGTTCCATAACTGGAGCAGGCAATTCCTTTGCTGGCTTTGCAAAAATCCGGTTGAAAATTGATCTAAAGACAGAAAAAAATGAAGATCAAAAAGAGGCTAAGCACATGTCGACATACATTAAAGCACCACAAATTGTCACTAGATTATTCAGAAATCCCGCAAACCCTTTGTTTAAATGTCCAAAAAGGAAAGTTATATTGAAATTATAAAGATATTATCAAGTTATTATCAGAAAATCCAATAATTCTGAAAACTTCGACTTAATTAACAACCTTGAACAAGATAACATTTTGCCTAAAGAATAGCAATTGCTGTGTAAATAAGCTATTTACAGTTACTGACAATTTCTGGAACTTTGCAGCAAACGTAAAAGAAAAGCACCAAACCTAGTATGCCTTGGTCACAAATAACAGTCAAAAAATAACATGAATTGAGGAAAAAAACGAAATTCAGATTAACAAAATAACATGTAAATGGAGAGTGAAAAACACAGTGACACTTGAGATCATCTGAAGATGAAAGATGAAAAGAACTTACAATGCCATCTGTCGTAAGCACTCCATATTGTGATTGAGATGATAAAGATGATAAAGATGAAATAAAATAAAAACAAGTGTTAGAAAAATGATGAACAATTAGATGAAATACGAATAGAAAAATTGTTTTTATAGATTAGGTTAGGTCAGGTGGTCAGTGATCACAATTATCATTAGTTGATTTTTTTTTATTTCCCCTCAATGTAAATTTTCTTGCAACTGTTGCAAGTTTCTTACAAGTTTAAAGTTTAAACAATCAAATAAAATCAATTTTATTCGTAATCTAATTGAAAGATGGAGGCACATTGCCAACGACGATTCGTTCAGTTTATGAGAGAAAGGAGAGAGAGAGAGAGAGAGAGAAAGGAAAAAGAGAGAAAGATTTGAAATAGAAATTTCTCAAGTCTTGGTGTTGTTGATGTTTTTTAGTTGTTAGTCTTACTCAAGAAATCCTGTTTTGCTTAGGTTTTTGTTCCCTTGAACGACGGATTTTTACTTTTTTCGATCACCGCGATCTGTACCAATGGATTTAAGAGCTGATTTTTATAGAGTAGAGCTGAATCGGACCCTCTGGGAGATTCCGATAAAATACACCAAACTATCACCTATTGGTTCTGGAGCCTATGGTCAAGTCTGGTAGGTTTTTTAAATTATTTTGGCCCTACTTTTATTTTGCCCTACTTATCTCATTCTTTTACCTTCTTTGTTCTTAATTCATTCTTTTTATATTTTTTCTTCTTTCTTTTTCTTACTTTCTCTCATTCTATTGATAGTGCAGCTGATGACATTGCATTTAGCCGACGAGTTGCTATCAAAAAGCTTGCTCGTCCTTTTCAATCTGCAATTCATGCTAAGCGAACATATCGAGAATTCAAGTTACTTAAACACATGGAACATGAGAACGTTATTGGTTTATTAGATGCTTTTACTCCAACGACTACTTTTGACAGATTTCAAGATATGTACTTGGTCACTCATTTGATGGGCGCTGATCTAAATTCAATTATAAGGACTCAAACTTTAACTGATGATCATGTCCAGTTTCTGGTTTATCAAATTCTCAGAGCTCTTAAGTATATCCATTCAGCTGGAATAATACACCGGGTAAATTACTTATTTTAAGTATATTTAACTTATATTTAACTTTCTGCTTAACTAGATTTCAGGTTATCCTTTCCTAGGATTTAATAAGTTAACAGTTTCTTACTAAGAAGAGTAAGATAAGTGATTAAGTCAATTTTCTACTGATGAGATGAGTACATTAAGTTTTCTGGAATCAAGCCAGTCCTGACAAAAAAACTATTCCAACTTTTTTTCTTCCAAGTCTAATGACAGAATTGATTCAATCCTTATTAGTATCAATATTTATTCTTACCGACATTCCTCGATTAGCAAGATTCCCTAATAAGATACTCTTCTGTAGTGTCTAAAAAACCAATTTTAAGTTTTAGACAATTGATTACAAACTTGAAATTATTTTTGACGGTTTATTTACAAAATGTAATATCACTTATCATACACCAAACACGAATTGGATACTCCACCAAATCTGGCCTTTATAATTTATATTTTATTGATTTTATAATTTATTTTTCTCACAGGATCTCAAACCAAGCAATATCGCTGTCAATGAAGACTGTGAACTTAAAATTTTAGATTTCGGTCTAGCCCGACATACTGAAGCTGAAATGACTGGTTATGTAGCCACTCGCTGGTACAGAGCTCCAGAGATCATGTTAAACTGGATGCATTACAATCAGACTGTTGATATTTGGTCTGTTGGCTGTATTATGGCTGAATTAATCACGAGTAGAACACTTTTTCCCGGTACCGATCGTAAGTATTAATCTTAAAAATTCAGACCAAATTTTCTAATCCAAAATTTAGATTCTTTTTAAAAGTCAATCTGAGTAAATCAGAACAAAAAGTTTGCTAGCTTCTTTCAAATTTAACCTGCTTCCTTGTTGATTCGTTTTTTAAAACAAGATTTATTTTAAGCCTTTCATGAGCAAATTTTTGATTTTCTTTTTGTTCCAACAACCAACTTATGTTCAACAAATTTTAACATAGTTGAACCTTGAAAAATGTTTATGAGCTTTTTCAGTAATCCATTCAAGGTCGCTTCTGTTTTTTCTTATTATTTTATGATAAGCAAACAAAACTTGATTTTTCGAGTGAGAAAATTTCAGTAATAATGAGCATCGTTGTTGATTTCTTATAAAATGTACTTGTTTTCATTTAATTACGTGATTGCAACACCAATTAATTATATTCTCTGACGTATCTAATGTGGTAAATTTCATTTCTTCCAGATATTGACCAATTATTAAGAATCATGGCAGTTTGTGGAACCCCAGACGATGAATTTATGAAAAAAATAACAAGTGAAGAGGCCAGACGTTACATAGCAACTCTGCCCAAAATGCCTAAAAGAAACTTCACCGACATTTTCAAAGGCATCAATCCAAAAGGTTTTGACAGATTCCATTTTTGTTAGCGATAGTAAAAATTTCCAGAATCAAATTTGCTAGTTGCTCAATGATAATTATTTTCAACTTCTTCTTTTCTAGCAATTGACCTTTTGGAAAAAATGTTGGCCCTTGATGCTGATCGTCGTCCAACTGCCGAACAAGCTTTAGCTCATCCTTATTTAGCTCAATTTGCTGATCCTAGTGATGAACCGATTGCCAAACCTTTCGATGATTCCTGGGAAGAGCGTGATATGCCTCTTGAAGAATGGAAAAGTATGTTGGTGCAACATTTCCAGTTCATCTCTTAGAATACAAACGTTCAATTTAATCACTAATGCTTGCTTTTCATCTTGTTTTTCTTTCTTAACCATGACAGAATTAGTTTATGACGAAATGGTTCGATTTGTGCCAAGAAGTTAATGTTCATTTTCAAAAGCATCTTCATCACCCACCATCATCACATTGTATTCATTATTATTACTTTATCACTGGTGTTACGACAAGAATGATAAAACAAACATTGGATGAACAATAATCCAATAACGATTAATATGTCAGATATTTTTATCATCACCACCCATGACGCTGTTTATTTCCTTTCTATACAGCTTTACTTAATTATTTTCCTTTCTTCATCTCGAAACTCTTGTAAGATTTTAATTTGTACATTATCTGATTAATTAATCATATTTAGGCAATTTGTGCAATTAAATTTTGAATTTTTATCCCATGACCAACCATTCTTCCCGTTTTCAACGATTGTTATTGTTATTCAATTTCAGATAAAAGCTTACTTTTGGACTTTAATACAATAACTTTTCATCAATATTTACTTCTCAAGATGCAATCCAAATTTGTTTACCAAACTCAGTTAATGTATCTACAGTTAAAAAAAGGGCTTGTGCTATAGTCTTGTTACAGAATCGCATGTAACATGACAATCGCAAGCCTTCAAGTCATTGAACTCACCTTTTAATTAATTTCTCATGAAATTCTAATTGCTAATTTTCCACAACTAAATTTGTTGGTTGCCTCCAGAAACTGCAAGAGCAGTTTTTGTTTAAGATATAATTACAAAATTGCAAAACCAACTGATTAATTCAACTATGTTGCTTCTATAAAACAGGACTTTCATAGTTTATAATAAATTGAACTGAGAAGATTAATATAATCGTTAAAATAATCATTACTAACGGGTTCGATAAATATTAGTTGTTTATCGGAACCATTTGCTATCATGTCCAAGGTTTAGTTCATGTAAATATTATTCATGTTCAAAATATGATTTTCAGAATATATAATTTGCCTGATTTCACTTCAATTACAGGAACAGAAACATAAAACGATTTCCTCAATTTCCAATGTTTCCTTTGAGGTTGAATAAAAAAACTATCAAAAAAAGTCAATCCATGTTGATGTTAAGTTATCCAGTTAAACATTATACATCCATAATGGATTCGTTTTATAACTTTTTGATTTAATCATTACGATAAACATGCGATTGAATATCCAGATGAAGTAAATTTATGGGGTTAATTTAATCAAATTACGTTTCTGTGACATAATAAATAGCTCATGTTTTATTTGTATATTTTCATTGGAAATTCCAATTTGGAATAAGAATGGCTATTCTCACATTTTTGCTCTGTGAATAACTCGATGTGTCTAAATAAACAGCTGTTACTTCGAATTGTCAATTTCTGTTATTGTTTTGGTTTGTTGGTAACAGTTACTTTACCAAATTTTGTCTCATCATTAATTATTGATTAATTATTCATCACCTTTCAATCGAATACATTTTGATTAATTTTATTTCTTCATTGATTCATTCAACATTGTTTGTGAGGTGAGTTTCATTTTATTTAAGAGCTAATCTATTCTGGTTTATGTAATGGACTATTACTAATAGTGACTATCATTGTCTGTTCTCTTCATGGTATTTTAGATCTATTAATCATTGTTTTTATAAATTATTCATTGATCTTCATTTGCTATTTTTAAGACTTCATTTTATCCTTTAGATATGTTGCTAAATTTCAGCCCTCATTTTTATAGAGATTTTGTTTGATCATTACACAATGTCATTTTGCTTCTGAACTGACCCGTTTTGCCAATATTAATGTCCTTGAATTTTTTTCTTTTTCTTTTTCCCTCTAGAAACGATGAGTAACCCTACATCAGTAAGTAATATCTTTATCTTACCAACAAATGATTTTGTGTTGTTAATTTTAATTTTCTTTTCTTTTGTTCTGTAGACTCCACCAAAAAGTTTGGAAACTTGTCTTCAAGGATGGAGATGCATTCTTGTTCAGGCTTATCCTGTCTTTACTTGGGATAAACCATATTACCCTTATATTCTGAGCGCGATTGTTGCCATAGTTTTTCTGTGAGTAAATTCAACTATGGACTATTATTGTTATTCATCTCCATGGAATTTCATATTTATGTGAGCTTTTTCTCGTATTATAGTATAATATGGCTATCCAATGCAACAATTCTGACAACATTCTCAATAATTGGACTGATAATTACCGTGGCAGATTATGTGGTTCCCATTATCTCTACACATTATTTGGAACCTCGCTTTTGGTATGGATTGAATTTTTGCTTACTTTTTTGGTGATCCCATTAAATATATTAATAAATCGACGTATTTCATTATTATTTTTGATAACAGGAAAGATTCAGATGAAGAGCAATACAAGAAGATCGTATCTCAAATCTCACAAGGAAGTCAAACAGTCTCAAGTTTCTTCACCTACCTAAAAGATCTCAAAAGTTCAAACTCAAAAATATTTTTTCCCATCCTCTTCGTTTCTCTATGTTTATCTGCATGGATTGGTAATCTAGTTAACAATCTATTTCTCACTTTTTTGATGATTAACTCAATTGTCCTTTTACCTGGTCTTCGACATCATGGTTACATTGAAAAGGCTCACGAGCAAACAAGAGGAGTCTTATCCAAAGTGTTTGGCCAAAAGAAAAAAGACTAAAAGACTTAAAAACCAAAGCAACAAAAAACAAGACCACAAAAGACAAATTAAGCTTGATATATTCAGTGTTCATTGTAATTTTTAATCTATTATTAACTCGGACAAAGAATCACCAATCACAATGTTTACTAAAGCCAAGGTATAAATTGAGTTAAAGGAAAATATAATCTTAAACCTTGGTTAAGCTATGTTAAACTCTAGTTTCCATCTATTCATCCGATGTACTCATTAATCTTATTCATAAAATCGACTCCAAGAATCATGATCTCTTAGAAAATGGATTTACCAGAAAGTCTCATCAGTTATCAAGTCACCGTTCATCATTCAACGAAAAAAAACAATTTTAGCCAATGTTAGCATATTCTGATCTAATTGAAAGTTACTTCAATTCATACTGTTCGTTTCTCTTCATATGCAAAGAAAGGAAGTATATTTAAACAGGATTGTTTGTGTCAAAATATCTTTTTCATTTGAATGTTCAGAACTCTATATACAGGGTGCTCTGCATTAACAATTTTTGAAAAGCTGCCATCTTCAGAATACCTTTGATTCCCCGATCACATTCTCATTTTCTTGCATGATATTCTAACTACAGCTTAAAATTACATACTCAGAAGAAAATCAATTCTGAAAATATCATCTTTCTCCTGTTTTCATAACTTCTCACCTGTAAATTACATTATGCATGTAGCTGAAATCTTTATTAGCTCTACTTTATAACGGATTAGTTTATGTTTACTTTTGCGACTTTTTTTAATCAGATTTTTGTCCCCTTATAAAGGATTAATCATCAGATGGCGCAACATTTTTTTACTGACATAAATCAAAAGCTCTGCTTTAACAGGTTATCTCTAATAATTAATCTCTAAACCTGGAAACTCAAGTTATCTAAAAGTATGTACTGAAAAATGTATCTTTATTTTTATTTTATTGTAATTTTTCTTTGTTCTTTTGTTTTGCTCATGATTACCCTGTAACTTAAGGAATTAATTTACCGAGTACATTAGCTCAACAAAAAGCGAAAAAAGTTTTTTCTCTTGATCATTTGCCAAACTTGATTTAGTCTTGACTTGAACCCAATTTTGTTTCCTCTTTGCTCATACTCTTTTTACACAGACTTACTATTCGTCTGTTATCCATTTACCACAAAAATAAATTCTAATCATCACCAAGAAACACAACCTTTAAATGTAATCTTTAACTCTCACAATTAAACCAGTGTCAATCCAAAAAAAGCAACGTTTTAAATTTATTAAATTATACCTATCCTTCGATATTGCTTTGACACCTTTTTGTTTCTTGTTTTTACAATCAATTTACATTCATATCTTCGCCATTGTTCTACGACCATTTTGTAATACATCTGTTTTGCTGTTTACTCTTAGTGAATTCATATTTTACGGTGAGTTATTCAAGTATAATCTCAACGACGTGTGCAGTTTATATCATCTTATACCTTGTTTTCACCATTGGATTTATTCGAGCAATCATCCAACGTTAGTTTGTTAGCTTTGTGTTTTCATTTTTCTCAAGTGCCTTACTTCATTTTCTAAACCAGATAATTTTTCACTTTTTGACTTTTAGCTTATTCTTAACCTATCTATAACTTTTGTAAGATTTATATTGATTTAGTTAATTCTTTCACCTTCCATCTAGCCCGTTAGAATGAGTGACACAGAATTGGTAAGTTAAAGTTTCGTGATATCATATTAAGAAATAATTTAACAAATAAATTTGTTTACTCCACACCTTAGGCTCAACCAGAAAGCTTGGAAACTTGTCTACTTAACTGGAGATGTGTCCTAGTTCAAGCCTATCCCGTTATAACATGGGATAAGCCTTTTTACCCTTACATTCTTAGTGCCTTAGTTGCATTAATTTTTCTGTAAGTTTTGGCTTGTGTACTGCTTCAATTATACAATTACATTATAATTTTTTGTCTATCTCAGAGTCATCTGGCTGTCCAATGCAACCATAATGACAACATTCTCAATCATTGGACTAATTTTAACAATTGCAGATTATGTGGTCCCCATTATCTCAACCCACTACTTGGAACCTCGTTTTTGGTAAGATAATCTTCATCCACTTTAAATAAGAATTAGGGCTATTCAAGTGTTTAATTTATTAATTTGTACCCATATTCTTCTCTTTGTATTTTAGGCAAGATTCAGATGAAGAGCAATACAAGAAGATCGTATCTCAAATCTCACAAGGAAGTCAAACAGTCTCAAGTTTCTTCACCTACCTAAAAGATCTCAAAAGTTCAAACTCAAAAATATTTTTCCCCATCCTCGTCGTTTCTCTATGTTTGTCTGCATGGATTGGTAATCTAGTCAACAATCTATTTCTTACCTTTTTGATTGTTAATTTTATTGTACTTTTGCCTGGTCTCCGACTTCATGGTCACATTGACAGAGCACATGAGCAAATGCAAGGCATTTTTGCCAAAATTTTTGGACAAAAGAAGAAAGACTAGAATTGAGACGATAAAAAGACTTAAAAAAATAATTAATGAATGATCTACTTTGAAATGTTATCAAAAGTTTCCAACTCAGTGCCAATTTCTCATTGATGTCAAGCTGGTCCATTTAAAATCATAAGTCAAATGTGTCATCTAATATGATCGCACTTTAAATCTCTGTATGATGGCTATTAAGTTACTTTTGAGAACTTTCATTGTGTCGTTCATTCTCCCTGATTTGATTATTTCATCCATCCAAACAAAGAACCACTGGTCATATTGTTTATAAACGTAATTCAGAATCCATCCACTTTATGGCGAAATATGTTTCAAAATCTTTTCTTTCATCCTTGTCCACCGTTGTCTAGATTATATTTTAATGGGAAAATATTCTAATAATTAGCCTTAAAGAGCGCATTTATATTATCTTGTGATCAATAGATTTTTTTAAAAATTAACGGATAATCTGAATGACTCGGTAAAATATGTTAAAATCTTCCCTTTTGTCTATCTGACAAGAATATTATGTGTAAATTGTTAATATTTTTTCTTTTAAATGTTGATTAGGCTTGGTTTTGAATAAAATTGCAACAATTTTAATAAAAATGCCAATAAAGGTAGTTCAACAGGTTTCTGGGCTATTGGTAAATTAGAACCAAGAATTATCAATACAATAGATGATGTAATAGACTCCTAAACCTTTCATCAAAGAAAGACACGAAGAATTGCCAGAAATTATTTTATCTTCATATTATGCTCACCTTCAAGTATTTTCCAGATGAACTACTCAAACTAGTAACTTAATTATTGATCAATTGAACTTAGTAACCGTTGGTGATAATTTCATCACCATTTATAAAGTAAAACCTAATAACATTACATCATTCCTGAATCGACTGAATTCTTTAATCGACTCATTGTTTAGCTCAACAACGAACCAATAATTCATCCTGTTTTTCACCTCTTAACAGGATTGAGGAATTAATAACTTAATAGAAAACACTCGATAAAAGAATTTCAATAAAATGTACTCAAATTTATTGTAAGAGCGATATGTTTGGCCATTTCCAAATGATGTTAGTTGATTTGCGGCCCATGAGTGGTTTATTTATCATTAAATATGTAAAATTAGTTTTTTAATAACTTAATCTATCTTGATTGAATGCGATATCAAATGAAAATTAAATTATTCATTGGGTAAATGTCAATATTGAAAAATGTATTATTAGAAAGAATCCGTTTCTATTATTCTAATATCTAAAGGTGCCGAGTATTTAATGAATACAATTAAAGTATGGAGTTGTGCTGTGACTTACTCTTAGGATCTCTAGAAACAACTGATTTTATTCTGTAATTTTTACCTAATTTAATTAAGAATAAAAAACCGTTAATTAACCAAAGGTAAAAATATAAGGAAACGATATAAGCTCCATCTGATGTTTTCAAATGAACCTTTCTTGGTTTTTGGGTTTATTTGTATTATTAATAATAGAATCATCAAGGATACAATCAACTAACAGTTATAAGAGATTAACTGTTTTCAAAACTGAACAATGAATATTGTGACTTCAAACATGAAATTGAGACAATATATAAGATAATTAGCGTTGGGTACACAATAAAAACACCCAACATGATGAAATGTCGAGTTCAAAATTATATTGTTTATATTTTACCTAATTTTATTACAATGCAATACGATAACAAATCGTAGTACTTTGGCTTTTACGATACAAAATAGGATCAGCATATGATCAGAATGAGTTGAAACACATGAACAAAGTATGAGAATATTCTAAGTTTATGTGCTACTTAACAGATTAAATTAAAACTTGATTATTGGATTGAATATAACATTTGAGGCTTATCAAAAATGAGAAAAATTAAAGAGCAATAACTACCGAACTAGGTTAATATATTGACAAATATGATTAATTGACTGAATGTGACTGTGAATATAAATGTGAATATAAAATTTAAAGAACAGTGAAGCAATTAAAATTATTTTATAAATTTAATAATTTCATTGTTATACCTTGAAGATTGTCAAAATTTAATTCCACGATCTTAGAGTTGGGTAAAGCAAATGGTTAACCAGATTATCAACCAGTAGTTACCTTAAATTACCATTTAAACAACCTAAATTAGTCATTAATAATAACTAATTTAAACTCTCTTGAGGCATTAGAATTAAACTCATGAGATAATTCCAACAAAAGAAATGATTTGATTCCCAGAAGAGTTCAACTATTGAAATGACCAGTTAATCAATGAGCAAGTTATAAGTTATAACTTTGCAATAAACTGCAATTATTTGGAAAGGTTAATTTAAACTCTAAAAACAAGGGATAACAATTATTTACTTACTTGTAAGTTTACCCGTTAAAAATAATATCAGTTGATTGTTTTTAAGGTATGCAAATGATTAAATTTAAAGTGTATTTATTGATCACATTTTCTGTGCACGAGGCAACAATTGCATTACAGATTTGTATTTGATTAATTACAATGTAAATAATTTGCTTGTATACACGATCGATAATGTTTGGTTCTGCTCAAATTGTTTTAAAAACAGGTTATTTGACTTCTCTATTCAACCCAAATGTTATAAGGTAAAAAGATGATTGTTTTTGTGTGCTTGTGGGTAATTTGTTTAAACTCGATGTGAATTTTGATTGAAAACGCATCCGTCAATTGAATTAGTTTGCATTTCAATCTAAATGTTGATGTTGAGCTTCAGCTTCTCTCCATGTATTCCTAATCGATTCAATAATCTTAGCAAATATCGATGATCGACCTATCAAATAGCAAACGGTAAACAACAGGAATACAGAGGATAAGATAAGGACGTAATCAATGGTCACTTGAGGTATTGTTGGCAATGGACTGGTCCAATCATCTTCCGTTAGGTTGACCGTTAAATCAGGTTCAAGGCCGGTTAGACGGTAAATAAATGAAACCATTGAAAGTAAACTCGACTCTGTTGAATTGTATTTGGCCACAATTTTACCGTTATGGAAAAAAAGAACAGTCGGAATACCAACCAGACCAAAACGCATATTGATACTAAAAGACGAAATGAAAGTGGAAAGAGTTAGCATTGTTTTTGATTGTATTGATGAAAGAGGCTGAAATGAGTAAATATTGATATATTTGAAAATTATTGTTATGGTTGTCATTAATAGACGCAATAACATTGATTGTTGTTGCATAATGAGATTTACAGTTTGTTTGATGAGAAAGCCATTTACCTGTTGTGAAGATATGCATTAAGGGCAATCACATTGAGCTGGGGAAATAATTTACCAATTGCATTGAAATCTCGACTTGATTTGGCGCTAAAAGCACACCAAGGATAGTAAAAAAGTGCAAGAACACAAGTTGAATCATTGCCTTTAGGTGTAACCAGTTCCAAGAATCGTTTTGCGTTGACAATCTCAACTCCAAATACCTAAAATTAAAAAAAAGTATTATTTTAATAATAGATGGTTAAAAGTGGAAAAGGTTGAGCAAAAAGATGGCAAAAAGTTAAAAGTATCCAAATATTAATAATCAAGGATTGAAGGGTTCAACTAGAGGACTGTTAAAGTTATATCATTATCAATTACATTAAAATTTTTTAAACTCTCTGTGTATATTTATTTCTTGGATCATAATCAAGCACCGAATTGATGGACTATCGTTGATTGTTGTGCGCATTAAAGGCTTACACTAGCTTTAAAAAATCAACTCTCTTGATGTTGTGTGCGTTTGTTGAGCCTTCTGAAGTTACATACAAGGTTGAGGTAATGCACATAAGTTCTTGGAAATAAAGACGATAAGGATGAAAATTAGGATGAGGATTAGGATGAAAAACCAAGATGAAGATGAACGAAGAGAAAAGGTTAAGAAAGTTTGCTTTTTTTGTCAGCTCTTCAAATATGAATGAGATAGATTGGCTTAAATTGCGATTAACTTTGCGATGAATTTTCAATGATATTAATGATAAGCCAATGGATTTTGCGCTGATAATTGAAGTTTATTTGGGTAAAAATATGACAATAAAATTATGCATTAACCAGGGGAAAGCCTTTCATTTAATAACAATTATGCCACGCAGTTAAATTAAGCGCCATCTATAAACAATTTAGAGATGATGAGAAGATAATACCACAGGTAGAGAGTGTGAGAGAGAGAGAGAGAGTGAGAAGGGGAGAGAAAGAGGAAGAGAGAGTAAGATAAGAATTGAGAGAAAAAGAGAAATTAATTGAAGAGGAATTTTGTTACATCTTTCCTTCATTTTGGTGACGATAGAAAAGTAATCAAACTAATTTAGGTGCAAGACACGTTTTCATGGTTTCTCTCCATCATCTTAATCATCATCATAATCGTCATATCAGCATCATCTTTTGCTTTTGTTTCAACCACAATGTTTGCTTTCAACGTGCTTTAACAGAGGGAATAAGAAATCGCACAGAATAACAACATATTTTTGTTTCTCTCACTCAAGTGCGTATTGCTTTAAACCATTTTTAAATTTACTTTTTTTTCTGTGTCCGTATTAACTACAATTGATTAATCTATTTAATTGTTGAATCTTTTGTTAAATCACAATTGGATTAAGTGTGTATAAATTTACGCCATTAAATATCAATAGAGAAAAAGTTAAACTCTTGAAATTGCCTCTTCTTGATTTGCCTTATTTTCTGGTTTCATTTTCTGGTTCAACATAAAAATCAAAGGATTTTGTTATTTACTGTTTTCTTTTTTTCTGGTTTTCTTATCAAAATTTGTTTATTGGATGTTGTTTATAATCAAATTATCTTGGATTATGAACTGTTAGTAATCAGTTGGTGAGTAAAATCTGAATTTATTTTCAAATTTCTATATTGTAAACAGAGTCGTGAAATTAACTTGTCATCTTAAAATTTAATTCTGCTTCAAAATAATTAAACCTGATTTTCTTTGCTTTTATGTTGTAAGTTTAAAAAACTCTCATAAGATTTATGAAATTAATCGACGAAATGATGATAAAATATTTCAAAGAAGGTGATCTCCCATTTTCATCATCATCATGATTGAAAAAAGGAAAGAGAAAGAGAAAAAGAAAAAGAAAGACGAAAATCAACAAGTTGTAACGCCTTTATAAACTTGGGCCTTTTCTGCTTTCCCTATCATTTTCTGTCTATTTTACTTTCTCTCTGTATCTCTCCTCCAACTCTTTTAGACGATAAGAGAAATGATGAGAAAGAAAGAAGTGCCTCTCACTCTTTTATTTACTCCAATCAGTTAAAATTATCACCATTTATCTATCCTTTTTGAAATCAGAATTTCACTGAATTATCTTTTCTTGTTGGTACTCAAATCTAACAAAAAAAGAGAATCAGAATTCCTTTCCATTTCTCTTATCATGAAGCTACCCGTTCTCTTGTCCTTCTTTTTCCACTTTTTCTCTCTCAATCTCTTCCAATCATCTTGTCTATCATCGTAATTTCCCTCCCTCTCTATAAACATTGATGAGTAAAGAGTAAGATGTCCTTGCTTTTCTCCCCTTTTCCTCCGTCATCATCATTCCAGCTCACTCTGTATGATGTAAAAACATCACACAGAGAGACTTAAAGGCGTGCGCATTTTTCCCTTTCTCTTTCTAATTTTTACCTCTCTTTTCACCATCGTCCAAGGTCTTTTCTTTACTTCCAAGTGGCGGGGGAACGACTTAAGGAACATCCTATTTTTTCTTAGCCCCCGAAGCTCATTAAGTGAGCAAAGGGCTTAACCACATAGTCATTTTCACTGTCTATTAATTGCCATCTCCTGTCTTCATCATCGCAATCTCTTTCCCTTTCTCTTTCTTTCTTTTTTTTTCGATCTTTCTCTTTCTCTCCCTCTGCCTCACTGATGTCTCCCTCTGGCAGGCAAAACTATTGGCAGTGCAAACACACACAACTAACTAATATGATAAACAAAAGTTAATACACACACAATTTAATCAAGTAAACAACATTCTTGTTATTTATCGCTTTTCCCTTTCTTTAGTTACTTTCATTTTTTTCTCTCTCTTTTTTCTCTTTGATCTCTCTTAGTTTTGTTCTCTTCTATGCATCACATGGCTCATCATCATCTTAACAAGTTATTATTGTTATTGTTTTTCTCGTTGATTGCTCTGTTTTCACCCTAAAGTTCACAACAGTTCTTTTTCTTGACACTTTTCTCTCCTCCCCTCTGCAACCATCATAACTGGTCATCATCATCGAGCAACATTATAAACATCAGTTAAACTGTTGGAGAATTTACGTATTGAATGTTATGTTTATGTTACCATTGGCTTAATTTAACCTGATCTAAAGGATTAGCAAGTGAAAAATGAGTCGCACAAATTTAAAGCAACTGTTAATGAGAGAACAAATGGTTCAACAAGAGCGTAAAGAGGCTCTTCAAAAACAACAACAAATTCAAAAATTGCAAACCAATTCTAGATTAACCTCTCACCATCTTGATATTGGTTCAACTGTGATTAATAATAATAGCAATGTTGGTAGTGGTAATATCAACAATAATAACAGTGTCAATAGCAGCAGTGTAATCACAATTGCTGGTGGCGGAAATGGTGAACATCGAGGAGTACGAAGTATTCCACATTCAACGTCAACAAAGCTTTCAGAGGCTGCATCATGTCCAAATTTTTTCACCGATGGTTTTAGCAATTCAGACAATGGTTTACCGATATCAAATCTTCCAATAGGAAGTACATCATCTTCATCAGCCATAATAACGAATAGTTCAACGACTACCACTTCATCAACCACAATAATACCATCCAAGTCAGTGGCAAGTCATCATCATCATTCATCCCTAATAAATAATGCCAATGGAAGTGGGCCTCAATCTCCCTTCCCGTTAAGTCCTGATAGTCCCCTGTCAGGTCCAAGATCATCGGCTTCAGAAATAGACGGAGACTACTGGGAAGATGTTCAGCGAACTTTTGGTCTCGAAATGTCTGACCTCATGGATCATAATAGTGGTAACAATGGTAATGGTGATAATGGAGGCAGTGCTCATAACAATGGCGAAGGTGGCAATGGTCCGATGGGTCCCAGTTCGAGTATAAATGTAATTCATCATCATTCTCACCACCATCAATCTCATCATAGTCCCATGGATCCTATTCCTGCAACTTTACCAGCAGATATCAGTTATATCTTTAACCCTCACCAAATATACGGAGGAGAGGATAGTCAACAATCCACCAGTCGTTTATCTGATGCAACAAAAATGTCTTCCTCTTGCCCGCCTTTATCCACGTCTTGTCCTCCACTCTCCTCAGACCCTGAATACAGTGCCTGGGAAAGGGAGAGGAAGAAGAAAGATGCTCATAATAAGATCGAACGACGTAGAAGGTACAATATTAATGATCGTATTAAGGAGTTGAGTACTTTGTTGCCCACTCAGGACGAGATTCATTACGAATTGGTAAAAGATATGAAGCAAAATAAAGGGACTATTTTAAAGGCATCAGTGGACTTTTTACGTTTCCTTAAACGAGATGTTACTCGAATACCAGAATTGGAACGTCAAAAGCGAGAATTGGAGATTGAAAATCGCAAAATGTCAGCAAGAATTCAGCAATTGGAACAAGATTTAAGGAGACAAGCTTTAATCAGTGATGAACAACAGCATGGTTTATACGTAAGATATTTTTGATTCTTCTTCCATCTTGGTAGGCTCATTTTCCCTCCAATGATTATCAAATTATCTAACGATGAGTCACTTTTTTATTGAATCGATCATCCTTCAATTATGACACTTTCAATTCTTTTAACGTCATCTTGATTTATAACAGAATAATTTGACCGATTTCAAAGAAAGGTAAAAGTTTAGCGATTTTAAAAGCCTCGAGATAAATTGTTAATTAGTAAAAATTTTAAGATTTTTCATTTCAAAAATTTTATAAATTAAAGAGCATCAGGGAAGGAAAGAGTGTAAAAACTATAAACTATCGCCAGTGGCAAGGAAAAATTTTGCAATTTTTTGGGTTAAAATCAAAATCAAATTATTTAAATAACTTTTACTTCCTTTCTTTTAACATTCTCTTTTTCAATTAAAGTTCTGAATTTTCTGACTTTTTACGCAGATAACTAAAAATTTTTTCTTTTATTTTCATTACTTTAGAAGCCTGACCCTTCTGCGCCAAAATCAATACAATTTGGACAACATCAGCATCATCATCACCATGGTCATCATGTTCATTCATCACATCATGAAACTCCAACTCCTCCACCTCAACCTCAATCTCTACCACATCATTTATCTCATAGTTTCCATCACCCAGAGACCGATTATTGGATAAATGAAAGCATAACTATAGATGATAATGCTAATACTGGACATAATAATTTACAGAGTCATCCTCAACACATAACATCGGGTCATCACACGAATCCGGATAATGATCTGGTTGAAACATTGTACGGTCCTGCGTCAAGGATATCAGCTCATCACCCGATCATTAAACAAGAATATAATGTATCACCCAGCCAGTCTAGTTCTGGTCTAGGATCACTCTCATCGCCGACATCTTTAAGTTCCTCTTTTCTACCACTATCCCAGATGTTAATCAATGATGTTAGTAAAGATTCCCTTGGCATAACAAATCAACATGTAAAAGGTGAATTACCTTCACCGCAAGTAATGGATGTTTGTGATTAAAATCAATCAAAACCCCCTTCAAACAAACACAATGATACAACGAAAAATCAACCACAATTAAATTAACACTGGCAATTTATAAGCAATTGCAACTTTCTTCTCAACTTCTCCTTTACAACGCGAGACAAACAATTCTATTGGTGATGCTCAATTATTAAATCATCTTTTTTTATTTCAAATTTAATCTCCACAAATTGGTTCCTTTCAAATTTGCTCACCTTTTTCCACCATTTTCTCCCTTCTCTTCTTCTCCTCTCTCTCTCTCCCTTTCTCTATTTTTCACTTTAGACTAATCTACTCATTTAGTACCTTTCTGCTTAAAACTTCACAATTCACTCTTTTTCATCAATTGCATACCTAGAATGAACGAGGAAAACATTACCTTCAATTATATACTAAAATATTACGGTAGAGATTGTTTAAAACAAATGTAAAACTGTGCCTGGAAAACTTTGGATAACCTGAACTTGACCCACCTTTAAAACTTTGCCCAGTTCAATACATCACCCAAATTATTTATAAAAACACATCGGAAACCTGCATCCAACAGCATTGAATGACAGCAAAAACATTACGATTGTTTCCTACTCACATCGATAAACATTAAACTATCAGTTGCTCAACTCAACTCAAATCAACACCTCACGACTGATTAACAAAAACCCGCCTTAACTACGTACAATTTTCTTCGCTTATATGTAAATCCCTAATTTAATGAAAATTAAGTAAACTCATTGCGCTCATTATATACCATCCTTAAACATAAGTACATAATCACCATATAAATATGTATATCTACATTGGACAAATCAAAGTCAATCCAGATTTCAACCTATTATCGATAAAATTTTTGGAAAACCTTTTTGGAAACACGTACCTGGTGCTAAAACAATTTCGTAGACAAAAGCTTCAACAAGTGACCTATTCTTTCTTTTCCTTGCCTTAAACCCCTTTTGCCTTTCTTGACCTCTTCCTACAACTCAAGTGCCATTGGATAAATGTAAACTCATTGACTTTTCAAAATGAATGTTATTACGATTCAACGATTATTACAAAACTGCATACAAAAAAAACTTGTTAACAATCTACGGAATTACTTTTCCCCTCTTTGCTTCTACTGGAATTAATTAATTGGTTAATTAATTAATTAAATACAAAATAACATTATACATATTATATATATAGCCTAATTAACGGTGCCAAGTCAAAATGCCTGATGATGAACAATTAAGGACAAACTAAAATACGTAAAACATGTAGAATGTAATAATTGTAAAAAACAATGAAGGGAAATATTGCTGTTTTAATGTATGTTAAACACAGAGAAACAAGATTATATTTTGTGTATAAAAAATAGATTTGATTGTGATTAATGAATGAAAAATGATTCTAATTTGTTGACTGTTAAAAATTTTTTGTTACAAACATGAAAAAGTGTACGATAAAACTGTATAAACGTTGTTTCCCTTCACTTTCCTCTTTATGTTGTGAGTTACATTTTAAGACAAAATATTAACCTTCAATGTTTTTCTTCTTCGTCTTCTTCATCTTGAAAATTTCTCACTGACTCTTCTTCATCATTTTCATCTCAATCTTCCTTATTATTGCACTCTTCCTCCTCTTCTCGTCCTCTACCTAAATCCTACATATCTCTACATTCGAATTGAAATAAAAACATTTTTTGATTCTAAACTCATTGTTTATCCATTAAATTCATTGATTCAATGGGAAAATAAATAGATAATCATTTATATGCTATCAGAGATTAATTAATAAACTGTTAGTTGAGTGCAAGCTTTCCTAATTATCAAATTATTGCATGGGATTGGTGAAGAAAAGTAAAGATTTAACAATTAGTTAACTATAATCAAGGTAGTCAAGGTTAAAAAGTGTTACATTTCTGCCTTTCAAGTAATGAGTAGCGTAAATGTTACAAGAAGGCTAAATAGTGTCTATTGAAACAATCAGAACTACTAATCTGATGGTGAACTCATTATGGTAATTTCAATTATCTCAGATACTGTGAGGTTAAATTGATGTTAAACTAACTATCAATAGAAGATAAAGCACATGAAATCATTTACAAAGTGGATAATTTTTAACCATGTTTAACCATGTCCCTTTCATGTTTTTTTGCTGAAATTATATCAAAACTATTAAGCTGGATATCACATTTTGTTTTGTGATGATCTAGAGAAATCAAATGAAATAATCATTGTGATTGAAATCTGTTTGGTTAAAGTCAACAATCAATCAACATAATCTAAAAAACAATTGAACAAATTAACAATAAAATCGTAATCAAGTCTGGAAATTGGGTTATTCACAATGGAGTAATCAATAGAGAAGTATTGCAGTACAAATCTGATAAAATTGGTGTCAACCATCATAAATATATTAGAATTAATGAACACCAGTGAATTGGGTAAAAAGGGTAATCGAAGTGGAGAATCTATTTTTTCAAATGCCAGTTGCTGTCAGACTTGCAATGCAACATTAAAATGGCTTTTGACATTTCTATACAGGAGTGAACCTGATATTACATCAAGTTTCAATGGGCTAATATTCAAGGGTTTTCCTGAAAATCAGGCAAACGATATGATTAGATGAAAGATAACTAGTTACTGAAATTCGGTGATAATCAATGGTAAAAAAATAAATTTTTACCACTTATTGATGTATCTTACTTATTGTTGGATTGGTTTGTATCAAAGTCCATCAAGCTTTTATTATTTGAACATGAGATGGCTGTGCTTCAAGTAAGAAATGATTAAAGGCGATAAATTATCATTATTGAATATCTTGGATAAAATAATAATAACAATGAGAAAGAGAAAGAGGAAGTAAATAAATAAACATAACTTCAGTGAACTGAAGACGTAATAATATTGATGGACTGTACAACTGTGGGAATCTCAGAGATGAGGTAAGGGCAGTAAACTGAGATTTGCAAGGATGATGAAAATACAAGGATACGATGGTTAATACAATAATACTAGATGTTTAAATAAAAAAAATAGTAAATACAATTTAACATGAAGATTAGCTTAGATTGAGATTTGATTGAATGTTTTGGTATTGGATGAAATACGAAACCCGATGATTGTTGTTTCTCACTATTTAGGCTTCCTATTAATAATTCAAAACATTGGCAGAAATGGCTTTGGGTAAAGATCAACTTGATGATCATTTAAACCCTTTAAATACTCAATCTGGGCAATAGCTGTGACAACTGATGAAGCAAAAACAGAAAAACATAGACAGCATAGTAAAGCTCCAAAAGTGATAGAATCCTAGAATCCCAGGATGCCAAGATATTTGGAGCAACAAAGATAAATACCCAAAAAGTGAGGCCATTATTCAAAGAAATTCGCTATCATGGTTAATAGGATTTACTTAGTTGTTGGAAAATCATTGTGATGCTTATTTAGTAAGACTGGCTAAAACAGCTGATTGCAAACTTTTCAATAGGATTGGTAGCGAGACAATATAGTTTCAACTGGACTTCATCTTGATTTAAGGTAGCTGATATCAACATTATTTATAATTAATAATGTATTCAAAATTAATTGATGAGATCAAAGTAATAAGTCAACGAACCTCTCTCTCAGTCACATTGACTAGTGTACATTCAACCTTCGTATCATTCGTAGTTGAATTTGCACTTGTTTTATTGATCATGGTATCGATGTCCGAGTCAGTTGACCTTTTTTCTTCTATCAATCCAATTGCTTGTGACACTAATTCTCCAGACGTCAGATTGGAATCAGTGTCATCAAAATCATTCGAATGGTGTAATCCTGGATTGTTATCTATCACCTCACTTGAATCATATGGTTTGCTATCAATGGCTTCTGTAAATGCAAAGAGAAAAAGTTGAGTTTAAAGTGGACAATAATTGAATATCAGTGGAAGAAATTGGAAGATCAGATATTACAATCTTAGGCTTTGGGCTAATTAAATGATATACAAACCTTCAATGGAAACAATGTCTTCATCTGTTTCACCAGAAACATGATAAACTAGGCTCAATATGAAAAACAGTATTAAAAATAACAAGGTATATTGATATTGATTCAATTTGATTGTCCCGCGGCACAAATTCATGTCCAGCTCATCTAATTACATTTACATACACCAATTCATTTAATTGCACTATGTATTCAAGATTAAACAGATTGTAATCAGATGGTTAGTCACAATTCAAGATGGAAAATTGGCGACAACATTCACAGAATAAAGGCAGGAGTAAGTGTTGATATTGAAAAAAACAGAAAGAGAAACAAGAATGAATTATAACACTGTTGATGGGTGATTTTCAAATCAAGGTTTAGTCATTTTGATTAGAACTTTCTTTTATTTTCACATTGTGATGAATCCACTTTGTTGAAACATTAGGTATTAACAGCTGTAACAAGAAAACAGTGAAGGTTGATGTGACTGGTTGGTTGGTATCTTGCTGTATTGGACACTGGTTTTTGCTTCATTCACTGGTTACCTACAAAATAAACAAAAATTTCTGAAACTGATTCTTCAAACTTGAAACTATTTCAATAACATCAATTTACCATGTAAGTATTTATGTCATTGCTTTTGAGTAAAGAACTAATCATTCATTATTGTTATAGGAAAAATGGAGCAGAATGTTACTTGAGTTAACATTTAAAAAAAGTCCAACTATCATCAATGGTTCATTTTACATCTTTCCTTATGTGACTTGAGTTTACCAGAGTCATGTCAATGGATTCATGAGATTCAGAGACAATCAGTAGAGCTGAATTCAACTACTATGAGGATTTACCATGGACTAAAGTTACAACAAGTCGTGATGTTAGTATTGGTTAACTGTTATTTATCCACATCGCTTTAGCTACTCAGGCCTAACAAGAACCTATAGTTACCGTATGTTTTTCCCATGCTGGATAGATGATGGCACCGATGAGTTATTAGTGTCATGGCTCGAATAGAAAGTATTTTCTGAATTGATTGTGTCCTCAGATAGACTTTGCCTCTCTTATGCCTCTACACTCAAATATTTGGAGGAATCGGCCATTTCGCACTAGTGTTGATTTTTTCATCTTCGTTCTAGTTTAGGAGAAACAGGATATTGTTAGCTTTCTGTGATTGCAAATTTTTCTAATTAATAACTTTCTTCAATGACACCAGTTTATTTTTAACTTAATCAATACCAGTTGTATAACATTACTTGTTAGACTTCTTTAAGCAGTAAGCTTAATTTCATCGCCGTCTTAGCGATTATCCTAAAACTTTAGCATTGATTATGCTATAACCTTACTTATCATCTGTAATGATTCAGATTTAATTGAAATTTAAGTGTCAACTAATAATGATAGTTTAGTAATATTTGAGTTGTAGAAAGCTATTTGATGATGATTATGTAAAAAATCTTTAACCTTGTTGGTGAGAATGAAACGAAATTCCCAATGCTTGAATTTATTTTCCCCTCCTTCATTGATGAATCGCAACTAACTACTCAATAATGTCCTTAATTTATTAACTCATTTAATATTATATTTATTATAATATTTCCCTAAAAGTGTCATAAGTTTCATAACCCTTGTCAAATAATAATTTCTAGATTTATCTTTGTTTTCTCTCTTTTTCTTACCGATTTTAATCATCAAAATATAAAAACAAATATACAAACAATTAAACAAGGTCACGTTGTTATTTAACCTTGATAAACCTTCTAGACATGGTTAACCGGTTTACACCTTCGTAAATAACGATTTAGATGTTTTATCCGAGGAAAGTAAAGATGAAAATGTACAAAACAAGCCGACCTTGGGTAATAATTAATGTTACAAAATGAGTCTATTTGTCGTTGATCTCAAGGTAATTGAATGCTTTTCTACTTCTATTATTAACTTGTTGATGTCCACGTTACTGATTATCCCAGATTGTTCATCAGCTTCGTGAGTCACAATAGATCAGGTCTAACCTTTTTTCTTAAAAAAATGTTTGATTCGTTTTCTCAGTAATTTAATACATCTTTCTATTCTCTTTTTCAGATTTCAGATCCGTATGACCTAATGTGGGATAAATTATTCGACATGATTTTAATAGGTCCATGACTTCTGATAAGACTTCTGGATCAACATTCAGACTCTTGACATTCGGACATAACCATCACGACCAATCAACACAGCTTTTTTCACGATTTGGTAAATTTTTGCCGTTGCTTATAAACCTTAGCTATTTATCGAACGTTTCCTCGTTAAGTCGCAACTTGAGGAACTTGGGCTCGCATTTTGAGGAATTAATTTAATATATTCCAGGCAATTTCATCATCCTCTTCCTGATTTAGCATTTTCTTCTCCTCTTTCCATATTGTTCATCTGACTATCATTGGGACATTCTTTTCACTTATGACAATCACATGCTAGCCATGCTGTGTTTATGAAGATATATACAGATACAGAATTAAGTAGAGATAAAAAATAACCTTTTGATTTCACATTTCATTTAGCTTTGCATGAGGTGAGGATGACTCTGTATTTATCACTTCTTCAATTGTTTCAGATTGATTTTGGTGATTTTTCTTCGAAAAGCCTCATGATTAACTGACTTTGATTATCAATCAATGATTATTAATCTTCAATAAGCATTGGTTCTCTAATTACCTTAATTTCTCATTCTTTTTCTATCTAATCGCACCTAAATCTGTCAAAATTGATGATAGAATTAATCTTTATCATCAACTTGTGATCATATCTAATGGATCATATCACTACTTATCAATGGTATCAACAGTCAAGTTATCGATTTTGTAGAATCCTATGATTCAACTTTTGTTTTTGACAAGCTTATGCAATATTTTGACTGATTTCAACTAAACGAATCTTTAAATGATAAAAATGGCCCTAATTAACCTCAAAGTATTAACCATTCAAGATAATGATAGGTAAAAGAACTCTCAACTTTTGTTATCTTTATATTATCCTTCAGTCGTAATCGAAATCAAAAGTGAAAAATATCCACTCTGTTGACTATTTTTCAGTGAGTGGTCAAGCTGCCATTTAACTTGTTATCATGATAAATTATGCGCTAAACTGAATCAATGTACTAACCATAAACTTTAGCAACTCATCCTTGACATGAAGCTAACATTTTCTTCTACCTTATTTTTGCAGATTTACGAAGCTGGCGATACAAAAGAGTAACATTTAAGGACTGATGGGCAAATGTAATTAATAAATCTGTACGAAAAATTATCCGTTTCATTTTTAATGGTTCTAATTTTGAACATTCAAGCCAACCATTGAAAGCACTGACAAGACTTTTCAACAGTCAAATCATTTCGACTGCGATTCCAATGCGAGACACCTCCTTAATTTGGACGATTCTTGATCCACGGTCATTCAAATTTCTCCCGTAGATTTACTACGAACCGAAAGAATAAAAGAAACTAAATTGCATTGAATTGCCCTGTTTTCTGTGTGAAAAGCTGTTCAATTAAAATCATCAATCCGGAAGCTGATTGTAATTTGAAAAGAAGCTCTGAATGGCATTTTTCATATCATGTATTATTATCATCAAGATGATTGGCCTACTTTGACAAATGAATTGAACGAGTGACACAGCAATCAACTTTATTAACGTCAAATCTAAATAACAACCCGAATGGGTAATAATACATCATCAAGGAATGACAATAAAAATGAATAAATTGTGTGAGTGTGAATTTGTTCAATACTTTTCTCTTCTGATTCATTAGAAGAAATAATTTGAACCTTTTTTCATCATTACAGTCAATTTTAATGGTTTAAATGATGGCTCACGCAAATAACTATTTTACCCGATAACCATGCATTTGATTATTTTGGATCAAGCGCGAACAAAACGCTAGATATTACCAACCTTCTGATTATTTTGTGGGATTACAATGGAATCAAACTTTCACCCTTCACCAATTGAAATATGATAATTTTGTGAATTAATAAACCAGTAGAACTCAGATAATTGATTGAATAAATGGAAAATAATTAGCAAGTGTTTAACCTTAAATTGGTAGAAAGGTTAAGTAATTAATAACCATTAGAGTCGGTTTAAGGTAATTCAATAAACTTCCGTAATGATATTTGTAATCATGTAAAGCCTGGTTCACCTTTGAAAGTGACATTTTTGACTCATTTTTAGTTGAAAAATTGTTACAATAGTGACAATTGAAACATTGTAATCCTTGGTTAATGAATAGTAAATCGAGTTAAAAATCAATTTGTTTAAGTGGTTTAATTTGAGTTTAATGTATTTCTGATTAAACCAGTAATTTTAACAGTTAATAAAACCAGATTGAATATTTTACCCAAAAGTTAATAAAGGCAAGCTTTTTCAATGTTTTCAAAACCTTAAACATCATAAACAATCAGAATTAACTAGTCAATTTTTCACTGACCTTAACATTAAATTATGATTAATGATCAATTTGCAAATTTCGTCAAACTGAATTAGTCAGTTGAATGCATTCAAAGTGCTACCGATTTCAATTGTGATTTCACAGGTAAATATCAAATGGACAATTTGGATTCAATTGTTTTTTAATCAACGAAATACCGTTTCATTAAAAATATTACTAAAATAATGAAAAAGTCATTAAAGACAAAGCAATTTCAAATGACTTAGAGAACCAGAAAACGGTCAGTTTACTGTTTATTTACCAGTTTTACATTACTGGTTAACCTGGTAAAGACTTTGACTGGGCAAAATCTCTAATTGAATGGCTCGACTCAACTACTAAATTGATTGAGTGAATTCAAATTGACAATTAATTACAATCGAGCTTGATTGTTAAATTTGAACATGCATAATTATATAATCAACAAAATGTCAAAATCCTTTTACTTTTTAGATTGCTAATTCTTCATCTTTTACAACTCTACAATTGATTAATTGCGTGGCAATTAAGCTAATCCACTTTATGGGTGCGTTAAAAACACAATCAAATCAACTGATTAACAGTTACTATCCTAACCAATACAATTACAATAACATAATAACCGATAATTGAAAAGTCTAACCATAACTCAACGTTAATAACAGCCATTAATCAAATTGACAATTTTAGACTTCGACATTTTAACCAGAATGATATTGATGTTAATTTTAACCAGCTTAATCAATTAGGAATGAATAATGAATGAAGAGATTGTTAATTTAATGATTTGCTATTCTAATTTCTAATCAATTTTCAACTCCAATTTAAATAGTCAACTGTGTTAGTTCAACTTTCTACATTCTTATTGATTCGAATAATCCTTCGTTTTAAACATTTCTTAATTTTTTCATTAAATTGATTCCAATTTAATTTTCAAATCAAATGTTTCTATTTACTCAATAAACTAATTGTTTGTTTAGATTAAATTGGCTTTCCATTTGAATCATTTAACTGAACAATTGGCTAAATTAAGACAATTATATTTACATATTCATAATTGTGATCATTTCAGCAAAACAATTCAGCTCCAGTTAAATCATCTATTTGCTTGGTTTGCTTTCATCTTAACTGTTGACATAATCAAGTTATTCGTATATTAAATGATCACCAACTTGACCGTTCACATTTGGTTAACGGTTTAGCTGAACAATCAAATCGGACAGTAACATGTTAATGTGAAAAAGTTAATAGTCAAATGCATAAAGAAATTGCCTTTACTTTCGATTGTCCGATTCAATTGGAAAGTGAAAATATAATTATAATTGTAACCGAATTTAAAACCATTTCTAAATTGAGTTAACAAGCAAGTTTCTGATTGTTGCTCTTTTTATTTGTCAATTTATCACTCAATTCCGAGCATTTCATGAAAAATCTATAAAAGTTAAGTCTGAGTAAACATTGAATGCATTTTAAATCAAAATTGAATCAGATTTTGAAAGCAACTTTAAATTCAATTGAAAATGCAGCTTTGAATACACATTTGATGCAATTTGATTTACTTTTCTGTGATTTGCTAATTTTCAATGATTTCGCAAATTTAATTGTAATCGCAATTGTAATGGAAAATCGAGCAAATTAATTTAAAATTATATTAACAAATTGTGGGACTAAAATTGTTTCAAATACAAAAACTAAAACATTTCCATTGAAACATCTTTTTCCATTCACAATGAAAACGAGCTTCAAGTAGTGAACTGATTAAATATCAATCATTAATCAAATAAAGTTTTGTTTAATTAGATTCATTTGCCAAAGAAAATGTCAAAAATGAATAAAAAATGGTTTAAATGAAAGGCTTAATGGATGCAAAATGAAGGTACAAATAGACATTTTGGGTTTCAATTGGAAGTTCATTGACACTGCCAATTCAAATGATGATTAATAGACAATTGAATCAATTAAATTTTCAAATTGTTAAACAAATTTTGTTGAACTCATGAAAATGTAATTGAAAACTCAGAGTTAACCTTTAAGATCAACTTTCGGGTTTTAATCATCGGATTAACCAGAAAAAAAGGTTGTCAAATTAATAAATAATTAGCTAAATGAAACAAGTTAAACAATTTGTCCCGATGAATAGTAACAAGAAAAAGGTCAAATCAATTGTTAACAGTTTAAATGTAAATTACTTTATTATCATTTATGGTTAATAACTATTAAGTGTAAACGCACTTTGATTGTTCATTTAAATTGACCTTTTTTTAAGCCAATATTTTGTTTTGTTAACCACAAAAACATACGACTTGAAGTATACATGGAAATGTTGACAATAAATGAAAATTCAACTGTACATTTCCGTATTGATTAGACAATTAAAAAACATACATTGTTGACAGTCTCAAATATTTGATGATCAACATAACATTTCAATGAATAACTGAATAAATGATAAATATTGTTTGAATGTGAAGAGGACAAAATTGATCCTGAATGTAAACCAGAAAAAAAGTGAATTTGTTTTTGTAATAACCAACAATTCATTATTGTTAATACTGACCTGAATTAAGATTATTCTCGATGGATCAGGTTGGTCAGGTTGGTAATGAAGATGAAGATGATAATAATAACTTGATCATTGATTGTTAATTATCATCTTGTTTGACACAATTTGAATACAATATTTGTCTTTGAGCTTTCGCTTTTTCTTTGCTGTCGTTTCATTACTTTTCAATTTGCCTTGTATTTACCTTGGGTTAACACCAGAAGCCAAATTTGGGACAAACGCTTGCAACATCAAGTCAACCACTTGGACCTTTTTTATTGTAATAAAGTTACTTTTTTCGATGTCTTAAGATAGAAATTAAATCTGATCATTAAATTTGATCAACAGTTTAAATTGTTTCTTCATTTAAACATTTAACGCTTGAACACAATGATCATTGAATATCATCTTGAAAAGTGCCCGCGTTTAGCCATTAAAACAGTCTAAATGAGAATCATGTTATTTGTTCAATGAAAAAGAGTAAATTCATTGAAATTTTGATAGGTTTTTAATTCATTGGGAATCATTTGAATGGTTATTTTACCCTTTAAGTCGTTAAAGTTGATCGTTTTGCATTTATCATTATCCTTTTGAGAGCTTTGGTTCATCATTTTAATGCTTGTTGCTTCAATGGCTGGTCTTGATTTCAATAGCACATAAAGCACACATTTGAAAATCAGTTGATTAAATAACTGTTATTGGTGTTAAAATATCGATAAAACACATCATTAACAGCTTTTGAATTTTAAGTTGAAATGAGAATAGTGATCAAAATAAAATTGAGACAAAAAAATATACAAATAAAGTGAGAAAATGTAAAATACAAAATAAGTTTTGTGGGCAAAGGAGTATAAGCAAGACATTTTGTATTGCGACAGATGGATTGTGACTTTCATGGTTTGTAGAGGTATGAAAATGAAGACAATTTATGAAATTAAAAAATCTCTCCGATTGACCGTTTTCGAGAAAATGAAGTCCAAAGTTTAAACTTCGATCGCCTTTTGTACAATTATGGAAACAGATTTTTTCATGAAACTCAATTGCCCGGTGTAATTTTTGATGATCAATCAGGAAATGCACTTATTTCGAGAAACAAAGTTTTCGTTTTCTGTACAAAAGATCTTTTCGATTTTAGGTTAAAATGGTCGTTGTCGGGTAACCGTAAGAGTTAGAAGTCTGAAACTTATTATCCACCAATAAAAGTTATTCCTGCACACCATCGATCGAACACTTTTTTCCATTTATCGACAGTTCTCTTGATTTTGGCCATTGGCCTTAAAACTTTGATCCTCAATATTTCGAGAACGATATCAACTATAATCATCATTCTATTACCAATCATTTGATGCTGTCATGGACTAAAGCATAATATGACTGAATACCAGAGAAAATCTGAACCAATTCATTTATAACGAATTCTTCTAACACATCATAAGATTTGTGTTTGAGTAACCATTCGTTTTTATAAATCAAGTATAATCATGACAACATTTTAATACAATGCTATAACTTTTTTTGTAGGAACTTTAATCATTTCCTAATTCACAACATTATAGTCCATGACAGCATCAAATGATTGGTAATAGAATGATGATTATAGTTGATATAGTTCTCGAAATATTGAGAATCAAAGTTTTAAGGCCAATGGCCAAAATCAAGAGAACTGTCGATAAATGGAAAAAAGTGTTCGATCGATGGTGTGCAGGAATAACTTTTATTGGTGGATAATAAGTTTCAGACTTCTAACTCTTACGGTTACCCGACAACGACCATTTTAACCTAAAATCGAAAAGATCTTTTGTACAGAAAACGAAAACTTTGTTTCTCGAAATAAGTGCATTTCCTGATTGATCATCAAAAATTACACCGGGCAATTGAGTTTCATGAAAAAATCTGTTTCCATAATTGTACAAAAGGCGATCGAAGTTTAAACTTTGGACTTCATTTTCTCGAAAACGGTCAATCGGAGAGATTTTTTAATTTCATAAATTGTCTTCATTTTCATACCTCTACAAACCATGAAAGTCACAATCTACTAGTCGCAATACAAAATGTCTTGCTTATACTCCTTTCAAAGAGAAAACATTCCAACGGAAAGGAAAATTGAAAACGATTTTTTAGACTGATTGATCTACCGGATTGTTGATTTTTCAACAAATCAAATTCCATTAGTTTATTACTTCGTCCATTAGATTCAGAAGATCTTAATGTTAACCTGAAACAATTGACAATTGACTTCTTCATCAAGCATCAGCAACATCAATATCAAACAGAAGCAGAAACTTCTTTAACATTTGCTGCTCAATTTAAAGGTTGAGTATCATTTGTACTTCGCCTCACACTTGTTACTTTAGATCAATCCTTTAACTGGACTTAAATTGACTTTAAGCTACTGATACTTGAATTAACCTCGAAAAACTGCCGTTACTATTACTGTTAGCATCCATCATTATTATCATCCTCATTATACTATTAATATTGAGACGAACATTATGTTTTACTAATTCGTATTCATGAAGTACAAAAAGAGTGCCGTGCTTTGAACTGTTCAATTTACTATTTTATTGGCGAATAATGTTGAACGATTCCTTTCAAATTTGCAGCAAATTTTATGGCTAAAGATGGATCCATTAAAATAAGCAAAACAATAGCCAATCATTTGCTTAAGCATTGATTAATTTCGCAAATCAACTCAATTCTCTTCTCTTTCCACCTTTCAATTTGAATACACTTTCAATCCATTTCTATTACCAATCAAGTGAATATTTATTTTAATTCGTAACATCAACTCAATCTGTTTAAATCCGAATGGAATCAACACTTGTAGCATCATTTGATCGATAATCAATTGCCAAAAAATGGTCTCTCTGATTGTCACAATTGATCAACTGTTTTCCATGTTAACCTTTTTCTCGCCTTCTTCTTATTCAATTCAATTCCTTTGCCAATTTGATTTAGGAAGTAACTGATTATACAAGTTGGTGTTGTTTGTCACAATTAAAAGAACCCAATTTTTTCTCCTTAATTTAAACATTATTTCATCTTCATGTTTAGCATTATTATTCAACTTATTTCAAGACAAAAAGCGACTGTAAAACTCGACTTTTCTGTGATAGGTTATTGACTCAATTGGATTACAATCATCATGCTTTTTGAGTCTTCAATTAATTTAATTGTTGTCTATCACCTAATTCAATTCATTGTGCTTTTTGCTTCTGTACGCTCTTTTCAATTTTAAAACAATCTTTTTACAATTCAAATTGGATAAAGAAACAAGTCGAACCATTCAAGTCTAAACCCAAAAGCAAATCAACTTTAACCACAGATTATCAAACCTTAATGAGTCGAGTTTATTTGTAATTAATCTAATTGTATTATTGAGTGATCGGAAAGGGATAACCTGATAATTGAGTTAAATGAATGGAGGATTGCTGATACCGTTGAGTTGAAATTTTTCACTGTTACATGAGATTACAACTGATCATAAATTGTTAATTGACCTGAAATTATTAGCTAAACTTCCCGCTGTTAATAAATATCCGGTCTTTACAAGGAAGGAGAAGCTAATAACAAATAATCAATTGATTGTTGCAAGTTTATAATTGTCTTTATTGTGACTTCATCAATCATTTACTTGATTGTCATTCACTGGTATCACAATGGACACTTGAAATCATGTGAACCTAAATAGTCAATGGGAGAACCAGAATTTTAACCAGAAAATATTGGGATAAAGTTTAACAAGCTTGGGTACGAAATGTTACGTGTCGAGTTGATTAAGATTTGCGTTATTATCAAATTGTTACAAATTGAACCAAATTCACGCTTTCATCATCTCAACATGAATATAATGATTAAATAATGTTATCACTGATGCTTATGATTTTTTGGACTTTTGTTTTGTTTTCATTATTGTTGTTATAATCGGTATAATGATTGTTAATTCAACAATTATTAAGACTTTATTTGACTTGATAATCTCAATGAAGGTTCACAAACCCTTTAGGTTGACTTTATTTGTTGTTTATGTTGTCTTTTTTACCACTACAGTATAACCGCCATTATAATTTAACTTAACACAGTGAGTAAAATTAGGATGAAAAACATGAGCATAAACGGGTAAAAGATGATCGCCAAGGTACAAGTTGACTTTACTTCTTTCACAGTTCGTTGATCGATTCATCAACATACTCTTTTTGGTAACACATTTTTTCTCTCTTCCAAATCTTCTTGCTTTATTTTACTTGTTCAACAATCAAACCTAAGCCAGTTACAAAATTGATCCTGTTGATTATTATTATTACTTGGTCCGGGATTCAATTAACAATCAAACAATCAACTTTCAAATGCAGCGTACTGAGTAAACTGGCTAACTGGACATAATCGAGTTGAAATGGTTTCACACATTTCGCGTCCTCAAATGAATGCATCTTGGTAAAAGTGTTGAAACCATAACTGCTTTTAAAAAGAGACGACAATTAAAGCAAGCTGAATCTTGATACAATAATTACTTGACCACTTTAACAGGATAAATGAGAAAGGGCAAAATTAACCTTAAAATGGCTTGCAATTGAACGTGTAAAATCAGCTGTTGAACGGGTGGTCATTGGTCCAATGAGCCTCAACTGGATCCAGCAGAAATAAATGTTGAAGCCAATTGATCTGAAACAATCAGGTGAATGAGAGTTAGTCAAAAAGAGTTAAAAAATAAATTAAAATGAGAAAAACGACTCAAAAAAGACCTTTTCACCAAAAAAAGCCAAAAAGCGCAACGCAAGAAGTAAGAAGCAATAAAACATCCAATCCTTGATCTAACCAAAGGGGATTCAGAAAAATATCAACAAATTGGTAATTGCTTTTGAGCTATTTAAGAAAAATTTTAAGTTTTTCAATAATAACACGACAATAACAATTACAATACAATAATGATTATAATAATAGATGAAAACAAAATTGATAAAAGCATCGCTTTTGTTAGTGTTTTTCTTATTCTCAACAGGAGGCGCTGAATAGTGGTGCCTATTCAAGATGAAATTCAGATGAATTGAAGATGAAGATGATGAATAGTAATGATGATGGTGAAGAGGTTTGATAGTGGCGGTGAAGAGGAGGAGGAGGAGGTAAAATAAAGGAGGTAATTGTATGGAAAGGTGGAGGTTGGAATGGTTTAGCTTTAAGGTGGAGAAGCTTTTGTTGTCTACTATTAGAACCGTTTTTTTACGAGTTTTGTTCTGTTTTCTCATGTTGTTTCCTTATATTTTTCATTTTATTTTAATTTATATTCAGACAGAATTGATTGGAACATTTTAAATCTTTCTTCAAGTATAAATCGCATTATCAAGTGTCGATGGAGTCTCAGTCGGTTTCAGGTTCGTGCAAACAGTGCACACAAAATCCAACCAATCTTTACATTACCTGTGACTGTGCCCGTAATTCACCTCCAACACACGGACCATTAACAAGTGAAGGTTCGTTTTGTTTTTAAATAAAACTCCAATCAATCAATATAATACAAACCCAAATTAATAAAATTAGTAAACCCGAAAACCGACAATAACCAGATCATCCCTTGTTTGTAACATCATCTGCTTTCCACCCCTTGTTGACCCAAACCCTTTTACCCAATTTTCCCTTTCTTGTCCTTCTATTAACAAACTGTATTTACCTTCTACTCCAATTTATACAATTACTGGATTAATTAATCAACACTAACCATTACTGGATGTTTCAGGTTGTGTCGAGAAACCAGCAAAACTAAGCGATTCAGTGAAATCAACACCAACTGAAAGTAAACCTTATCACAAGGCAAAAACCGTAATCTACGATATTGTCCGGTAAGTCAAACTTAAATGTCTTTCGGTTTGTGCTTTTTTAATCTTGACCAACATTTAAATAGTCAAACCAGTTTCTATCAACAAGTCGGAACAATTAAATTTGCAGTTTAATATGAACAACTAGGTTTGCCATTTGATAGTTGATAGTTGAGATATTCACAGTTTATGCTTTTCCCAAATGTCATCAATGTTGATCCAAACAGTTTAATCAGTTGGATCGTTTTTGTTTTGTTTTCGGTTCATATCCATCTGATCAAATATGCTCATTTATTTTCCATTGTTTAATTTAGTTTAGTCACAATAATCATGAATAAATTGTGACAATTTTACAATTAATCAGAAAGATAAAAATTTTAATGGAAATCAGCTTGGATTGTAAAATTCTGGTCCAGTGAATACCGTTCTTAATGTTTTCAATGTGACTCATTTTTTGTCATTGTCGATGTTTTTTTCATGTAACGCTGTTTTTGCCTCATTTTGCCCTCATTCTGAGCATCATCATCATCATCATCATCATCAACAGCATCTTGAACAATACTTTATCTCCTTTGAAAACAATGCTACAAACAATTTTATCCTTTTTTCAGATATAAACAAAAATAGCAAACCAATTGACTGTTGAATGGTTGAAGGTTGATGCAAAAAAGGTTAATGCGACAACTTAGCATTTTTATTCGGACTGTTGAGTCCTTTTGGAAGATTTAGACCTGATAATGATGACACTGATGATAAAGGTGGTGATGAAGATGAAGATGGTAATAGAAAGAAAGAAAGAGAAGATGAAACAAAATTGAATCCATGAAAATGTTGAACCCTTTTAGATGTATAACAATGAATCGCCAACAAATCGTATTCATAACTTTTTATTTGATTTCATTTTTTATCCAAAAATAATGCAAACTTAAATTGAGTTTGATCAAAAAATGCTTTTAAAATTCAATCTTTTCATATTTGTTATTCATTTTTCGTTCTTCTCTAACAATCACTTCAATTGATGAAAATATCAGCTCTATTTGAGCAATCACTTCCAACCTCCATCAATATAAATATATTAATTAACCGATTGCTCTATGTGTTTGTGGTGTGAAGTTTTACTTTTCAAATTTGCTTACAATAATGTTCAATTGTTGAATTATCAAAGCTTGGGAAATCGATTGAACTGATTTTCCTTCTTCTTCATTTCACTTTTTGCTTGTTGAGATTGTTTAAATTGTTTCATTATTTGATTCAATAATTTACAACCAATTGAATAATGTTGCTAACTGATCAACAAAGCTTCCCATTAATTGTTGCCCAAATGGAAAAGTTAATCAACTGATGATTAGTTTACCGATTAGGGTTATGATTTCCTTAATTGTTCACGATTCTCTCAATTTGACCAATTGTTGGAGCAAAAAAGGTTCACAATTAAGTTATCAAATATGTTATTGAACTGTAGTCAGTCTTTCAGGTGAATAACAATGAGCAAGCAAGAACAGTGAACAGTTACTTCCGCTTGGTTAACGTAAAGGTGAACGTTCAGATTGAACAATAGATCAAAAGTTCGACTTCTTATTCAATTAGTTTAAACAGTTCCAAGATTCGAAAAAAATATTTTCGAATTTTTCATTTCTCAAAACAAAATTCATCAAAATGAACACGATTACGCACTCAATTTAGATTGGCTGAACTTCTCATGATGAAACTGGAAAGGCTATCGAACGCAGTTTTAGCAAAGAAAATTCATTTTCAAGAATTAAATTTTGTGCATTTAAAGTGCACAATTGATTGCGATACTTTGCCTTAATTGCTAGGAATTGTCGTTTTCTAGTTAAATTAAACTGTCGATTTATTGTCCAGTTTTTGTGATTTTCCTTTTTTCTCTTCGCATCAACACCTTCAGTTTCTCAATTGTTAATGTATTTAGTTTACAATTAACAGATTTCTGCTCTAATCATTTCTCCATTTGGACAAATGGCCATTTAGGATCAGCTGAATTAAATCAGCTGAACATCTAATCTGATTTAATGGCTAATTATTGAATTGTGTTGCAAAGTAAATTAAGGAATACAATTGAGAATTTGTTTTTGAATGAATGTTTAAATTTAAAAGTAACTCAAATGGTGATAATGTTACGGAAGAAGATTAACAATAAATGGAAAGTTAATTGTGAAGTGAAAAGTAAAACCTATTAATAGACAATTTGATTCACACTCAGACACACACACACACTTAACAAGTTAACCTCACAGTCGAGTAAATTTTAATTGTGTTACTATTTCTTACTATTAAAACAGTTTTTGTGGGTTATTCTTGAGTTAGGCTGGTTCAATGGGAGGTTCAGGGTGGAAGTTATTGATTAATAATCAATTGGTATTGATAAATGGAAGGTAAAACTGGTAATTAATAGCCATTTGACCATTGATTTGGGTTTCTTCAGGAAAAGGCCAAAATCTCTTTGAACAATTGCTATTTAAATATAGCAATTTTAATTTTTCCATTGTTTAGCTTTTTATTGTAATCATTAAATATTACAATTATAATTATGATCTATTATTATTTCTTTATACTTGGCTGGTGATTTATTTGATTCATTTGGTTGATTAGTTTGAAAATTGAAAGTTTATTGAAGATGAATTCAATGATTACTTTAATTGTTCAATACTTTAATAGATTTGATTTGTTTCCAATGATTCACTGTTTGGATTTTATTTTTTGTTTCTCACTTCTAATTGTTTCTCTTTTTGTCTCACAATCGGTTAATTGCCAGTTGATTGAAGTTGGGTCAATTTGAAGTTATTGGCAGCTGATGAAATGATTAACTTGATTTTGTAACATTTTAGTGATTTGATTAACTTGGAAATGAAGATGATTCTGTTAAGACTGTTTGGATGCTAATCAAGAGTTAATCAACAGTTTAATAATGTAAAATTGAGAAAATTTAGCTTTTCTTGTTTTGAAACATTTTATTTACAAATTAAGGCAACAGTGATGAACCGGTAAGTTGATTGAAACTTGAGAGTTAATTATGCAAATTTATGAGGCTTAATGAGTTATTAATTTCTCGATTGTCATTTGAATGAAAGTAAACATTGTAATGGAACAATTTGATTAGGAAAAGTTGATTTTAATTTGAAAAAATATGTAATCATAATTATAGTGAAGATGATGGGTAAAAAGTGAGTTTAAACAAGTAAACAAAAGAGAGAAATGAAATTGGAAAAAAAAGATTCTTTTCCTGTTTCATCTTCAATTCATTTGTGGGGGAGTTTAGTGAGTTGATGATGATGATCATCTGATCATCTCTTTACACTAATAACAGGGAAGAGACAAAGAAATTAGAAGATGAAGAAGAAAGATTTTTCTGGTTCTTCCCAGTCTGGATGTAGTATTTGCTTCTGTAAAACTTGTTTACAATCGGGTAAGGATGATAAAAAGGACGATTTATGATGATAAAGATGACGATGTTAAAGTGAAAGGCTGAGGGAGTTTCAGTGAGTTGATAGAGAGACTAAGCAGGTTGAAAAGTGCTGCAGATGATCAGGTCAAACATGCAACCTGAAAATGGGTTGCGTTTTTGGTGAGGGAAAAGCAAATGAAGACAGAAAAGTAGACATAAGGGAGAGAGAGATGATCATTGAGGATGATAAGGAAGATTGGTTAACGGGAGAATAGAGATGATCATCTGAGTGTCCCGAAAGATTGATCCATATTCATTTAGTAAACAGAAGATCAGTTTTATGCTGTTGGCTGTAGTAACAACAGTCTTCACCATAACCAGATTTTTACCCGATTTGTAGTTGTGTTTTGTGTAGTTGTTCATTTTTTTTGTTTTTTTTTGTTTATCCTTTCCAATTGTGTTGCCATTTTACACCAAGTCAACTTTGCTAATCAACAATCAGCCATTTTTATTCTGTTCAGTTTCAACTTGTTTTGAATCTTTCATTTGTTACTTTGATTGTTTGCCAATGAAAGATTGAAGGATGAGCAAATTACCAAGTGAAATAGTTAACCATAAAGTTTGTGATTTATCAAACGAAAAGGCTGACTCGATTAAATCGCCACCAACTAAGTCAAATGGATTAACTAATGATAATAATGAATCAACTGATTTACCATCAAAATGGGATCAACGGTTAACCAAAAAAGTCAAGAAAATCATTTGGATTGTAACCGAAAACTCTTCTAAGTTAGTCATTTCTCTTTTATCATTTAACCATTTCCCTTCATTTTTGCTGTCTTTTCACTTTCAATTCAGTACCATCACCATATCCATCATCATCATGTTCACCTTAAGGTTCAGTTTGTTAAAAGTCGATTGAAAGTTATAAGGACATTCTCATGCTTTTGATCCTTCCATTTGCTTAGCATAGTTAAATCGGTCAGACTTAATAACCAATTGTTAATGTACAATATAATGTTAAGAGTTGTTATCAACATTAGATTGTTAACTTTATACTCAACGTTAATTGAAAAGCAGCAATTCTATTGTTAATCCATACTAATTCATTCCAACTCAACTCATTTCTCATTTCAAATGTTACTTTATCAGAATCATAATCATATTACAATACAAACCAAATCTTCTTCATTCTTCATTCTTCATTCTTCTTTTTCCTTTTTTCATAACTTTTGAAACATTTTCTCGACTCTCATTGATCTTATGCTTTATACTTCCAAAACATGTTTCACCTTTAATGGTAATCATTTACCTTGACTAGGATTCAACTTTACAACTAATTGAATATACAATCAAAATAAATCAGTTAAATTAATAACGAAAAGGTTAACCAAGAACATAAAAAAATTTCCAACTAATTAACTGAAGATCACACAATCCAACAGAAATCTTAATTGTTCAAATTTTCCTGCAACAAAAGCAAAACCAAACTGAAAGCTGATTCCATTAACATATTAAACTGTTAATCTAAAAAATCATAAAAAATTATTGCAAGTCAAGATTAAATTAAAAGAAGATGAAAGCAAAGATTTAATTTCCAATTCATTTTAATCATTACAGGATTTACGAATCAACTCCACCAAGGACAATGAAATATCTGGCTTTTATATCATCATTAATCCTTTTCTGTAAGTATAATCAAACAAGGCAACAATTAGCGATGATAAAAGAAACAGAATTGTGAACTTTTGTGAAAATATTGTCTAAATTCATTGACTTTCATTGTAAATTAGCGATTGTCTTACAAGAAAACAAAAAGAAGAAGAAAAGAGTTGAAGTGACAAAAGATGACGATATAATAATTGAATAATTAAACAAAATTGTAAATGAATATAAATATTTTTATCGCGTTTATTGTTGTCTTGATCAACTCGTTGATCACAAGGAAAGGTTAACGTTTGTTCATGTTGCGTTACTCAATGGAAACAATGAACTATTTATTTTTCCTTTTTTTCACTCAAAACAATTCATCCTAATGAATGTTAAATTAAAAACTATCAACTAATCTGTTGTTTCTCGTTCAACATTCAACCTTTTTGGGAACTTTTCAGTTGCGGTTCTTTCATTGGTTCTGGCTCAACGAGATGAAGCTGCGGTAAGCATTAGTTTGATATTTTTCTGCTCAATTTTTGACTAATTATCAGTGAGAACCTTTTCAATCACCTCTTCATTAGCTATCATTAGTTATTATCCTCATCATCATCATCATCGACTTGATCATTTAATGGTCTCTCTTTCGCCATCAAACCTGCGTAACAATTAGAGCTTCTCATTCAAGCTAAACGCTACTTCGTTCGTCAGATAATAATGATGATAATGTTTTCATTTTAGCTGCTGTTCAACTTTAACTTATCGGCTTGTTACTTTGATTGTTACCGTTTACTTGTGTGTCTCATGTCGCGTTACTTCCTTTATTGTCATCATTATCTTAAACAGACAATCAAAAGCACCAACGTAGGTTAATTTGCTATTTGTTGTTGAATCAGTTGACTGAAGTTCACTTTAAACGGTGTAAGAAATTATTTTCTTGGTTCCTTTTTACACTAATTTTTTGTCTCTAAATTTTTTTACCCATTCAATGACAATTGGAACGAGAACTTTATCATATTAACTGATCTTCATTAGATAATCATCAATATTTGCTAGATTTGAGTGTAATATTTGCAAATTGAAAGTTTATTTGAGAATCTGGTTAAGTCTCAGAATAGAAAGACTCAATTACTTCTCTTCATTTCTCTTGGCTTTCATTGTTTCTTTTGTGTTTTAAGCTCAACTGTCCAGCTTTAAATTGTTGACACACAACTTGATTCACTCGATAATAAGGTTAAAAGGTAAATGTTAAATTAATGAGTCTTGAATAGTCAGGTGAGACTGAAGATTGACTTGACTTGAAAGTAAAAAAACAAGAATCAAGTAACATCATTCAGATATTGAGATCACCAAAAAGATCGGTTCATGATGATGATATGGCTATCTTTAGTTGTAAGCTTAATATTATGATTTAGTTAGGGATTAACTAAAACAACTGATATTCACTTTTTTGCCTCTTTTTGTGCATACATTTGTAATGGACTTACATCTGACCATTTAGATCTACTCATAAATATAAATTTAGATATTTAGTCGATTGGTTTGAACGTTATTAATTTATTTATAACAACACACTGTTATATCAGTGATTAGACTGTTTTGTATGGTTGAGTTGACAAAATATTATGTTGGTTTTTATCACTACAGGTTAGTAGTTTGATGTCAACTTTATTCAGGTTAATTTAATAAGTTTAGATGATGCTAATGGTTATTGGCAATGTTGGTTAGTAGTTATTGGGTTGATTAGTTAATTATGATTGCTCAGCTCTGATTTTCCAGTGAGAAAAAAAAACTTCTGTATTTACCTGAATTCATAATTATTAATACCAGTTTAATTGCTTGCTACAATTTGATCCAATTAACATAGTATTAACCCAAATATTAAGGTACTTACGATTCAACTGATTTATAATATATAATTGTCAGTTCTGTATTATAGTGGACAAAACCTAATTGTCAAAGTGCTGTACTATTGTTGTTATGAAAATCTTTTAGGTTCAAATAGATATTTGAATAAATTTTATGACTTGCAAAGTAATGAGGCTATTTCAGATTATAATAAAGTTAGAGCTTTTAATCCAACAAATTGAGTATTTAGTCGGATTATGATTGTAAATCGTTTCGATCGACTCAAAATGGTAAACAAGAAAATTAAATTTGAATCAACGTTAACATTAACTTGAGATGGTTCAATTTGTTTAAGCTGAGAAATGGTTTTTTGATCATTTAAATTACTGTTCAAGCAATTCGTATTTGCTTTTTCTTTCTCTTGACCAGAATTGATTTAGGATTTTTGATTTTTTTCATCAAAATAGACGAATGAAAAAACAATCAATCTTGATTGTTGTTCTGATTGAATTGGTTCAGTTTTTTCTCTAATATTTGCTCAACATTTTGTTCCTTTTCACATTTCTTATCATGTTTAACATGTTTTTTCCTCTTCTTTTTTCCCGATTCATCTTATATTTATCATTTTTATTGGTGAAAAAATAAAACAATTGAATTGGAAAAATAGCAATCAAAGTATGGAATGGCATTTCCAATTGACGAATCATCTTCAGCTGCTAAAGCCGATGCTCGAGTTGCTGCTTCACTGACAATAGCAGCTACTGTTAATGGTGTTCCTGGTGAATCGGGTTCGCCTGGTGCTGAAGAATCGTCTCGGGAAACATCCACGGTTTTACCATCGACGACAGTTGTTCCTGACGAAAATGCAACCAAAGCTTCTGACTCGGATGATGATTCAAGTAAAAGTGAATCGATCTCTGATTTATCTTCTGCTTTATCTGGTTCAGATGATGAAGAAAAAGGAGATTCTGGTGACCGAAATCCTCGAATTGTTTTCATTGAACGCCTTATGGGACTTCATTTGTCTGCTCCTTTACGTTCTGCTTCTGGCTCAGAAGGAAGTTCATTATTTTCATTGAACAACAATGATTCTGATAAGGATTCTTCTGAATCAGCTTCAGCTTCTGCATCGGTATCATCAACATCTGTGAATGGTTCATCAACAGCTACATCAACTGTTAACGGTAAAGATAAAGACAAAGAGAGCAAGAATCCATTGGATAAAATGAACGCCAAATGGGCCAGTCGAATGAGAAAATTTACAATTCCAATTACATCCAGTCCATCTAATCCAGATTATGATTCAAGTGATCCAATTAATCCTTTATCTGAAGCTGGCCCCAATCCAATGCTTCGCTATGCTGCTGCTGCCATGATGTCCCGATTGATTGCTGCTGCAGCTCGAGCTCAAATGGAAGCTCAAGCCCGTGACGCCATGACCAATACTCTGATCGTTCGAGCAGAAGGTAAAGACAAAGATGAAGAATCAGACGAGGAAACTGTTCCTGTTATTGTTGCCACAATGAGAGATGAAAGAATGGCCGGACCAGGTCGTTTACAAGCCTTACCCCAACCACCCATGTACGGTCGACCAATGCCTACTGGAAGAGCCTCTTCATTGATCCGTTCACCTTTAACCCCTCAACAAACCAATTCACTTCCATCTTTTGCTCATCAAGTCCCTCCTCACCATCTACACCATCACCCACTTGCTTCAGCTAGATCACTTGCCGGTGGTTTACCCTCAATGAACCATCGAACCTACATGTCATCCTCTTCCATTCCACATGGACCAACATCGGCTTCTCAAATCTCAGGTTCCACTCAACGAGGCCCATTAGGACCAATGACCATCCAAAGAAGAGGAGGTTCATCAGGCTCTTCAGCTGCAGGCAGCAACCCAAATGTCCAACCTGTTCTTGTTATGCTTGCCGTTCCCGTTAATTCAGCTGAAAATGGGCGATCATCAATGAATGGACCATCAAACTCAGCCAATTATCCAGGTTATCATGCATCACCATATGGTCGATCACATGTCGGTCCATTTTACCCAACAGTTCCTTACTCAGTTCCATACATGAGACCTTCTTACTCGCCCAACCCTCAGGCTGCCTACACTGTTCCCGTTCATGTTCCAGTACCAGTCTCCTATGGTCCAGCTCCAGCTCCACCAGCAAACTACTACCCAGCTCAACGTCCAATTTACCATTATCCAGTCCAACGGTCAATGGCAACAGCTTACTCACATCCAAGGCCTGTCATCGAAGTTCCAGTTGATGTTCCTTATCATGTTCCTGTCCAAGTTCCAGTAACAATGAGAGCTTCAGTTGCTGCCCATCCTCACCACGTTCCTCCTCCACATCCACCACCACCACCTCATCATGCATCAGGAATGGCTTATCATCCTCACCCTGGCTTCGTGCATCCAATTTCGCCCTCAGACCAAGATCCATCCGGCTCTGATCAAGATCACATTGTCTTACTTTATGATGCAGAGATTCACAATGGAGAAGGTGGACCTGGATCATCGGCCGATGACATGGACAACTCAGCCTCTGATGGATCCAGGTCATCAAGTGGACCTACTTTCATTATTAGCCGACCTCCAACTTCATCATCACCTTCATCACCCTCACAGTCAATGGTGTCACCAAACAAGATGAAACTTTTCCGTGAATTGATTGCCGCTAAACAGGCTGCTGCTGCTTCTCAACCTGGAGTCCGATTCATTCCAATTACAGTTTCCAGTCAAGAAGATCAAGCACCCAATTCACCTTCATCTCCTTCACAACACTCATCACCTGTACATCATCAACCATCACCAAGTCACTCTTATCCTCATCATTTTATTGGCCAGCCCAATGGACCAAGGGAACAAACTGCTGAAACTGTTCCTCAACCAGCATTTATTGTTCTAGCTGACCAAGATGCTGAACATTAAAATGATGATGAAAGGAAGAAAAATTAAGATCTCTTCTCTCTTTCATCTTTCCCTTCCTTAACTCTTTCTTAATCTCAATCTTTAACCTTTAAGTCGACATTTGATCCTACAAAATCAAATGAACACACAAAAAAATGATTTTCAAAAAGTAAAAGTGTTTTACATTAATGTACTTTTCCAAATTTCCAATCTTAACCAATCGCCTTTCTAATTCTGATTACTCTCATCGTTATCATCGTCATCAACTTTCCACCTTTTAACATCCGTCCAAAGTCAAACCATCAACATATCAATGTAACGATATTACAAGCTTAGATGAATTAAGATCAATCGAAAGGCAAATTCATCTATTAATCAAATCAAAACTTGGATATTAATTGAATTAATCTGTCCATTTTATTGATAGTTAAACCTTATCTCTCATTTAATCAATTGTGATGAATAATTATTAAAAACAAAAACAAAACATCTCATATCGAGCCTTGAAAATCTTTCTGTAATTGGAAATCAATCAATGTCCATCCCTATGTTAAGTATTGTGTTGATTAAGGTAAATACAAGCAACTCACCTTAATGATGCCAACTCTTGTCCAGCGTGGAAAAAGAGTGAATTAGAAAAGGATTAATGTCATTGAGAAGCCTCATTAATCCAATATGCAAGTCATAACTCAATCATTTTTCATCTGATCATCAACTTTATCAAAATACTTGAGCATTTCATCTTATAATAGCTTCACTTTCATCTTATTTTTACCACAAAAATCTCGTTCTTCTCGTGAAATTCATGGATTCCGTTTTTATTTAATTGGTTCACAACATATGATGTTGATGTTGACATGGATTGAATAATTGCTAATCAAAAACACTTTTCGAGTGAATTAACGTCGTCCTTGGATCCAAATGCTTAAAAAAGCAATACTTTTTTCATCAACCAATCAACTGTCAAAAGCAGGCAAAATAGTTACAATTTGATACTTTGTTAAAATTTAATAGCAAACGCTAATCACAATATAACCATTTTGATTCCTTATTAATTGTTAAACTTGTTTTAATTTTCTTTGCCTTTGTTGAAGATTTACTTATTAAGATGATGAAAATTTATCAATATTTTGTTGATTTTAAATCTCTTTAAATTAACCAAAAAAATATAATAAAACACTAAATATACGTATATATGTATATCATTGAAAAAGGTGTGTCTCCAAGAATTCAATTAATTTAATGTTTTGAGTAACCTAATGATTTTGTATTGATACGTTAAATTGGCATAAGTCATGAAAATTGATTTATTCAACTATTATTTAAATATTTACATCTATATGATCCAAATTGTATCGAGAATTTAGTTTCTTGTTTGCATGTCGCAAGATGCAACATTGATGGTTATACGATGGCATAAAAGTTTGAGAGCAATACAAAAGAGATCGAAAAATTCTATCATCTAATATTTAATTATCATGGATTAAATTTTTTTAGATCGATGAAGAGTGATTAGATTCGTACACGAATAATATTTTAGAAAACCATCAAAGTCAAAGTTTTACTTTTGACATGGACTATACAAATTTGATTAAAACCAATGGTCAAAAAAGGAATATTACAAGATAGGTCACTTTGTTCGTTAAACTGGTTGTGTTGCTAGATCACTCATCATTATTTCACGAATAGCATGGAAAATGGAATACTCTCCTACGAAAAATGCAAATAGAAAAATGAATTAGTTTATAAATTATTTTGAAACAAAATAATATAGTTAAATTAAGACTCAAAATAACACTTACCAGACTGCATTTGATATTCATTGTATCGAGCTAAAATTGCATTGATTTCATTTATAACAGGATAAGTTTGAGTTTGAGCTCCTGTGCTTTTATCAGAAGCTACTCGTAATATATTACGTTCCATTTCAAACATAAATGGTATAACAAGTGTTTGGGGTTCCACACTCATTGGGAGGTTATGCATAACTCTGGTGAATTGCAACTTTAGTGGAAGAATGATAATAAAAAGATGATTATAAGATATGATTGGAGCGACAATTTTTGACCGTTAAAAAAGCATTACTTACAAAGAAAACTACAGCTGAGTTCTTGATAACAAATACAGCAGACATTCCAGGTTTTCCGATCGGACGATCCAGTTGTGCTGGTGTTATTGTTAGTAACCATTGTAAAGTCCATTTGAGACTGGGATCAGGGAACTGTTGAAAAGCAGGAACCAGGCAATGAATAAAAAGATTAGTATTTAAGTTAAAACATTATACTTCAAGTTAAATCAATAAAAAACTAACCAATTCAAGTCTCATCAACTGTATGCAGTCTTTGCATACACGATGTGGAACATTAAGAAGCCGTGAGTAAGAAATAAATGGATTAGGCTTATAAGGAGCACAGACAACCTAGAGAAACAAGAGAAATAAGTATAAATATAAAAGCATTCATGTAGTGGAATTTAGAGCATAATTTCAATAAGAAAGTATTTTAATTACTCGGCTTTCGAAGAAACGCTTTAGAATGTCCACCTCTTCCGATAACCATGAATTTTCATGTTCTGGGAATGGTATGATACTGATTTGGAGAGACTATAAAAGAAGAATCATAAGTTTAGTTTCCAAATATTAATAAATATGCTTCGAACTTATGAAAAAATTTGTAGAGGAAGAACATACCTGCATGGTAATAGGATGAACAGTTATTTTGAACTGTAAAGTTTCATTTTTGAATTGGATAATTCCTGGAGTTGGATTGCTTGTGATTACTTGAAACTATTTAAAGGGGAATAAAAATGTAAGTTTGATAAGATATCTAAAAAACTTAAATGAGGAAATTGATAAGATTAGCACATACCCCATCTCCTGCTCCTAAGGTTCGCTGGAGGGTCTTTCTCATGAAAACACATCCTAAAAATCGTTCTAATTGTGACAATGAAGCATAAACTGGGTTGTGATGATGAGCTGGAGGAGACTCAAGAGGCGCATGAGGACGACACATGTTATCGAACCCTTGATACGTTAATAAAGTGGGATTAGCTGCCGCCCAAGCACGTTGAGGTAAGAATCGGGTTGAAGACATGGCAATGTGTCCAGGAACATTATGATAATGCGGTGATACATTAGTCTGAGGACTTGCTCCTAACCCTCCACCAACTGGACTAGGACCTGGTCTTGGTGAAGGTCGAGCCATTGAAGGACTATTTGGCCAAGGCACAGAGGCAGGGGATTGCATTGAGATATTTGATCCTCCTGGACCAGGGAATGGTGAGTTGACAGAATGATCATGAGATGTACTCATGAAATTGGATGCCGGTGAATGTATGTTTGTAGCAGCAGAAGGACTTGCTATAGGCAAAAATGAGGGCGAAGGAGCATGAAGAGGATTCATGGGAGAATTGACACCAAAAATATTTCCTGGAGACTGTTCAGGGTGAGGAACTGGAATAGATGGAGACGGGGCTATTTGACCGCTTTGGCCAGTTGTTTGATAACCATGAGATGGAGGTGAAGCTAACGCAAATGATGGATTCGGAGAGGATGCGTAGGCATTTTGATTTAGTACCGAAGTGTGAGGTGATGCAGGAGTATTTGGATGGGATAATGATCCCGGAGTCATGACTTGACGCATACCACGAGCTCCTGGACCACCGGCATTCATCATCATTGAATCTTGAGCTGCAGTAATCGTCATTGGAGAGGAAGTTTGGTTATGATTCGATTGAAATAGATATGGTTCAACATGCTCAATGTGAGTCATTGGTGATGGTGGGTTATCATCCTCTGTTTGAGACAGTCGTCTCATTTGTGCAGCATTTTTATCAACGAATTTATTAAGAAAAGCTTTCAATCCTTGGATGGGACTAAGTTCTTCCAGGACTTTAGCTTTATCAAACAGGCTATAAGCTCCATCTCTTATGGACACAAAACCATCAATACTAAGAATAATATCGAGACAATATGTATTTCGATAAATAAGTCTGATATGATTGCTTTTCTGTGGGACGATACAGAATGTTTGAACAGGCACGTGAGGACGACTGTTGACCACCCCAAGGAGCGGTGTACTAGTGAGATTTTGTAGTGTCAATAACGGCGAAAATGTTGAGTTGAGAGTTTGTAAAAGCCAAGCAATAGAACGGTGTTGATTAAACTCATGTTGTAATTGTGCAGCGATAATTAAATGAGGATTGATATTGGAAGATGATAAGCCATTGATGGCAAATGATAAGTGATAACGCTTTTCAAAAGTTTTCCAATTTATTGAAACAATGTAACCCTTGTTTGGACCATAACCTAAAGTTAATTTCTTATAATTGAAAGATTTAATCTCAAAAACCGGAGGAGAATTAGTGGCATTCATTTGATCGATAAAATCAGCAAAAATTTCATAGACTTTGGAAATAGCAATCCAATCATTGTGAAGATCATTAATCATTTGTACTAGTTGAGAATGAAAACCGGTTGAAAAATCATACACCATAGAGACAACTTTCTTCTGTGACCCATCTCTAGGAGTTTGATTAAGTACTGGACTATTGAAAAAGGTTAGTGAGACCACCCAGATTTTATAAATACCTCTGGATTGTAATCGAATGGTACAACTAATTAAATTTGAGCGTAATCTAGAAGCAGGCTCAAATGAGTCAGGTGGATATTGAGTGATGTCAATATAATGCATATAACCAGCTTTATCGCAATCTCGCACCTGGTGACAAATCCGTCTTTTCAGTAACTCAGAAGATAAGACACCGAAGAAAAGTTTTTCATCACAGAAATTAACTAGATGCATAAATTCAGATGTAAATGAGTTGCATATTTTGCTACGTTTTAAATTGAAATCATCACAAATCAATTTTCTTTTTCCAGGTCCATTGACAAGGTTGAAATATTCAAAGGCGGCTTTGGGAGATCCAAGCGAACTCGGAACATCTATTTCGAATAATGATAAGAGTTTTGCACTAAGTTTCGGTATATCTTGATCATCTGACGAAGATTGGTCATCAAAAGACTCAATAGGCACAGGTTCGATTGATAATAGGTAGTAACGGAAATCAATTTCTTTTTCACTATTGCGGAGATTTGGTTTAAAGGTGATTAGCATAAAGTTCTTTGGATACCGACAGAATTGAACGTAGAGTTTTGCTGTAGTAGTGTCACTAATAACCGGGTGATTTACAGATGAGTGCCAAATTAAGCTGTCATGAGTTGCCACTGAGAGATACTCAGCTGCCCTCTTAAACCGATCCCGATAAACCAAAATTTTAAGTTTATCTAGGAGTGGAGACCAATTGGAAGGATCTTTCTTGATTGTAGTTTGTAGTTCATCTTTCAACTCTGGGTCATCAAACATAGAAATATCTGCTAGTAATTGTCCGCTAAAAGTGTCAACAGCCACTACTATCCGTTCATGAGGTAAAGAGTTATGCACAAATGAGACCTGAAGAACTGGCGGACAGCCAGAGAGAGAACATTCGCCAATCTGATTATTTTTAATCTGTTCTTGGATAGATGATAGATATTGTCTAGCTCTTTCATGGGTTGTATGAATAAGAAGTTTTTCTAGGGATAAATGATCGAACTGGAAAAAAGTAAAAAACATTAATAAATGTTAAGTATTGCAAAATGCATTTTGAATAGTACCTTGAAGGGTTCGTTGCTTAAAGTAGTATCTGCACCTAACTCCGGCAGATGTGTTACTTGCAAGAGTTTGGATAGATCTTGATTATCTATTTCGATGATAATTTTACACGGGGATTTTGATTCGTTTTTATCGGACTTTTCACTTTTGTCATCTTGATTTCTCCAATATGAGATACATAACTTTTTACCAAGGAAATATTCTTCTACCTTGACTAGCTCTCCAAGTCTTTCTCTACTGAGTCTTGTTGCTTGAGCATGCAAAACTTCAAGTTGAAGACTAAGGCAAAAAGTATCTGCAAAATAGACGATAAGAATCGTATTAGTTATATAATAAACCGGAAAGATTATAAATAGACTTACGCAATACAATATAGGGATCTAATAGAGATTTTGAGTTATCATTTAAACGCGATTGAATAATGTCTAGAATGCATCGCACTTGGATTGGATGTACAAGATCTTTACCACCTAGGTAATGAAATAAATCGTTGAATAGTTAAAACATAAAATCAAAGAAATTAGAATAGCTAAACTTACCTCCAGTTTCTTTATCTTCAACCAAAAAGTCGATTGACAAAACTCTCCATGGTAAATTTGGATTATCTCCCATCAAAGTCAGTGCCATCTCAAATTCATGATTAACATGAAATATAACTCTACCGTGGTCTTTAATATTAGAAGTAATTAGAATATCATCAGATTCAAAGGATTGCCAATGAAATTACGCAAACTACATACCAATTTTGAAATTTTTCATTTGTGGGCTTAAATTTGAAATCACTAGCCTTTGTTGGATAATTTGGTTCAATCTCTGCAAAGTTGCTTTCTTTTCAGCTGGAGTAATAGGATCAGGAGGAACTATTCTATCCTAAAAGCCAAAGAAATAGTATTAAAAATGAGTAATTTTTCATAACTATTATCGTCTATATCAAGAAAACTTACTCTTATGCATGTTGGCAGTCGGGTATAAGAGCCAAGAGTGAGTACCTCAACCGCAGCCGGCAGTTGGAGAGCAGGAAGTCTGTGAAATTAATACATTGAAGTTTAATAGATGATAATAAACTTAGAATTGAAAATAGAATAAAGAATAGATACCTTGCTTGAACTAAATTTTCTCGAGCCATTTTGGCCAAGGAATCGGCAGTTTCTATGAAAAACATAGCTTGCTTGTTGAGAAAAGCCACGATTGTCTTGAAATGAAATAATGAAAGATGAATGAAATAGAGTTTGATGAGGTTGGAATGGTGAAATGATATGAATCGAATTAAATTAGATGAAATACTTACCGAACATTTTTCTACTTTTGAAGCACTTCCAGCCCATTTGACAAGAGCCAATAAGCGTATGAAAAGTTGTCGAGTTCGATTGGCAAAGCTAATAATTTCTATTTTCCTTTCAATGTCAGATTTTTGTGGTAGTCTTTAGAGTTTTTTAGAATGAAAAATATATAAATATAATCAATTGAGTGAATGGAATAGATAGTAATCAACGATAAACATGAACACAACATGGCTACCAAAATCTTGCACTGAAAAACAGTAAATGATAGGCAAAAAGAAACTTACAGGTCAGTTAGTATAAGAAGCTCATGGTAAGTACGTTGCACAGTGAAATCAACCAGTCTTGATAAAGACATGGTCGGCATCGACATTGGTCGATTCTGGAATGAATTAGTTTCCACGAGAGCCATGATTAAATAAATTAAAAATCTATCACTCAGGAAGAAACTTACCAACTTAAGCAAGAAATGACGGACTCACTATTGGTATCAGTACCGGGGACTGAATAATGAATCGATACATATTATATCGATTCAAACTTCGATGTATCGAAGTCCTTTCACTGGATTTTTCATTTGGTTTTGTTATTGTGTACTTTGGATTTCACGCTTTTAAATTCATTTTGAGACAATTATTTAGTATTAAATTTGGATTGTTTAATTTCTTGTTCCATTTTTTTTGTAATTTTAAGTCTTTTTTCTTGTTTTTATCTTATTGGCATCACAAATATAGTTGTTATTAGCTGTTTAAATATGGGTTCTCATTGTAACATCACCGGTTCATTAACAGCTTCTCTCCATCCATTGGTTATTATGAATATTTCTGAACATTGGACTCGACTAAAGGCGCAAAATAGTGAAGAGCAACAGGTAGTTGGTGCTTTGATTGGTAAGCAAGAAGGCAGAAGTATTGAAATAATGAATTCATTTGAGCTGCTTTTCGATCGTGTTGAAATGGACATCATTATCGACAAAACATATTACCTGCAGAAAGAAAATCAGTTTAAACAAGTTTTCCCTGATCTTGATTTTCTTGGCTGGTATACAACCGGAGATACTCCTGATGATTCCGATATTAAAGTACATCAACAAATTTGTGAAATCAACGAGTCGCCTGTCTTATTGAAGCTTAACCCATATGTATGTTGTCTTTCATTTATATGTATGTTTTCTATTTATTTACTAACACTTCATCAAAATTTTTATTCTTTTCAGAGTCGTCATACAAAATTACCCGTTAAAATGTTTGAAACAATCATTGATATTGTTAGTGGAGAACCTAAAATGCTATTTGTTGACTTAAACTATACGATCAAAACAGAGGAAGCAGAAAGAATCGGTCTTGATCATGTTGCTAAACTCTCAGCTACTCCTCAGGTTTGTATTCATCACATTAAATACATGTATCTTTTTTTGTATTATCTGAATGGTGGATCTAACTATCTATTCCTTATTTTCAACCTTTGACAGGGTTCTGATTCTCATAGCTCAGTTATCTCGGAGCATCTTGGTTGCCAATTGAATGCTGTCAAAATGCTACGAGATCGTATTAACTTGGTTTTAGCATATGTAAAGGACACCCAAAAAGGAGACATTCCATGGAACGATGAGATTCTCAGAGAAGCTCACAACCTTTGTTACAGACTTCCTGTTATCAATAACGGAACATATTCTGAACAATTTTACAACCAGTGCAATGATGTTGCTCTGATTACTTACCTAAGCACTCTAACTAAAGCTTCTAACACTCTCAACCAATTTGTCAATAAGTTTAATATACTCTATGACCGTCAAGGAATGGGTCGTAGAATAAGAGCTTTATTCATGTAGAAGAAAAAAGGTCTGAACATTAATGCCGCCTTTTCTTCATCATAACACCACAAAACATAATATTGACACTTGAGTTTTACTCAGTTCCAAATTTTGTTAGATTCGCTATACAAATTTTCAATGTATGAATAACGTACATAGATAAATTGCTGCCCATAAAATAAATTACTTTACTATAAAATTCATTTTGTCAATTGTATTCCGCGTATTTTGAATGATCTAAAAAATGTAGCTTTTTCAATGCATTATACATTATATCGATTCAAACTTCAATGTATCGAAGTCCTTTTAAATTGAAATTGAATTTTAGTTTTTTCAATTTGCATTTGTTACAATTGATTGACTGACGAATCGTAAATTATTTCAATTGAAAAAGTTTGATATTTACAAATAATCCTAGAGTTCAACGAAGACTTGCAAGTTTTAATTCGTGATGTTTTTGAATTTTTCTGCACATTTGTTGATTTCTTTCAGCTGTCAATAACCACAACTCATTTTTCATATCTATCAAAATGTCAATTAATTTGATCGGAGTTTCAGCCTCTGGAGGCATACCATTATTCTGCCGCCAGAAGAGTACAATTTCATCTGAGGGGATTCCTTTTGTTAAGATGGCTTCTCTCAATAGTGTCAACTTGTTCAGTAGACTTAATGATGCCAATCTCAGGTCAACATTTACAAAAAACAGCTCAATTCACTGGAAAATATTTCGCGGATCTATTGTGTTGATATTAGTAACTACTGTCGATCATTCTACTTCTTTTAGGGATCTTAATTCATCAGCTATGGATCGTCTTTTGGATTTTATTTTTGATACTATCATACTAACATGCGGGCTTTCCAAACTGATTGAAACAAACACAGAAAGTCTCAAATCAAGTCTGAGACCAGCTTTTCCTGCTATCGATTATATCCTTGATCAGCTTTACTCTGGTCATAGTCTTCAATTGTGCCTACAAAAATTTGAATATATTTTGACTGAATCATGGGCAACTTCTTTTATGGAACCACTCGTCGATACTGCCGCTCGCCTTGCATCAAGCCAATACTGTTGTCTGATTGCTCGTCGTCGTGTTGTTTGTGCTACGAAACATTGGTGGACAAAAATTGCGACAACTCGAGATGCTTTATTGATTGTAAACTTGGTCAATTCATTCAACTTGAGTGAAAGTAATTCAGCTCTTTCACGAGAAACGACTATTTATTTACCAGAAAATTGCCCGAATAATCCTGTTCGCTTGGTTGTATTTTTGGTCGCACCAAAAATGATAATCGTCTTTCTTTGTGGAGAAGCTCCAACAATTCAACAGCTAAAGGAATCGATTGTAGAACCTCTTCGCGAATCCCGTAAAGATCAGGAAATGTTTCGGAAAATTGTTGTCGAAAAACGAATCCCTTTAAATTTGAATGAGAATATCATCAACCTAGTTATTTGTCGTCAAGACAGAAATATATTCACGTTACTTGGTTCTCTTGATTCAGTTAAAGTTAGAGACCTACTCAAATTGACTGAACTTTCTTTAGATAGACAATCTAATTCATCACTTTCTAATTTTCATCTGGACTGTTATGTCAAATTTGCAAACTACAAAGGCTATTTTTGTGAATCAAATAACTTCAAAATTTTTCTTTTATTACCTTTAGAGAAACAGCTTAGCGAGCTTAAGAAGATTGGTGATAAAACATTAGCCTTGATCAACAAGGAAAAAAAACTCAGGCCTTAAGTTAATTCAGCTTGACACAGTATTTTGATAATATTCACATATTTAATTTAATTATTACGACGTCACAATTTACAATGGCAACTCGGATTATTTCAATAAAGCGTTTTTTCACGTCATTCATTATTATACAATTGCAATTCATCTGGACAAACATTGCAATCTCCATTAAAATTAAATTAAAAGTTAAAAATCACTAAAAATAAATACGAAATAAACAAAAAAATGTTTGTACAGTTTGCTTTCAGATCTTCGTGCGTAAAAAAGAAGTGAATTTGAAATTTTCTCGAGTTTATATGAATGCAGATTATAAAGTATTAGCAAGCTGTTTGCTTGATTTGGTACTTTTCAATGATGTTTTTAATAAATTGAAAACGTTGGGCTCGATTTCGCAGTCTTCGATCGGAGTTTTGAAGAAAATCTTGATTGTAAGTTGATGGTCTATGAGGTAGATGAATAACCCAAGCCTTAGGAAGCACTAATAAAGTATAACTAAAAGAAAAAGGTAAAATTAGAACAAGAATCCATATTTGTCACCTATCATTCATTACTTACTGAGAGGCAAAAAGCTCGGTAGTATGAGTGACTTTATTCATCCCATATCCAGAAAATCGTTCATCAAATAAGGGCATATTTTCGGTTTTCCTGAGAAAAAAAAATAAATAAAATGATTGTTTAGCAGAAATCGCAGCGAAATCAAACGACTTACTCTAAAATTAAATATGGCTCGTATTTGTCAGAAAACTGTAAAACGGGAAAAGTTTTGCTACTTGAATACCATTTCCAATAATTAGTTAATTTATGAGCATCGACAGACTCAGTTAACCCTGAATATAAGAAAATGAATCAAATCAAGATTAAATTTTGAAATATAATATTATAATTCTGGTAAACACTTACTGAATGGATTGATCAATGGATCTTCTCTAAAAATTAATTGCAGTAACTCCTCCTTATTTCGAGGACTTGCTTCATTGACCTAGTTGGAATAAATATAGAATAATTATTAACAATGATGTAATTGTATTTAAAAATCGTATACCTTAGGGGCTTCAACGTATTCGAAAGCTGGGATTACAAATGCCTTGGATGAAATATCAATTCCTTGAATATTTTGAACGAATTCTTTTTCTAAATCTGGTGAGGGTTGAAAATCGGCGTCAAGCAACATAACGAAACGAGTTTTCGCATTTACAATTGCAATATTTCTCATCTTATTAATAGGATACATTTGATCATCAGTGGGACAAAGCATTATTGAGATACTACTTCCATGGCAAAGTTGCAACTTTCGTAGTTTTTTTTCCAAGTACAAGCTACGAGGTGAATTTATTTCATGAGTTATTAATTGAGTTAATAAAAACGTAAACAATGAAGTTATTAATGAAAATTACTTTACCTTTGCCAATCTTTCAAGCCTTCATTTGTGTTATTGATAGGAACAAAAATTGAAATTGATACAGGGCCATCCCAAGATGATAACGTTTTCTCTAATATCGAGATTCTATCCATTGAAACTTGAGTTATTAACGTAATCGAATGTTCTACAGATTTATCTTTTGGTTCTGGCAAAGGGAAGTTGATAATTTTGCATTTTGGGGAATCTCTCAATGGTCTATCTTCATATCCATCAGAAACACAATCGGCTACAAGATCATGGCGTTTTTGTACAGCTTTGAGTTCTAAAGGAAAGTTTAAAAAATAATTTTTTAAAGAAAGAAGCTAAAAAATATTCTTAAAGTTTACCATTAGGAACTATTTGAATTTCGGAGAAAGAGACAGTTCCTGTGTAGCCAAAACAGAGTACCATTATGGTAATTTCAACAATTGAGGTTCCAGGTGGAGTAGAATAAGATGTTGTTCGTTTAGTCCAATCATCAAGATTTGCAGGAAAATTAATTCTGGATAATTAAACAAAAGTTTATAAATGATAAAATTTCAAAATATTGCGATGAAAAATAGAATTACCTTGCATATTCAGACTGTCCACTTGTTAAATGAATCAGTGCATGTAGTCCATAAACTCCTTCGTCGGTCTGAGATGAAACAAGGTTATAATGAGAATCACATAATGAAATAATGATTAGTAAACCATGTGTGATAACGGATTAAATTTAAATTGAATCTTTTCTTACTTGTTCAGTAAGATGAGGAGCGAAAGATTTTAGAGAAATCTCAATTGCAGTCAAAGGATAGCCTCTTTTTATTGGAATATATTGATACATTGCGCGAACACCATCAATCTTACACTCAGTTGAAAAAACCTAGTGATTGAAAAAGTTTAAAATTTATTATTAGAATTGTCAGGATCATTTAGAATGATTTGGACTTACTGTAACACATTTTATCCATTTACTTTCGAAACATTGAATATTATGGTGAAATTTGTAATGATCAAGCCACCATCCATGATAAGTGATATTCTTTTCATCGATAATATCATTGACTATCAAGTTGATGCCATCTATTCTGCGATTCAAAGTGATCCCTCCTTGTTTAGGAATAGCAAAAGGCTCAGATCTGCAAAAAAACAATGAAAACAAATCAGTAAACAACACTTTAATAAACTACTCTAAAAGCAAATAATTGCAAACAAACCTTTTACTTTCTTCTAAATATTGAGATAAATGAAAATAAATTATCAATATGGATGCCAGACAATGTAATCCAATAGATATCAAAACAATTTGGAATGAACTTGTGCCTCTTGATAGTCTGGCAAACAATGCATACAGCTTTGTGATCAACATTTGGTACTTAGATTTTGAAAGATTGATTGTTTAAAGTGTTCAATAACGAATAATATACTTGAAATTCCTTTTAGTGATCAAAGGTTTGAATTTCTTAGTTTTCTGGACCAGATTGAAGCAGATTATATCCATTGTAAACAACTGTAAATTTAATTTTGGCTCCTAAGATATTATGTATAGATGTAATCCAATTAGGGTGATGAGCAATTGATATTTTTGAATCGATTTCATCAAGAAAAAACGTGTATAAATAGGTTAGTTAAAAGTATGCCATGTTAGATAAAAACGAGTGGGATCAACATAATCTCGAAAATATATAATAAAAAATTAGGGATGCTTCTAGTAACTTACAATCAAAGGCTAAAAACTAATTTGAACAGCAGTCTAAGGAAGATTACGAGATTAAAAAATAAATATGCAGATCTTCAGGATTTTTTTAGCCTGTAAACCTTTTGAATTGAAGTCATAGATAGATTGGAATATTTGATCATCAGAAATAAAACTAGAAATAATTTAACTGTTAATTCGAATCAGAGATGATAGAAGAGGAAAATCAGAACTGATCTCAATTCAAGTTAAAGATAACTTACCCTTTAGAGTTGAGCTACAACTTTAATTGTCACAAGTTAGAATTATTATTAACGCCTCACCAGTGGCATCACATGGCATAAAACTCATTGACAGACCTAAAATTAAATTGAAACATGAGTATTATAAGTTATATTTAGGAAAAGCAATCTAGCAAAAACAAGAAACAGAAACAGATGCCGCAAATCAAAACAAAAACAAAATGATGTAAGGTCAACTGCTGCTGCCATCAAACGAGGGAAGCTTGTAAGTTTCAACAAACATTTCTAAACATTTTATTCGTTGTCTACTAATTGTCCCAAAATTTCCCTTAATTTATCGAAAGAAGTTTTCGGCAACTCAATTAGAAACTGACACATCACTCTTTTGGTGTGAATATTGATGAGAAAATGATATCGTAAGATGACAAAGAAAGCTTCGTAAATGGCTTTTGGAAGTTTAAATAGCGAAATATGTCTGACAACTAAATTTTCAATGTTATATAAGATCAGAAAGGAACTTGCTTAGTCAATGTATGAAGCTAATCTAAGAAATCGGTATCATGATCATGAAAATTATGAACTCTCAACTATAAAAAAAATGTGATTCATGGGAAAGTTTGTCTGCTGTAAAAATGTAAAATTTTTGGAAATTCTTATAAATTCGGTTTTCGGTAAATTGACAAAGTCGAAAAAGTTGCACATCTTTTCGTTTATTTTTTTATTCAATAATCTTAAACTTTAAACTGTGTTCTTTCTCAGCGATGTAGCGCTCATTGATCATCATCTCGATCCCAGAGAGATTCCCATGCAAAATTGATCGACTTTGGCTCATCTTCCTCAAGTCCTATTGTATCAGCATTTTCAATGTCTTGATCCTTGCGAGAAAGGAGTTGCTCACTATTATCACAGATAATATCAGTATGAATATAATTTTCTTTAAATAGGTTTCTCCTTGATTGGTTGAGAGTCTGTTTGAATAAACTTTTAACCATGATAATGATGATGAGATTGATTGGGCTGATGGCCATTCTTGAGGTCATTATCAGTAGGTTTACTCAAATTTATTTCAAAACGTTCGATACCTTCTATGGAAATAGATCCTTGCATATCATGTTGCTTGCAGAGACAATTGAATAGATTAGATAGAGTGGAATAAAGATCAATTGTTTGTCCCATTATTTTCTTCGATGACTGTCTAACTCGATCAGATCTGCTGTATATTGCACAAGATCTGATTCGGCGCTTCTCAGAGTCAGATGAATCACTCATCAATCCTTCATATTTGTCTTCACAATCAAAATTGAGCTTACGATTCAATGGTTCTCTAGGTCTCTTGATGCGGGTGAATCTTGTTTATCAGATGATCTGGTTGTAATGTGAATTTGCTCAAAAATGAGACAGGGAATGGACTGAGTTCTCTTTCTTTACCAGATGGAGTTTATGTTTTGGGCATAACAAAAGGTCTTTTAACAGCTTCAATGGGCCATTTTGCTCCTTTATTGACTACATCTAAAGCACACTATCGTACCTCTGATTCTGCATCTTCAATTGATTTGTTAAGATCAATATCCTCGGATCTGTCTGGTGCCATTTAGTTTGTCTGACAAAACGCCTCTTTCAGTTGAATTAGTTAATTGACTGACTTTGTTAACTACTTTATGATTATGATGAAGAAGAACAGACTCCAAGGAAAATGGTGAAGATTCCAATATTGTTTTAGAATCTGATGAAGATGAAGAATTTTTTATGGGTTGGGCTTTCGATACTTTGGCCGAAGGTGATGATCTGATGATTAGAAGAGGTACGATCATGTCCCCTAATTGAATGCAAATTAAACCAAGTAATAAAAGCAGCTTGTACAATCGAATGCATTAAGTTTGGCGGTATTTTTAATTTACTTCGCGTATCTAATTCCCATCGGGGTGGTAAGATTACAATTAGGTTGATTATTTAATATCTTATTGGATGACCATCAAGTATGGTAACCATATTTTAACCTCATGTTGGTTTAAGATGCGCAAAGTAAATTAAAATGCCGTCAAACTCACTGCATTCGATTGTATTATAACAATATTTTGACTAAAGATGATACCGCTAATGACTGTGAACGTAGAGTCTAAGTCACCAACGATACACTCGAGTGTAAGCTAACTTTAATCAGATCTTATAATACCGTTTATTCGCCCTGCCTTGTAGTTTGCCTTATACACAGATATCATTAATACTGTTCTCTCCATGTTAATCTACTGCCATTGTATAACTTAATCAATTTAAAATACACTTTAACCTTTCATCAAATCACAATGAAATCAAGTTTGTGTTGCTGACGATTAAATTTGATAAATAATTTATTTATTCTCGTTTTGTTTCCTTCTATGAAAGATAAACGTCACTTGTATTTTTGCTTCTCGAGTAACTCGAATTCAGGTAGATACAGATAAGCTCACAAGCTTCAGATTGTCAGAGCATCTTTCTTATATTCTTATAGCTTTTGAAATCATGCCTTTAAAATTTGAACCAAAGAGTTATGTCGAAATAACCAGATTAATAAGGAATTACATATCTTTGAGATTCAAATAAACAGAAGAAGTAATTAATAATTTATGTAACTTCGAATGAATTGTAAAATAATCGGTTCTTTTCGTATACTGATTTATAAGTTCTTTTCAATGAACATTAAGTTCGCAAAGTTTTGATTTAAATATTAGTAATCGCTTCTATGGATCAACTTGTTATATTTGAAAGTGCTTTTAACTTTGCCTGCACTTGGGTTAATTAAAGATAATCCGTGTTTAAAATAAGTTAATTGTCAATCAATTAAGTGTCAGTTTGTCAAAGCTGTTACCAGTCTTAGACCGAACCAGATTAGGCTTAGCTCGGAGAACAGACAATACGGATGAATATTCAACTCCAGCACCATTCCTATTAAAGTAACTAACAAGTTACTCACAAGGTAGTCAGACTACCTTTGGGTTTGTCTTTACGATCTTTATCCCCCAATAAGGATGGACTTGCGTACAAGCATATAAATAAATGCAATTTAATGATGCATAATATCTCTATCAGCTGAAAGAACAGCTCAATTTGTGAATCTTGACAGATTTATGTTTAATTGTGGTAAAAACTCTAGTTATTATCTTCTTTTGATACTTTTATACTTATTTGTAAAGAAAATTTTGTAATCATCATTCGTGTCATTTTAACCTCTCTTGTTGGAACCGTTCAACTCCATCAAGCCTGTTGTTTATCAGAATCAAGTTGGACCAAGAATAAGACATTTAATAGTGTAATCCAGTTTTGTCTACCAAATTTGACATCGTTATTATTATCATCAACTGATATTTTAGTGTCTTGGCACACCTTCTATTCAACATGTCTAACGATCTTGTCTGGAGTGTTAAAAATGGTGATCTTGAGCAGGTTAAAGAATTGATTAAGACACATGTAAGATCGGGGAATTTCATTATTCTCTTTCTTTGTAGCTTTACGCTTATTTTAATTTTAATGATGTTAGCTAAAAACCAGAACGCTCTGCATGTTTCACAGCTCGTGAGTGAACAAAAGACTTATCATCAATTGCGCTTTTTTATCTTTTCTCCTCTAGCAAATCAATATTAATGAGCAAATTGATGGAAGAACTCCTGTTATCTATGCTGCCGATTACGGTCAACGTGAAATCCTCGAATATCTTATCATCATGGGAGCAAATGTGAATGTGAGTTCACTTTTGGTTTATCAAATTGATCTCTATAAAGTCCTACTTTGACTTTATATTCCTGTCTTTGCTTTGTTGTACATGTCTGGTGTATTAAAATCTTTCAATAGTTAGCTATTCAATTCTAAACAATAGGCAATGCAGCCTTATCATGATTGTCATCAACTTCACTTACCATTCAAGGCTGTTTCATGATTTTTAATTCGCTTGACGCATATCCCAACTGAATGAATTTACTAATGATTTTTGTTTTGTCATCTTCTTTTTTTATACCGTCTCAGGCAACAGATAAACATGGTATTACGGCTCTTTTAGCAGCAATTTGGGAAGGGCATACCGATTGTGTTAAACTTTTACTTGAATCTGGAGCTGAAACGAAGCTCAAAACTCCTGATGGTAAAAGCTATCTTGAAGTTGCCGAGAAACCTGAAGTCAAAAGTCTATTGGAGCAACGGTAAATCACAATTTCAAAACAGAGTTAAAATAAATGACACTTATTCTTCCCTTTTAAAGAAAAGCGAAAATAATTTAAATATATATATATATATATTTAAATGATATATATATATAATGTATTTCTAAACCAACCATTATGCATTTAACCTTATTGAGACTCGTAAAACACTGGTCAATAAACTTTGACTCCCTTACTTTTTAAAGGAACTTACCCAGCAAAATGGAAGACCTATTGATTGAAGGCCAGGGAAATGCGGTTAATTGATTGATCCACAAATAAGACACAGTCATACACTCACACAAATACATTCAAATCACATCTAAATTGATCCAAAACCAACCTGCTGCATTTCATTGATCGGTCCAGTGAATGCATGGTAAATAAACACAAGATGCTTTGCAGCTTCCATTTTGAATAAAAAACCTTGATTCTTTACATAAAATTAGATAAAAATCATATTTTACCAGAAAATCTTCTCATTTATTATTTTTTACTTATCAGATCCCATGTATTTTAATCTAAATAAGCTAATAATAGATTATTGTTATGGCTTTTAACACCTTTTCGTGGAAAAGTTAAATCTGACTTTAATCCCAATTTGCGAAGAATGGGTTTAAATTTTTCGTGAAAATCAATCAAAATATAATCTCATTTTTAGTTGATCAATGAACAAATATGATAATGATTTTTAGTATGTATTATTTTCGCATTGAACAATTTTTTGTCAGTTTAGAATGGTATTAATACCATTGGGTTTCAATAATAAATTAAATCCTTATTTGATTGAACTAATCAACTATACTTATGATGGTTAAAGTGTTACCAAATCTATCTAATCTGTTACTTATTCATCAATATGGAAACGAATGAATCTTTGTGTAAAAAATAACTTTTACTCAGATAATAATTGAAATTATTTTGCAGAAATTTATTCAAAACAAATCAATACCAAATACAATTCGAAACATATCAATATTTATTCTAAAGATTTTTCAGATTAAAATTTTATACCTATAAAAAGTACCCATGAACAAATAATTAATGTCTTTAAGATCACATTTCCACGGACTAAACTCATAACTCAATATAACTTTAAAGGGATTTAGATGACTTTTAGATCGCTAAGAGATCTGATTAAGTATAAATTGATTAAAATTAGGTATAGAAATACTAATTTACCATGCCTCATTAAGCACGTTAACAACTTGTAGATAAATGCATTAAATTAACACATTTAATTTAGCTTATTTAGATAGTTTTCTTCATTTTTCAATTACGAATAAAATGTTCATTTTAAGCTCTCATTTTTTTGAAAAAGTTGATCAACCCATTAGTTGATGAATCATGACTAGTAACTTGTTCATTATTGGCAAGTTCTGGTTCAATTGCTTTAGCCAATTCCTTGCCCAATTCAACGCCCCATTGATCAAATGAGTTGATGCCCCAAATGATACCTTGGGCAAATATCTTATGCTCATAGAGAGCAACCAGAGCGCCCAAAGTGAATGGTGTAATTTTGTCAACCATAATTGAATTTGTTGGTCGATTTCCTTCAAATACTTGATGATTTATATTTTTAAGCAATTCTTCTTCACGGACTCCCTTTTTGATTCGTTGCTCTTTAACCTCCTCTCTTGTTTTGCCCTTCATCAAAGCTTCTGTTTGAGCGAAAAAGTTTGCCAACAGAATTCTATGATGCAAATTGTCTCGAATAGGATTCAAAGTTTTAACTGGGGCAATAAAATCACAAGGAATGAGTCGAGTTCCTTGATGAATAAGTTGATAGAAAGCATGTTGACCATTAGTTCCAGGTTCTCCCCAAACAATCGGTCCAGTACTATAATCAACAACATTGCCTTCACGATCGATATATTTGCCATTAGATTCCATATCTCCTTGTTGAAAGTAAGCAGCAAATCGATGAAGATATTGATCATATGGTAAAATGGCTTGAGTTTCAGCTCCATGACAATTTATGTACCAGATTCCTAGAATAAGCAGAATTAAATCACCAAAAATAAAGAAAATATGCGACATAAAATCAATGAAAAGTAACAAATCCAGAAAAATAATTGAAAAAATTTTTGCAAAGTAAACTAAAAGAAATCCTATTTTTTGATGCAAAGCGTTGTAAGACCAAAGCATTGATTGATTGAAAAGGTGGTATGAATAATAAATTTGAGTATAATTTACCTAACAAAGCCATAATAACAGGCACATTTTGTTCCAAAGGAGCACTGAGGAAATGTTGATCAATAAAATATGCTCCATCTAAAAGTTTGGAAAAATTATCAAAACCAAGATGACATGCAATAGATAAACCAATAGCTGACCATAAAGAATATCTACCGCCAACCCAGTTCCAAAATTCGAACATGGAACTCTCAGCAATACCAAATTCTTTGACCTTTTCAGTGTTAGTTGACAATGCTACAAAATGTTTTGCCACTGCTGACATATCATTATTTGCTGCATTAAGAAACCATTCTCGTGCTGAAGTAGCATTAGTAATTGTTTCTTGAGTGGTGAAAGTTTTAGAAGCAATAATGAATAAAGTTGTCTCTGGATTCAATTTTGCTAAAGTAGTAGCTAAATGGGTGCCATCGATGTTGGAAACGAAATGGACATTAGGGCCAGTTTGATAAGCTTTTAGCGCTTCAGTTACCATAAGTGGACCTAAATCAGAGCCACCAATACCAATATTCACAACATCAGTAATCTTTTTCCCGGTAAATCCCAACCATTTACCGGAAATTAAACTCTCTGTAAAGTTTTTCATTTGATTAAGAACTCGATTAACATCCGGCATAACATCCTTTCCATCAACAAGTATTGGTTTATTACTACGATTTCGCAGAGCAGTATGAAGGACAGCTCGATCTTCCGTGAAATTAATCTTCTCACCCTTAAACATTGCATTTCGTTTGTCTTCCAAAGAAACACTTCGTGCCTGTAATAATTTTTCAAGAGCAATCAAAGAGAATGCATATGAAACTCTATCAATAAATCACTCAAATCTTTCAGAAAAATAATACAAAGATTTACATACCAGATCGAAAAGCTTTAGCATAACTTCATCATCAATAAGATTTTTAGAATAATCAAATAGAATCACTCCATTATCATCTGCATCAAGGGTAATGCTGAAACAAGGAGAAACATTTTTTGTTTGACATTTACCTATATTTAATCTGTCTGATATTTACCTGTATCTTGAAAAACGGCCAGGATCTTCCTCAAACATTTTACGGACATTTACGGGATGTCCTTGGTGGAATTTTTTCAATTCTACGAAAGAAGGATTTTTTGACAGCATGTTTTGTTTTGGTTTATATCGATGATTACGATAATGACAAGAAAATAACGATGGACAAGTATTCGAATCTTAAATTTTTACTGCCAAGAGGTAAGATATTTTGTTTTGTCGTTGAAAATAAGGTAGAAACAGACAAGAAAAACGATAAAGGAAGAGTAACTGCTTAAGAACAAGGGAAATCAAGTGATGAAGGAGAAGGGTTAGACTAGAAGATGATGATTAAACAAGAAGATGGATGATAAAGGCTAACAGGGGAACGTAACAATTCATTCAACAGAAAAATAATAAAAGAATGCGCCATCTGTTAACATTAATAACACTTGTCCAGACTTTTTTTATTATTTGTGTTAACAGATAGCGTAGTTATCGGTAGTCTTAAGGTTGGCTCAAGTTGAACTGTGCCATCTTTTGGCTTCAAAACTGAAATCTCACTCAATTTCATTTTTTTGTGAGAATGATTGGTGATTGTTCACAGTTGTATTTTTTAGATTAATTAAATTGTTCAACACTTTTTTCTGGTCCTACTTTCTCTTCGCCTTTTATCATCCATCTCCTTGTTTTATCACCTTCATCTTTTTAGTCTAACCCTTCTGCCTCTCTTGCATCCTTTAGTTTTTCCCCTTCTCTGCTTCTTAATCTTCCTTTTGCCTTTTCTTTGCCATTTTCCTTCACTTGTCTGTGTCTCTCTACCTTATTTTTAATGACAAAACAAAATATCTTACCTCTTGGCAGTTGAAAATATAAGATTTGAATACTTGTCCATCGTCATTTTCTTATCATTATCGTAATCATCAATATCAACCAAAACAAAACATCAACATCAACATCTCTATTGGTACAACTGCTGTTACACCTCTGCTTGCTTGTATCCATCATCAGACTACTGCAATCAATCAATCGCAATTTTATCTAATTTCAACCATTAATTCATCTTAAGCATCTCTCGTAACAATTTCCATGTCTCATTTGCATTACTGTTTTATTCCATTATGTTTTTGCCTTCATCTCATCCTCTTACCGATGAAAAAGTGAAACAAAAGATAGCACATCTAATCGTAAGTACATCTTAATTTTTCATCACTATCATCATCCATCATCATCTATTATCAATTAAGTAGCAAAACTATATTCCTTTGTTTAACATTGTGTAGGAGACACCAAATGGAGAAGGTCAATGACAGTCGTGATTTAGAACAAGTAGGTGCTCGTTTGATTGAAAATGGACACTATGCTCAAGATAAGATTGCCTCCATGACTGCTCAGCTTAGCAGGTCAGCGCAAGATTTTACTACCAGTTGGGAAGAAAGAACCACTATACTCAATTTAACTGCAACTTTTTATCAACATGCTGAACATTATGTACGAAATGCCGAAACTTGGTCTCGTCAATGTGAGAGTCATTGTTTTATACCAAATGAACTTAGGGAATTGGAAGAAAAAGTGCATCAATCTAAAAAGCTGCTCGATGCAATCAATCGAGCATATAATGATGTGGTCACCAGTAGTAACAAACTATGTTTACAGCTGAATCATTTCATTAGTTTTTGCTACCAATGTAAATTTAACCCTTCATCCACGGATAATAATTTTGTTTCATCTTCATCTTCATCTTCATCTACATCAACTCCATCCCCGCCCTCATCATCCAATAGGCTTAGAAATCCAAAAGCTGATTACAATGAAGCAACCAAACATGTTTTAGCTCTAACACATAGAATTACATCGCATTATCGTCGAATTGAATCTTTATTGGAATCCAAACGTCAAAGGTTACATTTACATTTTTCATTAGCTTTATTCAATGATGATGTGCGTCAAGTAATGGATTGGATTAGTACATGTGGTGAGAGTATGTTAACGAAAAATTTTGGTATTGGGAAAAATTTGGAGACAGCTCAAGAATTACAAAAGAATCATCAACAATTAGAAAATTATGCTCAAAATACTTATAATAATGTTGAAAAACTGAGAAGAGCAGCCGTGGAGTTCGCTCGCACCGGTGAATGTGATCGTGATAAAATCTATCAGATTCGTGAAGAAATGGTTCAACACTCTGAACGATTTAAACAACGGATCGAGAGAAGACGTAGACATCTAGAATTAGGAATACGATTTTTTGAAAAGGAAAAAGATCTCAACCTTTATTTTGAAGAACTTCAGAATTACTACCGAGCAATTGATAAACCAATCGAAGCTCCTAAAACTATAGAAGCCTGTGAAAGTGCTTTAGATCAAATCCTGGAACAACGAGACATTGTTGTTGCTACAGTTTTACCTGCTATTAATGAAGGTGAAACATTATTACAAGAATTGCGAGTTCTTCTCCATTCACCAGCTAATGATGGTGATCCACCATACGAATCCAGTTCAAATTCATCGTCTTCAAATACCTCCCAAAATTCACCTTCATCCCTAAAATCATCAATTCAAGCCATCGAAACATCTCTAGAGAATTTTAAACGCATGGCCAACTCGATAGAAGAATTATGGAACAATAGAAAATTTAAAATGGAATTGTGTTTACAGTTACGTTTATTTGAAAAAGATGTTGCTAATGTAATCAATGAAATACAAATTTATAAAGAAGAAGTGCGACGTAAATACTCACCTGAAGTTCCTTATGAAGATCTTTACTGTGCTGAATGTGCTCTCCAAGAGCATAATGACATTTTTTCCACAGTCCAAAGGCTATGTTATGATGCATCTAGTAGAGGAGAAAATCTCATTAAAGTAAGTTTTTGAGTGATTTTTTTCTCTCTCTCAGTAACTTGTTTCCAGTGCAATCATGTTTAAAACTAATTTGATAACTATCAACTTTTTCCGACAATCTTATTTATTTCTCTTTCTTAACCCATCAGGTTTTTGAATCATGTTCATCTTCAATCATGATTCTGGCTGATAGCGGCTTTGATTTAGTTTCTTCAACTCAAAACTCTCGTCGGATCACAGCTGTACAAATAATAAGCATGCTTTTAGAACTTCTTCGTGACAAACAGATGGACATTGAGGAATTAGCCCAATCAACCAGAACCAATCTTGAGCAGTGTGTTCGTTTATGTCAACTTGAATCGGAGGCGAAACAAGTTCTTAGTTGGATTAAAAACGCTTTATCTATGTTATCAGCATCTTTCACCATTCCTCAGTCACTACAAGAAGCCGAAAATCATCGAACAGAGCATGAACATTTTCAATTAGTTATTCATGTAAGCACAAATATATTTGTTTATTATTGCTATAATATAAAGTTCATTTATCGATAATGTTTTCAACAAACACATCCAAATATAATGACACTATCTTGACTTGATTTCTATAAATGGATTTTATCTTTTCTCCTTTTCCATTCTTTTTCTATCCCATCTTCAACAGTATCTAATTTCTTTCCATCTATCTCTCTATATGAATCTCCGTCCTCTACACTGAACCTTCACTCTATTTTTGATGATATTACCAATAATCATATCGCAAAGTATCTCAAATTTCTGTTGATTCTATTATACTTCTACTTCAAGATACAATTTCAATTGAAAATCAAGTTGATCATGTTGATTCATGTTGTCAATCTTTAATTTAGGACCCTGTCAAATTTGTGATTCTCATTAATCAAATATCCTTTCAACTTCCAATCACTACTTATTGGGTGGTTTTTCAATTCACTTTTCTATGTTATAACATAAGGTTAACCATTTCACGCATTAAACTAAAATACCAACTAAACCTTTCAGACGATAAGAAGCAAAATTTTGAATGAAAGGTTAGGTAGGTCACTCAAATGATCAGCATTTCATTTTGTTTCATAATTTTCATTTCAACATTAACTTATATTTTGAGCATAATTCCTATCTGACAATCATGATTTTCATATCTTTTACAGTTCACGTTTACAATAAACAAAAAACTTCCCACCCTTTCTGTCTCTTTAGCCATTCTATTCCTTTTCTCTCCTACTCATTTCAACTTGCACGGTCTTTTTCACTTCATTCATTTTATCAACACCAAAAATCATTGAGATGGAATGTTAATTAATTTGTTGTTAAGATTGATTAGTCTAAAGATCTATGCAACTTATCAATTTCCAGTCTTTTATTTTGATTCAACCTAAGACTCTCATTATTAACCAACACTTGAACCTTAATCTTTATATTGCTATTTAATTGTTGAATTTTTATTTGATGACGGTTTATGTGACGCTTTGTATCAAACATGAACATTATGTTTCCATCACAATAACCATCACGATTCGTGTTTGAAGTTTTTTCCACTATTTATTCAATCGATTTTTCTATGCTTTAACATACATTTTTTACCATGAATATTCAATAATGAAAATTTTAAACCTAAATCTTAAGTTTCATTATCTAGCTTCATGAATTACTTTACAATCTGATTTCATTATTTTTCAAACTTATTCAAAGCTTAAGATCTGGTCATGATTCGATAAGTTATTTCTTGGAATTCATTGGACTTCTTTTCTATTCAATCTGATAAGTTCTATGATTAGGATGATTTATAGTTGAGAAGTTGTAATTTTTTCACTGTTTTGATGGATCAACTGTCTACTGGATTGAATCCAATCTAGGATAAATGGTTAACATTTCAACACGATTAAAGTCACTTCAGATTTCATGAATTAAATCCTCTAATACTTGCTATTCATCTGTTAAACTACCAATTCACTCTAGAGATCACGTTTCCAGAAGAGAAACAATTTACCAAATCGTTGATAATAATAGCTGTTCATCTATCATTACAATTTTTATGTTCAATATCTCACTGGTACCATTGAAATAGTCATCTTCATGAAAAGAAAACAAACTAATAGTTCCACTGGGCCAATCATTAGTGAAGTAAATCTTAACAACAAAAAGCTGCATGAAAAATCAGCAAACCCATTTTTTTCAACTAATTGAACGGATCAGTAATGAAAATAGATTTTGTGTTTTTTAAGACATTTAATGAGACAATCAATCATAGAAGTATATTATCTTACAATGTTAGTTTACCCCGAACTTTAATTCTCAGTTAATGATTTTTATGTTAGTTAATTATTTTTGTGGCTGGTGTCTTTAATTGCTTACTTTTGTTTGGTGCCAATCTCTATAAAATTAATTGAAATTACTGTCAATTTAGGGTTGATCATGATGTTCAAAAAAAGATTCACACTCAAGTAAATAATCAAGTTTCATTCCAAGAAAAAGTTTGTAGTGCAATTTCATTAATCCTTTATTGAGTTATCAGTTCAACTAGTTTTTTATAATGATGGTGATGATGATGATAATGATAATAATAATGTTGATCAAAACTGCATTTTGTTTGTAATCATAATTTTAATATATTTGTGTCTTTCATTCAACATTTTTGATAGTAACTTTACCCTACTGCACCATGAAATTGGCCTTTCAACGATTCAACTTTGCATGCTTTCATAATGGTAATGATGATGTTATTGTTATTGTTATTGTTGTTACTGTTGCTGATGACTTTGATAATGATAACAATAAGTCCATTCTTGTTGATGAGTTGATAATCGAAAGGATGCATTACTCAGATCTGTTTTTTTTCTGATTTTCTATTTAATCCCTTTTCATTATTTTACTAAATTAACTAGAATACTTCCTTGTTCATCCATGTCCATCCTTTTAAATTGAAGGTTTTCCCATCATCATTACTTCAGCTACGTTGTCGATTCATACAAAACTAAATCAAACACTTACTTTGTTCATTCATCAATTACATAAAAATATTACATCTGAAACTTGACCGCCACTCTTGAATTGATTGACTTGTTCTTTTAATTCTTTGATTCTTTTTTCTGAACTTCTGATCAGTCCATTTCTTTTATACGTTTTCATGCTTCTTTTAAGAATCTGATTAGTGAGATAATCATGTTAAATCAGCTATTCCAAAAAGAATCTAAATATCATCATAACCCATTCTACTCATATCCATTGTCGTCAGTTTTAATAGATGATTAAATAGATGTCAAAGACAGATAAAAATTTCTTTCATCTTGCTCAGATGTTTTAATAATCTGTTGAAAGGTGACAGAACTTTTCAAACCTTAACATTGTTTAATTCATTTTGCGCAATGGCAAAACCACAAGCTTGAAATTATCAGAAAATAATCGAAAGTCTGGTCAGCTCAAGTTTAAAGTTAACACACTTCCACAATTAAGCTTGAAACCGGTTACTATTTTAAACTTTTTTGCTTCTGCTGCTTCTGTTGGTCGCAAGTTTAGAGTCAAAATCAAGGTTAACTAATTTTGTTGCTTCTTGAAGCTTCTGGTCACCTTCCTTACAATTCTTGGTCTTTTCACTCTTTCTCACTTCACTCCCTTAGGGCAGATGAAGCCAAAACTCTAACAGTACTCAAGCTAAGGTTAATTCTCAGTATCTAACTAATTTCTTTTTTTCTTTGTACCTCTCTTATTATCATCAACATCATCTCCCTTCCTCTCTTCTTCTTCTTCTTTCTCATTAAAGTATATAATCTAGAGAAAACTTAACTTTGACAAGCGTATCTTAACCATTTTTTGTCTACAATTAAGTATCAACAACACTTTTCTTCCATAACATCAATCTGTAAGCCATCATCATCATCATCTTCTTTTCTGCAGCTTCTTCTTCGTTACTTCTTATCAATTTTGTAAAGACACATTGCAACCTTTGTCTATTTACTTTTTTGCAACTTTCAACTCGCTTTAGTACCAGAGAAGACCAATGAATAATCAATTTAAATCACTCTAAAAACATGGTTTTTGTTTAGTTTCAAGGCCTGAAATATCTTCTGGCCGATCACTTTCAAGACAACTTATTCCTACCAGCTTTGTGATCTCATCCATCCTTCTGAAGCAAATAATTACATCGATATACACTTACAAATAAATCATTTTAATTTTTCTTTTTTCACTAAACATTAAGTCGTTTTAACATTCTCATCGAATTGAGAAAGAAACTTTGTAGATTTTTGATGTTTTTTAGGTCCATCATTTCAATCTGTGAGAGATTATCTTTCTCACTGGACTCTGGTCCTAATGGAGACTGTTTCATTTTTCGCATGTAATATTTATCTTTTGTTTTCTTGAGAATGAAAAGGAGGACAAAATGGAGATTATTCTGAACAAATTACTTTAAGTAATTGGTTTGGATTATTAGAATTAATTCAAACTGGTTCTCTTTTTTTCAATAAAACTTAATTATTATAATCTACAAAAAAAGTAGGCTTTAGAGTCAACTGTTGATTTTCTCAATCCTTATTTATTTTTATTACTTTCTCATGATTTTAATCTAATTTTTCTTTTCTTTTTCTGCTCTTCTTCCGTAAAATTGTACCCTTTTGGACATATGATGGTTTCAATAATCAGAAAACGCTTAAATCAGTTTATCATCTACAACAGAGGGCCATTGCTATTGAAAAGGAAAATTCTATTAAAAACAAAAATGATATTCAAAACGACAATGCCATTCAAAACGAAAACGCTGTTCAAAACGAAAATGCTATTCAAAATGACAATGTCAACCAAAAAAGGGTAAACTTAGTTTTATCTGATGTAAGCGACATGAGACAAACATTGCTGACTCAAGTAGAAGCTGTTGGTAGATTGGTTCAAGCTAGTCTCAATTTTTACAAGACCGCGGATCAGGTTCGCTCTGTTTTGGAAAGCTTGGAGAAACAATATCGAGCTGATGAAGACTTTTGTGGAGCTTGTAATATAGAAGGCCATCTTAATAGTCCTGTCACTATATCTCTTCAAGACAATGAATGTGAAACCGGTGATAAAAAGATTGCTCAAATCATTTCCAAGCATCAGGAGCAGAAGGAGGCTTTTCACAAAGCTACTACATTAGCTAGAAGGAATATGGAATCATTCATTAGGTATGCATTGTTTTCCATGACTGTTTTTCATCATAACAATCAAAATGGTCCCAAGTATCGAAATGCCGAGAATAAAGTTAATAATATTATGGACTGTATAACTGTTCAAGAGGAAAGGACGATTGATTCTTGGACTGAACGGAAAAGGAGGCTTGATCTTTGTCAGCAATATGTTTTGGTTGAACATTCAGGTCGCCAAGCTATTAAATGGATCCGAGAAACTGGTGAAGTGTGGCTTAATAAGCAACTTGCCCGTAATCTGTCAACAGCAAGTAAAGAAGAGCTCGATGAAGCTTTTAAATCTCTTACTGAATTCAGAGTACAGGTGAAAGAAACCAAGGAAAAGGTTCGCCTTCTGATCCAGCTGTCAGAAAACTTGATCGAGCGAGGCCACATTCATTGTCACGCTATCAAGTATTGGTGTAATCTTGTTGAGAAAACATTCAAAGAATTTAGCAAATCCTTAGATCAGTATAAACGTCGGTTAGAAGATCAATTGGGCTTGGTAACACCGAGCTCAGTGACTGAAAACCAGAATGGTGAAACTGGAGGAGTTGGGGCTGGTAGTAGTGGAGGAGTGTCCATTAGTAGTGGTGGTGGCAAAGCTGGTGATAGAAGTTCAGATTCTTCATTGGAAAGTAAATTAAGTCGAGATAAGGCTTCCATCTATACTAATTCAAGTGGCTCTAGTTCATCTACTGGTGTTAGTGCTAGTTCTGTTAGTACTGTTACCGGTAAATCATCTTGTGATTCCAACCAATTTCAACATTTAACTGATGACCAGTTAGAAATCAAACGTAAATCAGCTCGAAAAAGAGAGTTCATTATGAGTGAATTACTTCAAACCGAGAAAAGTTACGTTAATGATCTTCGAACATGTTTAAACACATATTTCGCTGAATTTAAAACCAGAGCAGCTGATAACCAGTTCCTCAAAGATAAAGAAAGTATGATATTTGGTAACATTGAACAAATATTTAATTTCCATAATGAGTAAGTATTGTTTAATTATTTTACGTTTTAAGAAAACGAAAAGAAAATTAATACTCAGCTGAAAAATCTTTATTTGAAACCTAATGCTGTCATTAATTATCTCATAATGTATGTATTTATCTCATCACTTTATATCTTATTATTTTCTTTGTCCTTCTACAGTATCTTCCTGAAAGAATTGGAAAAATATGAAACAATGCCTGAAGATATTGGTCATTGTTTCGTTACTTGGGCTCGATCTTTTGATGTTTATGTAAATTATTGTAAAAACAAACCCGACTCTAATGCAGCTCTTGTGATTCCAAAGATATCATCATTCTTTGAAGATGTACAACGTAAACATGGCGTTATCCATCCAATAGCGGCTTATCTAATTAAACCAGTTCAAAGAATAACCAAGTATCAACTCCTGTTGAAAGATTTACTGTCCTGTTGCGATGAAGGTTTACAAGGCGAAATTAAAGATGGGTTAGAAGTAATGCTCTTGGTGCCTAAGAAAGCCAACGATGCTTTGCATTTAAGCATGTTGGAAGGATGTGATATTTCAATAAACCAATTAGGGGAGGTTATCATGCAAGATTCTTTCCAAATATTCGATCCCAAAACCCTTATACCATCACGAAAACGACGTGAACGACGAGTCTTCCTGTTTGAATTGTACATAGTATTTGCCAAAGAAGCCAAGCCTGATCTCAACCAAGTTAATTCCAACTCAAGCTCAAACAACTCAACCAATGGCAATTCAATTCGAGATAACTGTAACCGTGGTCGTTATTTATTTAAGAGTCGCTACATGACAGCCGAGATCGGTCTAGCAGAAACGGTTGATAATGATGAATGTAAATTTGCCATTTGGACTAATGGTGCATCAACACGAGGTCCAAATTTCCAAGAGAATAAAATTATCTTAAAAGCTCCATCAGTGGAAGTTAAATCTTTATGGATCAAAAAGATGAGAGAAGTGATTCAAGGAAGTTATTTCACTTCAAGAATATCTACTCTCAATCTCACCAAACCAATCGATTCTCGGCCGAATGGTAAATCATCTACGTCTACAACATCATCCAATACCACCAACACTGCAACGACCGGGAATGTCTATGATTCAGCGACCAATACGACTACTTCCTCTTCAACGACAACAACAATTACCAATAATAACAATGATGTAAACTCTAGCGTTTCAATTGCATTAGCCTCTGACGTTGTTGCACCAACAATAGCAACTAAATTATCTTCGTCCTAAAATTAATTCTCATAATTAATGCAGATTCTCACAAAAAATGTTGCTAAGTCATGCATCTTTCATTTCTGCCCTTTACTCCTTTTACCATCTTTCCCGTTTCTTAAATCTCACTCAAATTTATTTACAATTTTCTTCTTCTCATCTCGAATTTCAAAAAATCTAGTCTGTGAACAAAGAAACAATTAATGATTAACTCGTCGAGCATAAACTTCACCCTTTGTGGATCAAAATTGACCTTTTTTTCTATCCCTCCTGTTTTTGTGAGTGAATTTGTGAATATATCTGATGAAAATGAAACTTTTGAAAAACTAAAATTATTTTGTTTCATGACCTTGCGTTTCTTTGATCATCTAAAAAACAATCTTATAGCAATCTTGGCTCCCAATTTTAGTGTATTTATTGACAAAAAGGAAATGTTGATAAACTGAAAAACAGCGCAAAAGGAGAGAAAAAGTCAATTTCAAACAATTATGTGTTATATTATTATTATTAATGCTATTATGATTATTCTTATTAAATAAATATGAATGTAATTCTCACGAAAATTGAAAAAGACAATTTATTTCGGTGACTTCAATTTTAACTTCAGTTGAAGTTGTTTGATTGTAAATTTTTTATCGGTCCCTAAACAGCCATGTGGTTGGAACAAGCTGTTTTAGTCAAAACATGTTTCACCAAAATAATTTAATTCTCGTCTAAATACAATTCATTATTTTGTCAATTATTTTGTTTATTTAATTTTAGTTTGGTTATTTAAAGATTGTTTCTCGATTTCAAGATATAATAATACTCAGAAATAATTTACAACAAATCGTAAAATGAAGCACAAGAAAAACAAGGTAAGTTTCGTATGTTTAAGCTTGTATTTGTCGTTTATTTATCATTCTTTGTTATTTTGTTTGAAATTTTTTAGACCAAGGGAGTCTCTGTTGCTGAGCCAGAAGAATTGAAAGAAGCTCCACACTCGTTTGTTATCAAACGAGGTAAAATTGGAAAATTAGGACGAGCGTTGATGCTAGATATGCGAAAAGTACTGGAACCATTCACAGCCGCTAATTTAAAGATCAGGAAAAATAATGTTGTCAAAGATTTTGTTGCCGTTGCCTCAATTTTTCATGTTACCCATCTACTTTGTTTCACCCGTACTACGAAAGCAATGTATCTACGATTTTGTAAACTCCCTAGAGGACCAACTTTAGTTTTCAAGATATGCAAATATTCTCTAAGCAGGGATGTAGTTTCAAGTTTGAGGAAACCTGTGGTTTTATCTAAATTTCACCTTAATCCTCCTGTTCTTGTGATGAATGGATTATCCGATGAAAATGATCTCAAATGTAAATTGATGAGAACAATGTTCCAAAACCTTTTTCCAAGTATTGATATCAATACAGTCAAAGTGAGTCAACTAAAGCGAGTTGTGCTAATTAACTATCGGCCGGATGATGGACTACTCGAATTCCGACATTATGCTATAAGTTTAAAACCTGTTGGTATAAGCAAACCAATTAAAAAGCTAGTTTGTGGTAAAAAGTTGCCCAATTTAGGAAAACTTCTTTCAGTTGAAGATCTTTTCAACCGTGATCTAGGTTTAAGTGAATCGGAAGGTGAAGGCCTGGATGAAGTTGAAACAGAAAGACATGTTAAACTGACGGAGAATACGAATAAAAGAGGGAACTTAGCAAATGAAAAAAGCGCGATCAGGTAAATACTGTCATTAATTTTATTTGAAACAGCAATTTATAATCTTTTTACATTTCTCTTTTCGTTCTTACCAGATTGACAGAGGTTGGTCCTAGGATGACTCTTAGACTAATAAAAATTGAAGAAGGTTTAATGACTGGAAAGATTTTATTCAAACAATCTTTGAAATCTGACAATAATGTCGAATCTACCGATGGTCAATCTAATCAAGACGAATAAATTAATAATTTCGATTTTTTACACCAACATCAACTCCAATCTAATCATTTCGCTTACAAAGGTTGGAATATTTTTTCAAGCTCAAACACTTTATAGTTGGATATAATAATTACATACAATCTGCTTTAATCAGTAATCATCCGTTAATCTCGACAAAATTGATTGATTTCAACAATAAATAAGGCTTCTCCGTATTTTTCAACATTTCACAAAGACTTTTTGTACCCACAATCTAACAGTGGTGATAAATTCAATAGCAATACATACACGATTCGTCAAATCAATTCTTTGAGGATTAAATTAACAATTAAAATCATCTCAGATGTAAGTGGTTAAAAGCAAATCAATGGCTCGTTGACAGCTTTAACCTTCAGAAATGAAGTGAGAACAAAAAGATCAATCAATAATGATTATCATGATTGTATTGATTAAAGGAAGGTAAAATTTGGGTTTCGTAACATTTGACAATTTTTATTGTCTGCGTGATTGAATTGAATCATTCCATTTCCCTCCAATCTGAAAACAATGAATTTATTAAGCGTAACTATTACATAATTTCATTAATTGCAAACAAAATAGGCGAAATATATGCATAAATAACTGAAAATCATTGTTAGATAATTAAAAATATTGGACGCCTTCTACCCTCTAAATAGACAACCTATTAAACCTAACGAAATAACCTCTTAAAATACTGTGAACAATTTAATTTATTGAACACCTCAAATTAAAGGTACAATCAAAGGCCTAACAAAACACAACGGAGTACGGAAATCATCGCTTGATCACTCCCTGCATAGACTTCAATTAGTTAAAACAAATTGAAATAAATAAATAACGTGTTTGATAATTTGAAGAATCTTGAAAATTAAAAATTCTAACCAACAATTGTAATTGAATTAAACTTGCATTGCAATCGAAATGCAACCTTTACTAAATCTCTTATATTGAATTAACTATTCTATGATAATATCTAATATCGCTAGATGGCAATAATGCAAAGGAATATTTAGACTCCCAAAAGGGAGATAATCGACTCTCTCTCTCTCCTTTCTGGTAACTCTAAAATTGAATCTTGCAGATGGCGTTTAACAGCTGACGAGAAGAAGAAAGTTGATTCTCTCATATTATTGTGAGAATGATTGACTGATTGTTCACAGTTATGTTTTTTTTAGATTAATTAAATTGTTCAACACTTTTTCTGGTCCTACTTTCTCTTCACCTTTATCATTCTTCTTCTTCCTCCTTTTACCACCTTCATCTATTCCTTAACCCTTCTGTTTTTCTTTTATCTTCTGGTTTTTTCCTTTTTGTGAATCTTTCTTCTTCTCTCTTTACCAACACCAGTTACTTTTTCCTTTACCATTTTTCCCTTCTAACTCTCTATCTTATTTTTTTAGTGACAAAACAAAACCTCTTTCTTGCTTTTATGCTTAAGATGAGGATATTTTTCTTGCCTCTTTTTCAGTTTAAATTTTAAAATCAAAATTAACCACACTTGTCCATCGTCATCTTGATAACATCACCATCACTATCAACCAAAACATAACACCAACTTGAACTTCTCTATTGGTACAACCGCTACAACACCTCAAAAATATCCTTTGATTGCTTATTATCATCATTAGACAACTGCAACAATCACAAATCCAATCACAATTTCACACTACTTTGATTATAAATCCATCTCTTAAACCTTTTTCTTTCAACAATTTCTATGTCTCATTTGCATTACTGTTTTATTCCATTATGTCTTTGCCTTCATCTTATTCTCTTTCCAATGAAAAAGTGAAACAAAAGATAGCACATCTAATCGTAAGTACATTTTTTCTATTGCTATCACTAACCATCATCATCATCTTTTTGCATTCATTTAGTTACCAAATTACATCCCTTTGTTTAACACTTTTTTCCCAATCTTACATCCCTCCTATTCTTCATTTCATTTTTTCTTTGTTTCTCTCTCTCTTTCTTCTTCTCTTTCTATCCTACTTTCCTACTTTGGGTACCTCTTTCCTTTTTTGTATTATTCTCATTGTGTAGGCCAAAACTTGATTGTCGTTCACATCTACGTTTCTTTGTGAATTGCGTTAGCCCATCACCATCATTATCAATACCATTATTATAATTCTTATTGCTTTTCAACTCTCAAAGATTGGGTCACTGTGAACACTTTTTTTTCTTACCTACGTAATTATCTACTAAGCATTTCGTCAAATTGACCCTTTGCTCTATGTTAAGTTTATGTAACAGAATATAACAATAATAAAAATAATAGAAATAATGATGATGATGTTTATGATTATTAACCTTGATTTTTTTCTTCTTAAACTAACTTCTTCACTTCATCCTTTCTCATTTCATTTTCTGCTGATTTTTTTCTGTACGCTCTTCATAGAATGAGATAAACCAATTCAATGACATCGAGAAGCTGTTGCTCTATATTCAACTACCCAGTGGTTCGCCATCAAATGATCCTCTTAAACAGTAAGTTCATACGGTTTAATGCTGAAAATTGTGCATCGTAGTATAATATTTCACTGGCTCAAGTCATCGTTTATCGATCTGCTAATTGCAATGAAATGAAATATCTCACTTGTTTCTCGCCAAAGCTTGATATTGAGAGTGGTGAAGACAGAGAAAATCAAAGAAATGACAAAAAAAGACAGAGATGATAGGATGACTTATTCTTCCATATTTAAGACATCAAATAGATTTATAAGTTGTGCCATCTAAATATCTATCACGTAATCACTTTTGATTGTTTGATGTTTGCAGGATTGTCAATCAATCTTTTCATTTTATTCGTTCTCTTTCTCTCTCTCTCTCTCTCTTTACCTGATTTCTTTATCAATGTTGAGTCAACGTATTTACACAAACCTCTCTTGTTCTCATAAATTTAATCAACTTTGCTTTCTTTCCTCTTATTGTCAACCACAGTAAAGGACCTGGAAACCCTTTTGGTAAAAAGGCAGACGTTGAGGTTGCCCAAACTTATACATGGATACAGAGTCACCTAGAAGAGGATTCAACCGTCTCCTTACCAAAACACGAAGTGTACGATGAATATCGTTGCTTTTGTCAGTCAAATAGCTTTGAACCACTATGCGTAGCTGATTTTGGTAAAGCAATGAAACATGTCTTCCCTCGAGTAAAACCTCGACGATTGGGCCAACGAGGTAACTCAAAATATTGTTATAGTGGCTTAAGAAAGAGATTAACTCTCCCTGCACCGTGTTTACCTGATCTCTCAAACACAAGTACCTCATTGAATAATAATGTTAATAATAGTAACGATGATAATAATAATGCTAAAGTTAATGGTGATGATATGCGGATTAGGAAATCAAATTCAATGGAAGAAGATTCATCATCTGATCCATCGTCAACTGAAGAAGCCTTAGGAGTTGATGGCTGTGTCCGTGCTAACAATGATGCTAATTTTTCTACTATCAATGATAATACCAGTATCTATGGTAAACACACAATTTCACCTGATATCGTTCAAAATGCGGCCACACGGTTGATACTAGACTGGGCAGAAGGAATTCTTGAGCAAAGCTTCTCCAATCTGCAAGAATTAGGAAAATATCTCATCAATTACGATCTGGTTGACAAGAATTCAGTTGCAGCTATTGCTTTGGTTTCATCTTCAGCAACTCATCCATCAGCTACAACAGAATTATTATCTTCATCGTTATCCAGTGAAGAGGTTAAATCAAATAATTTTAATAATAGTAATTTAAATAATAATATAAATAATCCTAGGAACTCGTTAAACTCATCCAAGAGTAAACGAGATGGGACACAGTCAAGTGTTCAAAAGAAATCCCATATCAAAGAAATTCCAGGAAATAGCAGGAGAAAAGGAGTTGACCGAAACTCTAAATCTATCTCTAATAATAGTACATACAATAATGTTAAAAATATTCATAATAGTAATAGTAATAATTCAAATTCAAATAATTCTGGTTTTGCCATTTCAACATCATCCTCGTCCACAAGTCAACAGCAAGAAACAACAACACCAACAGTTACCTTAACTCGAGTAAATCGACGAAGCAGACGACTGTCAGTTAATGGAAATGGACGATCAATGGATATTAGTGGTGATAGTGCTTTAGGTGTTAACGGTGAAAATAATTTAAAATCAACTGGCCACTTGAATATTAATGTGAAAAAGGAAGTCACTCAATTATCTGAAGTTGATGATTGTTCCAATATTGATACCTACAGTAACAATGATGAAAACAAAACGGGTTTGCCTATGCTAAAAAATTCAACATCTCAAAACAAGGTAAGGATTACATTGATATACTTAACAAATTATCGGTATTATTTCATTGTATTAACTTTCACATGAAAACAAAATATATTATTTTTTGTGTGTTTCACCGAAAAAGAGCAAAAATAAGCAGCAGCAGCAAAAAAGCTGAAAATCTAATATTGAATATTAAATTTGACTTGACTATTTTCATTGATATTCCAACTCAAAATGAATAGCGAAAATTCAAGCAAATATTATTAGATATATATGTATGAGAAGAAAATTTATTCATCTCAGTTTTCTCTCTCATCGACAATAATCCGTATTTTGCTTAACAATAAACAATACTAAGTCATTTGTTGATCTTAGTGATTTTACCATTTTCAGAACTTGTCACTTCTTTTTTTCCTCCTTTGTCTCTTCCTAATTTATGTCTCCATATGTATGATGATGATGCTTCTGGAAGCAGAGGCAGTAACAACAAAAAAAGTCCCAATCGATCCATTTTAACTTCATTCTGTTCCTTTTCAACCTCGTTCTGACTATTCATTTCTCTCTAACTTCTATTCTTTGTTTCTCATTCTTCCTCTCACTCACTCTCTCTTTCCTCTCTCAACCTCTTTCCCTGCCTACTTTTTTACCTGTTTTTTTATCAATCACCTGAATTTCTCTCCCGGTTTCTCTCTCTCTCTCTCAACACGATTTTATTTAGGTTTATTTTTCTGGTAATTTTTTGTTGATATTTTTACAGCATCTTCACCTCTTATGCACTTATCTTTGAACGTAACGATTTTTCTTGCTCATTTCATCATGAACCCCTCCTTTACCTGTACTTCTGTATTACATAATTTCAAAAGTACATACAATATTTTTCATCGTAATTAGTTCAAATTGAATCAGTTTGTGTGTTGATGTTAAGAAGTGAAAAAGGAAACAAAAAATATTGGATTATTATTACATATTGTTATAATAATAATGATGATGATAAAAATGTAAGGTGAAAGCAATAAAGTTACAAAAAGCAAAAATATTGCTCTTGAAAATCAATAGTTTGAAGATAAAAAAGAGGCAAAAATAGAGGAAAAATTTAAAATATTGATGCACTCAACAACCATTTTGTTTTTTTTTGTCAAATCCATCATAAATTGAAACATTTAATTGTTTATTTGAAGGGTTCATATTTTGATGAATTTTTTTCCTTGTTGAGAAAAAAAATGATAATTTGCAAAAGAAAATGAGTTGCAATTTCGAAAGGATTTGGTGAAAATTCAAATGTGCATTACAGATAATCTGACTCTGGTTTTCAACCTTTTCTTGCTGGTGTTTATTGTTGGAGTTGCGCTCAAGAATAAAATCAAAATAAAAAAGGATTCATTGAAAACAAAAAGTTGATAGTTTTCTGGTACCTTTTATCAATTCTCAATGAAACAAGTTTTATTTCGTAAAAAGCCTTCTCGTTATTTATTCATGCCTTCAGATGATTTCTCAAAGAAGATTCCTCCTCTGTATTTTGCTTGGAAAACGAACAAAAACATCATTTCTCTTTTCTTTGCCACTTTACCTTCATCATCATCATCTTATTCTCTTCTTCAATCTTCTCTCATTTTTATTCCATCTAGCTGGTTTGTCTCGTTTTTGCTAACTTAGCCTTCTCTCCTTTTCTTGTTTTTCTTGAAGATTCAGTGTAAAGAAGACAAAATATAACTTGTCTTCCTTGTAACATCAGAATCGATTTAATCGAAACCAGTCCCATCTGTTTTGTTCATGTTATCATTTAATTCAACAATCTCTTTTTATATATCTCTCTCTCTCTCTCTTTCTCTCTCTTTTGATTTATTTCCCATTCTTTCTGGCTGATTACCTTTGACTCTTATTAAGCATTAGTTAATTCCTACTTCAAATCTTTCCAGTTTATTTCATTTTCAGAAATTAGATTCGCAATAATTTTCATCATATTATATTTTAAATGAAAGTATGGAGTAAAAGGAGTAAAATCAACAAAACACTTTCACCAATTTTCAAATTGAATATAATTGCTTTCAATGTTGCCTTAAAATTACATTTATACATGAAAAAAAGGCCAATTTATTTAGCATTATATTGGAAACAAAGTTGAACTTCAAAATCATTCAGATTCTGAAGCAAATAAAAAAACACGAAACTGCAAGCTAATTCTTTCATCCCTTCTGTTGATCACAATTTTCTTGCCTCTCTTTATCTTTCTCACTTTTTGTTCGTTATCAATTTATTATGCTTTCCATTGAGATAATGAATGATTTTAGGCAGTAAATGGTTATATAACTGTCTACTTTTATTAAATATTATTCCAATTCTGCTATTCATTGGAACATCAACCAAATCGACTTTGTGTTAACTTTTTCTTATTTTTATTTATCCAGTTTTTCCCCTTTTTTATTCTTGCTTCTTACTCTGTCCTTTTTCATTATCATGTAATGAATATGGTGAATCTAATATACCCATAACCAGTTTACCTGATACTCATCATTAAATTTTTTGAGCAACGCAACTTGAATAAAAAAGCCTATCTGTAACAGTCTAATTTCAGGGTTCCTTCAATTGGTTACCATTGAATAAAATAATGAATAGATGACTCTTAATGCATGATATTAATAGCTGCATACAAGATGATATTATACACAAAATGCATTTTTTACCCAAATTGATGTTAACCAGAAAACTTTCCTAGTAAATGAATTGATGAGGCCGAAAAATAGCAATAAAGCAACAATGTCTAAAATTTTCTGATTACATTGACTTTAATTGAATTTTCTGTATAATCTGATGGTAATAATAAGTTGCCCATAATGATGATTACAATGATGATTATCATCATAAACATGACGATGGTTCATCCTACACTTTAAAGACCTTCACCTCATCATTAACTTTTCAACTGAGCAAAAGAAAAATTTCACCCCAAGTCGAATATCTTTCATGAAATTTCAACTCACTAATTAATCTACAGCCATTTAATTGTTAGTCCTATTAATTCATCATCATTACTGATCTTCATATGCATTTTATCCAACCAATTACCTTATTTTTCCTCAATGAATACGTCACACTCATCGTTTCATTAGAAAAAATTTACACTCACTTGAATTGTCAGTGAGTGAGAGAGTGAGAGAGAAACCATTTTGATACAATGTAAAAAAAAATTAATTTTTTTTCTGTTGCTTGAATTAAAATTTTAATTTACAATGATAATACAATGAAAGTTGAGTGTAACTCTTAGCGAAAGGGTTTTTTCCTTCTTTGCAATTTCAATAATGAAGATGGGAAAAGTGAAAAATACAAAAAGAGTTGCAATCAAACATTAATAAAATCTGTTGCTGCTGTTGGCAATGATGTTAATGGGTTTCATAAGAAAGTAGAAGCAAAAATTATTTGTGCGAAAAGCAAAAGTTTATGTAAAAACTGTTGCATGTAGATTTACATTCCTAAAGTTGAATCATTCTTGGATGCTGATTGTTTTCTTGGATTACATCCCAAAAAAGTAGTTGATACTAACAATTTACTTTAAAAAAAGTATTAAGTTGTACAAAGCAGCAGCAGCTTCACAAACAGGCAAATTTGAAGCAAAAAATTAACAAAATAAACGATCGCAACTCTTTATATTGCGTCTTACAAGCGCATTTTTTCCTCTTTTACTTGAGTGTTGACATCGATACCTTATTTCATTTATTTCACATTATTTTTTGCTCAGAAAAATTATAAGACAGTTTTTTTCTCGTATTCAAGGTTATCCTAGTGATGATGATGATGATGATGATGATGGTTGATGTTAAGTATGTGTGTAAAGTGAATAATGTTGATTTGCTGTTTTTTGCTTTTCCACCGTTTTAATTGAAAATGATAAAATTGTGTTTGTTTGATCTTTTTTTATATCAAAAAAACTTCAATGTCATTTTTTAATTAGTTAGTTGATTTGTTAAATGGTACAGCTAATTGGCTTGAACATTTATAATTATTAATTGTAAAGCTTCCATTAAAGCCAATATTTTACATTTGATTTTTCATTTCAAAAATCAATTTAAACCAATGGTGAAAAAACTTATTAAAAATGAAAGATTGCAAGATATTTTTGTCAATATTCATCACTTTTGATCACGTTGCCCTTTCAACAATACAATTGTTAACAATTAAAAAATCATTTTCAAATCTGGGCTGCACAATTGGTTGACATTGAAAATTGAATTAATCAAATATTTATCAACCATAATTGGATTGAATTGATTGAACGTTGATGAAATATTGATGCGATTTTGACAAATAAAGGCTTGAAAACTGTCACTATTTCGTTAAAATTTTGTTTATTTTTTCGACTAACTTTATCAAATATCGACGGAACAGGAAAAAACAGCCTTATCCTGTAATTATGGATGCAACCTGTGAAACAAGTGAATATCGTAATTGAATAATGATAGGAATGAAGGAGGGAAAAGTGAGAAATGATGAAAAATCTTTCACCTTTACCAGCGATTCAATGTAATTTAGATTCAATCTTTAACATTTTTCTCGCTTCTCGTTTCTTTTCGCAAAATCATTATCTTTTGCTTATTTCACTCATTTTTTCGATGAAAATACTCAGCTTTTATCAATGTATGATGTTCAAGTCAATAGACAGATGATGAGCTCGATCATGATTAGTATGATTATTAACCATTCAGCTTTTTCATCTCTACAAGAAGCAAGAAAAAAACTCCACTTTTCATCTCTTCTGCTGAAGCGATCATTCACTGCTGATCCATTATAACTTTTTGTGAATACAATAATTTTAATGGTAATAAATATTATATCATCATTGTTTCTCTATTATCACAATTGCACTGACTCATTCACTTTCTGCATCTGTTTATTTGTTTTTTGATGTATATTTAGTCGATTAAAATATGTAATATTGTCAAGGTGTACATTTCCAAGTTGATGTTGATGATGATACAATGAGTATGGTGATGATGTTAGAAATAATTGAATAGCAATTTTCTTGTGCAAACGAAAAATGAGCAAATTTTTCAAAGTCCATCAAATCATCAAATTGAATTACTGTTAACGATTTTTCAATTGAATCCAATTCACTTGAAAAAATTGAAACAATCAAATGACCATTTCATTTTATTACCTTGTATTAATTAATCACGATAACGATAATAATAATAATGATAATGATGATAGTCAAGTGTTGATTTTTACCTCTATTTGTTCAAATCTGTTTTTCCCCTTCACCTTCTTCATTAAATTCAATTAATATCGAGAAAATTCAATAATCACAATTTACTAACTAATTGAAGTATCAGAATCCCGTTTTATTACATTTCAACATGAAAAAAAATCTGTAGTTCATTGAGCTTGATTCATTTTCCTCATTAAACTTTTCTCCTTCCAACTTACCTTATGCATTTGTTTTCATTTTATTCATTTCCATCCAGTAAATGCATAACGAATAATTTTTGCGATGATTTAATTTCCTTTTACTCGATTCCTTTATTTTGCGTTGTTTCAAATTTAATTTAAGCTAATTACATTTAATCTTGGGTTCTTTACGTTCTTCCTCACTTTTCATGAGGATCACATTTAGTTTTGTTCGTTATTCATGATGTGCTGACTTAATCAATCAAAAATTGAATCAAAATTAATTAATTAATCAAACTGTTTCAAAAATCACAACTTTTGTAGTCATTTTGTGTTAATTATTTTTACTCTTTCATCTTGTTGATTGAACTAGTTGATTTATCTAAACCAATTTAACATCTTTTCACGATTAGTTTTGTAGCATTCGCCGCCTTCACTTCGTTCATTATTATTTTTCATGGCACAAAATTATTTCCAACTTTGCCTCAACTCTTGCAAAATGAGCAATGATTTATGCTTGTTAAGCACAGTCTTTGCTCCATTTTATATGAGCTGAAAAAGAGAGGAAAGTTGATGTAAAAAAGCACTGGAGCAAAGTTTCCGTTTTTCTTCTTCTTTTTTCTTCACAGATTTACACTTTTCTTTTGTGACATTTCTCGTTCATTTGTAATGTTTAATCATCGCCATTATCATCAACATCTTCGTCATAAAACCCTTTCACCACTTTCGTTGGTTCATGATTTTTCTCCTTTTAACCAATTGTGAATTTACTTCAATCAACTAATGAATTTTGCTTCATGTAAAATTTGCTTCTTTTGACGTACTCATGTTTCAAACGATTCAAGATGTTTAGCTTGAAGCTTCATGATTCAGTCTTAGTCCTAGCTAAATAGCCTGTGCATTGTAAATTTTAACTTTAAATGTTAAGTACTGTTAACTTTTACTATTTTATTAACTCAACAAACTCAATGATATTTTAAAAGCGATATTTTCTCAGTTTAAAAGTTGTGTTTTCTTAACATCATAAAGTCTTTTTGTTTATTGAAAGGCGTAAAATTTAAAGTAATTTTCAAACCTTTCAATTTGATTAATTATCAATAATTTAAAAGGAAGTGAGAATCAATTAACTAATCTAATTAATGTTGATTCAAGACCAAAACAATTTACAATCGTAAGTTAATTTAAAGCAAATTTTTACGATTTTGTTTCCGTGTTTTCATTTCTCATCAAAATGTTCGCATCCTCGACCAGTTTGTGTATTTTCATGATCAGCATCGTTGAATAAACGCAGATCATTTCAACTTAATTGAAGATGAATTTTAGCAAATGCAAAAACGAAAAGAAATACTGATTAGAAAAGCTTTCAACTTTATTGAAACTTGCCCTAGTTCTGAATCGGACTTCGGTGAAAAATCCTTTAATGGTTTGGGTGTCAGTAGAAATGATCTGTATGATGCAAAAGGAAGAGTAAATAATTTGATTTTAATCAAGAAACATTACCAAATATACAGCGAAACCAGTCATTTCTTATGCAACTTATCGTTTATAAAAATGAAATCTTTTTGTATTTATGCGTGGGACTTGTAAAATTTCGTTCAATTAGATTGATGCGAGTTTTCTTTCAGTCCAGTTAAGAGGAAACGTTTGCGAGGTTTAGAGTTTAAATCCAAAGTCATGATCCTTTGCCATGGCAAGTGCATTCTTATAAAGATAAATTTACATGAATTATCAGCCTTTCCTTGTTTACCTTAATGTTTCATCTAAAAGTTGCTTTGGTTTTATTGAATCATGCCTCATTTCATTATCATCATTATCATCATCTAGATTTAAATCTGCAGCTAAAATTATCATTGATTTTGGACAGAATGTTAAGCTTGTGTTTAATAGCGATAACAAAATAGATGATTATGAATGTGGAGGGCAAAGACCACAAAGACCTCAAAACCTGTCATCCTATTCATAAATGAATGAGCAGTTTTATTTTGACATTGAAACGGCTTCTGTTTCAGGAAAATTGCAAGTTACTTGCTAATTAAGAGTTATATGAAAACCTCTTCATTCTGGTGATGGAGGGAGGCTCCTTCAAGAAGATGATTATGATTAAATGATGATAGAGAACAGAAGAAGGAAGAGAGAGAGAGAGAGAGAGAGAGAGAGAGAGAGAGAGAGAGAGAGAGAGAGTCAGTGAATGAGTGAGAGAAAAGGATAAATGGATAAATAAACAGATATGAAAAGAGTGAGTTAAAGGAGCAGTAGGGTGAAAAAATTGTATACTCAATCCAAGGATTCATCTCATTCGGGTTCATAACATCTTCTGGCTTCAGTCCCATTGCATTGATGATTGCTCAGTGAAGAAGAAGAAGAAGAAGAAAGCAAAAATGAAAAAGCGAACTAAAGTTGAATTTTTGGTGCTTACAGATTTTTTCCCTTTCCATTCCTTTCATCATTTCACCATGAAGATGATCTTTTATCTTCCCTCTTTGCCCTCCAACTTTTCCAACTCTTCTGTAACTTACATCCCTCACTGATCTCAATGAATTTAACTTATTATATTGCCATAATTATAATAATATTTTTGTTGGTTTCTTTCACCTCACGCCATAACTTTTTTTACATCACCATTTCTTTAGCTATTGAGTAACATTAATTTGTTATTGCCTCTGTGAAGGTCGACTGTCGATGTGCACATCTATTGCTACATGGTTATTGTATGAACAGATCGTTGAGATTCATTGCTGCTTTTGCATGTGTATAAATCATAAATGAAACTTCATTAAGTATTATTTGTGCAGTTAAATGGATTGTCGAGTAAAATTGAGTAATTTTTTGCCTTAAAATAATTTATTATCACATTATTATTGCCATTGATCTCGCTGGTTATTTCAGTGTCAGTGTTTAGCTTTTCAATGACTGCCATTTAACGAGCCTTTGTGTTATTTGTTGTGTTTTTGCCATTCATTTAACTTGAATTGATTGTTGATTGAATGCTTATCACTAAGTGTTGAACCATAGTTAATTGACACTTCTATTACTTGTAAAATTAAAGTCAGAGTTTGATCATTAATTTCCCTAAAAGTCAAATTAGACAATGACTGGTGAAAAGCTGCAAAGTATTATGTGCAAACAATAAGAAACCAGAATTACCTTGATTTGTTATTACAATTGTGGTAACGTTAAATATCATCATGATCATCAATAACGACAAGTTTAAAATAACATGTAAATTGTCATTAGTCCATTAAACTTGCATTATATTGTTAATTTTGACAATTGTTGACTTTCAAGTTGACTTATGAGTTACTTTTTTGTTTAAGAAATCAATTGAAAACTGTAAATCGGGAAAGCGTGAAAAGGTGAAGACAAAGGGAAAAATGAAAAGATGACAAAACATGATGATGTCGACGATGAAAATGCATCTTCAAGATGAATGGATAAGATAGAGAGAAAAAAATGAATGGAAATCGATTGAAAGTAATTTTATTATTATCTATTTCCTATTATATTTGATCAATAGAGATTGACTGTTTAAGTAAAGTGAAGCAAAAAATCAAATTTGATTGAACACTTAAATGATAAGCCTAACACTTTACCTGATTATTGCCTTTCCAGACTCAGTCACTTAATCGATACATTTGAAGATGTTTTAAATTGAAATTGAAGGAAAGAATGAAAAATGAATAATTTTTTGTGAAAATGTTGAAATTTACTTGTAATACCTATGAAAATGAATAGATTGCGATCATTGTTAATGTCAATGATAAAAAGCCTTATTTGATGCTCTTAATCTTTTGATTCAATTCTGTGCTCCTCATTAGAAACTACATCAACCAAATATGGGAAAACACAGAATTATTGACAACTCACACAGAAACAAATTGATAATGCTATCGAAAAAGTTTGTTGATTTATTATTAAAGGCCATTTAACCAGTTACAATCTTGATATACAGAGTGAAACTAACCATAATAATGAATCTTGCGATTACAGACTTATCTGTTCATATCTGTTTTTATTACCTCATATTGTTTATTTCCTTCACTGATTAACTAAATTATCCATTCGTTATCACCTTCATTGTGATTATCTGACTTTTTGCTTTCTCCAAAAAAAAGACTATTCAATGTAAGCTCAATTGTACACAAATTGTCGCATTATTGCGATATTTCACAGTTTTGATTCCATTCCAATTGTGATGTTAATCAACGTTAATTTTGATCAGTTATCATTGCAATCATCTTTTCACTTGATATTATTTTCTGTCCTATTATTAGACGTAAATAAAGTTATTGATTATCTTTATCACACTTTATCTGCTCTTAACTAATGACACCTAAATAATTTGGTAACATTTCATCCATCTTTTTCCGCTATTTCTTGTCTTATTGGTTAACCTATCAATACATCTATTATGATGATAAAGACAAACTATCTGAATCAATTTTAATCAATCGATTGTGAGTTTCCATGATGTATTATCATCTGTATTGAGAGTAATTGTTAGATGAAGAGAAACAAAAAAATTTTTCTTTCACATTTTTTCATAATAATAGCGAAAATTTAATGATAAAAATTCAATGCATTTTTATCATTTCTCTTTGCCTTTTCTACAACAGATTATCATCAGCAAAATCATGAGTACATTTGATCTCAATGATTGGTTTTTAATTTTTCCTCATCAAATTCTGTTCTTTCAGTATTCAGCTTTGCCCTTCATGCCTCTACTTGCTCATAATTTATTTAATAATCCAATAAGTGCTGAGTTTCCATTGCCATTCTTGCACCGGAAATTTAATATTTAATCAAATTGTTTATTGTCTCAATGTTTTGATAACTTTGATTGCTTTTACTTGTTTTATGCTTTTCACCATGAAACTTGCTTTCCTGGTCAAATGGCTAAGATGCATGACTAATTGTTAACTAGAATGAGTTGAATGTAACCTCGGTTCATATTCAAAATTTACGATAAGTTTTGCAAAAAAAGGAGAAAAAGAAAACTCTTTGCAAATTTTGTACACTTTCCAATGTAATTTGCTATTATAATGTTTATTTAATATGATTAATCCAATGAGTGAGCAGAGTATTAAACAATCTGGAAAGGAAAAAAGGTTTAATCAAATAATCCAGGTTAAACTGGTTAAATAACAAGCATGATTGAAAATGCCAAACTTTGCTAATCCATCTGAATCAACATCGTTTTCATAACATTGATTTACAAAGTTAACTCACTCTATCTCTCTCTGTTTATCATCATGTTTCATAATGATATTAATTTCCAGATTTCAGGTTATTATTCAGTGTGTGTGAATGCTCACAATCCGAATGATAAGAATATAAATGAAGACAAAGCTAACCTGATTTACTGAGTCAAGCTTTCGCTTTTGACTCTCTTTAAATGCTGTCCATGTTACCAAAATTATTTTAATAGCAAGGATGATAATGATGATAATGAGAGACTCTGTCTTTTTTCCAGAAGCAAAGTTGCTATAGAAAGTAAAAAAAAAGTGAATTTAGATTGCTACAGTTTATTACCTCAACTCTTACTTCACCCTTCGGCCTTATAACTGGGCGTTTGGAAAGCAAAGTGTAAACACTGAGCATTGCCAACGTACGAATTCAATGATAATATAATTTGATGTCTCATCCATAATTTCTTGTTCGATAGGCAAGAGAAGGAAGATGAGAGAAGAAAAAGAAAGCCATAATTCATCGATCATTATTTCAACCATCGAACCAGTTTTTACAGTCATTTTACCTTTTTTCACATCACAAACCGAGAAGGCAAAAAACCAGAGAAAGAAAGTTAACATTTTGTCTTCTCTGGTTTTTCGCAACTGCGAATATAAAAAAAGCAAAATGGCTCGTTTTCCCCTCAAGTCGCTGTCAGACCATTTTTCCCTTGACTTTTAAGTTCTCATCATCTTCAACTTAAACCAATTCAGGATTGAATTTTGACCTCAATCTTTTTACTCAAGACATTTAACCTCACCTTTTCTCATCTCTTACTTTTTTCCTTCTCAAATTGCTTCTCTTTTACCTGGAACCTTAAAAATTTTAACTAATATTACAAGGCCGCCCGTAGCCTTAACCCTCCTCTATTTTTTTCATCATCTTCTTACTAATACTTTTTTCTCCTCCTCTTCATCTTTTCCATCTTCTTTTCCTTCTTTTCCTTCTTTCTCTTCCACCAAACAAAACACTTTTTCATCATCTTGAGACAAATTTTATTGCGGTTTCCTGATTTTTACATTAACCCAGGCAACGGTTTAACCTGGCCTTCTGAGTACAGCTTAATACAAAATAGTAATGTTATTAGTTTCTGTGTCCGGACTTATTATAATTACTTTTGATTATTTATCTGAAAAGCAAGAAACTTGTTCCCTCAGTGACCAAATTGATTATTGTTCCTGATGACCCATTCAGTGACCATTTTCAACTTGTTTCAAGTGGGCGTGTATGTGTTCATAGTTGATAACTTAAATTGAAGAAATAAACATTTATATCTTCTTAAAGGATTTTCATGGAATCATCATGATTCTACTAAGATACCAGAAAAAGATTATTTTATTAACAAATTGATGGCCAGTTGAATAATCATTCATTTAATATATTGACATTTACGCTGAGTTTTTGTTCTTCAAGGCTTTTCGCTATCATACATTGTAGTTTCAAATTGCCTGATTTGTTTCTTGCTTATTCATTTTTTAATTTCAAACCTTTTATTCTTTATTATTTATTAAATTTTCTCGACTCTCCATCATTCCCATCATCATCTTTTTCCTTCCCTTTTCTCTCTTGTTGACTTTTCCAATTCAATATGATTTGATTAAAGCAACAACAGCAGCAGAGGGAAAAAGCCTTCAGGGTTAAAAGTTAAAATAAGAAGATTCAACATTGCATTTGTAAAACAAGAGATTCAACGAAAAATGTTCAACTGAAATGATCAGATGAATCATGAAAAGTTGAGTGAAAATTTTTAATAATCAATAGAAAAAAAAAGTTCAATGTAATATAAGAATCAAAATGTATTATCAATGAATAACGGTTAAAAATTGAAGCTCATTTTATCTCATCATTGCAATCATAATCATTCTCCTTTATGTTCGACCTTTTCAAATTAATTTTTCTTAATCATTGAATATAATTATCAATAAAACTTCATGGATTTCATGATTTCAACATTGAGTAATTTTCTCCTTCTCCCAATGTAAATACAATTAGAAGAAAAAATGATTTCGCCAAATTCTCATTACATTCAACTAACCCTTTCACAAACTGATGAAACCTTTTGAAACATTATCAAGCTTTATAAATGTGCAAATCTATTGTCACTGTTGCTGTAAAGCTGCAATAATTCAACATAATTTGATCTTGACTTAACCTTTGGCTTGAACTTTTTTTCTTCATTTTAATTGTAGTTTTTTTTAAACTAAAGCCAACTAACTGTGCACATTGTTGATCTTAATCATGAAGAGGTGCTTTTGTGCAAAAATCAACTTCAATATTAGCGATAATAATGATAATAGTGTTTATCATCTGTTCCATTCAATGGAATTGAATAGAATAATTATGATTCCTAGTTTCTCAGCTATTTTTCATTTGCTCTTTCCATCATTGTTACAATCGATTGTTTTCAATCTTTGATTGATACTCTGACAAAATGTGAACTATTCAATAAAAGATAGTTAACTAATATCAATTCAATATTCTTTCTCTTTCCACCTTTCATCTGGCAATTATATAAAAGCTCAATCCCTACCTTGCATGGTCATTGTTCACCAATATATTAAACTAATATAATGATGATGACAACAATTAGTCAACTTAATGTAACCAATTATAATTCAAGTTGCAAACTTTGAAAGTCATTATTGTACCAGAAAATTTATTTAATAACGTTCATCATTAATCGTGATGTGGTTTCACTGCTTTATCAGGCAAAAACTGAAAACTTGCGTTGATAATTTTGGCAAAATATTTTCAAATATCTTTTTACCATTTGAGAAAATGTTTCCATTTGTTGCAACTTTCCATTTCTCGATCATCATTGTACATGATTAATTACCTTTTCACTGAAACTTTATATCAATTGCAATGATTTAAAAGTTAAATTTCTGCCTTTCTCTCTGACCTTCACCCTGTCATCTAGTTGTATAATTATTTTGTTAACCTTTTCCTTTCCTCCGATTGATTCATTATTCATTCAACGATAATCACAAATTAACTTGAAGTTTAATGAAGGGTAAGAGTGTAAGAATGAGAAAAAGTTTGCACTGAATTTAATTACCAAATTGTTTAAAGTACAAACATTTAGTAACACACTCACACACTTGATCATCATTCTCATCATGATGATCATTACCATCATCATTTAGCCATGAATCAAATGGATTTTTCTTTGCTTTCAAACACACCAAAGCACAAACTATTGATTGCACTTTTTACATTGTCATTTGCCTCTACTCTGTATAATTGGTGCAACTCTTGTGTTTTACATGCATTTTGTACATGCACATATTTATGTAAATATGAGCGCAGGAAACACACACAAAAAAACAAGGAATCACTAAATGTTTTGGTTAACAAGAAGCAGATTGCTAATCCTAATTGTCATCATTACACTTGAAGCTTAGTTATAATGTGCACAGTTATGTATATTATTATGTTGGTGAAATGTGCAAAAGCAAAACTGTTATTGTAAGGTCAATCATTTCTCTGAAACTAAATATAACATTATCATTATCATGATTCTTATTAATATTATTGCTTTGTTTTTGCCTTTTTCATTCACTGGCTTTCAGTTTGTCACATTGGCTTTTCACATCTTATGTTTATGCATTATAATATAATGTTATGATTTTGTAAGCTTGTATATCATATTAATATGGAGTGAAAGGGAAAAGGCAAAGATTGAGAGAAGAAGCAAAAAATTGATTTTTTCATGAATATTATTGCAGTTATTATTACAGTAATTTCAATCTTGTCCTCATTTCATCATTTACATGTGTTGTAATGTAAATTATAAATGAAACTCGTTGTATTCATCAGTGATTACAAATGATTTAGAGAAGAGGCAAGATGACAAAAGAAAGATGAGACAAAGAACAGATGGAATAAGGAAGAAGGAAGAGAAAGAGAGAGAGAGGGAAATGTTGAAAGATATGCTGATGATGATGATGATGTTGATGAATAAAATGAAGATGGGCCAAGAAATGGAAGAGTTAGATGACAAGAAGGAATCTATATTTAGTGTACAAGTGAAAAGAAGAAGCGAAAAATATTAAACTTTTGACTTGTCTTGAAGAAGACGAAATGACAGAGAAATGATTATGATGTAGATGAGCAGGGATGATGAGCATGATGATGAAAATGATCAGGAAAAATGATAATAGCGATGATACTATTAACTGTTTTTGAGTACTTTTTTGCTCATCAACGATCACAACCTTTACCAGTAAAATTATATTTGACGAGAATCAAGTTTCTTTCATTGGTCGATAATTAGAGTCAGTTTTATATTTCTAGTTTACTGATGAGAACGATGAAGATGACGAAGATGATGATGATTAGGGAAGAAAAGTTACTCTTTTCATTTACCTTTCTTTCTCTCTTTCCTTCCAATCTCCTTCAACTTGTTGCAAGTCATCCTTAAATATTATTTATAAATTGACTTCATTATCATTATTATTACCATTATTAATATGCTACCGTTTTCTTGATATAACTTAATCTTTAAAGGCACCTTCGTCGTTAACCTAAATTAACTATAATATTCACTAACCTTGTTTGCGAAGAAAATATTTCAAACTTTTAAATTGTTTGCAAAAATATTTTTGTCAACAGCATTTAATTTTGAATCAAAGTTTCAAATTTTTCCATTCAAAGTAACAAATGAAGAAAAAAAAACTGACAAATCATCAGCTATAAATATCAGTCTATTGAATGAAATTTGTTGATCAAATGTTCAAGGTAAAATGTCCAGCATTTTCAGAGTTGATGAGATGATTTCTTTTCGCTTGTCAGCAAATTATTCCCTCCAATCGTCAATCGATTGTGGCAATAATGCAAAATGACCTGAATTAAACTTGATTTGAAATCTAAAAATCTGTTATTCTTGATTAATGCACATCAACTTGATTCAATTATCTAATATTTTCACTTGATTAACTGTCATTTAATCAATTGTTAATAAAATTTTTTCTTCGTAATTGAATCAAATTCTCTCGTTCCAATGGCAATACCTTGATGAATCAACGTGAATTGCTGTTGAAGCCAGTAATTTAGTCGAGTCTATCAATTGTTACCTTTCTCAGCATTTAACTCGTTACATTTATCAAGATTATCTGGGCTTTTTAACTAATTGCAAATCAAATATTATAGTCAATAACAACTTTAGTGTTAATCAAGTTATACCTTTATTTGATTCCCTCTTTTCACCATTTTTCGTTACAATTGTTTTTCACTCCCTATACATATCATCTTGATCATCCTCATCACTTCATCTACTTATGTATTTGGTGATGTAATTTTCCATTCACCTGAAAATTGTATTATCTAGCAAATTCAATTTCCAATAAGATGTTCCAGGGAAAAGATAAAAGTGAGAAAAGAAAAGAAACTGAAAGCCAAAGAAAAATACTGAAATTGCATTTTCATATTGGCAACTTGATCGGTAAATATTATAAGTCAGTTTTATTTCCATCATTGCTATTATTATTATAATATCACAGAATGGCTAGTATTTCTTGTTCTAGTCAATTTGATTTTCAAGATAACCTTTCCTCTTTTTTATGCCAAACTTTGAATAGCAAGCGAAGGGCAGAAACTGCGAAATAAAACCTTTCCTTTTCTGTCTTGTCCAGTTGTCCATGTACATATTTATTTGTGTACTGACCCACTAAGTTTTACTTATAACTTGACTCTCAAGTTAAAACTGTACAAGAGATGAAAAGCAGAAAACAATTTATAGCACTTACCTGCAACATCAATTGAAAGTAGCCTATTAAATCCGATTTTATCTCAAATAACAAGGATTCCTTTGGTTATTCAGACATTTAGTTATTACTATTGAGATTATTATTACTTTTTGTCTCTTGCTTCCATTGTAAATCAGCATCAATTTGATCATCTCAAGTCTTTTCTTTCCTTTTATTTCTCTTCTTTTCTTTCCTTTCTCATCATCTTTTCCTTCTTGCTTCTCATATGGCATTTGACTTCCATTTCATTTCATTTTATATAATTTCGCTTTATCATCACCATTTCCCAAAACTTTTATCCCAACTTGAATCTATCCTGAAATTTTCAGGGATTAATTTTATCATCACCATTTTTATTTCCAATCTAATAAATTGAGAAGAAACTTTTTCCCGTTATTCACCATTTATCATCTTTATTTCTTTCTTTGCATCATCTTTATCAAAATTTATTTACAGTTGATATTATTAAAGATTCAGCATTTTCTTGATAAATCAAACTCCATAAATAAACTGTTGCTTGACAATCCGTTAAATACAATTTCTGGACTTGAAATGATAATAAATGAACAATTGACAATTTAAGCTGACATTCAGAACCTGAAAATCGCCAAAATTATCATTTCAAGTTTGAAAAAAGATTGTTAAATATCTAGAAGGTAACAAAAATGTAACTTTTATTGGAAATGATATTTTTTTGTTACAATTTTTCTATTACCTTGTATAACAATGCATTTTTGTTCCTACAATTTCCTCGACTTCATCCAACAATAATTTTCAATGTTGATTTTTCAACATTTTTGCTTCTTTTGCAACAAAATTTAACGACTCTGTTTGACACTTAAAGTTTGCCCTTGAGACATTTTGGCATAGAAAATTGAAAGCAAAAAAGTCGAAGCAAGAACAAAATTTTTCCTAAAGAAAGCATAAAATGGTAAAAATTTTGCAAACAAATGAATTTCCAGAATCAATAACAGATTAACTGTTCTCTGCTCTTACTAAGGTAATCCAAATTTCCAATCGACGAAACTCCCTGAGACTTTCTTCATTTCTAAAATCAAGATTCTCATGTCTCATTGAGTCGAATCTCAATGAATTATTACTCGACACTTTTGTCTTGAAAATTTCAAAAGTCCATTCTGAATGTCTATCAATAAACTTTTCGATGTTCATTGCAAATTCTGCGCTTTTCATCGATGAACCTGCATTACATGACCTTTGATAATAACCAAATGATTAACATCTCAAAATGATCATGGATTATGAGGCTCAATCCTTTGCATTATAACTCGAACATTAAATCTCATATTTGCTGTTTTTTTCTAATGACAGTTTCTGAAAAAAAGTTATCAAATAAAACGGCAATCTCTAAGCTTTTCGCCAACACTTTAGTAGTTTGATATCTTTTCTCGATCCCAAATTGCGAACCACAATTTACTTAACAATTTTGGACGATAATGATAATATTACTTTTCCTCGACCATTATCATGTTTCTCATATCTTTCCATCCTCTCCTCTGTCAATAACCTTTGCCATCTTCAGTAAACTCACATCTCTTTTATGTTTCCATTTGTTGCTCATGTGAATTCATATTTTTGTTTTTCATCTAAACTCGCAACAAATGACTACAATCAACTGTAAATTTGATTACCCGTTAATGTGAATATTGATTATAACTACACTCAATACATAAATGCAGTTCTTAACAGTTTTTCTCTTTTCTTTTGTTTCTTTTGTTTCTCTTGTAATTCCCTGCAACTTTCACTATTTTTTGTTTACTTGCATTCCCTTCCCTGTAAAGTCATTATCAGTTTTGATTATCTTTCATTTTCATCATTTCACTGGTAACAAGTCATGAACTTGTATAAATTTTGTATGAAAGTGAAAAAATGCATTTTTTCCATCAAATCATGGGAATTATTTTCTACTCTATAATAACTCTAATGTATTAAATTAAACGATAAAATGATTCAATGTATTTTTCTGTATGAATGTTTCCAGAATATTTATATGAAGAAAAAGAAGAAGAAAAACTAAGTTTTCAGAAACATTTCCTCTTGTCATTTTTTGTGTACTTTTACTTGGATGAAAGAAAAAGTTTTTTTGCCAGTTTTTTCTCTCCCTTTCATTACAACTGATAAGTCACAAAAATTCTGATGAATGATGTAATGAAAACAAGGGTGATGAGAAGGCTGATATTATTGACCATCTAAACGAGATATTTCGTTTTATTGCTTTTTTATAAAGATGATGATGATATCCCAAAGAATGGTCACTCTAAATAATAATACTTCGTTGAAGAAGAAGAAGAAGAAATAAGATGAGAATGAAGAGGAAGGAAGCAAGAAAAGATGAAGAAAACCGTTTTTTATTAAAGTAATGGAAGGGCGAAGTGAGATGAAGAAGGATCAGCTTATATCGATATTGTAACTCGGTTAATCATCCATATCCAGAGTTTGAATAGCATCAAATGCTATGATTTAGCCAACCCTTTTCCATGGTCAGTCTCTATTATTTCATCGTGAAACATCATCAAGATGGAGTTGCAAGAGAAGAAAAATTTCTCATTTTTTTCAAACTTTCTCTTTTCGCTTCTGTTCTACATTTTTGTGTGTGTTCTTCCCCTGATTAGTTGCCCTGCTCTTTACCCTGTCAAACAGAATCAGGGCTGAATTTTTTTTCTCTTACAAATTGTTCAAATTCCCATTCATCTTTTGCTTTGTATTTGCTCTGTGACAGTTGCTCTGTTGATGAGGTGCACAGCAAAAAAAGAGATGAAAAAAAGTGAAACTCGTCCTTAAGATGATTAGATCTTAATCTTACAGTCAAATGTTGAAATATTTGCCCTGAGCAATCTCTTTCTCTTCATCATTTTCATCTTCATTTCATTGTCCATTTCATTTAGATGAAGATTAAAAGGAAAGAGCAAGAAAATTGTCAACAACAAGAAACGCCTACCATGAAAGTTGATGGATGATTCTCGAGATTCTCTCAGTATTTTTTTCACTTGTGATGTTTCTTGCAGTAAAATGCTAGGATGAATAAGAGATGAACCTCATTTATCCTTCGTACTCTTTCCCCTCTCTCTTTGCATTCAACATTCATTTTACCATGTAATATTATCATATTGACTTTTGATAGGCAAAAGTAAATGTTTGAAAGAGAAAGAGAGAAAAGTTATTTAATATTAATCAGTTGAACAATAAACATGATAACAAAAAAATGATGCGCTTAAGCATCTTTACTTGAAAAACTCTTTTTTTTCTGCTCAACCAATGTCAAAGTTAAATATGAATTATATACTTGATTGTATCATCAAAATCTATTGATATTGCAAAGGGTTAATGTATCAAAACGTTCAACTATTTCATAAATTGGTTCAATCAATTTATTCAAAAGCATTTAAACTTGTGCATTGAAGAGTTTTGCACATTTTTACTCATCTCTTTACTCACCTATTAAAGCCATTTCTGAACCCTTTCACTTATCATTATTCAATGTTTACTTTGTATATCAACAACACTCTAAATTATCGTAACAAATGAAAAGTTTCGTGAAGAAGCACACAAACAAATTGATTGAATGGTACGTTTGCTCAACTCTTTGGTGCATTTTTATTGTCTACTGTTTATATCATTTCCAGTTCTGTTTGTTAACATGTTCACAATGATGATAAACTGGTAAAAGAAAGAGAAAAGATTGACAGAACTGGAAAAAAATGAAAAGATAATAAAGAAGAAACAAAAAAAATCTTGAGTAAATATATTCACATTAATATTGAATAAACATACTCATTTATATAAATACATAAATATCTATGTATATTCACTGACAATAAACTTAGCAACCTTGAGCATTTGCGTGCATTTTTCATCATTATTTTAATCATCTCGGTGATCGTCATGCTTGCAAGTTTTACGCAAAAATAACCTACAAGTTGATATGACGCTCTGTTGGCTCGTGTTAACGTTACAAGCTAATCTTTTTACAACCTTTTTTATTGTCATCACTCGCAATATCATTTCTCTTCCGTTCTCTCTCTCTCTCTCTCTCTCTCTCTCTCTTCGCACTCAACTCTTTCTTCCAAGAATCTTGCAATTTACTTCTAACCTTTCTTTCAGCTTCAAGACAATCTTTCTGATTCATATTGCCTTTTATTGTTTACAAGTCAAAAAACCATTGAAACAATTACTACTGTCATCAGTTTTATTTCGATTCATTCTGATTACACTTTATCATCCATTGGCTTCATGTTTAAGCTGTAAATTTAACATCATTTTATTACCTCTTTATATGTATTATTGTTATGAATGTTTGAACAAAGGGAAGAAGAAGAAAAATTCTTGATATTATTTAAGTGTGATAATATTCATGCTTATATAATAAATTGAATTAGATTGTAAGGTGAAATATCGTTGTCGGATTACTTTCAACAAATTCTTGCTTTTCTTCTCTCTCATCCATTTTCATCTTCAATTTCATTCTACTTTTGTCAACCTCTTGAAAGCCAATAGCATCCTTATTTCAATATTTGTTGACTTTCTCCTCATCCTTTCAGTTTTCGCTTTACTTTCTTCTTTCCATTTCCATTCAATCCTTTTTGCCTACAATTCACCGTCTTTCTGCTCATTTGATCATCAAAAATTGTCTAATATTATAAATATAAATTGATATTTTCTCTTGATATTCAGTTGTAGCCTGAAAAAAATACTAATCCGATAAGTTGGCGTGGTTTCACCATGAAGCTTTCCAATATATTATTAGTTAAAAGTTCAAGATTTATCATCTATTTTATTTTTGCCGTTTCTCTTGCCTTCTCACAAATGAATGATGAACTTGGAATAGGTGGTGAACATAAAAAAGGACCAAAAATGAGATCTGACACAGTTCTTTCCTTTACTCAAGTGGTTTATCATCATTATACTTGTTTCTCATCTCTCTCTTTCTCTCTCTCTTTCTCTCTCTCTTTATTGCTTTCTTCATCTTTTTGCTGTTAATACCTGTGGTGAATGATGTGTTCTGATGATGATAACAAAATATTTGCAAAATCTGGTTTTCTGGGTGTTAAATTGAATTATTATTATTGAACATTTAATTTACGGTTCAATCGTAACCTCAAAGTTAAACAGATTACGTTGAAAGCTATAACATCATCAGAATAAACAGCAGCAACAACAACAAGACCCAACAATATTAATGATGAAGTTGCTTTTATGCATGAGAAAAATGGTGCTAAAAGGTTGAGAAAGTGTTCAGTCAGAATGATTAGATACCCTGTCATGTAATTGCATTGAGAAAAATAAATATGAAAATTGAGTCAATTTCCACATTTTATTCTCACTTGATAACTTTTCCAATCAACAGCGAACATCTATTTAGTTCATCTTTCTTGCCATAAGGCTTATTGTTGTTGCTGTCGATGATGAAGTATATTTGTGATGTCATTGGATGTTGATTGGATTGGTCATATTAAACTGAGTTCATGGTTCAATTGATGCGGTATCAAGGAATATCATTCAATCAACTTCTTACACAGAAAAATAAGAATTGTTCATGTTGATGATGGGAGTTTCTACATTTTCTTCTTTCCACTTTTTCCTCTGAACATTAAGATGATGATATACAGGTTCATGGGATGATTATAATGATGCGGTGCAATGAATGATGCCATCAACATTCCATGCATCTATCATGCATACAATCGTCTATTTACCTTGATCGAAGAAGAAGAAGAAAAATACTTCTTTTCGTTCTTTTCAATTCTTTTCCTTTGTTCCATTCTTCACCTTTCACCTTTAAAGTCAACTTGCAATTGTAGCTCTTGTTTCAATTTCAATGTTCTATGAATTTCTTTCGCTTTTTTGCGCCGCTATTTTCACTGTTAATGATTCACTTTCTTAGCTATATTTATCAAATGCTAAAACAAATGCTGTATTTTTTGGGTTAACAAACATCAACAGCTAGTATTTACTATCAAAGTATTAACAGATTATGTTACTCTTGATGAAAAGTTAACTAAACAACAATCTCAATTGTAGTTATAAAATCCTTGCTTTTGGCAACCCATTCAAATGTGAATGCAATAAATACTCATTTCAAGTGTGATCCCATTTTATCCTTAGTTAATTTGCTTCACTCACAATTCAATAATTGATCAACATGACCTTTAAAACATTGGTCTAACACTGAATTTGCACCATTAATTAACCTTCAAGATCAACTTGTATTTGAACAATTTTTGCCTTCGTAGAGAATTTATTTTTCAAAGTTGGTTAAAAACGCAATCTTTATCGTTATGTTATTGAAATTATCATTAAAACTTAGCATGCAAATGTATTTAATTACATGAAAATATCATAAATTTTGGTTGCTCATTAGACTTGCACACTTGAATCCTTAGCTATCAAAATTTACTGAAATTTAATTTTCTATTTCATCAAATATGAATTTCGTAAATGTGGCGTATATTTGCTCCAGATCATGGTCATTATAAGCCCTTTCCTGATCATCTTCGTTCACATCCTACGATCTTTTTCATTTTTATTTTCAAAGTAAAAGCAAAAATGAAAAACTCAACGTCAATTTCAATTTAAACCAAACCCAAATTATTCTGGTTAAATTGTTTTTCTCTCTTAATCCTATCAACCCATCTTTTCACTCCTCAAACAGTCTCGCTGTTCACCATTTTACCAACCATTATCATTACCATTCTTTACCTGTTTATTAATCCTTTTAAACCCAAATTTTATTATTTTACCGAGAATTACTTGCTTTACATAAAATGTAATCAAATGATATTTTATATAATAATTGTACGTTTATCCTTCACTTATTTTAATCACCTTTTGATTTAGTTTCTTGATGAATTGTAACAGAACTTTGAACTTGTAACCAGATCGTTCGCGTGAAATAATACTAATTGGCACGCGAACTCTTAATGAATCTGATAAATTTTAATCATACGATAAGCAAAATTAACAGAGAAGAAAGATAATAATGTAACGATAATAACAATCGATGCCTTGATAATTTTACCTCCTTTTCTGTGTGATAATAATAATCTAGATCATTTAAATTACAACTCTTTGGCATACAAAACTTGAATCAATTTAACCTCACGTTAGAATGAAAATTTCACTTGTAATCAATTTTTCTCACCCTATTGATTAGTTCATTTGCTAAACGAAAACAATTATCGATTAAAGAGTAATCTTTTTTAATAATAATTTTGCATTTATGTGTGTGTGTTCAATGGTTGAATGACAAGGAAACCAGAAAATCATTTATCTGTATATATTTAGTAATTAAAGAGTTTTCTTTTTCTTCTTTTTCTTCTTTTTCTTGCAAGAGAAAAAAGCGAATAAAAAAGAGATGAAAATCTTGAGATAATCTTAAATCCTCGCAATCATAATCCATTGATTCACTGTCAATTATTGTCATCACCCTTTACACTGAGATTTATTCTGTTATCGTAAATAATGATGATTATTTGTGATATAAAGCGATTCTCAGAGTAAGCATTTGAAATGCATTTCTCATTACTTAGTTACTGCCTTTTTGTTCATTTTAGCTTGTTAAGTTATATCCAAAGTTATATGCATCTACTCATTAGATGACATTCAATCGACTCGGTTGGGTTATTTTTGCTCTCTTCCGTATTCCCTGTTGATATAACTAGAAGACCTTGAGTTTGATCACAAATGAACATGTTTGTGTAACGTTTTAGAACAATGTTTTAGCAACCAGATTACCTTGAAAGACTCCATTGGTTTCTGTTAAAGAGACGATGAAGATGATGATGATGATGATGATGAGGGAAAAAAGAAAGTGGAAAGAGCTGAAAGACAGCTGAAAACGTTGATATTGAAAGTTTACTTTGCTTCTCAATGGCTCATGCTCATTGCATTTTGATCAATCTATCGTTTCATTTTCTTCTCAACTATCGCCTTGATCATCTTGTTTATCATCTCTTGCTATCTGATTGCTTTCATTTTTCCTTTCTTTTTCTCTCGTTTTTTTCTTCTTCTTCTTTATCTTATTTTCCTGTATCGATCTAACCACAAACGAAATTTAGTAGATCAAATCTTGGAAAGAAGAAGAAGAAGTGAAAAAAAGTTTACTTTTTCTTGCCTTCACCGTGATTCTCATTGAATGATAATAAACCTCTATTTTCTTGCTACACTAAACAATTAATAATAATTAAGAGGAAAACTGTTGGAGTGGGTTAATGAGTCTTTAACACAAAGAAATGTAGATATCTTTTTTGCTCCATCATGATGAGCTGAAAAAAAACAGGGAAAGATTGTCACTCTTTTACCCTATCATTGAAGTTTTCTCAAAATTTGAATTATACCATGTTAACCTCTTTACTATTCACTGTTTTTTTATCAACTCACAATAATCATGACTTGCCTACGCATTTTTCAAATGCATATTAAATCATCAAAAAAGGTTTTGCAGTTTATTACTTATAAAAAGATATTTTCGCATTTAACAACTTTCTGCTGTTTTCATTGAACAACATTAATGGTAAAAAATTGAATCCAATATTGACCAAGTTTACCGTGAAGATGGGCGAAAAGAATGACAAGTTTTCATGAGAAAAGGCACTTTTAGTTATCTGGTTGCTACAATCAAAAGCATCAAATTCGGATGGTTTAATGTGTGTTAGCACTTGGTTCCAATGGTTAAAATTCAGTTGTGCTTTGATATTTGTAAAAAGATGAAAAAACCGTTTCTTGTGTGATCTGACTTAAAATGGTAAAGTAAAGATTGCCTTTTCTCTTTCTTTCTGGTTTCCACCCTTTAATAATTTCTTTCTCATCTTCCTTTTGAAATGGGAAAAGCACAAGATGATGATGATGATGATGAAGTTGTTTGCTGTAGTAATTGACGAAGGGATGGACAGAGAATGGAAAAGAGAGAGAGAATGTAAGGTGAAATGAAAGTGGAATTAAAGGAGTGAATGCAATAGTGAAGATGATTGTAACATAATATATTTATTGTGAGTATGGCTATTCAAAGTCAAGGTCAAAAATAGGTGTGGTTAGCAAGCGTAGGATCATCAAATGAATACTAATGAATAAACGATTAGTATTTGATTTGAACAGTTTTCTGGTGAACCTTATTTACCATGATCCGTAAGTTTGGGTAAAACAATTAAGAGCAGGCAATCAGTATTTTCCTTTTTCACCATCTTTCATCAAATCGCCTGATCATTCAATAATCTGATCACATCTGAATAATTTGAAAATGATAATGCTTTTAATGGTGAAAAAAAGGGAAAACTTGTTGACCACCAAACAGAATTACATTTTCTCTTCTCTCATGTTCCACCAAAACTTGATCATCTTTTCATCATTACTCTGAGCATCAGAATCAACATCTTATTACTTTTTTCCCCTTTTTCCTTGCTTTACGTTTTTCGCTCAACGTTTCAACCAGTTTGATTGATTGAAGCTATCAATTTTAAGTAAATTTGAACCATAACCTTGTACATTTCTGTGTGTTTCGTTTTGATTCAAGTTAAACATCGAAAGTATTGGAATGAAAGGAGAAGGAGAAAAAATTTTCAACATTTTCCATTTATCATTCTCATCATTCCATCAATTGTAAAATGCGAGAAGAAGAAAGGAGAAAGAAAAACATTGAAAAGTTTAAATCAAGCCTGATAAATTCAGTGTGTATACATGATAACATTTTATCGATTAAATGAGCACAACAACAATAGCAGCAAAATGAATTGTTATAATGTCCAGTTAAGTTTCAATTTTGTTTTTGTTGTTTCAATCAAATCACCTTTCATTTTACCCTTTCAAGAGTAAAGAGTAAAACGTAAAATTTCAATGTAACTCTTTGTCTACTCCAATTGAAATGAGTTTGAAATTAATTTCACTGTTAACTCACTTGGTAACTAATTTATCCATTAAACAGGTCTAGAATAATGATGATGATCGTCTTCATCTTGTTTCACTTTCTTTACCTTGTGTGCTTCTTCAACCATCAAGGTGATCTTTTGATTATTTCAATGGTTTTAATGTGATTTGCATTGATGAAATTGACTCAGTTTTTATCGTTTCCATTTGCAACCATCTAATCAATTGACATGAGTTACTTCAACTCTTCCCTTTCATGCAGGTTCACTGTTAATGTTATTAAAGCAAATATCCAATGATATCAACCTTTCATCCAGACTTGGTCACAAGATTACCTTTGCTTTTTACTGTTCATCATTTAATCATCATTATTATTCTCATGTATATTATAGCATTACAATAATAATTATATTGTCTCTCGCTCTGGTCATAATTTTAATATCATTTAAAGCTTATATGTGACTTTCATATCTTTTTAACCTCTTCATGTGTAAAACTATTCATTTATATTATAAACTGCAGACTAAACCTGTCATGCTCATAATATGATCATTATTTTAATAACCTTTTGCTTTCTCAAGTCCGTCCGATAATCATGATAATGAAGTATTAATAACTCTTTTCAATATTCAACATTTATTGATATATTTAATATCAGAAGCAAATTGTTATCCAAAATTGATTCTTAAACAGATTATTTTCGCTTTTATATCGCATTATTATAATTATTGAATATAATAGTTTTTCAACATTGCAACTGTGATCATCATTAATATCCTAGAATGAAAAACTCATAACTTATCACTATCATGGATAACTGTACAGTTCTGTAATTCCGTAGAACAGGAAGTTACCCTGAAAGCTCATGATGATCAATGATTAACAATAAAACATTTATAACATGAGAAGCATATTAATTTGTTTCCCAACAAAAATGAACTTCTTCAATTGAAACCTTTTCTTCTCTTCAATTTTCCATTTTTTTGCATCATCTTCTTGAATTTCAAACAAAAACATCAACTTTTCCCTTTCAATTTTTTTCTTTCATTTCATTCATTCAGTTGATTCATTATTGAATTGCTTCTTTCTGAATAAAACTTGGTTAACAATGGATACACACTTATACACTGATCCAGCAACATGAACAACAAAACAAAAAATGAAACTAAATGCATCATGTAAATATGTTACTAATAAATGCATTGACTATTCGCATATCTGTATATCCACTTGATACATTGTATTATTGCTATTTGATGATATTTTCATGAAAAATATACAGAAAAAAGCTTTCATGGTTCATTTTATTTTTGTTTTTTTCCCTTTCAATAATTTACGTTTTTCTTTCTGCATCTTCATTGCCATAATAGCTTGTATTGCCCATAAATTACAGTATTGTTATTCCTCAACATTCAATCCATATGCTGCTTTTTGCAACATTTACTGTAGACAAATGTTCATTCGAAGAATCATGAAAATTGGAAACTTTCTACTTGAAGCAGCCAAAAAATGATGCGAAATGAATCGAGTGATAATTCTTGAAATTTGTTACATTTTTGTCTATCATGAAGGTTAAGGATTTAATGATGATCACGATGATGGTGAAAAGCAATAATGATGCAATTGTCACTTAATTTCCGGTGTAAAGTGCACAAATTTAATAGTTACGAGTTGATTACCAGACGAATAATAGTTGAAGAAAAAGTCATCAATAAGACGAAGGAACCAGAATAAGAAGAGAAGAGTAAAAAGTCTTTTAATCTGAAAAATGATTCTTAGTAACCTTTTTCTTTTCCTTGTTAACATTTGTATTTCTTTCTCTCTTCAGCTCACAACTCATGATTACATGAAAGTTTCCAGTTGTTTATAATTCTTAATGTTTTCTGTCCAACTTTTTTTCTTTCATTTCTTTCTCTCTATTACATCAAATTAATATCTTGCTTTGTGTGTATGTGTGTGACTCTACCTTGAATAGTTTCATTATTTTTCATGATTCTGCTAAAATTGTTACACTTTCATTACTTTCGCCTTTTTCAAACCCTAAATGGCCATTTTCATCAAATCAATTTAAAAACTTTCATTTGATTACTTATACATTATCATTATTATCATGTTGATCCTTTCATTTCAAAATTACAACCTTGCCCTATTGATTTTAAACCTTTCATAATTCCTTTAAACTCTAATCTAGCCTTTTTGCTGCAAATTGAGTTAGTTTAATGTGTTGACAAAATGTTTCCTTTTTTTCGTTGCTCTTCAAAATCAGGGCAAAACCTTTCAATACTTGAATTGTATCAAATTATACCATGATGATGATGATCATAACAACCAATATCACCGTTAATTTACTTTTAAATTGTAAATTTTGGCTCATAATCAAAGTCGATTTTTCTCTATTGATTCTATTCATTAGAAGCAATTTAATGTAAAAAATGTTCATTGTGTACAAACATGATATCATTATTATTGACCATGTTTAATAGTGTTCTTAAGATGAGAGAAAAAAAACTCATGAAGAAAATGAGGAAAAAAATTCTTAACAAATCAAATCTTCTTCTATCTTCTTGCAACCATGTTTAGTTTGCTTTTACTCCTCTTCAACTTCATCTTGAGCTTCCTTTTCTGGTTCTTCTGGTTCTTTCACTACTTTCATCATTTCTTGATTGCATTAAATGCTCAGAAAGGGATGATGATAAAGTAGTTTATATGTTTACTTTTTTTCTCTCATTTTCGTCATTTTCTTTCTGTTTTTTTCTTCTTCTTACTACTACTTCTCATTGAAACTCAAAGCCAAGTGCTTAAACAATACCCTTTGACTGACCATTATCTTAAATATTGTCCAGCATCCAAAATGAAAAGCAGAAACAGTTTGACCTTACTTCTATGAACGCATCAATAGTTAGCCAAATTATAATCTTGAATGCTGATTTAATACTTTTAATACTTGCGATACTTAATTTCTTTCTCATCATCATTATTATCTTCTTGTTGACCAAAGGAAGCCAACCAAGTAACATTATTAACTATCATTATCATCAACATGAAACTATTGAAGCTAGTTGAAATAGTTACAAGAAATGATAAAACAGAACGCCTTTTCCTTACCTTGTTACATTTCTCAGTCATTAATTTTAAATTGTCAGTTGCCTTTATGATCATCATAATCATCATCATCTCAATCATCAAATGTTCACAAAATGGTGAAAGCGCAACAACAACAACAACAACAAAAAGAAATCAAAAACAGATTATATCTTTAAGAAGTAAATCAATCAAGCAGAGAAACAAAAAGTATCCAAACCTTTCCTTGCTCACCCAAAAATTAATAGGTTACATCGTTATTTTATTAGTATTTCATTATTAAATGATCCATTAGCCTTACAGTAATTCATTACCTTTTGTTTTAAATCATATTCAATTGGAAAGTTAATACAATTCAAAAATGACTTTGAAAAAGTTTACTTTTCTTCTTAGACAATCAATTCTTGCTGCTTTTTATTTCTTCATGGAAAATTAATAATCTATTTTGTTTTCTCTCCTTTTCAGATACCTAGAAGTGGTACTTCACATCATATAATTGTTTTACCTAATAATGTACAATTAACAGCGGCAACTCGATCGATTTCTCGAATTTTAACTGGTGATAAAAGTGGATCTCAGTCTGTTCCTGTTTCTTGTTTGTCATCATTTTCCACCCCATCTACTACCACTTCTTTCGTTTCCACTTCATCTTCTTCTTCTTTAACTACTACATCATCATCTTCATCATCCTGTTCAACAATTAAGTCAACATCATTAACATCACCTTCATCGTTATCCACAGTAACCCAAAAGTACAAAAGGATCCAACCTAAACCTGTTTCCCTGAGTCGAAGTAACTCCAATGTCCTTGAATCAACCTTCAATTACTCAACAATCAACGAGCATACAACTTTATCATCATCTACTACTAACATGAACAACGTTATCAACTCAAGTCAAGGAAGAAATAACAATTTAAATTCTAATAATAATTCAAATAATAATAATAATAGTAATGATAATAATACTAATAATTTAAAATCAAATGAAAATGAAACCTTATTGATTACAAGAAGGCATTCCTTGGCATCTGTACCCATCAATGGTAATGAACTGGCAAACAATGGTCTCACTATTGGTAAATTAAGAAGGGATATGAGTAAAGGTAACAGTGGGAGAGGATCAGGAAGAGATGGATCAATTAAAGAGGAAAGATGCCTTGACAAGACTCAGATAAAGCGCCACTGTGATGTAAGCCGAGACTCTGATAATGTATCCTGTAAGAAACGTTTCACCTCGGTTGAAGGTTGTGAGTCAACCTCACCATTATCATCATCAACATTAACCCTTTTAACTGGATCCAACTCGACACTTTCAAATGTTAAATCAACTATTAATGAAACTGGAATCATTTTAACCCTTGCTAATGGCCATTCATCTGAAGAAACCAACTCATCTTCAACTAGTCTATCACCTTTACCAACTCTTGGTATCAATACCCTTGCTTCAGATGATATTTTACTGACTGGATTATCAGTTAATAATGGATTAAATGAAGATGCTAATCAATGCGTTAACCAACAGGCAAAATTGAAATTAAACCATAATAATGAAAATAATAATAGTAATGCTAATAATAATGATAATGATAATAATATTAATAATAACAATAATGATATTAATAGTAATAGTAATAATGATAAAAGTAAAAATAAATCGTCAACGTCTGAAATGTGCATTAAATTGCAAGAGCTTGAATGTGATGCCTTAAATGATGATCTGAATGAACAACATGGTGCCTCATCATCTTCCTTGATGGATTCCTATGAACATTGTGATCCATCCACTTTATCTCAATTGAGAAGATTGTTGGAGAAAAATTTACCCAATTCAAAGAGCAATTCAAATATTGGCCTGACTTCGCTTCCATCAACAATATCATCGGATATTATTGCTAACAACCATTCAACCAACAATGGTACTAATGTCATTATTAATAACAACAATCATGGTAATCATAGCCACCATCTTCATCAAGTTAATCAACCTCGTAATGAACTGAATAACAATATTTCCAACATTAACGTTATCAATAATCATGAAATTATGGAGCAACAGATTGTCAGTTATGATGAGGCAACACACAATTTGGTTGATAATGATATTAAATTGGAGGAAAATGTCAACAAGTATCATTTGTCCAATGATAAAGATGCCATGATTTGTATAACAAACAAGTCATTCTCGATTGAAGCTAAAAAATCACTTTCTAACCAATGTAATAGCCCCATGTTAATTTCAAGTCTATCTGATTCGGATGCTGTAATTGTTTCGAATGAATCGTTGAATTCTGTTGACAACAACATGAGCATAGTTAATGATGTCAACAATATGGTTTCCTCGATGGATTATTGTAACATGCAAACACAGGTACCTTCAGTCCCAGCTAGCCCAAACACTCGGCGTCAAGCATTTAATTTTCAGCCCATTTCCTTGCGAATCACACCAACTATTCCTGAAAACAGTGCAATCGGCAGCTATGTTAGTGGTAACGGTACAACTGTCGCAAACTCTTGCTCCTCTTCGTCTTCGCCTTCCTCTTCAACGGTAACAGCAACCGAAACAACAGGAAACTCTACAGGCATTGGTCAACATCAGCAACATTCACCGCCCGCTTTCTCTTCAAACCAACGCTCAATCGGTGTTGGTCTCTCTCAACCTCCGAGTTCGGCTAATTCACCTTTTGTTTCTCCTCGCGGTACACCTATTCCATTGTCCCGTTCACGTCATGATAGTGGTCAAAGTGGTTACTCAGGATTACGGGCAACACCTTATCCTGTTATTGATTCCGGTCTTTCATCAATCTCTTCTTCTCCCTTTATTTCACCTCAATCAACCCCGGTGCCTTTAAGTGGACGTATGAGAACTATTGGTAATTGTTACTCACACCTACACTCTATTCATGCCAGGTCAACTTTAATTAACCGTGCAAGACACAGTTCTGGCCCTGGAAATCCTTACACCACTTTACCTTCTTCTCTTGGAGGAACCTTTTCAATGCGTAGCTCTTCAGTTTCGCCCATGGTTGTTTCATACAATGCCAATGATTTACTATTTTCATCCAATGGTAATAATAGCCAGGGGGCAACATTGGCCAGTATCAATGCAGCCTTTGGTGAAACTAAACACCGAACTCGAAACCAATCAAGTACCACAACTGGTACTACAACAACATCTGGTGTCTCCAGCATAGGAACCCCTGTATCACCCAAATCAGAGCCTCTCTCACCATCAGGTATTCTCATTTCCGGTGACATGTCAACATCAGATTTAACATCACTTGATATTGCTTCTTCCTCCAATGGTGACTCTTGTTTTATGGATTCATGTTTTACTTCGAGAGATTGGTTAACCAGCAATTCAAGGTTCCTTTTATCTGGTTATCATGGAAACAATGATACGAACTGTGGCTCTAATGGTTTATTAAATGGGCCCAATGTTGGTCCAGTTATGAGGCAACGTCATTTCTCAAGTCCCTATGCTACCATCGCCAACAATGGTAGCAACAATTTTTCCTTCAATGATTCTCATTCCAAAGAAGTTCAAAATCTATTAAAAGGCAGCTCTTTCATTGAATCGTTGCTTTCAACAAATGTCAACAACAATAATGTAACCTATTCAGGGGAAAATAGCGATGGTTCATCTGTAACTGGTAATGCTACCAGTAACCATCATTCACCTAACCACGGAAACAGGCCTGTTTTGAACAGATGTCATTCAGTTCCAATTCAGCATTTAGGTAAACTTTACAATGGCTCATCTCCATTGGAACACAACAGTTTCACTCCGTCATCGTCTTTATGCTCACCAGCTGATCTTAATTCTCCTGAACGTGATTTCTCGACTCTATCCAAATCTTACCCTCCAACGCCACTTTGTAATCCAAATTTCTCCTTTCCTCCAACTTCACCTTCCAACACTTTAAACAGCAACAGCAATCATCCTTCAACCAATAACTCTGGAAGCAATTCATCTCCTTCCTCTGGTTCAGCCAGATTGAAACTGGTTGAAGAGGAAACCTCATTGGGCTCACTTGCTGTTGAACCTTCTTCAACCAGTTCACCTTCAAGCAATCCAAGTAGCAATTTTCTTGAAAGTGGCCAAGATGTTATGGTTTCTGGTTTACAATCAAAAGACTGGTCAGTCGGAGAAACGGTCATTGGAGCAGACGATATTGAGTTAACCGTTAACCATCCTGGTCATTATCATCAAGAACAACATGATCATCATCCAAATGGTCTTCTCAATACATTCGAGGTACGACGCACTATTGAAGATACAATTTCTGGTCCAATCCCGATGAGTGATGATTTGGAAACTACCCTGGAAGATTTGCGTGACTGTGATAACGATTTCTCTAAATTTGCTCTTCAGTTGGAATTATTCGAAGCTAATGGAACCACAAAATATGACGACATGTAAACACTTTCGCTTCAGTTTTTTGGGTACCAGAAATTATGATTTCCTGATGACCGGTTGTTGATTGACAAGATGAACGAGTTGAACAAATGATAGTCCGAATAGTTTATTAATGAATTACAAACGTGATACAAAACAAGAGGCATGAAAATTACAGATGAAAAAAATAACTTCAACATCTCGACTTATCTTTCAATCAACTGATTACAATCCTATTGATTATTATTAATGATATTATAATTATTACTATGATTTCTATTAATGTCATTCTAATTATAAATTTAAATTCAAATCATAACTCTTTCAATTTTCAAATTAATGACGCAAAAACCTACCATTAAAAGACGCAACATTTTCTTGATTTTAAAATTAGTTAACAAAACCGATTGTACAAACCATATTTTTTCTGGTTCACCAAAACAAACTCAAACAAAAAACAATGGAAACCAACAAAGCAAACAAAAAATCACAATCAAACCCAAGACCAGTTTAATTTATTAATAGATATGATAATAACGCCAACCATAATTGAAATTGTTCATTGAGAGAAACGATGAAGACTAAAAAGTAACAAGCAGAGAAAATGAAAAACAAGTTGAATCAAAGGTGGATTTTCAAGCAACATTATCATCCTCATCATCATCAACAAAAACAACAAAAGAGCAAAGCAAAGCAGAATTCACCAGATAAAGAGGCTAAAAAAGAGGATGAGAAACTGAAGAAATAAGATTATTCAAAAGCAAGATGAATCTACTTGTCAATCAATTGAATGAATATTGTGAAAATGAATCGACTATTGATTACCTTCAAAATTCTCGTAACTTCACCCACTTGACTCTCAAGCCAAAGCAAAAAGAAACACAAAATTTGAGAGCAAAAATTACCTCTCATCTCATCTCATCTTCTCTTTCTATTTCTCTACCTTCTTTCTCCCTTTCTCCTCTTCCTTAGTTATATTATTTTTCAATTTTAGGATGTTTTAAAGGATATAATTCAACTAATTGCAAACAAAATTAGTCGAATTAAGATGAAATAATTGTGATATTGCCAACGAAAGGCCTTCTCAATAGGAAACAAGGAAAGGATTTGTGAGATTTGATTGCGATTAACCACCAAAACAACAAAACAAGTTACAAAACCTCATACAAAACAAACACTCATCCACTCACTTAATTTTCATCATTTATCCTCCATTTTTACAAAATAATTGTCATGTTCTCCTGTCTTAAATCTCTTAATGTTTCTCCCAATCATCACCATCGCCATCACCAACAATCATCATCGTCATCATTTAATCCTAATCTCTTTACACTTCTTAAAACTTTATTCAAATTAGGCTTAACAAAATTTTCAATTTTCAAATTCAACTAATGTGTTAACAAAAAATAAAAACTGTGAAAATCAATAAGTCAAACATAGATTAACTTATGGAATGACAAACAAGCAAAGGATTTGTGCATTGGCTGTTTAAGATTTACCTACAAACTTGATCTCAAGTAAAAAGTGGAAAATTCAATCTTCTTTTTTGCTTTACAACTAGGATTTTCAAAGCATCATCCATCAACCTCATCATCATCATCATCATTTCCATCAGTTTCAGAGGAAGAGAGAAAGAAAGAAAGAGAGTGAGAAATGATAAAAATATTTCAACTGCAAAACCTCGATTATTTCATAATTTATTATCATTTTTTTACTGAGTTGACCATCTTCATAATAACCTTCATTGTGCTGCCCATCACTAAATGAAATCAACATTTTCTTTTGTATCAATCTTTTAGTCTACTATTGGATGATTAATTAATCAACTAATTATAGTTGTTAAGTTTTCTTGAAACTTGATTTCTCTTTCTTTCTCTCTAGTTGATTACTTTTCATAATTAGTCTCTGTTGTCACAGCCGAAAGCACAATTATTTTCATAATGATTAACATTATTTAAAGAAACCAAGGTTAATCTGTCTACCAATTAACCAAAAGTTAAATTGAAATCAATTGTAAAATAATCGAGGTTTTGCAACGTCAACAATTATAAATATATAAATACGTAAATATGAAAAAAAGATATTGTTTTAGCACAAACCAACAAAAAGCGACAGCAAAAATCAACATTTTGAAATTAATTTGAACACAAAAAAAGACAAAAGCAAAACAAATCTTGAGCAAAAAAATTAACATAATTATGATTATTTCAAATTACAAAGTAGTTTTTATTTTATTAGCATGGGCTTTCAACTTGTAATTAACCCCTTCTTGATCCCATGCAAATTCATATCCATTTTTTCATGCCTTTTCAAACCTTTTCATTTCTTGAAATCTTTTCTGTTTCTTCTTCTTCTTCTTCCTTATTTCCTAGCTAAATCTTTGTTCACTTGTCTGTGATGTCAACCTCAAACATCTTTCCTTCATCTTTTATCGCCATCTTTACAACAATTTAAGTGCTTATCGAAACTTATTTAAATTCAATTGTCAACTTTCCTTTCTAATCATTTCAAACACTTTGTCATCAAACTCATCTTTAGCTCTGTCAAGTCAAACCCTTTTCTCACTCAACTGAAAATCCCTCTTTCTCATTCCTTGTTTTGTTTATTATTATTTTCCTTCAATGTTTCTTTATAAGCCTTTTTTGTTTACTTTTCATCATTTGAAAAACACTCATTTCTTCATCCTTAATCTTCAAATTTCATGCAATTTTGTAATGAGATGATTACGATGTATCAACCAACACCAGCAATAATAGCAAGTTTTAATCATTCATTGGACACGGATTTAATGAATTACATGGCAACAGTTCAACATCTTCAACTTTCATCAAAGCTTCAAGAATTGAAGCCTTTTCCTCTCTTGCTGTGTCAATTTATCAACCATTGAGATTATTGTTACCGTTACAACCATCATAATTATCGACTTCTTCAACAACATCATCATCATTCATGTTGACCTGACTTTTCTTTTATCTCATCATTGGCTGTTTACTTTCACCTGATGACAACAAACAAAAAACTGCTTTTAACTGAAAGTTTCTCTGCTTTTTAACCATGCAAGTTGTGGATTTTAGAACAATTTTGTGTCAAATTTTCAATTGAATTTTCATGAGAATGATTATCAAACAAGAAAAGGGAGAAAACAACAAAACGCACATCATTAGAACCACTTCGCACCTTCACTTGATCATAATATTTCTGGTTCTGGATATTTCCTCATTTCAATCATCAAAATTACAAATTTCAAACCTTTTTCTCTTCTCATTCAACATCACAATCAACCACTAGATTAACATCTAAACTTGCTCAGAATGGATAACAGCAAATTGGAAAGAGAGAAAAATGAAAAAGCAAAGAATATCTTCAAGTTAAAAAGGTACAAAAAGAACGTAAATAAGCAAAATTTTGACGTGAAAACGTAAGATTAAGCGAAGAAGTTGAATGGGCTCATTGAAGTGATCACCATATGGAAATGGCCAAGTTCGTGGTTCTAATATAAGAAAGAAAATAACCTCAGAACCATCGGAAGAAAATACAGAAATCTCATTGTTTGAGACCAGTTTCGGAAAAAAACTCACAAATTTTTGTTCTTTTCTTGCTTTTCTCTCCTTTCTCTGTGTTTCCCAACTTCACAAGCAAAAATCTGTCACCCTTTAGGCTTCTTTAATCAATATTAATATTATTATAATTATTATTGTCATCAAAAAATGTGTTTATTAATTTCGCGTTAATCCGATACTGATTGATTCAGTTAACATGCATTACAAAAATAACTCTGATAATAACTCATTGAACATTTAGAGATTCACATTGTATTATATAATATCAATATTTTCAAGAGATTCAAGTGTTTACATGAAGGAATGTAGTAAAAGGTTATTATTAAAGTCAATGGATTACACATTTAGAGGCGCATTTCTCAAAAAAGGAAACAGCAATTTTTTGTTCTAGTCAATGAAGAAAACGTTTTTGGAATCGAAGACAGCTAGATGAGGAAGTAGCCCGAAACATGCACCAACATTTTTGACTCTGAATAACATTTAGAATACATTTCTATCGATGAGAAACTTTAAGAACAAGGAAAGGTTAAAATAACTTGAAGCCTCTGATAATTTTGAGTTTCTTCTGCTTAAACAGACACACGATTAGTTGAATTCAATCTTATGAAATGATTTGCAGTTATTTGATATCAAATGCCGTGATTATCAAAAGCAGTTTTAAATTAAATCCATTTGCTCAGAATCATTTGTGAAAAACAATGCAATGATTGAACATTTTTAGGATTTGTTTATTGATCGACTAGACAACACGCTTAAACGCTGAAAGTTGAAAGGGAGTTTATTGAAAGTAGTGCGCAATGCTTCTTATATTGTATTGTTCTGATGGTTGCTGGAAACGTGATCAATCCCTGACAGTTAACACAGTGCCCAGGCTACACACCGGTTCAATTGAATTTGATCAACAATTTACGAAGATAATTGTTTTAAAATATAATCTTCTGCACCTAAACATTAGATCTCAACTACGCCAAAAAGAAACTCTTTGCAGATCAACAGTAATTTGATAAAACAATAACTATGTGATAAATATGTTGTAAATACACAATAAAACTTATTGGCCAAACATGGGTGATCGAACAATTTTTTTCGTTTGATCGTCAGTTTTCTTAACCACGACGTATGGCCTTAAAACTTTGTGACATGACATTTCAAGAATGGCAAAATTCTTTTTATTTCTAAACACATTCAATGTTATCCAAATTTAAAGCTTATAATAAATTCTTAATGAAAAAATAATAAAGAATGCGTCAGAATTTTCAGAATAAGTCCAAAATTTGATTTATCTTCTTTCCCTTTGTTGCCATTCATTTTGGGATGAAAAAGCCCTTCTTTAAGCAAATGTAATTTTTTGCTGAAGTGGTTAGTTGATTACAGGAGCATAAAATTGAGTGCAAAGTTGAAACTTCGATCTTTTTTTAAAGTCGAAGCACCAGGTTATTTCACCAACTCTTAACTCTCTAATTGAAGGGCAATTTAACATAAAATCCTAATCCAACAATTAACCTAAATAACCTGAGTTCCGAATAAGTCTTGACTATTATCTTTTGACTGTAGTTTAATCGTAGCTTTAATTTTATTTAGAACCCGCTCAGTTTGGCCAAAAATTTCATGTTTTGACTTTATATATTGTGTAGATGTGTAGATTGCAATCTATGTCTTATACATCTATACATATACAATATATAAAGTCAAAAAATGAAATTTTTGCGGGAAGATTGTGTCCAAATTGAGCGGGTTCTAAATAAAATTTTTACATAACATGAAAACCATGATTAAACTACAATCACGAAAAATAGTCAGGACTTTCTCTGAATTCAGGTTCATGAGAAATTCACGTTTGAACAGTGTGGGGGAAAAAATGCAGAATCCGTATTTTATAGCATTGTATTTAGGGGAAAAACTTTGGATATTTAGGTTTATTGTTTGATTAGGATTTTATGTTAAACTGCTTTTCAATTAAAGAGTTAAGAGTTGCTGAAATAACCTGGTGCTTCAACTTTAAAAAGGAGATCACAGTTTCAACTTTGGACTCAATTTTTATGCCACTACAAACCCACAAAGTCCCAACTCTTAACTAAAAAGTTTTTGGCTATAGTCCTTTGGATGACATTGAATGTGTTCGGAATTAAAAACAATTTTGCGATCAGTCATGATCGCAGGCCCGCTTGTTAATTTTAATGTGATTGCTTAGATTAGATCGTATTTCCCTATAAGAAACGACTTTAAAATATAATTTTTGTCCAGAGCATCATGTTTTGTATCTGAACGGACAACTTTGTTGAGTTACTTGAAAAAAACAACGAAAGATGTCATTTAAAAACTGTTCAGTTTAGTATGCGGAATGAAAACGCTTTTAGTTAAATTTATGCCTTAATTTATTAATTAGAAACAATAAGGAATTTAAAAAATTAGTTTAGTTGAATTGCTAATTTAATAAACATCTAAAACTATGGATTCCATTTCAGTAACTGTATTCGGCAAAAGGTTCAATGCTTATAACCGCTTATTTGTCGGGAAAATAAACATTATATCCGCTCTTCCAACAAGCATTTGGAGCGAGTTGTTTGATCGTTTCATTGTATAGACTAACATCAGTGTAAACAGATTGCTTGTCTCTACCACAACGGGATGTGATTCCAGTCAAATAATATCTAAGGTTATTTTCAAAAGAAGCCATGGGTGCGATCCTGCATTTGCTTGGTTCTGGTCCGTAATTAATACCACAGAGATGCGTTTTTGTAGCTTCAACACTGCATAGATCATCTATGAAGAAACAACTTATTATTAGAATATCGAAAAGGAAATAATTTCAATGGATTAAGACTACTATGATTAACTTACTGTAATATGCTTTAATTTGACTTTCATAACTGCAAGAGTCTGTTGGAGTAACGCGAACTAAATGTGTTTCATATCTTGGCAATTTAGTTTTGAGACAAACTGGAGTGAATTGGGAATCAACTGGTGAACTCAAAGTTAATATGGCAAAGTCATAAGCACCAGTCACATTATCATATCGTTTATCGACCCAAACCGATGAAACAGTTTTGTTTGATTTGTTATTCAATTGAACAGTTATCGATTCAGCATTCAAACCAGAAATACAATTAGCAGCAGTAGCAACGTGTTGATCATCGAGCAAGGCAGAACCACAGGAATCTCGATCTTTGACTCTTTTATTGGACAAGGCAATATTAATGACGGAATGATGAGCTTATTGAACTGAGTTAATAAAGAAGTGATCTTAATACTTACAGGACAGCTACATACCACTGAAATCGACTCAACTTTCCATCATAATGTATCGCTAGTTGTTCACCACAATCTGAAACAATCAGATTAAATCAATTAGTTTTGCATTAAACTTCATTGTTTGACTCTACTTACCACAGGCGAATGACTGGTTAATTGAAATAACCAGAAGAGAAACGAACAGAATTATATTCATTTTTATACTATTGATTCACGAAATCAATTGGTTATTAGTGAACTATTAATAACTTAGGTGGATTGATAAGGGTTTCATTCATTTTATTCGGTTTTTTTATACTTGAAATAATTCAGAAATTACGCCTGAAATCTCACTCTTTATTCATTGACTTGTTTCTTGTCAAAAAACGATGAATTTACAATATAAAGCTTACAATAATTAGTAAACTAATTAGTTCTAATAATGTGATTGACGTGATCATCCGAAGATGCTTTGTTCAGGCAGATGTTAAGTTCTGGAAAATTGTACTTGTTTCATCTGTGTATTTAGATTTTATTAATATCAATATCGTAGCAAATGAATAAATGAATGCCTAAAGGACTATAGCCAAAAACTTTGACTTTTTAGTTAAGAGTTGGGACTTTGTGGGTTTGTAGGGGCATAAAAACTGAGTCCATTTGTGAGATTAAAAATTTTTTATGATCAGCAGTTTTCGATAAAATCGAGTTCAAAGTTGAAACTTCGAACGCCTTTTGTACATTTGTAGAACCAGATTTTTTCATCAAAATCATTTTTCTAGTTCTACTTTAAATGGCCAACCAGAAAATGTACTTATTTTCGGAGATAAAGCCTTATGTTTCTGTATAACAGATCACTTCGATTTTCAATTAAACTGACCGCTTTCCGTGACCGTAAAAGTTAGAGACCTGAAACTCATTTTTAATCGATAAAACTCATTGGTGAACAGTCCCAACTCTTAACTAAAAAGTCAAAGTTTTTGGCTATAGTCCTTTAACTGAAAAGCGTTTGCATTTCTTCGTTGTCGCGTATACTAAAGTGAATGAATTGTCAACTTTACAATAATAATCGATGAGCCAAATATCGCCTATGATTCGATCTGCCTTACTTATTTTCAAGATCATGCACAATACAATTTAATAGTGAATCTTGTTAGTAAACAGTTTGTTTGGATAAAATTACTTTTGCAACCATTTATGTTCAGTATGTTAGCGCATAGCTTCCATTACAGGTTATTGGTAACATGTTAATGTTTTGTGACAAATATTTTGAAACAGTTATTTTGAAACAACGAGTGAATTGGGAATTAACTGGTGACATTTGATTCAAGACATTACTGGCTTCTCTTCGTCCAATCTAGCTGTCGCTGCAACAATTTAAATTTTGTTTCCTTTTATATTTATCATCTCTTAAGTTTTTACGAAATCCTTCGTTGCAAAACTTAATTTTAGGTACATAAACCTTAAAACGATCAGAATTATCGTAATTCAATCAACAATTCGACTTTAAAAAAAAGACTTAAGCATAACATTTCAAAATCCGTGGTTTATAGATATTTGATTGTATGCGGTGTGATGCGAAGCAGTACTCAAGTCAGAGAGCAGTGTTAATGCTCCGATCATTGCGAAAACATCTATTTGATGAAGACTCTTCATACAAAATATCCGAAAGAGTTTAACAACAATCGCTTTGATGCTACTTATTTCTCGAGTATTAATCCTTACAAAAACGCTTCTTGAATTTATATATTAGTTTAAAATAAATGAAGATTCATCATAGCCTTCCACAAGAAAAGATCATAGCAACCAAATACCAAGGCGAAACAAGTACAATATACCAGAACTTAACATTTGGCTGAACAAATAATCTCCGGATGATCACGTCAATCACATTATTAGAACTAATTAGTTTAGGAATTATTGTAAGCTTACTATTTTAATTCATCGTTTTTGACAAGAAACAGCTCAATGAATGGACTGTGAGATTTCAGGTGTAAGGTATGACTGGTAAAGTTTTGGACAAAATTTATTGTAACAATTTGAAAGTGATTAAGAGCTAGAATTTTTATAATTTTGATCATAGATGACGGACAAAGGTCCATTTAGAGCAGCTGCAGTTACTCTGGCCTTTTCATGACGAAAAAGTCGTATAAAATAATCATTATCGAAATCTTTAATTTTTTGAGAAATTCTTTTCATCAGTTGAGGAAAATCATTTGCTTCCCATCCATTCTCATATACCTTCGCTTTCAAGCGAGCTTAATTTCTGAATTATTTCAAGTATAAAAAAACCGAATAAAATGAATGAAACCCTTATCAATCCACCTAAGTTATTAATAGTTCACTAATAACCAATTGATTTCGTGAATCAATAGTATAAAAATGAATGTAATTCTGTTCATTTCTCTTCTGGTTATTTCAATTAACCAGTCATTCGCCTGTGGTAAGTAGAGTCAAACAATGAAGTTTAATGCAAAACTAATTGATTTAATTTAATTGTTTCAGAATGTGGTGAATACTTAGCGAACACCGCTTATTCTACAGAAGATTATGAAGGAATGTTGAGTCGATTCCAATGGTATGCGGCTGTCCTGTAAGTAATAAGATCACTTCTTTATTAACTCAGTTCAATAAGCTCATCATTCCTTCATTGTTTTATCCGTTCAATAAAAGAGTCAAAGATCGAGATTCCTGTGGTTCTGCCTTGCTTGATGATCAACACGTTGCTACTGCTGCTAATTGTGTTGCAGGTTTGGATGCTAAATCGATAACTGTTCAGTTGAATGACAAATCAAGCAAAACTGTCTCATCGGTTTGGGTTGATAAACGATATGATAATGTTACTGGTGCTTATGATTTTGCCATATTAACTTTGAGTTCACCAGTTGATTCCCAATTCACTCCAGTTTGTCTCAAAACTGGATTGCCAAATAGTAATAGAGCTTTCGCTCGCGTCAGTCCATCAACACCTTACAGTCTTGAAGGTGATATTGTCCAATATTCAGGTAAGCTTATTAAAATAGTCTTGAGTCGATATTATTGATATTATTCTAATAATGATAATAATTCGTTGCTTCTTAGATGATCTTTGCGTCCTTAAAGCTACAAAGACGCATATTTGTGGATGGAATTATGGAACTGAACCCAGCAAATGCCCGATCGGACCCATGGCTTCTTTTGAAGATAATGGTAGATATTATTTGTTAGGAGTCACATCTCGTTGTGGTAAAGATAATCAGTCTCTTTACACTGATGCTATTCAATATGCGGAAACAATCAAGAAACTGGCTCCAAAGGCTTGTTGGAAGCGTGTAAAGAAAAATTATTACCGCTATAAATAAGCGTCTATAATCATTGCTCCTTTTATTGAATACATCGAATCAAATGGAACTCATGGTTTAAGATGTTTACTGAAACAGCCGTTGACCTAATCTAATCATTTCAATTCAATATTGTAGCAAATAAATAAATGAATGCATAAATTTAACTAAAAACGTTTGCATTTCTTCGTTGTCGCGCATACTAAAGTGAACAGTTTCATTAGTCAAACAATTTTTTTAGTTGTTCAGATCAAAATTAAAAACTTGCAACAAATGCAAAAACGTAAATTTAAAATCTCTTTTTGAGTTTTTCTTAGTTCGACTAATTTTTTACACTTTTATTCACTTTATTAACAAGACAAGGCAAAACAAGTATAATTACAATTTATAACCTGTGTTTAAGAGATACTGGACATACTAACTACTAGTCAGTAGTTGTGAATCGTGATTTTGATAGATTTGAATTACCAATGATTATGAAAATATATAACTGAACAATTAAACTCTCGCATTTTAACAATTTTTCATTGGATTACTGTAATTTTAAAAAATCTTCAGTCAATTTGTCAAATTTTTGCCTTAAGATTAACCGAACCACTGTACAAAACTTAACGGGTTCAAAAAAAACTTAAACAGCATGAAAGCAGCACTGATTCAACTACATCCAAGAGGAAACCCAATTCAGGTTCCTGAAAAGTAGACTGAAGTATGAGTACAGAATCCGTTACTAAGGAAAACTTGATCTTTCGAGTGACCAGCCAAGAATTGGAGGCAAGAAGCTGGCCTCTCAATAGTACAAAAAGAGATCAGATTTTCAATTTTGTCCTCAATCTGTAGAAACTTTTGGTGCGACAAGGAGATCCATTTATTATGCAAACTCAATCAGATGTCCTGGCAATCAAACTGAAGAGTGACTTTATTCGAATGGAAATTTTGTGTTTAAAATAAAAAGTAAATAAATAAACATAGAGCCATTGGTCCGATCTGGCATTTGCTTGGCTCTGTTCAATAATAGCAAACTATCTCTGTCTCTAAAATGTCTCTGTAGCTTAAGCACTGCAACGAGCATTCTATGTAGCCGTAAATGGGTAAAATGAAAGCAAAATCTAAAGAAATGAGAAATGCTCAATTGAAAATTGAACAGTTACGATATAAGTTAGGATTTTTACCTTTCAACAGATAACTATTGATTCACTAATAAAACTGTTCACTTTGATATTGAAGACAAAGAAAAATGTAAGCGCTTTTCAGTTAAATTCATGCATTCATTTATTCATTTGAAATGAGGAAGGATTATAAGGATTAGTTCGGAGTTCAAAGTTTAAAGCCATGGATTCATTCAGTGGCTGTAATCACCAAAAAATCGACGACGCCAAATAAAGACGCTTATTATTAGTTCGAATAGAAGTTATATCCGCGCTTCCAACAAGCATTTGGAGCGAGCTGTTTGATCGTCTCATCGTATTGGTCAACATCAGTGTAAACAGCTTGCTCATTGTGACCACAACGAGATGTAATTCCAGTCAAGAAATAACTACTGTTGTCTTCAAAAGAAGCAATGGGTCCGATCTGGCATTTGCTTGTCTCTGTTCCATAATTGATGCCACAAAGATGCGTATCTGTAGCTTCATCGTTGCAACGAGCATCTATGAAGGGACAAATTAGAATAAGGATGAAATCGAAAATTTAGATAATTTGAATGACAGAACACTATTATGAGCAACTTACTTGAATATCTTTCAATATAACTTTCAAGACTGTAAGGCACTGATGGACTGACTCGAACCAAAAGTCTCTCATGGAATGGCAATTTAATTTTGAGACAAACTGGAGTGAATTGGGAATCAACTGGTGAACTCAAAGTTAATATGGCAAAATCATAAGCACCAGTAACATTATCATATCGTTTATCAACCCAAACCGATGAGACAGTTTTGCTTGATTTGTCATTCAACTGAACAGTTATCGATTTAGCATCCAAACCTGCAACACAATTAGCAGCAGTAGCAACGTGTTGATCATCAAGCAAGGCAGAACCACAGGAATCTCGATCTTTGACTCTTTTATTGAACGGATAAAACAATGAAGGAATGATGAGCTTATTGAACTGAGTTAATAAAGAAGTGATCTTATTACTTACAGGACAGCCGCATACCATTGGAATCGACTCAACTTCCCTTTGTAACTCTTTATATCTGTAATGTATCTTGTCAAATGACCACCACATTCTGAAACAATTAAATTAAATCAATTAGTTTTGCATTAAACTTCATTGTTTGACTCTACTTACCACAGGCGAATGACTGGTTAATTGAAATAACCAGAAGAGAAACGAACAGAATTACATTCATTTTATATTATTGATTCACGAACTGTTATTAGTGAAGTAACTTTAGTCAGATTGATAATGATCTTTTTCATTGCAATCGGCCTTCTTTTATACTTGAAATAATTTAAAAATTACATCTGAAATCTCAAAACTGTTAATATTCACATGTTTCTCGTCAAAACGATGAATTGCAATAGCAGATTACAATAGTTAGTTAACTAAGCAGTTGCAAAAATGTGATTGACGTGATCAATCTGAGACTTTTGTGTTAAGCCAGGTGCCAAGTTCTTGCAAATTGTACTTGTTTCGCCTTGGTATTCAAATTTTATTAGAGCGACAATTATAAAAGTCATCGAATCGATTGTTGTAATCTTTTCTTAGGGAAGTTTATGAATATTTCGCATAAATACAAGCTTAATTAGCGTTTTTGAGGGGATTAAGACCTAACAATTGCTATCTAGCTCGAGTACTACTCGCCTCAGATTGAAAACGTAAAGAATATAAATATCCAAAATAAATGGTTTCGAGCAAATATTGCCATAGATCTTTAAATCTTTTGTTAAGAATGCTATTTGAAAGTCGATTTGAAGCTCGAAATGGAAAGATAATTACGATGAAGCAGTTCCTTTGAAGTTTTGAGTTTCATAGCATTAAGTTTTTATGTTAAGGACTGAAGACAAAAACTTTGACTTTTTAGTTAAGAGTTGGGACTTTGTGGCTTTGTAGGAGCATAAAAACTGAGTCCATTCGTGAAATTAAAATGTTTTTATGATCAGTATTTTTGGATAAAATCTAGGATCTAATACTAGGATCACAACAGTGAATATTATTTGGAGGTCCTTTTAACTTAAAGCATAATCAGATTTTGACACTCTAGTGAGTTTAAGGACATGACTCGACAATTTTGAATCAAAATCAATTTATTTTTGCACAACACATTCTTAAGTGCGCATTCATTTTTACGACTGAATAGTGTCTAGTTTAACTGCATCAATTTTGAAAAATTAGTCCAAAACATTAAGAGTCCCACCTTATGAAAGAGGACTATTCATAGGTTAACAATAAAAGATCAAAACAAGCAAATTGATAATTAGAATTATTGCCAGTCTAATTATCAAAGCGAAACAAGTACAATTTCAACGAACCTAACATCTGGTTGAACACGAGAATCTTGGTTGATCATGTCAATCAGCTTATCATAACTATTTACTAACTATTGTAAACTAATACTCAGTCAAACAAAATCTTGTGCCGCAGTGAAACTAGAAAGAGCGTGTAACCAGCGCATAAAGCTGAAACGCAAAATCATTGCCTCTTCGCGTTTTTTTGCAAAAGTTACTTCACTAATAACAATTTGATTTCGTGAATCAATAGTATAAAAATGAATGAAATTCTGTTCGTTTCTCTTTTGGTTATTTCAATCAACCAGTCATTCGCCTGTGGTAAGTAGAGTCAAACAATGAAGTTTAATGCAAAACTAATTGATTTAATTTAATTGTTTCAGAATGTGGTGGTGAACTAACAAAAAACTATTATGATAAAGACAGTTATAAAGGGGAGTTGAGTCGATTCCAATGGTATGCGGCTGTCCTGTAAGTATTACGATTATTTATTTATTAACTCAGTTCAATAAGCTCATCATTCCGTCATTAATATTTTCTTGTACAATAAAAGAGGCAAAGGTCGAGATTCCTGTGGTTCTGCCTTGCTCGATGATCAACACGTTGCTACTGCTGCTAATTGTGTTGATGGTTTGGATGCTAAATCGATAACTGTTCAGTTGAATAACAAATCAAACAAAACTGTTTCATCGGTTTGGGTTGATTCACGTTATGATAATGTTACTGGTGTTCATGACTTTGCCATATTAACTTTGAGTTCACCAGTTGATTCCAAATTCACTCCAATTTGTCTCAAAATAAAATGGCCAGCTTATGATACACTTTTGGTTCGCGTCAGTCCATCGACACCTTACAGTCTTGAGAGTTATATTATTGCATATTCAAGTGAGCTGATTAAATAGCTTTGAATTTATTAATGATATAAATAATTAATTACAATAATAATTCGTCTATTCATAGATGCTCGTTGCAATGTTAAAGTTACACCTACTCATCTCTGTGGTCTCAACTATGGACCAGAGCCAAGCAAATGCCAGATCGGACCCATGGCTTCTTATGAAGATAACCGTAGATATTATTTGACTGGAGTCACATCTCGTTGTGGTCGCAATGGACAAGCTGTTTACACTGATGTTGCTCAACACGCTGACTCGATAAAGTATTTTGCTCCAAATGCTTGTTGGAAGCCTGTATATGACTTTTACTAAGCGTCTATAAACATTGAATCTTTTGGTGAATACAGCGACTGAATGACTTTAGATGTTTATTAAACCAGCAAATGAACCAAACTATTCCTTTTTATTCCCTATTGTTTCTAATGAATAAATGAAAGCATGAATTGAACCGACATCGTTTGCATATTCATTGTAAGTCAAATATTGCAAATCACAGTGAATCAATCATTTTCTGTGAATGCATCTTATATATTAATACCGTTTTGGTATTTTTCAGTCAGAATTTCTTTGCACCCAGAAGGTCTATAAATTACCTGTTAATCTCAAATAAAAGCTCTTGGTCTAAATGTCGCCGAAAAATATACCAATTTTTAGAACCTCATCCTGAAAATCAGGAAAAACTCATGAAAAAGAGACTAAAATATAAAGTGAAAAAGAAAGAAAACCCGAAAGAAAGACAAAATGACACTTTGCCAAGCTTAGCATCGCCAAGCTTAGTATGGCTACCGTCGGATGGATGTAGAAACAATCCAGCCATATGGCTCGCTTGCCGGCACTGGTGTAACTTCCATAGCTGTTTCTTCTGGAACTGCATTTTAGTAGGAATAGTATTCATTATTGATTTGCAAATCATTTTTTTGAATTTTCGGCTCTTTTCCGCAAGAATACAAACTCACTCGTCGGCTGGTCACTCGAAAGATCAAGTTTTCCTTAGTAACGGATTCTGTACTCATACTTCAGTCTACTTTTCAGGAACCTGAATTGGGTTTCCTCTTGGATGTAGTTGAATCAGTGCTGCTTTCATGCTGTTTAAGTTTTTTTTGAACCCGTTAAGTTTTGTACAGTGGTTCGGTTAATCTTAAGGCAAAAATTTGACAAATTGACTGAAGATTTTTTAAAATTACAGTAATCCAATGAAAAATTGTTAAAATGCGAGAGTTTAATTGTTCAGTTATATATTTTCATAATCATTGGTAATTCAAATCTATCAAAATCACGATTCACAACTACTGACTAGTAGTTAGTATGTCCAGTATCTCTTAAACACAGGTTATAAATTGTAATTATACTTGTTTTGCCTTGTCTTGTTAATAAAGTGAATAAAAGTGTAAAAAATTAGTCGAACTAAGAAAAACTCAAAAAGAGATTTTAAATTTACGTTTTTGCATTTGTTGCAAGTTTTTAATTTTGATCTGAACAACTAAAAAAATTGTTTGACTAATGAAACTGTTCACTTTAGTATGCGCGACAACGAAGAAATGCAAACGTTTTTAGTTAAATTTATGCATTCATTTATTTATTTGCTACAATATTGAATTGAAATGATTAGATTAGGTCAACGGCTGTTTCAGTAAACATCTTAAACCATGAGTTCCATTTGATTCGATGTATTCAATAAAAGGAGCAATGATTATAGACGCTTATTTATAGCGGTAATAATTTTTCTTTACACGCTTCCAACAAGCCTTTGGAGCCAGTTTCTTGATTGTTTCCGCATATTGAATAGCATCAGTGTAAAGAGACTGATTATCTTTACCACAACGAGATGTGACTCCTAACAAATAATATCTACCATTATCTTCAAAAGAAGCCATGGGTCCGATCGGGCATTTGCTGGGTTCAGTTCCATAATTCCATCCACAAATATGCGTCTTTGTAGCTTTAAGGACGCAAAGATCATCTAAGAAGCAACGAATTATTATCATTATTAGAATAATATCAATAATATCGACTCAAGACTATTTTAATAAGCTTACCTGAATATTGGACAATATCACCTTCAAGACTGTAAGGTGTTGATGGACTGACGCGAGCGAAAGCTCTATTACTATTTGGCAATCCAGTTTTGAGACAAACTGGAGTGAATTGGGAATCAACTGGTGAACTCAAAGTTAATATGGCAAAATCATAAGCACCAGTAACATTATCATATCGTTTATCAACCCAAACCGATGAAATAGTTTTGCTTGATTTGTCATTCAACTGAACAGTTATCGATTTAGCATCCAAACCTGCAACACAATTAGCAGCAGTAGCAACGTGTTGATCATCAAGCAAGGCAGAACCACAGGAATCTCGATCTTTGACTCTTTTATTGAACGGATAAAACAATGAAGGAATGATGAGCTTATTGAACTGAGTTAATAAAGAAGTGATCTTATTACTTACAGGACAGCCGCATACCATTGGAATCGACTCAACATTCCTTCATAATCTTCTGTAGAATAAGCGGTGTTCGCTAAGTATTCACCACATTCTGAAACAATTAAATTAAATCAATTAGTTTTGCATTAAACTTCATTGTTTGACTCTACTTACCACAGGCGAATGACTGGTTAATTGAAATAACCAGAAGAGAAACGAACAGAATTACATTCATTTTTATACTATTGATTCACGAATTGATTCAAGTTGTTATTATTGAAATAACTTTAGTCGGATTGATAATGATTTTATGATTTTAATCGGTCTTCTTTTATACTTGAAATAATTCAGAAATTACACCTGAAATCTCACTCTTTATTCATTGACTTGTTTCTTGTCAAAAAACGATGAATTAAAATAGTAAGCTTACAATAATTCCTAAACTAATTAGTTCTAATAATGTGATTGACGTGATCATCCGGAGATTATTTGTTCAGCCAAATGTTAAGTTCTGGTATATTGTACTTGTTTCGCCTTGGTATTCTATTAGAGCGATTAAATTTAGTCATCGATTTGATTGTTATGATCTTTTCTTGTGGAAGGCTATGATGAATCTTCATTTATACAAAGCTAACTTGCAAACCTAAGTTTTGTAAGGACTAAAACATTAACATGTTACCAATAACCTGTAATGGAAACTATGCGCTAATATACTGAACAAAGCACAAAATATGATCAGTCAAAGAATGACGATTATGGGTGATACTATTCTCGAGATATCGGCGTTCAAAGTTTAAGACAAATGGCTAAATCAAGAGAACTGTTGTGAAATCTGTACTAAGGAAAACTTTGTCTTTCAAATGAAGAGTTGGGTGGTAGAAGCTGGTGGGTCAACGGTACAAAATGAAACCTAGATTTTGATTTGTCCTCAATCTGTAAATTTTTAAGGAAGGAAAGGAGCAAGGAAATCCTTTAATTATGCAAACTAACTTAACTCGATGCCCTGGCGATCAAACAAACGAATGCCTTTACTCTTTGCAAATTTCAAAATATAAAATGTTTAGTAAAGGAGTAATGCCAAAAACTTTGACTTTCGGGTACATTTGCTGGGTTCTGTTGAATAATATAATACAAAAAAGATGTAAATGCGAAAAATATGCGTCTCTGTAGCTTTAACACTGAAACGAGTATCTATGAAGAGACAAATTTCATACATTCAATTTTGAAACAAACTGGAGTGAATTGGGAATTAACTGGTGACATTTGATTCAAGACATTACTGGCTTCTCTTCGTCCAATCTAGCTGTCACTGTAACAATTTAAATTTTTGACCTTTTATATTACATACACCTTAAGACTCTTCATATTCCCGAAACCCGAAAGAACCCGAAGCAGTACTCAAGTCAGAGAGCAGTGTTAATGCTCCGATCATTGCGAAAACATCTATTTGATGAAGACTCTTCATACAAATGTTTTCGCGACCCCGAAAGAGGTTCACAACAATCAATCTGATGCTACATATTACTCGAGTTTTAATCTTTACAAAAACTCTTCTTAAGTTTATACACTTGTACGTTTAAAGTGTATAAACAAGCAGGTCTTTTATCATGACTGATCGCAAAATTCTTTTTAATTCTGAACAAATTCAATGTTATCCAAATTTAAAAGACTCATAATAAATTCTTGATGAAGAAACTCGTCAGAATAAGTCCAAAAGTTAAAATCTTCATCTTTTTTTCCTTTGTTTCATTCATTTTGGAATGAGAAAGCCTTTCTTTCTTCTTTTAAAGTCGAAGCACCAGGTTATTTTACCATTTCTTAACTCTTTACTTGAAAGGCAGTTTTACATAAAATCCTAATCCAACAATAAACCTAAATAACCAAAAAAGTTTATCACTAAATAAATGCCATAAAATACAGATTCTGCATTATTTCCTCCACACTGTGCAAACTTGAATTTCTCAAAAACCTGAATTCCGATAAAGCCTGACTATTTTTCTGACTGTAGTTTAATCACAGCTTTCTTATCAGGTAAAATTTTATTTAGAACCCGCTCAGTTAGGCCAAAATCCTCCGGCAAAACTTTCATATTTTGACTTTATAAATTGTATAGATGTATAAGGTATGACGAGTAATGTTTTGGACTAATTTTTCAAAATTGGATTGCGACAGTCTCCTAGACTAGACTAGACTAGGAGACAAGATATTAAGTAAATTGTTTGTAGATGAAGATTCATCATAGCCTTCCACAAGAAAAGATCATAACAATCAAATCGATGACTAAATTTAATCGCTCTAATAGAATACCAAGGCGAAACAAGTACAATATACCAGAACTTAACATTTGGCTGAACAAATAATCTCCGGATGATCACGTCAATCACATTATTAGAACTAATTAGTTTAGGAATTATTGTAAGCTTACTATTTTAATTCATCGTTTTTTGACAAGAAACAAGTCAATGAATAAAGAGTGAGATTTCAGGTGTAATTTCTGAATTATTTCAAGTATAAAAGAAGACCGATTAAAATCATAAAATCATTATCAATCCGACTAAAGTTATTTCAATAATAACAACTTGAATCAATTCGTGAATCAATAGTATAAAAATGAATGTAATTCTGTTCGTTTCTCTTCTGGTTATTTCAATTAACCAGTCATTCGCCTGTGGTAAGTAGAGTCAAACAATGAAGTTTAATGCAAAACTAATTGATTTAATTTAATTGTTTCAGAATGTGGTGAATACTTAGCGAACACCGCTTATTCTACAGAAGATTATGAAGGAATGTTGAGTCGATTCCAATGGTATGCGGCTGTCCTGTAAGTAATAAGATCACTTCTTTATTAACTCAGTTCAATAAGCTCATCATTCCTTCATTGTTTTATCCGTTCAATAAAAGAGTCAAAGATCGAGATTCCTGTGGTTCTGCCTTGCTTGATGATCAACACGTTGCTACTGCTGCTAATTGTGTTGCAGGTTTGGATGCTAAATCGATAACTGTTCAGTTGAATGACAAATCAAGCAAAACTGTCTCATCGGTTTGGGTTGATAAACGATATGATAATGTTACTGGTGCTTATGATTTTGCCATATTAACTTTGAGTTCACCAGTTGATTCCCAATTCACTCCAGTTTGTCTCAAAACTGGATTGCCAAATAGTAATAGAGCTTTCGCTCGCGTCAGTCCATCAACACCTTACAGTCTTGAAGGTGATATTGTCCAATATTCAGGTAAGCTTATTAAAATAGTCTTGAGTTGATATTATTGATATTATTCTAATAATGATAATAATTCGTTGCTTCTTAGATGATCTTTGCGTCCTTAAAGCTACAAAGACGCATATTTGTGGATGGAATTATGGAACTGAACCCAGCAAATGCCCGATCGGACCCATGGCTTCTTTTGAAGATAATGGTAGATATTATTTGTTAGGAGTCACATCTCGTTGTGGTAAAGATAATCAGTCTCTTTACACTGATGCTATTCAATATGCGGAAACAATCAAGAAACTGGCTCCAAAGGCTTGTTGGAAGCGTGTAAAGAAAAATTATTACCGCTATAAATAAGCGTCTATAATCATTGCTCCTTTTATTGAATACATCGAATCAAATGGAACTCATGGTTTAAGATGTTTACTGAAACAGCCGTTGACCTAATCTAATCATTTCAATTCAATATTGTAGCAAATAAATAAATGAATGCATAAATTTAACTAAAAACGTTTGCATTTCTTCGTTGTCGCGCATACTAAAGTGAACAGTTTCATTAGTCAAACCATTATTTTCTGTGAATGAATTGTCAACATTACAATAATAATCGATGAGCTTATGGTTCGATCTGCCTTACTTCTTATTTTCAAGATCATGCACAATTTAATTTCATAGTGAATCTTGTTAGTAAACAATTTGTTTGGATAACATTACTTTTTTAGCCTTTTTCGCTGCAATATTGCGCTTCTTCTGTATTGAGTTTGGCCCCATCAAAATTGAGTATGTAAGCTTCAACTCCTTAAGGTTATTCATTGTTATTATGATCATTATCTTGTTTCATCAAAGAGTTTCCGGATACATCAAATTAACTTCAAATTTGCAATTGGATCCTATTCTACCAGTTATTCTGTTCAAAATTTGCTAGAATAATTTGTTCTCTTGAAATGGAATCATAATTTTTATACAAAAACTCTTACTTATTTGATACTGCATGATTATGAATAGACTTTAAAAGTTATCAACGTTTGAAACACTCGAGTCGTTCATTTATGATCTCTTCAGGAAAGCACTGATAATCAACAAAGCGTATAGAAAATGTTAGTTCATGATATTATTGGTTGCATTTGGTTGCTGATTGCTGTTATATCCAGAGATAATTATGTATTTATACGGTTGCCATTGTTAATGATATCTGATCTGTTAAATTAGTTCAATAGTAAGAGTCAAAAAAGAAAGAAATTTTGAAATTCATTCATTTATTTTCAAATCAAGACTAACTTGAAACTATGTTTAAGAATGATAAGAGTCAACTATCCAAATGTTTAGTAAATTTACAGGCTCAAAACAATCGTTTTACTAATAAAAACTGTAAGTTTATTCATTATGTCTACAATAATGTTAATTTTATTTGTTTACTTGGTGAATGTTCAACAACATAAGATCTCAGCAGCTGTTCAAAAGTATCCAGTGACTGCAAAATCCAAGTTGAATGATCAAAATAACAACTTGAAAAAGCTCAATATCAATCCAAGTATGGAAAAATTGTTGAAGATTTTATGGTATTTCATCAGTACCAACATTTACAATAAGAGATTGTCTCAATCATCGTCGAGTTCAAACATTCAAGACTCGCCAATCCAATCATCGGCCACAATAAATCATATTGAACTGATGGACAGTGAAGGTGGAACTTCCTCAATGAATCCTTCAGCGTCAAACGATTATGAATATCAAGATACAAGTTTACCAGATTGGTTGCCACCTCCACCGCCTCCACCTCCAAAGACATTTTCATTGTTGCCATTTTCATCTGCACCTCAACCATTGGAATCATCGCCTTATCCATCGCCAAGTCGCCTCAATCCATTCAACATTTTACCTCGCAGAAGGCCTTTTGATCAAAGACCACTCGACCCTGGACTCAACCAACAAGATGAGTTGACCCTTTTTCTGGTTATCTTAACAATCGCTGGTTTCTTTGGTCTCATCATATCAATGTTTTTGCCATTCTCGTTACTCCTTAAATCTCATCAACAATCACTTAGCTCACCACTCGGTGGATTTCAGTCAAATTACCCATTTCAACCTGGATTAATTCAACCAGCTCAATTCACAAGCACTGTGGTTGCTGGAAGACGGAGACGCAAACGTGATCAATCCTGGACAATTAACACAGTAGTCAGGTTACACAACGCTTCAGTTGAATTCAATTAACAGTTTACAAAGATAATTATTTTAAAATATATAATGAAAATTATAATCACCTTTTGTACCAAAAGGCTAAGTACCAGCCTTACCAAAAAAGTAACTCTAAAACCTCAACTGTAATCAATTTCAACTGTGAATTTGATGAAAACAATAAATTAAAGTACAAATGATGAGTCCGAACTAAAGGAAGCTATAAAGAGCAATCTTGCAAATGTAAAGTTCAAAGGTAAAGTCAAATTGATAATTAAGCTGATGCTAAATGAATATAATAATTAAGAGCCATAAAGGAGAAAAAGTGTTGTAATAGAAATTAACCAATTGTTGTTGAAGGTGAGACAAAAAACCTGTTTAAAGTACATTAGGCTTAATTAATTCATTCATTAACAACATTAGTTCAATTCAACTCTAAGATAATGAGAGTAATTTTTTGTTATTCAAATTGTAAACATTCAATGAACATTAATAAATCAATTTATAAGTGTTTTTTAATCGTACTTGTATTCAAACACAAATGGCTATTAGCTTGCAGATATCTGCATCTTCATTATAAAAATAAATTAGAGAAATTTTCAATATTATTTGTAAAACATTGAATTGAATAAACTATTAGTTTGATAATTGTTTGATTGAGATAAAATTTTTTGCCTCGATCAAGCAAATCAAATAAAAAATTGAGCCAAACTGTTAGCTAATCGTGTTTTATGCTTTATTTAGTCTAAAGTAGCAAACAATTAGAGAGAAATCAATTGAATAAGATTGCTAAATTAGATTTGCAAATATAGTTTGTTGATTGTTGCACAAAACTAATTGATTCATGTTTGATTGTCTTGAATAGATTTAAGTTTTTCATTTAAAATTTATGAAGTAATCTAAGTGGCCGTTCTAAAGGCTTACGTGATTTAGGTTATTTTCGCGTAAGTTTGATTGCTCATCAATCTACTAATCAACTAATTAACCGAGAAACATAGAAGTGAGATTGACTAAATGAAATCAACTGATTATTTTGAACGCTTTTGCAAAATTGTTGAATTAACGCTTCCCAGCGCAGATTAAAGGATTTACTCAATATGGAATTGTTTTGTTTTGGTAATTTTGGTCTCAAGTATGACAGTTGCAGAGAGATGAAAATTTTCCAAAGAATTGGTTACAGTTGGATAAACCAATGTAACGTTGAAAATTCGCATTCCAAATTGCGGGAAAATTTGTGAATCAAAACAATGCATTTCGTCATCCAAAGTAGTGCTAGATCATGATGACATCTGATTGTAACACGTCAATTGTGACATCTGACAATAAAATGATAGCAACAAGTCCACATTTGTGATGTAATATCAAACAAGATGAAAGGCAACAAAAGTTTCCATGACAATGACCATTTCCTTTATCCAAACAAAAATTTGTATCTATCCGTTGAAATTGATAAAAAAATATGACTTGAATTGTTCAATCAATCAGCAGATAAGTGGTCAAATGATAACTACCTTGAAATGAGAATACTTGGAATCGGCTCTGGACTATTTTTACTGTGTCTTCTTTGGTCCATCTCGATTCTTGTTTGGCTGTTAACTGGAAGAGCTAAAACACCTTATACGTAAGATGAAATTTCCCTGTTAAGTATCTCCTTACAATAATTTGTTGATTTCATTGTTTTGATCTTTTTTATTTTTATTTTTCGATCTGATTAGGGCATTGGGTCCATTGATTCTGTTCGTATCAACCTGTATAACAACATTTCTACTTCTTATTCCTCGGTCATCAGTTGATGAAAAATTGGTTGATTATCCAGAAAATGGTAAATCCTTTTTTCTCACTCAAATAACTGATTGGATGCACTTTTGGAGAGTCCTGATAATCTTTGTTAATGTGATTGCTGCGATTGCTGGAATTATGATCATTTATACTCGCTGGATAACCAAAAATATGACACGTTTAAGAGCACCAAGTGTTGACTTCTTACGCGTTAGTGAAAGAGGAAAGAACAAAACATTAAAGGGAAAGAAAAAGAAACGAAAAAAAGATAAAAAGAAAAGCCGAAATAATGAGAATGAAGAGGAAACTGTAAAGGAAGAGAATGAAGAATCTTGATAAAATGGAATTATAAAAAAATCTTTTTTACATTGTTTCTTTTGAGACGAAAGCGAAAACAGTAGGAAAAGAAAAAAATGTAAACGCTTTGATTAATTTTTTGTTTCGTTTGAATAGGAAAACATCAATGTATATTATTATATAAATTAATTGCAAATTTGATTCCTAAATAATTAATTACAAATGATATTAAAGGTTACAGCTCTGTATGTGGTTCATCTACAGTGGCCGTTGGTTTAGGTTGCTGGGAATGTTGTGGTTGTTGGTCAGCGTCATCCGAACTTAATTCTAGAGGTTTTTCTGTTGTAGATTGTTCAGCCGAAGATTCGGCCTTCTGAGATGGCTCATCAGATTTACTTTTCTTATCAGTTTCAACATTAACAATATTCTCTTCCACAACTTGGTCCATGACAATTGTTTCATCATTTGGTTCACTTTCACTGGAACTATCAGCTTCGTTTTCAGTTGATTTAGCTGTATCGTCAGTTGTTTTAGGTTTTGGTGGAGTTGTTCTTGCTTTGTTGATTAGATATTTAACTTCTCGATCAAGTGTCACAATTTTTTCCTGAATACTTCTAACTAAAAGTTTTGGTGTTTCAAATCTGGGAATCCTTTCTTGTTCAGAAACTGCTTCTCCTAACCAAACTTCGGTCTCTTTGACTAGTTTACCAAGAGTTGTTATTTCAACATCAGTGAATATTTGGTCCTCGGCGGATGTATTAAGAGCACCTTCATAAAACATGCGACTTATGTTAAGTATTTCATTTAATGCTTTTAAAGCTTCTGGGCGTTCTTTATGTTCTTTAACTCTTTCGAAAACATCACGTGCTGTTTTCATTAGACTAAATAATTTGTCTTCGATAGTCTTAGAATCAGCACTATCAGACTCGTTTTCTAACCATTCCGATGTGCTTTCCAAAGCTTTTAAAATCTTTTCTCGTTCCTCCTGAGTAGAAGCTGACTCATATTCGTTCTCGTAAAGTCTCATCTTTGTTTCTGTGATGAAAGATTCTAGACTGTTTTTCATTCCATCACGTTTGTGTTTCTCTTCGTCTTTAGCAATCAAGTCCTGCAACTTTTTGATTGAAGAGTTAATCTCATTGTCATCAAGTGAAGGCAAGTCTAGATCAGTCTTTTCAGCAATCACTGGTTCTTTGATAGTTTTGATTTTAACCTCAGTTTTTGGAGGTGTTGCACTTTCTGCTGTTACATTTTGGGCTGCAGGTTGGTCCTGTTTTTCTGTCACATTGGGTGAAGCCTTTGATGAGCCATCAGTACCATTAACTCCATTGGTTGAATCATTCGTTGACTGATCAACAGATTCTTTAGGAGGCTCTTCAGATTTATCTTCACTAGTTGTTACTGCTTCTTCTGATCCTCCACCACCGAAAAGCTTGCTTATTGTATTGCCAAATTTGGCAAAAGCATCTCCAACAACATTACCTTTTTCTGCCTCAATGGGTTCCTCTATTTTAGCCTCAAAAACAGTTTCAATGTTTTCCATGTTCAAGATTCCGCTTTCATCCATACGAAAATGAGCTCTGATACCTTTGTATTCTTTATTCTCATCTTTATGTTTAGCCAAGGCTTCGGTCACACCTTTTACTTGTATTTTGGTGATGTTCAAAGATCCGATGTTGGCAATGTCTTCGTCAGAAAAGAAGCTCTGCAAATCACCATAATTAATGAAGAATTCGAAGTCGTCAGAATGTCGACTGAAAGTTAATACTTTTTTAGTGGGATACAAGTTATTGCGGGTGAATAAAACTCTTTGCATGACCCGAGTCTTTTTTGATCCATCCTCTCCAACAATTTCTCGTGAAAAATCAACTTGTATAGGGTATAGATTAGCATCTTTGACAATGAAAGTTTTCACTTTAAATCCTTTGCTAAGATGAGCAGCTTGATAGGCACCACCAAGGGCAGCAGCTTCATCTGCATTGACACTTTTACCTAAATCATTAATTTTAAAATGATCTAAAAGAACTTGTTGCACTTTAGGAACACGAGTATTTCCACCGAATAAAATTACTTGATCGATTTCTTGCATTGTCAAGCCAGCTGACTCAAGAGCAACCATAACGGGTTGTGTGAGACGGTCTCCAAGAAGATCAGAACAAAGATCCTCAAAATCAGAGCGTTTTACAGGAGCTTTGAGATCAATATCATTCAATACGTTCTCAACTTGAGCTACATGTTCAGTGTTGGCAGAGAGAACTTTCTTAAGACGACCTGCTTCCTTGAAAAGTTTTGCCATTGCACGCTTATTTGAATGAACTGGATATTTATTTTTTGTCTGTTCAACAAATAATTTAGCCAAATAATCTCTAAGACGAATTTGCATTTCAAGACCGCCCAAGTTTCGGTCGAATCCAACTCCTTTGATGGTTAGCTGTGGATTTGATTCAACAAAACCTCTTTCTTTTGTTTTGACCGTTTGATATGCAACTACAGTAGCAACAGTTGATGAAGCTCCCATTTCATAGAAGAGAACAAAATTGGGATTACTTTCATTGAAATCTTTACGTCTGAAGGCTCCGTAATTGAGAGCAACAGCAGTATTGGTATTCATTAATTGAAGAACTTTCAACCCAGCCATTTGTACGCTACGTGTGAGAGAACGTCGTTCCGCTTGAGAAAAATAGGGAGGAACAGTGATCACAGCATCTTTAATGGATTGCTTATCTCCTGCAGCAATTTCAGCGTCACTTTTTGCTTTGTGTAGAACCATAGCTAAAATTTCCTCTGGGGTGAAGGTCATACCATCAGGATGATGTAATATTACAGTGGACTTTTCAGGATCTTTGGTCATGTTGTGGTAAGGGAAACGAGTTTTAAATAGTTTAACAGCTGGAGAATCGAAATTTTTCCCAATCAAATCCAAGAAATGAGTAAAGACTTTCTCGGGGAATCTCACAGCCTAAGAAAACAAAAAATAATGAACATTGATTAGAAATGATAAAGATTAATCAAAATGATGAATTTAGGAATTGCATACCGTTGTCAGCGCTGCTTCGCCAAATAACCTGTCACCATCACGAAAAGCAACAGCTAATGGAGTCTTTCTTTGAGAGTCTGTGTTTAGTATAATCTCCATTGGTTTACCAGGTGACACAATAGCTATTTTAAGAGACTCGGTGCCAAGATCGATTGACATAACAGCCAATCCATAACCTGTGAAGAATGAAAATCAACGCAAGAAAACATGTAAAATTAATGTAAAAACCATCAAGGAAATTTGTAATAAATACAGTTATAATCGAAAGCATTATGTTCAAAGAAATTTTATGCAATTATATTCGACATAATGTTTTGAGACAAAGTTCTGAATAAACATTGACCATATTACGCACAAAAACTATGTCGATTCCGAGTGAAATTAATGAATATAGAGGAAGTACTGAGTATGGACATGGGATTAATCATCAAAGGACGATATTGAAAAAAATAACATACCTTGACCGAAAAGTGACAACGAGACCAGAAAGAACCAGAATAAATTGAATAACCTCATTTTTGGACAAAAATTGACACAGAGCTGTAAAAATGTAAGACAGTCCAGTAAATAAGTTAACAAAAATTTTAAAAGATGTAAAACAGCCAACTAACGAGAAGATAATTTATTAAGTAAGAAATGAATTAACAAATTGAATACTGAATGAAACAAAAATCAGTATTTAGAAAGAAACTAATTGTAGTTAAATAGCATTAAATTAAGGAAAGAAGAATTAAATAGAAGCAGAAAAATCAGCATCCAAATGCTGAATCTCTGTGGTGTGGCAACTGCTGATTGGATAATACACTTTATCCCTCACTTTTCTTTCCCCCGAAACTCATTCCGTCACCGGCTAAAAGATTACCAACAGATGGCGCCCTATACACGAGTTTCGAAAAAATATAGTCAAAATTGACCAAAAGATGTCTCTGGTGTTCTTGGAGGGGAAGGACCGTTAGAACCGAAAAAGGAGTTTCACAAGTTCGTAGAAACGAAAATAAGTCAACTTCAAAGTAGAAAAAAATGAGTAAAACTAATCGAGAATCGTTAAATTGATTGCAGTTGATTGTTAACTTTGGATGCCGTTGCAACTGTTAAATGATCTGTTAACTTGGAGTGAAAACAGCATTTGAAAATTGGTGAGAACGGAAACCAAAACTTTTTCTCTTTTTGGCTTATCCTTCTATGTAAGTTTACCTTCTGTTTTATTTAATTTTTTTCAATTAACTTTCCATTTCATTTCACTTAATTGACTCTCATCTTTAATGATTTTTGACTTTATGACATTCAATCTTCTTCTCCTTCTATTTACCTTTGTTGATACATTTTTCCTTGTAAATATTTTCTCACTGATAATTAGCCTTTGTCAACCAGTGTGTCACCCATTTTGGCCATCATAGAAATGTTACTATACTTCTTTTATTTACTTTACTCTGCTTTTTTACTGTTTCTTTCCCTATCATTTAGCTACTTTTAAAATAAACTAATACGATTTCATTTTTAATTTCATTTTTAGATCAGAAAAGGATCTTGCTGGTTTGTCTTTACACCATTTGGCGTCCTCTTCATTCAACATTCCCATTCAAATGGACATCAGATTATCTTGAGAAGTGAAAGTTATCCTTTTGACATTTCTTATTCTTTATCTTTCTTGGTTTGGCTACTTGTTCAACCTACTCTTCTTTACTGACTATTACTTCGATTTATGAGACAATCAAGATTGTGAAGAGAAACCAAACGACATCAACAGTCATTACAACTTTTTGTCAATAACCCATTGGCCAGACATTACGAGAAAAGACCAGGAGATTGAACTTTTCTTTAATCTAATCAATTGTGTGATTTGTTGTTACACCAACCTGTTGCTACCAACCTTTCAACATTTTAATTATTTTATTTTAATCAACCAATCATGCCCATTCATCATCAACCTGTGACACAGAGTCAAATCACTTTGACAAGTTCCCTGGATCATGAAAAATTCAGGTAAGAGACAAAGAAAGAGACTAATCTCTGATACTTTTGTGTTAATTTTCTCATTTTCCTGTGCAACCCAAACATTTTCATTAACTCTCGCTATTCAATTCTTTTTTTTACCTTTTTCATTCACCATTCAATTTACTGATACAAATTTATATTAATATTAACAATCAATAATTACTTTCCGTGTATAATTTAGACTCAAAATTATCCCAGTGCTTCTTTACCAAACAAGAAGCGAAGTGTGTTTGTAGTCGCAAGATCTTCGTTTACCAAGCAATCTGTTAACCCTTTTCCACCTTACAGATCTTGTCCTCACACTAGAGCATGAATAGATCGATGTATTCGTTCATCTTATTGCTATTAATTATAACTTGTTAATCAATTATCATACCAATCAACAAGTAAAAAGATGTTAGATTACTACTTAATTGGTGTAATTCGTCACGACCTTGGTTAACTATTTAGTTATCAAATTTTTACAATTTACCTGATACCTTCTTATGCGTGCTACTGCCAGCAATTTATTGTTGTTACTGATGTGCTTTACTTCATTTTTGTTTCATCTTCATTCTTTCGTTATACATCATTTCACTTTCACCCATAAATACACAACTATATATATACATTTATCAGCTAATTTAATAACGTTAAACACTATTATTGTTAAACCTTAACTAAAAGTGTACGATGCAGCGCAATTTAAACTTTAGTCAACATTCACTTTGCCTTGAAACTTTCATTCTTCCCTTTCACCATCCTAAATAATTCAATTAGCTGAATTACCTGAATTTGTTCCCAACATTTTTCATCATTCTCTGTCCAATTCCAGCCACTTTGATACATATTATTGACCTGGTGACAAATTGAAAAAGATTCATAAGAAGATACATTTTTATAATAACAATGAGAATTTTTTTTCACTTTTCAAGTTATTTCCCTTCATTACCGATTCTTGGTATAGAAGGTTAACCAGGTAATTAAGGATAAATTAATTTAACGGTCACATCATAATCACAACACTTGTCAACCATCTAACACATTCGTTTAACTTTAATTCTTCTCCTCTCATGCTGTTAACTATTAACCAGTTTTCCCATTGTTACCATTCTTAACCCTTTCTCCATTCATTAGTATTAAATATTTATTATTAACATTTATTTATAATGATTTACACTTCGATTCAGCCTTTCAATCAGCTTATTACACTTGGCTAATATTGTACCTTTTTATTGATTAGCTAATTGTCATTTAATCAATTTGTAAACTTGTTACTATCATTTGTCTCATTTGAACAATGTTCAATGCTTATTATTAAACAGTCTTTTGACTAACATTATTCTCATTGGAAGCAAGCATTTGCGCAACTTTCCAAATTGACCTCAAATTTTCATTCCTAAACTTGGTTCAATTATCTAACTGATCACAGCATAATTCAATCAAACAGTTACCGTTTACAATGACAATCCAGACCATTGTTTTAAAAACTGGAGTAAAACGCTTTTTTTCAATCTCGACTTTCCTTTTCTCATTCCTTGCTTTGTTCAAATTGACCAACTATTTTAATTTCATTAGGAAATTACCTATTCTTAGTAACTTTTATATTTTAAATATCTTAAACATCGATTGCAACCATGGAGCAATTGTAAACTGAGTCAGTGTTTTCGTTGTTTCCAAGCAATTTTAAACACTTTCTCATCATTTTTAACCCGCTGCTTTCATTATGCATATCGAGGTTTTCAGATGTCATATGGTCTTCACTATTATTTAATATTTCGTCTTCTTTGATTAGTTATGGTTAACATGTTGTTATTTTATGATAATTCATTGTATATTTGCTTATCGAAACTGCTTGGTCATTTGTTGATCGATTCAAGTAGGTGCTTTGTTGGCTTTTGTTGGTCCTTTATCAATTTAACATTTACATGCAAGTGTGAGTTCAACAATCAAAAATTTATTATAATGTGAAAGCCATTGAAAGTGATTTGATCAATAGTGCAAATACAAGTTAATTGCAGCCCAACTTCAATGTTAATGATGATGTTGATTACCGTGACAATGATGTAATTAGCTGTTGTTGACTATTTCGTCTGTACTTGCGATTTTGGTCAAATACTTTTCACAACATTTATTGATGATTTGACGATGAAATGGTGGTAACAGTTCTGATAGTGAAGACGAATGTGCTTTTGTGGTAACATTTAAATACTATTCTGTATTAATGACAATATCATCCTAATTAAAGGACCGTTAATAATGTTGAACAATCCTTTCGAGAAGCACAAGAAGAGGAAAAAGAGAAACACTGCAAGAGCGTTTCTTTGACTTTCGTGAAATCAGGTTACAGCATCAAGCAATTTGTCTGTGTTTATGGTTGACGAATGGTTTCTCCTCATTCTCAGGTAAAAGGCAATAAAATTATTCAACATAATTAACTTGCTATTAAATGAGCAGTACAACAACAGCTCTGCAATTGTACACTTAAGTGAAACATAATACGAGTTGAAGCCTTTTTTTCTTGAAATGATTACAAACTGGTAACTCACGAGTTGACAATTTAGCTAAATTTTTAATCATATTAATTGTACATCTATTTAAATTGTCCAAGTCAATTTCCTTAACTTGTTCTTCTTCTTTATTTAATTTACTCGGACCTTTCTCATTCCATCTTCAACTCTTTTAATCACAGAAAGCGCAATAAGTGCGAACCTTGATGACCTCTCAAACTAACCTGTTGGTGATTATGGCGATGGCGATGCATATGATGATGAATGAAGAAAAAAAGAGAGTCAAAATAGAAAGCGATACTTAAAGAGAAGAATCATGTTGAGGATGAAGTCGAAGCAAGGAAATAGATGGAGGAACTGAAGAGCGACCTGGAAGTTATATTAGCAGCTTTTTAATTGGGAAGATCACTTAAGTGAATGAAAGGAAGCTCATTAGAGGATAAAGATAACGATGATGGCAAAGATATTGAACTGAACTGGTTCAACCATCAGGTTGCACTCATGTTTTTATCATCATCTTTCTTCCCAAGATTTATTTGTATAACGATAAAATTAGTGATACTTTTTGGTGTAAACTCACCAAACTGGACAAGTTTTTTATTACCAGTTTCTTACAAAGAAGATTGACAAAAAAGCTCGATTACTTTTAATTGTGTAATCCAAGCTAATCAATTGTCGTTAAATTGTCTTCCTTGTTCAACTGAAAATCACAACCAGATTTGTCTTCTAAATACCTTTCAATATGAATCTTTGAACAAGAAATCATTCAATGCATTTGACATCATTTATCATCCAAATAGAGTAGATCTTCAATGAAATTTCCATCTCATCAGTTTCATAGTTGATTTGAGCAATTTTATAAAGTCTTGATTCCTCCTAAATTTCATCTCAATCATCAACATCATTATAATCAGCATCATGTTAATGATGTCTTTTTTCAGAAAAAAAACTGTTTTTAGAGTTTCCTATTTTGCACAATTAATCCTCATTGATGTATTACATTTTCAAATCATTTCTGTATTTACTCGGTTACCTTGTTGGTTAAGCTTACCAACTCAGGTTAATTGATTAAAACATGATGTGAGTACATCAATAATAGAAGTATCATTTGAGTATATTTTTTCTGGTTAAGTGGAATAATTTTATTTTCAGCTTTTCTCCTCAAATTGATTGACTTATCCTTTTTAACTCTTTTTTACATTTTGTTGACTTGTTTCACTTATGGATTAATCACTTTGATATCGTTATTTCTCTCATCAATTGATTTAACGAGCAATCAAAAAATAGTGAGAGTTTGCCTGATTCTTCGACTATTGTCTATGCACAATCAATTTGTTTTTCAAACAATTTCATTTCAATTTAAAATCTTTAACAATCATCAGCTTTTTTTGTATTTGATTGTTTTTTTATCGATCAGTTTATTTTGATACCTTCATCATGATAAACGCTGAAAACAAGTAAACAAATATATTCAATCAATTGTATTATTTCGCGTTTTTGTTTAATCACTTATTTGTGTTCAGTCTTCAGTTTACCAGGTTGAATGAACAAGATGAATGCAAAATGATGAAAGGTTGTCAGACCATTTAAATTGAACAAATGTTATATTGTAACAATCTGATGTCACAATGAAAGATTCATTTGTTCATACAATTTCATCCATAATTGTCGATTGCAAATTTTCAAGATTCAGCCAGTTACAATTTACTGTAAATCACCCTTAATTGTGGGCGATCAATAGACTCAAGTTTTCCTGTTATCATACAAATTTAAACAATTCCTGATCACCCTGCAATTATCTTTCCATTTGTGCATTTAAATCAGAGTAACAGATCCACAAAGGAAGAAGACTCAAGATTGTTAACCCATAAAAGTGAATGATCAACAGGAGTAAACAAAAGCAAAACATAACTTGGAAACAATCAGTGAATCCAATTGCTCGACATTGTCACCCACACCTGAACGATTATCACATCGTTTTTGCTTTCAATTGTCTCTTTATTTGGTCAATTGTTGATCATTTGCTAAACCATTACAAACAAAAAACAGTGAAACAAAAATTCAACTCGAATCAAACCTTTTCCCGATTCAATTTGATTAGATATTTGATGTATCATCTGTCTATCTCCAGAAACTCGTCTTGATATGCATATTTTTGTCTCTCTCTCATCAACATCATCAGTTTTCAACATCTTTTTTCACTTTTACTATTCCTTCACATTAAAGATAGTTTGCGGTGAAAAAACACTCTTCAATTGATTAATACTTATAGCCACACACACACACCTACATGCGAATCATTTAATTATTTTGAGCGAATTCAATCTCAATTGGTAATTCATTTAAATCTCAGAATAATCTGTAGATTACAAGTGATATTAAACTGCTGCAAAATCAATCAGTGTTAAACTTTAATAGTGAAAAAAGAATCAAAATGATTTATTAAAGGGAAAAATGAAAATTTAATCAACCATTGATTGTTAAAAGCATGTTACCTAAAAAAGTCACTTGCAATTGTTACAAAGTTAACACAATTACTTTTCAAGTCAAGGTTTTACAATGTTTGATTAGCCAAAAACTATTACAATTGAATTAGTGGCTTGAGGCTAATTTGATTGCGAATAAAAAAATGCAAACAATCACGTTGCTAATTAGTAATTACAATTGTAATCAATTGTATTAATACATTATTATTAGTTTCTAGAGTTACATATGTGTTAACATCTCATAACGTGACAGTTACAGTGTTGATTAACTGTAAACTTGATTAGTGTTTCCAGCTTGGTTAACTTTTACTGATTGGCAAATTCACCACATTTGCTATTTGCTTGTTGATTTGGAATCTTGCAACCACCAGATTGTTTGATCTAAATCAATGGTAAATTGATATAATTTATCCATCTTTGCATTCCGTTAAAGATGTAATCACAATGATTAACCGTTTTGAAGCAGCAAATTAGCCAAAATTAAGTAAAGGTAAAAGCTGTAATTTAGTTCACAATAAAGGTTTCATTTTCATTCAAATTGTGGCCAGTGTGGACATTTGAATCCTCCTTTTACTTCTTCTGGCCATTCTGGTCATTATTACCAACTGTTATCAACAATCTAAAGAAAACATTATTGACAACAATTTAATTGAAAAAACAAACTTAATCAATTGTTGAAAGCAGACAATTCTTTTTTCGCTTACATTTTGTCTGATGATTGCTGTGCCAAAATTCAAATCAGTTGGATCTGTTAACTATAGTTTGTTTAACCTGTCAAACCTTAATTAAGTAGCAACTCTAAACGATCATCAGATTAGCTTTTGATTCTAATCAAATTGTTATTATAAAATGAATAGATGATGAAAAGGTGAGAGTTGCTTCAACAATATTTCCTCTCTCACCATTTGCATCATTACCAACACCATGATAATTGTATTAATACATGATTATCATTATAGTTCTAATTTGTTGAGATGAATAATTTTGATTAGATCTTAGATTCTCCCAAGAATTCAAATGTTATTCTTGCTTTAAAGTTGAAATTAAAATAAACTTTTCGACTGTAATAAAGTGACAATATAATGGAAGCTCAATTATCCTGACAATCACAATAAACTTACCAAGATGATTGTAAATTTACTTAATTAATTTGAAAAAGTTAAAGAAGGCAACAGCAACAAGAAAAATCTGGTTCAAGGATAACTCTTACAATGGGTTAAAAAAGCTCAACAAATTAGTTTATTGTATTTGCTTGGTTAAGCCTCTTACACTAATCAACTCCAACTATCATCATCAATCGTAATCATAACAAATCATTCAATTCAAAAAGGTAAATTACATTGAATTGGTAAAGCCTTTTATTTGAATGCAATCAATAAAAACCAGAATTTGCTTGATTCCATTTTAACCATTTTCACCTGAATCACACACTCAAAAAAGGTTAAACCCTTGAAACCAGCAGAAATTAATTTTCACATTTAATCAATAATCACTTTGACCGATGAAAGATTTCAAATTGAACTTGTCATCTGTCAAAGTGATCAATATATTACCATAACAATTAGGAAAAAAAGAAACAATTGCAACAATTAACCGAATAACCTTTATTAATAGATTGATCGGGAAAACACAAATGATGGTTACAATGATTATTATTATGATGATGATAGGGAAACAGGTTAAAATGATTAACAATTTGTTTCCGGCTAACAATTTAAAATTTTGTTTCTTCACTTTTTGATTACCTAAAGGTAAACAAATGTGCTTATATTTATTAACTTAAACGATCAACTTTCATTCAAAAAACAAGACAAAAACAGTAAACGTGAGATTTGTGAAACAAATTGTAGCTAACAGTATTGATTTAATAATTGTTTGTTAAACAATTTAAATTTAGGTGATTCAAATTTGCATTTTTTAAACTATGACAACCACAAAGAGGGTGGTAAACAGTTAATTAGATGATAAAATAACAATAGGAACAAGGTTCACACAATATTCAGACATGATTAACTGTTTTTAATCACTCCTTACAGTCAATAATTTGTGAAACTTTCTAACCAAATACAAAGTTAAATATGAAACTTGTTTCAATATTTTTGTCCGTATTATCATCAGGAAGTGATAACAATTTATCATGTTGTTTGTTTCATCATCCAACTGAATAGTGATTTTGCTTACGAAAAATGTACATCTTTTTGTGGTTTAGGTAACGATATTTTAAGATGAATACAAATTATTCATTCAAAATTCAAATTCACGATGAACATTGAATTCACGATTATGATAATTGGATGTCAAGTTGAGAAACAAAACATCTTCAGCTTTTCGTTGCAATCATTATAATCATAGACGAACTATCTTTTTATTATTTAAAGACTTTAATCGAAACAATTAGCAGAAATTAGTTTAAATTGAAAAGTTTGTTCTCATCAAATTCAACATCGATTTATCGATTAAATTTCTCGCAAATCAATTTATTGATAATCGTTTTAAGCTTTTCTTTGCTCGGCATTTTCACATCCATTCATCTTATTAGGAAATTTGCTCGATTGGTGTCATCAAATGGAAATTGTTTGTTGATTGATTGAAATATGAAATGCTTAAAATACATTTCACTGTAAATTGTTGGACAGATTGTTGATGGTTGCTCAGGTTTTGATTGACAAAATACAGTTTAAGCCATTTAATTAGGAAAAATGGCTATAAATTGGTTAACCTGAACACGATTAGGTTTTATAATGATTACAATATCATTTGTTGTTGACAATTTTGTTGATAGTTTGGTGTCAATTTTGTTTTTCGTAGCTTTCTTTGAATTCACAAACAAGACCAATTACCAATCAATGAAAAGTGATTTAATATTGATTGAATTAGTTTCACATTTCGGAAATAATTGAACAAATCAGTTAAACCATTGACGATCAAACCTACACCAAATTTACTGGTAACATTCAAAACCAGTTGTAATCATTAGGTTCAACTTGTCTGTATATCTTGACAATCATAATGTTTGAATAACATTACTGACAATTGGCTCAATAAGCACACACCAACACACCAACAAAACACGCTATTTACTTAATTAATCAGTAATCATTTGCTTCTTTCCCTTCCAAATTAATTTCTTTGATTAATAATCTTGCTTTTTTCTCTCGATTTTGTCAATTAATCAACTTACAAGAAATTATTTCAAATAATTGATTCAAAAGCTGTGAACTTGAAATCAGTCTGATCTTAGTATTAACAATTGTTGATGTGAATTGATTACTGAAAAGTGTCAATCGCTTTAACCTGAACTAGATTTACGGTTTCACTTTTTTAAATATTAAGTGAATTACAAACTCTGTTGTTGTTACAAGTTTGAATGATTTATCAATTTCTCAGTGTTAATTGACAGACTATTTGATTAAATTAAACACAATATGGATTGAATGGAAACATAATTTGAATGATTTCACTGTTATGCAAAAAATTAGGCAACAAATGATGCAAATTGTTTTCATAAACAATTGCCAGTACAGTCATGTTAATCATCAGAACAAATTAGATGATTCCTTTTAAGTATAGCCAACAATTAACATCCAATGACCCCAACCAGCCCACCATTTTCATTATCATTTTAATATTATCATCTTTAATGATCACTCTTCAATTGTTACAATCATCACTGGTAGTTGAAATGGAAAGGTTAATTACATTTTGTTGATTAGTTTAATACACCCAATTAGATTGATACTCAAAAGATGCCATCAGCATCAAAAACATCATAATCATCATTCCTTCTTAAGACACTTAATACATTTAATTGTACTAATATCAACTCTCACAAACCCTTGACCTGTTAACAGCTTAATTTTATTCAATAATCAATGTTATTTACCAATTTGATCAACAATTTAATTCTCAATATTTCACATCAATATAGCATTCAACAAAAGACATGAGATGCAGTCGATTGAGATATTAATAAATTTATTCTTATTTACTTCAATTACTTTCTAAGATCGAATTTTTTTATTTTATTAATTGTCGAATCTGAATGAAAGTTCATTTTACTGCTGAATTTGATTCGATGACTTGTTTAAATTTCGGTCAATTTGAATCAGGTAACTTTGTCATTTTTGATTATTTATCTCTGTACTGTTGACTTGTTAACTTTCATATTTTGCTTCCGTATTTTCATGTTTACTAATTAATTGAATAAACGCACTGAGTTAATCAGTTAACTTATAATACATGTTAATTAAACCCTACCTTTTTGTATCATGTCAATATTACTGATTAACCAAGTTAATCAATAACCTGAAATCAACGTGTTTCTTTATCAATGTAAAGTAGTTTACAACATTTATCCAATTACAATTTTTAATTGGCAGAGTAAAAATTCACCTCATTCATGATTTAATCATTCCTCGTCTGTTATAACTTATAAGTTGTAGCATAAAAATATCAAGAAGAGAAAAAATCAAAATCATTTGATTCAAGAAAAGCCAATTACTGAATCATTTCTTTCACTATTAACTGTTTATGAATCGGACAACTTCCCAAGTCTACTGAAATGAGTATAAACCATACAGCATGAAAAAATGGGTGAAAATGAAACTTTTATTTCTATGAAAGAATGAACTTTTTCCCTTGATGTCAGTACATTGTGTTTTCATGACAAATCTAGAATTCGATTTTGCCTAAGTATTGATTAAATATCAAGACGAGTCCAGCTTTTTTGTTTATTATCATAAGTCCTTAGCCTCAAAGACACTTTTTTCAATTAGATCTAACAAATAAGCACATATAATGAATATTGCTTTAGAAATGAAATTATTAACTGAATACTGAAACGTATCCTCTTACCTTTTTGACTTGAGAGTGAACAAAATTGCCGATGTTGAGGTCGCCCTTTATAAGCAAAAAATGAATAATAGAAGCAAATTCTTCATGGTAAAATCTTAAATGAATAAAAGACTAATAGACTTGTGTTTATATTCACTCGAATAGTAAATTGTATGAAAAAAATTCACGAAAATTCCAAATGCTGATATGAAATCTAATTTTAAACGTTTAATAAGAGATTCATATGATTTATCAAATGGTTATTTACTTAACCAAGCAATAAATTTAACCATTAGTTGCATGCAACTCATCACCTAATCACATTAAATGCAATTGATTCTTGATTTCATGGAAAATAACTTTAAATTATTGAACAAACTTGAACAATCCAATGAGAATAGTTCAATAATTATTTTTATTTCAACACAATTCAATTTTAATCCGTCTATTTCTTGGCCTACAATCAGCCATAGGTTCACCAATTTTCAGTTCAATGATTATTCAAGTTCATGTCTACTGAATGACCATGTAAACTGATGAAAGTTGCCCTTTTGGATGAAAGTCGATAAGATAATTGTGCTGCTCATGATTAAACAAATTGATTTATATGTTTGTTTGTTAAGTTCAAAATTTTCCAGTCAAAAAGATCTTATTAGAACCAGTTTTGTCTCTAGATTTCTCATAGACTTTCGTTAATAAATAAACACTTGGAATTACCAATTACCAGATAAATTTCAATTGTCACCATCTAAATAAATTACGATGACTTATAACAGTTTGATCATTGAACAGAAAGCAATGTTCAACTTTTTTTATCCCAAATTTATCTGTTTTATTGAAAACTTTTACTCGCATTTTTACTTTTACAGATTTGATCTGAGCCCGAGCAGATAGTTCACCTTGTAAGGTACAATTTAACATGCAATCAAAAGTATCTAATCATGATGTGAACACATTTGTAGTTCTCATTAAGATTGAACTCAATGAACCTTTAAACAATTTTTATTTAACACAAATATTTGTTGATCAAATTCAAAATGAATGGTTGAACAGAAAGGTAAGAATTATAATGAAGCAACCAACAATTAGAGTGACACTTGCATCAGTACTTTAATTAATCTGAAATCATTGAAGATAAAATAATGGCCTAAAGATGTATGATTATTTCAATGAAAGTGTTTGCCGATTGTTTTGTGTTGTTATAAACTGTTGAAAGATTCAAGTTTAAACACTGAAATGATGTCAATATCATTAAATGATCATAAAACCATCATCAGATTATCATCAAACTACAAAAAAAACATTAATCAAGATTCATTATTGATCTTTTGTTTAATTTGAAAAAATGAACCTTACATCGTTTAGTTGATTAAACTTTCAATTTGTTCACAGTTGAATTGTAACAAAGTTGAAAAGTCAACAATTTTGTCTAAAATCCAAGTTCATCATTCCCATGGAAAGGATTTCCCCTTTCAGAGATCACATTGAGTTCCTTTTCATTATCATCATTTAGCAAATTACATCACCTACACAATTTAAATTGCTGATTATTAACCTTCAGGTTGACCAGCACTTTCAGACTAACAGAGGCTAATAAACTTAATGAAAAGGAAGCTCATTCGTTGGTCAGTTATTAATTTTTGAAGCACTTTTCCAAATCCAAATATAATCCCAATTGATAGACAAGTTTAACGAAAGCACAACAATAGCAATTTGCAGCTTCTTCCCAAAGGTTACCAAAGCCAAGAATACAAGAGACGAAACAATGTCAAGGTTAATCTGATGCTGAATAATTTGATTATTGGATATTCAGTTCAATCTAAAGTCCAATCAACTTTAAAGGATATTGAACACTTTTAATGAACTCCATTAAATCATGATTTAACAACTTCCAATGAAAACAAGTTCAACTATTGATTGCAACTAACGTCACCTGGTTATCAAATTGTAATCTAAACATTTTCCTTCTTAAACTGTTTTAAATAACTAATTTGGTAATCAATTTAAACTATTTGATATCAATTGTTGATTTGATTTTCGGCAAAAAAGAGAAACATTTTGAAAATTAAAATATATTTTCTCATCGAAACTAATTAAATTGTTAAGATGAACAAGTTGATGTGTTAATTAATCCCAACAATGAACAGGTTCTGTATGAATAAAAGGATGTCTACTGAAAGGTAAAGAGACTTAAAGAGAGAGAATGAAAGAGAAAGGTGGAGAAAGAAGATAAAAAAGATGAGGATGAAAAAGATGATGAAGATGAAGATATTTTTAAGCAATAAATGTTTCTTATGAAAGCGCCCGAGCAGAGTTACCTTTTTCACAACTAAGAAAGTTGAGTTACGAAGAAGATGAAAAAGTTTTTTGTTTCTTCTAAAAATTCAAACGTTTTTGCTCTCTTCTTGTAACACTTTCATTCTCATCATCATCTTCATCTTGTTCATCTTTTTGTTGTATTAAATACTCCATTTTTTCTTCTTCTGTCATCTACATTTTAACAATTAAATTGTAAAAATTGCAAGTTTAATCTTCACACAGAAAGAGATTGAGACAAAAAATAAATCGTTATTAAGCTACTATTTTATTTATACTCTTTACCGAATTAAGGAAATCATTTACTGATTTAACCTTTTTTTTCATTCTAACTACAAATATATTTTTGATTATTGTGTTTGTTGATGTTTTGTTTCATTGTTTATAATTAACTTCTCAGTTGATTGTTTACCTGAGAAAAAGATTACTGCATTTGATTGACCTTAACAGTTGCAGCTACAACATCAATTGATTAACTGTAATTACAACACTAACATCATTTTCATCATTCAGGAACAATAAGAAAGTCTTATATTTTTGTATTCATTGTGGACAACATTTGATGTAATGATTAACTAATTGTGAGCTTTTGCTTTCATCCACAACAATTTGATTCTTTACTGGAAAATTTGATCTCTACTTGTGCATTTTGTGAGTGCTTTTTGTAATAACAATGGCTGATATCAAATCTACAAATAGTTCAACAATGTCAAGGTAAGCTGCAAAATGAATTATAAAATACATTCAAAACTCTAAATTAATCCTTTATTTAATAAGTGAAACATTTATGACAATTGTTTGGACGTGATTCCCTCTCCATTCCTTTATGTTACAATTAAAGCTAACATTGTTTGCAATAATGGAGAGTAAACATTTGATCAGGTTTCTCTTGATTGTTGACTCGTAAATATTCCTGGGTAATTAGCGTTGTGCACTTAGAATCTTCATTTTGATTTTTCATTCAAGGTTGAAACTGATTTATTAATCTGTTGAATCATGAGATTCGCTATATGGGCTGCTTATCAAGCTCAATTGTTGCTTCAGATGAACAATCTAGCCAACAATTAGTGTCTCTTTAGAAGCTTAATCCCGATTAAAGCTACTTTCATCCAATTTTATCCATTATTTAGCTTTAAATGTTATTCAAGTCAAGATGGTTTGAAGTCTTGTTTCATTTTGCAATTGACTTCAGTATTGAAATAATTTCCTTTGCAAATATTGTTTTCATTAAAGCCTTTTTTCAATCTAATTTTTAATAATCAACAAATTCAAGAACACTTTGTTTGCTAATCAAAGCAACGCAGTCTTGTACCAAGCCAGTCAATTGCAAAGTTCAGACACTCATTTGGTTCAAAGTTCTAGATGTTAATACTTTTTGGGTTAAATGGTAATAAATAATGTAAATCATCAATGATACATTGATAATGATCATCCATAGATTTGAGCAAAAACAATGAACTCAGCAACTAAAGATGTTAAATTGACAAGTTTATCCACCTTTAACACCTTAACTCACCTCATCATCGTCATCTTCATCACCCCCTGCCATGTTGACCACAATAGTCTCTCAATTATCTACATTTTCCTTCCCATAAGCCGAGAACTGGGAGGATAAACTAGGGAATAGATCATACCTTTTTTATTATCATCTTCATTAATGTGTTAAAATTAAATGTAAAATCACAATTTCTTGCGCTAAAAAGGTAAACTTTTTGATGGTTTTTTGTTAACTTTAATTGTCTTATTTTATTGACTTACAGCTTAGTCGAACAGATTCCATAGAAAACGATAATTTTTCAATTTAAATGTTTCAAGATTCACCCTTTTTTGAGCGCATCATCAAAATTGGTCTAAATTTTGATTGATATGTTTAACATTAAAAAATGCAATCTTTTAATCCCATCAATTATTGAATGCTTATTGTTGAAATAAACTGCAGATGCAATGAGAAACCAAAAGGTTATCAATTGACCGTTAGTTAACTTTCATTTTTCAAATCAATGACCTTTTCCATGAATACCTATGATAACAGCAAAAATTGGCAGCAAAATAAGTTTTAAAGAAATGATCAGATCGCAAACGGCAATTGTTTCAATTTAATGAACCAGATTCAAATGAAACAATGTTATCAGTTTAACACGAAAAAATGATCCGATACTTGAACAGCTACGTTAAAATTAATCCTTTGCTTGACAATCATTGAGACTTAACTGTTTACAAACAAACTTGCAGATTAACATTGAAATACTTTTGTGTTGCTTTCAATGGGTTCATTTGATATAAAATTAGATTAATAAAGCTTGACAATAATGCCAATATGAATATCAAGAAGATGATTTAATCTGAAATGAAAAGAAGAAGAAGAAGAAGGCAAAGATGATTATAATAAACCTCCATCATCTTCACTCGTCTAAATGTTATTTTTGCTTCCACTTGATGCGTTGCCAAAAATTATGAGAAGGAAATTAAAGTAAACTTTAATAGAAAGCTTAGTTGATGAAAGGGTTGCGAACTCTATTCATTTTAAACATTTTGACACTTTGTTGGTATCGAAGTTATATCAAAGTCTATCTTTTTAATGAACCTGAGAATGCAAAATGGTCTAATGGTTAAAATGCAAGGCTAATCAACAGTTGATCAACAGTTGACAAAATCTATTTCCTTGTCGTTACTTTATTTCCGATTCAATTCCATTAAATATTTGAATTGATTGAATTAATCGAAATTGATTAATAGAAGCAAAAATCTAATTGAACATTTTACTCAACATTTTTCAACTCCAATCCAATTACCCTTACCTTGAAAGGTACTCACATGAAGAGAAGAAAAAAATATGCAATTTATCATCAAAGTGATCAATTTAGGCAAAAATCATGTTAACTCAACTTTTCAATTATTAGATAACTTGATACATTTCCAGATAAACCAGAACTTTTAGCACAGAAGAAAAAAAACATTTCCAACCTTGAAACTTGGCTCGAGTTATCATAATTGTTCATTAATAATCTAATATATGTTAAATCATTTCCAGATTGATAAGTTGCTAAAGAACTGTTTACTTCTTATTAATATCTCAAGATGAATAACCTTATAACAATTGACTTGCATCAACACTTTTATGTTTCAACAATTAATTGCAATTAATTAATCTCTTCTTTATTCTTGTTCTTGTTTTCATTTTTTCACAATTAGCTAACAATTTTTGCAAATTAATTGTTAACGTGAAATAAAATTACTTCAAACTAGTTGTTGTTGTATTATTCATAATATTACATGACAGTGTTTTTTTATCTGTACATTGAAAGGCGAAAAGCAATTGCTTTCAAGAATGAATTGTTGATGATTCCAAGAATAGATTTAATAGTACAATTCATAAATTAATAACAATAAATCGTGGTCAAACAATTTCGATTACACATTTAGATTGTTACAATTGATGATTCCTTATGATTATGTAAAAGCTTATTGTTCAATTCTCAATGTTGAATCAGTTAATTTCATGTTTCCAACTTTATCCAATCTCAATTGATCTTTATCCGCATTTTAATCTTCATTATCATATGAGATGAACGAGTGAATTCAAGTAATAAAGTATGAAAATCCAACACAATTTTAACTCTTTTTTTACTTTGGATTTTATTTTGGCAAAATAATGTTTAATCCTATCTTAACGGATATTAAATCACCAATTGTAATAACAATTTGATTGTTAATAAATTGAAGTATTTCTGTTAACGATGAATATTTATAAAATTAATAATTTCCATCAGTAAATTAATAAGATATTTAAACCTTGCTTTACCATGTTGACTCTTGTTTGCTCAATACTTATCAATTGATAAAATTTTATGCGTTTTTTATGCTTAATATTTGTTTTCCATCTTTTTCTCAATCCATAAAGAAGACGAAATATCATTATCATCTTTTATCCTCAATATTTTTGCATCACCTTTAATACATTCACAATTCCTGTATAGTTGTGAGAGACAAATGTTGATGATGAAGGAAGAGACAGCGAAACAGTGAAAGAAAGTCATCATTTGACCCAAAAAGTAGGATAAATAGTAATAAATTACTTTGACCAGAACAAATTTAAAATCATTATTTTTAACTTGATTAAATTTCGCCTTCTTTCCTTGGTCACAATCATCATCCTTTTATAATCATCTTATGTCCTTTTGCTCGTCTTTTGTTGTAATCCATTTTCTTGATACTTTCCTTCAAGAAAAAAAATATTATACTTTGATGGCCCTTCAATCATCATCACAATTATCATCATTTTAAGCGTCATTCTGCGTTCTATTCATTTGTTTGTTTGTAAAGCTCGACACGTTCTCTATGCTGATGTTTATTACGTTATTTGAATTGATAAAGCGCAAATATCTATCAATTTTACTGTATTTTTGTTTTACATGTTTAGTTAAATAAAGTTTATCCATTGATTAATCTCCTTGATTTGAACAACTTTACCTTTAACCAACGTTTCCTTCCTGTTCATAATTGTACAATTTATTAGTCTTTCACTTTACTTTTTTTGGTTTCGCAGTTAATTATGATTATTGTTGATCTATTGATGCTTTTGTTATCTTTATTGTAACCATTAATCATGCTGTTTTCTGGCATTTATCAACTGAATTTCGATCCACAGTTTATTAGTGCTTCATGTTCTTATTGTGTTCAACGAGTTTTTCGAGGTTCAAGCGTTTTATAGACTTGATCATTCTGCGAATTTTGCGTTTTTAATATTGTTTTTGCTGGCAAATGGATTGTGTAATTTCTTTGCTTTGTTATTTAAATTTGTTTTGATTAAAGTTTAATTTGATGACTTTGTTAACCAAAGATTAATGCTTTAATCTTTGTTGTTAACTGACAATGGTTTTATCACCTAAGGACACTGTCAGCTTTATTGGTTTAACGTCTCTTTCTATTAAGGATTCGTTCTGTAAATTTACTGTTACATCTGAAGCTTCTACTGCAAGTTGTAGTACTGGTGATGATTATGATGATGATGATGATATTTGTGTTAAACATAACAGCTCTTATGATTTAGCAGGGTAAGTTGATCAACTTTCAAGTTCAATCCATACGTTCATCTCCATCTTGTGATTTTCAAGCTTTCTTTTTTATTCTGTTTAGCCAGTTTCTCAACTGTTGGAAGTAAAATAATTTTATTATGTTTTTTCTCGTTTCATGTTATATTTGTGTTAAAGTTGATGAATCAATTAATATGTGTCCATCAACACCAGTCAAGATTATCCCTTCACTGTTCAATTTAGTTGACCCAAAAGGCATTTGTTTTCAATTTTGTTTGAATGACACACCTTATTCAATCTACATTTGAATTTGCTGTTCTTTACAATGAGTCAGGCCAAATTAAAATTGGTGATCAAGTGAAGTGAATTGAAATTAACTGAAACTGGATCTGAGTGAAGATATAAATGATGCTAATGTGGATGATAGAATAAAGATGATAAAAAGAAGTACCGCTTAGACCAGGCTTGTAAGGGTCAATAGCCATCAAGTCACAGAGCTAAAACCAGTCCATAGTCAATGTATTCAGGTCACAAGTTAAAATCCTATTTCCAGTATGAAAATGTAATGTTATGACAGATAACAAAGTAAGACGATTGCTTTGGAGGCGGGTATATTGATCTGTATCCCTCAAGTTCGGAAGACTAACTGGATTATGATGATGATGATGATGATGGAAGAGATGCAAAAAAGATTACGAGAATGATTATAAACATCATCGGATTGGCTTCCTGATGACTCCGTGATTCGGACATTTCTCTCTCTCTCTCTCTCTCTTCTTTCTTTCTTTCTTACTCTCTTTCTTTTTCCTTCAGTCTTTCTTCTCTTTCTTTCCTTTATCCATAACATAATCATTCTTCTTTGCTCTCTTTCTTCCTTTTACACTACCTTCTGACTTTAACTCTCTTCTGTTGTAACTCAGTGTTTCCCAGTTAATTTAATTATCAACGGCAATCTAATTTATTTATTTTTTTCTCCCCCATTCATCTCCTTCTCTCTCACCTTTTGCTCTCCCTGTCTCTCTCGGTGGCTCAATATAAATAGAAATCCTCCTTGGTGGAATCGTCGGACTCGTATGGAAAGGGGCTTATGCACTATTGCAATTGTCTCACTAGTCATGTGTCTCTTTCTAACCATTGCATTGGCTTTTGTTGCCTACCAATATAACGCTAATTTAGGTAAGCTATTATTCACAAGTGACCACACCAATTTTGTGCCATGCAACCGTTTAATGTAACTTCTTCTGATAACTTTGCTCGATAATGCCGTCCAAAAAGAGAATCATCAGTAAACAGCAACCTAACAGTGTCTTTACATCGTTCCTTCAAATCCCTTTCTGTTAAATTTTAACTTTTCGCTTGTTCCATTAAACACCAAACGCTTTATGTTTAACCAGTTTCCCAGTGATTTTATGACTGTTTGACACTAAAATAATCACCAGTGAATATATAATTATCCAATTAATCAATCACTGTATGGATGTTGAGAAACAAAAATCAATCTGTGATCACCTCTTGAAGCTTAACACCAGTTGCCATTTTCCTTTGCATTATTTCATAACCAATTAGAGTTGAAGGAATGGTTATTTTCCTGTCTATTTGCTTTACTTATTCAATAACCATCAATTTAGTTCATCATTTAGTAATTTTCCAAGGTGTGAGCAAAAAAATGAACGCCATATCAATACAAATCAACACTGAAAACAGTACATCTTTAACTAAATTTGCTGTTTTTCACCATATAATCAGTTGCAGTGTACTCATGACTGACCGTTACATCATTTCCATAGTTTTGCCATGATTGCTTGCTGTGCTGGTGTAATAGAGAATTGATTAGTTACCCTTTAAGAGCTTTCGTTTTTGTGATTGGCATTTTGAGTACCGGTCTTTTCCAACAAAAAATTGTTTTATTCTTACCCTTTTCCGATTAACTTGTCTATCTAACGGTTTTAATGTAAATCTTTTCTTTATTATTCTTTATATCCATTTTTACATCATCCTTTTCCTTATCGTCAATTATCTGATGCTGATTAATGGTGTTACACAGTAAACGGCCTTGGTGTTAGTGCTACTGCAGATAAATTAATAGGAGCAGAAGATCACCATATCTACAATTCACTTGAAGAATCACAATCACAACAAACTGTTTGCTTAACAAAAGGATGTGTTGCCGCGGGTAAGCTTGCGTTGCTGTTGACAACTTTATCAGTTGAACTTTTGGTCATCAGCAGACAATTTTAATTTTTAACTCTTCATCAACTCTTTAATTTTTATTTCTTCATTAGCTGCTGATATTATAAGAAACGTAGACAATAGCGTCGATCCATGCGATGATTTCTACAAATTTGCGTGTGGAGGATGGCTTGATCGTCATACTATTCCAGAGGATAGAACTTCTGTTTCAGTTTTTTCCGCAATTCAAGATGACTTAAATAACAAGTTAAGAGGTAAGTAACTTATCAAGTGCAACGATTTTTCTGTTTACATTTTATCAAAAAGCAATATTCTCGTGTTTGATTAATTCTAATTAAACTTCATTTCATTTCATTTTATTTTTCCTAAATCATCTTTAATCAAAGTTTTGGTTGAGACTGAAGCTGAACCTAATGAGCCTCGATTTTACACAATGCTTCGAAGCATGTACAAATCATGCATGAATTTGAGTAAGTATCCTTTATTTTAACATTGGCGCTGGAAACAATTGATTTTCTTTATTAATCATTTTTCGATTAAATGGTAGCTAAAAACTCTATTTGTTACATTTAGTGTCTTTTGTTTCGAAGTCATCCATTGTTTTGATATAATTGCATAAAATTGTTTTTATGGTCATGTTATTAACTCTTTCTTTTTCTGGACATTACTATTCATCAGCTGAAATTGAGAGAGTTGGTAATGAACCTGTCCTTGAAACTTTGAATGAGCTTGGAGGTTGGCCTGTATTGGAACAAGATAAATGGAATGCATCATCTTTCAATTGGCTCGATAGTTTGATAAAATTTAGGAAAGCTGGTTTCAGTCATGATATTTTGATGGATTTATCGGTTAACACTGACTATCGGAATAACACTCGACATGTAATTGATGTAAGTAGAGTATAGGATACGAAATACCAGAAAAAATTAATATATTAATTAATTAACAACCTACATATATTATATATAATATATATTTGTATTTGGTCCTATTTGATGATAATTTATTCTTGATTTTAGCTGGATCAAGCAACACTAGGTATGCCTGACAGGAGCTATCTTCTTCGTGGTCTCAATGACTCTGCAGTTCAGGGCTACTACAAATTGATGGTTGAATCTGCAGTTATGTTGGGTGCTGATCGTCAAAAGGCAGAGAAAGATATGCTCGAAGCGCTTGCATTTGAAACCATTTTGGCCAATGTAAGTTACGAAACAAAAAAGTTATTCTATTGCTTTTTGCACCAATATTTTGGTTTCGTTGATCAAACATTTTTTTTAACTGTAATACTACTGAAATAATGCGTTAGTAAATAATTTAATATTTTAAAGAAAATTATATTAGAATTCGCATAATCTGTCAGAGATTTCAGAAATGTTACTCAGTTTACTTTGATGAATGTCAAGTCATGCAACTTTGATACATGTATAAGTTAGGACAGAAGCTTAAACCTGATAATTTTTTTTTGTTTTTTTTTTGTAAAGTCATTATTAGAAGAAACCATACAAACATCGAAAACACATTTCGTAGATTTGTTATCTTCATGTGCAATTTCATCTTAACTTTTATTCTTTCTATCTCGATAGTTTTCCATACCAAGAGAGGAACGAAGAAATATCAGCCTGCTCTACAACTTGATGACAGTTAAAGAAATTGAGACAATTGCTCCAAACGTAAGTATAAATTAGCATTGTAACTGAATATCGAACCAAACACCTTTTATAAGGTTTCAATTCTTGACGATCAAGTTTTTATTTAATTACAAGCACATCATTAAATGCACTTGTGGTAAATCATCAATTTTTTCGTCATCTTTCTTCTATCATCACTTTTTATCCTTTTACTTTCTCGCTCATCCTTTTTGCTGTCTGTTCACCTTTTCCGTATCTCACCTTCAACCTTTTTTTCTTATTCACCTTTACCTCCTTTTCCAGATAAATTGGTCTCGATTCTTTAATTACCTTCTCAATGATCCAATCCCACCAAATGAACTTGTTTTGGTTAACGTTCCAACATATCTTAAAAAATTGGACAAACTTCTTGTTGAAACTGATGGCAGGTAAGCAATGATCAACAATCATCAAGATCATTATAATTTAAATGGGAGCTTTACTCGACATTATTTAGTATCGAGTGAAAATAACTTGATGACTTTCGTTTTTCCTTCTTTTTTCTTACTATTAACCTATTCCAGTTTTTACTTCTCAAAGAATTGTATTTAGTAGTTTTAATTGTTGTTTAAAGAGAATGATAGAGTGAAGACTGGTATTGTTTAAAACAAGTTGAGAACATTGAGAGCAAAAAGACAATTAGACAATATCAATAAATGATTGTGATAATGTAACCATTTAACAAATTTGCAATAATCAACGATCACAAGGAATTCATTCCTTTTTCCACATTATGACTTTTACTATTCTAATCCTAATTCCTCAAAAATTTTATGGATTCGAAGTTTATTCCCTTAAATGTTAATTTACCGACATTACTGACAATACTTGAACTGAATAAAGATATCTTTGAAATGAATTATCACTACTAGTTAAACAACAGTAAATTTAATATTGGTCTGATCAAAAAAAGATTTTGCAATGACAGATCTTGCTAATAATAGAATGCAAAGTAGGAAATGTAAACATTCATTAAGATTTTTATCACTATTTGTCCATACTTTTTCGGTTCGTTAGTTTATTCTAACTATGTTATTCTTTTTTACTTGCTAGGATCATCGCTAATTACATGATGTGGAGGATTGTACTTCAATGTTACACTACCTTAGGTAAACGGTGGAGAGAGTTGGCACAAGAGTATAACAAAGTAATCACTGGACAAGATCGTGAAGAACCCCGTTGGGAACAATGTATGTCCTCATTGACTGGATCTCTCGGAGTAGCATTATCATCTTTGTATGTTAAAAATCACTTCAAAGAAGGCAGTAAATATATGGTTAGTTTAATGATTTTTTTACAATATAGCTCTCAGGCTATGACACTTATCATCAAACCCATTCTTCATTTTTCAATAATTCAATCCATTAATTCATTTTATTATATGTTTATTAATTATTTTTTCGTGTTTTTATATTTATGTCATTTTATTTGAATTAGGCACTGGAAATGGTTAATTATATACACAAAGAGTTCTTAACGATTTTGGATGAAGTTGACTGGATGGATGAAAATACCACTCAAAGAGCAAGAGAAAAGGCCAATGCCATTGTTTCTTACATCGGGTATCCTGACGAGCTTTTGAACAACAGTAAAGTTGGCGAACTGTACACCAATGTACGTTTATAAAACAATTTTCCGATAATTGGTTTTGATTGTTTTTCAATTTTATCAATATTGAAAAAAATGATGGCGATGGTTGACAGTTGAGCATATTTACTTGTTGCAAAACACTTATGAGAATAACCTTGCCTAGTATTGTCAATTCAACATAAATTTTTGTCATCAAGGAAATTAACAGTTGGGATGTTTATTTATTGTTGATCCCTAATTAGACATCAATCACATCTTTAATAATGTGTGATTAGTTATTATTTTAATCTTTCTTTGTTCAGCCTGGAAACTCTAGCTGAATCAAATGTTTTGATTGATAGCTTGTTTACATTCTTTTATTATTTTTCTCGTTTCAATAGTTATCATTGGTAGAGAGAAGTTATTTCACCAATGTGCAAAATCTACGCAAATGGTCAACTGATTTTGCATTTAATAAACTTCGCAAACCCAATCTAAAAGGAGAATGGACCAAACACGCTCGAGCTGCTGTAGTCAATGCTTATTACAATGCTCTCGAAAATAGTATTGAATTCCCTGCAGGTATTCTTCAAGGGTCATTTTTCAGTAAAGATCGACCTAAGTAAGTTTCTCGTAAGTAAATGCAAAACGATCAAGCTATTAAACTTTTTCATTCTTAATCAATTTAGTTATCTGAATTTCGGTGCCATTGGATTCGTTATTGGTCATGAAATCACTCATGGTTTTGATGATCGAGGTAGACAATTTGATAAAGACGGTAACAATAAAAACTGGTGGGACCATGTTACTGATCAAAAATTCCGTACTCGTACTCAATGTATTATTGACCAGTACGGTAATTACACTCTTCCCGAAAATGGAATGAAAGTTAATGGAATTAACACTCAAGGAGAAAACATTGCTGACAATGGTGGTCTTAAGGAAGCTTTCAGGGTAAGAATTACTTCAGATTAATTGAATTTTTCAAATAAATCTTATTCAATTTCAATAATACTCATTATTTGCATACTTATATCAATTGTTCTTTATGTCATATCCAGGCTTATCAAAAATGGGTCTTCGACCATGGCAAAGAACCAACCCTACCTGGTTTAAGTTATTCAACTGATCAGTTATTCTGGATAAGTGCTGCTAATGTAAGTATCTTATCAAAAGTCTGTTGAAGCTTTTCTATATCATTTGATAAATTTAATTCGGAGGTTTAGGTTCAAAACAACAAAGGTCAAAATAGTATAAGAAAATAGCAAAAAGTTGATACCAATTATTAATAAATTCACATTTATCATACAATTTATCGGGGAGTTAAAACTCATTTGCACCTATTAAACTGATAATCAGACACTTTTTTTGATTTATCTACCCATACTTACCCACAACTGCAAAAAATCGATCGAAATTTTGAACGTGATTTACCGAAAACTATCGATCATAAAATTTTTCAATTTATCAAATCAACGACCTTTGTGTGCACAAACTAACCCGGTTTGTGTTGAACCTTTCAGTATATTTATCAGTATTATTATTATATACCAATGTATATCAATTTTAAAAGTCGATTGCTATCTTGCCATTTGCTTTCGACATTTTAACCCAACACCTAATTCGAAAGTATATTTTATGATGTGTTTATACTTTAAATTAACATCTGTAACTAATTTATTATCTTTTTCGTAGGTTTGGTGTGGAAAATATCGCCCAGAAGTTCTTCGACTTCGTGTATCATTAGGATCTCACAGTCCATCTAGATTCAGGTAAATTTTCATATAAAATAGTATAGTATAGTATTTTTAAAACAAAAATCATAATCAGGTATGATCTTATAATTTTTTATAACTTATCTGATTACAGAGTTATTGGGCCAATGTCCAACATCGAAGAATTCTCAAAGAGCTTTAAATGTCCAAGAGGAACGCCAATGAACCCACAGAAGAAATGCCACGTTTGGTAATAAAAAGCACGCTGCAAAAGTCTTAAGAGTATTAAGGATAACAATAATTGTTATTACGTCATTAATTATTGTGATGATAATGATTTTTTGAATAGTTTGGTATGGATAGTGATGAAACAAATGTACATTTTTGAAAGTACTGATTTGAAAGCTTTGCCCTCACTATTTAACATAATTCATTACATACATAATCGCATCCTCATCGCAATCACCATTTCGATCACCTACATCTTCATAATCATCTTCATGATCATCCTCATTAATTCTTCACTCATCATCTCAATTCTTTTCGAAACCTACCACAAGTCGACTAAATTCGTCATGAACCCTCACCTCAAAGGCAAATTCAAGTTATTATTCAACGCTGCTCCACTTATTTCGTTTTATTAATTAATCAACTACAATGGATTTTTCAAAATATCAAACTTAAAATTTAAAATTTGAAATTATAACTAAATCAACAAATTTCCTTTTGCATGAAATTTTTAATCATGGTACCAATAGCAGTGCATCTAGCCTCTTGGTGCACAATCTAAGATGAACATTGAAGAGATTATTGATTCTAGTTGAATCGTCGATGCATAGGAGAGAAATTTATTTGATTAAGTTTAATTTTCTTTTTAAATTATGGACCATTGTAAACTTATCATCTTTTCACCTTTCCTTGTCTTCCATGTCTTTCTAAAAAATCTTTTCTCACTGTTGTCTACCTTGATTATATCGCCTTTAATTGTACTTTGACTATTTTGTAGTTGTTAGACTTTTGACAATGGGTCAAACAGTCACTTCTCACTCTATTATAGCAATTAAATTCATTTTTTTCTACAAAAATAAATAGTTGTCTCCAATAAATATATCTGTTCGGATTAACAATTAAAAGTATAAATAAATACACTAATTGACTCTTAAGATATTCGGTTATTGAATGTCTTATTACTCGTTGAATAAGACTTCTTAATGAAAAATTCAGTCAATTTTGAGTTGGATTTTAAAACATAATCGAATCATATATTTTATTAAATTGATTGATTGTGATTAAGAAAATAAATTCAGTTAGTTTCAAAAGTTGTAACAAGAAAATAGCATCGGGTGAACACATAGCACACTCGCGAAATTATGAAAATATGCTTTTGATTGAGCTGTTTGAAGATGCAAAGGTTTTCAGGAAAGTTGATGAGAAGTTATGGAATTAACAATACATTTGCTGCTTTTGATTTACAAGATGGGTTTATCTTAAATAAAAAGTTTATATAAATATAAAGTCATATCGTTAAAAACATCAGTTGTTTTTTTCCGTCTTATTGTAGAAATTAAATTTACTCCTCCGTCTTGTTGTTTTCTTCCCATTATAGCTAAGCTTTTACCAATTATTGGATCTAGAAGCTCTTTAAGTGCTTCTCGTTTACCTTTTTGAACATTTTTGATTTTTGGTGGCTTACGAATCCAATTTTCTTCGAATTGTACCCATTTGTCCATGTTTCCATCCGATAATTGGATTAGATGGTGTTTAACAGAATCAAATTGCATTGGGAGTATTAAACTTTCATAAATAGTGGATATCAACTGCAAACATATTCCGCGATTTTGCTCGTATTCACCAAAATATCCTAGAGATTTACAAATATTTTCAAGTAAAAATAGACAATCTGATGGATTACGGACCATGACGTGTTCAATAAGACGAGCAAGAACTACTTCACACAGAGAACCAGCTTTCCCTGAAACCGTTGAATTTGGCCAATTTAAACACTGAAAACAAATCTGGGTTATGATACTAGGTAAATTTTTAATCAGGTAATCTCCAAGGTAAGAAGCACTTTGCTCAACTGGTTTATTATTTTGCTCATTTGTTTCTCTCATCTCCCAATCATCTTCATCCATCGGATTCTCAGCTTTACGGCCACTTTTGGATGATACTATTAAACAGTTTAGGAGATCAACAAAATCAATTGAAAGAGCTCGAAAAACTTTCTCTTCAATGATCTCACGTTCCATCTCAGTTTTTTCTTTTACGTGTTCCCTTTCACGAATTGATTTGCATGAACTATCAATTCTGTTGAAAAGAACGGGCAAAACTTGCTTTACAAATGGTAGAAACTTGTTCTCTAAGACATTCAAATCGTTGACAGGATAATTGATGAGAAATGGTTTCAAAAAAGATCGAATTAGTGTTTTCAATTTCATTGGAGGAAGGTTTTCAAACCCAGCAAGTGCTAAGCCGATGTTATTAAATTCTAAATGTAGCTCGGGGATGATTAAAGAGTAAGCACAACTAATAGCTGAGTAGCAATTATCTTGAATAGTCCATAAAAATTTTTGCATACGTAAGGCTGGACTTTTAGCTTCACTATTTTCATGACTAGTACCATAGATTTCCAAAAGAGTAAGACGATCATTTTCAGTGACAGGAGCAAAAACGATTGAGCGATAATCAGCATGGCAAAGCATCATCATTTCTTGATTCCAGAGAGAATTTAGATTAGATAATAAATTACAAAGAGGATTCATGAATGCCATAACAGGCGAATAGAGAACTTCTTTCTTTCGTATTCGTTTGAGAAGGCCCAATAGAGTTGATATGGCATACATTAATTGAGCACGAGTTTGCCCTTTGGCATCAAAATCTGTAGGTGACGTATCCAGTCCAACAGATGAGATAAAAGTTGCAGGAGTAAGATAACACTCAAGAAACCATTTTATTGGTTCCAGAAGTTCATTTACAAACAATGTTTGCTGAGCAGGATCCTCAAAACAGTTTGATAATATGATTAATCCCTCATTGAGAGTACAAATTTCAGTTTGACTGGCTTCTAAGTTAACAGCAAATGTCCTATGGATATGATCCTTTAATTGATCAAAAATCGGGAATAATATTTTAGAATAGGCTCGCGTTAGTTTAACGAATAAGGCACAAGCATATCGCCTGAGATTTCTAACAGAGTTACTTCGATTATTTTTATTTTCCCCAGGAAGCTCATAACCAGCCAATTTGAACATTTTTTCGAGAAGAGCACCGATCAAATTAGGTTCTTGAGAAAGTAAATGAGGAACGAAAACAGTCAAGGCAGATATACATGAAAGATGACAGGATAATATCTCAACTTCGAGATCAGTTCCATCAGATTTTACCAGCATATTGAGAAGAGGAGATCCTTGTTGATAATAAAGTGAAACATTTGTAAGACGATTACATACAGCTTCCATGATGTGCGCTGTGATTTCCCATTTGGCATTGGCACTAGAATCAGGACCGTTTTCCTTCTTTATTTGCGTTGTCATTAATAGATTTGACGCAAAATTAAAGCAAATATCTTCACGATATACAGTTAGAGATCGAACAAGATCAGTTAATTCGGCCTTAAACTTAATATAGAAAACATCGTAGTCTTCCTCGTCATCGAACTCCATTGGAATTGAAGGATCACCAAAGGGTCGTTTAAATAATTTTTCAGGTATGATTGATAGTAAACTCGTTAACAATGATTCAGTGATTAAACTTTGAAGCTCCTTACTTTTAGCCAAATCTCTCCAAAATTGGAGAACAAAAGCATTGAGAATATAGTTATCGATATAAAAAAGAGAATGCATTTTTTGAATATAAATTTGCCAGGTTTCCATGGGAAGTTGTTTAACTGAATGAAGCTGAATTGCTGTTTGTCCCATCATAGTAACAACACTGAAAACCCTCTTAGCAAGTGTGAAATGGTCGTTGAAAAAGTTATTGACGCTAATTTTTGGTATAACCATATCGATACATTTAAAAATGGATGTAACATTTTTAGGACAAAAAAGGTCCATTATAATAACACGGTCTTTTTTTGAACCTTTGCGAAATAAACATGTTAATAGACAGTCTGTTGTTTGTGTTTTTATGAATAATTGTTCCCGATCCCTGGCAGGATCAATGTCCATAGCTAAAATATCACAGAGAAAAACTAATAAAGGTTCATCAAATGTGTGCCATTCCAGGAAAGGAGATAAAGTTCGGAGAGCTGCAGAACACAAATCACTGTCACAAGAAACCAAACATTCGGCAATGTAATTTAAAATAGCTGGATAGTTGGATTTCAATTCGATTGTCATGTCTCTTCGTCGATCACGGTTAGAAGGTGAATAAAAAATTCCTAATTCCTCACTTAATCTACCAATGATAAATAGCACACGATCATTAAGCTTTAGAGATAACATTAAAGCCATCAGGTGAGGCCAATTTCCAGGCCATTCTCTTTTCATCACTTCCACTACGCATTTGGAAATACCTTCTTTAATAATTTTCGAGTCTTTTCCAAAAATAGTCTCTCGAATCATTTGTTCCAGATTTGCTTTAATTTCATCCTGGTAAATACTCGAAATTTCATTCCATTTAAACTTTATACAATTTTCGACCAACTGAAGTCCGAAATGAGAAACAGACTGAGTCAAGTCTTTATCACCTTGAAAACTTATCAATTTGTAGGCAATTTGAATTGTTACATTTACGTTAGGATTGCTGTTGAGTGCTTCAATAAACATATGAGCTTCCCTCATTTTATTTGAATCCGAAATTCCTCGTCGAATTATGTCAACAGCTTCGATAATTTTGGGCACACAACTATCAACATCGGTGCCCAAAAGATGTGCCATTGTGATTGAGTTAATCGAAATAGCTTACAAAATAAAGAGAGAGTAAAAAAAATGGAAGAAAGAAACAATAAAGGCAATTGATTACTAATAAATGAAATCACGATAAAGAGTTTATTACCGATGTTGTTTTTTATTTCGTAAAAAAAATTTGTTTATTCTAAATTTTAAAGACCGCGACCTCTTACAGATTTTGTTGTAACTATAGTTGGCACAAAATATGAAATCTTCAAGTCTATTTTTACAATGAACAATAAAGAAGACGTTTGTCTCAATATCTAAGCATTACAAGTTGAGAACTATCAATGAGAGCAAAAAGACAATTAGACTAGAGATGTTCCGATATGATTGATCGATCGATAATCGGAGAGCAAAATTTGATCGTGATCAATTTTAAAGGAGATCGATCATATCGACACATCTTCTGCTCGATATTAGAAGTTTGTTTTCATCAAAATTGTTTTTAAAGTGTTTTTTGTGTAAAAATGGTGAAAAGAAGTTCAAATATCGAAAAATTTCATATCGATATTTATCGCTAGTTCAAGAGATCGATCGACTTAGCAAAAAGATCGATCGAAAAGAGCGATCACCCCTGTGATCGAAAATCGCCCATCTCTGAATTAGACAATATCAATAAATGATTGTGATAATGTAAATTATTTAACAAAAAGGTACGTTCCACGAAAAGTCGATCTCTGTAGAATTGAAAATTAATTTGATTTTATGAAAGAGGGCATTTGAAAACCATGTGAAGTCTTTTCAAAACTTCCGTAGCATGTCGCGTTTGGCCACAATTACGCTTCAAAGTCGAATTTATTTTCGATGATTTCTCGAGAAATATTCATGATAGAGATTTGAAATTTTGTGTAAAAATAGTTCTTAAATAAAGGAAATCTATTTTTAAGACTTGGGTCCCGTGATATAGCGATTAGGTCGTTTTACTATTAATACAATCGATCCGCAATTGATAACGGCTCGGTCAAGCTCAACACTAATCAGTGAAAGATGCTCTTTATATCACCTAGTATGTCCTAATAGATGCTTTTTGCACAGTATGAATAGTAATTTGCCAGTTATAAGAGTGGCCTTATTTTATCGACAGGCTCCAGCTCCTAAATGAATCAACGTATTTACATGCAACTTTTACCATTTGCTTCCTCTCGAGCACATAACATCAACTTTTTTCTGCGACATCGGATGGATCCAGTAGTATATAAAAGTCCTACTCTGGGCCAACTTGTCCACTCTGGGCCAAGTTGTCCACTCTAGGCCAAACGCTTTTTAAAGCATACATAGCTTTTTACCTAAAAATTTCGGATGGCTTTTTTTGTTTTTTTGAAATAATTGCAAGGCTTTTTTCCACAAATGAATTGAATCTTTATTGAAAGAATAGAAATTGAGTTTTTTGAATGGAAGATGAAATGAATCAATTCAGTATTGGCTATTATTAATTATCTTGTTTCTTATTCATGACTTCCATGTATTGCTTAATGAAAGCTTTTTGGGGGAATCCAACTAGGGTTTCCATTCTTTTATTAACGTATTCTAGGTACGAATCTAGGTTATTCTTTTCTTCTTCAATTTCCCTTTTTTTCTTGATAACTTTTGTTAATTTGGAAGATAATTGTCGATTTTCTGTGGACAAAATTTCCACCTCCTCGATCCGGTCTTCCAGCTCATCTCCTAACTCCATCACCTCTTTTTGACTTTGATTTAGCCAGAGCTTCAGACGGTGTACCTTTTCTTTTAAAGCAATTATTTCTTCTTTATTCTTTTCATTTAGGTCGATGTATTGGAGAGTATTGTTTATTATACGTTCTACTCCAGGTGGAACTTCTCCAGTTCTTCTCTCGATCCATGATAATAGTCGGCGTAAACCTTGGCTCATTGGACAATAAGAGCTAGATACAAACAATGAAAAAATGAACACAAATTAAACAATGAAAATTTAAACACTTTAAGTTTAACTAGCTAAACTAGATTTCATTCGTTTTATATCAAACTGGATATTATACTCTTTGATGAAGTTAATTAAAGGAACATAGCCAAAATGTGGGATTTTCGGCCCAAGGTTCAGAATAAAATGAACCATATATCAATCGAAAGCTTATGTGTAGAGTATGCCTCCCTTAAAATCAGATCGAAATTCGCGTTCCCTGGGGAGTTATTCGGCAATCCCTTGGGACCCCATGATGACCAAACCAGACCAACTTTTTCAGATAGAACTTTTTATTCTGATTCCAATGATGATATGCATGTGTTTCTAAACCTGCGGCTTTTTGAGATAATGCACTTTGAAAGTTTTTTTATTGGAAATGAATGAACAAAGCCGTGCCGTTTCTTTTTTACCCTATGATGACCAGATCAGACCTAGTACATATTGTTCAGCACTCTTAAAACTATCATAAAAGTCTGAAAAATATTTTCTAAATGTGCGGTTTTTCCTTCAGTATCAGATTTTCAATATTTTTCAATAAAAATGAATGAACAAAGCCGTGCCGTTTCTTTTTTACCCTATGATGACCAGATCAGACCTAGTACATATTGTTCAGCATCCTTGAAAGTACGATAGCTAAGAAGGATTTTTCATCGAGAAACAATGGAAACTTTACGAATTTGTTGATTGTTATCAACAAACAAACGGTTATGACTGTGGTGTATTTGTTTGCCTGCATCTACACTCGATTATAATAAAAAAAGATGCACATTCAAATAAAACATCTGAAGAATCTCGTAATTTCATAAAATGGATTTTTTTAAATGCAAGCTTCCGATACCCTCAGTCTACAAAAAGTGTAAAATCAGTGTAAAACTGCTTGCTGAAATGAATGATGTGAGAATTGAAGGTTAAAAACCATCGAAAAAAATGTTTAAAACCTTGCTTTTATGAAATGAAACACGACCCCCCAACCCCCCCCCCCAAAAATAAGTTTTGTATCAATCTTTAAAAAGAATTGCAAGTAAAAATTTATTATTAAACTGCGATTAAATTGGTTAATTTCAAAATATTTAGCTTATTAACCTGTAAACTCAATTAGTTTTAATTTTGAAGGCAATTCGTGATTGTCATCCTTGTCTTGCTTTCGGACTTTGCAAGCAGAAAATCTTCCCTGTCCACCATTCAAATGACGGTTCGCGTGATCTTTACGACCTGTTGCGAATGTTTCATAACAATGTGGGCATTGGGATATTTTTTCTCCACGTTTGGCAACCTTTAATTTTTCCGTTTGCTCCTTCAATTCGTCTTCTGTGAATATCTCAGATCCCTTGGTTCAAATTCAGGATCACTAACATCATCTTCGTGATTAGTTATGTTTTCAGGTTTAGTGTACCAAGTTGATTCCACTTTGTAATAAACTTCATCATCAATTTCTGTATACTTTTTTGTCTTAATGGGCCACTCAATCTTATTAAAATATACCAATGCCCACATTGTTATGAAACATTCGCAACAGGTCGTAAAGATCACGCGAACCGTCATTTGAATGGTGGACAGGGAAGATTTTCTGCTTGCAAAGTCCGAAAGCAAGACAAGGATGACAATCACGAATTGCCTTCAAAATTAAAACTAATTGAGTTTACAGGTTAATAAGCTAAATATTTTGAAATTAACCAATTTAATCGCAGTTTAATAATAAATTTTTACCCACGTTACCTTTCAAACTCAAGTCTAAGTCTCATCAAGTCCCGTTAAGAACAAGACAAGTCATAGGGTCTTGAGCATTGATGAAAGTACCCACACTTTGCTCTAGAATTTAAGGATAGGAGGCCTTCCCGAACCCTTAGGTAAACCCAAGTGAGAGAGACACTATCCCAACTTCCCTTTAACCGTGTAAGTAACATAAAGATTGAATTTCGTGTGATTTACAGCTTGAGATTATTCTTAATCTTTTCTCGCTGAATGACAAATAAAGATTAAAGTTCTCAATTATAATACAAAGGATAAAAAGTTTTGCTTACAATTTTTTGTCTTGGCCGTCACCGTGTTTAATAGTGAAAGACGTCCATTTGATGGGCAAAGCTCCAACACATCTCATGTGAATTTCAATTCCTGCTGATACATCTGTGTAATTATTTCCATAAAGTGATTGCTTCCACGAATTTTTATTGAGATATGATGGTTTAATAACACTGACTTCGAGTTGATTTTTCTGCATCAGTAGTAGTATATAAAAGTCCTACTCTGGGCCAACTTGTCCACTCTGGGCCAAGTTGTCCACTCTAGGCCAAACGCTTTTTAAAGCATACATAGCTTTTTACCTAAAAATTTCGGATGGCTTTTTTTGTTTTTTTGAAATAATTGCAAGGCTTTTTTCCACAAATGAATTGAATCTTTATTGAAAGAATAGAAATTGAGTTTTTTGAATGGAAGATGAAATGAATCAATTCAGTATTGGCTATTATTAATTATCTTGTTTCTTATTCATGACTTCCATGTATTGCTTAATGAAAGCTTTTTGGGGGAATCCAACTAGGGTTTCCATTCTTTTATTAACGTATTCTAGGTACGAATCTAGGTTATTCTTTTCTTCTTCAATTTCCCTTTTTTTCTTGATAACTTTTGTTAATTTGGAAGATAATTGTCGATTTTCTGTGGACAAAATTTCCACCTCCTCGATCCGGTCTTCCAGCTCATCTCCTAACTCCATCACCTCTTTTTGACTTTGATTTAGCCAGAGCTTCAGACGGTGTACCTTTTCTTTTAAAGCAATTATTTCTTCTTTATTCTTTTCATTTAGGTCGATGTATTGGAGAGTATTGTTTATTATACGTTCTACTCCAGGTGGAACTTCTCCAGTTCTTCTCTCGATCCATGATAATAGTCGGCGTAAACCTTGGCTCATTGGACAATAAGAGCTAGATACAAACAATGAAAAAATGAACACAAAATTAAACAATGAAAATTTTAACACTTTAAGTTTAACTTACTTAAGTTGAAAATAAAATGTCGAAGGGAATTGCCGAATAACTCCCCAGGGAACGCGAATTTCGATCTGATTTTAAGGGAGGCATACTCTACACATAAGCTTTTGATTGATATATGGTTCATTTTATTCTGAACCTTGGGCCGAAAATCCCACATTTTGGCTATGTTCCTTTAATTAACTTCATCAAAGAGTATAATATCCAGTTTGATATAAAACGAATGAAATCTAGTTTAGCTAGTTAAACTTAAAGTGTTTAAATTTTCATTGTTTAATTTGTGTTCATTTTTTCATTGTTTGTATCTAGCTCTTATTGTCCAATGAGCCAAGGTTTACGCCGACTATTATCATGGATCGAGAGAAGAACTGGAGAAGTTCCACCTGGAGTAGAACGTATAATAAACAATACTCTCCAATACATCGACCTAAATGAAAAGAATAAAGAAGAAATAATTGCTTTAAAAGAAAAGGTACACCGTCTGAAGCTCTGGCTAAATCAAAGTCAAAAAGAGGTGATGGAGTTAGGAGATGAGCTGGAAGACCGGATCGAGGAGGTGGAAATTTTGTCCACAGAAAATCGACAATTATCTTCCAAATTAACAAAAGTTATCAAGAAAAAAAGGGAAATTGAAGAAGAAAAGAATAACCTAGATTCGTACCTAGAATACGTTAATAAAAGAATGGAAACCCTAGTTGGATTCCCCCAAAAAGCTTTCATTAAGCAATACATGGAAGTCATGAATAAGAAACAAGATAATTAATAATAGCCAATACTGAATTGATTCATTTCATCTTCCATTCAAAAAACTCAATTTCTATTCTTTCAATAAAGATTCAATTCATTTGTGGAAAAAAGCCTTGCAATTATTTCAAAAAAACAAAAAAAGCCATCCGAAATTTTTAGGTAAAAAGCTATTAAGAAAGCTATGACGACGGCCTCGTCTATCCGATGACGATCTGATGGCCACATTATCTGAAAGCCTTAACTTTTTTATAGTAAAAGATTGGACCTATCCGAGGTCTCAGAAAAAAGTTTGAATTTCGACCATTTGCTGCCTCTCGAGCACGTAACATCAACTTTTTTCTGAGACCTCGGATAGGTCCAATCTTCCACTGATCGGGGTTGAGTTTGGCCGAGCCGTTATCAATTGCGGATCGATTGAAGCAAAACGATCTAATCGCTATATCACGAGATCCAAGTCTTAAAAATATATTTCCGGCTGTTAATCGATAGAACTATTTTTACACAAAATTTCAAATCTCTATCATGAATATTTCTCGAGAAATCATCGAAAATAAATTCGACTTTGAAGCGTAATTGTGGCCAAACGCGACATGCTACGGAAGTTTTGAAAAGACTTCACATGGTTTTTAAATGCACTCTTTCATAAAATCAAATTAATTTTCAATTCTAAAGAGATCGATTTTTCGTGGCACACACCCCTTTCATGTCATCAGAAGCATTTACATTGCTAGAATCTCCCGTTAATAATCACACAAAACATCCAAAAGACAGACGCTATTCAATTGCTGCAAACGAATCACAAATTCAACCTGCATGAAATTATCAAAAGCATACAGAATCATAAAACCCATTTTCGATTTATCATCAATTAGAACATTAGATCATACAATCAAGACATATTCACTGCCACTGGAATCACAAAAGAAACCATCACGGATTTATTATAAAAAGTGACGCATCATCAATGAGTTTTAATGCTCGCTTTCGCGTTTTATCTTTTGATGAAACTGAAATAACACCTGAGTTTCGTTATCTTGCAAAAAGAGATATTGTTGATGGGTCTGTTGACATGGATAACCATGGAAGAACAGACAAAATTGCTAAATCAGGCTTAGTTTTTAAATTGCGTGACATAAGTTCCAGATGAAATTTATTTATCATGTTACTTTTTAGGCAAAGAGTCTTTTAATGCTAATGTCCTGAAGAAAATTATTGAGGAAAACTTGATAGCAGTTATGGAATCCAGTCTTCAGGTTGTAGCAACTGTTTGTGATGGAGCAGCAATAAATCGAAGCTTATTCTATCATCTTTGTGTTGATTCCAGCAATTCACGGTACACGTCTAATAATAAGCAACTTTATTTTTTGCACGATGTTCATCATATCATGAAACTCATCAGAAACAATTTAGTAAGTCATGGATTTTATATCAAACTTGAGGAAGAATTGCACGGCATCATAAAATGGGAAATTTTAACTCACCTCAAACCAATGGTCACAAATCCTCAAATCTTGTGTGAATGTCCCAAGCTTCGTGTCGACCATTTATCATTTAACACTCATAAAAAATGAAAGTAAGTTTGGCAACGCAGCTATTGCATCATCTTTTCAATATGCTGTCGAACAAAAAATATTGCCCCGTGATCCACATCTTTTAGTTTCATGCACTTTCAAATCTATCGACAAGCTTTTTGATATTTTAAACTCATCGTAAGAATCGTCATTAGAATTGCAATCAATGGAATATTGTCTCTTTGTGATCATCTTCTTAAACATCATAATTTTGACTACATACCAACAAGACGTTTAAGAACTTTTTGGCTCAGCTTCGTTTTTCATCGCCACATTTATCAACACTTAATTTCAGACTCAAATTTTGTGCATCAAGGATTCTTTTTCGTAATTCACTTGTAAACATTTCATCAAACTGTGAGCCTGACGAGGACTTGGATCTTTATGCTTTCAGTGCAAGCTCAGAGGCACAGAGCTTCACATCATCATATGAAGAGGAAATAACTGAAACCTTTCAACAGTTCGCATCATCATCAGACCCATCTCACAGCAACAGACTGAGCGAATTCTTTGTCACCTTTTCAGTTGATGATGTTTGTGAAGATAATGGTTGAATCCGAATCAATAAATTGACTCAAAAATTAGTTTAAAACTAAATGCATTTATTTTTCTTGACCATTTTTCACGTTCTTTCATTTGCACCTATTTTTTCTCTATCATTTTTAGTTCTGGTTTTACAATAGTTTATTGCAATTAAATATTGCCTCGCGGTTCAGCTCTAAACGATTATGAAAAATGCAAATTGGCTTCATGATTAAACAACTGAGGTAGGCAGTGCAGAAAGGAGTAGCATAGTACGTAGTAGTCAAAGTAATAATTGGATGAAGACAAAATGCACTCGACCCGATTTGTTCGTATTCATCACATTATGTTGAAGATTCTGTCTTTAATCGCTGGAATGTCTTTGAAGCTGGCATCGCGATTTTAATAGCAATCCAGAAAGAGGTACCACTGAACTTACTTCGTTTTAGTTGGGTGGAAAGATTAAGAATTTCAATTTTTGTGTCTTTAATGTAACAACCATAAATTTGTTTGAATATCAAACGCTCGCTAAGACTATGCTGGCTTACGGCTGACTAATTAGTCTGAGCGAATCGAGGATTATCAAAAATAAATTTAATCTTTCGACCGTTTTAATTAAACCATACAACTGATTTCAATGAAATTCGTACATAAGTACAACACATAGAAAGGCAGTGCAGAGAGGAGTAAAACTGAACTTCATCGAGGTAGTTAGGACTTCCTCGAACAATTGATCAATAGGTCCCATTCGTTACCAGATCCGGTAACGAATATGATCCTCTTGATCAAGTGTATATGTTTGTTATATATGGTCGTAGTTGTATTTACTTATTTTAAACCTTGAGCAAAATGCTCTGAAGCTATTGCGTGTTTTGAATTCATCAATTTATCCAATGGAACAAAAATCATAAAGAAAGGATGTATTGTTGTCTACTTTGAGAGGTATTATCAACGGCTTAGATTATCTGCACGCCGAAGATGTTATTCCAGAGATGGCTCATCGTGATATAAAGATATTGTAGATAATATTGAATTTTATCCAAAACAATCAATCAAGAGGATCATATTCATTACCGGATCTGGTAACAAATGTGACCTATTGATCTATCACAGGTAAGAATTGCTTCAGATTAATTGAATTTTTCAAATCAATCTTAATTCTTATTTCACGTTTAAAGTTTTTTTTACAACGTTCAAACTTTATCACAGTGTTTTGAATATTCAAGGAGAATCCCAATGAACCTACAGATGAAATGTCCCATTTTGGTCATAAAAGCACGTTGCGTAAGAGTATTAAGGATAACAACTAATGATTGTTTACTACAAAAAATATTACATATTTTTTACTAACGTATTAATCAGTGTAGTAATAGATATTAACAATATATATACATGTATATTAAGAGTAGTAATAGATAATATTACCATTTGTTGTAAATATAAGTTTGAAGTTTTCATATTTTGTGCCAACCAGCAGTTCCAACAAAATCTGTAAGATGTCTGCACTCTGCAAAACACATTTTCTTCATCTTGATTTCATTTTATAAACAACTGCCTTATCGACTCTCTCTTTCTTCTCTTTCTCTTTATCGTTTTCGTTTCTGTTTCTCACTTTTTAAGATTCGATTAATTCTTATTCCTGTTCTCCCTATTTATTGCATTACTTCGATCTTCGTAATTTTGTTATCCTAATTAAAATGGCACATCTTTTGGGCTCTGACGTGGATAGTTGTGTGCTTAAAATTACCGAAGCTGTTGACACAATTCGCCGGGGAATTTTGGACGCAAATCAAATGAGGGAGGCTCACATGGTGATTGAAACGCTCAACAGCAATCCCAACGTTGATTCAACTCTTCCAATTGCCTACAAATTAATCACTTATAGTGGAAATGAAGACTTGACTCAGTCTGTTAAACACTTTGGACTTCAGCTGGTCGAAAATTGTATTAAATATAAATGGAATGAAATTTCAAATCCAACCAAAGATGAAATTAAAGCAGTTCTCGAGAAAATGATTTGCGAAACTATGAATGGTAAAGATTTGAAGCTACTTAAAGAAGGTATTTCCAAATGCGTAGTGGAAGTGATGAAAAGAGAATGGCCTGGAAATTGGCCTCACCTGATGGCTTTAATGTTATCTCTAAAGCTTAATGATCGTGTGCTATTTATCATTGGTAGATTAAGTGAGGAATTAGGAATTTTTTATTCACCTTCTAACCGTGATCGACGAAGAGACATGACAATCGAATTGAAATCCAACTATCCAGCTATTTTAAATTACATTGCCGAATGTTTGGTTTCTTGTGACAGTGATTTGTGTTCTGCAGCTCTCCGAACTTTATCTCCTTTCCTGGAATGGCACACATTTGATGAACCTTTATTAGTTTTTCTCTGTGATATTTTAGCTATGGACATTGATCCTGCCAGGGATCGGGAACAATTATTCATAAAAACACAAACAACAGACTGTCTATTAACATGTTTATTTCGCAAAGGTTCAAAAAAAGACCGTGTTATTATAATGGACCTTTTTTGTCCTAAAAATGTTACATCCATTTTTAAATGTATCGATATGGTTATACCAAAAATTAGCGTCAATAACTTTTTCAACGACCATTTCACACTTGCTAAGAGGGTTTTCAGTGTTGTTACTATGATGGGACAAACAGCAATTCAGCTTCATTCAGTTAAACAACTTCCCATGGAAACCTGGCAAATTTATATTCAAAAAATGCATTCTCTTTTTTATATCGATAACTATATTCTCAATGCTTTTGTTCTCCAATTTTGGAGAGATTTGGCTAAAAGTAAGGAGCTTCAAAGTTTAATCACTGAATCATTGTTAACGAGTTTACTATCAATCATACCTGAAAAATTATTTAAACGACCCTTTGGTGATCCTTCAATTCCAATGGAGTTCGATGACGAGGAAGACTACGATGTTTTCTATATTAAGTTTAAGGCCGAATTAACTGATCTTGTTCGATCTCTAACTGTATATCGTGAAGATATTTGCTTTAATTTTGCGTCAAATCTATTAATGACAACGCAAATAAAGAAGGAAAACGGTCCTGATTCTAGTGCCAATGCCAAATGGGAAATCACAGCGCACATCATGGAAGCTGTATGTAATCGTCTTACAAATGTTTCACTTTATTATCAACAAGGATCTCCTCTTCTCAATATGCTGGTAAAATCTGATGGAACTGATCTCGAAGTTGAGATATTATCCTGTCATCTTTCATGTATATCTGCCTTGACTGTTTTCGTTCCTCATTTACTTTCTCAAGAACCTAATTTGATCGGTGCTCTTCTCGAAAAAATGTTCAAATTGGCTGGTTATGAGCTTCCTGGGGAAAATAAAAATAATCGAAGTAACTCTGTTAGAAATCTCAGGCGATATGCTTGTGCCTTATTCGTTAAACTAACGCGAGCCTATTCTAAAATATTATTCCCGATTTTTGATCAATTAAAGGATCATATCCATAGGACATTTGCTGTTAACTTAGAAGCCAGTCAAACTGAAATTTGTACTCTCAATGAGGGATTAATCATATTATCAAACTGTTTTGAGGATCCTGCTCAGCAAACATTGTTTGTAAATGAACTTCTGGAACCAATAAAATGGTTTCTTGAGTGTTATCTTACTCCTGCAACTTTTATCTCATCTGTTGGACTGGATACGTCACCTACAGATTTTGATGCCAAAGGGCAAACTCGTGCTCAATTAATGTATGCCATATCAACTCTATTGGGCCTTCTCAAACGAATACGAAAGAAAGAAGTTCTCTATTCGCCTGTTATGGCATTCATGAATCCTCTTTGTAATTTATTATCTAATCTAAATTCTCTCTGGAATCAAGAAATGATGATGCTTTGCCATGCTGATTATCGCTCAATCGTTTTTGCTCCTGTCACTGAGAATGATCGTCTTACTCTTTTGGAAATCCATGGTACTAGTCATGAAAATAGTGAAGCTTGTAACCCATCTAAAAGTCCAGCCTTACGGATGCAAAAATTTTTATGGACTATTCAAGATAATTGCTACTCAGCTATTGGTTGTGCTTACTCGTTAATCATCCCCGAGCTACATTTAGAATTTAATAACATCGGCTTAGCACTTGCTGGGTTTGAAAACCTTCCTCCAATGAAATTGAAAACACTAATTCGATCTTTTTTGAAACCATTCCTCATCAATTATCCTGTCAACGATTTGAATGTCTTAGAGAACAAGTTTCTACCATTTGTAAAGCAAGTTTTGCCCGTTCTTTTCAACAGAATTGATAGTTCATGCAAATCAATTCGTGAAAGGGAACACGTAAAAGAAAAAACTGAGATGGAACGTGAGATCATTGAAGAGAAAGTTTTTCGAGCTCTTTCAATTGATTTTGTTGATCTTCTAAACTGTTTAATAGTATCATCCAAAAGTGGCCGTAAAGCTGAGAATCCGATGGATGAAGATGATTGGGAGATGAGAGAAACAAATGAGCAAAATAACAAACCAGTTGAGCAAAGTGCTTCTTACCTTGGAGATTACCTGATTAAAAATTTACCTAGTATCATTACCCAGATTTGTTTTCAGTGTTTAAATTGGCCAGATTCAACAGTTTCATGGAAAGCTGGTTCTCTGTGTGAAGTAGTTCTTGCTCGTCTAATTGAACACGTCATGGTCCGTAATCCATCAGATTGTCTATTTTTACTTGAAAATATTTGTAAATCTCTAGGATATTTTGGTGAATACGAGCAAAATCGCGGAATATGTTTGCAGTTGATATCCACTATTTATGAAAGTTTAATACTCCCAATGCAATTTGATTCTGTTAAACACCATCTAATCCAATTATCGGATGGAAACATGGACAAATGGGTACAATTCGAAGAAAATTGGATACGTAAACCACCAAAAAATAAAAATGTTCAAAAAGGTAGACGAGAAGCGCTCAAAGAGCTGCTAGATCCAATAATTGGTAAAAGCTTAGCCATAATGGGGAGAAAACAACAAGACGGAGGAGGAAATTTAATTTCTACAATAAGACGGAAAAAAACCGATGTTTTTAACGATGTGACTTTATATTTATATGAACTTTTTATTTGATAGGGACTCTTATAAATTAAAAGCAGTAAATGTATCGTTAATTTACTAAATTCTTATCAACTCTTCTAAATCCTTTTCGTCTCTCAATAGCTCAGTTAAAATACATTTTCATAATTTTTCAACATTTGCAACCGATGCTATTGTTTGTCTTTGTTTTGTTATAAAAACCTTTGAAAATAACTGAAAAACTAATAAAATTATATTCTATGACCACGGAAACTACTCGGATACTCACGCGCATACGGTTTTGGTATCAATACTTGGTATCTGAATACTTGGACCTGTATTCAACTTCGCAAGCTTCCTTTTTCTCAACCAACCTTTGTCTTTCTTTTAAGACTCTTACTCTGTTATTGATTGTTGCCTGAATTAGTTGTGAACTTAAATTTTGTATTTATATTAGTGTGACTACTATCATTTTTAAAAAATATAGTTATTGTGTATTATTTTTTTTATTTAAAGAAAATTTATTAATATTAATTTAAAAAAAGTATGGCGGCGTCTAGACCACCATCACCACCAGCCTCTAATGAGGCTAATACTCCAGTAGCTGAGAGCTGGTGTTATACTCAAGTCAAAGTGATTAAATTTTCATATATGTGGACCATAAATAATTTTAGTTTTTGTCGTGAAGAGATGGGTGAAGTTCTGAAAAGCTCAACATTCTCAGCCGGAGCCAATGATAAACTTAGATGGTGTTTACGAGTAAATCCCAAAGGACTCGACGAGGAAAGTAAAGATTACCTGTCTCTATATCTTCTTCTTGTCTCTTGCAATAAATCAGAAGTAAGAGCCAAATTCAAGTTCTCAATATTAAACGCTAAACGGGAAGAAACCAAAGCCATGGAAAGTCAAAGAGCCTACAGATTTGTTCAAGGTAAAGACTGGGGTTTCAAAAAATTCATCAGACGTGACTTTTTACTCGATGAAGCCAATGGTTTACTACCCGAAGATAAATTAACCTTATATTGTGAAGTAAGCGTTGTTGCTGATTCAGTGAACATTGCAGGACAAAATAACGCAATTCAATTCAAAGTACCTGAATGCCGACTCTCTGATGATCTTGGCAATTTATTTGAAAACCATCGATTTAGTGACGTCATTTTAAGTGTTAATGGAAAGGAATTTCTTGCACATAAAGCTATATTGGCAGCAAGGTCACCCGTTTTTGCCGCTATGTTTGAACATAATTTAGAGGAAAGCAAACAAAACCGAGTTGAAATAACCGATATAAATCATGAAGTATTAGGAGAAATGTTGAATTTTATTTATACCGGTAAATCATCCAATTTGGGAAAGATGGCAGATGACCTTCTAGCTGCTGCAGACAAATACGATCTCGAAAGATTGAAAGTAATGTGTGAGGAAGCATTATGTTCCAATTTATCAGTTGAAACGGCTGCCGAAGTTCTTATTTTAGCGGATATGCATAGTGCAAGTCAACTTAAAGCTCATGCCATAGACTTTATAAACACACATGCCACTGATGTTATGGAAACGCAAGGGTGGAAAACTATGATAACCAGACAACCTCATCTGATAGCAGAAGCATTTAGAGCTCTTGCTACTCAACAAATACCTCCAATTGGTCCACCAAGGAAACGGATCAAGCAATCTTAATATATTTAAACCTACTGTATCAATTTTTCAAAGCAACAGCATCCAACTACAACAACAACAACACATATTGCACATGCACTTATACACACACATACCATACACATCTATACGTACGTACGTTTACATACACATACACGCCCCACCTCGCCACATACAAACTTCAACATGAAGCTTACCCACCCACCCGCTCTCTTTCTTTCTTTCTTTCTTTCTTTCTTTTCTTTCTTCCTCTATGCTTTTCTCTGTACATTTATGTAAGCATTGAATGTTAATTAAAAAAGCTGCAAAATTACTTTAATAACGTTAAAATGATAACTTTTTTTACCTTTTCATTTCGTAGATTCAAAGCTCATCTTTAAACACTTAATTAATGGTCATTTTACTCTAATTTCAACCTTAAACTATTTTTTTATTACATTTAAATTGCTAATCAATGTCAACTTTGATGATGATTTTGGTTGATGATGATTTTGGTTGATGATGATTTTGGTTGATGATGATTCATTTCACTTATTAATCTTGTGTTACATTTGTCTTGAAATTAACAGTTTAACCAAATTAAGGGAAAACATTTGATTCATGATAATTTAATTTTGTCCTAGTTGAGTTCAATTTCAATAACTAATTCATTTAATACCATCTTAACTATTATTGAAAATCGAATTTAAACTTCCATTTCTACCAAACTTTCCCTATTACAAGATTGCGTAAATTAATTATATCTTAATTACCAATTTTAAACTTCCTTTTAACATTAACATTAACTTAAATCATTGTTAATTTATTAGTCTTTCTACATTTCAAATGATCAACTAAAATGTGAAGATAATCCTTAAAACTAAACCAATAACATGTCTCCATTATCAAAGTTATTAATGAATCAAACTTGACTGAGTTTTGCTTAACCTGAGAGAAAGAAAAAAATAGCCTCTAATTTTCATTATTGTGTTTTTTATGTCAATTTGAAGGTTAACTTTAATTTTGATGACATTGATAAACTTTACTATCATCATCAATACATTTGAGTGAGAGACAAAAAAGGACCCAAAAGTTGATTTGAGGTTAAACTGGAAACAATTTGTTCAACCATATCTCACCATGTTAATGAAGTTTTTTTTGTTATGTTTTGTAGGTCTTTAATAATGAAAACTTATTAACAACAATTACTAAAACAATCATGAAAAACGATCATGAAAAAAGAGTTAATCTTGCCAAACTGTCAACCTTGATTATTGCTGTTAAAAGTAACTATCAACAAGAGATGATAATATTACTGTAAAACCATTGAAACAATTAAGTGTCGTCTATTGATTTGTATGTTAACTCATCAAACAATTTAGATAATCATTGGGAAAGTAAGAATAGACTTTTACCTGACGTCATCTTTTAATCTATTTTTCTCATTTCTTGTTATTCCATTGGTTAATTATCAACATTTAATTTAATCAGAAAACAGTTTGTTATTAATTAGCGTTTAACTGTCAACAGAATCATATATTTTTCACTGTTAATTTTCAAATTCATCTTGTTTCATCAGTTTTGGGTTAACTTGAGCTAGTCAATCACTAATCACTAATCACAAGATTAATCAATCTTGAGTTGAATTCATTTGATCAATCTTGTTATAATGATTAACCCAACGATACTTTGATGGTTTGATCAGAAAAGGTCATTTCTTACCTAATTATCATCTAATTGTTGCTACAATTTTGTCAAGCTTTTCAATCAATTGTTTAACAAACCGTTGGCTGCTTATTATTTAGTCAAATATTGTTAACTTTTAGATTAATTGTTTCGTTGAGATCAAGTTAATTGGGTTAAGTATTAATATATTTTACCATTATAAATATATTGTTAAAAAACCTAATAGTCAATTGTAATGATAATACAACAAAAAAAAGAGGGTGAGGTTTTTTGGTTCAAAGCAGGTCATCATTAATACAATTTTTGCTATACACTTTGTGTCAATTGTGAAACCCAAAAGTACAGTCAGTGAATCCTGGGTCAGGTCAGTGATGATTTCAATTTAAGTAGTCGACATATTTAGGCTTGAACAATTGTTGAAAACTACCAGAATGGGTAACATCTTAACTCACTGGTGACCCCTTTGTGACCCTTTCAGGTGCTTTATGCAAAGCAAAGAAATTACTTTGGGTTATTTGAAAAAAAACCTGAAAATGTGGTGAATTCTAATTTTCTCATTGTTTAATCATTATCTGCTAAACATTTATTAATTTTAGGATGATTTTGTGTTTCTTTTAATCAGGTTGAAGATGTCAATTAATTGTTCAATTTAAATAACGTTTGTTAAACAATCAGCTTTGTCTATTAGCTGTTATGTGTTTCAGTTTTTTGGTGTTGATGAAAGAAAAGGCTGACACATTGATTTGCTTATAAAACGCTGCTTAATTCTTGACCCTGATTTAGATTGTTTAAGTCTAATGATTTTCATGATTATTTAAACCAGGTTCAAGGTTGGATATATGAGAAACCAACAATTTGACATCAAAACAATTTAGATTGATCATTTTTAATTTGACTCATTTTTGTATTTACAATTTAAAAAAGCTGCAGCCAAACTAACAAATATACAGTGATGTGCTAGATAATGGGAATAGGTGGAAAATTTTTTTCACTATTCGTCGGTCACTCGAATCCATGATTTTCAATCATGTTCAATTGATCGATTTAGCCTAAAATTATAATTGCTGGCTGGATTCTCGAGTTTTTGATTAATTTTTCACGAAATGAAATGAAAGTCAAATAACTCCCGTTACCTGAAAAATCACTGTAAATCTTTTATTCACTTTACCTTTTAATTTAAAATCGTGCAATTTTAACCTAACAAGTGACAAAATTTTGACAATAATAATTATGGATCTTTATCACTATCAAGTTGACCAAATAATTGAAGTAACAAACGCGAAGGTTGAAAAAGCGAGAAAATAAAATGCATTGAAAGGTAAAAAGGACCCAGAAAAGGGCAACTCAAAGAGGGACGATGGAAGATGTTGATGATTGAAAGAAGCCAAGATGAAAAGACACAAACCTTGAGAATGAAGATGAAAAAGATCTAGAGATGAAGAAATAAGTGATAAAAAGAGGAACCAGGTCAACAATTGTATAATGGTTTTGGTCTTTTTATTATTATTCTTGTACGAGAATCTCACTTTCATTATTTATCGCCATCTTTCTCTCTTCTCTTTCTCTTCCAATCCTCATATGATGATGAGAAGAAGGGACTGAAAAAGAGAAGAAAAATAGGAAAGAAATAAAGAAACATAAGACGATAACCTCAAGGTAACTCCAAAGACTCGGGTTCTCTCTCTTTCAGAGGTTACCTTTGACCTAGACATGTGATGATATATCGAACCAATCGATATTTTTCACGAGCAAATATCAATATTGCTTTCGATATGGTATCGATATAAATGCATAGAAATGTCCAAGTCCCACCTTCGGACATTAATTCGTCCAAATTTTCAAATTTACTCATTTTTCCTGAACATTTATTCCCAACTGAAAGACGATTCAGTTACAAAGGAAAAGCATAATCAAGTTAAGGCTATTCATGTAACATGTGACTCTGATAGTCATTAGACATTTCAGCCAATAAAGTCAGCTTTTCAATGTTTAAAGAGATTTGTTGTTATTGTTTGATATATCGATATAAAAGCTTTCAATGTGACAAATATCGATATGAGAAAAATACTCATATCGAACATCACTATTCTCAAAGTAGTACTTTGACCCAAGACTTGTAGACTTTGCCTTGAAAGGTCATATACTCACAGTGGATGTCAATAGAAACAAGGAAAACAGTTAAGACCTTTTTGGTTAAGCTTTGACCTACTCTAAAATTACTCAGTCTCTGTTGGTAGGAACCAGAAAAATAGCCAAAAAAGTTACCAGATAAATAAATGGTTACATTTCCATCTTCAATCAACCTAGTTTTGGCTTTTTTCCCTTTGAATATTTCCAGCTTCTAATAATGTTCATCAACATCATCATTATTATTATTATCATTATCTTCAAACTTTACAATCGATTAAATCGATAATCATTTGATTTTATTTATGACCTCGTTATTGTTTTTAAATTTGACTTTATCAATTTTTGCTTCATCTCAACTCATCATTAACCTTTTTTTTGGATATTTTAATCTAATTTTTGCTTTCATTATTTAGGTTACAGTTAAATCCACTTCTCATATTTTTCCCATTGTAATAATAATAACTAAACTCGAGATGTTTGCTTTTCCTGGTTAGAAGTGCAATCTGTTATAAATTAATCTTTCAGTTGAAAGCTCAAACTGAGACTTGAACACATCAAAACTTCCATTGATTTTTGCCAATCCTTTTACACCATTTTAAACCTTCATCTTTACTGTTAATCTTGTGGCTATAGCCTTTAATTTTATTTGTTGATCATTGCAATGTTGCGTGATTATTGGTAAATCAAAATTCACTGTACAATTGTTTGTCCTTCAAATTGATTACAGAATGATGATGATCCTACTTTTGTGTTAAATTGTAAAAAAGCATGAAAATTATTTAATGTGTTTAAAGGCTGAATATCAATTTCTGTTTATTGATATGTTGATGACATTCTTTTGTCTGATTGTCATTAGATAATTGCTGGATTCCTCTTTTGATCAATTAACTCTTTCGTCGTTTTAAATGTTGACTCCAGGACACTTTGAACATAGCTCTCTACTCCTTGCTCCATGTAAGGTTTAATCACAATTCCTGTTGATAAAGAATGATTAATTAAAAAACAATGGAACAAATTATTTCCAATTGATTCACAGGTTTGAATAAATCAAGAATTGGTTTTATTTTTTTTTAATTTTTGCCTTTTTCCAATCAACAACTAACCTTGAGTTTTTGTGATTAAATCAGTTGATGATGAGCCTGTTGGTGAGCCAATTGTTGAAAGTGTTGAGGTTTGTTGATCAATTTGTTTGGTTAAAACATTCATTATTATTCCATCTGGTTTTCGTTGTTGATCATGATGATACCATTGATTATGCCGATAATGGTTAAGACTTTGAATCTCTGGAAACTTGTAATGATGATAGATATTGATGAACATCAAAAAAATTAACACTGAACACAATAAGATGAAGATACAAATCAATGTGTACAGAATTAATGAACGTAAATAGTTAACATCAATTTTACCCTTTTCTTGAATTGATTTCATTGTTAACTTCTTGTTTGTCTCTATCTTCACCTAATCAAACTAATTGTGATTAAAACAAATTTTCTCTAGTTATCACAATGGTTTGCAATTGTTTCCTTGTTGAATCATGTTGATGTTCAACGTTACAAGGAAAAAAAGCAATCAATTTCTTTGTGACTTTTCAGTCGATCAAATTTCATTTGTTATTTAAAACCAATGATTAGATTACATGGTATCTGTTAATTGTTGCCTTCAAAATAAACCAAGAGTTGAGTCAATATGTTGATTAATAAAGTATTATATAATAAAGCTTTTCAATCAACAACCAGAAACTGGTTAAATCTTACAATCTGTGCAATACTTTAAAATGGTCATGCTAATTGTTGGTTAATTAGAAACCTAAACCAGTACAATTATTAATAGAAAGATCAAGTTTAACCCAAAATAGAGAGAAACTGACAATAAATTTCAATATGAATACTGTGAATACCCAATAATATACCAGAAAATGATGTTGAATGGTTAACCTAAAAATACAAACCTAATCGGTTTTTAAACTAAACCATACTTTTTTACAAATAAATTAGCCTAACAAGTGATTATCAATTCTTTTTTGCCCTTTCTCTCTATGTAACAATTAACAATTGTTGGGTTAATTGTTGGTCATTTGTTATAGAGTTACCTTATTGGTCAATTGTTTGCGTTTTTCCCGTTAAACCGATTACAATGGCAATCAATCAATTGATACACATTAAGTTGTCATTTGAGTTGACTTTGTTTTTACGTCTTCATTTGCCTCTTTGACAGTATTAATCAATTTGACAAAAACAAAACAAGATGATGATTATGATGATTATAATGATGTTTATTGATGATTTACTGTTCACATACTTGTTTAACTGATTGTAACTTTCTCTCAACCTCTTCAAAAAGCATTAACATCCAGGTCATTTGTTAATCAACATTTTTCTTCATCATCATCATCATCATCATCATCATCATCATCATCATCATCATCATCATCATCTTATTTGATGGTAACAATTTAAGTTTTAGTTCAAACATTTAGACGGTTACCGGGTTACCCAGAATCAACGTGATAACAGGTCAACCAAAAAGGCTTTAATTGTTATTAAAATTATATTCAATCTGTTTACACCGTACAAAGAAGAATCACAATCTAAATAGATAATCGCATTATTAATCATCATTTTTAGCATCTTCCTAAATGATAAATAAATATAATTGTTGAATTTTAATAATTAAAACTAATCAATTAGGTTTATATTTGAATCTAAAAATTATGTTTCTCTTTTGAAAATCATCTAAACCTGAATACTGGATGAGTAGCCTTTTGTTTGTTCAAATCATGACCGTCAAGTCAATGTCAATGTATTGGGAAAGCGTAATAAGGTTGATCACCAAGGTTAATGCTTTAACTTATTATTTGATTAAACTCATTGATCATGATTAAAAACATTGACCCATTGATCAAATTGAAAGAGACAATTAAAATTGAAATTAATGCAAATTTACTGTAATTACATTTTTCAATTGTACAGCAAGCTAAACCTAAAAATGGACGTCTTAAAGGTTAACATGCAACTCAACCAGACTTTTGGTGTTGATGAAGGACCTTGTTTTTTGAGGATTTAGCCAAGTTACCCTTCATTAGTAAATTGCCATTGATTATTGAGACCTCGTTCTTTCTTTCAATAAAATAGTAAATTAAATGGATAAAATAATCACCATGAGCTGATAAGAGTTAGGTGATGTCCATGAAAACAAAACTCAACCTATCAATGGAAATTGGTTTAATTATCTGGAAAGCTGAACATGTTTTTAAATAAATGTAAAATTGTTACAGTTAATTGAATCTGTTTCCTATTATTGGTCTATTTTACTATCTGCGTTTCATTTTTGGTAAGGTCAAAATGACCGTTTGTCAAACAATTGTTAAACAAGTGCTTTCTTTGTTTTTTTACTTGTTTGTCTTTCTGTTTGTCTTTCATCAAACTTGGTTATTGAGATTGAAACAAGTGGGAGATAATTTGAGAATTAATTGAAATTATTAATGATAACAATGTTTAGGTCATGACCGTTCTAATCATTGAATTATAAATGATTCAGTTTAAAATGTTTTACCTGATTTTGATCCACCAAAAATGGCCTTAATGTTAACTTGCCTAAAATTTCACCGCAACTTGTTCACATGTTTATCAGCCTTATAAACAATCATCATCTTCCTCCTTAAATAATAACAGTAAATTGACTATTATTAGAACACCATTTTCATCATCCTTTGAAACTGAATGATTTGAGGACAAATCACTTAAATATCTGAATCTTGTACACCAAAGACTGGATAGAAAAAACTGTTTTTTATGTTTCAAAAGGTAATTCTTGACTATCTTTTCTCTTCTCTTTCTTTTTCTTGCTTTTCTTATATTCATCGTCATCATGAAACTCAATAGTAACTATTCCTGAAAAAAGGATTCCAATTCCGTGAGGTTAAACTCAGAAGGCCTCACCATCTTTAATCTAAATTAAGCGTGTGAAATGGGATCAAAGCAAGGATAGAAAGAGAAAGAGAAGATGAAGATGAAGGAGGATGAATCGACAGACTTGATTCTGGTATAGACAGAAGACGAATAGAGAAGAGGAAGAGATGAATGAAAATGATGATCACAATTGATTATTACGTTGAGTGAACATCAAACAAGAATGGTTGACTTTTGTTTACATGTGTAATGATTTGTAAATTAATAGATATTTAATTGTTAACTATTTCAGACTAGATTCGACCTTAATCAACTCTAAATTGACTGTTGATTGTGTTAAAATGGAACTGTTTAAATGTTAATAAAAAAATCGGTGCATTTAAATTTTAAGTTCAAGGTGAGGATTCAACTGTTAACATGAACGTTCCTGCCTTATTTAAGGTCAACTTATGCTTACTACTCCTCAAACAGTCGTATTTATATAAAAAAATTGCTAATCGTTCATATATTTTTAATTTTGAAAGAGATTATTGTTATTACTTTATCGTATTTGCATTTCTGTGTTTATTTTATGGCATCTCTCAGTGTTGACAGTAACATGGATTAGTCTTGTTTCCTTGTCCTGGTTTTATGAGTAGTCACTTTGCTTTCCAACGCGTTTCATTTGTTAATTAATTGGGTTTCAATTTTGCAGCAAGATGGTGATGATCATGTTTTTTTAATGAAGACGATTATGGTTATGAATATGACGAACACGGAAATCATGGAAATTCAAGGTAAAATAGGGAAGGAAACACAAAGTGCTAATGTCTCGTTTCAACCAAGGTGAACAAACAATTGAAATTGTGGCTGTCTGTTTCTTTTTACCTTTTTGTGTGATTCAGATATTATTAATAATGAAGTATACAATAAATTGAGAATAGAAACTAATAAAGAGGGAAAAAGTGTAGTTCCTTGTACAATGAGTAAGGATTTCATGTTGCATTCAAGGTAAACTGGCGCATTTGAAGAGATTGATGACCAAAGACTTTTTCCAATCACAAATGTCAACCTTGTGATTAGACCATGTTAATGAAATATGTTTAACCTCGGTGTTTCTCCTTCATCATCTCTGATTGTATTTCTCTTCATTGTTACCAAATGGCAAATTTATCAACACACAGAGAACCAAAGAGTAATAGCAAGAGAGAGAGCACGCAAATGAGAGCTATAGATGCGAGCAATAAGCAGTTAAAAGGAGCAGGAAAAGAGGGAGTTAGCAGCGAGAAAGAGAAAAAGTGAATGAAAATGACAAAAAAATAAATATAAACAATTTTTTTGGTGGAAAAAGTTCAAAAAATCGAAGAAAAAATTAAAGGATTATTAGTGGCGCCATCGCGTGCTGCTCCTTCTCCCTATCCTTATTTCAAAAAGATAGTTAACATGGTCGTGCTACCTCTTGTTATACTCTTGGCAGTAAACGCTGGAAATAAAAAAGAGGGAAAAATGACTTTAAATAAAATTTCAACATTTTTACTTGCAATTTGAAACAAAGGAAAAACGTGTCTTCTTACCATTCATTTGGACATCGAATCATCGTTAGGATTGAAACAAGTAATAAGTTTAAATGTATGCTCTTGCATTTTCATTAATGTATCCAAGAAAGCCTTTTCACGTCTTTCTTCTCTTTCATTTTCTTCCTTACGTCTAGTAGCTTCACGTTCAAATCGCTCTTTTTCCAAACTTATCCATTCTCGCATTACTTCTGTTTCTTTAGTTAAATGCTTGAATATTCTATCAATGAGAAGAGCTGAAGCAGTTGGCGGATGTTGACCCTCATAAGATGCACTGGGTTGATTTGAGGCGTCGGAATTGTGTTGATAATATGCTGATGGATTCGAATCGGACCGTAATCTTTTGGCTGGATTACCAGATTCTGTGAACCAAAAAATACATAAAAATATTAGAAAAATAATCATATAATAGGATTGATATTAGAAACCGAAGTCATCCATTGTAGCGAGTCAAAAATTTTTCGGCTAGGCTATAGTCAACTTTTCTCTGGCTAAGTCGACTAACCATATGTTCTTGTTTTTTGGAATTAAAGGCTGCATAGCTGAATCTATAAACTATCGAATTTCAACGATACCAGCAACGAGTGTTGTTGTCGAGACTTTTTCCGAAAGCTGGATTAACATCAACAAAGAAGTCAACTTGCTTCTGACAAATCAACAAGATTTTGTTTATCCATGATAATTACAAATTTGTATCTATGCTATAATAAATTTATAATACGTATGTTCATTGTTTTGACAATTAAATTTCATGAAAATTACTCGACTAGTCAGTCATCGTTGTCTCGACTAAGCTAAATCGGATAGTTGACTATAAGCCGGGAACTGTCTAATGGCTAACTAAGGTGTCTAATTGAGATTAAAATCACAAAACATCACGATCCGTACCTTCTTTACTAGTATGAGGTAGTTCATCACCAGAACCATCATCTGAAAATATAAAAAAAGTGGGTGAAATAGCAAGCAAAATATTGTTACATGCAGAAATAAAAATTACCATGATCAATATTATTTTTAGATTTGTCCATATTATGTGTAGAAGTGGAGGCAGAGGGTTCTTTGCCATTACTTGAAGTTCCTTGCCCATCACTGACACCATTTGAAATTTGATTTGGAGACATAGCATAAAAAAGATCATCACCATCCTCTCCACTCCCGTTTCCATCATCATTCCCATCCATGCCGTCATCGGGTCCTAGGTCAAGAGGTTCCAGGTTGTAGTCATCATCATAATTGAGAGCCGCTTTGACTCCATTGGCATCTTTTGCTTGATAAATTTTATGAAGAGCATCGAAAAAAATACATTTCTTTTTTCGCTCAGGAGTAGGATTTTTCAAGATTCTTCGATATTCTGCTATCATATTGAATACGCGTGTTCTCACTTGATCTGAAATAAGGGCGGCAAAAAAAGACATTAGAAGTGTGGACAGATAAAACAAAACAATAATAAACTATTTACCTGCTGTTCGGTCATATCCATGCTCCTTAATTCTTTCAGCTATTTTTTCCCAAACATGGCGAGTCCTTTTTGAATTAGTCAATTGTCTTTGTACCATATCTTGTCCCCAAAGGGAAAGTAAAATTCTTGTCTCACTGTAACACCAGCTAGCACCTCTTTCAATTGTTGGCTTCATGGATCCTTGTGAATGTCCTTCTTCGTCGCACATTGCATTATTATTACTACAGTTACTATTATTACTACTTGAACTATTGATACCTTCTGATTTCAAACGATGAGATGAGGCCATATATAATAATTAATATTTGGTAAAGCTATAGGTGATGATCAAAAAGTAACAAGAGACTGCACGAGAAGGTAGAAGCAAGAAGTGAGTAACTCTCAAATTGTCTGATAGATGGCGCTGCTATAGAGAAACAGATTCAAACAAATAAAGCAGAGATTAAGATAAAAGGAAAACAATTGGTTAGGAATTATTAAAATATAATATAGATTTAGACAATCAAAGGTGAATTCGGTATGAAAATGAATGAAGATAATCTTATTTAATTTTCTAATCGAAATAAGTTTTTTAAAATTAAATTTATTTGGTACTCAGCACCATCTATGAAAATTTGCAAAAACTTAGTTAATTGGTCAATTAATCAAATCTGAAACGCGCGTTTATCGATGCAAAATCACGCATGACAAAAACCCAACTTAATAATTATGCTTCGAAATGTTTTAAATGGCGACATCAAAGCTTTGCCACTATCAATTCAGATCTATCAGTTTGAATCTCATTTCGAGTTTTAACCAGAATCACCTTAGATAAGAAATTATTCAAATTTAAATAAATTACATTCATTCTTCAAAATAAGTTTTAATTGATGATTGTTATTATTAATAATCAAATTCAATTAAAATCTAGATAACTCTTTTTACTGTACTCTACTGTTAACATCCTCATCAAATTCGTCATCGTCAGCCAACATCATCATCATCATCTTTAAATCAACTTTTTATTTATACTGAGTTTAATTCAAGGTTTTCTCGAGTTCAATACAAACCAGGCTAGATTTCATTCTGTTTTTCCTGGTTCTCCAGTGGATGGAAGAGAGTAATGCAGAAATGTTGAAATTTAAAAATATAAAAATTATAATATAAAAATATAAATTATCTATCTTTGGTATCTTTTTGTTCTAAGACTAACTTTTTTTCTCAATCCTGTGATAGCCTTAACAGTTTAAGATAGATGGCATGATTTTATTCTTTTTCCCCATAAGTGTTTCAAAGTTCAATCTTTTCTCTATTGTTACTGGTTTGCATTTTTCACATGTTACTGGTTTTCTGTGCTAAAAGTGTTAATGATTGTTAGTGATGTTAATTTTTTGCTCAAATTGCATCATAGATTCCTAATGATTCGAGCTGTCTCTTGTTTGCTTGTTTTGCTTTGGTCGTATTCAATTTGCAACATCAACTGGCATTTCATGGAACACATTCGAAATATCTTCTAGTGGGAAAAACAAAAAACCGTAAAGATGAAATCCAAGGTGATTTAATTGATATAATTGCATTGTTTTCCCTTATTAGTCTTTACATATGCTTCTCCCTTGTTCTCATTTGTGATAAACAGTTAAACTTGATCTGTCAACATCATGCAAAAACTTCCATCGTTTCCAGATTTTCTTGAGTACCATCATGATGATCATCCTCCGTTTCCTTGTTTATAGTGACACTTACCATCACTTATGATAAGCCTAATGTAACTCCAATGTTTACCAATATTTTGCAACTTTTAATTTAAATTTAATTTTTTGAATTTTTCTTTATCCTTTTACAATCAAATCAACTTACCATTTGAAAACAGAGTTGGCCATCAGTTTTTCATTCAAGTTCAACCTGCATCATGGGTGAAACTGAAGATCAGGCTAGTATCTCGGGTCAAGTAAACAAAGGGTTTGTTGACATACCTTTGGGTCAAATGAATCAATCAAATAATCTTGATGAGACAATTGATGAAGCAGGTAAGCATAAAAAGCTAAAAAACTTATTTTATTTTTGAAAAATTGGACGCAGTTATCTGGACACGTGGGTTCCTTCGCGTGTCACAGTCCAAGAATTTTACTGAAAGAATGTGATCCCAATGACAACGAAGCCCGTGTCTACAAATCACTGATGAAAGAACCAGGAATGAACCGGTTTTTACCAAATCTTCATAAAATCTATAACGTTAAAGGATGTTGCTTTATTGCTATCGAAAATATATTTTACGGTTTTGACAATCCTTGCATTATTGATATAAAAATTGGATTAGGGTCTTTTCTGGAGGATGAAGTTGCAAATGATGAACCAAGATCAGATTTGTATGAAAAACTGATTAAATCAGATCCCAGTGTCTTAACTAACAAGGAAAAACAAGTAAAGTCGATCAATAAATTGCGATACATGCAACTTTGGGAGCAATTGAGTTCCTCATCAACACTAGGATTTCGAATTGAAGCATTCAAGACCACGAATCTTCACAAAAGCAGAGCCGATTTGTCATTGGTATGTAGCAAAAAGCATGTGAGAAAAGTTTTGAGTTTAATCGTGACAAGTTTAATTAAATTTTGAACCTTTTGAATCTGATTCATTCCTCTCTTAAGTGTTCGCCATTCTTTAAATCCCATGTGGTTGTTATATATATGTTATATAGTTATATATAATTGATTTAAAGAATGGTGAACACTTAAGAGAGGAATGAATCAGATTCAAAAGGTTCAAAATTTAATTAAACTTGTCACGATTAAACTCAAAACTTTTATCGCATACTTGCATGTATCGCAATTTATTGATCGACTTTACTTGTTTTTCCTTGTTAGTTAAGACACTGGGATCTGATTTAATCAGTTTTTCATACAAATCTGATCTTGGTTCATCATTTGCAACTTCATCCTCCAGAAAAGACCCTAATCCAATTTTTATATCAATAATGCAAGGATTGTCAAAACCGTAAAATATATTTTCGATAGCAATAAAGCAACATCCTTTAACGTTATAGATTTTATGAAGATTTGGTAAAAACCGGTTCATTCCTGGTTCTTTCATCAGTGATTTGTAGACACGGGCTTCGTTGTCATTGGGATCACATTCTTTCAGTAAAATTCTTGGACTGTGACACGCGAAGGAACCCACGTGTCCAGATAACTGCGTCCAATTTTTCAAAAATAAAATAAGTTTTTTAGCTTTTTATGCTTACCTGCTTCATCAATTGTCTCATCAAGATTATTTGATTGATTCATTTGACCCAAAGGTATGTCAACAAACCCTTTGTTTACTTGACCCGAGATACTAGCCTGATCTTCAGTTTCACCCATGATGCAGGTTGAACTTGAATGAAAAACTGATGGCCAACTCTGTTTTCAAATGGTAAGTTGATTTGATTGTAAAAGGATAAAGAAAAATTCAAAAAATTAAATTTAAATTAAAAGTTGCAAAATATTGGTAAACATTGGAGTTACATTAGGCTTATCATAAGTGATGGTAAGTGTCACTATAAACAAGGAAACGGAGGATGATCATCATGATGGTACTCAAGAAAATCTGGAAACGATGGAAGTTTTTGCATGATGTTGACAGATCAAGTTTAACTGTTTATCACAAATGAGAACAAGGGAGAAGCATATGTAAAGACTAATAAGGGAAAACAATGCAATTATATCAATTAAATCACCTTGGATTTCATCTTTACGGTTTTTTGTTTTTCCCACTAGAAGATATTTCGAATGTGTTCCATGAAATGCCAGTTGATGTTGCAAATTGAATACGACCAAAGCAAAACAAGCAAACAAGAGACAGCTCGAATCATTAGGAATCTATGATGCAATTTGAGCAAAAAATTAACATCACTAACAATCATTAACACTTGTGCTTAATTGAATACTGTAGATGTTGAGTCACTCAGTAATGTAACTTGTTGTTGGATCTCCTGAGAATACTCTTCTTCATTGATTCCCAGCAAGATGAAGTTCAGTTGTTAAGTACATCCAAAGAGTAATAGCAAGAGAGGGCACGGCGATGAGAGCTATAGACAGAGCGATAAGTTAAAAGGAGCTGGAAAAGAGGGAGTAAGCAGCGAGAAAGAGAACAGAAAAGAGAATCGTTCAATGAAATACGATTATTTTTTCATTATGAGCAAACAATCAGATTTGAACCCAACTTCCTTCTGACAATGCTTTAATTTTCTGCGTTTAAATCTCCATGAATTATCATGAAAGCCTTATATTTACCTTTAGAAGTTAATTTGTTAACCAAAATATTGAAATTGTTTACGTAACTGATTGAAACTCGTTTTTCAGATAAAACAGTGAATATCAACTAAAAGCCATTATAACTTTATTTACGACTTGAGTGAATATTTAACTAGAATAATTTTTCAATTCTTTCAAGCGATTTAATTGATTTTCTTGTGTGTGTAACAATTTAAAATATAAAAAAAATGAATCATATCAATAGATGGCAGCCATTGAGTTGTTCAAATAAAGTGATGTTTATTGTTTTTGAATATTTTTTCTGATTAATTAATGATTTCCAAATGAACCCAAGTCAACTTCAATTTCAATTATTGTCATTGTGTACTTACTCGCCTTTACTTGGATTGATATTTATGACTGATATTGATTCGGCCGCTATTTCCACCTCCACTGTTTAACAACACATGTAGTTTCGAAGGCAATCTAGTCAATTGAATCCAAATCATGATCAATGATATCATCAAGAATTGGAAACTATATTTGTCTTAAAATCTAAAGATATTACTCTTTGCTTATTATTGTCAAACTATTTTTGTCAGCTGATGAAAAGTAATCAAAAGGCAATCTGTCATATAACATTACGCTAATAACTTGTCGGTTACATCAATATTTTCAAATTTATGATTGAATTAAAAATGTTTGACTCATCAATCATTGAAACAAATAAATTTAAAACCAAAATTAAACGTTGATTGTTACAAACATCACATTAAGTTTTATATTATAACAGTAGAGAAGCTACCGTAATAACTATAATTCAATAGATTAAATATGTATAATACAATTCACAGCTATAGCAATTTAACTATTGAGTGCAAGGTTGATATTGGATTTCTTTTGGTAAACTAATAAAATTGATAATGGCGTTAATTAAGCATTCATTTTAATGTTTAAAATCAACTGCATATTAACCATGAAAAAAGCACTTTTCTTTTACCAACTTAACCAATGAACTTTGCTGGTTAACTTCACACTAATTAATTCACAACAAACCTTAATAGAAAATAACTATTGTTTATTGATCCCATCCTTTAAACGACCTGGTTGCACTAGAGCCTAACCTAATAAAGATTGACTCGAAATGGTGCGTTGAAAAATTGAACCAAAAGAAAATGGGTTCAATGGAAAAATAAATCGTGGTTAGATTTACAGATTCATGGTTAGATACTATGTCCATCAAAGTGCTCTTTCAAATGTTTTGTAAATTGCTCAAAATTGGAGCCATTTCCTAATGGGCAATGAATACACACAAAGGCGTAACGCAAATTCTTTCGTATATGGTCGTAAATTTTGTTACTTCGACCTGTTTTCTCAAGGGGTGGATGATCACAATTTGGAGTCCCCTTACAAGCAAAGTAGTTTTTAGGAAGTTGTTCCATGTATTTCTTCCTAAATTCTCTTTCCATGTCATATCGTTTAACGTATTCGCCATTCATCTTCCTAATCCGATAAGTGAATAGTTTACGCTGTCCATCTTTGGTTATCCAAATGCTTTCATTAAACTTATCCAGACCTGATGGCGCTGGCCACTGATTCAATTTCTTTTCCAAATCAATGATTCGTCTGACAAGAATATAAAACAGTTTCAAAGCGAAAAGTTTTGGGTCATCTCCAATTGTCAGCATCATTACACGCATTGCTTTCACAAAATCATCAAAAGAATCTAGGTGGTCCCAGAAAAGTCGTTCAAGCACTTCGTCGTCTTCAGATGAATGTTTAACTTTTTTTGGCTTCGGTGGTAGCTTCGGCGATTTTTTCCGCGTTTGACCCTGGGATGATGATGGTGATGGCAAGGCCAATGATGAATTTTTCTTTTTTTGGCTACTTTCGCAGAAATAAAAATTACCATGATCAATATTATTTTTAGATTTGTCCATATTATGTGTAGAAGTGGAGGCAGAGGGTTCTTTGCCATTACTTGAAGTTCCTTGCCCATCACTGACACCATTTGAAATTTGATTTGGAGACATAGCATAAAAAAGATCATCACCATCCTCTCCACTCCCGTTTCCATCATCATTCCCATCCATGCCGTCATCGGGTCCTAGGTCAAGAGGTTCCAGGTTGTAGTCATCATCATAATTGAGAGCCGCTTTGACTCCATTGGCGTCTTTTGCTTGATAAATTTTATGAAGAGCATCGAAAAAAATACATTTCTTTTTTCGCTCAGGAGTAGGATTTTTCAAGATTCTTCGATACTCTGTTATCATATTGAATACGCGCGTTCTCACTTGATCTGAAATAAGGGCGGCAAAAAAAGACATTAGAAGTGTGGACAGATAAAACAAAACAATAATAAACTATTTACCTGCTGTTCGGTCATATCCATGCTCCTTAATTCTTTCAGCTATTTTTTCCCAAACATGGCGAGTCCTTTTTGAATTAGTCAATTGTCTTTGTACCATATCTTGTCCCCAAAGGGAAAGTAAAATTCTTGTCTCACTGTAACACCAGCTAGCACCTCTTTCAATTGTTGGCTTCATGGATCCTTGTGAATGTCCTTCTTCGTCGCACATTGCATTATTATTACTACAGTTACTATTATTACTACTTGAACTATCGATACCTTCCGATTTCAAACGATGAGATGAGGCCATATATAATACAGTAGCGGTTAGAGTTAAGTTAACAAAATTGAAGGTTTTTTCATAGTCGTCCTCTAACAAATTAAAGTACCAATCTAATAGAATCGAACTTTTTTTGTCCAGTTTTCTGTTCCATTGTTTTTTTCTTATCTCTAGAAACTGAAAATGCCAGAGATGGCGACACCTAAGAATTAACATAAGTTAATTAAATTTAGTTATATTTGCCCCCTACCATTGAAAGTTGTGTTTTCTAGAACAGTGGACAGTACAAACATCGGAGCATATAAAATTGTGATCACAATATTAATATTAAAATAAATTAAAAATGGTAAGTCAATTCGTCACCCACTTTTTCTAAATTCGAATTTATAACCCACACTTCCTTACTATAACAACTAATCTTTTACTCATTATCTACTTAAAAGTATGAATGAGAATGTATGTATGAATGTAAAATTAAATCAAATTCAATATAAAAATTATAAAGTAAAAATGCAAAAATCAAACGTAAAAACATTGAATTCAATTTAATCAAATTTAACTAAAGCCTAGCAAATACTAATCTTAAATTTCTTTTCTCCCAATAAACCTGAGTGAATGAAACAACCTGATTAGGAAAGGACATCGACCAGACCATCTCATGACTGGGAACTCAACCAATACAAAATCGCTCGTAATTACTTTATAATATTTACTCTACATAATTTTTCATTTTTCAAATTCTGTATTCCTTTCAATTCTTCTGTAATTTGCCGATTTTGTACTTGTCTCCTTGACGGTAGTGCCAGCCGTCTAGCAGTTCGCCTAAGCGTCCTTGCGGGTTACTTTCTTTTTACCGAGAGTAACCATTGGGAGAGCGGTATCCCTTATTCCTGTAACTAGGTGAAAATATAATAAAGTCTGACCCCTTTTTGTTTACTTAACCCTAACCCCTACTGAGATTAATACAGTCAAAGGTGAATTCGGTATGAAAATGAATTAAGATAATCTTATTTAATTTTCTAATCGAAATAAGTTTTTAAAATTGAATTTATTTGGTACTCAGCACGATTGGGGTCATTTTGAGGGTGTTGGTTAAATTGTGCAAAAAAAATTGAGCAAAAAGCGTCTGCGCAAAAAAAATTAGAGCAAATTTTGCTCAGTAGGTGGCGTTTTTTCTTATTTTTCCTAGACCATGTTTCCGAAGTTAATAGCGATCAGAGAGATCTGGAAATAGCATGAAATGAATTGTTTATTAGGGTTTCAATGGCAAAAATTTGAGTGCGCATAAAAAAATGAATGGTTTATGACTGAGCATGAAATTCAGCATCCTTCTAAGCGCGTATAAAATTTAACTTTTTCCACAAATTCGAAAGCGGTCAGTCCATCATTTTTGTATTCAACGGTTAATGTTTTAATTTTGCGATCAATTTGAGCATATTTTGTCGGTTTATTTATCACCAGAGCACCATGAACGGCCATTAGCACTTTAGAGTCAAAATTGTTTTGCTGTTGGGTCAATTTCTCGATGTATAGCCAAATATTAGCATGTGAATGGCCAACAGACCTATTCAATGCTGCATGCCATCCTTCGATATGGTTATTAGTTCTCGGATCATTATTATCAAAATGATTCCATGTCCATAACGGAAAACGAGCATTAGTATTCAGATAGGTTGATTCTACATAGTCTAAGAAGCGAAACATATCGTCGTCTTGAGGAGCTAGTTGCTTAATTAATTGATAAGTTGGCATAATATCTGACTCTTTGAGGAATGGCAGCGCTGAAATCCTTTTTGTCGTTAGTCTGACTTCATTTTCCCCATGATTGGATCGATAGCGCGTTATCAAATTATGTTTGCCAATATTGCGCCAAATTGCTTGCGAAAAATGAAAAAGGCACGATTTTAGGGTACAAGATGGGAACACTGTTAAAACAGCGCGATGGAACGCCATCTCGAAGTCGGTTGTAAACTCTTTCGGGTTCCAAAACAGTCCCGCTGCATGACATGCATCTTGAATCAGTCTCAATACTCGTAGATATGTAGCGACTTGTGCGTCTGGAATCAATGCATAAACGGCGGGAATCATGATTCCACTTTTCATGATATGGAATGAATACAAGGAATGAAAAAGTCTCGGCACACTCTTGAAAGTTCCATCTGAATATACATGTTCAGCTTCGCATAAAAATTTCAGGAATTCAGAAGTAAAGAAAAGAATTATTTTGTTTTCATCTCCATCTGAAACTTGGAAGAATCTTTCCCCAGAATTAGTTATTCCTAAATCATTAGGTATATTGATTTCAGATCTTGTTCGAGGCTGAGTCGGAAATCTGTCAGATCTGGCTTTTGCAATTGAGTTCTTGAGTTGATTGAAAGTTTTCAATGATGCAGCAACTTCATTTCGTCCATACTCAGTATTCACCAGCATCTTATTCGTCACTTCAGAATAAACTTGTTGACAGCTACGAAAATTGCTCGCCCGAGCTTCATCTTTAACTGACGCACGTTGTTTGTATGCAATAACAGCACTTATATCTGGTTCATGGCAATGGTCAGTTTTGCTCATCAATATTAACCTTTCCTTTACAATTTTTATCAACACAAGTCCAATACGTTGTTCCTCCGTAATTGCATCTCTTACGATGCACATAATCATTTAAAACTAAAAGTTGAGCACCGCGAGTTGACTTAATTAATTCAAATTCAGTAGCCATTTGTGAAAATTAGAGTAAAAATGAGTAATAAAAAAGAAACTAAAACTTGGTGAAAAGTTATCTCAATAATCAATCGAAATCTATTATGAATAGAAGCATGAAGCCTGAGCTTAAAATTTTGTTTTGCTTTAATCAGTTTTGCTCTTAAACGTCTGAGCGCGAAAGAATTTTGCTTAATCTTCTTTGCTCAAAATGACCCAAATCATTTTGAGCAACCAATTTTGCGCTAATCTTTTTTGAGCAAAGCGTCTTAAAGGCAAGATAGGATTAAGCGAAAACCTTTGTAATAATTTAATCTATCTAAAAATTGAAGCTTATTTAAAGCAAATTTTTGTAGTTTTGGCATTTCATTTCAAGTGAAACTATTTCAATTCAATTCAATGTTTGAATTTATTTAAAACAAACGTAATCAAACAAAATGAATCATGAAATCAAGTTTATCAAATCTACTCGCGGTGCTGATGCATTAGTTTTAAATAACTTCGTTCACAGGAAAAGAGCTGTGAAAAGTAATACAACTCATTGGACTTGCATCAATAAAGGTTGCATTGGCAAAGTTTCTGTAACTGATGGAATGGTCACTGGCAATGTTGGACATAGCCATGAACCGGATATTAGTGCAATAATATCTTACGAACAACGACATCAATTGAAGGTGAAAGCAAAGGAAAGAGGTTATCAAAGTTCACAAGCTATTTACTCCGATGTAACAAATGAATTAATGAATAGCAATCAATTTGCTCGTGATGAAATAGCTTCATCATTGCATACATTCAAACAATTAAAGAATTCAATTGCAAAAGTTCGTCGCAATTTTCACCCATCTCTACCCAAATCAAGATCAGAAATTATCGTTCCTGACTATCTGACATCAACAAATTTTGGTGAAAAGTTTTATCAACTATCGGATGGAATCGAGGACAAATTATGCTTTTTTTTATGCCCAGTTTTCTGAAAATTTTGTGTGAAGCCGATCACGTTTATTCGGATGGAACTTTTAAAAGTGTTCCAACTTTGTTTCAATCGCTCTATTCATTCCATGTAATTAAAAATGGACTTATGGTGCCGATCATTTTTGCACTCATACCAGACGCAACAATTAACACTTATTTACGTCTATTGAGACTCATTCAAGATTCTTGCGCGTCAATTGGACTGACCTGGAGCCCTGGAAAGTTTACTTCTGACTTTGAGATGGCCGTTCATCGTGCACTAAGGACAGTTTTCCCGACCTGCGGTCAAGCGGATGTCTGCTCTTCCTTTTCTCAATATTATTGATATTGCTATGACATATCAAACGAAAAAACAATTAGCACCGCGCGATGACGACATGATTAAATTTTTTGATAACTTCGAATCAACATATATCAATTCGTATTCAAGATTTCCTCCTGAAACTTGGAATCATTTCAATGATGATGATCCTCGAACTAACAACCATGTCGAAGGATGGCATAATGCATTAAATCAAGCCATTGGTCGATCGCATGCTAACATTTGGCATTTTATTGAAAAGCTACTTCAACAACAAAACAACTTCGATAGCAAACTAGCAATGGCCTCACATGGTGCGATATTATCGGTAAAACCAACGAAATATAAAAGAATTGATCAAAAAATTCATACATTGACCACTGAGTACATGAATAATAGATTGATTGAGTTTTGATTTAGTTGATAAATGTAAATATTTCACGCGACTTGAAAATCTGAATGAACTTGATGCGCACTAGTTTACCATGCAAAATTTGGTTGCGCAGTTAATTATTCTTAAAATTTAATTAAATTGAATATCCATGAAAAAACTTATAATGCAATTAAAATCAATTTATATTTTGTCAAATACTATTCAGCCAATTGAAACTCAAAAATTTTCGCTCAAAAGATGGCCCTCAAATTAGATTTGCTCAAGCGCAAAATTGCTCAAATTTGGTTGCTCGTATTAACCTTTACCCTCAGCACCATCTATGAAAATTTGCAAAAACTTAGTTAATTGGTCAATTAATCAAATCTGAAACGCGCGTTTATCGATGCAAAATCACGCATGACAAAAACCCAACTTAATAATTATGCTTCGAAATGTTTTAAATGGCGACATCAAAGCTTTGCCACTATCAATTCAGATCTATCAGTTTGAATCTCATTTCGAGTTTTAACCAGAATCTATATCTATATCTATACATCTATACAATCTATACATCTATTCAATTCATTCATTCATTCATTCAATATATAAAGTTAAAACATGAAATTTTTGCGCTCAAATTATGTCGAAACTAAGTGGGTTCTAAGGTTAATTTTTATATAGAATGAAAGCCATGATTAAACTACAACCACGAAAAATAGTCAGGACTTTTTCGGAATTCAGGTTCATGAGAAATTCACGTTTGAACAGTGTAGGGGAAAAAATGCAGAATCCGTTTTCTATAACATTGTATTTAGGAGAAAAACTTTAGGTTATTTAGGTTTATTGTTGGATTAGGATTTTATGTAAAACTTCCTCTCAATTAAAGAGTTAAGAGTTGGTGAAATAACCTGGTGCTTCAACTTTAAAATGGAGATCCAAGTTTCAACTTTGGACTCTATTTTTGCTCCTACAATGTGCTTAAAGAAAGGCTTTCCCAAAATGAATATTATCAAAGAGAAAAAAGATTTCAACTTTTGGACTTATTCTGACGAGTTTTTTTCATTAAGAATTTAAGTCTTTTCATTTTGAATGCATTGGATTTAGTAAAATTAAAAAGAACTCTGTGATCAGTCTTGAGCGCGGGCCAGCTTGTCACAATAAATTAAGAAATTATTCAAATTTATATAAATTACATTCATTCTTCAAAATAAGTTTTAATTGATGATTGTTATTATTAATAATCAAATGCAATTAAAATCTAGATAACTCTTTTTATAAGCTATAATACTTACTACTATACTTACTGAAATGTACCTGCCTTACTTGACTGCTTGAAAAACAAGGCCCATTTCATCGTTGTCCTTTGGAATCAGCTTTCTCTAAGCCAGTTAAGATCAATACTTTATCCAAACTGGTACTATTAATATTTCAAATAATTGTTTAAGAGCTACCAGTGCTACTGAACTTAGGTAATCTGGCTCTGAAATTTCGACAATGAAATAAGAACTTGTGGAAATAGCAAACCGAAACAATTAGAATCCATTTTGAACGTAATCTGATCATCTGAGCTCATTCGAAGTTAAACGACTAATATTAATACAAATAAAATGCAATCAAATTATTGAAGTAAGTTTTTCCTTCTGTAAACTGATAGACTTTAATACAGGTGTTCATAAGAATTGTCAGCACTCGAGCTTCATTAATTCGCGAGAAATCGTAAAGAATGCTAACTTTGCAGCGCCGTTGGGACCGAACGCGTCACCCTACAGAACTTCTGAAAGTACAGTGTTTTTCAAACCTCTTTTCATAAAATATGAATGTTTTTTAAAATTTGAGTCGATTCTCGGTGGCAGATATTCCTTTGACTCGTTCAATGAAATACGATTTTTTTCATTATGAGCAAACAATCAGATTTAAACCCAACAGATCTACTGAGAATTAATCAACTAAAAGCCATTATAACTTAATTTACGACTTGAGTGTATATTTAACTAGAATAATTTTTCAATTCTTTCAAGCGATTTAATTGATTTTCTTGTGTGTGTAACAATTTAAAATATGGAAATAATGAATCATATCAATAGATGGCAGCCATTGAGTTGTTCAAATAAAGTGATGTTTATTGTTTTTGAATATTTTTGCTGATTAATTAATGATTTCCAAATGAACCCAAGTCAACTTTAATTTCAATTATTGTCATTGTGTACTTACTCGCCTTTACTTGGATTGATATTTATGACTGATATTGATTCGGCCGCTATTTCCACCTCCACTGTTTAACAACACATGTAGTTTCGAAGGCAATCTAGTCAATTGAATCCAACTCAATCGCTTCTACGTTGATCATAATTTTTAATTTGAATGCAACAATAACAGTTGTAGTCATATGAATCTTGATATCCTTGGTTTCTATGAATACATATCTTGGAAGCTTGAAGACAACTTGCTCATGATATCATCAAGAATTGGAAGCTATATTTGTCTTAAAATCTAAAGATATTATTCTTTGCTTATTATTGTCAAACTATTTTTGTCAGCTGATGAAAAGTAATCAAAAGGCAATCTGTCATATAACATTACGCTAATAACTTGTCGGTTACATCAATATTTTCAAATTTATGATTGAATTAAAAATGTTTGACTCATCAATCATTGAAACAAATAAATTTAAAACCAAAATTAAACGTTGATTGTTACAAACATCACATTAAGTTTTATATTATAACAGTAGAGAAGCTACCGTAATAACTATAATTCAATAGATTAAATATGTATAATACAATTCACAGCTATAGCAATTTAACTATTGAGTGCAAGGTTGATATTGGATTTCTTTTGGTAAACTAATAAAATTGATAATGGCGTTAATTAAGCATTCATTTTAATGTTTAAAATCAACTGCATATTAACCATGAAAAAAGCACTTTTCTTTTACCAACTTAACCAATGAACTTTGCTGGTTAACACACAATCTAATATACACCATTAGCTCATGATATTTGAATAAAGCCAAAACAATTAAAAAATCATAAGTGAAAGTGAGATGTTTGATGGAGTTATTAGAGTAGATCATCTTTCAAATTACACGAGGGGAAAGAGTTCCATGATTTTATTTGTTGACTTGTTGTGCCTTAGGTTTTTTTAAGTTAACAAGAATCAAAGAATAACAATTTAATCGGATGATTTATGAGTCTAGATTACATGAAAATGGTAAAATAAATTGCACACTAATTAATTCACAACAAACCTTAATAAAAAATAACTATTGTTAATTGATCCCATCCTTTAAACGATCTGGTTGCACTAGAGCCTAACCTGATAAAGATTGACTCGAAATGGTAGGTTGAAAAATTGAACCCAAAGAAGAACTGGTTCAATGGAAAAATAAATCATGGTTAGATTCACAGATTATGGTGTAATCACATTGTTAATCGTGGGGTCAATAATAGGCTTCACCATATGTTGATTAGCCAGAAAAAAACAGAAAGATTCCAGTTATTTTGGTGTGAGGATGAGCCAAATTTAAAAGATGTAGACTTTGAGAAGGAGTTGAAACAAATACAGATTACACTGAATGATTAATTAATAACAAAGCTAATCCAGAGACTTCGCCATTTTTTGGCTCAACCAAAGGGATGTTTGATTGTCAGATTGATAACTTAAAGATAACCATCATGAACCGAAAGATGTTGTGAACTTGTTAGTCAATATTATAAACAGTCATCAAGGTTAAGAGGCCGTGAAGGTTTGTTGTCACTTTGTTGATAACTCAAGGATTGAAAGAAATTTACTTTATTTTATTCGCCTAACACCAGTTTCTGGTTCTTTTCCGGTAAAATCATCATTTGTTCAATTAAACTGTTTTGATAAATTTAAATTCAACTCACCATTTGAACTGGAAAACTGAAAATTCTGGTTAAACAGTTAGAAGACTAAAAAGAAAGGGAAAACAAAAAAGCTTGTCAACAATGCAAATCTCACTTTCTAACTGTGAGTTATACGTTCAAAAAGTATTAACCTTTTTTACTTGCCATTTCAAACTGGTTGTTGGTAATACAATTTTGATTTTCATTATGCTTGTTTTAATAGTTTCCTTAATCATTAATTTTGGGTCAAATACCTTATATTCTTGTGTTCATTAAAATTAATCAACATGTCCAATTTTAAAGGTAAATAGATTATAAATGTGTTCTTTAAATTATTTTCAAATCAAGTCAGAAGACTGAAAATCAGTGTTACTTTTGTTCCTTTTCCAACTGTATTTATATTTTTCTTCTTGTTGATCACAGTTGCCATTTTGACAGGAATTGTGTTAACTTGGAAAGATTTTGGATTTAACAGGGAACACGATAATTGGTGTTGAATAATTCGATTACAAGAAAACTAAACATCAGAAGCAACAACAAATCAACTATAATGCAGCAATGATTTGTGTTTTATTGTGTCACTAGAAATGTGTTTTTTAAATGTGTATGGTGAGAGTCTAACAAATCTTTACCTTGAGATAAACAGTTGTGATTATTTAGATGACTATCAGTAACAATGGTTTGGCTTATTTATTTGATTAACAGTGTATCATCCACTAAAACCAATCAACTTAATTAATTAATCATTCATAGATTAATATATCTGACAACAGCAATAAAGCACCATATCATCATCATCAACAACCATTATTAAACCGCATCAACCTCTCAACAGCCTAGTCAATTGTTTGCTAATACGTGGTTAACTTTCATCTATACTGTTATCATCCTCATCAAATTCGTCATCGTCAGCCAACATCATCATTATCATCTTTAAATCAACTTTTTATTTATACTGAGTTTAATTCAAGGTTTTCTCGAGTTCAATACAAACCAGGCTAGATTTCATTCTGTTTTTCCTGGTTCTCCAGTGGATGGAAGAGAGTAATGCAGAAATGTTGAAATTTAAAAATATAAAAATTATAATATAAAAATATAAATTATCTATCTTTGGTATCTTTTTGTTCTAAGACTAACTTTTTTTCTCAATCCTGTGATAGCCTTAACAGTTTAAGATAGATGGAATGATTTTATTCTTTTTTCCCATAAGTGTTTCAAAGTTCAATCTTTTCTCTATTGTTACTGGTTTGCATTTTTCACATGTTACTGGTTTTCTGTGCTAAAAGTGTTAATTATTGTTAGTGATGTTAATTTTTTGCTCAAATTGCATCATAGATTCCTAATGATTCGAGCTGTCTCTTGTTTGCTTGTTTTGCTTTGGTCGTATTCAATTTGCAACATCAACTGGCATTTCATGGAACACATTCGAAATATCTTCTAGTGGGAAAAACAAAAACCGTAAAGATGAAATCCAAGGTGATTTAATTGATATAATTGCATTGTTTTCCCTTATTAGTCTTTACATATGCTTCTCCCTTGTTCTCATTTGTGATAAACAGTTAAACTTGATCTGTCAACATCATGCAAAAACTTCCATCGTTTCCAGATTTTCTTGAGTACCATCATGATGATTATCCTCCGTTTCCTTGTTTATAGTGACACTTACCATCACTTATGATAAGCCTAATGTAACTCCAATGTTTACCAATATTTTGCAACTTTTAATTTAAATTTAATTTTTTGAATTTTTCTTTATCCTTTTACAATCAAATCAACTTACCATTTGAAAACAGAGTTGGCCATCAGTTTTTCATCCAAGTTCAACCTGCATCATGGGTGAAACTGAAGATCAGGCTAGTATCTCGGGTCAAGTAAACAAAGGGTTTGTTGACATACCTTTGGGTCAAATGAATCAATCAAATAATCTTGATGAGACAATTGATGAAGCAGGTAAGCATAAAAAGCTAAAAAACTTATTTTATTATATTATTGAAAAGCTCTCAAAACTGTTGACTTTTGATTCTACTATATATTTCGTTTAATTGCCAGATAATTTGATCCCATTTATGAGAGTTCATTCGGTGCCCACGGCTTTTTATCATCCATCTGAGCCAATATTGATTCCTGAAATGCCAATTAGCGCAAAATTTATTGAAACCACCGAAGCACCTAATTCTCATTACATTGACCAATACTTGTAAGTGAAAAGTTAATTTATTACACCATTAATAACTGCTTTATTGCTATCAGTAAATCTTTTAATTCATATTTCCGCGTTTTCTTTATCTTTCTTTTACAGATATAGCTATGAATTAACTCATGGTCCATTTACATGGGTTATTCGGAAAAAACATAGTAACTTTCTTTACCTTCATCAACAGTTGAAACTTTTCTTGGCCTCTTTAAGTCTACCATTAGCTTCAAGAGGCAAAAGCAGTAAACGTCGCAGCGTAATGGATACAAGTGGAACTCGAAAAGGATTACCAGAAATATCTTTCAAGCCTGATACATTTTTAGCCCCAGAAGAGACTCGTGCTAGACCTGTGAGTATCTAGATGATTGAAGATATTCTGTGATCAATAACATACTAATGATGAACACATTGCAAGAAACGACAATAATCGAGTTTAACCTTGATGAAGAATATGCGTGTGAAAAAATGAGCTGCTGATCAATTTATCAAATTGGTCCAATGACGCTCTTTATTTATGTCAATCTTCGATTACTGACAGACGTTTTTTCATCAGAGTTAAAAGTTACTCTTTTTATCTCCAATATAGTGTAACTAAATAGTCCAATTTGTTGGGAAAATGAATGCTAGGCGGAATCTTAGAATGTGACTTGAACTTTGCATTCAAGTTTTGATTGAATCAATTGTTTAATAGAGTCAGCGTTTAGTTTATTTCTTAGCAACAATACAGCTTGTTCAGTTTAAAGCATTAAGCCAATTGAATAGCCAATTTGACGTTTGACAAACAAAGCAGATTGACTTGAACAAGTTGAAATTAGCATTGTTCGTCTTTCAGATTACGATTTAATCATTTTACCTGATAAGCTATTTCAGTTAATACAATTTAAGTGCAATAATATATTTTAGCTGTAAAAATCATTCACTACGTTGTCATTTCATCATCTACTTCTTATTAACTCGCTTCCCTGAAATCATGTCCGAACCATTAACGAATGAATAATTGCAGTCATTATTTTAACTTTGCAAATTCAATAACCTTGCATGATAATTAAATCTTTGCTATTATTTTTTTATTCTATTACATTAATCACTTTTCTTGATTTATCTTTTTCAATTCACTTTCTGCTATAAACATGATGCACTTTATGATTCAACTTGAAAACTAGAAAATGTTGGAGGAATATCTGAATGCCCTTTTATCAATCCAAGGATTTCGTGAACATGAATCAACTCTCAATTTTCTTGAAATCTCTCGTTTATCATTCGTTAATTGCCTTGGTCACAAAGGCTTGGAATCATTTGTCCAAAAGAAAGACGGAGGCCATGCAATGGTCAACTGTTGTATTCGTGCCAAATACATTTTCTCGACTGTTGCCATGACTCAACGTAAACGATGGTTAATATTAAAAGACTCTTTTATTGCCTATTTACACCCAAACACTGGATCCATACGTTGTGTCCTGCTTATGGATCGTTTGTTTAAAGCCATTTATGACCCTAAGGTAACTGGGGATTTGTATTCGGTTCGCATTACTAACCTTTCTCGTGATCTTGATATCCGTTGCTGGACCAAACGGTTAGCTTCTGAATGGACTGATACTATCAATCGAACTGCTACAACTTTAGGCAAAGACTACACCCAACCCAATCGATATGAATCATTTGCCCCACCGCGTCAAAATACACCATGTCAGTGGTATGTTGATGGAGTCTCGTATTTTGAAGCAGTCGCGGAAGCTTTAGATTCAGCTAAAGAAGAAATATTTATTACTGGCTGGTGGTTAAGTCCAGAAATTTACCTGAAAAGACCTGTTATTCACGGTGATATCTGGAGATTGGATATTCTACTTTCTCGCAAAGCATCTCAAGGGGTAGCCATTTTTGTACTTGTTTACAAGGAGATTGAACTTGCACTTCAAATCAGTAGCGTTTACACAAAGAAAATTTTGATGGGTTTACATCCAAATATAAAAATTCTTCGCCATCCTGACATTGTTAAAGGTGCAACCATATTTTGGTCTCATCATGAAAAAGTTGTTGTTGTTGATCAAAAAATTGCTTTTGTTTCCGGAATTGATCTTTGCTATGGACGTTGGGATACATATCAACATCGCCTAACTGATTTAGGCGATATCTCCAAAAAAGTCACGGAAGATCCATTGAATGACTCTCTCGATAAAGCAAATCAATCTATTACGGAGAAAAATGAAAATCCCACTCTTTTCAGTGTAACCTGTGCCTTAATGAATGCCAAACGTCAGGAGAGTCAAAAAAAGGGAAACGATAAATTTAAAAATTCAGTCAGTTTTTTGGTTCCAGAGTCTAAAGATAATGTGACGACATTTAATGATAATAATGGTGATAACAATAACAGCAACCATCAAAATAATGATTCTGGCCCTTCTAATCTACAGCTCAGGCCAGCTGTTAGCTCTCAAACATTATTTCGTGTTGTTGCAGTGAGTATATTAAGTTAATCAATAACTAATGACCACTATTACCACATAATGAGAGTAGCAGTGAAAAAAATGTATGCGTACAACTTTTCAATTTGATATAATTTGATCAAAATTTAGTAAAATAGTTTCGAGCAATTTTCTTTGAACTTTCAGCTTCAGTTTAGACATTACAGTTTTATCAATAAGGATGAAAAAGAATTGTCTCAAGTCTCCTGACGTCTCAGTAAATCTAATCTATTAAAGACAAAATTAAGGTTGAAAGGATTGTAAATTTTCCTCTGAATGGCTGTCTAGAAATAATTCTTATTCTCCTCAACAACCTCTCTGTTAACTATTTTTTACAAATTTCCTCCCCAGTTCTCTCGCAACTCTTCATCTTCATTTTTTTCCAAGAAGCTAACCCTGCATTTGAAGAAAACTTCACTTAAAAGCAAAGAATGAACTTTAATTGAAACTAATTATCCAATTCAGTTGTCTTTTTTGTAGATAGCAACAGTTAATTTTACTTTGAAAATTAATCTCATTTGTTAATCTTTTTTTTCTGATTCTTTTTTTATTGGTTTTTGCTTTGAATAACTTCATTGGTAACGTGGAAACGAACATCATAAACTTTAATTAACAAACAAGTAGAATTTAAAGAAACTTCGTCGTCATACCATTATTCGTAGATCTTCTTCATTGGATTCTCTTGATGATATCGAGCTTAATGAAACTGAAAAGAAATGTGCCCTTCGGCGAACACCAAGTGAACTTGGTTTGACCGATTTATCTGGAGGAAACAAATTATGGATTGGTAAAGATTATTGTAATTTTATTGCCAAAGATCCATGCGATTTTAATCGACCCTTTGAGGATAGCATTGATCGACGTAAAATTGCTCGAATGCCTTGGCATGATGTTGGCATGATGGTTGAAGGCAATGCTGCTAAAGACGTTGCCAGACATTTTATTGAGCGTTGGAACTTTACTAAATGTCAAAAGGCTCAATTTCATTCCAAATATGACTGGTTGTGTCCAAAATCTACTAATGATGCAGAATCATCACCATCGTCTGATAAAAAATTAAATAAAGATCAACCTGATAGATCATCTTTCCGAGCTGAATGCCAATTGGTCAGAAGTGTCTCAGATTGGTCAACTGGAACCAAATTCACTGAATCATCAATCTACGAGGCCTACATAGACATTATTGACAATTCTCGTCATTACATTTACATTGAGAATCAATTTTTCATCACTAGATCTGGTGGGCTTAAAAAATATCCAAGAGAAGTTATTAATGAAGTTGGTGAAGCCATTGTCCGCCGGATAATCAGAGCCTATCGAGCCAATGAAACTTTTCGTGTTTACATCATCATTCCTCTGTTGCCAGCCTTTGAAGGGGAACTTGGTACATCAACAGGAGCTAATTTGGAAATAATTACTCATTGGAATCTCAAATCAATTTGTAGAGGAAATGATGCCCTTCTACAAAGACTTCAACGAGAAATCGGTGATACAACAAAATATATTTCGTTTTTTTCTCTTCGCAATCACGGCGAGCTTAATGATAAACCAGTCACTGAACTAGTTTATGTGCACAGTAAAATTATATTAGCAGATGATCGAGTTGCACTCATTGGATCGTCTAACATCAATGATAGAAGTTTAACAGGATCAAGAGATAGTGAAGTTGCATGTGTCATCCGTGATACTGAGATGGAAGAGGGTCTCATGAACGGCGAACCCTACCAAAGTGGTAAATTCATCGGATCACTTCGACGTTACCTTTTTCGTGAGCATCTTGGCTCACTTCAAATTAAAAGTGGCTCTAAATCTTCACGAGTTGATGTTCGAGATCCAGTTTCTGATGCATTTTACTTCGATACTTGGATCAAAATAGCTCAATCTAATACCAAAATTTATGATGATGTATTCGGTGTTGTTCCGACCGATGAAGTTTATAATTATGAACAATTAAAGCAGCGCAAATCCAAGGCATGGCTAGTTGACACTGATGTGGACCTGGCAAGAGTAAAGATTGGTCAAATTAAAGGACATTTAGTGTGTTTCCCTTTAAATTTTTTGAAAGATGAAAATCTTGAACCAAGTCCAGGATCCAAAGCTTCTCTGGTGCCTTTAACCGTATGGACCTAAAATAAGTTCGATAACTTTTTGTGATATAATGTGATACAAGGAGCAAAGACCATCTGTGTAAACAAAAAAAATGTTATACGCAATCAAAAATCGAGAGATTGTATATTTAGAAAAAAGTAAATAGAAATACTTAGAAACCAAAGAGCCAATCATAACGAAAATTCTGAGAATTGCAACCTGAATACCTATATCTCAGGTAATATCTATAATCAGAGTAAACCATTCAACTGATGATAATGATTTTCATCACCAGCATCTCAAAAATAAATATTAGTAATAGTTGGTAGTGAAAAAAATCCAACAGCCAAATCAACTAAAGAGATGGATCAAGGGGAAGAAAGTGATGGAAAAAATGCTAACCTCGTTAACCAAAATGACCTTTTTATAAAACTCATCTCATCATGTTGATGACCATTTTTTGTTCACAATACTCACTGCCTTTAATTCAACCCAGATGCAATATTTCAGTGGAAAGTCAACTCCAGGAAGGAGGAAAAACTGGCCATCAACAAATTGAAAACTTCAAGTTCTAGTCAAATGGCCAACTTTTGAAAGCAAAGAGAAACAAAAGATGAAGAAAAGAAACTGATAAACAGAAACTAGAGTTAAACAGACTCTTTGACAGGCTGTTCATGACTACTGTTGAAGTTTCTGATATTGTTGCCTTTCCAATCCTTTCTCTTTAATAACGTTTTTTTCTCGTAACTTATTCTGGTCAAACTTGAAAAATATCAACTAAACTGGTTCTCGTTTGTAAAACAAATCTGTGACCATCTTTTCCAATCTTGCATAATTATCTTTGCTGCTGTCACTGAATGCTGATATATGGGAAGAACAGTGTTGCAATATTTAAATAGCTTATCAATGCACTTTATACTCCATCAACAACTGGTGATTGACTACAGTTGACTTGTATTCAATTCACATTGAACAGATTTATACATTTTTCAAAGGACAAACTATCAATATACGAAAAAAAGTATCAAAAAAGAGTCTATCAGCCGCACAATCACACAGAGGAAAAAAGATAAAGTCAAGTAATAACATTTAGTGATCACATCAATCATCGTCTGGTATCGTCCTGTTTTGACAGTTTGCTAACTCTCACTCTCTATTCCCGGCCTGGAAGCTTCTTTTTATTATCCTTCAATTGTTAAAATATTTCAAAATGATATTTGCTCAATTACACTTACATATCCAAAGAATGGAAGAGAAAAATGTTACAGTTAAAAGAATCAAGTGAAACAAAAAGTGAGCTGATAAATACTGAAACAAAATACAGCAAAGACAACTCTGAAAGCTAAACAAGTTGAAAGATAGCGAGAAATGAAATTTGTCCAATAATCAAAATCTCATCTCGAGCATCATTTTTTTGCGATCCTTTCTCAAACATATTACTAACTATCTAAACTGAATCAACTTGACCATTCCTTTTTTGCTCTATCCTTTCATCACATGGCAGCTTCATTTTTCAATTTTCATGATCTTCAGTCCAGTCTTTAAAACTTCAACTTTCATTCCAAATAGTCAAATGGAAAGTTGAAAAAATAGTCATATTTTTGCGTTTTATTGTTGAAGAGATGAGCTCAATCATCTTAAATTGTAATTTTTCCCCCCAACTTTAAACAAGCTGAGCAATTTTATATTGTGATATTATCAACATTATCTCGTCAAACAAATGCAACCATCAATCAACTTTTTAATCAACTGTGTTACCATTTTCATCCAGAATTGTTTCAAAATATCACTTTTATTTCAAGCAAAAAGAGAAATCACTTTTTGCAATTTTATGGAAACAAAAAAGCGATGCATTTTCAAGATGTTATTAAATTGTCCTATTTATATCAACTAATCATGTAAAAATTGTAACAATTATTTTAAAAAATGAAAACAAATATAAAGCAAAATGATCAAAAACTTACATTTCAATTCATTGCCATATAAAATGCAAACTATACCAAATTGACCAGAGGTTAACTTAAAATATCAAAGCAATTCAAGTAAAAGGAGTAAATTAAATAATGTTTCAACTCATGTAATTATAACCCGAAACCATGCGTTAATACACGAAAAAGGCTTAACGACAGCTTAACGTAACCACAAAACATAAATTTGTTGATCAAATGCAAGATTACCGAAATAAATTCAAGAAATGATCATTAATCAAAAAGACAAATCTCAACGTTAAATTTGACTTCCTTTTAAATCGCCAACTGAATAACAGTTCAACTTGTCCGATCAAGTGCAACTAGAAATTGAATCATCACAGAAAAGCCAAGATTATATATTTTTAAACAGCCATTAACCATATAAACATCATTAACCAGGCAAAAAGAAGAGGATGACATTAACTTTTAATACTATTAATGCATTAAATTTTGTAATGATTAAGATTGTAGATTTGGAGCAATGAAAGTGTAATCAATCATTAAATGGTGAACAAGTAAATTTCATTCATCTTGATCAAATTTTATATTTTTGTGCATCTTTTAATCACTCTGTGCCATTAGGAATGAGAGACAAGATCAAATTGTTCATTTGGCCATCATGAAACAATGTGAAGCAAATCAATCAAATTTGTTTGGAATAAACAAGAGAAGAGAAAAAAAATTCATTTCTCGATTAACAGAATTAAAGTACAAAGTAAAAAATGTTAATCAAGTTAAAGGCATCGGTTTTCCTGTAACTAGCATTATAATCATAATTTTTGACAAGACAATTTAATGATCAAGTTGAAGTAAAGATGAAAAAAGAGTTTCAGTTGAAAATTCAGTGAAACAAAAATAATTTGAAAGCAGCAGCAAAATGCGAATTGAATAGCAACTTTAATGTTATTATTTACCTTTGATTGTCTAGATTATGCAATAAATATGATTTGGTTATCATTTTATTTACTAATCATGATAATAATAATGTCTACTTGAAAGGTATTTTTGATGAGCTTAGAAATGAAACGAGAGACAAAAAAATGACGAACAGTGAAAAATATAATTACTATTAAAGGATGATGAAAATGAAGAAATATCATGTGAGGTTTTTTTTGATAAGATGAACATTTTCATTCTAGAAGTGAAAAGACAGGAACATTTGAAGAGAAATAAAAAAGCAAATTAAACTGACAATAAAAGTATAAAAATTGGCTCAATTTTCACTTCAATTTAATATAAAATTCACAAAGGAACAACATTATTATCACAACTTTACTCTTTTTTGTTTCTCCTTTTTCCTCTTCAATCTAAAAAAGTAGCTATCGTTTCATCAAGAATCGTGATCATGCTGATAATGATGTTGATTATAATGATGATGACTATAATGGTGATGATGATGAGATGAATTGGGAGTAAAAATAAGAGTAAAAAAGAAGATGAAAATGGTTAAAAATTGTTCTAAACCTGACCATCTGATGCATTCTTATTTGAGTTTTGTTTTTGTTTTTATTGCAAATCAATTTTAGCTTTCACTTCGTTTAATTGCACACTTTAATTAGCATTGCTAGTTTATTAGACAATAAAAGTTTCGCCTAAATGTTATCCGAATTGAATGCTGTTCAGGAACTAACCAAATAGTGAATGTTACATTTCTCATCTTTATTGACGTTAACAAATTAATCAGCTTCTGAATTGGTAATGGTTTAAATACAACTTACGAACTGATTAAGTTTTTTTAACAGTTATTTCCGATTATTCCGACAAAATTGTTGCTTCTTTGGAGTCAAATTGTGATTCAGTTGCTGACTTTTTTTGCCCCTTTATTAATCAATTGAAACAATTTAACACCCAACTCTGAAAATGGAAAGTTAAATTTAAAATTGATCTTGAAATTGGGGCAACGACTTCAAAATATAATCATAATTTACTCCATTCAGCTTCAATTGTAATCTAAGTTTATGCTAACAGTTTATGTAAGGTGAGCTTATCAAGTCATCTTGATTGTTAGTTTAATGGAAAGTTGAGTTTTTGTAACAAAATTCCAGGTAAATGGTGCAAACAAGCACCATTTGTCTGTGTTTTACCATTGAAATAAATCAAATTAATGTCTAATTGTTGGTATAAAATTGATAAAGGAACATAAAGGATCGTATTCATAATCGTTAGTTTGTATCACAATTTGTTGTCCTTTATTTAACGCTTAATAACCACAAAAAAGTCGATAAAGAGTACATTTTTTCCATAAACGATAAATTAGATTTACAGCTGGACAGATTCATTATTTGGCTTGATTTTTCAGTTTCATAAAATTTACTATAATATATTGTAAAAATCTTGTTAAGTGTGGAAATGATCCAATTTCAGGGTTGACTCTTTGTTGGTATAAAAAAAATATAAAATTCAGCAGATATTAGGAAAGCAACAAGAAACAAATATCTCCATTTATCTGGGCTCATTCAAACCGACGATAATTTAATTAGGCGAACAATGAGATGGTAAATGATGAAAAGGATGAATCAGTAAGAACGAGTAAGTAAATCACCATTGGAACCAAAATTGAATGATTGATTAGCAATTTGTGAAAATGTTTTCCTTTCAATTTTATCCTTTACAACTAATTCCTTTTCTTGTTTTAACTTAGTTGTTGTCTCTTCAACTGAATATTTAACTTTATAACCATCAAGATCAATCTTTTTCAATCCAATTTTATCAGCAATCAATCCTCTAACTCGCTCAGAAAATTCAATAGCAGTCTCTGAGTTCTGAATAGAGAAGAAACGACGAAAAAAAAGAAGAATTTAGAATTAAATTACGATTTGTCCATATTGATTGAACCAAGGATAATTACCTTTCTATGAACTGGAGCCAGATAATGAACATCAGCAATAATGGCCCAATTAGTGAAAAATTTAACACAAATACCAAGAAATCCAATGGTTTTGCTGTTCCAAAATGGATTGCCAAATCTCAAGTCATACTGAGAAGAGAAAAAGAAAGAAAAGAAAGACAGAGGAAAGAGTAAAATTGTGATTAATATAAATTGTTTCGTGTTCATTCAAGTTAAATGAATTGAAAATGATTGAGTAAAATGTGAGGAGAGCAAAAAGGTCAATGTTGAGCAAAAAGTTGAAACTGTTCATTTAGTTAGTCTGGTTTCTCTGATTTCAGACTAAACATTTGATGCAAAAGTTTAATAAAATGAGTCTCATTTGTATGGAAGTTGCTAAAGACAATTAATTAATCAAAATTTGATTGGTGAAAGTCAATTGGTTTTGTTTCTCCTTCATTAGCTATTGTAGGTTAAAGGCAAAACATTGTATTAATAATTTAACTTAAAGAGATAAAATTATTAAAACAAATTGAAAGAGTTAACCCAAGATTAAAAGGAATGAAGTGTTGTGTGTTGGACAAAGTTCATGGTTCATCTATCATGTCAAAGATGTGCAAGAATCTAGAATGAAAATGAAATTGAGGTTGAAAGCAAAAAAGGTTATTTTACAGATTTTATCCAATTTTTCTTCTCCTTTTTCCCATTCTTTTTGCAGCTAATATCACAACAAAAGAGGAAAAGTGTAATTGCATTTTACACATTTTATTGTCTGAAAACATTATTTTATCCTAACTGTTGTGATGATAATAAAAAGTAAAAAATGCTCAACGTTTTTTTTCACCCATAATAAACGCTAACATTGTAACACTCAGAAAAGGCGAGGTTAATGAAAATCAACATTACAACATTTTTTGTTTTATAATAAAAGTATTACGTTGAAAGAAAGAATGAAGATGATGATGATGAAGAGGCAATAGATGATGCGGTCGATTGAGTGTGAAAAAAGACACCTAAACTTTTCTCCTTTTATCAACATCATTATCATAAGTTACGGCAAACTCGAGAGGTTGAACTGATGGTTGCAGGCGAAAGGCGATGATGATAGTGAGATGAATTATCATTACTATCAGGTCAGCAAATTTGGTGCTACTTTTGCCTTTTGTTTTACCAGCCAAAGAGACTAGCCATTGATGTATTGAAGTTTGCCATGTGAGAGTGAAAATGTTTGACAATGCAAGTCAAGTTTCACCTCAGTCAAAGGCAACTTGCAGCTAACTTAATCATTACATTTTGCTCAACCATTGCAGCATGAAATGACTGCTTCAATCGCATCTTTTTTTTATATGAATCATCTTGATATCAGCTTGATAACTTTTAATAAAGTTGATTAAATTGGCTTTTTCCTTTTTCTCCATTCTTTTTACGTTCCAAACTGTTTAGATTTGATGAAAATTGCAAATGAATTTCAATATATAACAATTTGCATTCTGATGTTACACAAGCGTAAAAATTCATTGGTCCAAAAGTAAATTTTCACCGTCATCATGATAATCATTGGCATCGTTCTCATCATCATCTTCATATTCAATATATGGTTTTCTGGTGAAAATAATTGCCATTCTTGATTCTTAATTGGATATTAAACACTTTTTTTTCTTCACAAAATAACTAGAAGAGAAAGGGAAAAAGGTAATTCAGATGAGAACATTTTTCAATTGCAATTTGCTGAATGAGAGGAAAAATTAAGAAGCTAATGATGGTACAGAGAAGAAGAAAGATGAACAAACCTGATGAGTTTAAGGTTCATTGATCAGAATTGATTCGCATACAGATTAATATTTATCAAGTATAAAAGGATTTGGCTCTTTATAACATTTCACTCCAATCTTTTTGCTTTCCTTCAATTCTGGGACAATGGCAATAACAAGACAACTGATTAAATGGTGAAAAGTAAAGATAGAAATCAATTCTAATAATGAGAATGAAAATAATGATAATAATAATATTGTTATGTGACAAGTGGAAAGAAATGAACAAAAATCAAGCATCAAGGGAAAGCTAATCTGATCAAAGCAAAAACTCTCAATCTTACACTTTTACTTTCATGTAATACAAAAAAACTATTATTATTATTATGATTTTGATTACAGGTATTAACTGTAATTATATTTAAAAAGTAATAAATCAATCAATAGTAGCGACACAGCTAAATTTAGGAAGCAACCAGGAAACAAACAAAGTAAAAGTGATCAGTTGATTTACAAATATTGGACAATTTCTGAGTATTATCATTATTATCTTCAGGGTAAATTGAAGCTGCAATTTAATTTACAATTATGCATGAAGTTATGAGAAATGGATGAATGACAATGCAAGAATGATAATCATTAGGAAAAGTGAATAGCTTTCAATTTACCCTGCAGAATGTAAAAATATTTTCCTTTTTATGCTTGTTTCTTTTTTTCTCCGATTGACTTTCCATTCAACTTGTTCATGGGTTTCAACAGTTGACATACAACAACAAAAAAGACAACTCAATGAATTTTTCATCAAAACAACATTGAATCGGACAGATATCATTTTGAACACAAAATGAGAAACTCATTTGTTCAAATCTATTGTAATCAACTTATGTCCTGAGGGTCTATCTTTTGTACAATCAAGTTGAACACTGTCAAGTATATAACAGTCAGAGTAAATTAAACACCGTCAAGTAAAAAATAAGTTACAAATCAATTCTGTACAACTGGTTAAACTTAAATATTAAAACTTAAATGAGGCAAAAATTGCGACTTGCATAGTTAACAGAGACCAAATCATATGAACGAAGGCACAATTTAGAGTCCAATTTGAAACTAAATAAACACAGAGCTAGAACTAAATTGAATCCATTTATCTGGACGTTGGGCAACAAGAGTCGGTCAAGAACAGGAGAGGGAAGAAAAAAATGACCTCAATCTCTTATTTTTGACAAGTTGCCAGAGTCAATGGGTAACTACTAATTTGGACAATTTTGAGGTACACAATATTATTATGAAAAAAAACAAGCTCAGGGAAAAGGATATAAAGACATGAAACTTTTGACAGATATATACTAAAAATATAATACGATAATAATATAATAGCTTCATGAGCTTAATCCTATCATTATTTAGCTGAGCTTTTTTTTCGTTCCTCTTCATCTCTTTCAATTTTGTTGTTGATGTTGTTTTGTTTTCCCAGTCATTAATACGTGTTCATAACAACACAATGGCAAACAAAAGTGGTAACAAAATGAAGAGCAACGCTAAAGCTTAAATCGTCCACAAAATGTTTGATTTATTGACAAGATTTAACATCAGATTTGTCCATTTGCTTTCCTTTTTTTTCACTTTCCGTTGATTACACTTTCCATTGTCGGATCTCTTTTGCTTGTATAAGTGCATGTGAGTGTATCTCTTGAGAGAGCTGATCAAAAATCACTATCAAGTTAATACTAATAATGAGAATGAGAAAAAAATAATATTAGTTTTTTGTATCTTGATAATAAGAGATGGAGAGGAGAGAAAAAAATAATTCTGAACATTTTTTCAACACTCAATCCCTATTGGGAGTAAATCAGGAAAGGTAAGAGATGATAATAAGAGAAATATGAAGATGAAATGAAGATGAAATGAAAAAAAACTGATGATGACAATAATGATGGAGATGTTAACGAAAAGATTTGACCAAAGACTGAAGTAAAAACATGAAAGACAAGATGAAAGTTATGAAATAACTATTAGAACAGATTCAATTAGATTTTCAAGCAACAGTTTCAGACAAAAATGACAAGATTCAATAAATAAAATGAATCAAGACTGAGAAGGGAAAAAATTTGGTTCCTAAAGTGTCTTTTTGAACGAAACAAAAGGGATATAAAAGATGCTTAAAGCTTAGTTTGATCCTTTTTACCATCAATCATATCAAACGTTTTCAAGTATCAGCAGACTAAATCATCGCATTTATCCCAATCTAAATCGAGTTGCAAAATTTACTGACACTTTACAAATTGTCAAGTTTCAAGAAACGAAATTAAAATACATTTCTTTGAAAGAAAATTGAAACTTTTAAAGGTCAAAGTGAATATTGTTGGTGAATTGAAGCAACTAAGTCTATCGACTTCATTTGTTTGGTTATGAACATTTTGAATTACTCCTTTAATCTCTCAATTAGCCATTATTGATTAACTTGGCTTGGTTAATTAAATTTTTGGGTTCAATTTTCATCATTTATTTTCTCAGTCTAACATAATTCTAGTTGTAAGTTATTGCTGATAATATTGGTAATATTGTAGATAAACTTTAATAAGACACAGTTGAACAGTTGACTCGCTAAAAACTGTATCAATCTATCTTCATCATTTGACAAATATAAATAAAACTATCAAGTTTACTGAATCACAAGAGGGGAACAGAAAACAAACAAACAAACAGTTTGTACCAGAGAAAGTTAATCAAATATCAATAAGTATATAATAAATAAGAAAGTAAAGAGTAATTGCACTGACATGGCTAGTTTCATATTTCTTAAAGCAATGACAAAACATAAGTTTTATAATGAAACAGACAGAATCAAAAATCAATGCATAGTTTGCCAAGAAGTCTTATTTGTAAATCGAATCTAAGAAAAGCGAACTGAAAATGAAACGATGGATGAACAAGTAAATTGGTCCTTATTCATTAATAAATACAATCTAAGGCCTTAAAATCCTTTGAAAAGCTTAAAAATCAAGCTTTCATCTGCAGATGCATAAATCGTCCGTTCAAGGAAAATATTCATAGGAGCCAGTCAAGGTTGACTAATTAGTCTTTAATCAGGGAATAAAGCTGATTTTAGAGTGATCCATTGATTATCCAAAAAATTTGACGCTGAGTAAACATTGATTTAACCAAAGATTAGTTTATACTCTTTGAATTTAACACTAAAAATCACAAATTACAACACCAAATGGGCAAGAAAACAGTTCAAGCATGTTTCATTAAGTACAAATGTGCGTATTACTTAGAAAAAATTATTGTTTGGTTGATTTTTTAACAGATTTATTATAAATTATTGATTAATATAAATTATAAAACAGTAAAAAAGTCAATAAACTTTGTCTAGACTAACCTTGAAAAGAGACGTTTAAAATAGGGCAAAGCAGTTCAAATCCAGAAGGAAATGAAAAAGGCGCCAAAACTATTAGGGGTTGTTACCTTATTAAGCTCTGCTGTGATAATTAATCTCAACACAGCTTCAACATTTGAAGTAACCTTTTTGCTTTCAAGCATAAAAAGAGAAAATAAATTTTACCTTGATTGCGACGGGATAAATTGAACAATCCAGTTCGAAGGAGCCTTTTCTGAATCTTAAGATTCTATCAGTTGTTGTACAAGTTCCTTCAGGAAAAATAACCAAAGGATAACTTGAAGGATCAGAAGCTCTAGCCTGAAGACGGTCCTTGATTATTTCCTTATCCTTCATTTCGAACCAAATATTTGCACCACAAACCTCAATGGCTTTATAAACATATCCAAGTAAACCATTGCGTTGACGGCCTAAGAAACTGTACCTTACATGGTCAGCCAAACAGACAATATCCAAAGGTCCAGTATGATTTGAAACGGCTACGCCGCCAGCTAAAGGGAAGAGAAACAAAAGATAATATAAATAAGATAGAATAATATAAATGATAAATAATATACTCAACATTGAGTAAAGTTTATTGATCCAATGAAATATATCTTACCTTTGAAGCAATAATCTGTACCATGATATCTAAATAAACCACCAAAGTTTTGAGTTATACATCTAAAGGTAACTTTCCACATAAATCTGTAGTAAGCATCGCGAAATTTACTCGGTGGAAGCACAAAGGTTAAGATGAATAGCGCCGATATCATGTGAACCAGATTGTAGACAAAAAGTACCAAACGTATTGGAAAAATCAAACCAAACCTGAAAACAAGACCAGCAAAGTACACAAGTTTACCCAAGCGAGTAACCTCATAAACTGTATCATTTGAGTCACCGGGTTCCCATGTTGGTGTCAACAGATTCCAAGAGTCAGGCACTTAATAAATAAATAAATAGATGAATAAACCAACAATTAGCAGAATAAACAAGCAAAAAAGAGTTAATATTTACCTTCTGCTGTAAAACATTGATCAATCTCATGCTTGGTATAACCATTTATCTTATCAACAGCTGGATCACTTTGCCCATTGCTAGTCACATTATCACATGACTTTCGTAAAAATAGTGATTCATTTTTCTTGATAAACTGTACAATGGAGAAAGAAATTCAAGAAAAAAAAACAATTTTTGATATTAATAAGCATGCAAGTCAACAAATTGTTAAACTCTTTTTTTCAACCCTTTATTCAATGCACTCTGAATTTTTATCAATTTTGGTGAAAGCAGATTCTGTTCTCCAATTTTTTTCTCTTCTCTGCTTTTCTCATCAATTTCAATTGTGAATTTAAAAATAGCTGAAAACAGACAAAACTAAAAAGCTATAAAGAAGTGAACAGAAGAGAGAGAGAAAAAACAACAAAACAGTTTAATCTGTTATTCATTTCTTATTCAGCAACAGAATTTATAAATTTTTCTGTTTTCCTTTTCCTTGCAAATATATTTACAACACAAGATATTCATTTCCTTTATCATTCCCAGCCTGTTCATGATGAGCCTCATGAAGATGATGAAAATATCAAGATTTAAAGAAACATCCAACAACAGAAGCAACAACAAGACACACAACTTTGTAGTTTCATGAGATGAATTTAAATGCAGAGTAAAAAAGTCATACCAATGAATTTCAATCTGAAAGTGATGAATTGAAAACGCTTTTTGTATCATCATTACCATCATGATGATGATGATCATCACACCAAAGGCACAGAAAGTCTGACAGAAACAAGAAGAAGAGGGAAAATCTCAATGAGAAAACTTCATTTCGTCAACTTTAACCCAAAAGAGGAACAAAAACACGGACAGAAAAAAATCAATTTCCTTGTGCATAGTTCATATGATTGATTCAATTCACTCTCTATCCACTTCAAGTTCCGTTTTTAAACTTAAATCCAAGCAACATTCATCACTCTAACCCTTCATTCACTTACAGTCGAATCAATAAACAAATTGTTTCCATAATTGAGTCAAGAATGTCACCGAAAACTAACATCTTAAATTGAACAATCCGAGCTTCACCAACAAGAATAAGAAGAGAACTGGAAATTTTCAAAAATTGTAAAAGTTCACCAGGAATTTCATGCAAAATTTCGTCAAAAGTCAAGCAATTAAAGCGATGAAATGCTGAAAATGTTGTCTCATGATCTCTTTCCATGAAAAATGGAAGAAACAAAAAAAGAAAAATTACAAAATTTCAAAGTTTAAATGAAAAAACTTTTCACGTTTCCATATTCAGTTACATGAACTTTTACCTTGCCTCACCTCAACCTCTTTTCATTATTAATATCATTATTATTTCATCTCTGGTTTCATTGAAACTATTTCACTCAACCATTTCACTCGATTCCTAATTTTCCAGTCTGAAGTTCAGAAAGAAAATGTTGATTCATGCAAAGAAAAGAAAAAAAATGGAAGAAAAAAAGTTTAAACAAAATTTCATTTTTTGCTTCCATTTCAAGTGCAAAGCATGTATATATTCATGGGTTATCAGCTGAGTTCAGAGGAAACTTTGTTGGAAATGTTAATTCTTGGTTCATCAGAGGAACTTTTCTGGAGCAAAAAGAAAATTTCATTTCTCTTTTTTCCTCTTTTCCCATCATCTTGAGCTTCTTTTTATTGTTTCATTCATCTTGAGCTCACCTATTCATGGTTAAAAGCCATGACCACGGTGTGTAACGTGATATTACCATGAAATGTTCAAATGGTTGAGGAACAAAGGAAAGCAAAGAAAACATTTTCAAAGCGAAAGACTTTCCAGTAAAATGATATTTATTGAAGTTACCAAACACGCGAGATTATTCAGCAAATGCATCAACAATGGAACTTTGGTCTTATCAATTCTGATCAATCTTGAGTTTCTGTTCAATTTTAATTTATCTTTTTACTCTCTTCTTGAACTGGACAACTTTTAAAGAAACAAGATTATGGAATCAAATGTGATTCCTTTGTATTTGTTTCCTTATTTCATTTCATTTAATCATTTCGTTTTAAGTTTAAATCTCATGAACTGAGTAAAAATCAGGGAAAAATAAGAAGCTTAACCTTGTTTAATCTGACAAACAGAAAATATATTCAATATAAAATGGAAATAAATTATTCTCTTTACTTTTTTTCGACTTTATTCTTTATTATCAATTACATTTGAGAATTGAAACTTTTGATCGAGTTGACCTTTTAACTTTCTCATGAAGAAAAGCAGAAAGAAAGAAGAAGAAGAAAAAAATCTTGAATTTATGATCAATTCTTTGGAATCTTTTATCTGACTTTGAACAAGTAAAGAACAATGAAAAGTGATTCTTTCGAGTTCTTTCACTTTGATTATTGATTATTGAATTTTACCCTTTGCATTTAGTTAACTTTCACTGAAAGAGTTGAAAACTATTATTCAGAGAGAAAAAAATTACATAAAAAAAAAGTTCAAAGCAATTTCATGTGAAAAGCTTTGATTGTTTGTCAATGCGATAAGTTGACCATAAAAATGAAAAGCAAACCAGAAAAGGACAAAAGAACGACACAAAATTGTTTAAACAATATTTTTCATTGCAAACCACCAACTTTGATATGGAATCAATAATATGATAAAAATTGAGATTTTGATATAAGTAACTGGAAACGGTTCAAGAATATTAAAATATTATCAGTGAACAGTTTGATTTGAGTGAAATAAATGTTAGCCTTTCTCATGGCATCGGCCATCTCTTCAACCTTTAGCTTGTAACAACTGAAATGAACTTGAAAATGTGCATCAAATTCAATGTCAAGATAAATCTGTTTAAACTTACTTTTTCTTACATTGATTTGCTGCTCTCATTTCAATCATTGTTGATGGAATTGAAAAATCTGTATTCTTGTTCAATGCTGGTCAAGATAAGCTTTTCTTCATTCGGGCAACCATAAGCTGCCCAATTTCAACTTGACTGACTAAAATTGATTTGATCTTAATAAAAATTTCACTTTACTCGAATTACGTTTCAGTGGATCAAGAGATTTGGGTAAAAAATGTCTAAATTTAGATCTGAATACAGAGTTACTCTGTTACTCTAACAGTGTTTTTTGACGCGTATTTCGAGGTGAATATTTCAAAATGATTCACGCTTCTGTGTAAATATCAACGGTAAAAAGTTTCCTCTTCAACTGTTACTTTGGACCAGTTGAAATGCTACTGATTGAAATTAGGCACTTATTGTGATGTCAATTTTTCTGTCTGAATTTACTGCAATAAACCTTTCATCAAATAATGCATAAAATTGAATGACTGATACTAAGTTTTGGGTTTTAACTCAGAAGCAAGGAAATACTAAAAACGTCAGTTTTGAAGACAAAGAGTGAAGTCATGAAAATGAAACGAAAAAGAAGCTTGAAGATAACCTTTGAAGGTAGAGAGAGTTTTAAATGAATAAAATGAATGATTTCGATGCTTGAGTTGCCATCAAACCTAATTTTTGTTACGCAAATATTGGTCAGTTTTGAGTGACTTACATGGAATAGTTTCTCCAATATATTGACATAGAGCCTTGACAAGCCAAAATCAAGGCCTAACCAGGCTGTAATGATGATACTCAATGCTGAATAAAGGTAAAAGTTGATCAAAATTGAACTCCAAGAAAGTATACTTGTAATGGTCATCATCATAGATCACTCAATGTTGAAATGAAAATAAGTTACAATCACAGTCTTTTTGTTTGGCGTTAAAGGTGGATGAAACAGTTAAGATGAAAAGATGCAAAAACTCAAGATTGATTAAGTTTAAATTAAAGAAGAAGATTAATGTTTGAGGTGAAAATTGCAATTACTAAACTAATTAGTGAATTTACAGACAAGGCATCAGCAGTGAAGAGGTAGCAATGAACAGAACTGAACAAAAACGAATGATAAATCAAAAGTAAATTGTTGCAACAAATGTTGAGACAATCAGAGAAATCATGAATCTTAACAGGGTAAATTCTGGCTGGTAAAATGAGAAACGCGAAACTTTATTTCACTTGAAAACTTGAATTATGTTTTGTGTGAAAATGAGAAAAGCAAAATTTCCCTGTCAATTGACAAACCACAGAGAATGAGTGAGAATTGAGGTGATAATGATGAATATGACGATGAATTTCATGATGAATATGAATGAAAGTTAACGTTTATCGTTTGAAGGTCCAACATTAACCTGTTATCCTTCTGCTTCTCCTTACAATTGTTTCAATCCTTCAACCCGACGATCTCCTTGGAATCAGCGTTTACTCGAAATACTCGACTAATTTTATTAATCAACCAACTTTTTCTCATTTAAACTGTATTTGCAAAAATAATTTAATTCATTTTATTTTGTTTCTTGATTTTCATTCATTTTTCAAGCAAATAATTTGCTCAATTGCATTTTGATGCTCCTTGATGCAAGCGTCTCAATAACATTTAAAGGTGAATGAAACTAAACCTTGATTCAATTTGCCTGATTTACATTCATCAATATCAACTTGTTTTCCTTCATTTGTTGAGCTTTTTCTTTTGCTCATGAATGAATCACATTTAGACGTTTTTTATTTAGTTATCATTAATCAATTAAATTTACATTGGAATCTGGCGAAAGATTGAAATCTGTTTTCATGTTTCTATCGCCTTTGAGTTGATAATCTGTATACAACTTTTTGCGTGAAAAAAGTGGCAACTTTCACATTCATCTTGTGATTTTTTTTCGTTTTTATGTAAGTTGAATTGCAAGTTGAGACCTTGAGCCTTTTCAACAGATAATGATGATAATCATGATGATCCTGAAAGTCTTTGTGATGATTGTTTTCTTCGGTTTTAAACGTTGATTGACACTTAATAAGGTTTTAAAAGTGATAAAAACGAATCTCATTTTGTAATTATTATTATAATATTTATTGTAATCATCTGTACAACTGAAACAAAAGTTAAGATTAAATCAAGAATCAAAGTCAATAATTTATCTAATTCGTTGTAATTGTCAGCTTTTAGCTAATAGCAATAAAATTCACTTTTTATTGCTATAATTGATTACATAATATGTAGATATAATAATTAGATCCAGAATTGAAATGACCTCGAATTTTTATGAGGAAAATATTGACCAGAAAATGAAATTAAAAATAGATTTTCCATTTTGAATACACAGAGCTATTCAGTCTAATTTACTTCACTTTTCGTCTGCTATCTCACTAACCAAACATGCTAGGTCAGTATTATTATAATATTTGAAAAGTGGTCTATTTTTCCAAAGTTTCAGGTCATTAAAGGTTTATTCATTTATTTGACCTACAAACGACTTATAAAGGTCATTTTCGAAGAGTGCAGTCTTTGCATAATATTATAAGGCTCTAGATTATTTTGCTTTGCGACTGAAACAAAAGGTAAGTTTTGAAAAATAAATCGTTTTTGTTCAAAAATCTTGCATATTTTTCATCGTTTTATTGCTCGCGTTCATTTTTCGACCCTCAATCCAACATTTGTCTCGCTCTTTCTTTTTGTCCCTGAATCCTCACCCTTTATTGTATCAGAACTCAATATTTACTGTTTCTAAAAATTTGCAGAAACTGATCTAATTTATTAAAGTTGATCAAAAATTATTCATAGTTTATTTAAGTTTAGTTTTACAGGGTTATCGAGCCTCATTTAAGATGATAATGTCTCAAGGTCATTCAATGTCATTCGTTAATTTGACCTCTAAACGACATGGTAAGGTCCTTTCATGAAAGAGAAAATTCTTTTCCATTAAATGTTGTTTATTGAGAAACTTATTTATTTTGCGAAACTGGCTGATGTTGATGCTTAAGTTAAAAGCTTATCTGGTTGGTAAGATAACCGAATATAACTCAAAACCAATTGATAGAGTAAACGGTATGAAAACCCTGATACCTTTGAACAGGGTGAGTTATGCACATGTAAAAGAACAGCCAGTTTCAAAATATTTTTCTCATAGAAAATGTCCTTCAAATGCCAGTTAAAGGTCAAACAGTTGGATTACTTGAAAGTTTGTGGTATTTTTCATAAATTTTTTAAGCTCATAGTTCGAATCTGGGGTCTTTAGTATCGATCGTTCGTGAGTTATGACGTCAAATATACATAAAATAAAAAAACGCCCGGTATTATGATCGGTTCGAAATACTACCCACAATGCTTATTATAGTCTGGATACGGGTATACAGACTGGATTTTCGATTTATTATAATACAACACACGGTAATGTAGGTTGTCTGATGAAGCGATCAACCTCAATCCAAGCGGTAATCTGTAATTGTGACATGACAAAATTGAACTTTGACCAAAAGGATTAAAATCAATTGTATGTTGTTGCGGCAAAGTCATAGGCATAGTCATAGACGGCAATTTTCGTTCTTATTCTGATATATCGATATAAAATCGGATAAGACTTCTCGCTAGTTAGTAAGAACAGTGCATTACGGAATGTTTTATTATGTTGTACTAACTGCTTGTTAGCAATCCTTGCTAAAAACAATCTTATTTTCAAGCCAATAATGATAGTCAATGAGAATTCTTTCTACAATGAAATTTCTAATCGTGACTCGAATTTCTTTATCGCGTTAACTTATTTAGATCTGAAATCCAGTCATGGATTTGATTCAATAGTAATTAAGCAAGAAAAGTTAAGCCAATGGTAGTTCCGGTCAACTTCGAGTCAAGACATTTACTTTACAAAACTCGACAAAAAATGAACATGATAAAAACAAATGGCGAAAAAAATAGAAAACCTCTTTTCCATCTGACTTTGTATGAAAAAATTACTAATCAAAACGGCAATCCAATATATACAGTATTCAAGTGAAGACTGATGAAAAATTTCAACTTTAATTCACAATAATAAACTTGGTTAAGCATAAATTACAACAAGCTAAATGAACTAAGGCCAGAAATAAAAGCAATGAATAATGATGATAAAGAGGAATGAATTTGAAACTGAAGGCTCAACACTCTCTCTCTCTCTCTTCTCATCTTATTCCTAACAACCTTGCTTCAATTTCAGCTTCAAATCAAATTTAATATTCTACCAATAACCAACAACAAGAAACTAACAAAAAACCAAGAAAACTATAAAAGTATTATTTAGAGTTGAGGGTGAATGGAAAAGAAATGAAAGTGAAAATAAAATGTTGGGAAAATAAAGAAACTGGTGAAAGTAGAAATGGTAAGCTGAATGCATAAGAAACGCCATTTGAGATGCTCAACTGTAACCATTCTCAGTAGCTGACTCCCAGTCATTCCCAGTGAAAAGGTTTCCCTCTTCATCATCACTTTGTGAGCTTCAAAATAGACGCAAAGATAACAGTAGAAGCAGCACCGTCTACACAATCTCTTACTCCCTTCAAGTCCTGTTCATGTGCCTCCTATCATCGCCATTATCATCTCACTTTTCTCTCTCTCTCTTTCTCTCTTTCTTGCTCTCTTTCTTGCTCTCTATTTATTACTCTCAATCAACCTTCTCTCTTTATCTGAATCATTCAGAATCATCTTCTTTTTCAGGATAATTTTTCTCCTTTTTTCTTCTTTTCTTTTCGTTCCAAGAACAACTTGAACACTTTAACTTTGAACCAAACCAACAAAAAATAAGTTAACCAACAACCAATTAAATTGAATAAAGAAGCTGCTTTTTTGTTAATGTTGTTGCTTGTTCCCATAACGGTCAACCATAACTTGTTATTATTTGACTTAAAAACGGCCAACTTTTACTCTTCATCATAATCATTATTCACTTGTTTCCATTCCCATCTCCTCCTCATCTTCCTTCTTCCACTCTCCAGCCCAACTCCTCATCCTCTTACATCTCTTGACCATCAAAAAATTATCCTCTTTTCTTGTGAACAAAAACAACAATTCAATAATAATCAGAGAATGTCTTGTGAATAATATCAGATTTATTTGCCTCTCAGTGTTGCCCATTCCTTGAAATGGTTAAAACCATCATCATATTATCAACAATAAAAGCAACGGCAACATTATCATCATCACTCAACTCAACCTCAATTCATCTTAAATAACGATTCGCTTCTTTCCATTGCATTTTTGATTAACCAAAAATAGCGAAGCAAAACTTTTCCTCTTTCAATATCTTTGGCTGGCCTTTCATCAAAAGTAAGTATTTGGTCAAATTGTTGGATCATTTGCGTCAACTTCAAACATCAATGTAAAGTCGAGAAAAATGAACGAGAAAAGTTTTTCTCTCAACATTCAATGTTATGTCATTTTGTTTCTGCCAAAGTGATTACAGCATTTCATGAGATTTCAATATTTTCCTGTGTTTATTTCAAAACTAAATCATCGACCATTGAAGTGAATTGCCATCGTGCTCATGGTTAACTCCAAAAGTGTTCATTTGTTCACCAACCTTTCACCAAATCCATTGGAATAAAAAATTTTCCTAATTGAATAAAAGGCTTGAAAGGAAAAGATAACAAGGAATTAATGGAAAATTCAAAGTTTCATAGTTATCCAGTTCAATGGATTTTACCAAGTTTAATTATCATGTTGTTTATTATGCTGATCACCAGTCCATTGTTGAGTTCATCTGAGAATTCAATTGATCCAACTGTGAAATTACCTTTGGCTGGGAACAACAAGAACAATATTAATTTGTCAACAGATAATTTTCAAAGTGATTCGCATTATTCAAGCATTCCATTCAATTCCTTTCCTCACAAAACCAATCAGTGCACCTTTGTTTACGATGAAATTGAGACTGGATTCATTTCAAGTCCCAACTTTCCACACCAATTTCCAATTCCAATTCACTGTAGTTGGATAATTCGTGCTCCCATTGGTAACGTAATTACCCTTTACTGGACCCAGTTTTACCTGAAGGAAGGATTAAAAGCCACCGAATATGCATTCTACATCAATTCAAGTCTGAATGCTGGATCAACTTCCCTTCTACCTTCCTTCATTGAAGGCGATCCTCTTCCACTGGTAACCAGTAAACCCGTTCTTGTCCTGGAAATGGACATAACAGACGATCGTAACATTTACCTTCGTAACATGGACTGGTTCCTGGATGCCTTTGGCTTCAACATAACCTTCACAATTGTTTCCTTTACAGTTGCCCATAAAATTATACCAGATTATTGTTCAGTTTACAAATGCTCCTTTAATGGTCAATGTTTTGCTTCAAAGGACGCAAAGGTACAATATTGTTCTTGTTTTCCTGGTTTCTTTGGACGTTACTGTCAATATGGACCAAAATGTGATCCCTCGAAAGGAATTAATCCTTGTAAAGATGGAACTGATTGCAGGTAATTCAACATTTATCCAACTATTAGAGTCCCAAAAGTCGTTCAATGTTTAAGTTCAATTAAACCCAATGAATAAAGTTAAACACTTAATTGCCTAAACTTTATTCAAAGTTGACCTCAAGTGAACCTTTTGGTTGAAAGGCTATTTTGAAACTAAAATTTCATTTGTTCAACCAGAATGAAAACAGACTCACTCTATTCATTAATGATTAACAAATGTTGATTGATTTTACAATTAATTTCAACTTTAAATGCAAACTCGATTTCGATTCATTTCATCTGATAAAGAAGCGTCATTAAACATATCTTTCGACTTGAACTTTATCGATTCTTTCTTTTGCTATCAACTCAACAATTGATTATCAAAAGGCTCAATCACTATCGACTCAACAATCAATCGAATCACAATTTACACGAAATTCATCATGAAAATTGAAGAGCTAAGACTTTAGAGATAATTTTCTTTTACTTTACTAAATTATCATCAGAACATGTTTTTCCGCACTATTTTATTCTCGCCTAATTCTAATTATAGCAATAACAATTATATTGCGACTCGGAAATCTGGAAAATCGTGAATTTCTTTTTATATCTGTTCCATTTCCATTCAAGTCCATTTGTGTTCTAATCTATTTTTGGGATTCTCCCTGTTCCAACAACATTAAGATTGACTCTTTCGTCACTCATTAGTATTGATAACGATGATAAAAGCTTGATAATGATCAAATGGTGTTATTAACCGCAGCCACAGTATAAGATAAAATATTAACCCAATAAGGAAGCACCAATAAAGTCAGGTTCACAAACAATTAGAAGCATTTCCAACAATTTTTTATTGCATTTCTATTCTCTAAGCATGAAAACTTTTTTTTCATTTACTGTTGACTTCTGCAACATTTTCTTTGTCTAGTTTCGCCTTTCATGGTTCAACTTGGATTCCAATAAAAAAGCAGAAACAGGGAAAATCATTAACCATCGGGCAATCACAACCCTCAACTTGAACAAAGTATCTTCACGAGTCGATTCATCAGTCAAGTTATCTAAACTTATTGCCAAAAGTAAAATGAAAAGAGTTATCAAATTGACTGGGAATGACACTTTACACTCCCAGTCAATATCATTTAATTGCACATAATATGCATCGACGAAAATGTTAAATAAAAACATTTTCCTTGAAAACAGATTGAAATCATTTTCTTGCCCCACTTCAGTCAAACTTGCCATTTGAATATTAACCTGACAAAGTACACTGTTTTAGTGATAAAATTTGTCACAAATGATAAACAAGGTTGACTGGGAATGTAAAGTTGAAATGCTTACAGGCGATAAACATAATCTTATTGGTTTTCTCAGGCAAAGAAAAGAATATTCAGTAAACATTTTCTTGTTTTTTACCTGTTTATTCACTGACTTTAGAAACTGAACCAAGGAAACTTTTTCACTCCCAGTGTTTAAAGATATTCTGTCAATATTAAGATAATAATAGAGAGTCTGACCAATATTATCAATTTTCAACCATCACTTATCTCTTTGAGTATAAACAATTTATGTGACACTTTCAGAGGGAATGAGAGAGGAAAGGCGAAAATAAGAAGAAGAAGAATGATTATTGTCATCCTAACTGAAGATAACTGTTGACATTTAGATGATGTGGCAAAGTAAGGTCACATGAAAGGATTGATAGTGGGAAGATGAACAGAAATGAGGAAAAAAACCTGAGCTCATTTTGTGTATTTATTGCATGATACATCAATGTCAACCTTAACTTATTTCACCAAGATTCATCATTATCATTTTCATCTTATTAACCAATTTTTTGCCATCTTATTCTTGACTTGTGATTATCATGATGAACAACAGACAATTTGGACAATTTCAACAGTTACCATTGTTAATTGAAACTTGAAACCTTTCACGATGATCAACTTATTAAAGCGTAAAATTATTCAACATTCAACACTTTTTTCCCCAAAAATCATTTTGTTTCTTTACTCTCGACATACTTTTTTTGTCCTTTCATTTGACACTCTTTTTTGCTGTCATCATCCGTAAAATGCAAATGCTATTGAATGTTAATTTGAATGGTTGGCAAAAGCATATTTCACTTTTGCATTCACTGTGTGTGTGCCTGTAACAATGAAATATATACATATTTTGTCAATTTGATTCACTTTTCAACGATTCAACGATGAGGGAAAAGATGGTTAAAGAGAGAAAAATTTTCAGGATAAATTCAGAGAGAAATTGGTTTTCAGAATATGCATGAATATTCGCCTTCTTTTCATCATATTCACACCATTTTTGTTTCCCCATTTGCTCTCTGCTTTTCAACAATAAACAAGTTGAAATGATAAATCGGTTTTGTATCATCAATGTAAAGTTTATCATTTAAATAAGAAAAGAGGAAAAAAAACTTTTCACAAAAAAATCAACTGATATTCATTACACTTGAATTATCATTTACACAGAAATTAGTTTTCAATGACATTTTTCCTCTCATCAATTGTTATTCCGGAAAGCAGAAAAATCAAATTTCGATTTAATACGTAAGGTTGATCGCGAGGATAGAAGTCATGAAACTTCATTTTTAACTAGACTTCACTTTCGATAATCATTCGTTCGACCACCAAACGACATCTAAAGGTCGTTTTCGAAGAGCACAGCCTTTTCGCAGTATGTGCTGAACTGCGGAGACAGCAGCTAAACTTTTTAAAGATTTTGAAGAAAGGCATGTAAGTTTTGATCAACAACCGGTAATTTTTATAACGATAGCTATGTACATCTAAGGTTGAAGTAATGCGTTAACTTTGTCTCAAGTCATTCAATGTCATTCATTAATTTGGCCTTCAAACGCAAGTCATTTTAATAAAGAGAATTTTTTTTCACATTTATTATTTTTTGTTGAGAAAAGATAAAAGTAATCATTGGTGAGTATCACTGGATAGTCTCTCGACACGGAAATTACCGAATGGCATAATTTTGCAAATCTATAGCTATTAATATGAGGCAAAGTGTCATCCAATGTAAAATTTTTCTCTTTCATAAAATGACCTTCCTTTGTCGTTTGCAAGTCAAATTAACGAATGACATTGAATGACCTTGAGAAAAAGTTGACATTCAAATGACAGTTATAGGTCAAACCAATGAGTGACATTGAATAACCTTAAGAGTCTGCAATTAGTGAAAGCCTATTGTTCGAACCTAAGATATGTAGAACGAGACGAGTGTGAGTTATGACTACGTACACGCGTACAGTCATGCTAAAACTACGCTGACCTGATGAAATCAAGTACGATAGATTGCCTTATTCCTGAATGGTGGTGTTGCGTATATGTTGCACTCTACTTCTAATTTTAAATTTCATACTAATTAACTTATAAATGTCACATGTTTCGTGCATGAACTGAATCATTTGTACAAATTGATTCGCTACGAGTACAAATCAGTCGAACATAACAGTAGATATTATAGCTCAGGCTGGAAAAGTTTTTCTGAAAGTGCCTAATAGGCAATCCTTATTCAATAATTTCGCTTCATTTCATACATTACCTCCAGATCCAGGTATTACTAGATGTACATAGCTATTAGTGGCAGTTTATGATAATTTGAGTGCTTTCAGGTCAGTTTTTTCACAATCAGATGCATATAATATCCTATCATATGATTATCAGCTAGTTACTCATGATCTGGATTTAGCGAGCAGCCGGTCGTTTTTCATTTTGCGCCTGTTTGAAGTTAGACTCACGACGGTTGCTGATACAGACTTCAGATCCCAACAACAAGCTTATGCAAATATTAGAACCATAAGCTGAAACTCAAGGTTATTCTAGGTCACTCAGTTGTTTGACCTCAGGCAACTGATATTTGAAGGTCATTTTCTGCGAGAGCATATGCTTCAAACTGAATAATGTTTGTTACGATTGGTTCATCGTATGAAACGTAAAGTAATGAGGCTGAATAGCCCTGAACTTTGAAATTCTTATGAGAAGTTCGTTCTGATTGCTACAGATCTTCGGTACACAATGAAGCATATGTTTATTGTGGTTTCTTTCATCGGGTCCTAACACAAAAAATAGATTAAAGTCTTCTTTTTTCTCGTTGAATTTTGATTTGAAGTCAAGTGTTGAGTTTTGTAAAGGAAAATGAAAATTGAAAAGTTATTGCAAAAGCGTTTAACTTCATCTCTCCCAGTTATTTGTCTTTCACTTTCATCAAACTGTAAATTGCAATAAACTCACTTTTCATTATTATTTTATTTCATGTTAAAAGTGAGTGTCAAATGTTTAGATAAGATCAACGTCAAAACATCTTTGCGGTTACAAAAGCCAAAGAGATATTGACTTACTTTTCGACTCATGCTATTGAACATTTTCATTGAAACAGTTTTCCTCTCGAGTACTTGGCTCTTCAAAGTAACTCTTCTTTGCAATTACATGATTACCAATTCCAATCGTGGCAATCAAACCATTCAAGTTGAACAATTTACGTCAAAATGATAAATGTTGAAAATGGATTACAGCGAAAGATGCAGAAAAAGGAAAATGGCAAAATTTGAAAGAAAAATATCTGAATGATTCGTTGGAAGATAGCTTTGGGCAACAATTCACATTTCATCAACTCGTCAGTTGATAGTCATCAACAATTTGACTCTCAACAATATTCACTCGAATCAACTTTTGCAAACTTCAGACTATCAACTCGTTCGAACTTGAAATTCAAAACAAATTGATCAACATATTTGATTGCAAACATCATCAAAATGCTGAGAGAGCAATTGATGAATAAAGACAGTTAATGAATTGTGAAAACGTTGGAAAGCAAATGTTGAGAAAAAAAGATTAAGTAAAATGAATTATCAAGATAACTTCATGAAATACATGAGAATGTGAGTGCTCATGTTGATGACACTATCAAATGAGACGTTATCTAAATGAAGATTTAACAAGTTTATCATGTAAAGAGTGGGAATGTCATTAAAGCTATTTATTTAATTCCAGTCTTTCTCATAACTTTGTTATGATTTTTATTATCATCCATTATTAAACATAAACATTCAAAGATAAACATTCATTTGCAATGGTCGTTTCCATCATCATTTTATGATAAACTTTTCGACGAAAACAAATCCATATTCTGAAGACGAAATATCATTTGAATGGTGATTATTATTGTTAACTTTTTCCGCTCACATACTTATTTATTCACCAAAATTGCATGCAAGAGATAATCACATGGGCTTTGAACATTACGAGTGAAAACGTTTATCATTTACTATTAACATTACGTTATCACTTTAAGAATAAAGTTATGGAAATGTTGAAACAAATGTTACAAGTAAGGAATATCATTTGCATCATTATCGTTAATTGTCGAGTCAATGTTGAGTTTCCTTTGACCCTGCTGCAACCAAGTCAATTTGGGCAAAAAAACAGAACACTTTTTCCGTCGATAAATTCTGACTAATGATTCAACTGCTTCATTCATTGCAGTCGATTTCGAGACCGTAATCATGCACTTAACATGAAAGGAATGAATAAATCAGAATGAAACAAATATTTAAAATTGTTCCGAATTTCAACTTCACGATGATTCGATTTCCAGATTTGAGTCTAAACTAACGCGAGTTAAATTGATCAAATACAAAGTTAGTTTCAACTAAAACTTTCATTGCCATTTGATCGAGATCGATATCAGAACCAGAGCAAAATGAGTGCTTACAATAAAGAAGCGAAAATTGGATTCGAAAAACGCAATAAAATATTTTCAGTCCTTTTGCATCCTATGATTGGTTGACGAATTAACGTTGATAAACATCATCATACTATGGACTTGAGGTCAATTGACCAAAGCTGGAATCGAACCAAAGTTTCAACTCGCAGTTGGTTCAAACTTTCTTTTTTCTCTTTGCTTTTTCTCGTAGCTCAATCCATTGCAAACTTCGAGTTTCTTCATGCCTCTGAATGTTGGAAACATTTTGATCTGCACAATTCTGTGACATTCAAAGATTATTTGTGAACCAAAAATATGTTTCATGTGTGAGAAGCAGAAAAACTGAAATCTTTTCTTGGCCACAGAAGCAAGAAAAGAAGTAAAAAGTTTCAGTTGTTTTGTTTTCCAAGTTTTTTTCTTTTGTTATTCGAGGGTGAATAAAGAGATATGCATTTATCATGGAAAATATGAATACATCATGTTGACTGATGAACAAGAATGATGCACGATTAAAGTGGATGAACCAGGGCACAATAGCTTACAACTTGAATCATAATGTTAACAATGTGAAGCAGCCAGAAAAGAGGTTAGAAATCAATGGATAGATGATACAGGGAATGGAGTTGCAAGATTTTCCATGAAAAAAGGAGAAGAAGAATGAGACGAAATTAAATCAATTCAGAATTTGATGCATTTCATGTCGACCCAAATTATGAGGTTATTTATAAATGGTTGGCTAATTTACAAAAGCTATTGCCGATCAATTGAAAACTGATTCCAAAAGCGTAAAAAATGTTGAATTTTCTCATTTATTGTTCCGAAATCGAGTCCTTTTTCTCATCACAAAAGTCATCATCACATTTCAATGGAACACATTTTGTTGGATTCAATCGAAAACAACTCAACTGAATATCCTGAATTTACATTCTTTGTTGATATTGGTGAAGTTGGAAGCAAAAAATCTTTAAATTCTGATTATCAACTGAATAGAAATTGAATTTACAATTTAATTGTTATTCGTTTTTTCCTTTTCTACTTTAATACGTTGCTCTCGATCAGATTATCTTTACTTCTCGAATGTATTTTGACTCAGATAGAAAATAAAATTATGAATTATCATGTCAACATTATTTCAATATTTTTTATTCTCATTTCAACTTCTCTAACATTTCTACTGAAGAGTGAAAAGGCAAAAATAAAGTCGATTGTAGTTATTTTTCTTCCAATAACAATATCATTTTGAAACAGGGAATGAAGAAAGAATGTCTGAAATAATATTATCATTGAAATTATTTGCTTCCTTTAGCATTCAAATTTTCTGAATTTTGAATATTTTCTCCTTTTCCGGTTCTTTATTATCTTTATAAACATTTTCTGATGTTGCATCTTTCATCGGATCCAAGAACTGCTCTTCCCTCCCAGTCGTCTATAAATGCTTCCATCTTCATATCGATAAGACCTTTCAAAAGGTAATTCAAAGAGTGGAAAATTGGTGGGAAAACTAGAATGAATCCTTGAAAAAAATTTCATCCATTCAGGCTAAGCAAAAGTCTCTGAAAAGTTCGGAGTGAATTCTAAGCTGGAATTGTTCGTTTACAATGGAAATTCGTTATCAAATAAATTACAAAAATCCTTTGATATAGAATTTGTTCTGACTTCGCGTTCCTCAGACTCAGATTTTGATGACTTCTGTTTAGCTTCTTAACGTTGTGCAATGTGATAGAAACGTTATTTATTGATAAACTTTGACGGTTCATCACAGTTCTGCAAGAATCTTGACTTTAACTTGAAGTTAAACTTTAAAGGTAGAGCTTCAACTTTTCATCTGCTAATGAGCATTTACTTGTAGGTTGCAATTGGCTGGCATCGGTTTCCTTAAAATAAGCAATAACTCATCCATAAGTTATTTATCCAAATATTAGATTTTGAATCGGGTCGTTGATCTTTGATTGTTGATGGGTGAGGAGGTATCAAATGAGGCTTGCTATGCTATCAAAGAATAAGATGAGAAACAAGGATGATAATGATGATGAAGCTGGAAAAGAAAAGGGGAAATGAAAAGAAAGATGTGTGATGTACATTAATTAGCGAAAAATAAGATATGACAATATCATAATGAGCCTTCTGTCAGTTCAGATAAATGGCAAAATAAATGGGAAACTTGATCATTGCCAGCATAATCCATTCTCTCCTTAAATAATCATTATTCTCGTGCATTCTTCTGCACTCAGTCTACGTCAACTGCAACCTAAACAATAACCTTCAATCAACCGATATAATAACAGATCAAATGAGAAACAATCGACTAGAATTTTTTAAAACTTTGCATTCAATTCTTGCTCATCAGTCGCAACTTTCGCTCATCCAAACCCTTCTAATGAATCCATGTTCATATGGATGCTGTAAATGGATCAATTATTAAATCGAAAGAGGATTGAATTTGATTTCTATCTTTTGCTCGACCATTTTGATTTGATTACTTTTGAATATTTAAATGAACAGTAATGACTTGAATAACTAATTTAACCTGACTGTTGATGAGCTGAGCAAATGTTTTGAAGCAATTGAAACAATCAAAGTGAAAGGTCAAGTTATTGGTCAGCATAAATCAGCAGTCAAGCGTCAGTCTATTTGTCTTCTGGTTGCAAAGAAAGAAGTTTACTTCTAATTTTGCACCTTCATTGCTCTATTGTCATGCTAATTGTTCAACTTTGAATGAACATTTCATTAGAAAGCTATTCAACAACAAAAGTCACGTTCCACTTGTACACAAGTAAAACTAATTTAAAGCAGCTAAAGCAAGATACATACAATAACCATGTTAATGGAGCAACACACACAAAATGCCAAGTAAAAGTTTCTCATTTAATTTGATTTAAAATGAAAAAAATTGAAACCCTTTTATTCAATGATATTTGGAATGAAGAAGAGAACGGAAAGTGTGAGAAAAAGTGGATAAACTTTTTGTTCTATTCTGTTTTATCATGTAAAGAGAATCGATGGGAAAGTTTAAAGACAAGCAATAACAAGGGAAAGAAGGAAAACTATTATTCCAATTGGAATAATATTGTTGTTATTTAAGATGGTTAATGAGGCAAAATTATTATCTTTGAATTAAATTCAATTTACACCTGAATTGACTTGTAATATCAATAGTTGCATGAATTGTGTTAACGATAATTTGGATCAAAATTACAAAGCAGATAAAAGCTGAAATTAATGATCTCATAAATAATAAAAATGATAATATTGTAAATAATGGTTATAATGCTAATGGTAATTATTTTTTTTCTTGTGTAAAGTTGCTGGTGAAAGTCAAATACAGTAAAAAAGTGGTGAAGACGAGGTTTGGTAAGGATAAAGTTCAACAGGCTTGAATAGAGAATCAGTTGAAAGCGCATCAATTAAAGGAAATGAGTCTCAATTTGAAATTAAACAAATTATCGGTTCGTTTTGTTTCCCTTTTATTGTGTTTTCGTTACGTTTATTTTCATTTCTCATTCAACTAAGTCTGAATTATGCCCTTTCAAAGGAAGGAAAACATTAAACATTGACAAAGTTCAGTTAATAGCAACCATGAATTATTGTTCAACAGTGATTTGCTTCCATGATAACCACATCAAATGTCTTTGGGCTCAATAAGTTTCTTCGAGTTTTGCATTTAAAACTATTCATAATTTGAACAAAAGCATTTTGCAAGCTCTGAAGCAATGGAACTTAATTTATCTTGAAAAAAGTTGCACTTCATTTTGAAGTTAACCTGACCAAGTCATTATGAGATCGTTGCGATTCAAACTGATTTCATAGTAAATTGCACTTTCGCAAATGAACTGGCAGAAAACGAATGAAGGTAAAAACTTTTATTGCTCTGAAAATGATTACACTTCTGAAGAACTGCATCTTTTCGTTCAACAATTGAAACGCATTTGTATGTTAGACAAGCTATTTCTTCCTGTGAAAATGATTTGGTGTTGAAATGGCCAATAAGGACCATTAAATCATGGAAAAGTTTTCTGGTCAAAGAATCAAAGTTGATGAAGAGCAGAATACGTTGAGCTGAAAGTATCTTCCATCATGCATGTAATATTTATGCATAAACAAAGTTTATCAATAAGATGAGTAACAATGTTTCTCTTGTGATCTTCCAACATGATATATTAGCATGATTTTGCCCTGTTTCATGGTTTATCCTGCTTTCAAAGAGGCAAAGATTTTCGTCTGAAGGAAGAGGAAGAAAAAGGATTTGCCTTTTTTATCCTTGGACAAACGTAAATGTTGAACCTTCAAGTTTATTCAATCTGATAACTCAAGCTTAACTGGACAATCATTTCTTTCTCATCTTCACCAAGCTTTTCATCAAAACTCTAAAGAACCGTTAGACCACTATGAAAATCCCTGGCTAATGGAGACAAGAATGATATTCAAAAATGTTCAAGTGCAAGAATTTCAGAACAAGAACCAGAAAAAGAAGATCATTTAAAGACCTTGACTTATGACAATGTTTCCGATTTTGAGATGAATTTTTCAGCAAATTTGCTTTTCTTTCAAAAACCTTTTCTTGACCAAACGACAGATGAAAATTAGCGCCACTGAATGGGCAGAATAGTGATGCAGCTAATTGAATTATCTCTCAACAAGAATAGTCGAAGGATAGAAAAGAAGAGAAAAGAAATTTTCATTTCGCTCACCTCACCAATTTTCACCATTATCATGAAGAAGAAGGAAAATGGGAAAAGACAAAAAAGGAAGTTGAAAAATTCTGTGTTCAAAAGATGATGGATCACAAGGGTATTAACAGATTCGGATATAACAGCACAATGTGCCGATGAGAGTAAAAAAACTATGAATTATTGTCTGGCAATGTTATTAGCTTTTCTGGTGAAAATTTGCTCGCCATTTTGCCTTTACCTTCATCTTGCTCATATTACTTTTTGCCTTCTCTTCACTTTGTTTCTCCCGAGTAAGCAAGCTTCTTATTTATCCTGTCTGTTCCCTCTTCACCTCATCTTCATCAATATCCTCATAAACTTCATTCCCTTCAACTTTTGATAGTTTACCTTTTCCCGTTCGATGACACTTGTTTAAAGATCAAGTTTCATTAGCTAAACAAGATGAGAAAAGAGCGAGAAAGCAACTTTGACCGAAGCCTTTTCCCATATTTTAAGGGCAAACAGTTCGCCTTTTCCCTCGCCTTTCCCTTCACCTTGCTTTGATCAATGAACTTGCAGTTGAAGAATTGAATCATCATTCAAACCTTCAAGGAAATCCCAAGTAAGGGAATTTCAAATATCAAGAAGAGCCATGATAACCATTGCCAGTTAAGCCAATTGTCAGTCTGAAAATAGTTCAAGGCCCATGAATATTATGGATTGGTTGGGAAAGAAATTCTGAAAGGTGATAAAGTCTATTATTCTAAGCTCTTCTTATCCGACTTCAATGTCCAGGAAAGGAAAGAAAATGGCGAGAAAATTTTCATCACATTTATCGTCATTACCATCATTATTATTACAATTGTTGTGAGTTGAAAAAAAGTAACATCAACGACATTATTTGCTAAAAGAATATCGCACTTTTTTCTCTTTCCCTGTTCATCAATGGAATATGATTTCATGGGATTTTGTTGCTAAAGTTGACCGATTAAATGTAATGATAAATACCAAAGTATGATATTAGGTGAATGAATAAAACTCAGTTTTGTCCTGTTCGAATGGAAACGCATAAAAAGTACATTTTTCAGATTCAACTTTATTCCTTTCTGACCCTTTCAAATGAAATAATTTAGTAGATAATAAATTCAAGAGAAGAGTCTTTCTCACCTAAATTCATCTTCTAAATTCACTCTTGTTACAATTGCCTTTAATGACATTTGCAGATAAAAATAATGAGAAGAAGAAGAGAAAATGTTTACCTTATTTCAGCTTCAGATTGGAATCATTACAGTATTTAGAGATATTAGATATCATTGTGTGACTGCGAACAGAATCACTATTTATCTCATTTTCTCGAGTATCCAACTTGGGATGTAGCATTAGAAGAATTATCTTCTTTCTCTTCGTCTTTTTTATTTCATCTTATTGCATTTTGATGCTATAATTAGGTAAAGATTACTTTTCATTTTAATGATAAAAGTTGAACCATGAAATAGAAACGAATTCAATGAAAAAAATAAAAATGTGAAAACTTTTTCTGTTTTTCTGCAAAAGCTGTTTGTTTCACTGTAAAACTGTAAAGCTAAATGCTATTTGAATGTAATATTTATGCATTTAAAGATGGATTAAAATTTTTACTTTCTTTACAAGAAAATAGTTTCATCACTTTTTTGTCGACATTTCTTGGGATTCAATCATTATCATGCTTTTTTCATAATGAAATTCCGTCTTTTGAGCTTTAATTCCTTTCTTTCTGGCTTGTGTTGAGACTCGAAGCAAATGTTTGAAAACATTATGAATACACTCATTAGATGCGGAAAGGAGGAAAAGTTTAGATCTAAAAGTCCTGAATGTTTCATAATGGTCATTAGTCGTTGGAAAACTTGAAAAGAAGTTGAAATTTTTTGAAATTCTGTTCAGATTTTGTGGAAAATTATTATTTAATAATTGATTGTAAACAAAGGGCGAGACAGGTTGTGTAAACAGGGAATGTTTGATGAAGAAAAATTGGGTTAAAAGTGAAGCTAGACTGATGGATAAAGAAATAATATTAACACAAACAAGGTGTTGAAAGGTTTAACTAGTCTTTTTATTGGATTAACTGGAGTATTTACAGGGAGTTTCTTTCCTTGCTGTTCATTTGTTTCTTGTTAAAACAGATAATCAGCGTAAGATGATGAAGGAATAAGCACAGACAGCAATGTAAAGACTTTTCATCCCAAAACCCAACGAACAAGTAGATTTAACGTTCAAAATGAGATGAAAAAGGGTGAAGTAAAAGAGCAGGGAATGACTAAATTCTTGAGCTTAAATGATGTGCTAACAAATTGAAAGACAGAATAAAGTTCGTCTGGAAAAATTGATTACAAACATTTTTATTTCGCGAATCTATTGATTAGCATTGGTCGAAGTCAAAAGTTATTTTTAATGTTTCAAGCTAGTAGTAGGGAAAAGTCCTACTCTGGGATAACTTGTCCACTCCAGAACAGCTAAAGAGACCTTTCTTAATCTGTCCTGGAGTCGGACATCGTCGAAAGCGAAAAGCTGTCATGGAAGGAACAAGTTATCCCAGAGTAGGACTTTTCCCTACTACTCAAGCTTGATATGAATTTAGATAATTAGAAAAGTTCAGTTAAACATGAAACATTAAACAAGAATGAAAAAGGTTGACATGCTTGATTGAGTGAGTCGAAAAGAAGAATTGAATCGTCATTGATTAAGAGTTGAAGGATGAATTCAATAGAAAAGTGCAACTTTTTATTGTTGATTCTTGCGAATTTGAACGATTTGAATCACAGTTTGCTTGAGTTCGAATTATCGGCTGTTATTTATTCGATCATGAATTTGAAAAGACAATTTCACTTCTGAATAAGGAATAATAAGCTTTAGTTTCTGGCGAAAGTTTCATGGGAATGAATAGAAGGCAACTTTTCTCTGTTTTGTGTGATTATTGTTGTTGCATGAAGCCAATGATAAGATAACTTGGAATGATTTATTGTCATTTTGATAACTCATTTGATTACCCTGTAATAGTTGTCATCACCTGAACAATTGCTCCACATCAGGTTGATGATCAATGCGTTAGGGTTGAAGAAGAGAGAAAAAGAAAGCAAAATAAGAAAAGAGAAGAATTGTTGGGAATAACTTTTCTCTGATGATATCATTCAAGTAACATGATAATGATAAGCACATGGTTATTACTGACATCATTATTGTTATGGAATCTTCATGTATATTCATCACTTTAGGACAGACTAAATTGGAGTGAAACAAATGTTGCAAAATATTGAAATAAATGGTTGAAAATTTTTCTGTTTTCCTAATTTTTGTGACGAACAATTGCATTCAATTTCAAAACAAGAAAAAAAACGATTCTAAATTTTGCTCATAAAAAGTTCTAATTGACATTGTTTTCTGCAGATATTTTGCTGGAAGTCATTTCACCAAGTGCAGTACCGTTGATGGTTTTCTGGGCGAAGACAGGTCAAGAGTAACACCAACCAATGGGAACAAAACAGGTAAATATAAATTTCGATCAACTTCAAGTTAACGCAAACCAACCCGATGGAGCAACGAAAACAGTGCGAACGAAAGAAGTTGATTTGTGCGTTGGCGTTGAGATGAGATGAATAATGGACTCGATAATGGATAGAACTTGGTTCAACTTGAAAGTAGGAAAATTAATTGAACTCTATAATGCTATTAATATGAACTCTCATGCATTTAGTGATAAGAGACTGGCTGATGGTGAACAAGGTAAAGCAGGGTGGACATTGATGTAACTGGGAATGATGAGGAAGCAAGCAAATATATTATGTTTATGCGTATAAACAGAGCATTGTCAGGATTCAATGAAATGACTGATGAAATTGGATAAGTTGATAAAGCTTCTTAACGAAAGATGGAAGCGAAAAGGTAAAAACCATTTTACTCGGTGAATAGGTACAGATAACAAACTTGATGTTATCTTTCATCTTATTTGCTGCTTTCTTCTTCTTCTCGCCAATTCATCATCCACCACCAAATGGCAACCAGAAAGTAATAGATGAAAGAAAATTTCCATCCACAAACTGATTTAATTCCAAGTACAAAAGCCTAATCGGTTAACATTAACCATTACCAGTTTACTTCCCCACTTAATTCCCTTAAATCTACTTGAAACTTTTCATGTCAACATTCGATAGTTTTCAACCCTTTTCGCTTCTCCATTCAAATGATTAAATTTGATTCACTTTTGCGGCTCAAATTGGCACAAAAATAGACTAATTTTTTGCTTCTTCACGAGAAAACTCTTTCCTCTTCTTGGATCAAAGGTTGTGAAAGAAATGTAAAAACACTTTATTGATGATCAACTTTTATCATTCCAGTTGTTTAGTGAAGCGCTTCGCGAAAACTCCAGATTATCCATCAAATGTCAGGGCGATAAAAATAACTCAACTCATGGGAATAATTAGACAAAAAGGTGGTAAAAATATCGGTTCAAGTGAGGAAACTGTGGCTTAATCAAGAGGAAAATTATCATTCATGTGATTGATTGAAAATTCGAGGATTAAGATGTTTACCATGAAAGTGAACAGTTTGCTCATTAAAGCTTTTTTGCTGTTCAACGCGAAATTCAATTTCACTTGATGATAGTAATGGTTTCATCTTTGTTAACAGTTGAACCATTATCACGGACATTAGCATTTGGTAAATTTTGAGACAAAATATCAAAGTCAACTTTGACTCTAGAAAAGGTTAGAATGTGAAAAATTTGAACTTTTGCCAGAACAAAGGGTTAATTTTATTCTGAATCGTTGAGTTGATTATATTTTCCAATGAAAAGACTTGAAGGGTTGGCAAGGTTGACAGATGAAGTGAAATAATGTATCAATTTTGAGAATGATAAATGATGAAGAAGAGAGTGAAATATTGCAAAGGATTGAATTGTTGTCCAACAGTTTGAGGACAAGAAATGTTAATATTATCCTGTAACTTTACTTTATAACTTTAGACCGCTGGGAGTTTTGTCAAAATGCAATCAAATGATTCAATTGTTTTCGTCTGAACATGTCATATCTACTCATATTGAACCTTTTCAAGGCAACAACGGAAGAGAAAAATAATTGTTTCCAGTCAAGGTAAACTTAATGAATGCGATGAATAATATTAGAATGAGATTCTCGTGAAACTTTAGAGGTAAAAATTTCTTTATTCTTGTGCATTGTTGTCAAATCACTTTGAACTTATTTCTCGAGAAACACTAGAGACTCGTAGTCTTGCAAAGGCAAAGTCTTGAGTAAACTAATGTTCACTGACGATCGTCTTCGATTCAACGCTACAAACATTTGATATTAGCACAAAAATAATTCGAAATTGGCTGAAATTGCTGTTGCTTGATTCACCACTTTGCTAATTCATTTGAATCAGTTGAAATCATCTAGAATATTGATGAGTGAATGGAAATTGATTAGCTTCTAAACTTTTGTCATGGAAAGCGCTGCGACTTGATTGATGTTGGTTTGCTCAGTGAACATTGCAATGAATTAATTTTCTCACTTGATTCTTTTCTTCCTTCCAACTCATCGTTTTCATTTGCAAAAGGTTTTCAAATTTTAAAGTTAGCGATTGAAGATGATGTGACACCAACAGAAGATGCTAAGTTAACCTTAAGTTGCCTTATACAATCAACTAATTCAATTGAGGTAAGAACAATTTTTCTTTTCTCTTTTTCCTTCTCACATCAGTTCTTCCTTTCTTTTCCTGATTATCATTTATCACCGTTCCATTCAATAATGATAATCATATTGGTTTGGGTTAGGGATTCAGTTGGAATAAAGATCATTTTGTATTCACATTTTGCCACCTTCTTCATGTATAAATAAGTCTCGTCTTTAACCAATGGATAAACTTGAATTTAAATTTGATCATAAATCAAATCACAGCTTTGCTCTAATGAACCTCAAAAGACAAGAGCCGAGGTAAACCATTAACCCATTGGATCATCGACTAAGAATGGGTCAAAAAAATCGAAAAGAACATCAATAATAGTTACGACTGATGAATCGATCAACAATGAATTTGCTGATTAGCATTTGTTGAGTTTATCATGAATGAATTTACACAATAAACAAGTGATTGAAAGACTAGTATCATGAGTGAAGATTAAATTCAAAAATGAATTTCTTTCAATTCCAAGTTTCACGTCCAAACAAGAACTTGAATTTGAATCAACTTTTCTCTCTCGTTTATCACTTGGATAAACATTGATTGGAAAACTTTCCTTATCCTTGGCGGCAACAGAATGTTCAATGAATAATTTGAATCATGATTAACTATGTTTACTGAACAAAAACATTTCTACCTTACTTGTGATGGAATATCATTTCGAGTTCATTTTCTTCCTTTTCTCATCAACTATTTAATCTTTCATTGAAGATGTAATTGTAATGAACACTGAACAATCTCTTGTTGCATGATAGATAAAAGTTTCAATTTCTTGAAGGAGAATGAGAAAAATGAACAGATGAAATCAATGATTACAAATTGGAAAGCATTTCAAGAGTGAAAAATGTCACATCAGTAGAGATTATTTTATCCCATAAACAGTAATTTGAAAAGATGTCTTCTTCCATGAGAACTTTTCACCTTCGAAAAAAGCGATTGCAAACAAAAATTATTTTTTCATTCAAAAAGCATTTCTTTATTGCAGTTTTTGCTTCTCATGTAATGAGTAACATTCAATGAAATGAATACATTTTATGGCAAAAAAAGATGATTACTTTTGCTCCAATTTTTTGCTCAACACTTTATTCAACTGAAAATCGAAATTGATTAGGTCATGACATTATCATGCTGTTTATGGTAATGCCAAGTAAAGTCAATATTTTTCTGTTAAACTTCGAAAAATGTTTTCTTTTCTTACTTTTATTATCATTTTTTGCCCATTTTTCAACTCACCTTTTCTGCCTTCAGGTTAAATGGTACAAAGACTTAACCTTAATAGACACGGAAACAAGTTTCCTTCGTAAAATGTCAACAACCCTGGTTCGTTCCAATTTACCTGGACGGTATGTTGCCTCGTTAACACTGGACAAACTGTATCCACTCGATTCAGGCATTTTCACTTGTGAAGCCTTCGATTGGCATTCACGAGTCAACAGCAGCTACGAGTTGAAAGTGTTCACCAAGCCACAAGTCAAAGTGTATCCATTAAGTGCAACCGTACACTCAGCTCAACCCTTCACAGTGTCTTGTTTCTCGCTCGATTATGATCCACTGATCGGCTACAATTGGCTTAAAAACGGTGAAATACTGAATCCTCTCTATGATGATGAGTTGATTGAAGACCTGTATCCAGCCGGGATCAGACTAATTGTGCCTAAAGCTTTAACTAGAGCGGTTTACACTTGCCTGGTTACAACTCCACTGGGAACCGTTGGTAAAGAGTCTATGCTAACAGTGATACCAAGTAACATATCTTCTGGTAAGTAGTGAGGAGATGGCAAGAAACGAAAAAAAAGAAAATGATTTTCCGTTTTTTTCTATCAAAGAATATTGAACAATGTTGAACGCCAACAGAAACAGATGATGAAAGAAAACAGAGTTTCATCAGTTGATGTCTCATCAGACAATGGATCATGATTACAATTAATATTGACCTTTTTTTGCTTTCCTTTTCCTTCCCTCGACACAGAGTTCATCCAAACTTGTCCCAAGGAAACACATGAAGATATTGATTGGCCTGAAACTGCCATTGATGGGATTGCAGTTGAACCTTGTCCACCAGGTTATAAAGGTAAAATCTAATTGATCAATTAGTTTCTTTTTTGTTGAACCACAAAAAGCAAAGTTCAATTAGTCGATATAATTGAGTAAAAGCTATTCACCTTTCCTCAGATGGTGGAGTTGCTCGTCGTAAATGTTTTACTTCAGGTAAATGGGATGAAGCTGATTTCTCAAGCTGCCTTAATTATCAAATGTTTTATATCCAAGAAAAGGTGAGTTTAGCCATTACCTTTTATCCAAACGTATTAATCACAATTAGACTGGAGACTTTGATCAGTTCAACCACATCAAACTCTGTCCATGAGGAGAGAAAAAACTGTCCAGTCATTTTCTTGCTTCTAATGACTTGTGACCATGGTCAATGTAAATGTCGATAAATCTTGTTCAACTTGTCAGTGATTACATCAACTCATCATTGCAACAATTATAATAAATGTAAACAGCAAAACGAGTTGATTTGCATCGACTTTTCTTTCTCTTAGTTTCTTTCTCTGTCCACTTTTGTCCAGCTTCTCTAACCTCATCTTCTTGCACAACTCGCAGTCTACCATCAATCAAAGTTTAATACCTTTCAACTTTGCTCGATATGATTACATGAATAACATTAACTTGCAATTCATTTTATTATATTCTGAATGGTTGTTCCTCTTTCGACTCATCATTATCTCACAGTCTGATCTGACCAAGGCCAGACTGGATGCATTAATCTGACCCAAGTAAAGATAAACAACATTAACTTGCACAAATGACCATCAACATTTTGTATGATTAATTGCAAATCACAAATCAAATTGACTCTCACTGAATCTATTAATGTTACTTGGAAAGACTTGTGACACTTGTGGAAATGTTTATCCATTTTTCTCATTCAAAATCATTCTTTTTCTTCTTCCTTCTTCACCAACATTCCTGACAAGTTCAATATTGAACATTATTGTAATTAGAGAAGGTAAAGAGCAACTTTTTCGCCTGGAAACATTCATCATGCAAATCACAATAATTCACGGCAATTTCAATCAATTTCAACTTGATCATTTGAAGAGAGAAAATTTAAAAGAGAAAAAATTGAATTCTCAAATTGACATGAATGATGATTCAATGAAACTTGATCAAATCTTAGACGAAATTCAATTGCAATTTATTAATATTTTACACTTTTCTTCTCATTTTGCTCATGAAAGGAAAATTTATCAAATTGAGAGAAGAAAAAATCGCAACGAATTTTGAACAAATAAAAAGGCTGCCATTAGCAAGTCAAGGTTAAAGATGAATGGAGATTCACTGAAAATTGAGTTGCAATGATGACACTTGAATAGGAATTTACCATGCTAATCAAATTCATTCAATAAACAAAAATAGGATAATGTTGACTGGCAGTGAAAAGAGGCGAGAGTTGAAAATAATATTTCAAAAGAAAAGGTGAAATCGAAAGGAGAAAATTTTTCTTCTTTTCTCTTGCAACTTTTCAAGGTTGGCAATCAATTGAACTTTCAGTACTCATGGTGATGTGTAAAGGTAATCTTGTAAAGTTGGTTGAAACAAGAAAATGGATAAAGTTGAAGAAAACTGAACAAGATCAGGGAAGGAAGAAGAAAAAAAAGTTTCGAGACTCTGTTTGTTGAGAAGAAATGCGAATCTCGAGATGAAAAGAAAACAATAAATTTGCTTTCTCCTTTTGTCTCTCTTTGATCATGTGGATTCATGTTCGTTAATAAATTGCTGGTCTCGTTGTTGGAGTTGTTATTTTCAGATTATGAACAAATTGTTCATTGCTTACAAGAGCTAGCATTACAAGGGAAAAATAACAATCAACAAGATAGAAACCAAAGTTATCTGAAAAAAAATATCCACCAATAGATGAACAACAGGGAGTTTGGGTGACATTTTGCTCTCTCCTTTCAGTTCAACTTTATCTTAACCATGGAAGCAAACAATTGAAAAGTGAGAGAGAAAAGACAAAAATTTTGTTCAGAGGTAACGATAGATAGAGACAAATATGAAGATGAAAGATAAGTGTTTGGAAGGGAAAAGAAAGAGAATTGATTTTGATATCAATTCTTCTCTATAACAGAGTTACTGTAATCTTTTTCCTCTCTCTTCTTTGGCTCAAATTCATTTCATGTTTTCAATTTAATGTGCTATCAATGAGAATAATGATGAAATATTTTTCATCTTTTTTATCGCTTTTCCAATGTTATCACAACTATAACCAACAGGGAGTGAATTTCATCTGCAGAACGTTTTTTTTCCTCGTTCAAAGTTTACTTTCGTTTGTTACTTTAAATTGAAATGTTGAGCACTTTTGAAATGATTAATTTGGTTTGCAATTTTTTGATGGAAAAAAAGTTTCTTTTATTTTTGGTTGGAAAAGTGTTTCTTCTCGCTCTTCCCGAAATGATGATTCGTTGAACGTGTCAATGAATTAAAAGCAACTCGTTTAACTATTTGCTTTGCAGATTGGCTCATTTACTGTTTCTGTTTCTCTTGTAACTCCATTTACAGTTAAGGTTAATGATGATGATAATAGTTCAGGGAATGATAATAGCAAATGAGAAGAATGGTGAGAAAAGAAACGAGAAATTGTTTCATAAGTGTTTACTTGAATAGTCAATTATCGGCTGAAATGAGCAAATATTATTGTGCTTACGGTTGCATCTTGAGATTAAATTGAACTGATAGGAATCTCAATTTATAGTCTATTAATGTGAAACAGAGGAGGGAAAGTTAAAGGTGTGAATATCACTGGATCATCAAGAGATGGTTCATAAGCAAAGACACTTTTCAAATAAATTGCTTCGTTTTCAAACTTTGAGCATTGGAATGTTTTCGCAGGCAAATTGTTGGAGAAGAAAATTGTTCAAAATATTGATCATGAAACGACTTGAATCAATGTTAATCAATTCTTTGAAAGTTAAGACAGAAAATGATTTTTACTTATTACTGTTGACTATTCGAAATTCAAATGAAAAGTCCTTTTGATCTTTTGGAAGGTTTTTCTTTTAATTTTTTATTTCAATTGATATTTCAATTGTTTAAATAATCAATTGAATCAATAATCATTTTCTGTTTCAATCATTTAGTCAAATTGGAATGAAATTTTTTTCTATTCAAAAAGTCAGCTTTAAAGAGATGAAATTTTTCCATTGAAATGTTTCAATTGCATTGAATAACTATTTCAAGTTAAACTTGACTTTTCAATGTAATGAGTGAACCTTTTGAATGTTGAATTGAAAAAGATTAGTTTTGATGAGTTTCATTAATATTTACCTTAAAGTTATACTTTGTTAATATTTATCACTTTCATCAGAGTAAATTTTCCTTATCAAATGAAACATCAGTTGACTGTAGCTGCTATTATTTGTATCAAATAATTTCTTTGCCGGCAAAAAAAGGAAATAACTATTTGCCATCAAAATTAATATTAGATATCAATTGGTTTGGATGATAAGTGCGCAAAAAGCAAGCGAAAGTAATGATGATTAGAAGGTAAAGGCAAAAGGAAAAGAGAAAAAAGATGAAAGCAAAAGATTACTAAAAGGTTTTTGGAAGCAATTTCAACTGGAAAAAGGTTAACTCTTTTCGCTGGTCTCATGTAATTACACCAATTTCCTATTTCAATATTCAATTTATTAAATGTGTTATGGAATTTGGATTGAAACCAAAGTCTCTATTCTTTACTCTTTTTGTCTCGACCGGTCAGTCCATTTGTCCTTCTCCCTCCCTGTTGGTTCATTGGTTGATTAATGTTGCAACTGAATGTGAATATTTTTTGCTCTTCTCTTTTTACTCCCAGTTAATGAGCCTTACACTCGGCTATCATTTGGTTTCCCATTCTTCATTAATGAATCAACTGAAAGATTCGCTGAATGGTCTTCGATTGAGACCCTCTCAAGGTCACTTCATCATTCACCTTTTGGAATCCCTCATGGCAGTGCTCAAGTTAACAATGGATTCAATGGAAACTCATGAATCTTCTCAACTGGCTCTTGATATTATTTCCTCACTTCTCAATAAACCTGAATCAATCAATAGTCTAACGGTAAGCATCATTATCAACATGAGAAGGTAAAATCATGATGGAAACATTGTTTACTGAGAAATCTGTTATCTCGCCATCTGAAGAGTTCAATCAGCATGAATGGCTTGAAATTTGAAGAATCGGAGAAATCGAGATTTTCTTTTTTTCTTTTACCTCAACTTTTCATATTATCGGATTCAATATCAAATGATGTTCAGTAAATGAGTTTCTTACATTCAGCTGATGAGGTTGAGAAAAATTGAATCCATTCAAATGTAATCAATCGATTTAAACCCAATTTCGTTATTCGTTTAGTGAACTTTGATAAGAAAAACTTTTGCGAAAATTTAAAGTTTCAATTTGGCTGAATTTGACGGTAATTTGTTTTATCCACAAACTTCATTAATGACACTATCATGAATGGTTCAACATGAAACGAAAAACAATTACATTATGAAAGGATACAATGGTTGATAAGGCATGGATCATGTGTGGATCCTGATAAAGCTTGCTGATGGAAATAATAATGAATGAAAATTGAGTTGAACAGAAGAGAAACTATCATATGAACAGGAAGTCAGTCGATTGATGTTGTTTCATGATCATAATGAAAGGTACCATGGAGACTTTTATCTCATAAATCGAACCGATTCCTTCTTTTCTTTCCGTCTTTTTTACTCTTCTCGCCGGTCTTTATTAACATACATTATAAATACATTGATAAACATCTATATAAATACACAGATCGAAATGAAGATCTGTTGTCAATTGGCTCATTTTGGATGAGAAGAATAAAGCAAATCGAGAAAATCAATCAATGGCAGAATATCATGCAAAGGAACGAAAGAAAAAGTTGATCCAATTCTGTGTATTGAGTCAGATTTCAAAATCAATCTGCAAATGTTTACCTTTTGCAACCTTTTTTGTCAACAGTAAAAGCCAAGAAATTGATATGAAAAAAGATCCAAGGATAGCAAAGAGAAGGAAAAAAGTTGCAAGTAAAAATCACTTGAATTCTCAAGAGTAGTTAGTAACTTTAGAATGGTCTTTATTCACAGTTATCCTAATAATTTGCTATCAATAACATTACCTTCACTCCCAGCCTTTACTCCCTCTTCTTACTTTCTGTTTTTACTTGCAATGATGATTCACTTTTCACCCAAATTTATCTTCTCTTTCCATTTGATATTGCTTATTCGTTCGATACTGTTGTCACTTTAGAAGTTCATTGATCACTTGCATGTGTTTGTTTTTAGGCCAACACGATTCAATCAACCTTTAAGCTTGCAACTTGAAGAGACTAGAAACAACAACATAATAAATTGTCATTCAACAACTTGAACCATTATTTTACGAGCACAACAGTAATGATAAAAGTGAACCTTTTCTTGTTCACTATTGTGAATCTTTGGTGATTTATTGAGCTTTTCTGGTGGCAAAATTATCATCAATTTAAGAATGGAAATGAAAAGTTTATAAAAGCAACTTCTCATGAAAAGGTAAACGAAGCTGAAAGGAAAAGATATTTTCAGGTGTTGAAAGCAAACAAAGTAAACATTGTTTCAAGAGTAAAAGCAAGAGCAAAGGGTAAAATTGAAAATTTCAACAAATGAAGCAACTTTTCGTTGAATGCTAAATGAAAATTAATGATTCAACTGTTATCTTGTTTACACGAGTTTATCATGTTTCAAGATAATTGACGTTTCAATTTTCATTCTCATTCTTGATGGTAAAAAATCGATGGCAATTTTGCTAATCGATAGTCAACTGCTAATTAGCAGACAAAATTTGATTACTTTTTTGATCAATTGTTGAATCATTCGATGAACAGCAATTTTATTCATTTTTCGTTTTCTGTTTCCAATCGCAGGGATTGGCCAATTTACATCGCCTTCTAATGGAGTACAGTTTATTGGCCAGTAAAGTTAAAAAGGGTCAACTTAATCATCAAATAACTCGATCCAATTTTGTGGTTGAAATACTTAATCTGGATCATCATCGTGTAAACCTTTTCATGCCTTCCACTTTAAACTTACCAACCCTAACAACATCAACAGCATCAGCCTTTTCATCGTCATTATCATCATCCACTTCATCACTGTACAACAATAAAGTAACACAATCATCACCATCATCAACAGCAACAATACCAAGCTGGTTAACTGATAGTGTTCAAGTTGACGTTGCTTCATTACCTGGTTATCATGAGAAAGAGTCAGTTGAACATCAAAATGATTCACTGAAAAGCGTTTTAACAGTTTTCTATCAAAATTTAACTTCATTTTGGCCAAAAAACATTGTCATTCACAAAGAGTGAGTAAAATTTCATTTCATTTTTTCGCCAAATTACAAAGTTCCATCTTGTTACAATTTGCTCAGAGTATCGAATTTCAAAGCTCTTCTTGTCTCTCGATGCGAGACTTCTTTTCCCCTTTCATTGAAATACCTTCCAAAGTTTCATAAATCATTTTTAATTGTTGCTTTTGAAGCAAACAATCAGTGACTAACAATATTGATTCACTAATTGATTTGAAATGATTTATTTTTAAAGTGTTCAGTGATGAAGAGGAAAATTCAATTAAAGCTTCATCAGCAGATAGAAATTGAATTTCACTGAAAACCTCTTGATAAAGAGCCAATCGATTGTTGGATATTGTTTTTTAAGGCAAAAAATCGATCACTTGATTACTCGTCGCTCTCAACACTTTCATAGCAACATTGTTATACATTGTAATTTCATTTTGCCTCTTCACCCACAGTCGAGATAAAAAACTTGTAATATCAATAAAAATTTGATAACACGATGGAACAAGTCGTGAACATGAACATCAATGTTTGTCACAAAAGGGCAATAAAAAGATTCGAATACCTTGTAATGTACAAACGTTTTTTTTGGCAACAATTTTCTTCGACTTTTCTCGATTCTCTCTCCATTCTTTACTCTTAATCTTAGGTCAACCCTTAGCTTCCAGCTAATGATGAACTAAAGACTAAATTTTTGTCAAACATTTTCTCAACTTATTCAACTTTGAAACCAGATAAATCACTCTTTACATTTAAACAAGAAAAGTGAACCTTTTAGAGTGAATCAAGTTGAAACAGTTTTACTTACCTGTTTGAAGGTAATGAACAAATTGCCACTGTTTATACATGAAGTGCAGGTAAAAGGAAGGCATCGAAAAGGATAAAGTCAAATTTTTACAGCAAAAAGAGCAAAAAGATAATTCGTTTTCTTTTCTCTTGCAATTTGTAAAGTTTTTCCGAGAATTTTTTTCTAACTCACTGGGATTTTCCAAAGCATTTTCAACTTGTCAGTATTTCCACTGGGAGTGAATGCTATATTTGGGTGTAACAAGAAGGGAGTAGAAAATGGTTGGTGATCAGGATAAAGATGAGAATCAGATGGAGGAGCGAAAGGGGTGCAAAGGGAAGAAAGAGAATGCTAAGTGGAATAGCAAGGAAAATAGATTGTTCTTGAGTAGAAACGAAAGGCACAAAAAAAGGAATTTTTTTTTCTCTTCTTATCCTGACTTCGTTTCCAGTTGTGATTACTGGGAACAAGTTACTTACTCTTTCTTTTTTTACTTGCCATTGGATTCTTTTTTTTCACTGTTAACTTGAAATTGTAACATTAGCCTTGATTCAGTTGAGCTTTGCCCTCTCAATGCTGACTTCATTAATCTTACAATGGTTCAAGCTATTACAAGATGCTATTATGTTCTGTGAGTTTATCTGAATAGCTGTTCAAACAAAAAGTGAAGAAATGGAAAAAGGTTGAATGAAAGAGAAAAGTTTGAAACTGCAAATATGATGGAAATGTCAATGGTGTGATAACTCAATTTGGAAATGAAAGTTGGCGAAGTTTTTCCAACTCCAAGGAAGAAACAGATTGCAACAGTTCTTAATTGGCTTATGCAGTTCTTCATTCCTCATTGTTCCAACTTGGAGCAGTTCAGAGGGTTGATAATGAAAGGTGATGCAAGCTATGATTTGAGGTTAAAGATTATGGCTAGTTTTGATGAATAGTTTTATCATTCAGTTAATAATAGCTGGTCAAGCCTCGGTAATTCATGTGAAGTCATTATCGATGTGATTTCAATTGAAAAATGCTTTGAAAACTCATTTTTCATCGCATTTTTCACTCCCAGCCATTTTCATCAAAAGTTCATCATCAATATAGCAAATATGATTTCAAATTAGAAAATCTCTTATTCGGAAATTTGCCAAAAACGATGTAATAATGGAATGGATTGAAGCACAATATCAGGACAATAATTATGTAAATTTCAGGGTTCGATTCATGTTAGTTTTGAATTTTCATTGTTTCATTATGTATCAACTTTATGTTTTAGATGAGTGCAACTAATGTTCCAATTAATTCAATTGTTGCTGAACATGGAAATTGGCGATTTAATTAAATAAAATTTTCATAAAACTTGAGCATTTTAATAAATCTTTCCCAGATTTGGTTCAAATTGGAAATGGAATAACAATTAATAAAAATTTTTCTAAGAAATAGAAACAATTCTGAATAAATGATCTAAAATTATAATTGAAACTTCAAAATGTCTATTTCAACTAATTCAACTTTGCTAATAAATCAATTTAAACAGTCAACCTTATTAATTTCGTTTTTTTCTTGATTCAGTTTTACCGATGAAGAGTATCAGATTAACTCGAAAGTCGTTACCGTTGCCTTGGTCCATCAAGCCCATTATATACCGTTAAAGCCTTATCCACTTCGCGTTACCGCGCACCTGCGACATCATTCATCTCTACAGGTAAGAGTATAAACATGCAAGAATTTTATTTTCACACTCAAATCAGTTTGAAATTTTTCCAGAATTGATATCAAACTTAAAACCTTGTTTGTTAATTCGTCTTCTCAATGAAATCCAAATTTCTGCTAATCAACAAGTAGACTCGTGTAGCTTTCAACTTGAAAATGTTGCGATAAACTTTTGAATTAAATAGACAGATTATTGAACCTAAAGACTGACTTACATTTGAAACTGATTTTATCGCAATCGTAAACTCAAAACTTTAAAAATATTCATTTCAATGAAAATGCAATTTCATATCTGGCTTGTGTCTCCATCTAACATTTGAGAACAAAAATAGCAAACAAAATTCAACTTTTACTGATTACAATTTTTTATGGGAATTTAGATTCAGAACAAAATGTTTTGCCTTTTATTCAGTTAATAGCAACACTCTCTTAGATCATGGAGCCATGGAACAAGTTCATACAGAAACACATGTTCTCATTACTCACTTTATTTCAGGAATAAAATAAAACGATGAAACTATTGAGTGCACAAGACATGCAAATGTTAGTAAATCAAAAAATGGACAGAGTTTTTCATTTGCTTTTCATCAAGTTTATGCAAATTCAACAAAAAAGATCAAACATCTATCATTAAATGGTATAAACTTTATTGGTTAACGTGAAATGTCAATGTTAAGGGTTAGACACAAGAGACGATAAAATTGCATTATAATAAATTCATTATTCATAAACTTGCAAATTTAATTTAATCTTTTCCATTCTCTTGTTATACAGAGTGATGTTGACACTAAAAAAGTTACTTGTGGCCTTGCTCAGTTCAATGAAAGGTAACAAAAAAATGAACCAAGAACAAGAAAAATGTTGAAAATGGAATTAAAATGCAATTCTTTTCCTTCCAGACTTGGATTCCAAACTAAACATTGTTCAACTTCAAAAACTTCAAGTGATTCCCAATCAACCATTTGTGTCTGTGATATAACCGGAGCTTATTCCGTACTGTTAACCAGTCAATACAAGCATCAACCTCATCCTTATCCCATTGAGAAGCAGCTCAATATACAGTCAAATGCGAGTTACCAAGTGCCTACTGATTACCTTTTAATTGCAAGTTTCTCCTTTTCCATTGGGCTCATCATCTTAACCATGACTATTCTGATTATCCGCTCAAGGTAAGCCAAAGACTCTTAACTTTCCTTCTTGTTCATATACATATTCATGGTAAACTGTAAGATGGTAAAGAGAATGAGCCAGAAAAAGCAAACAAAAATAAGTCAAAAGAAGGAAAAAAAAGAGAAGTCAATAGTTAATATTGATTCACTGATCAAGAGTAACTTGACAAACTACTTGTAATATCATTGGTAAATAAATAATCATGTTATTCAATCATATATCAACTTTGAATGTAACATTGAATCTATTGATACAATTGTAACATTAATGTTGAACAACAATGAATCTCATTGAAGACAAGACTCGATACTGAATAAGCCCTTTTCTGGTCAACCTTTTTACCTTTTCTGAGATTAGTTTTTCTTCTTCTTCTGAGTACACAATTATGAAATGCACAGACTGATTGGAAGAGGAAGAAGAAGGAAACATTTGATTGATAACATCATTGTTATTCATTGAAACTCACCATCAAAGAGGAAAAGACAATTAACCATGAAATGGAAACATTGAGCTTGTTCGAGTAAAAAGACTAACACAATTATTGGTCAAATGATTTGGATTTGATGAAACCTGGAAAAGGCTGGGAAAGCATGAAATGAATAATGTTCAACTTTGTGTTCATTTAAATGTTGAATTGAATTATCATTGAATAAACATGATGATTGTTGCTCTTTTTTGACTCTTCTTCTTCTTCTTCTTCTTCTACCCTTAAGACTTGAACAGAATGAGCTTCTCAATGTTTGCTGTTCTTCCATTCATATGATTATTCCTTCACATGATACAGAAACTCTGAAAATTTGTATTCTCATTCCGAGTTGACCATGTTAAGGAATCATAATAAGCATATTGCATTACAACTAACCTTGTAATGGATTCACGAGAGTAAATAAAGCTCTTAATTTATCCTGATCACTCGATTAACGGTTAATTAGGTTAGTGAATATGCTTTTGGTATAAACATGTGTAAACATTGATGAAGAGAGTTAAGATTGAAGCGAGCAAAAGGTTAGGTTGGGTTGAAGATGATCAAGATAATGGGTTAACTTGAACAGATTAACGTTTGCGCTTCTGTCCTTTTCGTTGTTGGCTGATGTTCAAATTGGAAAATGTTGCAAGATAATTGATCTAAACTTTGTTCATTTCCCTCTGCAGTCCACATGAACTAGAGAATGCAATTGGCCGACGTTTTCCTCTCAGACATTTTTCTAGTTCGTTTACTTTTCGTTGTTCTTTTGCTCATCAGGTTTAATCGACTTTTGCTTTTTAACTTTCCTTTTAATTACACTCAATTTGCATTACAGAACATCATTGAAGCAATCTAATTGTTCATGTTGTTCAAGTGATGAAGTTTGTTGTAATCTTCATGATAACACTTGGCACGTTATTTGTTCATTTTATTGAGTCTTGTAAAAGTTACCTTTCAATCTCAAAATTGGTTAAAATTAGCAAAAATTTAAAACAGAAAAATGATTTTCTTTTGCAAAAATTTTCTTGAAAATGAATATTCCAAGAGTTTCGATGCACTTAATTATTTGTATTTTGATTGTGTGTTTGTTTTCATGGACATTTACTTTAATAACAGGAATTTTGGTACAAAGCATGATGTGATGTAAAACAAAAGCAAACGCTGTTTTGAGCTTTTTTCATGAAACTTCGACTTTTAATTGGAAACTTTTTTCTTTTTCCTTTCAGATTCAAAATGAACTGTATCAAGTGCTTGAAACTCCAGATTTGCCTTGCAACAATAGGACTTGAATGTTCTTTTTTAGCCAGTTATCATTTCCTTCAAATTCCGGTAAGTTGAACAACTATGAAATATACAGCAGAGTCAATCTGTCCTTTTGGATTCACTTGTTTTGCTGAAACCAATGAATGCGAGAATCAAATACTTTGGATAATTAATCGTTCCAATGATTTCTAAACCCAATTTGCCACTGTTTATTAACTAATTAACTTTTGTTTCAACATCCAGATTCCATCAGTTTACATATTCCAATCAATACTGTTCTTCCAACTGGCCTGCAACTGCCTTCAAATAAGCCTATGCAACAACGTTCTTACCTGCGTTACTCACTTGAATTACGGTGAACACAGTTTACCTCATTTCAAGATTACCTTCCTTGGATGGAGTAAGTATATTCACATTTCAAGTTTTGCTTCAACATCATCAAATCTCATCCAATTGTTTCCATTGATATTTTCAGTGATACCATTGAGTCTAACTGGCGCTGCTGTGATAGCAAATGAACTGGATAAATCTGTTTCAGTTGACAAAATGATTGAAATTGAAAGTCGCTATTTTTATTTCACAAATGCAAGTGCCTTTTTCATAACAATGGTAAGCAACTTCAAACCACAAACCTTCTCATGTGGCATTTGCATGGAATTAGGAAAATGTCGCTTTTCTCTCGAAATTATTTACCAACAAATGAGTTCTGGTGTTTATCACAACGAGTACATGATGAATGCATCGATAATCAACTGTTGAATATTCAACATTCATTACCTTTATAATTACAGAAAGCAGAGAATCTCTCTTGAGATTATTGTTCCAATTAATATGCAAAAGTACCAAAACTCATCATTTTTGGGTTTCATTAATCATTATGAGATTCACAATGTGTTACAATTTTCTCATCAAACTTTCTTTTTCGCTGTTTAATGAGTTAATTTTTGTTACGTTTCTCATTAGGTTCATCTCATCTTGACGGTAATATTGAAGATCAAGTTCAGCGATCGCCACAGAAAGGAATTGTTGGATAACTTTCGTCGTCTCGATAATGGATCGAAAATTCTAAATCAATCTTTGATTATTATTTTTTGGACTGATTTCTTATTGACTGCCAATTTTTATTATCGCAATTCACGCAAAATTTTATCCAAATATACACTTTCTGCTATATCATGTTTACTTGGTTTGAATGTGATACTTTTTTATGGATTTTTTGCTGCTCTGGATGATTCCCTGGTTCTCATGCCAGGTCAAGTTGAATCAAAGGAAAAGGATTCAACTGCAAATTCATCAAACAAACAACCAGACAATGTTTATGCCATGAATGAGATTGACATTTGTCCAGCCTTTCAACGTGTAACTTTGACTGAGTATGATGTTCACTTTGAACCTGGAATTGGTGATTTGTAATGTAATTTGCCAAATAAAATGCTTTGTGATGCTCAATTCTGTCAATAATAATGTTTATAATACGCAACATGGTCCATTCTTTGGATGCATCTTCAATCTCTGGCAGATCTCAACTAATCGTCTATTGTCCTGCCTTACAATTAAACTGATTGAGAGTTGAAACCCAAATTGAAAAATATTGTGCTGCTTAGATGCTGGAAATTTTTCGATGAAAATTTTAGATTCAGTTGGCTTTAACTCTGAAATCAGTTGAAAAGATTGCAACTAAAATGCTTGAGTTTTCCTAGGCATTCGTTCATGTCTTTGCTGAGTGAAAATCAAATCAACGCTAATGACTGATGATGTTCCGGAAAACCGTTGAGATTGTGCAATAGTAACAGATTTCTGTTGCAACTAACGTCCAGTTTCACCGATAAATAATTGATAGTATTATTATCGATCTCCAATGATTGAGTAACAGAAAATTACGTGTGACATTGACTTGCATAATGCTGAGTAGAATGATAATCGAAATGAAAAAGCTCAGCGAATCAACTACAAGTTCTTAAGGAATGTCAATGAAATCGATTGGAAAGATTTCATCATTTTCCTTGATATTATTCTATGAACAGAGATAAGAATCCATCTTTTACCATCTTGAATAGTTGCGTTAGTTTTGATGCTTCAAAAATCGTCAAAAGACTCACTTCAACAGCCAAATATTTCAATATTTCATTATTTCTTATAAAATTATTACATCTTTTGAAGCTCAAACCATAACTTGTTTTCTTTTGTGATAATAGATGGAGCAAGTGTTTTGTTCAATTTTGTATATAAGAGAGTTGCATTTTCGGTTTTTGGTTATACTATGCATTTGATCTTATCTGATTGAGTTAATGTTTCAAGTTCTACTTGATCATTAATTTAAAATGACGTGAAAGGAGTGCATTCGAGAGGAATTAACATTTTTGACAATTTGTTAAGCCTCAATGACGATTCACTGATCAAAATTAGGTTTTCTTTGGATAACCTAATGCCGGAAATGATGGTCACTTGAACAGATATCTGACCTTATTGGTAAATATCTTGCAAATCAATGTGGTGATTGTCGCTTCAAGTAGTTGAATTGGTGATAACTGATTAACCTTCATCGGTTAATTAAAGTTTATTTTCTTCCAGCATCACTAATTAAACTACTAGAGTAGCTGTCTCTTTAATTGATTTGCCTATTGATGAATGAAGCGATTCTGATCCGGCTTGGTTATCATTACTTTCCATTTTTTATTCCATCATCTCGAGTTGATTTTCAAGGACGTACAACTATCAACATGTAATCATCAATGTACCTCTAATCACAGCTTAAAGTGTTGATCAAGTTAATATGCTAACATCGACCATATGAAGTTAACCAGATTAACTTAACCTTTCATCCTATAGTCATCCACTCGACAACAGTGACAATTGTTGATCGATTGTTAAGCCTATTTCTCTGTAAATTATATGTAACTTATATCAAACATATTATCGATCAATTAAAGAGAAAAATGGTTTCATTAAAATCCTTTTAGACTTGAAACCTCAGCCTCTACATTCAGCCTTGATACTAGAAGTCTCTGGTAACCCACACTTGCATGTTGAAAAACCAGCTGATCATACAAATGTCTTTTATTCCAGTTATTAGTAATAACTTATTATTAAGCCCAATCATGTTCCCTTAATGAACCTACTATTTGCTAATAAATTTGTAAGATCCTTACCAATAAAAAATTAAACGTTTATAGCCCAGTTATTTCCATACCAGTGTAACAAGAGTGTTTCTTTCAGCTTTTCAGCTTTCCTTGACCTCTTTGAACGGTGCTTCAGGTTTGATTGCAACAGAGACTTCATATCGAAAACTGAAGATTGCTCAATCAAATAGCAAGGCATTAACACTTTAATCATTTAAAATCAACTAATCAATCTATGAATACTATGAAATAATGGGTGAGTAATTGATCGCATAGATCTTACATTTGATTGGATTGATTTCTAGCATCATCACTAATATCTTCTTTTTCATTAAAATCAACAAGATCATGCTTCAGGTTACACACTGATTCAATTTTTATACCAATGCTCACTTGGTTCACTCAAGCTCAGCTGTTTTACTAATAGTTATATATTTTCATTTACCTTTTCTTTTTCCATGTTATGGTGATTCCTTAGTTAATTTTGTTTTTCTTACTTACTTTTTTTCAGTTTCTAAACCATGTTCTGATAGTCAACTTACGTTTCTATATTGTCTCTATTATTTCAACAATTTAGATTTCGCTATCAGCCAATAACACCTTCATCACCAGCCGTTTTTTGTATAATTTTCATCTTCATTACCTCTCTAAACATCTATACTTTGTACCAATGTTTTCAAAAATGGAATGGCTCAATTGGAACTCTATCACATCTTATTTACGCAGCAGTCTAGGCTATCACATTTTACTCGAAGCATTTCTATTGTTCATTGTTATCTTTTTAATGTTCCTTCGTAAAAAAAAATCGAGACGACCGGCTAAATTATCTGAAAAGGTAGGTCTTTGATCTCTCTGTCTTTGGCAGATTGTTCACATAAATCTTGTCTCCTTTCCACAAATACACTGTTTGCTCTCCAATTTGTTACCTGTCTGACACTTTTATTAATAGGAGAAGCAATTATTGATTGATGAATGGAAACCAGAGCCATTGGCACCTGATATACCAAGTGAACATTATGCATTGAGCCCAAAAATTGTAACAAGGTGAGTAAACATTCAATGTCAATTCAGCCTGAACACAAATGTTCTTGTTCATTACCTCATTTGAAAACATACTCTTCATATCTTGAATGGTGTTTAATTCGTCTTTTTTGTCTCTCTTTACATAAACAGCAAATACGGCAAGTATATCATAGTGGATGGTAAAAAGTGTCTTAACCTAGCTACACACAACTATCTCGGATTAAGTGATGAAAAATCGTTGGAAGATGCAGCTCTCAACGGTTTAAGAAAATATGGAGTTGGCTCTTGTGGTCCTAGAGGTTTTTATGGAACTGTAGGTTAGTATCTTTGATCAGTGCTTATTTAATACTTGAGGAGTATTGCTAATAGTCTAAATTTTTCATTCGTATTCAAAGACATTCACCTCGAATTGGAGAGTCGGCTAGCTAAATTTTTAAAGGTGGAAGAAGTCATTTTATACTCATATGGACTGTCCGCTGTCGCAAGTGCCATTCCTGCGTATGCTAAAAAAGGTGATGTCATATTTTGTGATGAAGGGGTTCATTTTGCAATTCAAAAAGGCTTGACAGCATCTCGAAGTACGATAAAATATTTCAAACACAATGATGTTGACGATTTACATCGACTTTTGATTGAGCAAGAAAAATTTGACAACAAGGTAATTTTTGAATCAAACCATTGATGACTTTTTGAGATACCAATATGTTTCATCTTATTCATCTATCGCCAGAATCCAAAGCTTGCACGAGTCATTCGGCGATTTCTTGTTGTTGAAGCATTGTACATGAATTATGGAGATATCTGTCCTTTGCGTGAAATGATGGAATTGAAAAAAAAGTACAAAGTTAGAATTTTCGTCGATGAAACAGTGTCATTTGGTGTTTTAGGTGAACATGGTAAAGGAATCACCGAGCATCTGAACATACCAATTGAAGATATTGATCACATTTCATCAACCCTAGAACACGCCATAAGTAGTTACGGAGGTTTTTGTGCTGGTACTACTTTCATAATCGATCATCAGAGACTTTCCGGTCTAGGTTACTGTTTTTCTGCATCTTTGCCTCCTCTCCAAGTAGCTGTTGCGATTGCAGCTCTTGATATGCTAGAAAATAAGCCCGATTTAACAGAAAAACTTCGTTCTAACTGTATAAATATGCACCAAAAATTATCCAGGTTTGTCTGTTTTAAACCAATGTATTATATTTTACCTTTCACTAATTGATATCCGTTTTATTGATAGATTAATATCATGCCGTGTTTTTGGAGACCCTATTAGCCCAGTTAAACATTTACGGTTTTCTAAAGAATTGAGTTCATACGATGTCGAAACAGAGCAACTTGAAAAAATCTGTGATCACGTAAGTTATCCAAATTATCATATACACTTAACGCAAAAATTTTTCGCAGTTGCCATCTATCTGTTTCTTAAATTTTCCCTACCGATAAATAAATCTTTAAATGGCGACTATGGAGATTTGCTTTAAAAGAGGCATTAAAATTTGCGTTAAGGTTTGCTGTGTATTTCAAGAGACACCTCAACAAGTATTTTCTTCGGAATAACCTCAAGTTAACAGAGATTATCATTATCAACTTGAGTTCATTTATTGTAATTTCTTTTGATCTTTCTATTACTGATTTTTTATTCAATTTTCTAACCAGGCGCATCAAAAGGGATTTGCTTTAGCCATATCACGATATCTTGATGAAGAAGTTTTGAAAAATCGTCCGAGTATCCGTCTACTTATCAATGCTACACTTGAAGAAACCGAGTTAACCGAAATCTGTGATGTAATAGGAGAAGCTTTCGACAAATTTATTATTCTTTGATGTAACCATGTTACTAGAACTCATACACATACAAAAACATAAAATGCTCTATTTTAGGTCACACATACACACACACATTTTCCTCCAATGGTAAGATTATGACCAAGATCACGAAATCCTTTCTGCAGCTTCCAACAAGTAAACAGCATTACCTCGTACTACAATCATTCCCAATGGAACCTTAGAATCTTTGGTTTCCTCTGTCGCCTCATCCAATACCAAATTCATGAAAGGATCAAAACCACGCAGGATTCCCGAAACTTTTCGAGCACCATTTAGTGTAAGAGTCAATTGTTTGTCTAAATATTTTTTCAACTCAGGTGGATGAGCACGACTCATTTCTAAGCCAAAGTAACAGCTTTTTCACACAAAAAGAAAAATATAAAAAGGTCAAAACTTGATACCAACAAGTTACAGAAAAATCAGCAATCTTTCTTTAATCCAAAATAGAAAGTTGATGATTCACAAAATAATTTATTACAATGTCAATTAACTAGAGAGATTTTTTACTGACAATAAACAATGCAATTTAAACGCAAGTCTAAACCTTACCTAACTGCAAAATACTTTCAACCGCCATCCTCCAGATGGAGACATGCGAATTAAATCGCGGTTTCTTCAAATAAACATTATTAAAATGATTTAAATTGAAAAAATTAAAGCTAAACTTGTGTAAAAATGTATATTAATCGAGCTTAAAATCATCACTTGGAACAAAAATGAATAAAGCCAAATCGCTTCACCAAAAGAAACGTTGAATTGTACCAATAGATGGATATCTAAGCGAGTAAAAATGAAGGATAATTATTGAAAGACAATGGTTATCAAATCCAAATTTACTCAACATAGTCAAATGACAAATTGAAAAATGGATAAACAAATGAAAATTTTGTCTAAAAATTTTTCCAATCTGTCAACACTTAAAACCCAAATAAAGTCTTATTACAGTACATTATCAAGTTCATCGAGCATTGACTCAACCACAGATGCCGGCGACGGTCCAATCCAATGTATCGACTCAAACCTACAATCACTGGTTAAACAAATGAAACGGTACATTAAGAACACACGAACCAGTTTAGACAAGTTGAACCGATACCCAAACCAATCCAGCGATCTCAACCTTTTACTGGAAAAATATAACCAACTGTTGGACGATTTAGATTTATTTTTACAATCAATTAACAAAACCAAACCAGTAAACATGATTGAAGCAGATGCAAGTAATCAACCGTTGATTCGCCCATTATCACCTAAAGTGATCATTACAAGTAAACCTCGAGTAAAAGAGGAAACATATTTATCAACATTAACATCATCCGAATCTGCATCCGAGTCAGAATCAGAATCAACTGAAAACCTGCCAATCCAAGATGGTCCTAATTTATCAACATCTTCATCAAATGAATCATTAATCTATCATAATGATATCCATGTGAAGCAACAATCAAAACAATCAACCATCGATTTATCATATCAAATGCCCTTTGAAGCCTTCCAAGGTGACTCAATTGTCCATCAGCTGATTAGATTAACCCAAATTGCAGTGACAAACAAACGCTTTCTATTCTTAACGGTTGGACTTTTGATGACACTTTTGTTCTACATCCAGCTACAAGACTAATTGGCCTAAAGTTAACCTCAGAGCAAAGATGAAATAGATATCATGAATTAGACTCTGTTATTATTGAACAATATTATCGATAATTAATGTGGTTACAAGTTAATTAAAGGTTTGAAGCGAGTTTAAATCAGTGGCAATTCAATTTTTAGCAAATGAAAAGTTGTTATAAACGCCTTGTTAATAATGTTTGCATTTTTATGAACAAATGATTGTTTCAATTTTAGTCTGTTAAATAATCCCACTTAAACCAAGGTTATTAAAGGTAGCTTTTGTTCATGTAATTAATTAACTGTTCATCTCACGTATTTGTCATCAATTGTCATTCTCATGATGATGATGATGATGATGATGAAAGAGAGGTTCAAGTAAAATGCAAATGAATGTAAGCAAGCAAAAAGCAAGGCAATTAATAAAGAGTAAAATTTTTGATTTAATATTGGCAAAAAATCAGTGTTTATAATCACTTGGTTATCGGTCATTCTCGTTATCATTTATTCAATCTGACCCAAACTATTATGATTTGCATTGTTAAACAATCATAATTTTTGTTTATGAATCGTGTATTGAATAATGAAACTGACCAGACACACAAAATTATCCCAAACCTGCAGCAAACCCAAAAGCATTAAACAAAACACTAAACCATCTTTTAACCTGTAAAATGTTGATAATGTTTCACTCACACTTAACTTGAATGATTAACTCTTGATGAGGTAAACTCTAATTGACTTGAACAAAAAGCAAAATCTTCATCATTAAAGTGAGTAAAAGAACAAAAAATTAATTTTCGTTGCCAAGGAATGAAAAACATTCCGAAACAGAAGGCGAGTTTAACCCAAAAAAACCAGAAAATTATTCAACAAAAAGCTTTCCTTGGAACCTAAAAATTAAAAACCAGAAAATCAAATGAAAACAAGATTGAATCAAACTTGAAATTATTAAAAATTGAAAATTGAAAATGTTCTCAATTCGGAAACTCGGAAAAAGCATTTTTTAGCTAAGCGTTTCAAGTTAATCCCGATTGAATTTGATTAGCTGAATGTCAACTGAAAAGCAAGACTGAAAAGGTAAAGGCTTCTAATGAACTTGTTTAATTAATAATTAACATCAATCATAAATTTTAACAATAAATAGAAGCTAATTTTTAATGACTTTCACTGCTCCTTTCTGATTCCCTGTTTATATTGCAATTTTTTAAAACAATATTTTATCACGAAAGAAACATGAACATTGTAATTAAATAAAATGTCTTCATCTTTTTTTACCTTTAAACTTATTTTTTTCATTCATTAAATATTATAATGATGATGATATTATCAATTAACAGAGAGACTCGTAATATTATAGCATTTATAATGAAATGATAATAAAAGTCAGAGTGGGAAGACAGCTAGAGTTACAATCCAAAGAAAACAATTAAATAGTTAACATTTATTAACATTAAATGATAATCTTTAATTAACATGCGAAATGTGAAATTTTACTCAATCTATCGAGCTGTTGCCTTTCAATATCATTCAAGAAAATGTATTTTTGTATTTAAAAGTGAAAAGTAAAGGTTAATCTAAATGTTGAAGTAAAGTGTTGATATTAAATGAAAATAATGAAAAGTCTTGTTTGGACAGTTTTTCAATCGAGAAAAGGTTTTGCTTCATTTTTGGATCAATAATTTTAGCCTTTTTTCCTCGTCAAATGTTTCCATTTAATGACATTTTATTGAAAGAGTAAACAATTAGTTTAATTGTTTTCCTTGGCTTTCGTGTTTTATGGTCATTTTGTCTGGTCGAGTTAAACTGACCGGTAAAAGTGATTAAGTGGTCAATTCTATGATCAAATTGAAGCTTCATATTTGAATGATGAAAGAAACTTTTTTTTCTATCAAATTATATTTATTGTTTCCTCTAATTGAATGTCCAAGAGTTCATTGGTCAACATGAAAAATGTTCAACTTGAATCTCGATAAATGAATATTTTTTCGAAACTCATTCGAAAATTTGTGGAAAATGGAATTTCGGTGAAAATTTCATTCAATTTTGTAAATTGTTTTCTTTTCCAGGTTCATGAATCGAATGAGAAAAAAGCTTTGAAATCAATCGGAAAACACTGAAATTAAAAGACTTTTATCGATAAAAATATTCAACCAAAATCTATTTTCGCAGAAAAATATCAAATCGAAGTTCATGAGTCACAAAATTTCATCGATTATTCATGAATTATCAATTGATAAACAAATATTAAATCAACAGCGAATCGCAAACCAAAGTCGAATGAAAGAAAATTAAAATTTCTATTTCATCTCATTAGTTGAAAGCCCTTTCAATGTTCAACTCATTGAATAACAATCCATTTTGATTCAGCGAATAAAAACGTTGAGCTGATCCTTGGTCTCTGCTAATGAAATTGTTCATTATTTTGACTTGAATTTCATTTTGTTTGCTTTTTGCTTTGATGCAGTTTAATCTGAAGATGACAATCTTCACTTCCATCTGATCAATGCGATTTGTGGTTGAGTGTTTTCCTCATCCTAAGAATGCCTGTTATCCAATAATGTAAAGGATTTTATTGCCAACTAAACAACTTCAAAATTGGATTATCATCTCAACTTACTGTTGGCCTTTTCAACTGAAACCTCTTTACATCACCAACTTGCAGCATTACAATGTTTTTAGCTGTTAATCAATTACCGATTCGGAAATGTTAATCAAAGGTTGAAACTTGTACATTAAACTGTAATCTTGTAAAATGTTGGATTATTAGAAGAGATTTGCTCTTTCAGGGAAATCACTGAAATCTCTTTTGGGAATTGAATATTCATATTTTTCCCTGCAAACCGTTCAATTGAGCCAATCTTGAAAGATGGTGACAGTTGATAATAATGTAAATCAGTTGACGAAGATAATGTTCACCGATCATGATTCCATTTAGACTTTCTTCTAATTTCGAAATTAATTTTTATTCTCATTCATCATGAAATCCAATTTCCAATATAGATACAGATTCCAAGTCTTTTCATTGTTTTCTTTCTTCTGATGCTGAGAAAATCTGAACACGAAAAAAAGGATTATTGATTATTTGCTTTTCTCTCCTAAACTTGATATTTTTTTCGATTTTTTGCTTCTTCTTCTCTTCTGTCAAATCTGAAATGTTTCCAGTCTTGCAGTGAACTTTTGCATACAAAATGAAATGCTGACACAAAAAAGGCAGAAGTAAAAACTAGTTGATGTTCAATTTAAGATGAAGGATTGGATGAGGGACGAAAGAGACGCTGATAGTGCAGCGTATGTTTACAAGAGAGGAAAAGATTATGATGAAGATGAAGATGATGAACAAGAAAGAAGGTAAAAGAAGAGAAACTCTTTCAATAATTCAATTCTGTTATCCTTTATCAGTTTCACTTTGCAGATGAATAACAACATTTTTCCAACAAGAATCTCATCCTTATTACACATCAAATCTGAACATACTCTCAGTCTTCATCTCTTGTCATCTCACTTTAGATTCCCTCGTCAAGTTAACCTTCAACATCATTGGTCGCCATCATTCACCTATTCCAGTGGATAAACATGATTATCATGGAAGCAAGTGCAGTGAGAGAGAAGAGAAGAGAAGAGCTTATTTTCAAAACTTGCAAGATTCAGTTTTCAGAAATTGTAAAAAATGAATTGAGAAAAAGAAAAGAGTAAAATCGCTTTTTTCTCAAAATTTTTGAAACTTTAAATTTCTAAATGAATCAACTTATCATGACAATGAACAGTGAAAGAGAAGAGAAAGAAAAGAGAAAAACTTCATTTTCCAAGTTGAATATTGAAAAGTTCAGTGAGAATGAGCTTTACTTTTCTCGTGTTTCATCATGATTCGAGTATCAAGGTTATTGGATTGAAAGACAAGCTGGGAGTAAAGATTATTACTATTGCTATTGTTATAGGAAAAACGTTGCTTGATAAGAAATGAAAGGCGAAAAGACTAAGAATGAAGATAGGAAAAGCAGGGAATTGATGATTATCCTATATCTTGGAGATAAATCCTTATCATCTTCTCTTCATTCTTCATTCTTCTTTTCTCTTTCTTTCCATTCGAACAGTTATTCCTTTCCTTTCAGTTTCACTTGCATCTTTCATCTTATCCAATGTTTTAATTAGCGATTTTAAACTATATTTTCATTTTCATTTCATCGACAAGTTTCCATAATCTTGAACATCTTAGATCCATCATGGAATCTGAATGATCGCTTGGGACAATTTGCTTAACTGTTCATCATGAAATGAAGGTAAACTGGCGCACAAATGAGCTTATAAAATGAAGAGGAAAAAAGATGAATTAAAGTGAAAAGTGAATAAAAAAAAGTATTTTTTTTGCTTCTTTCTTAATGGTTTTTGGTTGTGTTGGTAAATTGCTTTGGAATCGAGTTTTTCTATCAAATTAATTTAGATTTAGTGAAGATTATGAAGAGGAGAAAAGCTTGGATTGGAATGGAGAAGAAGGCGAAGAAAAAAATGCTTGTTGCTCAGAAGATGATGAAGACTGAAGGCGAAAGATGAACAAGATGATAATGATGGCAATGATGATGAGAGGAAGAGTTTAAGAGACACTTGAGACGAAAACTAAGTGATGAAAAATGAAGTAAACAGAGTTTTTTTATTGGCTTTTTCCTTATTCGCCATTCTCTATTCAAATAGCTATAATGCTTGTATTATATCAAGAAGCGTGTTCAAAGCCAATTAACCAGCGTACGTGAGGAACACGCGTTTGCGAAACAAACAAATGACCAACAAAATGATTATAAACAAGTTTCTTGTTCTCACTCGATCCCTTTGTGTGTTTCCTCGACCAACTCCCAGTTAATGTTTCCCTTTCCTCATCCCTTCCAAGTCAACCTTGGTCACTCCTTTTTTGATATAATTTAATAACAACAAACATCAAAACTAATGAAATCAATTTCATTTCAATTTCACTCTCATTCCAATCCATTTGGCAAAAGTCAAAGAAACGGTTTTTATTTTCATGGAAAACATATTCATGATCAATGCGATCAATTCAGTGAGTGGCTTCACATAAAAACCCATAAAAAGCCAATATTTACATTGAACCATAAAAGATGAAGATATCAATTGCTACTGATTGTCAGTTAATGATCAAGGTTAACCCAATGGTCCAAGTGCAGTCGCTAGTGCAGTGTGTCATTGGATGTACAATAATGCAGTAAGCAAATAGCGATTTGAAAGGAACAATCTTCTTCTTCTTCTTCATCTCTTGTTCACCTTATTTACATGGAAAATTATTATTCATTGTTATATTTGAAATGGTCGTTCACTTGAATTGCCAAATGACAATTGGAAGAGAAAAGAGAAAGGAGAATCTGAAAAGGAAAAATCATCATTTAATAGATTATCATGTTATCTAATGTAATATCATTGTTTGTTTCTTTTTGCTTCTTCACTGCAAGCTTGATACAAGGTTTGGCCATTACTTTGTAATTGGCCATTTCGAGGTTGTGTCCACTCTTGCTGTTCACCTTTCCATCAAGTTAAACATCAACTAACAAATCTTAATTTACAGCCACTTTTTTGCTTCCACCTAATGTGTCTCATTGACCCTCTCAACCCATTCAGAGACAAACATTTTCACACCTTTCCACAAACTAATCATGATAATTTTCTGGACAGTTTCACCCATTCCCTTCACCTGACTTATCACCTAAAAACACCGTAAAAAAAACAGAAACAATGTTGAACCAGAAACCCTTTCCCTTGCTTTGAATCCATTAGAAGAGAGGTTCTTAATGATTATTGGTATTAACCCAACAATGGATAAACTGGGATGAAAAGGCAAAACTAAAACCAATAACTGCCAATAACTTACCTTTTCTCAATTTACTTTTACCAATAATAAAGATAATAATAATAATTGTTAATAATTGATTGATGAACATCCCAAGAGTATCATGAATACAGGATACTTTTCTCATCTCAACATCATTACTTCAACCTTTCCTGGCAACATTGTAAAGTCAACTTTTCTCCGTTTCATGTTTTTCTCGAGGAAACTTGTTGAAAGTTTCTGTTGAAATTATCATTTAATTGCAAGCACTGGTTGATTAAAAATTTGGTTAAATGTTAAACTTGACCTCAAGATGAGTCTTGATTGAAAAAAAGAGACAAAAACAGATCACTTGAGTGACTAGTGTCCATGAATGTTTATTGATTTAGCCTTAAGGTTAAATAATTTTGGTTATTACATGAAAGTAAATAGATTAAGCAAATCACTTGCTAATCAAAAAGTTTCCCAATCTTTCATTCAATCAAGTGTTTACTCAGTGTTTGTCAAGTGAAAGTCAATTGAAAAGTAAAAGATCAAATATTTAATCAAATAAAGTAAACATTGAGCAAATAGTTTACTGTCCATGAGAAGATAAATTTAGATTTTTTTTACAACTTTTCCAACTCTTCCAAGTCTAACCTCTTCACCTGGAAACTGATCAAATTGAAGCTGATCGTGAATAGATTGAAATAACAATCAATCATTATTTTGCTTCTCTTAAGACGAGTTTCAATGGCGCTTGTTATAATTGTGTGTGAATAGAGCAGAGAAGAATCATTAACTCAATCATAATCATCATTATCCATAACAAGTTAGTTACACTTGGAGTGAAAAGTGACAACAAACTAGAGTAACAGGCAAAAGCAGGCCATCGATATCATGAATATGTTGAGTTTCACACCAAACAAAGATCAATTTTGAATCAATTGTAAACTTGTAATTGTTTTTAAATTGTTTTCCAACATTTTTCCTTCAAATGAATTGAAATAAACGATTAACTGGAAAACTTTTCCTCCTCACTCTTCAAATGATAAACATTGTTTCAAAGCGATTCTTTGGAGCAACAAAAATGCTCCAAACAAGTTGATGAAAGACAATTTCATTTCTCAAGTTTCCGCCCAAAAGTTTCATTAGTCAACTGATCAATAACTGTTGATGCAAAGGGAAGAGAAATGATAAAACTAGAGAAGAAGAAGAAGAAGAAGAAGAAGAAGAAAAAAAAATAATCTTTGATAGCTTTTTTACTCCCAGTAACAATGCAAATATTAATGATAAACAATCAAATAAATTTTTCTCCTTTTCTCTCTGCCTTTCAACTTAATGATAAACTCTTTCAATAACCTAAGGTCATTGTCAATGGAGTCCAACATGAAGCAAACTCGATACTTAACCTTTCAGATGACAGTTGCAGATAAGGTTCAAGAGTGAAACAGCAAAATGTTGTGATTATATCATTATCTGTTCATCTGTTTATCTCATAACATTATCCTTATTATCATCACACGGGAATTGAGTTTTGCCTATCAATCCAGTCAATCCGATTTAATCTGGTAAAGGTAAACTTAGAATAACTTTTTCTCTCTCTTTTCGGATTAAGATTGTTACTCTTATTGTTCAATGGAAACAAATTATCAGATCATTTTCCAGCATCAAATGTATTTGTTTGTATACTTAAAACTCCCTCAAGGTTGCTTCAGGCATTAATATCCATTATCAATGTTAAATCAGAACTTTTTTAAACAAATATTCTTTTCTTTCATTTTCAGCTCTTCTTTCAACATTTGCTTTCCATCTGAAAATTCCAAGTCTTTTGACCAGCTTTCACTGCTTAACCTTTCATCATGAATTTAATGGCAATCTTTCTCTCCTTTCCTCTTGTTAAATGATCTTTTTTTAATCTTTGATTGTTCCATTTACGATGATTAGCTAATTTTGATGAGATTTTGCTTTCAAATCAAGAGTTTGCTCAGAATTGGTTTCATTGTTTCAACTGTTTTCAAGTGAAGAATGGAAAAGATGGAAAAGATGAAAAGGGAAAAACATGAATTATAATGATTTGGATGAGAAAATAAAAGGCAAAAACAAAAGATTTTGTTCAATGATAATGATAATGGCAGAGTCGATCAGAATTGAATAACCGATAAGAGGATTAACCAGATAAAATGAACAAACCTATTTACCTTTAAACTCAATTTTCATCTCATTTTCTATGTAACATTATCTTCATCATCTTTCTACTTAGAATAAGGAATAAACTATTTTTTGCAACATTTTTTCTTCTTCTCTCCACCATTTTGATTCCATTCTTCATCAGTCAACCTGAAATTACAACTTTGTTACTTCGCCATTGAACAAGCAGACTGAATTGTTTGACAAGAATCGCTAATGAAAAGCTGCAGAACACAAAAAGAAGGAGAAAAATGTTGAGGAAAAAAAAAGAACAAAATCGTTTGACTTTACATGATAATCGAGTGTAACTTGCAATATGATCAAGATGAACATTTGATTAACTTTTAACACTTTGAAATGCATGCAACAATCCAATAACAAGGAAAGGTCAAGAAAGGCAAAGAATTTAGTTGAAAGAAGAAGAGATCATTTTGAGGTTGATGTTAATCAAATTGAGTGAATAAGAGGAGTGAGTGCGTAATGATGTAGAAACAAGGATAAAGATGACAATGATGATGAAGAGAGGGAAGAGAGTTGATAGATTAATAGACTCAAGGGTCGTGGTTACAGTTACCATCTGCTTTGTTTGTTGCGGTAAAAAATATGCAACTTTTTTGTTCACTTTTCATTCAACTCTTTCCAACTGGCAATCATTATCACTGCATATTATTCATCATTCAAAGTTACACCTTTAACATCCAATAAACAATTGGCAAAAAAACGAACACTTTTTTCATTCTCTTGTTGAACAGATAAGCTTCTAATCCATGGTAATGACAATGATTATAATGATTAACTTTGTTTCAAAAGCAAACAAACTCATTAATATACAGATAATAATCTGACATTTTTTCTTCTTCTTTCGCCTTTCATTAATTTGTGTCAACATTTTAACCATATCATGGTTATTGATAATCAATTTGTTATTTTTGTTTCCATTTTTTGTTCTCCAGTTTTGATTGATTTGAGAATTTTTCCAGACTTTTTTTTATTCTCTTTTGATTAATGTTATCATCATAAACTCCCAGTAGTTTATCGATGGTCCTGTTGACTTGGCTTGACGATATTAATTGTGACAAAAAGTGGAGACAATTTTGATTTTCTTCTCATCCAAACTCAAACTGATATTCCGAACTGAACAGCTATAGGTTGACTCTTATAGATGATCATGTTTAGCAGTTGAATCGCAGAGTTTTAAGGATTATCTGGGAGTGAATTTTATGATTGAATCAACTTTTTTAAATGATAATCATGAAGCAAGCTACCTATAATGCACCACAAGGGAGTTATTGTGACATGAGAAGGATAAGTTTGCGATGTTAGTCCATCCTGGTTATCATCATGTTATAATCTGGCTTGTCTTGCTTTTCTTCTCCAATTTCAGGGGGAAAAAGAAAAGTCTCAGATTCTTTTGACTGATTATAGTTCTTACTCTTTGTCCTCAACTTGCTTCACTTTTCTTCTTTTTCTATTTTCTCTTTTCTCTTCTTCTTCCCCAGCATTATCATGATATCATGAGCAAGATGATCATCATTTTTGGTGAAAAGCTCAAGAATCTCGTGGAAACAAGTAAAAGGTAAGAAAAGGTTAAGAAAAGAGAGGAATGTTCCGATGAATGTTCTGATTATCAAATATTAAACGCATGCTCAACTCAACAGAAGTTTATATTTGTTTCCATGTAAGCCTGTCATGATATCTATTTAATCCTTGGAGACCAGCTCATGATGAACAAGAGAAGAAGAATAGAGTAAAAGAGGAAAAATCGATCAAAGCTTTTGCTGAGCTTCGCCAGCATTTACCTTCATCCTCATCCTTCATCATCATTCCATCTTCTTCTCTATAATCATTCCATCCTGAGAACACTTCAAACCTATTCATTTCTCACCAGAATAAATGGAAAGTCAGTTTGTCGAGAATTTTGTTTTAATTTCTTTTTTTTCACATTCTTTTATTTTCATATTAACATTGTGAGCATTCTGAGGTTAGCAATCAGGTAATACAATTAGTTTTTGATTCAAAGGGTTCAAAGACGGATAAAAAGGGAAACAAAGGAAAAGGTAAATTAGGCAATTACAATTGATGAATAAAAAGAATGAACTCTTTTTGTCCGAACATTTATCTTTCTCTTGGCGAACATTTCATTCCAAGTTCAAAGTTGATTCAATTGATAAAAAGTTAGGAATATTTAGTTTTGTTTTTGGTTCATTTTTATGCGTGAAGTTGTGAATGGATAAGTGTAAGTGTTTTGGCAAACCAGTTTTGTTGCTGTTGTTATCAGCTTTCATCGTTTAGTTAGTTTTTTTACTTCAATTACAATTGTCTAATCATCAGAATCGGACAAAACTTGAATGTTTATTTATATTAATATTTATATTTATATATATTTATACTTTATAATATATATATTGAGATTCGTCTCTGATTTCAGTTTGTCAACATTTTCTGTTCTTATGGCTTGATGCGGCCTGTGTGTTGTAAGTGTTTGTCTTTTGTTTAAAGGAGTTGATAGTTAGTAGTAATTGTTGTCCATCATTTTCAGTTTTGTGGTCAAGATGAGGTTTTGTTGTATGAAGCAAAAGGCTGCAAAGATGAAGGTTACAAGATGAAAAGGTGTAAATGAACGAACAATTCTGGGAGTGTTCAATTCCAACACAGAAAATGATTATCTTGATGGTTGGGAGTGAAAAAGTGAAATGCAACAAACCTGGGAAATGGTTGTACAAAAAGGTGAGCAATTTGAGGGGAAAATGTTTGGACTTTTGTTTTTCTGCCTTTTGTTGCCTTGTTCAGTTTGCCATCGCGTTTTTGACCATTTAGATGATGATGAGGGTGAAGATGAAGATGCAGGTGAAGGTGAAGGTGAAGGTGATGATATGGATCTCGGCTCATTTGTCTATTTGCTTTTCGCTTTTATTCACTAATCGATTTGTTATCCCGTCATGTTTCCTGGCCCATTAACGGCCGAGTATTTCATCCTTTTCTGCTTTTGCCGTTGATTGCAGAACCAAACTCGAACTACATTTTTCTTCAAGTCAAGTTTCTCGGCAATTGCGGCAATCTTTTCACCAGATGGCCTGGGCTGAGTGTTAAAGTATGCTTCCAAACACCGTTTCTCGGGTGCTGCTATCGACGTTCTTTTGCGCTTCTTATCACTTGAAGGTAACACGGAGGGACAATCGTGAGCACCTTCACGGCCACGTACTTTACGTGCTTGAGCTTCAGCAGCTTCCAGCCAGGCTTGGAGTATCGGTTTAAGGGCAACCATGTTATTATGGGAAAGCGTCAGTGATTCAAATCTGTTTAATTTGATGGGAGAAACAAACAAATGATTTACATTCAATTGGACAAATAGTTATCTGTTTGAGTTGGAAATGATGAAAAAATCAATAATTGTCATTCATAAATCTAGTTGCTTCAAAGGGACTTCTCGTGATTCAGTAAAGCGGTAAATTTAATCATTTTAGTCTGTCTGAACAGGAAAAATTCTGAGCATTAACTTTATTCAATTCATTTAATAGTTTACACTGAACAACAAAAGGTTAAAAATGGGCAAATTATTTGCTTTTAGGAAAACACAAATCAATTTAATTTTAGCTTCTTATCCATCGATAGAACAAGCAAATCTTATCGAAAACAACTCGAAAGAACTTATCTCAATCTCAATCCCAGAAATGAAAGGAATGAAATTTATTCCAATTTTCTTTACAATTTGAAAGATACTTTCTCTGAACTCTTTCAGTACAGCTTTCATTAACAAGTTTTAATTGTTTTATTTCATTTCAACTCAACTTTTACATTTCTTGAAAAGTGATTTTTTCTGATCCAAAATTGTGCGTTCACTTACCGACAAATGGTGCTTTGTGACAGCGATCCAACACCAGGTAGCTTGAGGTTGGCCAGAGCTCGGCCAACATCAGCCTGAGTTACTCCAAGCTTGATTCGACGTTGTTTGAACCTTTCAGCGAAAGCCTCCAATTCCCTTGGATCAGCATCTAACAGACCAGGATCACTTGGTGTGTGATGAGGTGGAGTTGAGGTGGCAAAGGCATGATGATTATGATGATGATGGTTGGCTGTGTGCACTGTTGGATGATGATGATGATGCGTCGGATGAAAGGGCGATTGCATTGAGTGAGCAGCTGCTGCGGCTGCAGCGGTGATGGGACTTGCTGCCGGGTGATGATGATGATGATGATGGAAACCGGGAATCATTCCGTTCACTAGGAACGATTCATTATTATTGTACGAACACTGGGAAGAAAGTTCACGAAGCCCATTGACACCGGGTCCAGTGTGACCATGGTGTCCATGGCCATGAGGGCCACTTGGTCCACCAGGTGAACCAGCATAGTCACCAGGACTGCCACTAGTGGAACCACTGCCATTAGTGCCACTTCCACCCCCACCACCTGCACCGACACTTGCACTCCCAGTACATGAACCAGTTCCATTAGTCCCATTGCCACTATTGCCTCCACCTTCACTTCCACTCACACCATTAGTTGCACCACTCGACCTAGAAACTGTGTTTCCACCGGTTGAACCGTTGCTCGACGAGTTGGTGTTGCCAGTGGCGTTGCTGTTGGCGTTTGTTGATGATGCTGTCTGATAATTAAATCCATTCCAATCAATTGATCCAGCTGGATTGGCCATGGTGAATAAGCAGTTGAGTACACATTCTCGATGAGACATTTAGTCACATTTAACTTGCAATTTTATCTCTGCTTTTACCTTTTCGCTTTTACCTTTTCAAGAGTTTAATCTTTTCCAAAATTTTCATCTAATTACTTTCACAGAATCACAGATTCACTTGAACATTAAAACTGTTGAACTAAAATTACGTTTTAAATATTGAATCATTTTCCGCTTTTTTCATGGTTTATCTTTTTCTTTTGCCAATCAATCAATAAACACAGCTTTTTTGTACAGAAACTGATCTTGGAAAGAAACACAAAAATAATTATCTTTTTGACTTTTTACTATTGTTGACAAACAATGATGATGAAGATGATTAAGATGATGAAAATGAAGACAATCAGACGATGCAGTTATGATGATGAAAATGAAGACAATCAGACGATGCAGTTATGATGATGATGAAGAACAATTTCTTCTCTCTTATTCAGTGTGATTTTTAAATGTTACTTGTTTATTGAATGAAAAACAAAATGAAATTGATGATGAAAATTGAGGTTAACTGGAGCATCTCCATTGCCCATGCTTATTGTGCCATCCAAAGACAACCCGAAATAGCTTGATATCAGCCAATCGCAGTCAACTTATAGGATCTTCTCATTCAGTAACCTTTCATTCATCTTCTTTCTCTTCACCATTTATTATCATCATTTTTCTTCCTCATCCAATTCACATTTCAAGTCCATAAAATGTTGAAAAAAGTTGCTTCTTTACTCTTCTTCTTCTTCTTTTTTCTCTCTTTTCATTCCAACCTTAACTTAAATGAAACATAAAAATTTACAGTTTTTACCTCGAACCTAATCAAGTGCCTAAGACTGCAATCCATCGATGGTTTAATGATGAATCGTAATAAGAATCAAAAGTCATTTGAAGGTAAAAAAAAGGAAAAACAATGATTGAATATGTTGATTGCTGTCAAACTGTTGTCACAATCAAATGTCAACTCATCTTTCAAAGTTGATCCCAAGTGATTCAGTTTTCATTCAAAATCACTGTAAGGTAAAAATGGTTGCTTCCCAAGTATAATGGTTAATCACAGTTGGAGGTAAACCGAATCATTTTGAGGTCACTTTTTTTCAAGTTTAACCAAAAATCGAAAAACCAAAGGGATTTGGCGACAAGAAGCAAACTGTTTTCAAAGTATCATTTTAAAATTTCAACAATCAATTTAAAAGGCGCAGAGACACAAAAGAAGTGGAAAAAAAGTGAAAAGCAATTATCCATTTATTTTGTATAAATGATACAACAACATGATATCGATGCGATCCCAAAGGGTCAGTTGATCAACTTTTAGCTTTTTGTCTTTTCCTTTTGCCTTTTCAACTTGTCAACCTGATTTTTACTTGACCTTATGGGCCATATTTGACTTGTTTTCCAATGTTGTCAATCCCAGAAGCAAACAGGGAAGGAAGGAAGGAAGATAATGATAGGAAGACTGGAAATGATGAGGAGTGAAGGTGAGGATTACAAAGTGAATTAGTTGCAAGTTTCTCAGTCCATTCAAACTAAATCATTATCGCTTTCCCTTGGTAATTAAACATTGTTAATCTTGCTTAATGGTAAAATAAAGGTTAACTCTTTAACAGGGAAAAGCGTAAAAACAAATAAAAATCAATAATGAACAAGTATCAATATTCAATAAATTTTATTAACTGTTCTTATTTGTTTTTCTTTGGTTTACTTTTTTCTTCTTTCACCAAATATTGTTATTCATCATTTCACTCCCAGTTTGGAGTTTTTTTCCTCTTCTTTTTTCACTTCTTTTCCAATCTCTTTTCAAATGATAACTTTTGTCAATCCCAAATGAACCATTTCCATTGATACAGACAATCATATTTACTGTTGTTATTGTTATTACCATTGTTATTACAAGTAAAACCCGAATCGTAATCAAATTAAATGGCAACATATTGTGACAGGTTAAGAGGCTTTTCACGCAATTGATTAAGATTAATTTCCTAGTTGCTCATTGTTCATCTTATTTAATTAGATTTGCATACTTTTTATACTCTCCTTAATCATCAAGCCAACTGTAATGTTAAAAAAAGTTATCATTAAAGTTGCCTTTTTTATTCAATTTACTTTGGATTACATTTGATTGTCCAAAAGTGCTTCTTGATAATCATTTCGCCACTTGTAATCATTCAAAAAAGACTCATTTGGTCAACATTTTCATCAACGACATGGAACCAGGATGAACCATCAGATGAATCTGTTTTGATCAGAAAAAATTTTGGTGAAAATGGAAAAATTGAATTTCCATTGAAAAGTGAACTGATTTTGGTGAACAATATTCATTTCTATTAAAGTGGAAAATGTTTGCATTGAAAAGGTTCAATGTTAATCATTAATGAGAATCAGGTATAAATATTAATAATAATGATAACTCTTTAACTTTTGATTTGATAATGATATTATTTAATGGTACAAAGTGTAAAGTGAAGAGAGTTTAGTTTCTCTCTCAACCTTTTGTCAACCAGTGAAAAGGGGTGAAAATAAGACAAATAATATAATTTATCAACAACATTAATTTTTTAAATTGTTGATGAGTTAATAATGAATTTTGTATAAATGTTTCAGATTGCAATGAAAAGGCAAGAGTAAAGTGAAACAATGAAGCGAGGTAAAGCAAAACCAACAAAAGTGATGATACTTTTACCGATGAAAAGACAAGGGGAAAATGGATCGCAAAATGCAAGGCAAAAATCGTGTTGAACCACATTGGAGTGAAGATGAAAACGAGCTGCAAAATTCCGTTGATGATCATCATCACCATTATCATCATCATCAGTATAATGGTGATTCAGGTACCAGCTGCTCTAACCTGCTTACAGTCAATGAAAACAAGGACTGACTGACAACGCCCTGGGAGTCAATATTGTTTAATATCATTGATTAAACTGAAGGATGAAGATAAACATGGAAAGGCAGTTATAATGTTGTGCTTCAACTTTATTTATCCCAATCAACATTGAAATTAATTTGGTTATTGAATGAATTGTCGACAGAAAATGATAATTACTTTTTTAGTTCTTAATGAATGAGAAAAGCTTTCGCCTCTTTACTCTGCCTGTTCAACCCTAAACCTTTGCCTAACCTCAACCTAGACCTGGCTCTGTCTGGGTTGAGGTTCACCTTCAACCAAGCGAGTCGCGAGTGAAGATTTTTTTTTTGCTTCTCTTTTCTTCTTCTTCTTGACATTTGTACCTTTACCTTCATCGATTAGTTTTACATTTAAATGGACCTTTTAAGGTCAGGTAATAACAGTTAACGTAATAGATATTAAATCAGCTATTAATTGGTGAAATAAATGATCTTTACTTTTGTTGTCTTCTGTCTAAATGTACCAAGTGTGTTCACTTTATGCTTCATGATCATTGTCATCCTTTTCATATTAATTCACTCCCATGTATTTAATTTAACCTGTAATTAAGTAACCTCATTAATTGCAGGTTCACTTTCACTGTTAGATGCATTAATGAATTGGAAGAGAAGAAGCAAGAGTAAAGTTAATTGTAATTTAATATGCATGTTGATAATTTTGGCCAATTTTAGTTCATCTTTTTCTCTCAACTTTTTTCTCCTTTTACTTGTTTATAGCAATTTTTCATTCAACTACAATCCATGATTGTTCACTGAGGCTCAATGTTTCAATGGTTCATTGTGATTGATTGAATTGCTCAATTTTTCTGCAAATATTGTAAACAAAAAGGTAAATGATTATTTAACTTTTATTACAAAATCAATTTGATTTGTTGGACACTTTTTTTCTTCGTTTTTTTCTGTCCTTTTATTTGTCTGTTGAGGTTTCATATTCATCGATCATTGTCAACAGTAATCATGATAACGATAACAGTGATGAGAATGATGATCGAAAACAGCAATTTGATCAATATTAAAGTGACTACTGTTTGTTGGCTCTTTTGTTTGTCTTAATCATTGTCATCAAAACATTGTTGATACTTTGATTTGATTGATGGTTTACCAAATAAACACCAAACTTGATCGTTTTCAAGGTGAAAGTTCATTGATAAACCGCAGTCTTCACTGTATGACACCTTTTTCATGCTTTACTTTCAATCGTTTCTCAGACAATCAAAAATATAGATTGAATAATGGAAATTGGTTCGATACTTTTTTTTCTAGTTTTTGCTTCAACTGGTTCTTGTTGGGTTCATCATGGAAGATGAAGATGAGCAACACAAAAATAATCTGATGAAGATAATGATGAAAATGTATACGACAGTTTATTTTGCTCAGCAAAACGTAGCTCATACTAATGACTAAACCTGTAAGTTACTCATCTTTATCTTCATCTTTTACTGTTTTGACTCATTTTTCTTTCTTCTTCTTTCTTCTTGTTCATTTTGTTTATCACATTTCTTTTCATCTTCACATAGGAATAGAGAGGATGAACATCTTTTGATAGTAGTTGGAGGAAGAAGATGATGATGGTAAAGATGATTGAGGTTTGAATTTTGCATGAGGATAGAAAACCTTATTTCCCTGTTCGATATCAAAAACCAGAGTGAACATTCATTTATTTCTTTCTTTTTCTCTTTATGTCTTTCTTTTTGCTTTTTTCTTCCTCATCTTCATCTTCATCTTCATCCTCTTTACTCTTTTTTTTTAAAAAAGCATAAAAACAAAGAAGGAAACACTAAACTAAAGCTGCAATGAGCTTTACTTGACTGGAAAGACTTGGGTTTTAACACTCGTTTTGGTTCCTTATTTAACTTAATCACATTTGTAGGGAAACAACAATATGTAACCCTATAGTTGGATCAAAATGTGACTATATCATTATGTTAATGGTTTTAATGTTAATTAACACTTGTAAAAGGTTACAATTGAAAATGTTGTCATTACCGGGTTCAGTGTAATACTTTAAAGTATCATTAGATGTCATTAGCTTAGTTTTGATTTAAACAAAGAGTTACTCTCAGAGTTCAAGGTAGCTTTTTTATTCAAGGCGCGCTTTTAAATCTATTTGCTTAAAGTTAAAATTATCATCGACCGATCCACAATATTTCCTATTTCGTTGGTATATTTTAAGTTATCTTTATCCAAATTGACGCTTCAATACTAATATTTAGTGCCTTTGTTGTGATTCAATATTGTTGAGTAATTTTGATCCAACTTCAATCGATTGAATGCAAAGGAATTCATAAGAATGGTATATCTCGATTATTGTGATAAGGATGGTGGCGAATTGGTGATTGGACAAGATTAATGGTTTGAAGCGAATGAACTTTGAGGAATGGCTTTACATCAATTCGTTCATTATAAAAGAGATGTAAATCGAATAGAGAGAAGCGTGTTTCGTGTATGAACTATTCAATTCTGAAAAAAGATTTTCCAGAGTTATTTATTCCCAAGTCATTGGAACCATGTAAGCGTTTATTTGAAATTGCGAGGAGCTCTTTCTCAACGTCCAAGACTCAAGCTGTTTGGTGTCCGATTATGCACGAAGATGTTAGGATAGCTGCTGAAAATAATGCAATGTGCTTGAAAGCCAGGTTAGATTCTTTGGATCGAGAGAAATATGAAAGACGCTATTGTCTTATTTGGAAAGATTCACAGTAGTAGGGAAACCTTTAATTTTATTACTAAATCAAGTAGTTTCATTTCTTCGACAATTAAGTAAACCTGGAATTGCAAACATCTTTTGGACCGTTTTTTAGATCTTAAATCAAGAATACTAGATATTTCTTATAACCTGTTGAAATGACTTTAAAATGTTTCTAGTCTTCATTTATTTAATAACATTGGTACACATTAAGGTTAACTGAGAACATATCGAGGAAGCAAAACTGTTTTTCCAAGTGATTCTCTCTAATATTATATTTATAAATGTTTAGTGATGTCTTATTAATTCATTGGGGAAACCTCATTAATTATGAAATGACGTTATTCATTATGAATAAAAGTTAGTCTCTCGTTTCTGTCTTACTACCTTTTCATCTTCTCTCTCCATTTTAATACAGTTCATGTTTAACTCATTTCATTTTGATATTGTAACCTTCATCAAGGCCACTATGAAATAAGGTCAATAGGTATTGAAAAACATGATCATTTATAATAATGTTCATTAAAGTGTTATAAATTATTGTTAAACATTATTACATTGTGTTTACTAACTGATTACTAATAAACCATGCTGATCCTCAAGTTACTATCATCAACTTGATTAAAGGATTGATTGGACGCAAAGAACATGCAAAATTATGCCATTGAATCAAAATCGAAATTTTTCGAATCTAGAATTTTTTCAATAAACTCTAATCAAAATGCTATCTCTTTTTTCAAATCTATATTTTTGTTTACTTCAGAAAATGAATCAATTAATTATTGACTTTCTCATTTCACAAAAATTTCGTGTAACAAAATATTGCATTTAGTTTTCACTGCATAAGATGGCGTAATGAGCGTTCAACGGAACCATGGTTACATTTACCCGGTAAAAGTCAAAGAGTATTACTCTTTGGTAAAAGTTCGAATTAAGAGTTGAAATAATAAATTTAGTGATTAATTTATTCAAGGTTTTATTAAATTGTTTTTTTTTGTTTTACGCTGTTTTTCTTAAAATGAGTAAAAAAGTTGGTCTTTCTAAAGAGGAAAAGGCACGTCGTGCTTTGGATTATCTTCTATCATCGAAAAGTGTTTTTCAATTGAAAGAGTTGGAAAAAATTTTACCCAAAGAGAAAGGTATTGTTGCTCAAACAGTCAAAGATGTCATCAAGAGTCTTCAAGATGATGATTTACTTGAAACTGACAAGATTGGAACATCAACTTACTTTTGGGCCTTTGCTAGCAAAAAAGCGGAAACTTTGAAGAAAAAGGTGACAAATTACGAAGAAAAGATTGAAAATTTAAAGAGAGATCTGGCAGAGGTCGATAAAGAATTGGAAAAAACGGCAACTGATGATTTGGAGGATAGAAAGACAAAAATGTTGGAATTAAACAAATTAGGACTTAAGAGGGATCAACTCAAAGCAAAATGGAATACTGTTAAATTCAATAATCCGGAGTATATTGACGAATTGAATTTAGAGATAAAACGCGCAAAGAATGAAGCAAACAGGTGGACAGAGTATATTGAAGTCATACGTGATCACTGTCGAAACAAGTTCAATTTGGAGCCAGCAGACTTCAATAAACAATTCGAGTTAGAGGAAGACTTTGATTATATTGAATAGTTTTTCTTCACAAATTTTCAAAATTATTTAGGTGAATACAAAAAATCTATTTATTATAACTTTACATATAAATTTATTTAGCAGAAATTAAGATCTACATTAACATCACAACCATTGTGATTGACTATTTGCAGATAAGTCCAGTAGTCGCCATGCAGCTTTAGGATTAAGCTCCTCTTGATCTCGACATAAAACCCAGACATAATGAAATCTGAGAATTTTGTCCTGTAAAATAAACAAATCGTTAAAATATGTAAAATAATAAAAAATTATTTGATACTTACAGGATCCCCTTCAATGACATTACCAGAACCATCTCTAACACACATAATTTGTTGCGTTTGAAACGTAATTATTAACACCGGTCCTTGTTCCATTATTTGACCCATAGCGAGCTGAAATACAAAGCATGAATTGATTAATAAAGAAACTTCATGTAAACATAGTGCTCCTTACATCAACATGGGAAATATCTAAAACTTTGGAATCCAATTTATAACCTAATTTTGTGGCTGTCTCGATTGGTACTTTCAATCTACTAAAGGCCTGAAAAAAATGAAAGTTCATTAATAACGGTTCATTTGCTGTTAGATTTGATAAATACCGATTCATGGCACCAATCTTGTAGTATTTCTAAATCACCTCTAACCATGGCTTCTAAAATGTTTGGTATAATGTCTACTTCACACTCTCTTAAAAAACTAGCCTTGTCAAAATTGGGATCCATTTTACAAATTTCTGTCAAAGCCTCTGAAAGCTCGGTTTTACGAAAAACTCCGCCAAACATATCGGCTAATTTGTCAGTGACCAGTCTAGATGCTCTGACGATCGGACTGTCACTCTCGTCGTATTTCATTTTCCAATCAAAAACTTTGTTAACGTATTGGTTATTTTCCTTGAAATTTTCCCAACTTTTATACCATTTACTGTCTTTATGGAGTTCAACTCCAGTTGCTTCACTATAAAGAAATTGAAGAATACGAAAACGAGTTAATTAAATGAACAATAAAAAGAAACGGAATCTAAAATAATCATCAGAATATCTTCTTGATCAAGGTAGGTTAAAATAAACGTACGTATTGATTTCAATGGGTTTATCTGAAGCATGTAACTGTTCTGTCCTTTTTCTCAGTTTTTTGGGTGGTTTATAAACTGTGGGTCCAGAAATAGTAACATCTTCAACTTCTTCTTTAATAGCTTTGACACCCTGTTAGAAAAAAATGTGAAGTTAACCAATTGCGTTTTTCAGATCAAATCTAATAACTTACCTCACTGACGGCTTTAAAAGCAGAAGCATCTCCTAATTGTTGGCCTTGTTTGGCTAATTGCTCAGAAGCTACCTTAGCTTGTTTGACAATTTCTTCACCAACTTTTAAACCTTGTTTACCTAAATCACTTTTACTTGCTTCCTCAAGAGTTTCTCTAAATTTTTCTTTCAACGATTTGAATTGCTCTTTGACTTTTTCGGAGCCTTTCGTTGTTTCAGCCTCAATTGCTTCCTGAAAACAAATACAAATTTAGGTTTAAACATGGATAGTGGACAAAACTAAAAGGGTAAAAACTCACAAACTTTTCTCTGGCTTTTTTCAGGGCATCAGATTCTTCTAATTTTTGAGCTTCTGCTCTGAATTTTTTTATATTCTCTTTCATTTCTTTATTCTTAGCAATCTCTTGTTTAATGTTGTCCAAAACTTGACCGAAAAATCCTTTTCTATCCGATGAGAAATGTCTCTGTTGAAAGAAAACAATGATCAAGGATTGGTAATGAATAAGTCATATTTCATGAAAAATTTAAGACTATAATCAGTCTCATAAATACAAATTTAGTCAAAAGCAAGTAAACAGTATTTTCTATCAAGAATTGAACGAACCTTATAAACACAGTAATGAGGTCCATTGATTACAGATGCTTGACCAATCACGGGATTCAAAAAATGATATTGATTTTTGGTAAAATTTGAATACAAACGGCAACAATTGCTATAACGGATCTGTTAAATGGAAAAGACCGGTAAAGGCATGGTAAGTGCATGTAGTTCACAAGGACATCAACCAAAAACATCAAAGAGAAATACTTACAACGTTATACATGATGGAATATCAATAAATAGATTTTCCTAATTTCAACCCTGATCACACTGAAAGGCAACAATTGTCGGAATTACATAGGTAAATTACATAAACAAGATTTAATCATGAAAGATTTAAATTTTTACATGAGAATTTAAGTTAAATAATATTGTTATCATGTTACACATGCTTTGAATTCAGTGTCGCCATCTTTCAGCTATTTCAAAATGATGATCTTATTCATTTAAAAGACAATTTAAATCATTTTAAATAGTATTAGAGTATTACAAGTCAAAGAACAATTAAAAGCTCGAATAAAAGTCAACATAAAAGGCTAAATTGTTTAACTATATCCTTAGATTAACTCACGGAAATTTTAATCCGGCTTTACAAAAAGATGCTTAAAACCTTTGTAATCTAAAGAGTAATCCAAAGTAGTTTCAAGTCTTTAATCAGTGCGGTAATTAGTAAATTATTTGTTTGCCTGTTTCAGCAGCTAATGAGATAATTCAATTATCTTATCTTTATCATCTTGATAAACACATCTTTTGTCAGATTAAAATAGTAACTGAACTTTCTCTTTACTGCAATTTCGATTCATCGTTTGTTGACTTTTTCGATATATTGATCATAACAGGATCGAATATCGGATATCTGATCTTATGAGGTTCCAAAACATGACTGAGGAAAGATCATCTTAAGTCAAATTGAATTGATTGAGTTTTATCAAGGCTATTTTATTAAGAAATTTGAATATAAAATTGTTTCCAGTTCTAATTTTTGGTCAATCTATTCTGCATTTATTTCATCATCGCTTGTTGACTTAATCGTTATCCTTGTCATTGGTATGTATATTTTAGATTGAAAACTACATGTAACCCTATTTTTAAGCCTCGAATCAACGCTACTATCAATAATAACATAATCATAACTTGTTATTCATCTCTCTTCATACACTTTATCTCTCTCTTTCTCTCTCTCTCTCTCTTTAAACTCTTAAATTTATATTTAGGAGAGACTTTTTGCTTAATCTATTTTTTGACGATCAATTTGTCTATATTTTTTTGCACCTTTTATTTTATTTTCTGATTTCTGATTTGACCACTTTCTTCCTTTCTCTTTCTCTTTCTGTCTCTCTCTCGCTCTTTCTTTTCTTTCTCTTTTATCCCTTCCTCTCTCTCTTTCTCTCTCTTTCTTCTCTTTTGTATTCTATTTTATTCTTAATCTAACCATATTTTTCCTCTCTCTTTGCTCTCTTCTCTTTCTCTTTCGCTTCAATCGCTTTCAGTGTATGGTTATTTTTTTCAGTCGATGAACACCCACTTCATTTATCTATCATCTTGAAGATGACCCATTCATCTGAGGCAGGAACGGCTGCCAATGTTCCTGCATTTCTTACTAAATTGTGGAAATTAGTTGAAGATCCTAATTACGATCACCTGATACACTGGTCTCAAAATGGAAAAAGCTTCATCATCAGTAATCAAGCACAATTTGCAAAGGAATTACTTCCTTTGTACTTTAAACACAACAACATGGCTAGTTTTATAAGACAGTTAAATATGTATGGGTTTCGCAAATTGACCAACATCGAGAATAGCGGTCTTCGATCTGAAAGAGATGACATTGAATTTTACCATGTCCATTTTGTTAAAGACCAAGAAAGCTCATTGGAATTGATCAAAAGAAAAATTAAGACACCTCTCCAAGTGTCAGCAGCTAAGAGTGTCGATGAAAATGAAGTACGCCACGATGATGTGGGCTCCATTTTGGTAGATGTTAAAGCCATCAAAGGCAAACAAGATACAGTTGATAATATTTTAGTGAACATGCAGAAAGAGAATGAAGCCTTGTGGAGAGAAATAGCCATTCTCAGACGTAAATACCAAAAGCAACAGCATATTGTTGAAAAGCTACTCCAATTCTTGCTTTCATTGGTTCAACAACGAGGCATCGGAGTTAAGCGTAAATCACCTTTAATGATTGGTCTGAATGAAACTAGTGAATCTAATGGAGAGTTCAGTAAGTCAAAACGACTAGCTAAAGATGATCAAACGGATACATTAAACTCTTCTTTGGGTCCACTTATTTTTGATGTGTCTGATGACATCATCGAAGAAGAATTAGAAGCAACGGCCAATAATTGCCCGATTATCGCCACAGCTGAGCTGAGCCCGTTATGTATTTCGAAGTCTGATAGTCCAGTTGAAAATATTTTAAACTCTGATCAAATAGTCGACTCCAATGACGCGGTTGAAGCTCTACTCAATCCAATCCAGTCTGTCATCGACTCTTCCATCATGGCACCTGACATTGATGAAACTGTACAACTAAATGGAAACTCAAACTTAATTGATGATTCTGTTACTTCAATTATAACTGATGATAAAGCAGTTGAAGCTCTTTTTAATCCCGCAATACAATCTGTAATAGACTCATCTTTAGCTTCAAATAGAGGAGCTACATTAGGATTCGATGGGACAAACAAATCAACCTCGCCGATTCCATCAACATCCACTTCAGCCTCTTGTACCTCAACCACTCCCTCTAACACAATCATTGACCATCCTATTATGTCTTTAGATTCAACTGATGATAATGTTGTAGCATTACTGGACCCACTTCAATCTGCCATTGAATCGTCTATCATGCAACCAACAACAGATTTAACATCAACGAGTAATATTTTTAAAGATGAGTTAACACAAAGTAACGCAGATATGATCGAACAATCGATGGCTTCCATGGGAAATGATGATGGAAATGTCGATGCGCTCCTAGGGTCATTACAATCTCTCCCTCTCACTATCTTCGACTTAGAATCAATCACGAATAGCTTCGTATAAAAAATAAGCACATATATAATATTAATCAATAATTGAAAGAAAAACAACAAGCTAAAGCGCAAAAATCAACAAAAAAGCAAGGTGAAAAATGAAACGATTGCTGACAAATCGGTTTAATACCTAATGATAACTTTCTTTCTCTTTCTCTCTCAAATATATATAATAAGTTACCCAACTGTATACATAAAAATATTAATAACTTGGTTTTGATTATATATCACCTCTAAATCATGTGTCACTATCATTATACTGGTAATTCAAAAAATTGAGAAAAAGAAAGAAGGAAGATTAAGAGCAAGAGAGAGAGGGAGTCCAAAAAATGAATTTAATCCAATACAGATTTTAACTTGAAACAAAAATCAATTCAACTTAATTTTCAACGAAATTGGTTAAATTTCGCTCAGCCTATCTGTGATCTTTAAATTTGCTTCTGTTATGCATCCAACTAATTTAGAACTCTGTTTTTTAACTCTTTTAAACTCTAGAAGCATTTAAATTTATTTCAATTCTCGATTCATGTCATAATTAATACCCATTCTTTCAATCTCAATACACAATTCTCACATTTGTATTAATTATCTTGTTAAGTTGTCATTGATTTCCTTTCTACTTCAATCTCAATTCAATTGTAATACTCATTTCTGTTTCTAGTACAATTTAACTGTGATTTATCATTTAACTGATCTGTAGCTAGTAAATAAATTAAATATCTGGCACCTTACTAACAACTGAATCATAAAAAGCAAACAATTTAGTCAATAGCTAACTTAATTTTCCAATTAAAACTGAAATCCATTAAATCCGTACTACTAACTAATCGATTATGTATCCAGTGATAATAATTCTGATTATCAATTTAGATTAGCTGAAGCAAATCTTGAAGGTTTTGATTTAATTGTAATTGTAATTGTAATTGTGGGCATAAAAATATCAACAATGTAAATTGAAACTTAAATGTTTAATAATGTGAACAAGAAAAAAGCTATTGATTTTAATTTGAACTCAACTTTTTTTACTTCAATAAACTGACTGAAATGAAATTTAATTGAATTTATCTAAATAAGCTTATTAATAGGTTTCAGTTTACAGATAGAAATTAATCAATGTTTAAGTGTAACCAACAATTGTAAATCAAGGTTTTCATCGGACAACTTTTCTGTACATTTCTTATTTTTATCTGGGAATCGATTAAGTTGACAATGAATGAATTGATCAACAATCAGATATTGGGTTACATTTTATCTCCCCTTTAACTTATACTTTATTATTGATTTAATTGCATCAGCCATTATCAATAATCAACCGAGACATGATCAGTTTTATCGAGTTCATATGATAGTAAACTGTTTCAGTAATGCCTAATTGTTATTCAACATCATCAAATATACAAAAAATAATAACAATGATTTGAAGCTTTCAAAAATATAAATAACAATATGAATTGAAAAGCAACAGGATTGTAATGGCAATTGAAATGTTAGACAATCATCAATACTGCACTTGTTTAGTTGACTAGTCAATTCCAGTACAGCTGTAATGATAATCAGTTGATTGGGTTCAGATTAATTAAATACTTTCAAGTTGACAAAAGATCCAAATTTAATCAAAAATTACTAAATCCCGTGTTTTCCTGTGTTTTTTGAACCAACAATCTGAGCTTCCCTTTACAAAAGGCAACAAAAATCTCTGACGAAATCCTCTTTAGTAAAACAAAAAGGCTAGACACAGGATATAAAAAAACAATAATTAATTAGTTAAACCTTAATAAGCTGATCAATCGAAAGTACAGATTTAGTCTCGATACTAGTCAAGGTAAAAGACCAGAAAGAGGTAAATATCTATTAGTAAGTGATTAAGTCCTTGTAACTTACATGGTAACCAACAACAAGAAAATAAGCAAATAAATAAATAAATAAAGCAAAGGGTGATAAAAGGTGAAAGAATACAAAAATTATCAGAAAAAATGTAACCAAATGAAATGCTATTTGATTATTTCGTCAGAATCTTTAACCTTTTCCTTTTCAGACTCGATCCATTCAAACTGAACAATATCTACATGTAATACAAAAGGTTAAACTCTTTCGAATCGGACTCTTTTTCCCCTTTCGATTTCATTTTCCTCTTCAAATCTCTGTCTATCTTTTTGGTAAACTTTCTCTCTCTCTCTCTCTGTTACCCAAATTTGTCTCTCAGTCTAGCTTACCTCTTTCTATTTTGTCTGTCTTATTTTCCATATGCGCAAGGCTGACCCGGATTCTAGTCACTTGATATTCTTGTATTCGAAAGTGAGTTTAACATTTTATCCTCAGCCAGTTCGATTAATAAAAACATTTCCGAATTTGAACAATCAACTGAAATCTTGTTTACTTTCATTTTGTGCCCTTTTTACTCCTTCTTTAGGTTACTGGTAACATCAAGTCCAACTTACATCATCCGATCTACGAGCAGTATCGTAAGATAAGTGAAAGGTTACCACACACTTTGATTGAAGGTTAATCAACATAAACTATAAAAGCCATCGTTTATATTCACTTGCATCATCATTAATTAAATCATTTACATCATCGCTTATATTAGTTTCAGTGAACAATCAGGAGATAATTGAACATAATTGTGTCATTAAAAACGGTAAATTATACTGTAACTTGTGACCATCGACTCTGGTTAAACTCTAATTATTTTTCTAATAGATGGTGTTATTGTTTGTTTTATTTAAAAATGAATTTCATTTGTTGTGTCTTCTTTTATAATCTTTGACCAATTGTCACAATTAACAATTTGTCTTTTTAAGTGTTTTTAATCCATTATCATTCAGCTTTTAAATTAATTAATGCCGCTTTTACCCAAAACACCTTCTCTACAATCTGAACTTTCTCCCGAAGAGAGGCTAGATCGAGTAAAGTCAATTTGCTCTTGCCTCGATTTGAGCGATGAAAAGTTGAAAGAAATTATGGCCACATTGGAGGCAGAGTTCGACAATGGGTTGACAGATGAAACTGATGCTACAATTAAAATGTTGATAACTTATGTACGAGATATTCCTAGAGGTGATGAAAAAGGAATGTTTATGGCTCTTGACCTTGGTGGAACTAATTTCCGTGTATTGACAATTACATTGGACGGAGCTTCAGCCTTGATTGACACCGAAACATGTGAGATACCTAGCAAAGTAATGGTAGGTTCAGGTCGTGATCTTTTTGACCGAATCGCTGAATGTGTTTACATATTTATCCGTTCTCGAAACATAACGGTTCCATATCTTCCTATTGGATTTACCTTCAGTTTTCCTTGCAAACAAGAAGGTTTAGACTCTGCTAGTCTCATTCGGTGGACAAAAGGATTCAAATGCTCCGATGTTGCAGGAGCTGATGTAGTAAAATTACTTCGAGAAGCATTGGCTCGTCGTAAAGGTGATTGCAAAGTGGAAACAGATGTTGTTGCCATCATAAACGACACCACAGGTACTCTTATGTCCTGTGCCCATCGTAATCGTGAGTGTCGTGTCGGTCTAATCGTTGGAACAGGAACCAATCTATGTTACATGGAAAAACTGGCGCGAATTCCTAAATGGGTTCCCATTGAAAAAGATGAAGATCCTCCACAAGTGGCCATTAATACCGAATGGGGTGCTTTTGGAGATAATGGTGCTCTTAACAATATACGCACAACATGGGATCATCAAGTTGATGAAGGTTCCCTTAACCCAGGAATGCAGTTATTTGAGAAGCTAATATCTGGCATGTATTTAGGTGAAATTGCTCGCCTTATTTTGCTTCACCTCCACTCAAAAGATTTACTCTGTCCTGGTGTCCCAGTTCCCAATCGATTGGTTGTTAAAGGTGGCTTTTCGGCCAAACATTTATCGCGTATTGCCTCACGACGGGAAGACTCAATTTACAAGGTTTTCACTAAAATGGAAACGGCTGATTTTGACTCTGTAGACGTTGATATTGTGAAACATGTTTGTGATTTGGTCGCTGAACGAGCATCCAGACTGGTTGCTGCCGGTCTTGCATTGGTATTGAAACGCTTGGGTCGTGAAAAGACAATAATCGGCTATGATGGATCCGTAATGAGATTTCATCCTTTCTTCCGTAAACGAGTAGAACAAAAAATTAAAGATCTATGTAATCACAAGTTTGACCTGATGTTATCCGAAGATGGCTCCGGCCGTGGAGCTGCTCTAGTTGCTGCTATTGCTTGTAGAAATCCTCAATCGACCAAAGTTTGTTGAGAGTGATTTGCTTTAGTTCGAGTCTCATTTAGTCATATTTCACTTTACTAATTTAATTTAAATTATTTAGTATACTCCTTGCCCTTCCATTTCATTTCCTTTCCTTTTCTCGTTCATCTGTCTCTGGAATGACATTTTAGATGATTACTAATCATCTAATTAATCGAGGTACAGAGGCACTCATAGTCTTAACATTTGGAAACAGTAAAAATTATCAACAACCTAGACAAATGTCGTATTGAAACAGATAAATCAAAAGACTTAAACAACGAAACAAAAATTGATGATATTTTAAAGCTGTTGATCTCAACGCATTCAATTAGTCAAGATGAAGATCATCTTATAATATTTTGTTCCCTTGACTTTCACTTTCATCCTGATGTGTAGAAACATTATTACTCAATGATAATTACCATAATAACACTAATAATGATAATAATGATGCTACAATTATACTTATACAATAACGTTCAATGATAATCATTACAAGGATATCTTAATATACATTAAAACAAAGAGACTATTAGCTGCCTAATTCCCCTTTGATTTTTTTGTAAAATTACGAGGAAAAAAAGTAATAGGATCATTATTATGATTGTTATATTATTACAATATATTTACTGTAATGAAGTTAATTTTCAAAAATCATACAAATTTTCCCCTTTTTTTGCATAAAAATTGATATATTTCCCAGACGACAATTGTAACAATTAGAAAACTAATTTTTGACTAAATTTTATTTAATCATTTGCTCCTCTCTCCTGCTTACCAACTAAGATTTATTGAAATCATTTCAATGTTTTCATCATCCCATTTGTAGTATCAATTGGATACAATGGTTTTAGTATTTATTTTGTTTTCAAGTTAAATTTGATTTCTATTGCAACAATTGATTCTGTTAAATGTGATGAGTTTTATTATTTGCTTGCGAAGAGTGTTGGACAAAGCCTAGTTATCTCAAATGGTCGTTTGATGCGCTTGTTTATTGTTGTCCGTGTAACAGTTATATTTTTGTGTTTTTTAATTTCATTTTTCTTTTTATCTAGTCTTTCAACAATTTCAATAAATAGCTCAATGATTATTCATTTGCGAGATGTAAAAAAGTTTACAAATTAATAAAATGATAATTTTAAAAATGACTTGATGTTAATCAAAGTAATCAATAGTTTGATCAATCCTCAACTGATTGTTGATTGGAATGAAAATTGAAGTGGGTCACTGGATAAAGCACGAAACCACGGTTTCAATCCATTTGTATAATCGAAATCATAACTAACTATTATAAAAGCATTTAGTTGATACAAATAGTCGAAATTTGTTTTACTGTGATGTAAATGGATTTGCTTCAAATATGAAATTAAAAGGACAAAAATTGAATTTACATTTGATCAAAATTGTTTCTTTTTATTTGGAATCTCTTCAATTGATTTCTAGATAAAATTGAGTAGGAAAGATGGAGTAGGAAGAAGACGAAGATAGGAAGCAATTTTTGTGGAAATTTCAGCTTCAATTGAAGCTCAATATCATAATAATCAGCAACTTAATTACCATTTCTTTACCTCATTAAAACTGCTATCAATTGGCACAAAATTGGATTGTTTGACTCTAAAAATTGCACATTGGCCTGTACAAATATATATGTTATATATGTATAATGTAATATAAATATAATCAATTTGTTTCAGTTTTTCTCCAAAAACCCTCAAATTCGTGATTAAATTGAGATAAGAAATGGTCAAAAATGGTTAGATAGAGAATGAGTTCAAAGTTTCAACATAGAATTTCTCACTCTTCTGTTTTAACAATTGCAACTATTGATTGATCATAAAAAAACTGGTAACTGTGGGTAAAGTTGCTGATTTAGTATCAAATTATTACTGAGCCAGTCAAGACTAATCAATAACTGGTAAGTGAATTTCAGGAATGATAACTAGCTAATCAAAAAAGGGAAAAAATAGTCTCATTGTTGCCTCTTCTGTAGGAATAGTATAATGTATGTTAAAAAGACATTTCGATTATTTTCCTTATTGTGCAATTACATTTTGAGCATATTATATTGTACAAATTGCAACAATCAACTGGCAACTATCATCCTGTTCGCAATCCTTTTTTGGTTTTTTTATTTTACAATGGCTTGATTCTTGTTAAATTTAAATTGACATTGTCTGGCTTCAATTTAATTTAGTAAGGTCAGTCAATCCTTTTTAACCATCCAAGTGTAGTTGAAGTTGGTTTCATTGGATAATCAAACTACGGCAGTCAGTTTATTAAAACAACATTAGCTTTGTTTATTATCCGATTGAAATTCAATTTTGCCTAAAAATGCATTTCCTTTGTGCCAACATTGTTTGCTTGTGCTTTCATTATGGTCGATTTAGGATTCACCATTTAAAAAGTTAATTACAAAAAAAGTTGAGTCGTATTTATATCTTTTACAGGAATGTCACAATTGAGTGTCACTCATATTATCACATAAATTATGTGAGTCGATAAAATCTATCAGACTTCGATAGATAAAATCATATTGTGCCTGAAAAAGACAAGTAAAAATGGAAAAAAGTAATTAGTAAAGTCATCAATTGAAACAATTTCTTAATGAACATATAATTATGAATAAAAAGATAATTTCAGTTATCTCTCAATTTCCATCACCATTATGCCATTTTTCATGAAATTTATGCTATTTAGCTTTAAATCATATTTGCTTTTAGTGGTTGGAAAAGTTGGAAAGGCAGGAAAAAAGCTAAGATTATTTAGTGTGGAAGAATGTGTGAATTCAAATTCAAATTGATTGGTTCCATTCAACAGCATATAGTATTGGTTAATTGAGAGATTCCTGATTACTTTTAAATTCATTCTAAAACTGAACGTACAATTGTTTGAAGCATACAAGGCCTTTGAGATCGAGTATATCGAGCCGTTTGGAAAATATCAACACGTCCATCAGTTCGTATCTGTTGGGTTAATGATGAAAGGGTAACAAAAAGGCTTGACCGATCGCCACCACCGCTACAATGAATCACAATTGGTGAGGTTGATGAGGAATTACTGGAAAGGGCAACCTCGATTAGTTTAAGAATTGGTAAAGTAGCTTCAGGAACAACACCACTTCGCCATAACATGAAATGATATTGAGTTAATTTTACCGAATCATTGCTCTGTCGAGTTGAAAGAGAAAGAAGAAACAAATATAAATATAATTGTTACAATTGATTATTTTAACTGGATAATTGAATCAACATAAGCAACACCAACAGTAGCGACAATCAATTTTTTCTTTGAAAATCGATAAAATCATGAAATAATGAAGTTGAAAGGTTGTCTTTTTGTTTTAATTTTTAGCTCTACAATTGTAATTGAGTTGAGGTAAGTTCAATTTTCAAGTTAAATTGATTTAAGAAAAGCTGTAATTACGTGATTTTCACCACCAAACCTGCAACTAATTTCATTTAACCATTTTAATCAGTTACATTTGGTGTACTTGCTTTTTTCATTCATTTAATTTGGTTGAATTTTTCTTTTTCTGCACCAATTGATTCTCTTTTTCTGTCCTTCTCTCATCTTAATTATCAGGTTTCTTCTTTACCCTTTCATGCTAAACTCAATTTCCCTCATTTGCACCTTCTACTTGTTACAAGTTAAACAAAATAACCTAATGTTGAACTTGTACAATAATCCGCTTTTTCAATCCAAACTTGAAGTACTGACAAAATCAAAAAAATAAAGAACACAAATCTTTGATAATGAAAATGCTAACACATGATTATTAGCAAAAAGCTATTCTACTGTCAATTGGTGATGGTTAATGCCATTGCTACTGTTTGGTGCTGCTAATTAACAGGATAATCCTGACGATTGAATATTTCCTTGTCCTGGTAAAGGCAATTCTCAACACACCTTAATATTGACAACATTAAATCTCCTTATCATATAATTATCCGATTCCTCTTCACTTTCAGGTATGATTTTAACATAATCGTGAATTTGTTCGCCTTTGGGCCAATAACAGAAGCATTTACTCTGTCCATCTCCTAACTCGGACAGCATAACCAAAATTTTAACATTTTGCTCCAAAATCATTCGCCAAAAGTCCAAAACTGTACTTTCTAAGGGATCTTGAGTAACGATGAATGATAGACAACGATCATAACCCTGAAAAGCAGAAAGGAAAACAATTAAAAATCAGTTGCTATAAAAGTATACAATTAATTAAATAATGTAATTTACCTGAACAAAAGATGCATTAATATAAGATGAATTTTCCTTGGTAGGTGAAGGCGGTAAAATAACTCTATTAATATCATCTATTGAAAAGACACAAAAGAAGACATTATTAATTGATTAGAATCAGATAATTAGAGTTTTCCAAATTAACGATAATACAATTGATTAAGGAAACTTACAAGGAATAATAAAATCATAACGATTTTTGCTCATATTCATATCCATTAGGCCAACACAACATGATTTAGTATCTTCAATTACCTCGTTTAGTCTCTGTAAAGAGGAGAAAGAAAAATGAATTGAAACAAGATTAGAATTGAACATTTGAATGTGAAATTAAATTTTAAAGTGGAATATGAAAGAGAAAAGAAAATCAATTTAACCAATTCTCTGCTGTCAAATTAAAGTCAAGAGTGATTCAAGTATGAACAGAAAGTAATATTTACATTAATAAACAAAGTCTGTTGACCAAGTCTTAGGGTAAACTTGGGTAAAGCAAGAATGTAAATCAACTCGAGAAAAGTGCATGGTGAAAGTTGAATTTGAATTAATGATGATCAAGATGGATAAAGAAAGTTTCTCATTTTAATCTCAACGTTAATCATAGCGTTTTGAGCCAGAACAAAGGAAAAACAAAGAAAAAAGTCTGATTATGATGATAGATCTTTATTATTATCATCATCATCATCATAAACTCAGCCTTTCCATTAAAAGTCTCAACACATTTGGTACAATTGTTATATCCTTTACACGTTCAGACAAAAAAGATATATTCTAGTGGTTGTAACCATGAAGAAATTGATGAGCCTAACGAACAAGTAAACTCAAGAAATGGTATAAAAATGAACATTATCAACATTGACTAACATTGAAAAGAGAAAAGATTGAGAAGAGAAAAAAAAGAAAATAAAAAATACAATAAAAGATGAGGAACCAAAATTTTTCTTCTTTTCCTTGTTTTCTTTTCTCTTCTTCATATTATATCTTGCCCATTACCTCAATTTTTTGTGTAAAATATCATCAACATGATAACACATGATGAGAACTGTTACTATTGCGATAACCGCAAAACAATAACAATAAAAATCGAGAAATGCTACAAATAAACAAGTACTTATTGCTCGAGATTTTTGGGCGAAGAAGAAAACAAAACAAATATAAAGTTTGGAAATAAAAGTAAGTTGAAGTTACTTTTTTTTAATAATCTTTCCAATAATCTAATTCAATTGCAACAATACAAAGTGAAAGTAAATCCGATTCAATGGAAATCCTATTAAAAATCATACGAATTGGAGATAAAATGAGATTAAACTGTTCTGATTAATTGCAATAATTTCAAGCTTATCAAATTTTTCACTCATCAAAGGCTCAATTGTTTCAACTTGATTGATGAAGCTTTCTTCTTGTTTTATCCTTCAAAATCTAGTTCCATATTGATCATCTTTGTTTTTGCGCTTCTTTCAACTGTTTCTTCAATTTAATTATTTTTTTCCTGTTCTGGCTGATTAATTTCATTTTTATCAACAATTTAAAGGGAAAGTTTAATAGTCTGGAACTTTGAGAATTTCATATTTTTCTTCTCATTCCCTGTAAAGTTGCAATTTTTCAACAGTGAAAATTATTGTTACTCTAATGCAGTGGTCAACGTTTCATGATGAATAGCACAATTTCAACAGTTTAGTGATATTGTTACTCATTTTGATAATGATCAAGTTTTCTAGAAACAAGAAAGGAACCATTAAAAGCAGACTGAAGGGAAAGGTTGAAACAAGAATAATCACAATTGAGAGTAAATCTTGAAACTTTAACAAGACCTTTTAGCTACATTTTTTCAGGTTGATTAAATATTAATAGTGAAACTTACAGTAGCAATAAAGTTTATTACCGATTCAATTCAATTGCAACTGTTACGATTTACAGTTATTGTAAATTCAACTCAACATGAAGTAATGAATAATCAAATTTTCGAGTCAAAAACAGCTTTAAAAGTGAAATCAACAAACATCAGAATTAAAGCTTTTAATCCAATGGATTAAGTTTGGTTGTTGAATTTGTTGCCAAAAATGGAATCAATTAATTAGTTTAATTTGCATTATAAAGCTAATCATTATTTTTCATCACAATTTGATTGAAATATGTTGAAAGACACAACAAAAATGTATCCAAAAACGACCATCAAGACTATTAAACAAACATGTTGTTTTAATGACACTCATTATTGGTATTATTAAAGTGTAGTTAAACAAATAATGAGTTTATTCATTAAAGCTAAAAATGTAAAGACTAAGGTCATTGGAAGATGAGAAAAAGATCATTCATCTTGAATCTCTTTTGAACTGGAAAGCACAACTTTTATTCATGGTCAATTCATCAGTAATGATGGCCATGATGATGATGAAAATGTCATCATGAAAATCATCATAAACCATGTATTAATCATTGTTATGCATTTTATGCAACCAAGTGAATAGTAACTTCTTATTCTCATCCATTTTGACGGAGAAACATCACATTTCACTTTCATCTTTTACTGTTTTTTTTGTGTGTGCTGCTCATTCTGCTATAAATGTGTCTCTTGCTTGATTCAGTTGTTACAGCTTTTTTGCTCCTGGAAGAGCAAAAATGACATCTCAGACTTTTTACTCGTCATATTTATCAACAGCTTGCTAGGTATGAATACATTTGAAGGACATGAATAACTGACTGAGAGAAGGAAAGATTACTATTAGAGTCATTATCAACATCATGATCATCAGAATGTTTTGCATGGTTACATTTTTTCCGCAAATGTATTTGCATAAGTTAACATTGAATTTAATCATTGCCTTTTCATTTATCAACAAAACTGTCAACTGTTTGATTCTCGCAATCAAATAAAACAAACAATTTGATAATTGTTATATTTTCATTTTCATTTTGGATAAAAATATCTATGAAACACTTCAAGAGTTTATGCTGGAAAAGAAAGAAACATTTCAACTAATCAAGATTTACCTTTTGATTGGAAATTTCAATTTTTGATTGTTAGATGGTAACAAGACTACAATTACATCTATTATGGATAAAACGAATTGATGATTAATAATGTCTACATTATGGGAATGATAAAAAGCCTTGAGTCAAAAAGAAGGGTTAAAAGGGAAATTTTTGAATAAACTTGGATAGAGTTTCATGGTGGAATATGAATTGATGCTAGAATGATAATAAATGAATATTGGATTTTTTTTCACTTTTGGAGGTGAAAAGGTTTGCATTCTAGGAAAAGAGAAGTTAAATATAATTAATGATTTGTGAAAGGGTTTCACTATTGTTTATATTTAAATTATCATTTGTATTCATTGAATAGCATTGGAAGAAGAGGAAGAAGAAAGGAAATGAAAAATGGAAAGAAAATTATCAATGAAAAATTATCAGGTGAAGGTAAAAATTATTTAAACTGCATTTTTCAACTCAACAAAATTGAACTAAATACTGGTCAAAGAAGCACAAATCAGCCAAAAATGAGATTCTAATCAAAGGGAAAATTTCAATTCTTTTCATGTGATAATCATTTAATAAATATTGAAAAAACAAAAGAGATTCAATTTCTATTGAAATTCATTCAAATTAACCATGAAATAAAATTGAACAAAAACTTTAACTTGCCATTATGGAAAGCAAAGTCAATTGGACTCAATTTTTTTCACCTCAACTTGAAATCATATGAATTGCAATTAGACTTAACATAATGATTTTCAATGCGCCATGAATAATGATGACTTTTTATTTGAAAAATTAATGAAGTTTTATCAGATTGCAATTGGACAAGTTAATGCTAGACAAAAAGGTTTCTTTACATTGAAAGAAACTGATTTTGATTTGGAAAGGGCAAAATGAACAAATTATCGGAATGCAAACAAGCCTCATCATTAAACTGTGATAATAAGGTAAATAAAAGGTAAAATACATTAAATGATAATGATGATGATCGTGAGAAAAAATATTTGTCTCATTCAGATGATGCAAATAGCAACTTTTCATTCTGAGAATGTTTAATCAAAATGGAAGAAAATCATTTCTTGGTTCAACAATCAGCATTTTTCAATGTTAAGGAAGAGCAAAGAGTAAAAAATGGTTTGCCAATGTTATTATTAATACACATCCTTAACCGCATCATAAGGATGATCAAGTAAATATGAAGATAACTTGATTGTCACTTTTTTTCTCCTCTGTTTTCATTGTTGTTCAGTGTTGTACAATACCAAGAATCATTGTGAGAAATGGTTTTCATGGGGAAAAGGACGAATGTAAGAAAGAAAAAGAAAAAAAAATGATTCTTTTTTCAGGTGAAAAGCAATTTCAAGGAGAAAGATGATAAGACAAACATTATCATCTTTACTATTACGTTGCAAGAAGAGAAAGGAGTTGACATCAACAAGAACTTACATGATGATTTTTTCTTCTAACATGTAAGGTGTTTTTTGATAAATAAAATTCGGAAATTGATATAATACATAATAAAGAGACGACAACAAAAAGAGATGAAGCTTCACAATATGGTTAATAATGTATAAACTGGAAAATATCGGGAAAATGATCAATGGAAGACTGAATGAATCAACGAAAATGATGATGATGAAAGATGAAGAGGTTATGTATACATGGAGAAAAAAAGTGAGGAGAGAAGATGAATGTACAGAGAGAAACTTAAATTTGGATGATTGAGGGACAAAAGAGGAAATGGAAGAAAAGATTGACTGGGAGAAGATGGAAAGAGGTAAGGATGGAGAAAGAATGGAATAATGGAAGATGAAGAAGGATGAAGGATCGATCCTTTGAAATGTTTCTTGTTTAATCATCGAGAGGAATTTTCAAGTAACATGGTTTAGTTTTAGAAGAAGAAAGGAAATGAAAAAGATGATGAACAAGATGAAAATGAAGAGAAAAAGGGTTCAGTTAAGAATAGATTTGAATCGGCTGAATTGCAATAGGTCAAGTGATGACCACAATGTTAAAGAGCGGTAAAGAAGGGTAAAAAAGTGGATCAAGCTGTTGAGGGATGGAAAGGCAGAGATGAGGAAAGGGATGAGAAAAGCAGGAAGATGAAGAGGAACAACATTGGCAGCAGAAAATGTCAGCAAATTTTTCATTCCATTTCTTGTTTTCTGCTTCTTCTTTTTCTTCCAATGGTTCTCCTCTTTATCATCGTCACTGATTTTTTCCTCAACATCAGCACCAGATGCTTTGCTCTCTTTCCCTTCTCTGATCAATTCTTTCATTGAACACCATCTCATGATATCAAACTGCATGGTCAGAACAGTTCAAGATGAAAATTCAGACCTTTCACATTCACTTTTTTTCTTCACCTTATTTTCTTGATTAAAGAAGCAAACAAACTTTTTTTTGCTTGCAGTGATTGAGTCAATATTGTTTTTACTTTCAAGACTAAACCTGATTGAAATGATAATGGTTGAGATTGATGATGTAGAATAGGAAATAAATGGCAAATATTATCATCAAGTTGATGTGGAGAAAAATTGAGAAACGAAGAAGCAGAGTTTGATGATAGTTTATCGAGAATAATAATGTTTCAGCGACTGAGTATCAAGTCGATACGCTAATTGGTAGCATCATTAGGAATCTCATGAATCTCATCTTTCATCTTTTGGTTGGAAAAAAGTTGCAAGATTTGTTGAAGGAAATCTGATGAAAATTAATAACATGATGAAGCAATGTACAGATTATCTGAGTTCATTAATGTTTCAAGATTATTAACCTTGGACTAGAACAATTATCATTTCATGGTAAAAGGTAAGAAAAATTCAAGATAAATGAATGCTTTTACAGTTAGTAATGATGGCGGTGATCATCTAAATAAGATGATAGTTCATAGACATGAAATTATTGATAAAATATGATTACTTTTCTTGCGTTATTCATTGTATTATTAAAAGAAAATATTTTTTATCTCATTTTCATGAATGATTTGCACAATGAACAAAACAAGAGGAAAAAAAGTCCAACAGAGTAATGATATTAAGCATTGAACAAGACAATGAACAAAAAGCTCAAGAAAAAAAATCAATTCCAATAATAAGATTACTGTATTTAGACTCATGTCAAGTCGTCAACAAAGATTGTTATTATTATTATCATCATCATTATTAATGTCAATGGAAGAACAATCCTGAACATTTTTTTTTCTCTTTCGTACTTTTCATTTTTTGGAGAAAAAGTCGAAAGATTGATTGTGTGGAGTGAACTTCAAATGATGGTGATGATGAGAGTGCTAAATTATCATGAATAAACAACATGAATTGTTAACTTTTGGTTGTTTGCGACTTTTTCATGGTGAAACTGGAAGAAGGGAAAAGAGTAAAAAATCATTTGATCATCATGATAGGAATTCTTCCACCAGGATCATTAGTTATCGACGGGAGGAAACTATTAAATAAATCAATAGGTTAATGTGATTGGGTGAAAGAAGAGATTAGGATTCACTTGGAATCATCAGCTGAGAATTGATTTTTGTTTTTTTTTGCTATTTTTTCAATAATGTCAAATTGATATTGTAATTGACTTTGGTAATGAACAATTTAACATTTTGACCAATTTGCATAGAATTCAGTCTGAAAACATGAAATCAACAGGGTAATCAATTAGGATGAAAGTTGATTTGATTAACAAAATACTGAAAGAAACAAAAAACTGGTTTTCATTAAAACAGAAACAATGAGCTACTTGGTTTGAATAAGATGAAAATTGATTGTAATTAACTGACAAGTGTTTACTTTGTTTGTCATGTAAGTTTCAAAGCAATTTGATTGTCATTTGGTAAAGTAACGTTAAACTGGTAATTAGTTGGCTGTGAGAAAAATTTTGTTCAATAAATTTATTCTGAATCAACGGTGGAAGCTGATTAGCGATAAAAAAGACTAGATTCATGAATGGAGATGATGAAGAGTAGAGAAGAGTGAAGCAAAAAGCAAGTTCAGATGCCTTGAGGTGATCAAGGGTTTGAATGTGAGTTTATGAGCAAAAAAAGGTTGAAATGACTTGGATTGGTCAAATAATTAAATCTGGTTCATGCTGAGATGGAATGGGCGAAGAAAATTTTGACTGTTGGTTTTTTGCATGTCAAGCTTTGTAAGTTGAAATCATGAGAACATTCAACTGGCCAAAATCAATGGAATTTTGGACTCAGCAAGAATGGTCAAGATTAGCCTTTCATGTTTACCTGTTCAAAGTCGAATGTGGTAAAATCAATAAATTGCAAGTAAAATTTGATAAACATGGCGAATGGGAAATTTGTCAAGAATTGTTCATTCTATTTTCGGTAGCTTCTCCAAGTTTTACTCACACTTTGTTTGCTGTTGCTCAAGTCAATTAATTTTAATCAATCAGCAGGTGAAATCATGGTAATCAACATTATCAGTTGTAACAGGAAAAAGTGGATGCAGAGGAAATGATGAGTAAAATTGATTTGATTGGTTAAGTGGAAAAGGGTGAAAGGGTAGAGAGAAAAAGTGGAAGAAAAAAAGCAGATGAAATAAATTCAATCAAAATGCAAAATTTTTTCTGACTGAACATGAAAATGTTTGTCGTTGTTTGAATTTGCATTTAGCTGGATGAAAAGCAACAACAATATGTAATAAGCAATATTAAAGATGATGTTATAGCCTGTAATTGTAATAACAAGTAAAATGGAAAGGAAAGGAAAAAAAACGTTTCATATTACTTGAGGCATTGAATGAACTAGATAAAGAGAAGGAAGAAAGAGCTTTTCAAGTCGTCAAAGTCAAATACTGAAACATTACTATAGCAATTGAAATACCCTGGAATAATCAGTCAGAATTTATACAATCGATCTTATTCCCTTCTTCTTTCTTCTTTTTCGTCTTTCCTTTCTTCAACTACATGTGAATACAATGACATAAGCTAGGTATAAACAAGAGACAGATGAAAATAGCGATGATGATAGGATGAGAAAGATGATGTTGATGATGATAATGTTGAAATTGAAATGGAAAAAGAAGAAAATGCAATTTTCACCCAAAATTGAAATTACAAGACCAATTTTTGCAGTTCACAGCGAGGATGAATGATGATACAAGTTTCAATTCCAATAGATACATTGTAAAAAAAGATCCTTTTTTCTTCAATGAAAGAACAAGGAAAAAGGATGAAGAGCAAAAGGAAAATAAAATTGTTCATCACTTGAAAACGAGTTCAATTTTATCCTTTATTTTATTATTTTTTATGAATTTTATTCTGTTTTGTTAATATCAATTGGAGAGCGAGAGAGAAAATAAATTTCAAAGCAACTCAATCGATCACACTTTTTACGTTCACTCACACATATTCAAGCTCTTAACATCACTTTTACTCTTCATACTCTTTTGCTTCCATGTAAACGATTTAAAAATCGAATAATGGAGCAGAATTGGAAGACAAAACATGAAAAGAATAGGCGAAAGGGTTGCGAGAGTGAAAACTGGAAGATCAAAAAGTGAATTTCAAGTTTGCTCGGAAAACAAAAAAGAGGAGAAGCAGAAAAAGCAGATGATAATCACTGAAATACACATTCAGCTATTGTATTCCTATGTGCAGTTTTATCATTAAATTTTAGCTGCAAAATGAATGGAGAAAAAAATGTCAGCAGGAAAATTTGTTTCATTTTTCTTCATCTTCAATTAGCTTTTTTTGTTCACTCAAAATTAAAGATAAAAAATGTAATGAAAAACATGAAATAAAGATGATTTTGTTGAATTTTTTCTTCTCTTCACATTGCAAGAAATAATTCAGGGAATGATGAAAAGGATGCTGAATGCAAAAGATAAACTAATGTAAACGATACAACTAATAGAGAAAAAATAATACAATAATAGTTAATAAGTTTTCCCTTGTTCTCATCCTCTTTTATTTCTTGATATATCAAAACTTTTATCATAAAATAGCAAAATGATGCTGAATAAATGAGAAAAGGTTGGATATAAATGGTGAATGAGTTTTTACCTGTTCAATGCGAGAAAGAGAAAAATTGCTGTCATTGACTAACTAATGATGTATATAATGCAATAAATTGTTTAAAAAGTTCAAGTAGAATGAATAAGGAACATGAACTTAATAATATACATTCCATTAATGAAGTGGAGTAAGAAAGCAGCTTGGCCAATCCTTAATTTATTATTAAGATTGTTAGCAAGGGGTTAGTTTGAGATGCTTGTTACGCTTTTCGGAAGCATTCATTTTCTTTCTTCAGATATTTAAATTTTTGTTAACAATTGAAAGTAACGAGAGGAAAAAAAATATTGGAAAAAGAAGAAGCTTAAAAATGATGGAAAAAAAGTAAACAAAAAGTTAGATCATTAATAATACGTCTTGTATTGTGAGGTTGAATTTGCTTTCTAAGGAAAAAAATGTCTTACAAGGGTTGACATGAAGACATTCTTTACTCGTTAGGGTGATGATGATGATGATAATGATGGCGATGGTGATGATGATACTGTTATAAAATATTTTACAAATAAAAGGAAACTGGTAACATTAGTTTAGACATATAAGGGCGAGTCTACACAACGATTGCGTGAGACACTTTAAAGCAAAAGGATACAAATAATATCATAATTTTAATGATATTTTTATAATTTATCATAACTATTATTACCATCGATAGTGTTACTAATAGATAAATATTACTGTATTTGTCTTAACAGCGATTACTTACATCAAATTCAGCCATAACTCCGTTGATGTTACCTTCAAATTTTTGCTCCTTTAATTGACGATAATGATCTTTAAGATGACAAATTTCAATCTCGGTATCGCCAAATTGGGCAAACTCCATGAGAGCGCGGTAAACAAAAATATACTGTTTAAATGATTGAACTAAAAAGTTACGCTGGTAACGTAATTGAGAGACACACTCGTAAATGTTGATTGAGGTTCCTGAAGTTATTTCAGGAATTAACGAATCAATGGCAATAAAAGTACCCGTACGTCCAACACCAGCTGAACAATGAACCAATAGAGGTCCCTTGTCGGGACAATAGTGTTCATTGACACGCTTAATAAACCTCAATAACCATGAAGGCTGTTCAGGGGCGAGAAAATCTTTCCAAAGAAGGAAATGAAATTGTAAAACATCTCTGGGAACTTCCTCTTCATCAGCTGATTGATCACATTTGGTTAAAATGAAACGACGAATTATAAAATCTGAATATCTGGTGCAACTTGTTAGGGTTACGGTATACAGTTTATCAATCTCTTTTGAACCCGAATCTGACCAATATTGTGAACACTTGATTTTACCATGTTCCTCGATTCCGGTTAACATTACAATAACACTGACTTTTTGTTCATAAATCATTCGCCAAAAATCGGTTATTGTCCTTTCAATAGGTCCTTGGGCACAAATGTAAACCTTTCTTCCTTTATAGCCTTCAACAAAATTGGCATTTATATAATCTGATCCAGGTTGATTATCGATTGGTGTTAACTTTACTCGCGTTTGATCGTAACATTTGATATCAGGATAACGGTTTTTTGCAACATTTTCAGGTAAATTGGAGTCAATTGAGGTTCGATCAGCAAAATTTTCAGGCAATGCTTCAAACTCGGCTTGGAATAAAAGGTCAGAATTGGCATGTCGCTCAATAAATACATTGGGTAAGTTTTGTATTGGAATAGGTTGGCCAATCCATTTATGACCGTTTATCGAACCAATGACACCATTGGAAATGATGTGCCCGTTTTTTGTACCCACAACAGTTCGTCGAAGTAATGCAGTAAGGCCAAGGCGTTCATCGTCGCCCGTTTCACTGAGAGAGTCATCGACTTTTGTGCGCAAGAAACAAATCACAGAGAGGACTGAAAAAAGAACCAAAGCAAGGCCACAAACAATACCAAATAATATAGCTGCTGCTGAATCACTGAGGGAGGCAAAGATGGGTGATAGAGGAGAAAGAGAGCCTATTCTTGGGTCAAAAGTTCCGGTTGTTATTGGATCAAAGTAATCGCTTTGTTTGGTAATATAAACATTGTTGGGTCCCAAAACTCGAACCTCAATAAAACCAGTATAGTTGCTTGATGAATCCAATGGTCCATCAGCAATCGATTTATCCAATGAAGTTAAACTAATTGTTGAATAATGAGGTCCATAATTTAAATTAGTATTCTTACTGAAGTTTAGATTATTGTCGTTACTAGGATTATCAGTGTGAATATTAATGTGTATACTGTTGCTAGGATTAACGTTGTTAACAAGATTGTTCCGGTTGTTGTAAATTTCACTCGGCGTTGTCATTATATATCCAGGATCGATTCGTCTAGGTATTCGACCATCTTCACAGGTAGAATGTTCACCATCACCAATAATTATCTCATCAGGTAAATTATCCGCTGACAATTCATCAGCAATGTATGCACCGATAACCGATGAATCATTACTTTGAAGGGAGTCAAATGCTGGTGAATGGACGTAATTGTATGAAGTTATATTTACATTGGAAGGTGCAGGAGGTAAGACCAGATTGGTTTCAATGTTCTTTGGCAATTTGATTATCACTATTTTATAACATTTAATAGGTCCATTTCTTTCAGAAATGCGTGGAATTTTCAACTTTAACTGTCGACAAAATGGATCATCCGGATCAGCTAAGGATAATAGGGAGCCAGTACCAGGAATATTTGATGGGACTGTTGGCAATGAATAGCACATTGTGTTTGACGTGATGACACTCAATTCACCGCATCCAGCTTTGTTAAGAGTGCATAATCGAACTGTATAATTGGTATTAGGTTTAACATCCAAACTTAAGCTTGTTTCATTGCTTTCAATGGGATAAATTTTCTTGAAATTGTCCATCTCCATTTGATTTTCACTGTTACGGTAGGATGAATGACCCTCTAGTGATACATTATAACCAACAATTGTTCCTCTTGATTTAGAAGGTGGATCCCAGGTAATATTTACTCGATTGGATGATCTTTCGAAATCATAATAACAGCGGAGGACAACATTCTCTGGTGCTTCAGCAATTCCATCCAAAGTTGATACTTGAAACTTGGGATCTGACCATTTGCCACAACCAAGAGATGAACAAGCTCTAACTCTAACGGTGTAATTGGTAGCAGGGACCAAACCGACAAACATGAACATCAACCTTGATCCACTTCCTCCAGTTTCACGATTGATTTGAAATGACTTGTTATACAATAAACGATCTTCAGCATCACTCAATTCAAGAATGTATTCCATTATATCAGCTCCATTGTCTTCAGGAGGTTTCCTCCATCCAATCCAAATGGTTTCATTAGTTCGAGAAAGCACATGAAGCTGAGTAACCGGCGATGGAACATCCGGTGGCATAGTTACATTAGCTGTAACCCAATCGGATTGACCGGCATCATTGAAAGCAGCTAAACGGAATTCATAAGAATAAGCTGGTATCAACCGGATAACGTTATAAGATCCGGTTCGATTGGGCGCAATGTTTCCATCAATTTCTACCCATTCAGAGTCACCAGATTCAGTGATGTTTCTCACTTCAAGGTATATCCTGTGAACCTGGGTGTTACCATTACTACGTAAGAGCCATGAAATGTTAACACTTCTAGGATTAATTGGTTCAATGGCAAGTATATCTAATTTAGCTGGTTCAATGACAAATAAATCTAAACGGGAAAAAGTTTCATTTGCTTTCTCACTTAATCCTCTGCACACATAGGTTCCATTGTCACTTTTGCGTAGAGATCTGATTGTTAAGCTAAATCGGTCTAAATCATCACTAGAAGATGAATTATTGCTGGCTTTAGGTTCTTTGCCATTGTTATTATTATTTGTACCAAGAAATCTTCGTTCGTCGTAAATTATGGGTTCCCAGAACTCACTTTGTGATGCCTTTATGTCATCCTTATTGCTATTATTGGTATCACTATTATCATAATTATTAGTTTTGGAGGTTATTAACTTCTCCCAAATAATATTTTTTAGGTAAGGAGTATTTACATTAATTTTACACCTAAGTATTGCAGTATCATTCAATGTTTCCTTAAGAACTTGAGCATTAGGAAACACTTGAGCACTCATCAGACCTGATGACAGAAGTTATAATGTCAACGAAAATGTTCATGATGGTCAGCACACAAGTTGATAGGGAAAAAATCACAAAAACATAGTTTGAAGACAAGATAGATGATGATAAGAGCAAAGACAATGTTGGCCATGAGAAGACAAGGAGAAATAATCACATGGGCATGGATAAGAACGGTGAGCATAGTATTGATGGATGAACAGAGACAAAAAGAGAGAAACATGTAAAAAAGGGGAAAAAAGAAAGAAAGCAAACAAATCGTTAAAAGCAAAATCTTGAAATATACAATAAAGAATTTTCTATCATTCAGTTACTATAATGAACATGAAAAATAAAATAGTTTCCAACAATACATTTCTGTTGATGAATCTTACCTTCACTTGGAGATGAAATGTTTAAAGCTCTTGAAAGCATGTAAGATGGAATTGTCACATTGCTAACATTATTGATATTTGTGTTTGATGGTAAATTTCTGTTACTTTGCAAAAAACTATTAAAACTATTAGATGATGGTGACGATGACGATAATGATGAAGATGATGAAGATGATGAAGGTGAGGGTGATAAAGATGACGGTAATGATGGTGCATCAGCTAATGAACCGATAGCAGTCACATTCCGAGAATTACTATCAATATTATTATTACTATTTGGAACATAAGATTTATTATTGGCCACTGTTAAAGGTGATACCATCACATGATTTGGCATTCTTGGTAGTGTTGATGAAGAAGAGGTTGAAGACCGATCAACTTCATCTTCACTGTAGAGTAAAGATTCACTTAAAACAAGAAAACATGCCAAAGACCCGACCAATACCAGGGTTCCATGGTGTTTCATGTTGTCTTGAAAGATAAGCCGTTTTAAAGGCCTTTGGCTGAATGGTTAAGAGAAGAAGGAAATGAAACCAAATCGGATAACTAATATGTTTCATTTAATACCTTCTTCAGGCCTCACACTTAAATAACTATTTATGATCAATTGTAACAAGAGATCTTTACAAAATATGGTATCCATGTAAGAAGCAATGAGAATGATGTCAAACTTGGTGATTTTTCAATAGTTCTTAACGACAATAGAATTGATGGTGACTTTAGAGATGGAGGTAAGAAAACAGTGAATAACTGTGATGGTATCAACAGAAAGGATAAGAACAAAAACATCAACATTGACTTTCACTTTTTTTGACAAAGGAAAGTAATTTCAATAGAATTAATGATGATAAAAAATAAGGAAACATCGAGAAAGAGAGAGGTAAAATCACGGTTAGATTGATAAAAAATGAGCTATAAAACACAGAAAATTTCATTAAAATCAGTTAATCCGATGGTTGCACATGACTTATATTTTTGTAAACTGTAATCCAAACCATGCTGAAACACAGACGATTGTAGGTCTTGTAGTCTAAAAAATGAGAAAATAAAAGAAGAAAAAGAGATGTATATAAATAGATATGTTTTGACAGGTAGATGGTGAAAAGAAGGAAGACCTGAACTGTTCTGAATTCATCTGTTCTTGGTTCAGCTCTGAAACTCTAAAAATGATTGTATGATTTTTCCTCATTCACTCAGTCTCAATCAGCTGTCTCGATTAGAGTGACATCTATCAGCCTAATTTTAAGTTTTCCTTCTTGTTTGTTTCTCATGTCTTGTCACTAATTGATCTAATCAAATAAAAAATAATTTAGTTAATTTCTTGAACTAATACAAACTTAATTTCAAGTCTCACATCTTAATTACATTATCTATAAGTTAAATTAAGTTATAAATTGTTACTCGAGTCAATTATGTCAACAGTATCTTCTTTCACCAAACGCGCCATCACCGGTAACGGTCAAAGAGTAACTGTCTCTTGTCTTACTCTTTCGTAACGGTAATATGATACGGTTTCACACCTGTTAATCATTGTTTATATTAATATCCATTTGCTAATTATGTGCTTCTTTTCGATTCTTTTACTTAAACAATTTTAAAGTATCGGCATCCAAAGTCAATCGGATTGATGGAGTTACAAAGGAAAGACTAGCGCAATGAGTTCATATTGGATAACATTATTTGTAACATCGGAATGGCTTTGGTAAACTGGAAAATTCTTATAAATCAGTGATGAATTGTATGCTACAGATAAAATGAAATTGAGAGGAAGTATCTAAAAATTAACTATTGTTAATGTGCTTCATTTACGGGAACAAATCTGGTGAACACAAAAAAAGTTGAAACAAAAAGGTTACAATTGCAAAGAAACAAAGAGATCAAAAGGACATGAATACGTTTTCACCTCTGATTTTGTTTCTTTTCTTTTATATTCTCCCTAAGAGACATTGCATCAATTTGGAATCATGATTATTCGAGAAAAAGGATCCAAATAATCAACACGTAGCATGGACATGAAGTAGGACGGGAAACAAAAGCAATGGAAACACTTGAGTGATTTGGTTACCTTGCTTCATTTTTTATGCTCATCTCAATTTAAACTCACTTACACTGATTCGCAGATTGTCTTTATGGCTGCTGCTCTTACACAATTAACGAGAAATCAATAGATTGACAATGTATGCTAAACTGGAGGTTAAAAAAGCATAACAAGTGATCAAGCTTTCCAACCAATTGTAATGGCTCAAACAAAAGGGTTCATTATTAAGCTATAACAGAGACTCACATATACACTTCAAATGTAGCAATTCAGCTAATAACATTTAAATCTTTTCATCATTTTTCACCATGTTGGCCCCAACACTTGAAAAATTTAATGGTAAAGTCAAAAGGCAAAGCCGATAATCTTAATAATAAATGTCTTAATACTTCTTGAAAAATATATTAACAATTTCAAATAATACCAACCAAATCATTTTTTTAATATCTTCAAGCTTAAACTTTTTCCTCTTCTATTTTTTCAGTTTATCACACACACAACTTTACTTCTGTTTGTTTGTATCTCTATGTTAATGTTGAAATAATAATGTAATATTCAAATGTTAATATAATAACAGGCAACCTTATTCATGATAACATGAGATTACAAGATTGTATATTGTAATATTGAAGCTGAATATATTTTTTGGTTGTTACCATGAAGTAAAGCAGAAGTAGAGAAAAAGAGCTTCAACTCAAACTGAAAGATGATGAGAAAGAAGAATGAAAAAGGAGTAAAAAAGGCATAAAAAGAAGAAAAGTCAACTCAATATTGACTTAAAAATGGTAAAAGATAGAGAGCATTATGATTACCATCATTGGATTCACCATTGGAACCATTTCTAAACCAGAAATGAATCCTAGTTTTCATATTAACTTTTAAACATTATTATTAGTCTTGACCAGTTTCAAGTTAAAATCCAAGTCAAGCAAAAATAAGGTAAATAAAAAGGGAAAACCTCAACTAACTTGAATAAGATGAGATTTACGTGTTCATGTTGAGATGCATGTTCAGTCATTATGAAGCATATTGTTGATGATGGTGTCAATCCTTGTTAACTCTGACCACGTCTGAAGATTCTCAAGCTAAAGCATCAAATGTTGAGACCCAAGAGAGAAATGAACTCAGGAACTTTCCTAACTAGAAACTGAAATGACAAAAAAAAGATAGAAAAGTTGAAATTAACGAGAAAAAGATTGAACCATTGTTAATCATGGGTCCAGTCAAGTCAAACTTGTAACGCATACAAACGTTCAGGACATGAAATGAAAACGCAAAATCGTTTCAGTCTGTATTTTATACGAAAGTGTGTAAATATTCACCAAAATATTCATTCAAATCGTTAACCAAATCAACATTAAAACTCAATTGCTTCAAAAGCGTATTTACATTATTTTATTTGTTACTATCCTTTCACTGAAAATTTATAAAACAAAATGATTTGGTCAGAAAAAAAGATAAAAATCTAACCTTTAAACAGAATCGATTCAAATTTGCCTCAAAATTCAACGAGAATCTGGACTTTTCTCGTTCACAAGATTCTTGCTGTTTACAAATTGTTGGCCTTTCAAGCTTTGTTATTCATTTTACTCTCGCTTTTACCATCTTCATTGGGAAAAGGACAAAATGAGTTAAACCAGAATAACTCATATTCATTGGACTTGAAACCAGATTTTACCATCTTCATCATGTTTCTTCTTATTGTTAATCAGATCTTGGCGAGGAAACAAAAAGCGAAATGTTTCTCTCGTTTAACCAAAGAAAACTTGCCTTTTCCACTGAATCAATAATCAAATTGCATGATAATTGTAAAATAATTGTTACTGTTTACTGTTAACGGTTATTAAGCTTTTTTGTTCTTCTCTTCATCTTGATTAACTCAGGTCACAGAATCTTTTGAAATAAAAGGAGAAGAGAAGAAGAAGAAGAAGAAGAAAAAAGTAAAAGAAAAGGAAAAGAAAAATATAAACATCAATCGATTGATATAATCAAGTAAAGTCAAGAACCTCGATTCTGAGTTGCCTTGACAACCCTTCTTGTTCATCCTCATCTTCATCTTCACTCTCACTCCATCTTACATGCTGAATACTCAAATACCAAAATAATGTATTTACTTTTGTCCAATCAACAATTTGATTATTTTCTCATTTAAAAATCATTTCCATCATCATCATGGATTCCATTTCAAATCATTTATTTAACAACGAACCAAATTGATCACCAAATTATCCGAGGTTCAAATTGTCAAATGATTGAATAAAGTGAACCTCTTCGCGTTCCAATCAAATATTCACACTGAATTGAGATTTCATCATTTCTTTTATTAATTCATTTTGAAAGAAGAAGAATGAAGAAACATGAAGAAAGAAAGAAAAACGAGAAAACCTTGATTCTCAATCAATCTGTAAATTTCAATTCACCTTTTGATTGAACACATTTTCCGGTGTTTTTTTCACTCGATTATCACACAATTAAAATTCCAACAATGCGGAACGGAAACAGAGATGAAGATTCCACTGAATTCTCAATTAATGCCGTGATTATGAAATGAACGAAATGAAGAAGAGATCGAATTATGAATTTTCACAAGTCAAATGAAAAGTGTATCTTGATGAAACTCGCCAAAGGCTTTTTCCTTTTTTTTCTGTTCTCTTCATCTTCTTACCTTCATCAATATCAAGTTTGGGTTCAATATTTCAAAAGCTTCAAAATTCATTAAATGATTGAAAAGAAAATGTTTATATATTTTTCCTTTCCTTCACCAAATATTGAACCATTTTTCCTGCAAAACCTTAACTGTAAAAGTCAAACTCCAGATGAGCTTAAATCCTGAATCGCCATTTGAATCCAACTTTTATGCTAATAATGACAGCATCTGATCAGTTGCTATCATGAAACCTCCATTATTGAATAGTTAACCATGCATAATCAGCAAACCTAAAGAAAGCAAACTTTCCATCTTTGAATGATTACTCTTGAAGACAAACAGATAAACTTATCCAAAGCGTGGACTGTAAGACTGAAGTAAAAAACATTAATCTTTTAATTCCTTTACTTTTCGATTAACCATCGAGTTGATAAGTTGCTTTAAATTGAATTCACATTGTAATATGTAATCATGATTATCTTAATTAAACGGTTTCATCCTCAACCAACTCTAAATTAACCGTCAATCGATTCTCGTTCCTCTTTACCAAAGAAAGCACTCCTTCCAGTCCATCCTTTCATCTGGTATAATAACATGATAACATTGTTTCACCAGTAATTAACCCAAAGTTGATTCCCATGAGTTTCAAACTGATTCAAGACAAGGTAAGAAGAAAAATGAACAAATAAAATGGAAATAAAAATGCGAACAAATTGTTCCTCTTCTGTTAACATTATTATCAGAACCTGTTCATCATCCAATCTCTCATTTTGTTTACACTTGAAGATCGCCTTTTTTACCGTTGTTATAAGCGAAATGCTGAAACACACTTTTCCATCTTATCATGATGAAAGAAAATGTCCTTTGCTCGACAGAGCATAACAGTTGGAATGAAAGAAGAAGAAGGAAAAACGAGAGAAAAAAAGATGAAGATAAAAGCGCTATTAATATTGTATCACATTGAATAACCATTTTCTCATCATCATTTACATCATCATCTTTACCAAGAAAAAAAAAGACAAATAATGAATAACATTTTTACCCTTTTTTTGCTCTCCAGTCGCTATCACACAATTTTCACTCCCAGGTTATGGTTAATCTAATATTTTTCACTCTCATTCCTTTGAAAAAGTTTACATTTAACTGGATCACAATGCTTCAGGCTGCATGCAAAATTCATGGCTTCAAAGTTGTTCACAGTTTTTGTTGATTTAGTCAACTTTCATCAGTTAACTGTTTACTAAACTAATAACAATTTAGTCTATATTAAAGGTTAAATATTGACACAAGTTGAATGTTGAAAAAGGTAAGGAATTTTGACAGATGATGAAGAAGAAGAAGAAAAAAGGTTCATTTTTTGCACTTCAACTCATTGGAATATCGTTTGTAATTTGCTTCTGAAAATTTAATCACAATTAACGGTTGATTATTTAAACTTGGCAACATTTTAACCATTCAGTTTCATTTGCTTTTCCAATTCTTTTGCTTCGCCAAATGTAAATGTTCAAATAAGAGCTCAACATTGAATTTAAGTTCATTAATTTTTCATTCCATTTTCCCAGATAAAAGGTTAATCATTTTAATAATTCTTGATGAGATTAATCAACAATTAGATTTACCTTTTTTTTCTTCTTGCGTTTCGTTTAATGTGCTTTAAGCTCTTGACAGTTGCAATCAAGACTTGGATATGATGAATGAAAGTCAGATTAATGAATAAGGAGAAAGAAAAGATTTAAATTATTCTCATTAGCATCTTAATGACATTCATTTGGTAAGATTAAGAAGGTTTTGTTAACAGATTGCAATTCATGTTCATTTGGCCAACAATTTTCGTCAACCTATTTTCACCTTAAAAGTGTTGAATTTAAAAGTTGATTAAAGTTTACGTTTGTTGTCAGCCAAATGGTTGAATTGCATTAATTGCGCCAATATTTCATTCTCATCATAATCATTAATTTCCATGTGATAAATGTCGGCTTCAATTAAAAGTTGGCAACATTTTGCTTTTCCTTCAAACAAATTTTCAACTTGCAACTTTCATGATCATCAATTTGCAGAAGTTAATAAAACTTAATTTTGTTCCTTTGTTTTTCTCCTTTCCTCTAATTGATGGATTAATCAACTTGATATAATTGAGTTTGTTTTTGGGTTCGACGCTGAATTTGGATGAAACTTGAATAAGATTAACTGGAATGATTAGTAAATGACATTTTCTTGACATTTTTCTTCGATTTTTTCTCAATGCGTTTCCTTCAAAATGTAATGCTAATCCAACCACTTGACAATGAGAATCTTGAACTGTTCAGAAAATTCTGCATGTAAAGCTCTCAGAAATCGCAGCTTTTATAAGCAAATATACATTGTTCATCATCTTCGATTCGTGCGAACAAATGAGATTTATTATACATCGAAATTAAGATTGTTAAATGTAAACTATTCATCTTCAAACGCTGCTGATTATTTGAATTTCAGTTTTGACATGAAGTTTACTCATTCGTTTCAGCTTCTTTAGTTGATAAATATTTTTCTGTTTCGTTCATAATTCTCAAAGAAATGGCAAAGACGATCAATAAATGAATTGAATTTCAAATCGTTTCATGTTCAATAGAAATGTCTGAATCATTTTTTCTCTCAACAATAGAGTTTCCAAGTTTATTTCAAAAGTTTAGCAAAAAAGTCTAGAAATTAAGCTATTTATTACTTTGAAATCAGATTCGAAAAGCGTCTTCAGAATGGAATCCTTTGAATAATGGATTCATAAACTTGTGATAAGTTGCAATTTCGGTCAACAAACTCAGGGTTGGCGAAACATTTTCATATTTATTCTGAGCAGAAAAGGTCTAAACAATTGCGTCTTTGGCGTCATCTTCATCATTTACTGTCAACCTTTTGCTCTTTTAGTCAACTTTACATTGCTTGTCTTAACTTGTATCATTACATATTTTTGTAAATATTTCATTACAACTCGAAAGGTCGACTCTATTTTTTCGATTTTTCCTTTTCTATTCCAGTTGACTTAGCGAAAGGCTTTAAAGCATTAGAAAAAAGGAAACAACAAGATCACAAAAAGTAAAGGAAAGCAAAATCAAGATTCATATTTTCCCATGAGAAATGAACTTTAATCGAGAAGCAAAACCCTCAACTTCTTTACCTTCAAGACTGGATCAATAACAATGGAAGTGTGTTTAGATGGCAAAAATGATATTTTGGTTTAGACAAGAAACTCTTTACGTTTCATTATTAATGCGTAACTTTAAATGCAACATTTTAGCCTGAAATCATTGCGAGTTGAGTAATTATGCCATGAAAAGATGCTTTAAGCAAATTAATTCAATCGTCAGTTTAATTCTTGCAAATTGTGGCGATAATAAATAGCATGTGAAAGCATCGCTTGACAAGCCGTAAGTCGCCTATTAATCAAAATGTTTGACAAATAATGAAAAATTGGAAAGGTAAGAATAGAAACGAAATTTACTTTTTTTGCTTTTTACTCTTTTTGCCCATAAATTTGAAACTTGTCTGAATCATTTGAAAAGATAATTCTTTGTGGCTTTTTCCTGATTTCACTTTCATCTTATTTGTGCATCATTAAACCCATCAGAATCATATGGAATCTCGAATTTGGCAACAGACAGAAAAAGACACAAAAAGTTGATAATCAATAGCACATGAAGTTTCGTTTAATCATGGAATCATTTCTTCTTCTTTCCTTCAGATTCTAAATCTTACAAATTGTTAGTGACTCTGCGATTGGTTAAAAGTAATCATACAAATGATTGAATGACAGATCTAAAGATGAATAATAGAATTGAATAGTGAGCTCATTGAAATGGAAACCTGAAAAAATAATCTCTTTGCAAGAAAAGAAGAAAAAATCTTTTTTCTTTTTTTTCAGGTTATACAGTATCAAAAGAACCTCGATTATTCAACGATTTGCAGAAGATCAGAAAATGGTGGATTCAATGGAAAAACTTTTGATAACATTTGATTCCATGAAAAGAGAAAGCTGAATCATGCAAAAGTGAAAAATGCGATTCTCAATAATATTGAAAGTCTAAAGGTATTTGTTGATAATTTCATGCTAATAAAGGTTAAATATTCAAATGAATAATGAATCTGGAAAAATGATATTTCAAAGTTTTCTTCTTGAGGCTGCTTGCATTGACCTGAACAAATTCATCATTTATAAAAGTAAAGACTTTCTGATGGTTTAAGGGCATGAAGTTGGGAGTTGAAACTCCCTGAAACTGGAAATGATAGTAAAAGTGTTTTTTGTCTTTTGAATAAAACAAGTTGTTTAAATGTTAATTAGAAGCCAGAATTTGATTCGCTTTTAAAATTTTGCCTTTTATCATGAAATTTGTTCTCCTTTTGACCAACTCTACATTCAGTGTTCAAATGATTAAATTAATGGACACCAGTTTCAGGTGGGAAAACATCGTAAAGCTAAATTGAGTTAACACAATCTGATTATCATTTTTTACTCGTTTTAATCTTTTCGTTTTCTTCTCTTTCCTCTCATCACCTGAATGTCCATTTGATTTTATCACATTTAATAGCTTAACTTTGCGCACCTCATCACTTGTACTTTGCCTTTTTTACCTCAATATTGTGATTGATTGTCAAAGGTCAACACTGGAGACAAAAATTTCTTGGTTTCTGTTTTTTTTGTTTTGTTTTGCTTCTTTTTGCTTTTAGTCTCTTGACCATTTTGACTGTTTTTCACAGCTTTTTGATGCTCTGCTTTTGCTCTTCATCTTTTCAAAATATTTCTTGTTCCTGACCAGTGACTTTTCAACAATCATTGAATTCAACTTTTCTCTTCTTTAAGGGATTGAAACAAAAGTGGACAGTTTCAAGACACTCATGGTGAGGCTCACTCGAGTATTGTGAGGTGAAAGCAAGAAAGCCTCAGATTCGTATTGATCCATCAAAAATGTCTTGCAATTTTAAAGGAAAGGAAAAGAATGAAAATCAAGTTTTCAGCCTCTTTTCTTGCCATTGCTATACAATTACCTGGACAAAGAAAAGGCTAACTTTTGCTTCTTTAAGTTTTACTTGCAGTTTTTTTGTCATCTTATTCTTGAGTCTTTTTCTTTTCTTTTTCAAGTTTTCTGTTTCACTGAATATCCTCAGGAGAAGCGGGATGAAAAGATGATTATGATGATGATAATGATGAGGGCTGTTTCCATAGAAATTTTCCTCTATTTAGTCAGCTTCAGGTAAAGAGTAGGAATGAGCAATGCTGATGAATATAAAGAGCTTTCAGTAAAGATAAATTTTGCTCCGGAAACTAGGAATCTATTGAACTTTATCTAATAGTTTCACTTTTTGCTACTCTGTTGTTACTTTGTTGTCTAGCTAGAAGAAACAGTGAAAAGGAATAAAAGAAAAGGCAGAATTGTATGCATATTGAACAAGTAGCATGAGAACATTCAGAATTCATTCAAAGATAAAATGAAGACAAGAAGTGGTAACGAGAATGGCGCAAGATATTAAATCTAATATTTTGGTAATTATTGGGTTTAATTGAAAAAATTTAGTTATTGATTAAACAATTACAACAAGTAGTTATAACAAACGAGCCTGCGATCATGACTGATTGGGAATTTTTATTTAATTCTGAACACATTCAATTTTATCCGAATTTAAAAGACTTATAATAAGTTCTATATGAAATATTCGTCAGAATAAGTTTCATTTACTTTGACACTAGCATTATGATGCAATATTTCCTGTTCCACTTCCTTCTTCATAGTCAGAGGCTAATTTTGACGCTTTTACATCATCTTTATAGTTTAATTTACTGATTGTATACAAACAAGTTGCATAAAAACAGTTTTTAGTAATGTTAGTAACGGAATTCCAAAATCAGCGCCCATTAAAAATGCTTTAAAAAACTGACAGCTCCATCCCAAGGGGCTCCTTATGTTATGATTGTGTTTATATATGCTTCAGACCATTGGCTTCACTTTTTATAATTACTGCGACCATATTAATACATCCGTATGAATGACAAACTAGATTTATTTTTTAGTAATTACTGCTTCAAAATATTGTGCATCTGTATCAACTATGAAATTTAAAGAAACGTATAAAATTATCTTTTATAATCCAATAGATTCATACTTCTAACCTACTGCCTTCCTTCAATCGTATAGAATGCCGAATAGATATTCCTCTTTTTCAAACCTAACTTGTATAATAGGCTTCCCCATCACTTCGAAAACTTTAGTATAGTCACGAACGAATTTTTCATAGCCCTTGGTCACATCTAATGTATCTGTTCTACCCAAATTTCGTATTTCAATACGACTCGCAGAATATCATACTTTTTAGTTTTCAGGAAAAACTGGAGACTTCATTTCTTTATCTAGCAGTCGATTAACGATTTCATTGGATCGCTCATCATAAATGAAACCCAAATTTGACAACATATAAGAAATTTACTTAATTACAAACTAAACTACAGAAGTTCAGCTACAATTAGTAATTTACAGAAAAAAGCAATTGCAACCAATAGTTTGATCACATGAAAATAAAATTTTTGTTACACGGTTTCAATTGATTCATTGGATTCAGTTTGGCCATTCTCAAAAGTTAATCTATTGCAGCCAAGTATTCAGATAGATTATTCACTTTCAGAATAAAACAATATTTCATAAACAAATTATCCAAGCAGTTGAGATTGGTGGTGCAATCTAATGTTTAATTTGATACTCAAATATTTTGTTACGCAAATGAAAAAAATTATAGATTCAAAAGAGTTTGGGCAGCTGAGAATGCTAATATTAAAAATTCACCTTTTTATAATTGATAATACCAACTTTATCGCACCACATTTTTTATTAATAAAAGTCTCAAATCCTTCAAATTTCGCATTAAACATTCACTCGTCGTGTATTCTAATAGTATATATACGAGCTGACTGCAAGAAATCATCGTATTCAAAACTGCTTTTCAACAGAAAAGAATAGCTTATAGTGCGGGGAAAGAGTCAGACGGTATCATTTTATAAAATAATTTCTTCATCAGATCGCAAATCAAATCCGATAGTTGTTGCCCTAGTCGGAGTAGGTACATCAGGAGAACACTTACTGAAGAACAGACTCATTTTGAATGATTCTGTTGAGAAGAAATCGCTCTTTATATACTAAAAATTTTATCTGACATGCTCACTAAAATGGGAACGCGATCTAATTCAATGATTCCAATTTTACCCACATGTTTTTGTAATTAAAATATTAAATATATGACCTGGATATTTCATTAATTTAAAACTATGCATAAAGACGCAGTTTGTTCATTAATTAAAACTTTCATTTGAATAATTTCATTATTTCATTAGTTTCATAGCACAATCGATACAAAATCAATAAAATTGTGCTATCTTGTGTATGTGTATTACTATTAAAATACATCCGTCTTGCAATATGCATTGATAACTTATCTTTTCGGATTTCCGAAGTACTAAATAATAAGTATTCAAAGTTATTTATATTTCGCATTTGACGCGATCTAGTGAAAAAGTATTGTACCAATAGGATTAATAATGGATTTCTGTGGTGAATACCTTTAGCTATGACATTGCTGTTAGTTGCTTCATCCATCAGATCGTCTATAATTATCCAATTTGGTTTATTTTCGTTTTGTATTTTCTGTAGATGTTCGATAGATAATTTTTGAATAAGATTCTCTGAAGGTAGTTCCAAAAAGATCGCTTGATATCAACTATAGAAAAAATTTATTATAGAAATGGTTTAGAAGCGGCAAAAAGTTGGCCCAGACACGGATTTAATAACACTACTGTAAGCAAAAATTTTGAGCAAATCTCAATTACACACTAGATCAACGAAAATAATTTTTTCTGCTTTTTTCCAGTTCTTTGTCAGAAATGTAAGTTTACATCAACATTGAAGTTCGAAGAAAAAATTTGATGTGAAAAATTTCAAGTTTCTAGATATTTGTGGCTAGGTCAGCCATTTTATACTACTTTAATATTGGGCATTTCTATGCAAAAGGTGAAAATTGTGCGCTGAAACATCTTTTGTTTTATTGTATTTCATGAGCTGCAAAAGCTCTTTTCTGTTCGATTGGTCTTTATGGTTTGAATTATTGGCTGAATGTATAGACTAACGATTAATTTTGTCCCATAACTCAACATGCATTAGCCTCGAAAATCATTGAAAGCTTGAATGAAAATTTTCTGGGATAAATTCAGCGTAGAAATTTTTCTCGGCAAGTGAATACCAGATAGTAACTTTCAATCTTATCGGAATAAGTTTGGTCAGTTTTGTACGTCAATCTTTTTTAGTTGATATACACTTCTTAAGCATCAACTTGGGAATCATTATTCAGTATCAGTTAACCTGATGGTCGGTCGAATCGCCCTCCAGGCTCAATCATTAAGATAACTTTTATTCATTTTACATGATCTTCATGATCATTGATTAGTCTTTTATCTTCTTTGCTATCTTCCTTCCTTCCAAACCAATCTTTTCATGAGCATCATAATCATCAGTTAACTTTCCTTTTCTTCTCATTCCAATGGATATCATTATTGTCATTATTATTATTATCATTTCACAGCCTCAAGAAGCTTATTAAATGGTGAATTGAGCTTACTTGGAACCACCAGAAAGAGAATCATTTTTCAATGGTCAACCCATTATCATCATCAATGGTCAATATAATGATCCAATGAAAAGGAAAGAAAGAAGAAGAAAATGGCAAATCTTATTCTCTTCTCCAATTGATGACTTTAATATCCTTGACAATTAAGGGAAGAAACTAAATTGTAATATAATGATGGTCAACTTGTTAATATATTTTCATGTTTTGTAAGAAAAAAAAAGTTCCAATCAACTTGAAGCTTCTGGTTGAAAACATATTCTCATGATTCTCTTGAAATCAATGAAATTGTCACAAAGTTGACTAATAATCAACTAAATTGAAGTTGATTAACAGATGATTAGCGATTGATTTTCACATGAATAGAAACAAACTCTGCTAAGTAAATATTAATAGATTCATTGATCTCATCAGTTGAGTCTTCTTTGTGTCTCTCAACGAAGCGAGTTTAAAGTTTGCAAATTAATTGCGAACTAATTACATTCATTTTACTAAATTTCCAGGCTAACTATTCATCTAATGAAATATCAATAAGCAAGACAAGAACATCCTTTGAATGAGGAAAAAAGTTGAATAAAAAACTTGTAAAGCGACAAAAATGACTGGGAAAAAAGTCAAGTCATTAGTAATTAGTTAGGTTAAAGGTGTTATCTATCGTTAAAAGTTCCTGACAAATTTGTTTTCAGCTTTTATCTCAGGTATAATATATTTAACCAGAAAGTAATTTCAGTTTACTCAGTAACAACATCACCTAAAAATAATCTTTACTCAGCAAAAAAAGAAGTAGAACACACAGAGAAAACATGGAATGATCAATCGATATCAAATGATGATGATAATCAACATCATTATCTTCATCATTCCAATGATTAGGGTTCGTTTTTTAGCCTTTTGCTGAAACATTATTTAATAATAATAATTGATAAGCAAAGGTAGCAAGGTTTTAACAAGAATAAGCTAAATCTGTTTCCAAAGGTAAAGACAATTTTGCCTGTTCTTGGTTAATCCAATCAATGGCAAGATATTTTATTGATCAAAATGTTGAATAACGATCAAAAAAGCAAGTAAACAATGTTTCAATTTTCAGGTTTTGGGTTCCACGCTTCACGATAACATTTACTATTGTAGCTGGTTCGCCGGTAAAATAGCACTTTATCTGTCTTCGCATTTGGTGCACTAACATTACTGACTTTGTTTCGATTTTTGAATCTGATAAATAAATTTAGAAACCAAAGTAATCGATTAGAAACTGAAAGACCAAACCAAAAGCCCAAAATGCTGCCAGTAAATGTTATGTATTCACTCTTTTCTAGGAACGAATAAGAATCAAAGAGTATATCAGGCTCAGTCGAAGGTGAAATCACAATCATGCCACCATCAGGACCAACATCATCGATGAATGTCTTCACTTTAAGATTGTATTCGATTGTATTACATTGTTGCTGTTGAACTGCTCTGTGGCATTTACTGCGAATCAAGTTTTGAGATTCTTCATCAAGTCCAAAGAAGCGCAAGTTGCTCGGATAAATGCCAAACTTGTATAAAGAGGCTGGATGCAGAGTGGCAGCTGATGATCCATTTGGATATCTAGCTGCTAAATACAACTCCTTTAAACATAAATCATAGCTTCTGAATCGAGAGTAGTGACGACAGTTGGTTTGATAAGGTGGATCGAGTAGATGGACTGTTGTTTGGCGAAAGTTTACAAATGCTCGAGCAAACTGGCCTGGATTGACATCAATTGGATTGTAGAATCCTGATCGTGTTTTAATGCTGCTTGTGTACTGTTTAGGTGCTGCCAGTCGAATTTCAAAGGGAAAATTGAAACTGTGAGCGATTAACACAAGGAAGTTGCCGTTTAACAGTAAATTGTGCTTGTACGCTGTGATGGGTTGACTGTCATTGAAACAAGAAATGCGCAAGTAAACTCGATGAGCTGAAAAATATTTGCTAATTTGGCACATTTCATCTTTTCCAATTGGTAAACTGCTTTTAAAGTCTCGATAATAAATCTTGTGAATCATTGAAATTGGATCAAATGAATGTTTTTCAATGTCACCAACAGTCAATATCTTGTCCATAATCGAGGATAAAAGTAGCCTTGTTCGCCGTAAATGTTGACATTTGCGATCATCACCAGTTCCATTAAAATTTAAATCCTCTTGGATTCTCGTCTCGTAGCACAATATTGGAATCAAACGAGGATAAAGGTCAAGTATAGCAGTCATGTTGAGCACTGAAGCTATTGGTATTGCAATATCAATGTGCGGTAACGAGATCACTTTTGGATAGTAAAATGTCACTTCGCTTTGGACAGGATAGGAAAAGTACACTTTGGTCAGGTGAAAGGTTTGACTGAAGCAACCGAGACAACATAAGACTCGAATCAATGTAATCCTACTGATAATCATTTTGTATTTTAATGTATCAAATGTGCGTTTCGCCTACGTTTTGTTGTTTGATTTTGGTTGTATTTTGACTAAAATTGGTTCAAGTTTTTCATTAGTTTCATGTGCGATGATATTCCAGAAGATTGCTAGGCTTATTGTGAATAAAGGTATTGGATTACTAAGGATCTGTTTTTTTCTTGGTACAAATAGCAATCATCAATCAATTCATTGAAATTGCAAAGCAAGAATTGGTATTAAATTTCATTTACATTGAAATTGTTTGATAACAATATTTCAATGAGAATCGATGAGATTAGTGATTCAGTGCTCAACATTGATCATTATTAATAAATTTGGAATTTAATAGTTGGCTGTTGGAAAGAAACTGAGCTTTTATCATTTTCTTCTATTTTTAGCAATAATCATTTTCTATTATGTAAAATTATGAATAAGTTTGGGTTCGGATTATTTTTATTTCATTTCAATTCATTTTGGCGATTCGTGAAATTAATTTGTTTGCAAGTGGCACTTGCTGGCACCAAGATTGATGAATTTCAATGTAATATTATAATTGATAACCAAGAGAGTCTAAAATTATTGAATAAATTTCCATGTACTTTTCTTTCGGCTATTGATTAACTTCGAGAAATACTTATGACCATTCAAAAGGTAACATTTACTATCACAATGGTATCATCGACTAAAAATTTTCGAGTCAGAAGCGACGTTAGGAAGACTCGATGAGACCCTTTAAAAGCTGTTTTGTTTTTAGTTGGTTTTTGGAGGTTTGGGGAGTACATGATATACTGCTAACAATTTTAAGCATAATAGATGTGAAACATGATAATTTCAGTGTGCAATTGTAATATACAGACAACAATACTAATGAATATTCAGAAACAAAAGCAGGATAAAAGAAAAAGATAAATCAAAGAGAAAAATGAAACAGTTCAGCATTCAGTTGCAATTATGGTTAACAAAATTGAATATAAAATTGCATTTCCCAAAAAATCAATCCATTTTTTATCTATTTTCCTCACTCATCATCCATCATCAATCATCACTTTTACCGCTTATTCGTGGTTTGCAGCAATTCAATAAACATCAGATATTACAATATGAACAGTGAAAGAATCAAACCAAACGAAGGAAAATGTTTTACCATTCAAGTTAATTGAAATTGACAATCATTACTTTTCATTTCTATTTCCTTTCCAATTGTTTAAACAATTTACTTCCAATGGAAGCTTTAATCAGTAGTCAATGAACATCACAAATTGTAAACAAAATCAAGCAAATTTTTTGAAAAATCGTATTTTAAATCGCGTAATAATGAAACACTCGTTTAAGGCAACTTTTTTGGTTCTCATTTGGCTCGGGATTGATAATGATATGGATGATTATCGGTAATTCAGCTCACAACAGATCATCAATAGGTTTTTAAACTTCAATTTCATAGAGTTTAGTGTGGAAATGTAATTGCTATTTTTACTACTGAAGTACGAGTAATCGGGTGTCTTTTTATTACTTCAAGGATACATGTTAAAAAACAAAAACTAAAGAGAAAAATTAATAAAATAAAAAGAAATTGAAATTATCGCAGAAATAATTTTGTATTGAACTTAAAAATGTACTGAGTTTCGACATTGAAATAAAACATTTTGAAAAATTAGTCCAAACATTAGCCATCATACCTTATTACCTAAACGTAGATTTCGGATTTAATAATCTAATGATCGATGTTTTTTACGGTTAACAAATCTCAGTAATTTAGCTTACATCTTACACTTTGTCGTTAGATTCAGAGTACTTGAGAAGACTCAAACTCGAGTTATCTGAGTGAAAGTCGGATATTTAGTTGAAACATCAAAATCTCTAGACTGAAACAAGTCGCCTTAAGTGAATACTTTTTATTTATCGCTTATTATTCCTTATTATATTTTAATATTTAAATCCATAAGCAAAGTAAGACATTCTAATCTTCTCTGAGTTTCGCAAATCCTTAGTAATCTTTTAGCCTGAAATACTTCATGTAATAACTGAATGACTTTGACTGGCCTCAGGATCAAAAAGTTGGCATCACATTCGAGGATAAAGATAAACCAAATGATAAATTGATTCAGCTCTAGTCTTACACTCGAAAAATATTTCACTTTCTCCTAATTTCTTGAGCAAAACCGATAATTCTGTAACTTTTACTTTGATTTTATCCTTTAAAAAAGATCAAACAAAAGAATAAATTGTATATTCATTGGAATTGTTCAAATTAGTTGAGTTCAATCAAATGTTTTAATAATGGTCAATTTGCTGGGAGAAAAATTTGTGGATCTCTTTTGGTTAACCCTTTTCCTTGTATCTTGTGATTACACGCCATTGCGACCTTAACCTTGTTCAACTGATTAAAATGAAAGTCAAACGTCAACTGCAAGTTGAAGGTAAAAAAAGATCACAATGAAAGTCGAATCATCAATCTAAAGTGAAATCCTTTTCCCATCTCTAAACTTGGTAATCATTTATTTTCACTATTTTTTCCTTTTCATCAATTTTCTTCTTCATTATCATCCTTTATCTTCATTTCAACCATTCACCATCTCTCTCTATTCACATCAAAACAAAATCATCAACATCATCTTCATCAATCTGATGCTTTATTAGCTTGGATTTTGTTTTTTTCTCTCTTCACTCAGATCTTTTCTTGTTACTCCAAGCAATTCAATATCTTTTTTTGTTTATCCAAAAATAACAGACACAAATGAAATCAATATCTAAAAGAAGATGAAAATTGTCAAAAAAGCGAAAAAATGTTCTCTTTTTCGCCTCCAATCTGATTTTCACATTTCCTTAACCAGTCAAACATACATATTGACCAAATACCTTGATAATGTTCAGCTTATTCTCACTGAATCAACGACTTCAATATTTGATCAAATCTTCAAGTTAAATCAATACATCAATGAAATGTGAAACATTTAAAGCAACCTTTTCTTGCCATTTACTGGTCAACATTGATTTTCATGTTTTCACTTGTTCACGCCAATCTGATTCTCAATCAGGTTTCGATTTAAATTTCAAATCGTGAATAGAATCATCATTATTCACAAATATTTAACTCATTACCTTTCAATTTCATCACTTGAAAGTGTTTCACTTACAATGTTCAAGATTGTTGAGTAGAGAAAACTTTGTCTCTATTTCGTTTGTCAATCTCAATGTTGAGCCTTTTTGCCTGACTCGGCTTTCACTAACCTTTCAATAGATTTTATCGATTTATCATGCTCTATCATCTTCATCTTCTCAATCCTGATGAAAGTAAAGGCAGAGTACACACACACACATAAAGAAGTGTCAAGCTAAGTAAAGCACAAGGGAAAAGGGTTCGTTATTCACATTGTATCTTGCTAACAATCTGAGTTTCTCTCAATTCTTGTGTGTCAATCTTGATGACTTTTTTGCTTCTCTTTGCTTCTCTTCCTTTGCCTCTCACGGTTTCATCCCAATTGTTTTTGTTTTCTGGCTCATAAATGGTTTATGATAAACGATAACATCACTAGTAACCAGAAAATGTCATATTACATTTGTTGACATTATTAGGGAAACAAACCAAATGAAAATGAATCATTTCATTCATTCAATCAACTCTGCTTCTCTGCTTCTCATCCTTTTATTTTCCATCATATTCTATTGTCTCTCACATTCCATGTCAAATATTACACATTACATGAGTTACCATCATTACTTTTGAATACACCTTATTCAACCATAATGCTGTAAATGTATTGAAGTCTCTCAGATGACTTTTGGTGAAACGTAAGGGATAAAATAAGATTTCAAGTAAATCTAGATAATTCAAAATTTCATTTAAACAGCCTCGGTAGAGAGATTTCAATCTATTGTTTGATTTATTAGGTTTGTCAAAATGTTTTGCATTTGAAAAAATCGAATCCTTAAGCTAAAGCTGTCTAATCAATGAAATTATCGCAAACAGCTTCAATTGATTTTCAAATAAGGTTAGGTAATCCGAAAATTCCCTTTAGACAAAATGCGTCTTCAACACCGCCTGAGTTCTAGACTTTTCGGCCTGTAATGGGATCTCTTTTGATCTAAATAAATGACAGTCAGATGGAGTCAAATCAGGCAAGTATGGCGCGTCAAATTTCAGCTGTAAATCCATAATTCAGGCCATTTCGAAATCCAAATAACTAAGGGAATCAAACTTTATTAGTTGGACTTTGAGACCTCGGAATAAAAAAATTAAGCTGATACTTTATGCGAAAGCCAACAAATGTATAATTTAATTACGAATCTTCATAATTGCATAAATTAGCTCATCTAATCAAAATAATTTGACTTTTATTAAGCATCGACTTATAAGCTACATTTTTCGTTCAGAACTTTCTGACCAACCTAATAAATAGCCTTTGGGGTGTTTTGCATGGGTTCAACAGATTTACAAGTTTCTTATTGAGAAATAAATATATTCTCCTTTGTATTATCCTTTCCAATTGCTGTGATTAATTGCTGATCTTCATTTGCATTAGAATTTGAATGCAAAACAATTCTTGGCTAGATTGGTCCATCAAATGAGCTTCTATTGAATAGTGACCGTCTTCAAGCCATTTTGGAATGTCAATGAAGGGCAGAGTTGCATTTCCAACGACGACCTCAGGGAAATTGTATCGATTCGCTGGGAATGGACATGAACACGGAACACCATATTGAGTATAAATATCAGGACAAGGTTTAGGATAGGGCCAAAGAGTACAAAAATCTGAATACTGGCAAGATCCAAAACCATGTTCACAAGGAATGTCAACCCATACTCCGAACACTTTCTTTTTCATCTTCAAGGTGAACTGGAGTAAGAAAAAAAGAGGAATGAAAGTAAATTCAATAGATAATATTAATACTAATTGTAACAATCTATTAATCACATGAGAATTGTAGAAGGAAATATTTGAATAAAGGGTGTAACCAAAGAGTAAAGAAGAAGAGATAGCTCTCCATAGGAAACAATAGGAAGCGAGGTTGGCGGTGCTCGGCTAGAGGCGCTCACATCAGTCACTTTTTCAATTTCTTTCAATTTAATTTTAATCTAATTTTTTAATCTAATCTATCAAAATACCTTTGAATTACCTTAAAGCGCCCTCATCAGAACCACTTTTTAAGCTTCACAAAATTGTATTGAGAGAAACCTCTTCTCCTCTACTCTTTGGGTGTAACACTTAAAAAGGCACAGATGAAGGAGGTAACAAGAAAGCATATCTTACCTTTATCAAAAATTTGGTGACATTGATTATGACGATAATGAAGCAACAGAGGCAACGGAACCAAAATCAAATCTGTTGCTTCATAATCTTCATTCTTATCTTGACCAATGTGACCAAATTTTGTGATAAAGGTAAGATATACTTTCTTGTTACCTCCTTCATCTGTGCCTTTTTAAGTGTTACACCCTTTAGTAAAATCAATCTTACTGACAAATCAATACTTGTTTACAAAAAACTCAACTCATTACCTAATCCTAGCTGCTTTTGAGTGCTAATATTAATACTTATACTTTTACCTTTTTTTGAGACGTTTGTCAATGCATTAACTAACGATTGTTATTGAAAATGATACGATGTTTCACGATATTCACGTTTTTCTCGGTTATTCGGTGGAAAAATCCACAGTTTGTGAAACACAAGATTAACTATCATATAAAGCAGCCTTTTCTTGCAATTAATCATTGAAATTGTTGCTAGTTGATTGTAAACTTACGGGAAGCGGTGAGGTTAAATTACTTTTAACGAGCACATCTAATCCTACAGAAAGTAAACCGGGAATCTTCATTGGATCAGGATCGACCTCAAGTCGACTAAATTTAATAACATCAGGCGTTCCACATTGAGCCCAGGCAAAGTCTTTGAACAACAATCCAGTAATATTAACATTCTGGGATTGACAATTAATACATGGATTGATACAATGTAAATAAAGGAAAAGAATAAGAGTTAATTTGATTGCTGAAAAAGTGAGAATTAATCAAGAGGTAAGAGTGATTAAGTAGGAAAAGTTAAAGGTTGAGACTAATTAAAAAGGTTTTGTAATTAAAAAGGAGTAAACATACTTGTTCAATATAGTTGTTGACAAATTGACAGGAGACTTGATGAAATGAGAGGCCAATTATTATTATTGCTGTGATCACTGTGAAAACAAAGTTTCTCATGGTGAATTGAGCTGAAACTTTGAATATTTATAACCAAATAATAATGAAAATAATAAACTCAAGAAGAGTTGATATGATGATCTGTTGAGTAAAGTCAGTGTATTATTATGAACACTTATAGGGAAATGAGGAACAACAAAAAAACTGGTGAATTATTAACTGATAATGATTATGATGTTGACAAAGTGATGAGATGAAGAAAAAATGAGATCAAGTGTGTGACACTTCTTCTTTCATTTTTCATCTTATTATCATCATGATAAGATAGTGATCATTGATCAAAATTGATGAAAAGATAGAAAATCTCTTGAGTATCAAATAGGCATATTAAAAAATAAACGTCTCCTGAAATTTTTCAAGGGAACAAGGAATGAAGATCAGACCATAATTGTTATCATAGGCATTATAAATATAAAGTAAAGTCTCTAGAAATCACAAGCTTTAGATACTTGCGTGAAAATTTCGATTCTTTTCCTGTCCGAAAATATAGTCATCAAAGTTACAACCAATGCTAATTAGATTAACCTTTGTCCAATTTTTAGCAACCCTGGACGATCTTGATTACTCTGCCATCTATTTTGATCTTCGTGATTCCATTCTCCATTGATCCATTGATTAACTGGCCATGACTGTCAAATGTAACTGATTACTTAAGAGTGAGGAGGCAATTGATATTGGATAAATACTGCAACAGCACATATGGGGTACAAATGGTTAAAATCGCGAGATCTCAAGTGAGATATTTCACTTTGTGGTTGTCCTTAACAGGTTCCATTAGCATCACTCTTTTGAATTAAATTTTCTAAAAAACCATCATCAGCTACTCTGGAAAAATTGACCAATCCAAGTTAATTAGAATAAAGTTGGAAAAACATTTGATCCCTTCGGTGACTTTGCTTCTACGATTTTATTCTTTTCCTTGGCTCACTTCTTTTCATTTGGTGCCATTAATGTAATTGTTTTTGATTAACATTATCATTTTCTGGTTTAAGTGAACACTGAAAGTGAGATGTTATCATGTTTATGTTAACCTAATTGATTCCAGTTCAATGGGGTTTTAGGTTTGTTTGTTTGTTATCTTGTTTTTGTTGATGATTAACATTGATTTGCTGGTAACAGGTTAAATAATAGAGACCATACAGAAAATAAAGATGATGATGAAGGCAGAAAGTGTGTAAGATTAGGTGTAAAAAGGAAACAAAGAAGTTATGATGATGTATTGAAAATCAATGAACAGGAATAAACCATAATGAGAAGAAGAATCCTTTGAGTTAGCATGGAAACAACCATCCAATGAATATCTATTGGCTTTATGTAGTAATCCACCAACTTGATTGATAGTATTCGTGATAAAAAATTATGATAATCACTGTAATCAGTCAAAAAAATTAACAGAAAAAATTTCATTGTCAAATAATTTTTATTGGATTAAAAACGGCACCAGCTTATTGAATAACCGCCTTTTTTATCCACATGTGAATGCAAATCATGTGATTCATATAGCAGCTGATTAATTATTACTTTGGATTGTATTTAACTTTGACGAATTAAATTTAACTATATCAACATTTTATTATTATCCGACAACTTTTTAAGCGTAAAACGTTCAGACCTTCCAAACAAATCAGACAAACCAAATTTGAAAGCAAAGTGATCAATATAATTGAACATCTATTTTTCTTAACCAAAAACAGTAATGATTGGAGAAATTTCTAATAAGATAATCTATGCACTTCAATTGCATTTCAACAATTAGATTTTTCAACCTGAAGTGATTAAACAAAAAATAAAAAACTACCAAAAAAATTTGATACACACATAGTTACTCCATCTGAATTCATTTAAAGATAAGAAACTAAGCTGAACCTGAATATCTGCTAAAGCGCCCATTTTAATAGATTTAGAACTGATCACAGTAACTGGAAGTTTACAATTATTATTATATTATAGTAAAAATTAAACAAATTTGTAATATTTCTTGGCAATTTTAAGATCAATGTGATGGTTTATTATAATGGATTGACTAAGCGGATAACCATTGTATGATATAATGATGAAGAAGATAACGATGAGTATGAAGTGATTTGTAATTAGCAAATGAACATCCACAATATTCACAATCAAATGTATTTCCTTTAATTTCATGCAAATATAAATTACTTTTATCATCGTCTTCACCTTTAAATTCAGACATTTCTAAATAATTGGCATCTTCGCTTTCATCACGTGTTCAATAAATAAACAATTAATCTCTGCATTAGAAACATTCAGTTTTGAACATAAAGTCAAACCAGCATGATGTGTTATATTTAACAAGTCCGTTTGTTTATTCGATCAGAATTGGAATAAATTAAAAAATTAAAATTCCTCAATTTTGATGAACTTGTTGACAACAAATATTCATCGATATATCGAGGTTATTGATATATCGGAAGAACTATTTATATTGATTGAACGGTCCCTAAAATTCTGTAGAGGTCAATTTGTGACTTGACTTGACAATATTATTTAGATATTAATTTAGTTTTAATTATTATTACTTGATTGTGTTGTGTATTGTTTTATCAAGTGATAATGGTGAAGATTACTGGCCCAATCGTGGATACACCACAAGTTGTATGGCAAGGAAAGGTGTATAAAAAGATGATTTTTGGCTACAACAAGTTTGGTTGGCTTGATTACGATTGGGCTAAATTAGCCAAACGTAATTGGTATATTCGTTATTTCGGCATTTCTGTAGTATTTTTTGCCTTTCCTATGCAAGTTTACTTCCACAGATTATTCAATTCACCTGAAAACAAAGCATATTGGGCTGCTAAACGAAAAGCTGATGCCGAAAAGGAGCACAAACATGAATGGGACCCATAAGATATGGATATAACCCATGTTCGTAAATACAATATGATTAAACCAATTAGTTTTAATTGCGTGTTTAGATGTTTCCCTATTATAAATATGTGGAGATTATTCTCGTTTACCTAATAAAGTAAAATATGAAAATAAACCCATTGATTCCAATATACATCTACTAAATTTATTTTCATTAATTTTCATCATTTCATCGACCTTTTACACATAATAGTGCATAGCCGACTTTGCTTTTTAGCATGTAGTCCTCAAGTAATGTTATTGTCATTTGGTGATTAGGGCGAGCATATGGATGTAATTTACAATTTATCAAGACATCTTAGTTTTACTAACGATGTTGCTATTGTTTGTGGAGGTGACAATGATTAGCGATTTATTGGTGATAAAAGTGATGTTGATTTCCGATGATTTTGCATAGAAGTGGAATAGACAGATCCAATATCGTATGGGGAACGTCGACTCTCTTGATTTCTTGATATTGACCCTTTGAATATATTTATACCTCGTAAATCATTGAATGGTGGTGAAGGTGATGGAGTTGGTGGAGTTGATCTTGGTGAATTCACATATCTAGATATTTTGTTGAGAAACATTGATTTATCAACATTTGACCTACAACTAAATCCTGTATAAGAAAAATTTAATTTTTTAATTTTGAATTTATGGATAGAGTAAAACCAGCATCCATCATACATAATGTAATATGCATTATTGGTTTAACTCTCCAAACTAACATAGGCATTTTGGTGATGTTGAAGATTATTGCTTTTCTGTTGTACCAATTCATATTATTGTTTAAATTATACTTTCTGGTGTGTTGTTAGCGTTTTTTAACTAATTATTGATATTTGGCCATTCATTGATAACGTTTGCTGCAGTATGATAAAAACCGTTAATCCTTTTGATTAGTTTAACATTATATTCTAGACCTTTGTGGATCCTAAGGAAATGTTTTATAACATGATCAGCTCGGTTAAAAATTTATTACATACATAACGAAACGGCTTTTCATCTCTGTAAATATTAATATATTTTCATACCTTCGATGAAGTTCTCGTCTATCAGTTAGATATATACATTATGGATACGACTTAATGACTACTTCACTTGGTTAGCTTTTTACATTCAATTACAAATGAAATAGACGATAAAGTTTCAAGATAAAAATATACTTTTTTTCTGGCTTTTCACATCATCGTCCTTGTTACCAGAATCATCATCATTCTAGTCATCATCAGTAACTTATCAAAACACTCACATAGTGGGTTTTTTTACCCTGAGCTCAAGTGAGGTGGGTGGAGAAGAAGAGGAGGAAGAGGGTGAATGATGGTAGATTATAAAGAAGAGGGGAAACTTTTATGATTAACCTAAAAGAGATGAAAAGAGAGAGACTCGTGTGGGGTTTATGGAGGTGTGATGAGAGGATGATGATGAAGGGAAGATGAAAAAATGATGCGGGTGGGTAAGAAAGAAGAGACAGGCAGACAGAGAAAGAGAGAGAGAGAAACAGGGTGGGTGGTTAAAAGAGAGGGATAGAGTATTGAAACACCATAGGGGTTACCAATTCCTGTCTATGTTTCCTGCAATTTCCTGCAATCAACATTAATTTCGTTGTTTTGAATAGTATCAAATTTGACAAATAGATGGCATTACATCCTTAGAAAACGGATGATTCGAAAAACTGTTGAAATGCTTTGGCTCTTCGAGAAAATATCGATTTTATTCACTGAAATAACAAAAGTTATGAAAAATTCACGTAACCGTATTTTTATCATCTACAAAGAATATTGCTGCGTTTACCATAGTATGATACTTTCTAGAAAAGTTATTGAATCTTGAGCAAGCGATAAGATTATTGAGTAACCGTTCAGTGTGAATGAAATCCTTGGTTAATTTTGAATAAGTTTTTGAGTTGACTAAAATTTGATCGAAATTCTAGTAAGAATTTTATAATAATACTGCAGATGAACGCGTTAGACTACCGAATAAATAATTATGTCGAAAGTATTACAACTGATAGTGTTATAAAAACGATTTTGACTCAAAAACGTTGAATTTTATGTTATTCACAAATTAACAAGCTCAGATATATAATTACATAATCAAGCAAACTAAATAATTTAGAGCCGATCACAGCAACTATTAGTTTACAATTATTATTATAATGGTAAAAATTTAACAAATTTATAATATTTCTTGGCAATTTAGGGATCAATCTGATGATGTATTATAATGGATTGAATCAGCGGATAACCATTGCATAACATATAACTTAAAGAATCCAATGGCATATCTCATCAAAAGTTGCTGTTTTAAATTGATATTGCAACTCGTTTTGGTTCGTTTTGTTTTCTTCGATTTTTCCTTATTGATGATTTCATAGATAAAATAGATGGCGATGATGATCCATTTAAATTTCTTGAGTATTTCCTCGAATTTCTTAGTCCATTATGATCTACCATATGATTTATCATCTCTTTTTGTGTTGAACTTCGTTTACCACAAATAACACAACAATAAGGATAAAGATTATTTTGTTTGTTAATATATTGATGAAGAAGATAACGATGAGTATGAAGTGATTTGTAATTAGCAAATGAACATCCACAATATTCACAATCAAATGTATTTCCTTTAATTTCATGCAAATATAATTTACTTTTATCGTCGTCTTCATCTTTAAATTCAGACATTTCTAAATAATTGTCATCTTCACTTTCATCATTATCAATGATATCCGATTCATCTATTGAAATATCATCAGATTGCCATGTTTCTGATGATATTTCTTCTTCAGAATATTTATCCGAATATTTTTTATCATTATTTGTTGTTGCTTTAAAAGCAGAATCAGATAAATCAGATCTTTCGTTAAATCCATCAGTATTAGGTGAAACACTAGACACAGTATTTACACGAACTGGATTCAAACGATTAAACCAATTGGTTTTCTTTGAGTTATTAGATGTATCAGTATTGAAAATTAGAGTTGAATGTGGAAATGAGTCTCGTTCAGTTAATAATGTAGAAGAAGATGAACCCATTGATTCCAATATGCGTCTATTGAATTCATTTTCACTCATTTTTATCATTTCATCCACTTTTTCAATGATATTGCATCCATTGTTTATACTAGCGATATGATTGGCTTTGCTTTTATCGTCTTTAAGAGATGTTATTATCATTTTCTGATCTGGTTGAACATATTGATGTGCGTTCTCATTTTTATTGAAACACTTCGGTTTAACTAACGATGTTGCTATTGTTTGTGGAGGTGACAATGATTTACGATTTATTGGTGATAAAAGTGATGTTGATTTCCGATGATTCTGCATAGAAGTGGAATATACTGGTCCAATATCGTATGGGGAACGTCGATTCTCTTGATTTCTTGATATTGACCCTTTAAATATATTTATACCTCGTAAATCATTGAATGGTGGTGAAGGCGATGGAGTTGGTGGAGTTGATCTTGGTGAATTCACATGACTAGATGTTTTTGTTGGGAAACAAGAAAAAAGTGATGATTTATCAGCATTTGATGTTCTACCATTATTTCCTGTATTAGAACCATTCATAATATTTAGCAAGTCCATTTTATCATTTGATTGACCATTTGAATCACATAAAGGTTCACGATCTTGATGTGTATATTGATGGGACAATTGAGATATTCGAGAAGGAGATTGAGATTGCCGTGAAGATGATAGATACTTGGATTGAGAACTGTAGCTTTCTAATAGTAATCTACTTGATTCTTCATTCCACAAAGCCAGATTAAATGTTGGTAAACTTTTTATACCATTGGTTTGACTTTCTAAATTAGTAAAGTTATTATGATTGTGATTATTTTTATAATTATTAAGGGTATTATTATTATTGGTGTTGTTGTTGTTGTTGTTGTTGTTGCTGTCACAAATGATGTTGACATTGTTTAAAAGTGTACTTTCGGAAGCACTATTGGAATTATTCACACTATTATTGTTGACATTTGATGATACAGTTCCATTGATAATAACGTTTGATGGAGTATAATCAACACCGTTAATCCTTTTGATTAGTTTAACATTATATTCAAGACCTTTGTGGATCCTAAGGAAATGTTTTTTAACATGATCAGCTCGGTTAAACATTTTATTACATACATAACAACGAAACGGCTTTTCATCTCTGTGAATATTTTCATGCCTCCGATAAAGATCTCGTCTATCAGTTGAATATGAACATTGATCACAGGAATAACGTTTTTTCTGATTATTAACTAATTTGGTATTATGGTTTATATTATCATTTCTTTGAGGTAGTTGTTGGTTATTCATATTAATAACATTATTATTATTATTATTGTTATTAATACTACTATTATTATAACCAATATTATTGATGTTATTACGGTGGTTGTTGCTTAAATTCAGCTGATTACAGTTGAATGTTGATGTTGATTTACCATTTAAATTTGAAGAATGATTCTTAACTAATGATAAAACAGATGATGATGGTATCGATGATTTAAATGATTTGTTGTTGTTCAAAACATTAACAAAATTTGTTTCCATATTTTCACTTTTTACAAAACTGGTGGGTATTGTCGTAGAATGGCTTTTATCGTTTCTTTTAGGAACAATTGAACGAAAAGGGTTCAAATTATCAGCACCTTTGTTAATTATTGATACCATTTCGGTGAATATTGGATCATCAAAACAAGTATTTGATATTAAAGCAACAGTCGATCCAGTAAAGGTGAGAACAGGTTTATCAAAGGTTTAAGCCAGACTTTTCCTTGTTAATTTCAGATAAAAGCAAAACACTAATAAAACAAAAGTGCACAGCACCAATGAGTAAACGAGAGAGCCAGATTTTTAGAACTACAAGGAAACAGAAATAAATGTAAGGCAAAATATGGATAAAAGTTGATGTATTATTGTTATGATTGTATCTTTAAATGTAAACTAATACTTAATAGAATTGAAACTTACCTTTAGTTTATAATATTATTAAAATTTCCAAATGAAAATTTTCGGTTAAACATTGATCAACCAGAAAGCAAAGTAGTTGATAGACACAAGAAAACAGCACATAGTTTAATCAACAAAGTTGACAATGGTTAAGATTATTGTTGATAAAGAGGGAAAATATAAATATACCAGAAAAAAGAGTGAGAAAGAGGGAGATCATGTGAGGCAAGAAAACGACAAATGAGTAAAAAGGTTAAATCGAAATCTTCAAGTTTTCAAAGAATCTGAGTAAAGAAAAATGTAATAAAAGCTGAAGACAGGCAGAATTGAACCGAAATGTACTGATGATAATTAACAAAGACACAAAATAAATGTTGGTAATCGGTAGTTTGTTGAAGGAATGGTTTACAAGCAAAGAGTTGAAACAAAAATTTGATGAAACGTTAAGAAGAAGAATCGCAAGTTGCTTTGGCCAACAACAAACAACCTTTCCTTTAGGAAAATATTTTTCGTTAAAGAAAGAAAAACTCACTGGAGAAAGAGAGAGAGAAGGAGAGAGAGAAGAAGATAGGTGAGAAGATAGGGAAAAGAAGAGGGAAGAAAAACAAGGAAAGAAAAAAGTCTAAAGGAGAGGAAAGTGAAAGAAGACTTCTGTCTATGTTGGATTGAAAGCTAAATAGACAGGGAAATGAAAAGTGGGAGAGGTTGTTAGAGAAAGAAGGAAGATAAAGATAGATAGTGAGACAAGTGAGTTGGGGGATAAGAGATAGAGAAAGATGATTAAAGAGTGAAAAATAAAGGAAAGAAGAGAGAAAAATGAAAGACAGTCAGAATCTTTTTCTAGTTTTTCACTTTTTCTCGCTATTCCTCTCTGTACTTAAGATTGAGGGAAGAAGGAGGAAGATGAAGATAAATATGAAGGGTGGTTTACAGTAAAGAAGAAGAAGAGAGAAGAAAAAAAGAAACTTATCTTTGGTCTCTATCCTTATACTGATGAATACTGATCATGTTGAGGGAAACATTGACAGCAATTGGTAACCCCTATGGTGTTTCAATACTCTATCCCTCTCTTTTAACCACCCACCCTGTTTCTCTCTCTCTCTTTCTCTGTCTGCCTGTCTCTTCTTTCTTACCCACCCGCATCATTTTTTCATCTTCCCTTCATCATCATCCTCTCATCACACCTCCATAAACCCCACACGAGTCTCTCTCTTTTCATCTCTTTTAGGTTAATCATAAAAGTTTCCCCTCTTCTTTATAATCTACCATCATTCACCCTCTTCCTCCTCTTCTTCTCCACCCACCTCACTTGAGCTCAGGGTAAAAAAACCCACTATGTGAGTGTTTTGATAAGTTACTGATGATGACTAGAATGATGATGATTCTGGTAACAAGGACGATGATGTGAAAAGCCAGAAAAAAAGTATATTTTTATCTTGAAACTTTATCGTCTATTTCATTTGTAATTGAATGTAAAAAGCTAACCAAGTTTTTCAACTACGAAACTCTTTAAGGCCTTCAACAATTGAACCAAACTTGAACAGCCAAGTCAGTTAATCGTAAGTGTTCTTGATGTTCATCCATATGCGAATGTTCATGTTTCATGTAACTTGTTTCTGAACCACTTTGATGATGACTGAAAAGAGGTGTGTAGGTGCCTAGACCCATCATCATTCTGATCGTCCATTTAATCAATGTGGGTGTTGGTTGTTTCCAGTTGCAACTTCTATTTTCTTCTTCTCCCCATTTGTGCACTTTCCACCCCAGAAGAGGCTGATGATAATGGCGAGAGGAAAGATGATGATTGAAAGAAAGGAAAGAAGAGACAGAAAAAAAGGTTACGAAAAAGGAAAAAGAAGAATATGAAGAGAATGATGAAAAAGGAAGAGACAAAATTAACCCCTATCATGAGTAGATGATGAGAAGGAGGAAGATAAGGTTTACTACCAACACCACCATGAAGATGATGATACTTTCAACACTATTCTCATGGTGCTGTTAACATTTCATCTTGGATTTGCTGTTGAAACTGCAAACTCGTTCTCCTCTTGTTTTCCTCTTCTCTTTGCCTCTGTGAGTAAAAATGATGAAAAACTTATTCACATGATGATGATGATGATGATCACCATTTCAACCCACACACTCCCCTTGGCTTTTCCCTCTTTCTTCCCTCCTCCTTTTGCTGAACAGTTTTCCATGTCTTCTCCATGTAACTTGTAACTCTCAAAGTTTCCTCTTTGTTCATCTTTTCCCCTTTTCGTTCGCCATCCATTCAATTACTTCTGTATATTGAAGGTTTGTTGTGCCATACATTTTCACTCTCACCAACAGTTATCATTATCATTGTAATATACATGGTAATATAATGATTGGGTTTAATGAAAACACTTTTCCTCTCTTTTCTTTCTCTCTCTCTCTCTCACTCTCTCTTTACCGTCTGAATAACAGTTTTCAGGTTTGCATTCGTTGGTGTTGTTGGTTTTGGGTTTTTGTTTTGTTTGCTTGTTCAATGTTGATATGACTATTGTGTACATTAGGATGAACACATTTTTTCATGGATTAGCTGAAAGGGTGGAGTGGGTGGGTTGGTCTGGTCAAGGTTTTTGATCTTCATTTTCAAGAGTTTGGTGATGATAATGATGAGAGAAGGAGAAGCAAAAAAGGGCGGAAGATTGAAGATAAAATTGGCGAGAAAGGAAAAGATGATGGAAATAGAGAGAGAAAAAAGTGGGAGACTTTTTGACTGCAAGGGAATGGTAAAGAGATGATGTTGATGGTGAAAGAAGATATTACAAGAAGAAGGAGGAAGATGATGATGATAATGTTGAAGGATGTTAGGCGAGTCAAGGGAAAATGAGATGAGATGGAGAAGAAAAAGAAAGGAAAAGAAATGATAAAGTCTATTGAGGCTTAAGAAAGAGCATGAAAGAGGGAGGTTAAGGGGGTGGCTACAAAGATTGCTTTTTCCTCTTCTTCCTTTTACGGATTGGAAAGATTCTGAGGAAGACGAAGATGATAAGGATGTTACAGAGGAAAAGCCTGAGGAATATTTTCTCGAGGATCGATCATTGTGGGAGGGATAATGGGGAGAGAGCAAAGGATATAAATATATATATATTTGGGTGAGAGTTGTAATAACATTGAGAAGGGAAAAAAGGTTGAGAATAATGATGAGAGTGAAAGATGAGGAGAGATGATGAGAAGGATGAACTGTATTAGATAGTTTCTTGTTCAACTTTGTGTGTGTGTGTGTGTTTCGTATGTGCTGAGTATGACATGGAAGAGGATGAAAAGATGATGATCAACTTGGATGATGCAAGTAGGAGGTGGGTGGGTGGATGATCAAAGTGATTGGTAAAGGAAGGGAAAGAGAGGAAAATTGAGTTTCTCGGTCTGCAAATGATTATGTGTAAAGAGGATGTTAAGAGAGGAGGAAGACGAGTAAATATGATTTTGTTTTGACTTGAAAGGAGATGGATACAGATTTTCATCAGCATTATCATCATCACCATGAGAATGGTTAGGTTGAAGGAGAGAGCAAATTTCTTGATCACTTTTAGGCAAGATGAGTTTGTGGTGAAAAGTAGAGAAAGATTTGCTTTGGTTATTGCTTGGCAAAATATTAATAAAAAGATTGTATTCATTGGAAGATTTTTGGGAAATCCTTCACAGGTTGTTCAAAGGTTCAATAATTTGCTTTTTATAACTGCTTTTTTGGGTTTAAAACTGGTTTAAAAGTCTGGTCTAGTTGGACTCTTGATTTGATGTTTTCAATTTAACAAAAATGGCTCCAACTACCACAATTAACGAATTTTTAGCCTTCTCAATGCACTTGGTTTGTCGTGGAAATGTTGCTTTACAAATTGGTAATTGATATTTTCACAACTTTAGTAACTGGTGTTGAATTGAAACAGTTTAATTTGTTATTTATTGACTAAAAGTACTTTTTAAATTAATAGATGCTTGATCAAATAAATGCAATAATTTTGATTTCGAATCAGTAGATTGCGATTCTGCGAATTCATTTCTAAATGTGCTTGGACAACTGATTCTTTCTCAATAGGTATGCTTTTCATTCGATCGAAAATTAATCTTGTCCACAGTAAACCATGAATTTAATTTTGAAAACCTTTTAACCTATTTTCATTAACTTTCATGGCTATGATAATTTCATTGCAAACTGAAAATATTTTTGGAGCGATTTGATTTATTGCAGTCGTTTGTTAGCCCACTCAGTGATGACAGACGTGGAGGACCTTTCAGTTTTAAGAGAAATACTATCTCAAGTGCTTTTTCGGATACATATTGAATTTTTGAAATATGATTGAAAACATTAGTCATAACATGTACATTTCCGCTCAAAAAATTGAAGAGAATCATTTGATAACTAATCAAATCTTGAAAGTGTAGAAAACGTTGAATTTTATGTTATTCACAAATTAACAAGCTCAGATATATAATTACATAATAAAGCAAACTAAATAATTTAGAGTCGATCACAGCAACTATTAGTTTACAATTATTATTATAATGGTAAAAATTTAACAAATTTATAATATTTATTGGCAATTTAGGGATCAATCTGATGATGTATTATAATGGATTGAATCAGCGGATAACCATTGCATAACATATTTTTGTTACTTTCCAATCGGATGCGATTGCTGTTAGTAATCCATAATTAATTCGATTAATGTTTATTGTTTAAATGAATTCCAATTTAAAGAATCCAATGGCATATCTCATCAAAAGTTGCTGTTTTAAATTGATATTGCAACTCGTTTTGGTTCGTTTTGTTTTCTTCGATTTTTCCTTATTGATGATTTCATAGATAAAATAGATGGCGATGATGATCCATTTAAATTTCTTGAGTATTTCCTCGAATTTCTTAGTCCATTATGATCTACCATATGATTTATCATCTCTTTTTGTGTTGAACTTCGTTTACCACAAATAACACAACAATAAGGATAAAGATTATTTTGTTTGTTAATATATTGATGAAGAAGATAACGATGAGTATGAAGTGATTTGTAATTAGCAAATGAACATCCACAATATTCACAATCAAATGTATTTCCTTTAATTTCATGCAAATATAATTTACTTTTATCGTCGTCTTCATCTTTAAATTCAGACATTTCTAAATAATTGTCATCTTCACTTTCATCATTATCAATGATATCCGATTCATCTATTGAAATATCATCAGATTGCCATGTTTCTGATGATATTTCTTCTTCAGAATATTTATCCGAATATTTTTTATCATTATTTGTTGTTGCTTTAAAAGCAGAATCAGATAAATCAGATCTTTCGTTAAATCCATCAGTATTAGGTGAAACACTAGACACAGTATTTACACGAACTGGATTCAAACGATTAAACCAATTGGTTTTCTTTGAGTTATTAGATGTATCAGTATTGAAAATTAGAGTTGAATGTGGAAATGAGTCTCGTTCAGTTAATAATGTAGAAGAAGATGAACCCATTGATTCCAATATGCGTCTATTGAATTCATTTTCACTCATTTTTATCATTTCATCCACTTTTTCAATGATATTGCATCCATTGTTTATACTAGCGATATGATTGGCTTTGCTTTTATCGTCTTTAAGAGATGTTATTATCATTTTCTGATCTGGTTGAACATATTGATGTGCGTTCTCATTTTTATTGAAACACTTCGGTTTAACTAACGATGTTGCTATTGTTTGTGGAGGTGACAATGATTTACGATTTATTGGTGATAAAAGTGATGTTGATTTCCGATGATTTTGCATAGAAGTGGAATATACTGGTCCAATATCGTATGGGGAACGTCGATTCTCTTGATTTCTTGATATTGACCCTTTAAATATATTTATACCTCGTAAATCATTGAATGGTGGTGAAGGCGATGGAGTTGGTGGAGTTGATCTTGGTGAATTTACATGACTAGATATTTTTGTTGGGAAACAAGAAAAAGGTGATGATTTATCAGCATTTGATGTTCTACCATTATTTACTGTATTAGAACCATTCAGTTTCAAACATAAAGTTAAACCAGCATCATTCATGATATTTAGCAAGTCCATTTTATCATTTGATTGTCCATTTGAATCACATAAAGGTTCACGATCTTGATGTGTATATTGATGGGACAATTGAGATATTCGAGAAGGAGATTGAGATTGCCGTGAAGATGATAGATACTTGGATTGAGAACTGTAGCTTTCTAATAGTAATCTATTTGATTCTTCATTCCACAAAGCCAGATTAAATGTTGGTAAACTTTTTATACCATTGGTTTGACTTTCTAAATTAGTAAAGTTATTATGATTGTGATTATTGGTGTTGTTGTTGTTGTTGTTGCTGCTGTCACAAATGATGTTGTTATTGTTTAAAAGTGTACTTTCGGAAGCACTATTGGAATTATTCACACTATTATTGTTGACATTTGATGATACAGTTCCATTGATAATAACGTTTGATGGAGTATAATCAACACCGTTAATCCTTTTGATTAGTTTAACATTATATTCAAGACCTTTGTGGATCCTAAGGAAATGTTTTTTAACATGATCAGCTCGGTTAAACATTTTATTACATACATAACAACGAAACGGCTTTTCATCTCTGTGAATATTTTCATGCCTCCGATAAAGATCTCGTCTATCAGTTGAATATGAACATTGATCACAGGAATAACGTTTTTTCTGATTATTAACTAATTTGGTATTATGGTTTATATTATCATTTCTTTGAGGTAGTTGTTGGTTATTCATATTAATAACATTATTATTATTATTATTGTTATTAATACTACTATTATTATAACCAATATTATTGATGTTATTACGGTGGTTGTTGCTTAAATTCAGCTGATTACAGTTGAATGTTGATGTTGATTTACCATTTAAATTTGAAGAATGATTCTTAACTAATGATAAAACAGATGATGATGGTATCGATGATTTAAATGATTTGTTGTTGTTCAAAACATTAACAAAATTTGTTTCCATATTTTCACTTTTTACATAATTATTTTGAAAAAACTGGTGGTTGTAGTTTAGGTTATACATGTTCAAATTTGTATCACAAGACAAAAAAAGAACGTTAATTTGCAGAAGAAACTTTAGCTATCCATCGTTTGTCTTGGTTCAACAGCAAGACTAAACTAAGGAAAATATGTTTGAAGAGAGTGAGAAGACTGAAGATAAGGAAAAAAGGAAATTAGTGAGATCAGTGTCTAAATTAATAGACAGGGAAAAGCAAGAGTGGGAGAGGTTGAAAGAGACTAAACAAAAGGGGAGGAAGATAAGGATAGATAGTGAGTAAGGGGAAAAAGAAAGACAAGAAATGATGAGCTGTATCAAGTGGGTTTTGTTGCCACTTCTGACTCGCTTTTTTGATTAGTTTTTAATCATAATTAACTTATTATGTGAATTTGTTGATTTATTAGCATTTAAATACTCTGTGGACTTAGAGTAGTCACCAATTAGTTTAAGTTTTAACCAAATTGTGTCTTTTATTGCTAAAATAAGGTGTGCTTATAATATGAGCTTATTGTTATTGAACCCTCAGAAATTGATAATATTATACAAAGGAGCTAGAGTCAAGAAAGTGATCTTTGATTGAAAATTAAATGAATTGAATTCAGAGCTAATCGCTGAATAGTGATCCTAAGACTCTACCAGATGGTCGTTCAAACTTTAAGTAGACATTTATTAGGATGATGTCGTCTAATCCTGATTGTTTAAATTGGTGGATCCCAGAATTACTTTGGTTGGACCTGGACCCTTCATTGGAAACCACTTGGACGATACACAGAGATAGGAAACATACACTAGGAGAGCTAAAAGGACCTGGATCTGAACAAATTTGATAATTTTTCTTTTAATATTATTTTAAATTTACCAAGCTGAGTATGGCTATTAAGGGGTGTTGCTCATAAACCGCTAATACAAATATGTAAGTCATACACATGGCTATTTCCAGGCAAACGCCTAAATAAAGTGTATCAAATACTTTAGATTGTACATTCGCTTCATGTTTGCTTTAACTTTGTTAGTCTGTTTTCGTTAGTTTCTGTCGCTCACACAGTAAAAAATTATTAGGTTGGGAGGGATGAAGTGGGTGGATGATGAAAATGATTGAGTTTGGGACGGGAAATGGTCATGTAAAAAAAGAGGAGGAAGGCGAAGGCGAAAGGAAAGGTTAACGAAACAAGAGAAACAAGTAAACATAATGTTTGGGTTGAAAGAGATGGAATACAAATTTTGGATGAAAGCTAGAAATGATGGGAAAGGAAAGTAATTCCAAGTTTACCAAGCAATTCTAGGCAAGAAGATGATAATGATGATAAAAGTAGGAGAAGGTAGAGAAAGAAGATCAAGAAGAAGGAGTGGGAGGCAAAAGATGGGTGGAAGGGAAAAGAAAAGCAAATGATGATCAACTGGAGGGGAGACAGAAAAGAAAGAAATGGTTATAAATACCAGGGAAAAGTGAAGGAAGGCAAAAAAAGGAGAAGGAAAGAAACTAACATAGAAATGAACGATGATGGAGGAAGAAAGTGGGAAGAAACGGGTTGTTTAAGATGATGATGATGATAAAAAGGAAAAGAAGAAAAGAAGAAAATGAGATAAAATTGTCTTGGGTGGAAGATAAGGTTTTATGCCTTCTTCTTGATCATCATCTTTCACTTACTTTCCTCCTTCGTCTTACTTTTCATCTTCTCTACATTTTATCCTTTTCACTATTCTTCTTCTTCTTCTTCTACTTTTTCCCTTCAATTCTTAATTCCCTGTCTTCATTTCTTGTCCTCCTCCCACTTTCATCCTTCATCTTCCACCCAAGACAATCTCTTTTCATCTCATTTTCTTCTTTAGCTCATCATCTGAATATCAACCCGTTTCTTCCCACTTTCTTCCTTCACCATCGTTCATTTTCTATGTTAGTTTCTTTCCTTTTTTCCTTCCTTCATTTATTCCCTGCTTATTTATAACCACATTTTTCCTCCTTTTTCATCATCTTCTTCCTTCCACCCATTTTTTTCCTCCCACTCCTATTTGTTTATCATGAATCGTCTTTATCTTTCATGCTTTATCCTGTTTCGCGATTCTTTATCTGCTAATTTCCCATTTATTTTGCCATGAATTTTCCATGAATCTATCATCAACTTAGGTTAACAATTTTACCAAAAAAACATCAACCCAGCCAAATTAGAGACTAATGTGGCTTTATTGAAACCAGGGCGTTCACTGGTATCAGTAGAGTCACAATTGAATGTCTTTGATCAACCAATTTGTCTCCTTCCGATCAACTCACTCATTGTTAATTAAACACCAGTTTTTCAAAGACAAATGAAGATTTGGTTTGATTCTAACACTGAATTTGCTAATTGCATTCCTAACTAAAATTGCATCAAGTTTAACATGCTTAAAATGTAATTCTAATTACTGCCAATTAAGTTTGTGAATCAATATCAAACAAATGTTAGAAGCTGATGATACAATTAATTTCAGTATCAATTTGAAAAATTGGAGTTTTAATTTGCTACAAGCAGCCCCATCTATTGAACGGAAATTAAAATTTACTCTGCAAACCTTTTGATTTAATTTTTGCTAACAAAGATTTTGTAAGATTTAATTTAATTGATTCAAGATCAAATAATTTTTGTTTAATATGAAATTTAAAATGTGGGTATTTAAATGAAGATTCAGTCTAGTTATCAACCCAGTAAGATTCATCAAACAGATTTGGACACTAGCTATGAGCTCACAAAATTACAATTTACTCATCCTTGAAATCAAAATCGGATCATTTATCGTATCATGACAGTTGAACGCCTAGCAAAACAATCATTCAAAGAAGAAAGCAGCATCTATTGAACAATATTCAAATTTCATCTCAAAACCTTTCAAGCAACTTTAAGCAAAGAATCTTTTAGCCAACAATTTATTTAATCTTGCATCATTTCTTAAAAATTGATCATTAAATCCTAAGGGTGAGTTGAACATTTGCCTGCAAATTTTACTCAGATTGCGAAACAAAAAGATCAATATCAGAATAATTTATCAATGCTAACAAAATGGATTAAATATGAAAATAATAATAATATAATGATATAATTGAATATGAAAATGTTTTAAACGGAATCCCATTAGGCAAACGAGCAAACTCGTTATTTTGCCGATTACATGTTGACTAAACACTGAGAAATACATTAAACAGCAAATTGATAACAATAAATGACCCCTTTTGACGAGGTAACAGATTAAACAATGTCAACATATCAACAATAATCATCCGTCTATTGATCAGTAAATTTAAATAAAATAAACTTTGGTTTTTAAAAAATTTTACGCAAATCATTAGAAGGCTTGTGATTTTAAATGCTGTTTTGCTGGTTAAAATCAATGGTTTGGAAATATGAACACTCTTCATCTCTGCATCTGATGTGAAAACCCTAATTTAAATTATCTAATGGTTAATTTTGCTTCCTCTAGTCCAACCAGATCAAGTAGAGGCAACAAAAATGAGTCGATAATTAAACATCAATTGAGAAAATTGGTGTTTTATTTTGTAGGATTACCCAGAACTGGCGACTTGAAGTGCTCTACAATTGAATGTATTAACAAATTTGAAAAGACTTCATCAGTTTATCACGTAGCTCGATATGGAATCAATCAAAAACTTGGTGAATATCGTTTCACCAATTCAACCCAATTCAAGACTCGATTATTTCTCATTCGTATGTTCTCAATAATCAGCTTTGTTCGCCTTATTATTCTCATTTCTATGTCTGATGAATCTGTTCACATTTACTTGGGTGACTCTCTTCACGGATTAAAATACAGTACAATCTTTTACTTTGTCAGTATCATAACACTCGTCTCTCTCTTTGGTTTTGGTGAAATCACACTTTTCCAGGAAAATTTAGGCCATTTTGAGCCTATGCGAGTCCTCGATCAACTTCGTAATCCCAATTTAAACCCTTCATCTATTGGTTTATCACGTACATATTTGACTAAATTGCGCTGTTTAATTCACATTGTTGCCACACAAAATGTTCGAATCATGAGCTCTGCACCATTCTATATAATTGCCATTCTCGGTGCTCCTATCTTAGCAGGATTGTCACTCAATGAAAGTCCAATGTTCACCTTCTACTGCCTTTTCTGGTCCTTCTGTTTAGCCTATCCTTTCATTTATCACATGGCAGGTAATTTTGGTCGAGCTGGTTATTTAATCATGTTTGGGATTATCACTATTTTCCGTCTTCGCTCAATCGAGACTTTGGTTAAGCATGCATCATGTCAGTTGTTGGTCATGGAACGAGACATAAATTCCCTGGTTTCAGTTATTATACGTTTCTGCAACGAGATGGATGAGAATATCAAAAGAGCTCGCTTTCAGCTGCTTTATATTGTGTTTATCATCGCCTTTATGGCTGATGTTCACCTCTTTTTTGGAGTAATCATTACATTGGATCCTTTATTAGTTTCTTATTTACTTGCTATTAATGGTGCTGTGGTTCTGTTTGCAATAGGAGTAACAGTCTACTTTTGTGGTGTTTACCTGAATATGGTAAATGATGTTTTATGAACTGAACTTAATAAGAACTTAATAAGAAGGGCAATTTTTTGACTTTTAGTTCACGTAATATTTAGTGAAAAATATTGACTTCCATTGTTTACCTCTAAACTTAGAAATCATTTTCTTAATTTTGCAAATTGACAATTCAAACAAAGTATCTTTTAGAAGTAATTTTTTAGATTCAAAATTTAATTTCCTTCTTAAGCTTAGTAATACTTTTTATGGTTCAGACTCTCTGAGACTTTCTTCAGAAAATGATGAATTCCTTGTTTAGTCACTGAGAACGATCTTGAAATTTGAAATCTGACGCATTGAACGTTTGTTAAATGCTTTCATGAACAATCTATTTTTTGTTTCAGCTTCAATCAACTGTTGTTCATTTTCATCGGATTTGTACCAATCAAAACATATCTGTATTGACAAAACTCAAGGTAAACTTGAAATGAAAACATTATCAATCCCAGGTGAGTTAACCTATTTTTCTTTACCAGATTAATGAGCTTATGGATCGAATGGCCGGGCCTTATAATGGTATTAAAGCAGGAGATTTTGCTACCTTAACAACCAAATTTTTTGTAATCGTAAGTATCTTTCAACATTAGATTTTTAATTTCCATTATTTTATCGAAACCATTTTTATTTAAGTTTCTAGTTGAAAATGCAGCAACAATGATGCTGTTTGCTGTTAATGCTGTTAGACATTTGATGAAATAAATTCAAATGAAAGGTCGAAAAATATTGGCATGGAAATTTATTCGAGTTCAACTCAAACAATGGATCAAAATATGAATAAATATTGAATGTATAATGAATTGATAAACATTACAAAATTTGCCATTTCAAAGTAAAGAAAAAAAAGCAAAATCTGACATTTCAATTAACCAAGCTCATTAAAAAGTCTTATTAAGCAAAGAGAAACTCAGAGAATCCTAAATTTGATTCAATTGTTGACCAAAACTGTTTAAAGCACACAAAATGTACTCGATTGTTGATTTACATTAAAAAATAATAACAAACGGTTTTTAAATGTATTCATCAAACTCTTGCAAATACTAGCAACAAAATTAACCTTTTTAGCCCATTCATATCCAAACAAGTCTAAACCAATGATCCAAGAGTTTCCATCGACTACAAGTATCACCGATTTGGATGATTATTCAATTCTCATGATATTTTCGTATATAAAAAATATTCGTGAAAAAATACGACTTAAAAGAGGTGAGAATTTAAAGATTAGAAAAACCGAAAATGGTAATTTTGATTAAATTTCAATTTTCCTTTTCAGTTTGCCTTCGATTTTACCGATTATCTAGCGAATCCCTTAGGCTTGACCATCAATCAATCAGTGAACGTAAAGATATTTACTATTCAAGTGAGATAAGGCCATTTACTCGAACCGAGAAACGAGTTCGTCTGCCTTTTGACAAAATACTGTCCAATTGTCCAAAATTAAAAGAGTTCAATTCAACTGCTTGTGATAGAGTTTGTTACAATGTTAACAAATTGCCTTGTCAACTGGTTTACTTGGAAAAATTGACTCTCCATGGTTGGTCCAATGTTAAGATGTCCTCATCGATTGTCCGTAGATGTGTTAACCTAAAATACCTAGATTTGGGTTGCATTAAAATGGGCCGTGCTTATGAGTTTTTCACAACCGATCTGCATATGATCAAATCTAATCAATTGACTACCTTAAAGTTGCATGGAGTTCATTATTCATTAAACAATTTACAACGGTTCATGTCTACCTATGGATCTAAATTGCAAACTTTTCAATACTCATCAAGCTTAATAACGTCAAGTTCATCGGCAAACCTTCCCAATGGTTTAATGATTACACCTTTTGATTCAACTCATTTTTTTTCAACTCTCATTCAAATTGTTTTCAATTTTTGTCCCAATTTAAATCAATTTAAACTTGTACTGATCGATCATGATGGGTTTGGTCAACCAATCTCTATACCCAATCTGGTTCCACTTGAACATTTATCTTCACTGTTTATTGAATCCGAGCAAAGAGGCTTTAGTATTGATCTTTTGGAAATTATTTTACAAAATTGTCCTTCTCTTGAATTCCTTTGTATTTTTGCACGCTTCCTCTCTGATAGTAGAGTTATCAGTTTGTGTAAGAAACATTGCCCTTTGATAAAAAAGGTAAATCAACGGTCACTCGGATGAGATTGAAATGGATTATTAAGATTGAAAATCGAAATCGAAATTTGAAAATTTGCTTCTACTTTCATCAATAATGGTATTTTATATTGAACCAATGGATTATAATTTTCACTAATCATGATTCTACTGTTTGCTAGATTTTATTTATAAAATTGAATATTTTAAATCCATCAGTTGATTGTATTTACTGGTATAGCTATTAGCTTTTGTTTTCATTTTTGAACTGTATTTCTATTTTTGTTTTATGAAATTAAATGATTGAATCTGAAGATGTCAGAAAGTCTAAAATTGTGTGATATTTTATTCAAATGATGTAAAATTAATCAAAAATTTGAAGGTTATCATAAAAAAGATTGTATTTGAGATTGTAAAATAGCCAATAAAAATATGGCTGAGCTTATAAAGAGAGTTGCCTTTCTCAGTTTGGCGGTTAAACTGGTGTTATTCATCGAGTTAAACTTGTTATTATCACCACAACTCTACTTTGTCTGTCTTCCTATTCAATCCGTCTCTCTCTCTTTCCCTCTGCTTTTCTCTTCTTCTGTAACAATCTATTGTATTTAATTATATTTGAATTATTAACTGACCATATTTGTTGGTGACACAAATCTATATTTATTCTATTCTGTTAGCAATTAGTGTTATTAAATTGTAAAATCATGGCTGAAAATGGAGAACAAGAAGCTCTTAACCAAATGATCCAAGGTAAAAGACATCTTCTCATTAAGGATTACTACTCAGCTGCCCAAAGCTTTGAAAAGGTTTGCCAATTATTAGATGCCAAATATGGTAAATGTTCTGATCAATGTGGCGATGCTTACCTTAATTATGGAATTGCGTTACTTGAATTGGCAAGACAAGAAACTGGAGCTAATGAAGGCCTTGTTAACGCTAAAAGTAAGTTACTCCTTTGCTCACATTCATTTCAATATTTCCATCTTATGATGATTAAATTTTTGAAATATATTATAATATTGATCTTATTCTTTTTGTTTTTCTTCAGTAAATGACCCTTCTGGTTCAGAAGATGAAGATGAAGAAGAAGGTGATGGTGAAGATGGCGAAGAAGGAGACGAAGAAGGGAATGAAGAAGATGAAGAAGCAAATGGAGGAAAAACCGATGATGAAGGTAAAAAAACTGACGTTGAAGAAGACTTGGCTGTTTCAGACCAAGAACAGACCAAAGAAGATGATAAGACTCCTGAAGATCAGATTAAAGAGATTAAACCTTCAGAACCTTCCAACGTTACCGTAAATGGTAAAGATACTGAGACTGTCATCACGAAAGAAGCTGGTGATAAAAATGGTGAAAGTACTGAAATTAAAAAAGATCCAATAAATGAACCATGTGGCTCTTCTGCTGGCCCTCCTGATGATTTAAATGAACCTAGTACATCAACTGGTATTAAAAGATCTGATGACGACGATGACGGTGAACCAACAAATACTGAAATTGCATGGGAAGTGTTGTCTATTGCTAAAGAAATATTTACTAGACAGTTGAGTAATGGTGAAGATGTCAAATATAAATTGGCAGAAGCTTTACAAAAACTCGGTGAAATTGCCACAGAATGGGAAAACAATGAATTAGCCATTGATTTGTTAACACAGTGTTTAAATCTAAGAGAACAATCTCTTCCCGATGATGATAGACTGATCGCTGAAACTCATTATCATATTGGAAATGCTCATTCCTTCATATCTCAAATTGAAAAAGCTAATGAATGTTTCCAGAAAGCGATTGATGTTATTAAGAAAAGAATTGAAAACAAAAAACAATCTTTAGAAGATGAAAAAATTGATCAAGAGACGACATTCAACATTAAAGAAGAAATCCAAGAGCTAGAAGACTTGCTGCCTGAGATGGTGGCTCGAATTGAAGATCGTGCTGATCAAATGATGGCTACAATTAAAGATGCTTTAAAACTAGCTGCTAATGATAAAGAGGAAGAGGAAAGAGCCGCTAAACTTAAAGCTATGGAGCCTAAACCGGTCAATAATATCAGTCATCTAGTTAAGCGAAAGCGTGTTGAAAATGTTGAAACAAATGGAACAACAGGTGGAACCAAGAAATTGTGTACAAATGAACATCAAGCAAAAGAGGTTGAAAAAACTGACGTTTCTTAAATCAAAGCTTAAATAATCATTCTGAATATTATTATCCAACAAAATTGTACTTCACTTTTAAATTCGAATTCACTCAAACGATTTGAAAACAAAATTATGTGCACAAATTTTCATTAAGCTTGAAATGTAAAGAACAAAACAATTGTCGTTTCTTAATAAAAAATTTACGCATATCAGAGCTAAACTCTAGTTTGCTAATTTGAACCTTTTTTTTATTTCATTGAAAATTTAAAATTTAAAATTAGCTTTCAGTGCGATATTTATCGATATATCGCAAGATATCGATTATTTGATAGCCGCATTTAAAAATCATCTGACAGTGTTTTGCTTTCAAGTTCAATCTTGACATTAACTAATACAAGTTTAACTGTCTATTGATATTGTGCATTAATTTTTAGAGTTAAATAGTCTTCTTCAACATTTTGCGTTCTCTTAACTCAATCACCTCAATAAGCGTGCCATTAAAATGAATGCTCCACCAGCATTCGAGTCATTCCTTCTTTTCGAGGGAGAAAAAAAGCAAGTAAACATACAATTTATTGTAATTTTTATCCTAATTAATGTTATTTACTATTTTTTGCAGGATTATAATTGAGAAGGAAACAAAAGTACCTAATGCAGCGATCTTTACTGTCAACAAAGAAGATCATACTCTTGGGAACTTGATTCGTCATCAACTGCTCAAAGATCCGAATGTAATTTTCGCTGGATACAAAGTCCCGCATCCTCTTGAGCATAAATTTATTTTAAGAGTTCAAACTACTGGAGATTACACCCCACAAGATGCATTGAAAAATGCCCTTAGTGATTTATGTTCTGAAATTTCTTACATTGAAGAACAATTTAAGGTAAAATTAATCTTGTGATTTGATTATTGAACCTTTTCTAATTACTCATTTTATTTTCTTTCCCAAATACAGAGAGCAATCGATAATCAGAACGATGTTGCTTGAATCAAAACTGAATAATGATTCTCAAAATCACTGCATAATTGTGCTTCATTTCAAAATTTCAAACTTATTCCACTCACAAACTATTTGAAGAGAGATGCATGCACTGAAAGTTATCAAACTTTAACAATGTAAAGATACAAACAATATTCTTTTCTTGATTAAAAATTTTCACCAAAATAATGATGCTACTAATTATTTTATTATAATAAATTACCGGTGATTGGGAAAAAATGATTACTCTATATTTATAAAAAACATGAAAACTGGTGTATAAGTGCTGCCATCTAACCTTTACCGGAAAATTCTGAAACCCAAACATTGTTTAGCTTCTTATGCTTCTTATGACAAATTAAAGTTACTTTATTCTTAATTACTTAAATTGTTTTTTTAAAATGTTTCCAATAAGTCATAAAACGGTGATTGTGTTGGACAACAGCTACCGATTCTTGTCAACTTCATGTGGTCAACCTCTAGACTATGATGTTTGCCATAAGATGAAAGGAGGAACACCTAGTGGTATCATTCCTTTGGCTCCGCTAGCTAAATCTTTGTGGACTTCTTCTGTTGAAGCTATTCAAGAATACTCCAGAATAGTTTATGATATTTTTCCTGGTGGCGAGCGACTTCTATCTCTTGTTACCTGTGATGAAATTGGCTTCAAAATTGTCATGGGGTGGAATAATGAACAACAGAATTTATCTAATCTCAACGCGTGCTTTGCTCGAAGTAGTTATAATACCAGGTCACGCGCCAGCTCTTTTTCTATGGGTGACTGTATCGGTACAGATGACTGTACACTGGTAAATGGTGTTAAAGCTGCTCTTGAGGCCTTAGGAACGCCAACGGTCACACAAACTCAGATGAGAAAGAAAAGCTCTCGAGTTGCCAATTCTGGACGAGTAATGTTGATAGCGTACTTGAAAAATGAGAATCAGTTAAAGATGGTTACTGAATTTATGGGTGATTGTCTTAGCAAGTATAACATAGCCATGAGAGAAAAAGATGACCCTAACAGATTACCGATAAATGAATGCCATCTTACAATAGTTAATGTGTATCCTGTTGGAGATTTGAGTCCATCCAGCCAAATCAGAGAAATAGCTAATTACTACGTTTCACCTACACTTTCATGCGAAATTCATTCATCTAGAGGCGGAACTATGTTTGCGTTAAAACTTCTCTCTCTTGTTCAAAGCCATTATCATTTAGCGTCAACTACAGTCACCGGAATTCCAATGAAAGAAGAACAAAATGCTAGTTCTTCAGCAAATTATGACGTTGAAATTGTTCACCCAGCAGATGCTCATGTAAACCTCCCTAAAATTGCAACTGGTGCTGGTGGAGGAGATGGTTCTTGTAATCGCATTCCCAAAGAAGACACTAATTATGAAACCATACCCCTGAAATGGTGCACACCGCGAACAACGTCCGTTGAACTTCATCATTGTAGTAGTGCTTATAGAATTTCTCCAGTTGACGTTAATAGTCGCCCTTCATCTTGTTTAACTAATTTTCTTTTGAGTGGAAGAACTGTTATGCTCGAAATGACCAAACTCAAAGGATCAAAAGTCATGTCACATATGTTGTCAAGTCACAATGGAGAACTTTATATTCATACTTTATATACTGGTAGATCATTGCTAGAGGATCCCCCTTCTATCAGCGAAGGAATAGGTGGCCGAATAACAGATTATCGTATCAATGATTTCGGAGAATTGATGAAAAAGATAAAACTATCTCCTATCAAACCGTCATTGATTTCTGTAGAGAAAACTGTTAGCCCTATTGATAGAGCAATCGGATTTTTAACTAGACAAACATTGTATTGGCCGTTTGTATTAGGTCATTCAATCATGTTCAATTTACAACTGCATATTGCTCCTCTCATAAATTTAATACCTAAAGATTCACTTTCTGTTGAAGATGTAAATGAATGTAAAAATGCAATTTATCAGATTGTAAAAATGGAAAGCAAAGGTACATCACTTGTTTTGCCATGTGTTGCCAATCGAGGCAAAGGTCCCAAGAAAGAAGAGTTGTACAAATTGCTTTGGAAGGAATTAGATCATTATATTGAAATTCATGCATCTACTCCTCAACATAAAGAAATCCTTTCAACACTTCGAGATCTTCACGTCACAGCAACTTCAGATACTAATCAAGTCGTTAAAAATGAGCCAATGTCGCCTGATCGAGCAAACAGTCCGAATGGCGATAAACCTGTTACTAGTTCTGTTATCATTCCACCACTCCAGGTACCTTCATCATCGTCATCGATGCCAACATTTACTTCTAACATCAAAGATGAAGCTTTAATGGCATGGAAAGAATTGGATTCTTATAATAATATGACCGAAAGAGAGAAACGCGAGCTTGATGAGAAAAATAAACCACCCGCAAAAAGACTGCGAATTCCTGATATTCAAAGTCCTTCGGACTCAAACTCGTCTGTATCACTGGCCGATAGTAGAAACAATGGCACTGCAATGGACGTGAAAATGGCCAATGGATCAACATCTAATCAAAACTTGTTATCTTTGTGGGTTAACCAATTAAATCTTAAATATCGTAAAAGACCAGAATTTGAAGGTAGAGCATTTAAAATAGCTCCTCTTTATATTAATCTCAATCAACCTATTGAATAAATTATTTTATGCTCTTAAAAATCATTTTATTTCATTTAAAATTTATTTTCCTCCTTTCAATGTTGTTTGAAAACAAAATTTTAACAAATGAAACTTTATAAAATAGCTAAACCATTAGTTTAGCATAAAAAAGTTTTTAACCAAGTTTTTCTTACGACTTAGTCGTAATTTAAATAAAGTATATTTTTTTCAATAAAATTGTTACCATTTCCCAACTAATATTAATTTTTGAATTTATACCAATGTAATTGACTTATGGGCACTTCATGTTGAATATAAAAGGTAAATGATAATCCTTTTAAATTAAAATTTTGCGAACTGATATTATATAATAGTGTCACCAATAACATGAAAAACAGTATCTAGATTAAGTTTAATTTTTCCAGTCTTTGTTCAAAGATTTCTCTATTTCATTGTAGGGTGGAAACTTCTGTACAAATGAACCATGGAAAGCCTTAATACGATTATATACTAATGGCCATAAAGAATCAAAAATAGCTTTTGCTCCAGCTTTGTTTGGATGTAGACCATCGGCCAGGAGAGATCGCGAGTCAGGATGATTTTTTGTGATTGAATACAAATCAAGACTTTCTACTTGATTATCCTCAGCAACTTTCTTGGAAATGTTAGCGTATCCTTCTGGATGTCGTACAGCCATGTTTGATGGATCACCTTCCGCTTTGGCAAAATCTTCATGATGATAAACTGGAGGAGTCATCAATACGATTTTATCCGATGAAACACCCTGACCTTTGATATAATTTATTATCCAATTCAAATTATCTTTGAATTGCTCACTAGGAACATGTTGAACGCTTCTGTTATCGACGCAGTCATTTGATCCTAAAAGTATCACAAAACAAGCAGCTTTTTCATAATCATCTTTGGTTAATATATCAGGCAGTATTGCACGAATAGATCTTGTGGTATAGCCACTGAAACCTCGACCAATCACATCACTTATTCTGGAATAAACAAAAATAAAAGTATAAAAATCATGACATAACATTTCGATTGCTACAATTACTTTGAATGATTACCTTTGTAAGTTATGAGCCAACATAGTTCCCCAACATCCGCCATCAACAAAGAAAGCACCCTTTAGAGAAAAAGTGGACAAAAAAATCAAGTTGTGTGAATGAAAAAGAACAGGGTTGACAAGACAGAGTGTAATTAAATTAAACCGGACTTGTAATTAAATTATAGTTTCAACAGAAAGAAACAAATGAAAACTTTGATGTCATTCAATCAAAAGATTCCCACCAAACACATTTACACATTCGTTCAAACATAAACAATCAATCAAGATTTCACAAAAGATTTTCCGAAATTTATAGAAATAGAAGTCAAACTATGAAAATTTAAAAACGCTTATTTACCTGAGTTATCGAGTCTCCAATAAGAATAACTTTGGACCATGTTGTCTGAGCCATGTTAAAGGGAAGAAAAAAGATTACCAAAGTTAAAGTTACAAAGACAAAAAGAAGTCTTTATGATTGATTGAACCTTTGTCTTTTATTCACTTGACGATCTCTTCTCATCAGAATATATTGATCAGAGCTAATTAATTAACCAATTAATTGGATAAAACAAACATCCAAGGAAAAGAATCTTTTCAAAAGATGAAAAATTAAAGAGCTCAAAATGAAAAGCCGAGAATCAGCTTACAAAACAAGAGTGAGCAAGAGGGAAAAAAGAGAGGGTAAAACAAAAAAGAGGGATGTTTAAGCAAAAGATATGTTTTTACATGTGACACTTGACCAGTTGATTATTTTCTGATTACTTTTACATCGTTCTTTTATATCTTCTTCTACCATGTTTATTCATCTATTAAATTGTAATTTATAACTTTATTCACTCATCTCGTAACCATGTCCATCAATAATCTGTTAACTCGCTATCGAGTTAACTGTTTTCTAGTAAACTGTTATCTTTTGCCTGTTTCAAACAACTATTTACTCCGAGATTCAGAATATTATCGCTCTTCATCCTATTGAATTTGAATCTTGTTTTCCCCGTTTTGATTAATCACGTTATAAAATTATCTTTCCCTTGTTGTTCAGTTTACTTCAGTTTATTTTATTATTGTCTCCAAAGGTGAGGTATCTATTGTCTCATATTTGATAAGTTATCTTCTGTAGTTAAGATTCTCTTTTGATACTCGTTCTTTTGTCTCACCAGATTCATTCTCTGATGTTCATTGATTAATCGATTGATATCTTTATTGTTGGCTGGTTAACAAATTGAAGCAAATTTTTGCATACTTTCATGGTTATTGGATTGGATTTTCTAGCTGATATGGTTTATATGGTACGTTCAACAATTATTTTCTTGCTTCTTTCTTATATTACTTACATCGTTTCATTTCAATCATCTGTGAATTAATCCATGAATACTGAATACTGAATGACTATGCGTTGCAACTCTCTTATAGTAGCAATAATGTTAAACGTAATTGGCTTACAATTATCGACTGATAAGATTGAAATTCTGCAAGATAAAATTAAACCTTAAATAAAATTATCTAGAGAAGGCTGAATTTGTGAGCTCTAACAGGTTTGCTACAGTTAAGAGAGGAAAGGGAAGAAAGAGAGTAATTTGCATTTAATCTGCATTTATTAGATTCAAATGAATGTGTTAAATCTAGTGAATTAAATTAACTTGTATTCAGCATAGTTAACAACCATCAAAAATAGCACAAGAAGAACAAGAGAAGACAGAAGAAGAAAGCAAATGAAAGAATCAAGAAATGAAATTAAAAGTTATTCAGATGATGATGGTTAACTTTCTCTGCTTGATTATGGAACAGTTTATTAAAGAAACTGATTGTATAAATGAAAGCAGATTAAAAATTTGTTTAATGGATTGATAACCATTGGGAATAATGTATTTTGTATTGCTTTTTCCCTTACTTTTTGTAGTGTGCAGCAACCAGTGTTAAAAGTAATTTATTGTAATCAACTTAATTATTTATTAATAAATCAAGTTGGACCGAGGAAACGAATCTGGATAAGGAAACACTGTTGCAACCTAAAAATTACATCCAACATGATCATCTTACTAAACCCAAATTCACAAGCTAAATTGTTTCTTCTGGTTCACCTTCTGGTAACAAATGATTTACATCAATTAACTAATCAACACTCTTGCAATTGAATTTGGTAGCCAAGTTTTATGAAAAAATATACTGAAAGAGGCAACAAAAGACAGTGAAAAAAAACTTGTGATTAAATGAAACAATTTAGCTTGGATAAGTGGAAAAGCAACAGCAAAAGAAACCAAAATGTTAAACTTGTTTACATAATTTAGATTAAAGATGGCAACAGTAGATGAAGGAGTAATTTTTGTTGGCACAACCATTATAAGGATAACAATTTATTTAATTTATGTCCTTGCTACATAATTAACTTTTCCCTTATCATTTAATTCAATCTTAATCAAATATTATTTTAAACTACATCAACTACAAGTAAGTCAAATATACACTGTAAACTTCATTAATAAGAGAATTTACAAATTTTTCTTTTTTCTTTCAGAATTTATTAAAACGATTTATTAAAAGTGAAAACAACTTTATCTTCTTGAAGTTTACCTCTAAATGACTGGAAATACATTTAACCGTAATTGGATAAACTAACCAAAGGAACAATCAATCTATGGATAAACACAATGAACAATCAATCTACTCACGTTTTGGTGGTTCCCAGAGTCTTGAGATGATTGGTTGGACAAAATTTCACCTCGGACTTGAGAGGACCGTGAAACGGCAATGGAAACTACAACAAGAGACAAAATCAACTTCATTTTCAGAGCAAATTACGGTCCAAAGACAATATTGTTAATGATTTCAGATACAATTTACACCACCTATTCATATATAATCCAATCAGTTCAACATAATGTTATCAGTGATAGCCTATCACAAGCAATTTTTTTATTATTCAATTTACTACGAAGAAATGATCTATCATATAATTGAGTTTGTTGTTAACTGGTTAATAAATAACTTTAATATCAAGGTTGGTTCAACATTGCAGGTTCAATAAGTTGATAAAAAATATCAAAATTTCATGTTTATAATAGTTGACTTGTCTTGCAAGGATATAACAAATAGGTGTATAATAGGCTGATAATAAATTATGGTGATTCTCAAAATGGACAGAAATTGAAATTCTCCAAAAGTAGTTCCTTCATTGACTTACATTATTTGAATGTGCGAAAAAAAGTCAATTTATTGACCAGGTTAAAAATATAATTAGTTTTTTCTCCTTCAAATTCAGTCGACAGTATCAAATTAATAGTGTTTCCATTAGATTGCCTAAGGATAAGCCAAATAAAATTTAAACCCAAATGTGTACATTACACTGGTAAAAAAAGAGTAAAGTTGATATCAACAAGTAATCACTTTAGTTGACATTAATACCATTACCATTGATTAAATTGCATTTGTCAAGGTAGCCAATAGCAAAGGAAACAAATAAAAAGTATAACCAGATTAGCATCAATATTTTCATATTTGAGTTTGACATTGAAAAGCAAGATTATTATGAAAAATAAAAAAGCAACAAAATACATTTGAGATGAGAAGAAAAAAAACTAGAAAACGAGAAAATAAAAAAAGAAATCGTTATTTTCACATGAACCATGAATTGAATACAACATTTGGTTTGGATCATGATGATGATTTTCATCAATTTTTTACTGATAATCCATTGGAATTCAATGCTTAGCCCTTGACAAGTTAAACTGAGAAAAGAGAGAAAATAAAAGCTCGAATTGAATTAGTCCAGAAATGATGAAAAAAGCAGGCAAAGTAAAAAAATACTTTTACCTTTCACTTATTCTCGCTTTTATATTGATCTAAATCATCTTTCATGATTCTCAAAGGTTTATTCAATTGAAACTTGAAGTGTCACAACAAAATGATGAAACTCATACCTTGAATTTTCGGTTCAAGCTCAACCAGTGAATGTCTTACAAATTAAATGAAATTCAAAGATTAAAATCTAATTGATTAGCCAACAAATTAACAAAATTCAACTTAACCAAAAAACAACCCAAAATGTGACCCAAAGTTGAACTCATTTACCGAGAAAAGGGCAAAAACCAGGAACAACAAGAGGTTGTCTTAGGCCTTAGCTTCTTCGGAATTTTTGTTTTGGTGAGTTTTACCTTTCAAAGTTTAATTGCTTGGTTCATAAATGATGAAACAAAAGTCAACTTAACCAAAAAACAACCCAAAATGTGACCAAAAGTTGAACTCTTTTACCTGAAAATCAGAAAGTAAATCAACTTTGACTAGGATTTTACTGACTTTAATGATTCTTTGTTTAATTTTTTGCACTTTTTAAACATTCGCCTGTAGCTTTAACCAGGGGAAAGTGAAAATATCGATAGAAAAATTCTGATGAAGAGAATGTTCTGAAAATTGCGCAAAATCGGTATCTTTTTTACCATGCAATATGAGAAAGAAACTCTGACAGAAAAGAGAATTGAACTTGTATTCTCACTTGGTAAATGAAGAGAGACACAAGAAAAAGACAGAGAAGATAAAGAGAGTGAGAAATGATGTGAAAGAAGATATCTATTGCTCTCGCGTATATCATTTCTCAGTTTTGTCCAAATAATTTTAAGGTAAACGTTATCAATTGCCATTTTTACTCGACTAACCTTAACATCAAACAATGTTCAACTAATTTCTCCTTTTGTAGCAAAGTTGTTATAACAATTGAAAAGTTATCAGTGATAAGTTGATCTTCATCAGTCTCATCGCTTTCATCCTATTCATCATCATCCTCCTCATCACCAGCAATTTTAGCAAATTTTGTGTTTCATTTTCCTTTAGTTTGTAGTGAAGTGAAGAGAAGTGAAAAAAAGGATAAAATTGTTCCTATTCTTAGTCAATTAAACAAAACCTTTTTTTTCAAATTGGAATTAACAATTGTGATAAATTTCAATTTTGTGATTTTCCATTTTGTTGTTAAAATTGTTTGTGATATTAAACAATCAAATTGTGCTTCACTAATTGTTACCAGAAGAAGAATAAAATTTAGTGAAAACTCAAGTGTGCATTAAATTGAATAAAGTGAAGTGCAAACAAAATAAGTGAACAGTCAGTTTTTAAATTGATTGGTGCTTCATGAAAGCTGAAAACAAACTGAGAACAAGAATGAACAATTTGGATTATCATTTACAATCAACTAAATGTAAGTAACTTTGCAACAAGTAAAAGCTGATACGATTCCAAATTTGATTTACATTTGCAAACAGTAGTCAAGAAAGTCACCAAAATCTATAGGCTTTATGTACAAATGCCTATAACCTGGAATAGCTTGAAACAAAAGCTTGTATTTACTCTTGATTATCATGATTCCCATCTTGTGTTCATCTTTACTCTTTGCGATTGTTCTGATAACAGCTCAACGGCTCATTGAACCTTGATTGAAACGGAAATTCCAATTAAACCATCCATCCGCAAGTCTCATTATTGACATCGTCTGAACGCTGGAATCAATCTGTTTTAATCAAGTTACGCTTCGAATTGAGAGGGAAAAAGAAAGTTTTCCTTGACACAATTTGAAGAGAAAAGTTGAAAAATGTTGAAACATTTTGGGTTCCAATGATTGTCTGGAAGGTTCAATTATTTTACTTTTCACCATTTGATGGAAACTGCAGAAAAAAAAGCAAAATTAACTTCCAACTGAACCATTGGCCATTCATTAAGATAGCCTCACATGTTCACCCTGTTATTATCCTTTTCCCCTGGTTGTGTCAATATTTTTCAACTTGAAAAACAAAAGGAAATGCGAAATGAAGCAAAAACTAAAAGTTGATCTCAAGAGGTTTACATACAGCATTAAATGTTGTCAAAGTTATTTTACTTTTCTCATCCTTCAACATTCTTGGCTAACCTTTTGTGCACCTTGAAAGTTTAATATCATATTCCAAGCGAATGATGATTACATTATTTGTTTACTTTGGTCTCATCATTATTGGACTTTCAACGAATCGATATTAATAAAGTTGAGCCAAAAAACTAGGTGCAAGTAAAGAAGATAAACTCATAAAATTCAAGTGTCGATATTAAATACTTTTTAATCATTTTCTTCACGTTCATTTCTCGATTGCACCCAAGAACCAGCCTTTGTTTTCCAAAGAAACGAACAGAAAAAAAATAAAAAATATAAAAAGTAAACTTTTCAATCAAAAGTTGATCAAATGAACTGAAAACGTGCAAAAAATTGTGTGAAACTTTAGCCACTTTCCCATTGATATCTGATGTTTCCCTAAACACTGTGAACTTGACAAACCCACTAATTAACCTCATTTTATTCACCATCTCACCATCATTGGTATTATCATGTTAATTATTGGAATGATAAAGGTTTCCAGTGAACGAAGAGAGAAAAAGATAAAACTAAAGAGACAAAATTCTCAGTCAATATTGATATTAATATCATTATTATTACCTATTATTATCCATGGAATAATTAAGTTAGACGAAGAAAGAAACAGCTCAAAACAAATATTCCCATCGTTGGCTGGGAGTGAGACAATAATATAATAACTTTGATGATAAAAAATAATGACACTTGAAATAACATAATAATATCAACAGCAATATTGTTTGAGTTTTTACCTTTTTCCTTCTGTTCTTCTTCTGGGTAAAGTTTACCTTCATTAATGGTGATTATAAGTTATAAAAAAGCAGAATCCAAAGAGATATATTGAGTCAATAAAAGTGTCTATGTGTTGATGATGAGTTTCGAGGAAAAATAGACAAACTCAGACCAATTCAATGGGAACGTGTATTAAATTGAATAGCAGTAAAGAGTAAAGTTAAAGTGCTGATAATGGCGAGACTCGGAGTAATCATTTGATCCAAATGAAATCAAGTTACATGATTAAGTTTTCATTTTTCAACCTTTCCTTTGCAACTGAATCAGCTTCAATTGATTAATTTCATTTTAAATATTTAACGTTTTCCTTTTCAATTAAATTTTTATTCAAATCGATATCAGACATTTTTTTTCTGTTCCACTTTATTCAATTTATCTTTCACTTCTTTTCAATCGTAAATCTGGTTTCAATGTTGAAATCAAAGTTAATCAATTTGATACAATTGGATTTAGAGGATTTAAACGATGTTTACCATTAAATTAACTCCATTTCCAGTTTCGTTATTGGCCTAATCAATCAATATATTAAGTTGAAGTAAAATTGATTAACAATTTTCACTGTTTGTTCAACTGTTCATTTTGTATTCACATTAATCTGCTTTTATCTTTGCGTTCAACTTTGTTTCTTTTGCCTTTTCGTTGTTTCTTATTCTTATTCTGGGATTGGGATGAGGCTTGTTATCCATTCAATTGGAATGATAAATTTAGGTTTCTCATGAAAATGTTGCCTGATTTCGTTGAGATGGCCAAGAGGAGAGAGAGAAGAGAAACAGGGAAAAAGTGAAATGGTAACAGATATTGGACTTGATAATGAAACAAGCAATGAAGATTATTGGATAAGGATAAGATTTTTTCTCTTCTTTTCCTGCTTTGGATAACTGATATTACTCGTGTATTGGGATGTTCAGATAAACATGAGAAAAAAATGAAGACAAAGTTGAATCTAAATAAAGGCTGAACAAAGATTCTAATTCCTAGATTTTTTCTCAGATTTCCATCATTATCATTCAGTCTAGAACTGTATCTACTCTCCATGAATACTACATGTGATACTGTACTTGATTACCAGTTACAATTATATTTACAACCAAACAAGAACAATGTCTTTACTATGAATAAGTAAACTTTACAAGATAAATCTATTTCCATTAATAATAATACAAATAAACTGAATAACAAACGAATTTAAATGCTATTTTCAGGCTCATGTTAGGTTACAATCAGTTCATCAGTTTAATTTGGAACGAAGATTTACTCGCTAATTTTAAAAGAAAACATTTCTAGTCGGAATTGGTTGGTCAGTTAAAGTTTCACCAACTTTAGTCTTTAGTAATACAATTTTGAGTTCAATATTTGTTGCATTAATAATGCAGATAAACCGCTGACTATTTACTGTTGAGTTCAACATTTAATGTTAATCATTGGCCATCAGTCAGATAGATACAGTTCCTTTGATGATCTTCGTCTTAACCTTCGATCTCTTTCGGTTCAACCCAAAGAGTTATGCCACTCCGAGCCTCTCCATACTTGCTTTCCTTATTGTCATTACTGTCAGGGCAATGGTCAATGACAGGTAAACTTTGTGAATGTAAATTTCATGAATGGACTAACCTTCTACAATCACCTCGTCAGCTTTATTTTCATACAATTACAACGTATTTTGAAGCAACTGCAACCTGTGTGATTTTGTACTCAACATTTGTTTTAACCTTATCTCTTGTACTTTTATTGTATTGACACTTGTAATGCTTTCTCAACTTTTGCTGATTAAACGGGATAAAATGTTCGTCCAACCCTCACCGTGTTTCAATATGAAAAGACGAAAAGCGATACGCGATTTACGGAGAAATAGCCGAAATAGAAGGAAGGAAAAATGCTATAAATCTTTAATTGCATTTTCATCGTGTGTAAAAAAGCCAATTGTCTTCGACGAAAAGTCAATTTTTAGCTTTTTTTTATTGAAATTTTGAAATCTTTCAAAGCATTCCATTTATTAATAGCATTATCTTTTTGTCCTAGACTCAGAATGAGTTTGTCCCAGAAATTGACAGACTTTATCATGCTGTTTGTACAACAATCTCAGATCAATTAGCAGGATAAACTTTCTCGAACAGTTTTCTTAAACATTGGTCAGATCAATTTTAATTGATTGCCAAAAGATCGACCTTCGAAGGATCCACATTCCAGAAACAAAATGAATAGAGTCTGGATTGAAGAAGCGAGAAGACTTTTCTATTTACACTTGAACAGATGAACCCATTCACCGAAAGTTTTGTGCCCATTCGAACTGTTTCATTCGAAATATTAAGGATCGTATCAATTTCCAAATTAAGATAACATTTCAAGTTTCACCTGAGGAATCAAGCTTTCAACTTGTCAGCCTGGATTTTACTCAAACGTTCAATTTAAATGTGATTTAAAAGGAAGCGTTTATTAAGATCAACTTTAGTCAGTTATCAATATCAAATTTTCAGTTCTTTTTGCTCATTTTTCATTGGAAATCATTTTAATAGCTTTAAAACTGCAACATTATTGTTATCACTTTTTGTTCATGTAACTTGGGATTATGACAAAAACTGTGCCCTGACGATGTGTATAAAGTGGATGAATAGACTGATGATGAAAGTGAAGGAAAAGATTGGAAAATCAAACAAACCAGAACAAAATGAGATGAAATGCGAAATGGAAACTTTCCTGGTAAAGATGAGAATAAATTTCTTTTGACTTTATTCTTTCTCCTTTCACCCAAGTTCCAAGTTGCAAACCTGAAAAGTAAAAGAAGAAAAAAAATAAATAAATAAACTGAAAATCATCTCGAAATCTTGTAAAGGTTGACTCGGATCAAGGCGAAGGGAAAGAAAGGAAAGAAAGATGAAAAAAGGTAAAAAATTTGCTTTACACTGAAAAAGCTAAAAGCATATCAATTTCATTTTATCCTGTTCTTCATCTTGAACCAGATTTATAATAATATCATGATAATATTGAGAAAAGACAAAAAGAGAAAAGGTAAATTCTCCTAACATTTTGACAATGAGAAAAGTAAATTCCTCAAGATAAATCATAAAGTAATCAGAACTTTACTTGTTCATGGAAAAACTAAAAACTAAACAAAACGATACTTTCTAAATGATTATGTACATGAGTTGATTAATTTAATTTGCTTCGTACATTTAATTCAATAATTAGTTTCGTCTTTCATGCAAAGACGCAAATGGTTCAAGTGAACAAAATTCATTTCAACATAATCTTTGGTTAAATAACAATTTTACCTCTTAAAACTCGAGTTACCCTGAATTATCGTCATCATTATTTTTCAAGTGTTGATTATGATTCACTTGATTTTCAACATTTTTCACCATTTTTCTCCTTTTCGCATTCTGAGCTCTTTAGGTTTAACCTAATTTACATTATAATGTGAAGTAAATTGGTAAATAAAAAGCGATACATTTATACTTGTTCATCATTTTCTGCTTCCATTTCAACTTGTTCAATATTATTCAGTTCACTTTGCATTCTCTCTCATTACAGTAAGAATTTTACATTTTTACCTGGTTACTTCCGATTCAAAGGATTTAGAATCATCAGAATTTTCTACTGTTCTTCAGGAGAAGCAAGGAAAGCAAAAGGAAGTCAAATGAATGTAAAATAAGTTTATATACATCTAAACATTTTGATATTATTCAACAAAAGAGTATCAAAACTGATGATGTAAACAGAACAAGATGATGATGATGATGATGATGAGAAAAGAGGAAAAAGGAAATGAAAGAGTAAAATGAAAATGAGAAATTTGATTCTTTAATTTATCTTTATTTTCCATTTCATGTAGAGTTCAATTGAAAGTAAAAATGTAAACAAGAAACGTTCATGAGCTTCATTTAGTCTGCAAATGATAATTTGTTTACAATCAGCTTTTGGTTTAGTTGAAACCAGAAGGAAATTCATCTGATTATTCAATTGTTCCGTTTGATCGCAATTTGATTTCAAACAATTGCTTTAAACATGAAAATGAAGGTGAACATGAAAGGTCAATGAAAGTGTTTCCAAGTTGACAAGTGAATGGTCAACCTTTTTGGGTTCATTTTGTTTGACTCGACAAGTTTGCTAATTGCTTGTTTCAGATTAATTGTGACAATTGAAGTTGCAACAATTGGCTTCAATAATGCAGTCAAACTCTTGGAACGTTAAATTTATCACAAATATTTTAATCACCAACTTTCATCTTTTACTGTTGATTAACCGACTTTTCAAAGTCTAACTTCAATTAATTATTCAAATTGTTCAACTTGAATTAATTATTCTGTTGTTATTCGCTTTTCCTTTTTGCCATTCCTGTGTCACTTCATGATGATAATCAAATGATGACTTGATAATAAATGCTGAGTAAACTATTCTTTTCAATTCGACTGTTTTTACTTTCTTTTTTTTCTTCCACTAATAACAATACTTTATAATACTTGCGAGTAAAATTTCATTGTTCAACAGCTAAACAAGTTCATCCTCACTGCTCTTCATCCTTGGTCATGAAGATAATGATGAGGGAAGAGAGGAAGAAGGAGAGAAATCTCTTCTCTGTCTATAATTTTATTCATTGAATCATTTATTCCACAAGCTTGAGTCTCTTCCTTTTTGTTAACAATGCAATTAAGGTTAACCATATTAATTGGCTTCCAATGAAAAAAGATGCTCAACTAATCTCTTTCCTTATTCTGATTGGGTCAAGAATAGAATCTTTGTCATCTTCCCATTATCTGTTGAATAAATATGATAAACAACAATTTACCTTTTCTCGATGGTCATTTACAGGGAGGCAAAAACTCCAAGCTTATCTCAACCTAATTTCCTGATCTTGTTTGATTGCCGCTCTTTCTCCAGCATTATAATCATTCTCATATCTTAATCTCTGATTTTCATCATTAATTTGTCAGTTTCATCATAAAGGCTGCAAAAAATATTGATTATTTGAGAAAATGCTAATCATCGATTCGTTTGTTTCAGAAGCCAATGCAAATAATCAGATGAATTGTAATTTGAGTCAGTGCCAGCGAACATGAAACTATTCTGCAACTTCTTGACAAATCATGCCTGATATTGAATTGTGATGTCAAGAGAGTTAATCAGTCCAATTAGTATTGATGCGTATCGAAGCATCGCGTTTGTAAAAAGCACCAATCATGTTAATCATGATCAAAAGTCTTAAATCAAATTACTTTTTATGACAAAAGATGGGTTTATCCGAGGCCAGGGAAAAGGTTGGTGTTGCAGACTCAAGTGAAAGCAGACGGTCAAAGTTGAGAAAGTTTCATGGGAATATGTTTGATTATATGTGATTCATTTAGAAACTAGTGCCTGTCGACCAAAATAAGGCCATTTGTAAAACAGGCGAACTACTGTTCATGTGAAAGTATCGAAAATTGTTCTAACTTGCAAGCGCGATTGGGATAAAAAGTGAGATTCTACGGGACTTTGGACCGAACATGGGTTTTCAATGTTTTATTTCAAAAGAGATTGATTTTCAATTTGACTTTTTTGTGGCACAAAACCCTTTCCGTATTCAAAGTTTGTTTTGAATTAATACTCTTAGAATCAAAAGATAAGAACAGGCAACATGGACGAAGTTTAATTATTTTGTTTAACATTTTGCATCGAAAGGCCACTTGGCCATTATTGCACTGTTAAAACAGTAATATCACAATTAAGAATCCAGTAAAAAGTTGAATTCATAATTGCTTCATTATCGTATCAATATTTTATCATTGATAGTCGCCCAGGCGCTTTTATTGTCACGAAATTTTGCCCCTAAGAATAAGTTTCTCATCTTAATTCATCTATTCTGCTTTGCCACGATAAATGTCGATATGCGAGAAGAAACGATTCAATCTTGAAATTGTCCTTGAAACTCACTTTAATATCCAATTGAACTTCAAATGATAACAATAATGTTCATAACCTTAACGTGAAGGCAAAGCAATGGAAAGATTGAAAAGTTGCTTTTCTCTGTTTAAATCGTTCAAATGGTTCAATATTGGTCAGATGAATTATTTGGCAAGGTAAATATACAAAAATGTTATCCATCTTATCCTCTTGTGAACCTCAAGAGAATCCTTTTCACCCAATTTCTTTTTTCGTTTTGTTTGGTCTTGGAAAGAAGAGAAAGAAGAAGAATAAGAAGAAAAGTTGATCTGAAGATGAACATGGTGATGATGATGTGATGAAGATGAAAATAAAAAAGCTACAGATTGAAGTGTATGAAGAAAAAATTGAAGATAAGTTTGGACTTGGAAGGCACTTAACAACATTGAACCGAGTATTATTTTTCTTTTATTATTATTATTATCTAAGGTAACTACAAATCAATAGACAAAAATGGTTATCAAAAAGATGCTCAATCAAAGTACTTACGATATTATTACCAACCAAGCAAACAAACAATAATGATAAACTTTAATTTACCAGCATTCAGAGTTTAACTTATTGCTTTTCCTTTATTGTTATCATTTTCCAGAATTATTACAATCGATAACTTGATTTGAAAAGATTAACACTGATATACATTTAATTGAGGAAAAGTTGAAATTCAAATGCGAAACAAGATGAAACCATTTCTTCCAATTAAACCTTACAATAGCAAATGACTGAAGTGAAAAATGCCTTTTCATGGTAAAGTATAAATTATGTGATTTTGCTTCTTGTTTCTCTGAAGTTTGTTCATTCAAAAGCTCAGATGTAAATTAACATCAAACAGATCACACAGGTTTTGAGACAAAAGGCGAACAAGAAAGCAACTTGAAAACCAGAACCAGATTGGTGTTGCTGGAAAGTGGATGAAATTACATCTGCAGATCTTCAGATTGTGGGTTATTCATATTGCTAAATGTTCACAATGAATTACACAAGAATTGGCAAGATTTATTAATGAACATGGAATTCTGTTATACACTGAGAATCTTATTCAATGTGTATCTTCATCTATTATTAAAACACATTAGAGAATTGATTCAAACTTTTGGAGGAAAGAAAAAGGAAGAAAAAATTCTGGTTAAAGTTGAACCCAAATGAATTTAATAACGAAAATAGCAATATTTATTAATAATTTTCAGTTGTTTTTCATTTTCCTGCTTCTGTCCGCAGATCATGAAAGAATGTAAAGTTGAACAATCGAGTCAAACTCTAGATAATTTGTACATTTAATTGTACAATAATAGGTGATGGAAGAAGAAAAGTGTGATTACATGGGAGAATGGATAAAATGATGGAATCGTCAGAACAAAATTGGAAGAGAGAAGAGAAGAGAAGAGAAGAGAAAATTGAAATATTCGGATATCCGGTCATACAGATAGTTACATGGTAAAACTCACAACTAGACATGAATAAATTGCATTGAACAAGGTGAAGGATGGCAGCGATGGGTGAAGATGTTGAAGATAAGGGAAAATGGTGAATGAAAAGTAGACAGAAACAAGAAATTTATTTGTCTTCCTTTTCCCATCTTATACTCTTTGCCATCCTTTTGTATTACCTAAGTTTGAATAATTTAAACATTAAACAGTTAGTTATCGATCGACCGAAAATTGGTTCAACAAATCAGTTTGATATTCATGTTTCAAACTTTACCTTTTTCTCTCCTTCTCTTTCCATCTTCATCTTCATCATCTTCATTGAGGGACACAAATTGTTACCAAATACATGGTGTCTACTCTTTGTGTCGTCTCACAATTTATTCTTGTTCACATTTCTCTTCACTTTTTCTTCTTCTTCTTCTTTTTGCCTCACTGTTTAACCAGCAAACATCAACATTTTTCATTCTTCATTCTTCATCATTATCAGTCTCACCTTATACAGTCTGCTATTGCTATTTATGAAAATGAAAAGGATTGAAGCGAAATGAGCAAAAAAGAAACAAATGAGAAAAGAATGGGAAAAGAATGGAAAAACAAATAGAACAAATAAGATGTTAAGTGTCATTTACAGTTAACATTGGTTTCAGTTCATCTTTCCTTATTTATTCAGATTTATCATTTTCCACCATTCTTTTCTTCCATTTTCACACTTTTTCATGGTAAATTACATTCTCTTATTTAATTCTTTTTCTGCTCTTTCCTTGCTATTCCTACCAACTTCAACTGATACAATCTTAGCATTCAATGCACTGCATTTATCCATAATCATCTGACGTTACTTTTTGTTTTGCATTCAATCGACCATTTAAATTGCCATTTTCTCCTGTTATCACCTTTAACCACTTGTCCGACCAATATTATTGACCAAAAGTTTATTCATAAATTAAGATTGTTAATGAGATAAAATTTTTCTTTTCCCTTCCAAGTTCAGTCATTTAATATTCAAAATTGAAGTTGACTCAGAATATTTGGCAAATTTATGAACCAAAAAGAAGCTGTTTATAAGAAATACTCTACAGTAGATTTAGTTTGCATTAATATTTAATATTCTTGCAGATTATAAGAGCTAGTTAAATGAACAAAAGTCAATAAACTCTTTTAGATCTTTTAAAGACCAAAGTTCACGACAAATGTACATTTCAGGTTCAATATATTGGGCGTTTATTTTATCCTTGATGGCTGTTTGCAGTCATAACTGATACACAGTTGATGCTGCAGACCTCAGATGCGAACTATAATATAAGCTACAATAAGTTGAAGAAACCTGAATTCGAACTCTCGAGGTCACGCAAGTCACTCAGCTGTTGACTTTTAACTGATACTTGAAGGTCATTTTCTGTGAGCGATTTTCCCGACTGATTGGTATTACAAGTTGGAAACTTATATTGTTGAAAAGATAAAGAAATTTATTTCAAAATCACTTTATAAACTGAAAGTTGTGACAACACTCATATCTTTTGGTTAGCATGAGTTATGACATGATACAAGCATCAACAAGGTGGAAAAGGTTTAAAACAACTCCCAGTATATGGACGCCAATATGTAAGGTTCAAGTTAAACTGGAGTTAAGCCTGAGTTAGATCCAATAGGAGGTTTGGAGGTGTGAAGTTGGTTTCCAAAACAGTCAACTTCAATCCAAGTAAGATTAGCGTTGAAGGTAAAAATACTCAGAAATGTATCTAGTCGCTGATTGAACTTTAAAAGCTAAATGTTAAGTTTGCTGATTTTTCATGAGCTGGGAGCAGACGAGTCAGGGATGACATAGAGCAAGATATAGAGCAGTAGCATCTATTGCAGTCATTGTTTTCGTTAAGATATGTTTTCATTTTTCTGCTAAAATTTGTACTTCTTAGTGACTGCAATAGATTAAAATGGAATATCCTTATTTAAAACTGGCTGAATATCGTTAACCGCACACCAGCGTAAAAAGCAAAATACAAATCTCATTGTTTTTCATCCGCTACAATATAAGCACGAAAAAGATCGAAACGATCGTACAAGCAAGGGCACTTTCCTTGTACGAGATCAGACAGACAACAGATCATGAGAAAGGAAAAACAGGTTGACCCATGTCAAGACTACGCAAAGTAAGGTTGAGACGCGTTGATAGGACGAGAAGGTACTTACTTACCTAAATAGTTATTCAATGTGCAGTTCATTTTACTCTTTAGTTGAATAACTTTCTCTTTACGCTTTTCTCAACAAATATCTGTATGTTTATTCATTGAAAGGAGAATTTTTTCACACTGAATGTCATTAAAACCTTAAACTAGTCCTTTGTGATCTACACGAGCTTTTCCAAACTATATCTTCTGGCTGCAAAGCGTTCAAATGACAATTTTCTCTGGACATAAGATGCTGTTCATTTTCAACAAACATAAAAATATTTAGATAAAAAATTTCCTTTAATAAAAAAACTGATTGCAAAGGTCGGTAATATATGTTGATATGCAGTGAGTTGTTAGCAGATGCATTGCCTTGCATGGCCTTTAGTTGAGTTTTTATACAAAAATGAAATTGAACGATCACAGAGAATTTGATTAATCCATAAAAGAATTGAACTGAAACTCCCAGTAAATCCGTGGTGATATAAGAATAAAATGATAAAATAAAATAAAATAGTTGCGCTCATTTAACACATAAAAATAAATCACAAACTTGATCCTAGAAAATCGAAAGATAAAAAATTTCTATTGAAAAAGCTCTGGTCAAGCTTGAAAGAAACGTTTTGACAGATGTTAATTACAGCTTGAAATCGTACTCCAGTTAAATAGCAATTAAAAGTAATTGTAAAATTATAGTCGACAATTTGAAAGCTTCGAAACGTTTTGAAATGAGCAGCAGTAATGAAACCAATTTGGAGCATTAATTATCCAAAAATTGACAATTAATGATAATTGTAAGTGAAATGGTATCACAGAGTGAAAAGATGAAAAGGAAAAGGGAAAAGCAAAGAAAAGGTGAAAACACGAGTTATTGCAATTTAATTAACTTGAGAAGCGAAATAATAATCAATGAAGTGCAAGAGATAATTGAATTGGTGAAGATTCACGAAATGATGAGAATTAACATGGGAAAAGGAAGAAAATTGTTTGATTAAAAATAATTTCAACTCGTAACGAGAGTCATTATCTTGTTCATATTACCAGATAATATTTGTATCTATTGGTTGTTACACTTATTTAAATGAAATTTTTACCAGTTAACTTATCATTTGGAAGTTTTGTGTTCACGGAAAAGGAGAAGCAAAAACTGGAAGAAGCAAAAATGATAACCTTAAATAGTAAAAGGATTGACAATTAAGTTTACTGTTATCTTAACCCATTAACTGTTCAACTTGTACAGTTTGCATTAACAGCCATTATCATCACTTTTTATTACCGCTATAACTATTATGATCATTACGAGTTAAACTTATGTTATCTTTGCCTGGTTTGATACCTTCAACTATTGGAACTCATCAAATAAATTAAGAGACTTGATTCTGTATTTAATATAACAAACCATATAATATTCATCTATCTGAATAATGTTTATCTTTGCTTCTTCTTCTTCTTCTTTTTCCTTCTTTCATCTTCAAGAGCAGCTTTAATAATGATGAGAAATAATAATAAAAATAATGATAATATAAGTTTGATTGCAAATGAAAAGCTTGCAGTCGGATAATGATGAAAATGGCCAAAGAATAATATTTACAGTTTCAACAGTCGCTTCATCCAGTTGCTATACTTGTAATGATTTTTGATTAATGACCTTAATGTTATCAAGCTGATTGTTTTTACGCTTTGTTACATTTAATTTACTTGTTTGTCTTTATTGGTTCCATTAGTGAAAAGGTAAAGGTAAAAGGAAGAGTTGAACGTTAAATATCTTTGTTTTTCCTGGTTTACACTTTGTAACCAGCTTTGGGTCAACTTTTCAACTGATATTCAATTTGAATGGAACGTTTCTCTAATCTTTCCTGGCTTCTTTTGCTTCACCATCAACTGGGATTGAGGATTGCAAGTTGAACTGAAAACATTGATCAAATTGTAAATTGCGTGATAAGTTGATGTAGCAAATGTGTGCAAGTTTAGAGTTATTGTTATTTTGGATGCATTATTGGACCAGCAAATTGATCGATCAATCAGTTGGCAGATTGTCATCTGCATTCAATCATAATCATGACAGTAAAAGATGAGAAGATGAAAGGTGTAAAGAAGATGATGGTGACGAAGAAAAGGAACAGAAGAAACATGATGAATGTTAAGGCAAATCGTACAGCCTTTCTAATCATTCATTCAACTTTTGACACTTGCTCATTAATCCAATTTGTGTGTTCAACTATTGTATCGCTGGAGTGTGTCGTTACCTTTAACAGGGAGTTTAAATTAACAGGCAGGAAGAAGGGAAAATGTCGAGTCAAAATATGAATAAAGGTGAGAAAAGTTCAGATAAGTGAAACTCTTTTTTGCTCTCCTTTCAGCTCTCAGCAGTTAAAAAACAAAATAGTTTAAACTTGTAATACTTTAACCTTGGCTCAATTTTAATTTCGTTTTTTTCTCTTTTCCTTTTTTTGATTGATTTGCAAAACAAAAGCACAAAAATTATTGAAAAATGTATCAATCAATTGTCACTTAGCATGAGAAGTAAAAAGCGTAAAATGAATTGAATTTTTCACCATTTTGATTGCAAACAATTAAATCTTGTAACGATTAATTAAAAGTTTGTAAAAATAAAGACTTGAAAGTCAAACCTTTCAAGTTCTGATTTGTTGAGTCTTCAAGCTCGACAATTATTTGGAAAACTCTAGAATTAAATCAAGAATTTCTTTCATTTCTGTACGAGAATACTTGATATTACTCATGAAATTTTCGAGCAATCATTTTGCTGATCGAATGGACTAAATCGAATCTGTATTGTAGCACTGTTTTTCATCAATAGAATAGAGTATAAGCTTGAAAAAGGATGAAGACCGAAAGAATTGAAAAATTGAATATTTCTGAAATTATTTGAAACAAAAATTTTCTGATATACCGGGCGTTTTTTTTCATTTTACGCCTGTTTAACGTCATAACTCACGAACGGTTGATGCATCAGCCCTCAGATTCGAACCATAAGCTTAAAAAAATTGAAGAACTATACTCTCGATTTCTCAAGGTTATTCAAGGTCATTCATCTGTTTGACCTCTAACTGACATTTGAAGGGCATTTTTTGTAACTGACTTATGTTTGTGCGAAGTTAAAAGCTCATCTGGTTGTTGAGATAACCTAGTTTAACTCGAAACCAATTAAAAGACTGAACGGTATAAAAACACAAGTGCGACCTCGGTCGTGGAATTATATATAGGCTTGGCTCCTAAATAATCCAAGGGACCATTATATGACCGGGTATTAAGATCTCCTTGGCGCCTATTCTCTATCCCTGATGCAACCAATGATAAATGGATATTAATATTATAGTAATAAATTGAAGTTATTTAGTTTAAATTACAGTTTATATTTTCTTTATTAATTCGGGATTTTATTAGATAATAATAATTTTTAAAACTTGCAGTTAATATCAGTCAAGTCTAGATGTACCTTCATCATCACTTTCCTCTTCATCTAGAGCATCTTCATCAGCTAATGTACCGGGCGTTTTTTTCATTTTACGCCTGTTTGACGTCAATACTCACGAACGGTTGATGCCCCAGACCTCAGATTCGAATCATGAGCTTATAAAAGTTGACTATGCCCTCGTTCTCTCAAGGTTATTCAAGGTCATTCATCTGTTTGACCTCTAACTGACATTTGAAGGTCATTTTCTGAAGAAAGAAGAAATTTTTTGTAAATGGCTGATGTTTGGGCGAAGTTAAAAGCTCATCTGGCTGTTAAGATAACCGAATTTAACTCAAAACTAATTAAAAGACTGAACGATATAAAAACACTCCAACAATAATGTCAAAAGAGTACTAGTACCAGATACCGTTACTTCCCTAGTTTTTGTGGCCTTGAGAGGCATGTCCCATGGTGATGAGGTTGATATTGAAAAGGCCGAATTAGGCATTTCACGTTCCAATTAACAAGGCTGGGAATTAAAGTATTAAGAATATATAATAAAACTAAGGTTTTTGACGACAAACCAATGGTGATTGCCAAATCACTATCAAAAGTATGGCGAGCCATTATTCTGTGGCCATGACATGAGAACCATTGACGACAGAATCATGCCATGTAAGTTTTTTATTTACCAAATTTTTTTTACTCATTTAATCTTCAATTGGTTTAAGTCAAGTTTTCTTTCTTAAAATATGTTTAATAAAACTCAAAAAAATCATTTTAAAACTTTCGATAGATCGAAAGTTGAAAATCATGAAATGCGCTGCCCGGTGAATAGGGAAAATAAACTATTTTCAGTTAGTCCTATTTACTTGCAGGTTACTTTATAAATTTATCTTCCATTTTTTTTAATTTTACTTATTAGTTTCCACTTTATATCTTCCCGCCGATACTCCTTGTGAAGAGTTGAAACTTTACGTAGAAGAGGATATGCTTAAAAGTATTGATCATTATAATATTAAATTTTGCAATGGCCCCTTTCGGAATAAATTAAATTGTGTTGGCCCGAACAATACAATTTTCAAAGTGAGAAGAAAGGAGATGCAAAACCTCTCAGCAGTGAAATTCAATACTCTCAGCAAATATGCTGGAGACATAAATTATGTTTTTTTACCAGCAGATACATCTGACTACACTTTTAAAAAATTTAAACTACTTATGGAAAATGGCAAATGTAAAGTAAAAATTGAAAAATTTGCTGATTTTAAAGATCAAACGCCAATGCTGGGATATCTGTTGAGATAAAAGAGCTCATCGACTAACAACAAACAGAAATTTTCGTGTTCTTGCAGAGAAAAGCCGCAAGATTAGAAAATGATCTCTGAGATCAATAATCACTACTCTTTCGATCCGAAAGCAGTCCCAGAAGAACCAGCTATGGCAATTACGGGATTGTCGGAAATCAATAACAAGTTTGAATTGGAAGATCCAATACCTCCGAAAAAAAGGTGATGCCTGATTTAAATGAAAAAAAAGTTCATTTTCTGAAAATTTGTGCTGTTTGTAATTTACCGTATGATGTATTCATCATTAATTAAACATTCAATATATTGCAATTATTTTGTCTAAATTTTCGGGTTCTTGCAGAGAAAAGCCGCAAGATAAAAAAAAATGATCTGTAAGATGAGCTTAAGAAAATTGAAGAACTATACCCTTGATCTTTGAAGGTTATTCAAAGTCATTCATTTGTTTGACCTCTAACTGACATTTGAAGGGCATTTTCTGTTTTGAAATTTTTTGTAACTGGATGATGTTTTCTACATTAGCATAACGCATTTATTTCAGAAGATATGAGTGTTTTTATACCGTTCAGTCCTTTAATTGGTGTTGAGTTAAATTCGGTTATCTCAACAAACAGATGAGCTTGCAACTTCGCCCAAACATAAGCCAGTTACAAAAAATTTCTTCTAACAGAAAATGCCCTTCAAATGTCAGTTAGAGGTCAAACAAATGAATGACCTTGAATAACCTTGTGAGATCAACGGTTGATGCTACAGACCTCAGAATCAAACCACATGCTTTAGCAAATTGATGAACCATTTAATCAAATTCTCAATGTTGTTCAAAACCACTTGGTTAAAGGTCAATGTTGTTTAACCTCTAGCTGAAATTTCAAGGTCATTTTCTGTGCAAAAAATTTCTTATTGTTTGTTAAATGTTGATAAATCATGATGGTCAAATGATATGAGTGTTTTCATACCGTTCAGTCGATCAATTGGTTTTGAATGAAATTCAGTTATCTTTCTGACCGTTTAAGTTGGTAACTCGTAACAAACATCAGCCAGTTTGAAAAAATTTGCTCTCACGGAAAATGACCTTCAAATGCCAGTTGGAGGAAAAAAATTGTGTGACTTTGACTAACCTTGAAACTTTAAGCTTTGGGTTCTTCGATTTTATGGAGCTTGTGATTTGATTCTGAGGTCTGTATCATCAATTGCACGTGAGTTATGAGTGCAAACAGCGTAGAAATAAAAAATCCAGGTGAATAAATTATATTATTAATTTTATATTATCTTATTTAGGGTAATTAGTTAACTTTCTGCTCTCGTGAAACTGGCAAACTTCTTAGCCAATGTAAATAGGATAATCCGCATTCCATGTGATTACTATCTACGCAAATGGGTTCAATTTTATTGAAAGTGAAGTGTTGAAAGGAGAGAAAAGAAGACATCGAAACTAATGTTATATTTTATCGAATCAGCTGGTAGTATTTCAACTTGGAAAGTTTTTCTGTCCTAGTCTCAGTTCTCTAGCATCAGTAGTTCAAGAGTTATCAACCCAAACAGATAGAAAAATCGTAATACTAACGGTCACCAGATTCACAGGTCCAAATAGCTCTTGAAACATTCTCCGCGTTCGGTTAGTTAGCTCACAAACAAAATATACTTTGACTGCTTCGTTCGGTCGTTCGATATGTACCAACCAAACAACGTGGACATGATAATACTGATAATATTAATATAAAAATAAAAACAAAAAATGCATTATGCTGAGCGTTTTTTATTTTTTCTATCTGTTTGGGTTGATAACTCTTGAACTACTGATGCTAGAGAACTGAGACTAGGACAGAAAAACTTTCCAAGTTGAAATACTACCAGCTGATTCGATAAAATATAACATTAGTTTCGATGTCTTCTTTTCTCTCCTTTCAACACTTATAAACAACTGACTATCAGCATATTGATTTTTACTCCTCAAACTCATCCTTCCCTATCATCCAATCATCTGAAACAGTCAACATTGATCTTCTTGATTCGCGATTTATATCAAAATGATATTTTCTTACTTTCTTTTCTTCAATTATTATCTATTATCCAGTTGTAAACCAACAATCGATAATTCATATTAACTGATAAGCTTGGCTGATCTTAACTGTCAGTTTATCACTTGTTTCATCTCCATTGTTTTTCTTGCTATTAACATGTCATCATCATCGTCATCTTCAACCTCATCAGGTTCGTTATCAACATCACCATTACAATATTCGTTTACCAATTTCATTCTCATTCAATCTTCTCCTTTCCCTTTGCATTCCATCCAATCGTCTGACAAGACTGATGAATCCTAATTGAAGACGAGAATTGTTCACAAAGGTTGAACAAAAATTTATCAATCAATTGACCTCAAATCCTGACATTGAAATGACTTATCAATTCCACTAATTACATAACTCATGATATTCCATGTCTCAATATAAAAACAATTCTCTTTGATCCACTTTCTATCATTTCATTTGCTATCCAAAGATGTTCAATTTTCTGATCGCATTTTCTTTTCTCCAAATGAACAAACTTTACTTTTCGCACTCAACTTTTCACTACAATAATGATACACTAATGAATAACATGAGAAATTTTGCTTCAAAATTCCGAATCATTTTGCGATGAAAAAGGTTGTTTGACCAAAATTATGAATTCAAGTTATCTTCTTACTTTTGAAATTGAGCCCAAAGGGCAATTATCCATTTTGATGAACTTTAGAGGAAAAGAAACGCAAAATCCAAGAGTTTATTGAAGCTCCATTTTAACCTAATGTTGCTCTTTTATCATTATTATCATGAAATTGACCAAGAAAATGATTTGTTTGCCTTGTTCGTTGAAACAAAATAGTAAATCTGGCTAGAATTAATGATGTTTACATTGTGTTGACACTTTGATTATCATTTGAAGAATAAGTATAAAAGCAAACGAAATGAGGGAAAAATTGAAGAAAAAAAGTAAAGCAAAAAAAGATAATCAATCAGAAGATGCAACACATAACATCATTTCACTCTCAAAGGTTTTTTGCTGTTGTCTGTGTCTTGCTATCCATGAGTTGATCAAAAACAAAAACGTATGAAATTCAGGTTTGAAACAAAACAAGATAAAATATTAACTACATGTAATAGAGGCTAGAAACAAAACGAGGTTCATGATAAATGAATTGTTCAATGTTTCGAGTGAAAACATCGCTCTAGACAATAAAATTAATACATTAAAAGATTGCCTCTAAACATTGACAACTTTTTGTGCTAACAAAATGCTCCTTTTAATAATGAAATAAGCATTGTTTTAATTGAATTCGGATGAAGAGCAATTCAGTTCAAGTGAATAATGAAAAGTGAGAAAGAATAAACGATTTTTCCAAATCTTTAGATTTGACAATTGAACGAAAAATGAAACTTTCGAAGGAAAAAATTCCATCGTTTCACATCAGATTCAAGAAACTTCGTATTCTGAATGCAAAATCGAAGCAACAGCAAGGTTGCAATTACTCGTCAGATTACTTTGATATTAAGAGAATTGAATTTCTTCAGTGAAATATATTTCCAAAACTTACGGATTTAGAAGTAAAAACAAGAAAAAAATTCGTTGAACATTGACAGAAATCGAGTTTGGAAACGCAACGAAAGCTGAAAGTGTAATATTTTCTTCAACATTGATTGGTTAAATATTCAGATGAAATGATTGATGAAAATTTTAAGACACTAAATTAAAGATAAATGCTCGTTTTAAAGTGCTTTACAAAACTTTGAAATTGATCCCATTAGATTGTAGCAATCAATTGAATCGTTAAATTTTGTTGAACAAGTTTCATCGTTTTTTTACCAACATTGTTTGACTTTGGTTTCTTTGGACTTTCATTGGAGCAACAAAAGCAGCAGAAAAGCAGATTGAATAGACTAAACTGTTTCCATGTCAATAAATAAACAACTGATATTGAATCATTGATGAGAATGCAAAGTGTAAAAATAAGCATTAGAATAATGTTGATTATATTGGTAATGGAAATTCAATATTTTCACTTGAAAATGATAATTTTCTCTTCTCTCTCCAGATCATGCTTTATGATTCATTTTCATCAATCCATTCATTGATTGATTCGTTGAGTCATTTTATGCAACAAACAAAATGATTCAATTCTCTAATGATTGAAGAAGAAAAAAAAGAATATCATGAATTTGGTAAACACAAAAGGCGAGAATAGAGTTTCGTCTCTTTTTCCTTTTCTCATTTTATTACTGAAAAAATATCAACTCTTGATGATGAGCAATAAATTGCTGCATTTCTAGTTAACCTTTAAAGTAAAGTTGCATAAAAAGTATGAAAATTTATAGTTATTTGTCGTTATTCAAATAATCTGAAACATTCTCAGACCGAAGAGAGAAAATGAAAGAATGAAGGCAAAATTGTTATTACCCGAGGCTTTACATTGTATCATGATTCTGTGTCACTCACATAATCAAGACTAGAGAATATTCATTTTTCCTTTCAATAACCCATTCCCAGCATTCATCAATTTTCATCAGTTTTGTTGTTCTTGTTGCCAGCAATTTATTCAGAATCTGTTTTCACTCAATGAAATTCCTCATTAAGGAGCAAAACTAGGAACCACTCTAAAGTCAGAGTCGAGGAAAGATGAATATCGAACCATTCATTTCCAGTCGAATCTCGTTTTGTGATTAACAATTGCATCTCGAATCTTCACGATGAAATCATTTTCGATGAAAAAGGCTCTAAGAACGAAGCTAATTGTGGTCATTTACAAAATCGAGTTTCACTATTTTATTGAATTTCTTTGCTTTTAGACGAATCAATTGATTTCCAAGCGATTCTTTGCTTTCGACTTTTTCGAAGATGACTTTGTGCTAAAGTGTTGTGATGAATTTTTGAGTTGCGGAATGAAAACTTGGAACTTGTTCTTCTGCCCTGGTTAATTATTCTCTTGAGGTCAATTTAACCAATGATAATATTTTCTTGTTTTTCTTTTCTATGTTTTCCATCTTTTCTTTTTTCTCATTTGGTCAGCATTCTGATTATCAAGATGAAATAAATAGTTTTCTTTCTTCCAATAATGTTCTTCTTTTACTTGCCTTTTTTATTCTGTAAAATGATAAGATTACAGAATTTTTGCTCTTCTCGAGTTCATTTAAGAGTATTGATGGTGAGCAGAAAGTAAATAATGGATTGAGATTGTGATTTACCTTTAACCATTGTTTTATCATTGCTCATCAGATACAGAATGTTTCAAAAGGTTGAATCTCGAGAGAAATGGTGCATTATTGATAGTCAATTTGAGTGTCTTTTTGTTTCTACACTTTGTGCTGTTTAAATGCTTTCTATTGATGGTTAATGTACAAATATCTGCTCAATTGAGCACAATTAATCAAACAGTGATAATAATCAAGCCAACGAAAGCACAAACAATCACGATCAACATGGTTAATCTGTTGATTCGTATCAGTTTGCTAAACACAAAATGGAATCGTATCCAATTTATAACCTTGTTAACATCAACTAATGACTGACCTTAATTTTGACCTTTTTTATTCCCTTATTTTCTAAGATTTTTAAAGCCTCAAAATTGACCGGTCACCGAATTCCGGAAGTGTTGTTTATCTCCTCATAGATTGAGATATAAGGAGGAATGGAGAGACATGGATCTGGAAGGAAATACATCCGAAGCTCGGGTAGTAATTACATCAACAGTCACTTGCAAAGCACCGGATCAGTCAGAGTATATGGCAGTACCAGAGGCAACATTAGAGTCGAGTCAACCCTTGGACTTGGAGTCAACAGGCAACCTATTAACTCTGTCAACCGGTTCAACCTTCCTTTCCCTTTGGCCTTGGCTTCGGTATGTTGATGAAGAAGCAGATGGATCAAGTAGTTATGGTGATCAAGTAGACCCATCACTGGGATCCACTGTTAGTCCGTTAATATCAACCGAGTCAGCATTGATCCAAGGTGCTCGACCTGGACCCATAGAGTCTCCGCATTTCATTGACAGTAGGGATAAAAGTGGTAAACAGTTTCCATCCAGTGCAATGGAACCAGCTTGTACTCTTACCAAGCCCAATGTGAATACTATCGAACCGTGTATAAAGCGTCCCTTGGTTCGCCTAAGAAGTGGCTCAAGTGGAGCACCAAGGTTTAGCAATAGTGTTGGGGAAAGGGTGAGAGGAGGTTCGTCTGATAGGAGAGCAAGCTGTGTAAATAGGGTCGATTTTCCTCCTTCGTTTTACCTTCAGCGATCACGAAGATCATCGCGCAGGCAGCTTTCATCTGAACGGGAAGGTTCATCTTCATCTTCTGCAACACCAATCAATCCGGACCTGCCTTATCCTGACTACACTGAACTTTCATTTCGGTGTTTAAGTCAAACTTCACCAGTTCGTCGAGTCTGTCTGGCCATGATTTCCAATCCATATCCTTTTCATACAAAAATTTACCTTAAATATTCTAATTCAATGTTCTTCTTCTTTACGATTTTTTCTTCTCCATTCATCTTTAACTCCAAATCATCAAATTAACCAACAAAACAGAAAAAATAGAAGAAAAAACGTTGAAAAAACATGAAAAAATGGTAAGAACCTTTGAATTGATTATGATAACATTAAGCCTCAATTAGTAGAGAGAAAAAAGAGATTCTCTCAATCCAGTGATTCTCTTCAGGTTGGAAAAAATTCCGTTTTCAGATTTTCTGTTTCATTCCTTCGCAATTGATTTGTTTTAACTGTGTTATTTCAATTGTTACTGTTAATTTATCGACTAATTGACAATTACAATTGAATGTTGAGTCAAAATTTAACTTGATTGACCTAAAGCAGCCTTTTTTATCGAAAAAATAATCCATTTCCAAACCATTAATCTTGCTCTTCCTCTTCAAAGGCTTTCACAGAATGCAGAAGATGATGAAGAAGAAGAAGAGAAAGAAGAAAATTCTTTGAACCAAAGACAATTAGAATTACCTCAATTTCCTTTCAATACCACACTTCAATTGACAATATCAATGTTCACCTCGTGTCTAATCAAGATGGAAGTCAAACACTTCCCATTTCATTTGTTAATTTGATTTAGTAAACTCAACTATCAAATTGGTATTTGAAGGTGAGACAAAAAAGAGACGAAACTAGACGAACCTCTAATCGCTGATGAAAGTTATTAAACACTCACAGTGTTTTCACCTCACTTGATTGAACCTGATCCATCTATAATCATCATCATGATTACCATTAATAATAACAAGCCTTGTACAATATTAATGTGGATAAGAGTGAGCAAGATTAATGAATGGAAAAGGGTAAATTTATTCAGTTCAGTAGCAAAGGTGTTGTTCAAAGGCGATAACATTTATCACCTGAGTAGAGCAAAATAATTATCCCAATCATGTGAATATTCAGCTTGCTTTCTTGAGTGTTTCCCTGTTTAGTCTGTTTAACCAAGTTATTAATAGCCAAAAGTATTATCATTGAAAGATTTGATGAAACGATTAATCAGTTTAAATGGAAACCGAAATGGTAACCAGGATAAACCTGTAATCTCATTGAGAACAAGCTAATCATGTTCAGTGAATGGAAACAGTTTCAAGTTTTTCATTTTCCTTTCACCTTCAATCCACACGCAATTAAACTTGATAATTGAATGGTCAACTTTGGGTCAACATTTTGAATGGAATTTGTTGCGATTCTTTCTCTTGTTTCAGTCATTTTTTTACTTTAATTTTTGCTTCTGGTTTCTCAAGTTTTCAGGGAAAAATGGTTCAAATTGAATTTGTTTATAAGTTATTATGAAATGGAATGCATTTGAAAGTTTGATGAAATCAGATGAAACAAATTGACTAGAAGATTATCATGAGAATTTTATTATTATTTGAATTTCTCAATTTTTGTTGTATTTTTGCCTGGAAATGGTTGAACAGAAAAATATTTGACATTTCAAGTTAAATGGTTCAATTGTGAAAGTTGAAGTTTGTGGCTTTGAGTTGAATTAAAGAGAATCAAAATGTTACTGAAAACAACTTTTGTTTTTTAGCCTTTTTCAATGTTGAAAAAACATCCACAAAACTTGAACTTAACCGAGTAAATCATATCAATTTTACATGATTAGCTTTTGAATTTCATTACTTAAGCATGCAACTGATGATGATATTTCCTGTTAAAAGTATTTGTAAATATTGATCAGAAAGTAAAACTGAAAAACAAATAGTCGGTTGACCCTTGCAGAAACTGCTTTTTAATGCATTGTTTGGCAAAGTAAACTCTTGTTCGTTGACAAATCTTTAATATTCACTTGAAGGAGAATCCATGAATCGACTGAAAATCAAAAGAAAAATCTTGACATAAAAGCCTCACTGAATAATCATGTTCTTGTAAGCAACAAGAAAGTGAATTCAAGTTCTATTCAGAACAATATTTTAGCTGAAAACCGTGATTTCCAAATGTTGAAATTGAATGGAAAAGAAAATCTAAATCTAAAAATAAAAATTTAATGAAGCACAAGCTAGAACTGGTCAAGATATAAACATTATGAAACGGGTTTAAACTATTCTTCATGAATTCAGCTGAAAAATTATGACTTGTTCAATGAAATTTGAGGATTAAAGGGAAAGAAAATTGCGCATCGATCCAAGAACACGACAGTTCAGGTTATTTTACTATTAGAACCTTTGATCTGCACAAAAAGATTTTTCAACTTTGATTTCTTCATTTCTTTTCGTCAAACTGTTAGTTGGAAAAATTTTAAACTGAATGGTTCATTCCAATTTCATTGAGCTTTATTACCTTTAGGCTGATTATTGAAAGAGTTCACTGATTTGAACTATCTGTGTATTCAGCTTGATCTAACCTGTAGCATGTGATTCATTGAAAGGCTGCCTTAGGTAAAACTAAACAGTAAACAAGATAAAAGTTGCATTTTAAAGTTTAGCAAAATGTGGAGTTACTTTAAGTACTTCAATTACTGCTTTGATCAATAATGAGCAGCTTTAATCATTTTGGTTAAGAAATTTGCTGAAAAGGTTCATCTACTTTGACCCAATAAAGGTCGATCCATCTACTTTCAGTCACCTTTCATCATCTTTCAACTTAATTTAATGTTAATCTTGAGTAAAAGCCATTTACTCCAACCTCACCTTTTCAATATTCCTGTATGTTCAACTTGCCTCCCAGTAGCCGTGCCCTCCCATTGCTGACTTGATAGCTATAAGTGCCTTTGTACGTAAGAAGCAGATGATAATTATGATCATCATCATCATTACAAGAATTTCTATTCATGCTAAACATGGATTCAATTTTTGTTCCCTTTTTCTTTCTATTTTTTGCTCTTAACATTTCGTGCAAATTTGTCAATGATCAACTTATAACATCATTTCCAGTTTCATTTTTTAGATTATTCAGTTTAGATAAGTCAAGTTATAAGTAAAGTTAATTTAGAAATTAATTTTGAAATGTTTAATTCTATCACCATTAATCAAGATCAAGATGCGAGAAAATGAATTGCAAGTTTGGAAACAATGACAATCTTCAATTCCGAGAATTGATAAGTTTCGTTTCATGAAGAGAACAATTTTTCTCTGGAAATTGCATTTCTTGGTAAAAATGATTTTCCCTTCAACTGTTAATAGTTCTTGCATTGTAAAAATGCTTAGACATGTTGGCAGTTCCAGTGATCACTTGAACAATTATTTCTTGAATGAATGAAAATGATGGAATGAAAAATGCACAAAATTGTAAATAAACTATTGATTTGAAAATAATTTTTTAACTTTATTTTGTGTTCACTTGTCGATTCAAACATCAAGCTACAAGTTAAATATTTACTGAAAAGGTTTGAACTGCATAACAATAGGATTGGTTGCATTCAAAGACGAGGTCAACTTCAATAATAGAAAAGATCATTTTCTCATCCGAACTTTTCGCTTTTGATATTATCATTCGCAACTCGCAATGAATGATCAATCCGATTGTAAACGCAGATTGAAAGTGAACACAAAATAACAATAATTTCATCTATTTTTATTCTTTGTTTCACAATCAGCGAATTGGTTGCAGAGCAGTTAGCCTGGAATAGCAATAAAGTTCATTGAACAACAGCCTGAAGACAATTAATGAAAAATATTCTCCCAATGAAAATGATTCAGCGATTCTCTGTATTTAATAATCTTGCCCTAATCTAAATGTTAATATCAATATTGCCTGCAAGTACATTTCAACCGATAATCAAAATATCTCGACAACAATTTTTCCCTTTTCCCTTCCTTTTCTTTCCTGAGAATACCAATGAATCTAATCTTTACTTATTCGCCATGATTGTTGAATCTTCATGAATATAAATTCAATATATGCATAGATATTGGAAAACCTTTCAACTTTTCTTTTTGATAAACTTTTACTCGACTTTCCAGCTTATATCGGTTGGTAATGATGAAACTCGAGTTTTCACTTTGAACAGTTCGAAGAGTCAGCCAACAGGAAATTATATATTGAAATTGTACTCATAAATATCTGAACATTGATGCCAAATGCGAAAAGAAAAGATTAAAAGAATGAAAATTTGGCAAAATTCTCAAGTCTTTTGTCAATCACAATTTCCACTTGTATTCCTGACATTAATTAACTCTGAAGATTCAATTTTCATTTGTAAAATTCAAGACAAGAGCAACCTTTGAACAGAAGAGAAAAGAGTTTGCAAAATTGCCAACAGAATATTCTGTTACCTTGAAAAATCACATTCAGATAATGGTATCAATTAGCTCATTACAAATGTGTTTACTCATGTGAAGAATAAGAAAAAATGAAATTCATTTCTCTTTACTTTTCCCTCTTGTCAACCTTTTCAGCTTTTCAGCCATTTTTCCCTTTTCTCTTCGCTTTTTTTCAAACTCAATTTTTCAATTTACAAAATGGTTCAGCAATGAGCTACAATTAATATTAATTATCATGGATGAATTATTTTGCAGCAAATAAGAATCATTTTGTTATAACATCATGTAATAAGTTTAAAGGATTTTTTTGTTCGCTTTTCTCTGGAAGCGAACAAATTTTCCAATTTAAAGAAACTAATTATCAACTAAATATGATTAAGATGAATTATATTGACATTAAGTTAATTGTTAACTTTCAAATCGTTATTTGATTAACTGATTATTACGAGGCATAAAATGGCTTTGAACGCTCGCTTTTCAATGATGAAACTTTAAACGAGCAAAAGGCTGGAAAAGGCAATGAAAAGGTTTTCGTGAAAAGGGTTCGACTTGTGAATCTATTGTTGATCAAATTTGGGCAAAATTTCTTGCGAAAATGATGAAGGAAAGAAGCCTTTATTCACGGTTCAAGGGACAATCCAATAATTAGACAACAAGTTTAGATTAAATGAGGATAAATGAGGCTTGTTCATTTGCTTTGTACACTTAATGAGATCGTACAAAGATGTTGAACGATATTGACAATGAAAAGTAAAAGATAAGATGATCATCGTTTCAAAGGTTTGCAGTCTTTTAATCACATTAAGATATTCATGGAACAGTAATGTCAGATTATCTGAAGGAAGCAATGACAACAACTAAGACTTTACAACGAAACTGAGGAAGGAACTTTTACTCATTTCGATAATGTTCAACATTTACAATTTGGAATTCAGTTCAAAACATGAAGTTTACACTTTTCAATCCACGATTCGAATCACCATTTCTTTGATTCTTCACGAGTTCTACCTGGCATTTTACATTTCTCGATTAATCTTGCTTTCTCTTTAATTAACGGAAACTTTACTTGAATTTAATATGATGCATAAGCTTAAATGTATAAAAGTTTCACCGAAATCAGGATTGCAATAAAATTTTATACTTTAATTGATTTATGCGTATTATTCAGTCGAGATTCTTGAAATAAAATTGCACCAAATTTTGATGTTTAAGTGTTTTTTGTCATTTCGTCTCTTTAATCGTTTCGAGAAATGGAGTTTTTGAAATTTGAAGTTTGATAAACTCATAATGAGTCGAAATTGTACAGTCATTCACTTGGTTCTTGTGCTAAATGAGACAACAAAATGACAAACGAATTGAGATGATTGAATCAAAGATGTCATTTAGTTTATTTTTATCTTTTTATTGTCATCAAATCAATCGATGAATTTACTTTTTCACGGCTAAATGTTTCCAATTGATAAGAGATGGAACTGGACTGAACGCAATAGCATGCATAACCTGTTCACCAACGTGACTTCAATACTAAGAAAAGTGAGTAAAAAGATGATGAATCAAAATGTCTCCAGAGATGTTTATCTCATGGAGAATCAGAATTGCAAGTTAATCTCGAATTCACGAGATAATATTGATTATTTTACAGTAAAGCAATGAAAAAACAATTTCAACTTGGACTTGAACAAAATTTGAAGCTGGGAGTAATTTTTATTGAAATAATCTTTAAAACTCGTTGACCTTTTGACCTGAACTTGTAGTCTCAGTAAACTGAATGGAATGATAATCTCATTAAAATGTGAAAATCATTTTCTTCATGTTCTTCCATTTTCGTTTTAAACAGTTGATGATGAAACAAAACTGTTGATTAACTTGAACCAGAATCACTTTTCTTCCTTCAGAATTTATTGGATTTCAGTTTCGAGAAATGAACCAATGAGTTGGAGACAAAAGTTGAATTACGATCTCATGAAAACTTGGACTTTGGATAACTTTATTTGCTAATTATGCTCATTGTTTGCCTCTTGTTTGACACCAACCATGAATCGCTATATTGAAAGTCAGAATCGGTTAATCATTTGGAAAGAAAAGAAAATGAAATTTTTCCATATTTCAACTGGAAAAGTGAAAACATTTTCTTTCAATTCTCATTCATCTCTTTGAACTCGTCATTTCCTGAATTGTTGCATGAATTTCAATTTCAAATCATATTCCATGTTTGCTTCTGTAACCATTAATTCTCACCATTTTCTTTCACTTTACCTGGTTATTTGAAAAGTTGATTTTTTTTCTTCTTTTCCAGCAAAATATTTGGCAAAATTCTTACCTGAATCAAACATGAATTTCTCTGTACTTTCTTCTCTCTGCTTAAAAACCAGAAAAGTTCTGACAGAAAGAAAAGAAGTAAACATTTTCTTATTTACCTGATTTCCGTTCTCTCTTCCTTCATCTTCATCATCATCTTCGACATCATAAAACATGTCAGTATTTCTCTTTCCTTACATGAGATAAAATAACTGGAAGAAAAGAAAAGAGAAAAAATTGTTCCAAGGAATGAATAATTTCTTTTCATTACCATGTAATAATTTCAATTCTCTATTGAACCATCAATGTTAAAGATTAAATCCTTTGAACACTCGAAAGAGGCCAAAATTCATGATATTCCAGGGGAAAATTGAACTGGAAAAGACAAAAGTGAAGAGAAAAAGATTCAAAATTTTATCCTTTCTTGTTCACCATCAATAGTCAAGAGGATTGCAAGGATTTTGTCAGGTTTACATGAAAAAAAAATAAAATTCGACTCAAGCTTTTCAAAAGAAATTGCTTATTCTGCCAAAAAATGATGAAAACTGAAAGAAAATTCAAAATTTAAAATTCTGTCTAATCTTAAAGTTTACTTTAAAGCGCAAAAGAAAATCGCAAATTACCATTTTCTTGACTTTATTCATTCGGTTTAACTAATGAGCTGATGCTATTGAAAGGTTTTGTTTACAAAACTGGGCTCAACCACTCAACAGGTCAACAAATGAATCGTGTTGGCAAATGTAATGCTCGGTTATAATTGGCAAATAAACACTAAAGTATATTATCCTTTCTGCTGAAATGCTTTATACTGGAAACAAAAGAAGAGAAATGATTTTCTTTTCTCTTTTTCTTCCTTTTCTGTTGAAAGAAATCAGAATTCGAATCCAGAGCTGAATTGGTCAAGTTATATCATCAAGTTGCTATAATAGACAGTCAACAGTAGGAAGTAATAGAAGAAAATAAAATGTGAAAAAAGGATTCAGAGTAAAGAGGCAATGTTATTTTATGGTCAATTCAATGGAATCAAATCCATTTACTTTTATTACGATTTTTATCTTTCCTTTTAATCATTATCATTACAATGATCATCATAAAGTAATATTGAAATGTCAGAGTTTTCCTTCTTTCTACTTTTTCCTCTTTTCATTGAAATCAAAGATGATAATGATTATGGTTTGCAATGTGAAAATGAAAAGAAATGAAAAAAATAAATGAAACCAAGTTGAATGATGAATTGGAAAAGATGTAATGTTTGAAATGAACGTAAGTAACTGCAAATTGGGAAGAAGAACGTTGATATAATTTGATGGACGTTATGAAACTTTATGAAACCCCTAAACTCCTTAACTCGAAACTTGCCTTTTCGTTTTTTTCTCTCCCGTCATTTTCTTTTCATGTTATGGTTACACATGGTTTGAGCGAATCAGCATGATGGCAATCCTGTTGAACTGTATAACCCTCGGAATGTATCAACCCTGTGTCGATGAAGTTTGCCATCGGTCACAATGTAAAGCTCTTCAAGTTTTCGATGACATGATATTTCTCTTTTTTGCTGCTGAAATGCTCATCAAAATGACTGCCATGGGAATCAGAGGATCAAAAGGAGCTTATCTTTCGGAAACTTGGAATAGACTTGATTTTTTTATTGTCATTGCAGGGTAAGAACTTTTCCTTGACTTTCAACTGAAACCCGATAATTGAAACTCTGTTTTCTTTTCAAATTATCTTCATCATTGGCTTATAACTTACCAAATCCCAGTCAATTCTTTGAGAAGAAAATATTTTGCGCAAAAAAATTTGGAAACTTTTTTTTCCATTGAAAAAGCCACAAAAGAGAGACGAAAATTTGAACCAAAAAAAGAAGAAAAATTGCACTTTTTTCTCGCTTCTCTTTCCTCAACATTAATTCAATTCTGAAAACAACATTAATCTCTTTTCTCTCAACAGTTTGCTTTTTTTCATGAGGTTAAAATGAGCTTCTTGTGCAGAACTTTTTTGCTTCCTTTTTCTTCCCTTTGCTCACCATTTTTTACTCTACATTTCAACGCTAAATCTCTATTCTTCATTACATTCTCAACTTGATTTTCACCTTGATTATCAGTTTAATCATAACCAAAAGTCTCGACTTTTAGAGAACGAAAAATGTTTATTAAAAAAATCAAAACCAGCTTTTTTCTCATCCTTTTTTTGTGATAAATATTAAGTTTTTTTTTGTCGTAAACTCGAGTTTCGAGGTTGTCTTTTGAATTTCAAATCTTGACTTTCAATCAATTTTGTTGGTTGAAAGAAGCAGGTTCATGAAGAGGACAGAAAAGGCAAAATTGGTTCCATGATGAGAAGGTAAAGACGATAAGTTATGTCAGGAAAGAAAGGAAAAGAAGAGGAAAAAATAATCTTAAAATCGATTAAAGATTTTCTTTATTCAACTTTGAACTCAACTGGTTGCAATGCACTTGATATGTTATTATTTTCTTGTCTCTACATGAACAACTCAAACTTTAACCCATTTTGAGATTTTTTGTCATTCATTGTTGATTCTCAAATAATAATCCATTTCATGTTACACTTTTTGTTTGCGAAAAAAGCGTTTCAAGTTGATCATGATAAACTCACTCGACTTGCTCAATGCCAACAATAGACTCAACTGTTGATGCAAAATGTGAACAAATTTCAAGTTGATCCAAAATCATCATTCAATCTTCTTTGCCCAGCCAATCATTAATTTGGTTTGATAAAGAAAAAAGAAATTTCCTCATTTTCCGATTATTCCGTTTCATTTTTTTGAATAACCTGAAGCACTGAGCAATAACAAATTGACATTATTCTTCATTCTTCAAGACTCGATCTTTTCTCTGCTTTCTTTTCCATTAAACTTGATGCTGAAAAGCGAAAATCCGACTTTTCTTTTCACTCTTCATTTCCCTCTCCATGGAATTGACCTTTAGGCAAGAATATTATTCATGATGCTTTTCAAGGTAATTGATTATCGGTCAGCAAGTCCAGCTTGAATGGGAATTTCATTTCTTTTTTTTTTCGATCGAAAAATTTTCTTATAAAAGTTCAATATTGTTCGATAAAAGCTAATCTATATCATGACAAAAAGATTTTCAGCGAAAAAAAATTGTTGGAATTTTCAATCCACTTCCGCAATTGCAACGAGCAAATGTGAAAAAACAATTTCCAAGTCATGACAATGAGAATAACAATCTTGGAACATCATGTTGAGTTGAAAAATATTGATTAAATGAGAGATTTGAAGGAACAACGGAAAGGTATGGGACTAGGAATGGACGATCAGGTAAATGGTCAAGATAAATTATTACTTCAAAATAATGGTAAAGTATATGATAGAAACTTTTCCTTGTTTCAATTTTTTCGTTCCATCAATAATAGATAATGCAAGTTACCTGGGAGTTTATATTATCAATAAGATTCACTCCCAGGTTTCGAAAAGTTATTCAATTTTCTCATGAAACGAAAGAAGCAAAGGAAAGATTAAATGATGAAAATGGTTGAAAGAATGAAAAAAAAGTCTGAAATATGTTGGGATAGAATGGGTTAACATAATAAATCGATAAAGAATGATGAACACGATGAGCTGCTGAGTGCAAGTTTATTCAAATAAAGACGTTTAACATTCAACTAATTAAATGTTGATTGATACTCTTTACCCTTTCAGCGAATGTTCATGAATGGAATGACAAGGAAGTGACCAAAATGAATTGAAGGTGTAATGAGAAGAGGATTGAAGAGGATGAATGGTGAAAGGGAAAAATGATGAGCAAAGAAATGGGTGAATGAAAAGACGAAACAAAAACAACAAAAGTGTTAATGGTTGTTACAAACCTGTCACAATTGACTCTCACTTTAATGCATTTTCATCACGTAAGACGAGCTTTGTTTCTTCCTCTGCTTACTTCAACTTGTCTTCACTATTCGTCTTTCCTTTTCCATTTTACCTTTCCTTTGGCATCATCCTTTCTTCTCATTCACTCGTCATCCAGCCCATATTTAAAGCTCACCTTCTTTTCCTATTCTATCATCAATATTACCTGGATATGCTTTACACTTGGCAAAAATTGATTCACCTGGGAATTTCAGTCTTGTTTCAACTTTTCCTTTTCTTCTTCTTCTTCTTCTATCGTCTTCATTCTCCTTTCCTCCCTGCTGGCTATTCACCAAACCTCATGACTTTGTTTACCTCACAATACCTTTCACCTCTCACAATACTTTCCTCGTTCCTTTTTAACTAGCATTTTGCTTTTCTTTTTCCTTCATTTCAATCATTTCTGTTGCTGTAATAGTTTTTATTGCAGCTACAATTTGTCGAGAGTTGGTTTTACAACTGATTGATTGATCAACTGTAACAGTCAATGCTAAGTGCAACCAGAATAGCTCAATAGAAAGCTCATCATTCACTGTTTAACAATGATAATGATAGACTGGACTTCATGGTGTTTATTCAACTGTTGATAGTTTCTCATTGAGCCGTGATAAACCTAATTTCATGGTTCCTCCAGGTTAGCTTGCATTCAGTTAAAAATGTGATTCAACACACCAGTCAAGTGAACAAAAGAACGACTAAAGATGCCAACAGATGAACAGCTTAGAATAAATTTTACTTCGAAATGAACAGTTTCAAGTTGAGAACATCAAAGTATCATGGAAAAGGTTATTATACTCATCAGCAAAGGTCATTAGACAGAACGGAATGAAAGGAAAGTATCGTTAAAGTCAACAAGAAATGCAATGATACATCGTAAATCAGCTCTGCATTATTGACTAACTTGGTGCACTTCGTCAATGAAGCTTCTAAATTAACATTTAATATTATATTTTGTACTTTTAGAAGTATAATTGAGTATTGAAGGAAGGAATGGCTTCAAACGTTTTACACATTCGAGTAACATGTTGATTCAATCTGATTATTATCGACCCTTAAAGGCATTAGTTAACCATGAAAGTCAAACTAAACTAGGTTCAGACAAAAAAGTAACCCAAAATTAGCGAAAAAGATTGAAAAGAAGAAAAGAAAAATCGAAATGCAAATAATAAGGCAACACAAGATTGAAGTTTATACCTTTAAGGTGAATTATGGAAACTCGTTGATTCCGACTGTTGTATCAATAGCTTGTCTTTGTAAATATTCACAGTAAAATCGTTAATAATTTCATTAATTTTTAATTTTTTTCGCAACTTCATGTTTCCATTCTTCTTCTTCTTTTCAATTCATTTTTTCACCTGCTATTCATTTACTTGTCGCCTTCAACTGTAAATGTTATGCTCAACAGAAGTATAAACGGTAAATAGTTCATTATTGATTTAGAATTGAATTTTGAAGAGAAGTTCGGTGTTTCGCTTTCCAGCTCATTCAAGTCTATTTGCAGCAAATTGTTTAGCTTGTTCTGTTAAGCTTCGGGAAGATTTAAATTCATTTCATGATTGAAAAGTAACAAAAGTTGCTTTTCCATTTCATTTTATTCCAAAATTTACTTTCCAAGTTTCAAAACTCTTGACATTTACGGTTCAACTTTTGTTTTTATCCTTTTCTTGTTTCTATATTTTCATCTGGGATTGAGAAATGCTCTGCTGTCCACCTTTTGTCGGATCAAATTGAGATTATCGTGAAATTCAAAAGGAAATAAACCAATTGAATTGTGATTATGATAACAAACAGCTTCGAAATTCGACTTTCTCATTTCTTTCAAAAGAAAGAAAACATTTTGCTTATTCAGTTCACAAAATGGCATTATTTTCATAAAAAGGCAGTGAAAGATGGAAACTGGTTAAATGCTTGGTTTGGAAGTCAACAACTCGATTTGAAATTTAATCATTTGATATCTACAGCAAACAGCGCAAATGACTGAGAATTATATTAAACTTGAAAAAAAACGAATCACGATCTTGATCAAGAACTAGATTCGCATCTGAACTAATTTTCTTCAAATGAAAAGCAAAGGAATCATGATGAGTCTAGACTGAAACAATTTAACCTTACTTATCACTTCGAATGAACCAAATTAATTTGAAGAGTTTTATTGCGACAAACAATTTCATTTAAAAATTGGTCTGAAACAGCAATCTTGATTCAATTTCGTTCCTTTACAGTCGTTTCATTCCAACATTTCTAGACATCACTAGACAAGTTTCGCCAAAATTATCATCACACTCGAAGCAATTAGCTAAAGAACAAATTTCTGATCTAATAAACAATCAAAGTTGATTCAGACAAACGTAAAGTCGCAAGAAAAAGCAAAAGAAATTGAAACATGAGAGAAAACTAAATTAAATTATCGACAATCAAAGTGAACATAAGACGTTCTAAATGGTTGAACAGACATGAATGATGAACAATGCAATGCAACATTGGAATTATCAAGTTTTCCTCCAATTTTGGGTGAACAAGTGCTGATGTTAACTATTTTTGCTTTTAATTGAAACAATAATTGTATTCCAAGTAATGAAATAGACATTCATGATAATATGGATTTGATTATTTTGTCACTTTCACGGTAAATCATGGTTAAGCTAGAAAAAGGTTAATTTTGACAAAACGAGAAAATTACGGATCGCAAAGTTATTAATGATGAATGTCATCGAAACTGTGAAAAGAGAAAATTGTTTCGCTTGTGACTTCTTTCCATGGAAAGTAATGATTAATTTGAGATTTCAATACAATCGGATAATTTGAATTTCCATTAATCAACGGTCATTTACGCGAAATCCTTTTCCATTAAAGGTTATTAATAATGAGAAAACCTTTTTCTTTCTTCTTTTCATTCGATTAATCATGAAAATAAAAACACTTTTATAATCTAAATAATGAATGTTAATGAAACCTTGAGTCAACAGTGTTTGAGTTTTACAAATTTTCGGTCCAATTCAAAGTTTCTAATGATGATGATAATGGTTAAACAAGAGTAAACACGTTGAAGAACAAAATTCATTTCTAATTAATCTTTCACACTTTTCATCATTAGTGGTCTAGAATATATCAATTTGGTTGGGAATATCAATCTTTCTGCGATTCGTACTGTGCGAGTTTTGCGTCCATTGCGTGCCATCAACAGGATTCCAAGTGAGTTCAACTTGTGTTAACCTTAACATTGAAATTTCATCGAAACTCTTGTTGAACCAGGCAAGCACAAGTTGCCTGTTAATTGATGAACTGCATTCGAATTTATTTCTGCTGTCAGTTAATTTCATTTTTTAATTGATAATTGTGATTATCTGGTCAACACTTGTTCCAATTTCCTTTTCCTTTTCCATTAAATTGTGCTTCATTCAACTATTATTCGACTTTTTCTGCATTCTTTCGACAATCACAATTTCTTGTTGCCAATTCAATTCTGCTACCTTTTCCTTGTTTTCATCTTATTTTTCGTTTCCTTTTCGCTCTTTTCCCATTTCAATTTAATTTCCAATTGCTTTCTTCTCTTTACAGGCATGAGAATTTTGGTGATGCTTCTTTTGGATACTCTTCCTATGCTAGGAAATGTCCTACTTTTATGCTTTTTTGTATTCTTTATCTTCGGAATTATTGGTGTTCAATTATGGGCCGGACTCTTAAGGCAACGATGTTTCCTCGAACTACCTGAAAACATTACACTGCCCGAGTAAGTACAACACTTTATTTTGAGCCTCATTCCTCAACAGTCAGATAAGCTTGCATCAGTCAACTCTAGTCGTTTTGATCTCATAGCCTAATGAGTATCGGTCAAAGTGTAGGTTTGAGGATAGTTGATGGTCTTTTGAGAGTTTTCAAGATACAGAGCACTTAAGGTTTAATCAATAAATCTCTGAACAAAATTGAGCATAAAATTTTGATTTACATAAATGAGAAGAAAAGTCCATTTCTTCACATAAATAATAGAAAGATTACGATTATCCGCAAGAAAATACAGCCTGAACTTGAAACGATTTCAAACGCAATTCTTATTCGAAACTTAGATGCAAAAATATTCATAGGTAATGACAGTTGAGGTTAAGTTAGGTTCGTCAATCAAATTGTCTCGATGCATTCAAAACTTTACTGCCTATGCTTTAGAAGATCTTTAAACTTACACCAAATAAACTAAATTCATCATTGAAATTGTGCTTTGCGTTTGATTATTCAGAGGAAAGATTCGCAGTCAGTTCTAGAGCAGACATTGAAAACTTATAAGCTAAACGCAAAAGTGCGAGATCAAAATGACTAGTGACTGAGTCTTTTGCAAAAACATAAAAGCGAAAAGCTTTGACTAAACTATGAAAAGAAACTTGCAGCTTTTCCCAATTCAAGCTATTCAAACCTAGCTGCATGAAAATAGAAGATTAATTCGATCATTTAGATTTAGATATTAAAATTGTTACATTTAATGTTAATGAATCACATCGTGCGAACAAGAAAATAAGGAGAAAAAAAGTTAACCAAAAAAGAAAAGCAAATTTCTTGTTCACATTCATTAATTTTGATAGCCTTACATCCCTTTACCTTTGCACATATTTCAACCTAAAAGGTGCATTAGTTTAAAAACATAACCAATAAGGTTGTAATTAATTGCAGCTGAAAACAAAACTAAACACAAAGATAAACTAACCCAAACTAATTACTAATTTCAACTCCATTTACATCAAATCCTTTTCTGTTCAAACCATTGCGTTCATCAGGAACTTAAACTTGTCAACATATTTTGTTGAAAAGATTAAATCGGGCGAGTAAGCATTCGATAATTACTTCGATATATATATCAGTAAACGTTCACTGTTGTTCATTTGTTCCCCAACATCAATTGTGTTTTCATGTTTGCTACTTTTGCTTGTCATCAACCAAAGACTTGGTCATCTTTTCGTCAATAATTTTGTTTCGCATTTCAAGTGCAATTTCAAGTTTCTTACAGAGTTTCGATATTTTCATTTTATATTTTCTCTTGAATCTCAACTGTGCTTGCTAAAGATCCTGCTTTGAAGTGTTGCTAAACTGTGAATATCAAATTGTCTAACTTTTTATCATTTCAAGAGTTTTGCAAATTCAAAATCTTTTTCGATTTCAAAGATTTCTGAAGATCGATTTTTATGGAGAAAATTTATTCTGTTCTGTGGCCACAAATTTTAAGAGTTGAACGAGTGGAGACTGGTTCTCAATCATTCATCGAAATGTTTGTTGCAATAAGCTTTTCGCTCGACGTTTGCTTTTGTTGAACAAATGATTTAAACTTATTTTTGATTCTGATTGAAGTTAAACTTTTAGAGAAAAAAGTTCGTTTCGAAAATTTGTTGAAATGATTTCATTTAATCACAATTTTACATGGAAATTTTCGTTTCTATCAGAGTTGAATTTGTTCGCTCTTCTGGAAGGACTTTCAATCCGTCAGAATAATTGACATTTTTCATGATTAAAGGGTTTTCCTTTGCTTTTCAACTTTTCATTCCAAATTGATTTGAGGTTTTGTCTTTCACTATTGATAATAATACTTTGTATATTGCGGTTGATGATGATGATGATGATTTTTGACAACAAAATTGAATAAAAAAATGATTCAAACCAAATATCAACAGTCAAAGGCTTTCTTCAAACTTGTTATAAATCTCTCGAATGAAAACTTTTGTTATGTTTCTGATAGCTTATACAGTTTGCCATCTTGTTATATTTGGATTTGTATTTTTGCCACTTTCCTTCCAAGGAATTGTTTGTGAATCAAAAATTGAATTGTTCTTATAAATTCCCTCTTCATGTTGATGTTTTCATGTTTTCTTTCTTCTATCATGTTATTTTCTTTTGACAATCACCTTTCACCAAACATTTCAAATCAAACTTGCATTTTATTCACTTTCATCATTATTATCAACAGGATAACAATCATGTCCCATTGAGAAGCATCTTTGGAAAGGTTTGTGAAAAAAGTTGAAGGAAGAAAAGAAAAGTTTCAACTTGGAATTTTATCATTCCCTGAATCAATTATAAACATTCAGTTTTACAATTAAAGCAACTTTTTTTAGACCAAAAATGCTTGAAATTGATTTAAAAGTAAATATCAAATTGAAACTTCATCTTTTCTCTGCTCAATTTATCCTCATTATTCAGAACAGAAAAGCCTTCAAGTTTCTATTTCAATGAGCCAAAGAGTAAACTTGAATTCGAATAAAAAGGCTTATCAAAAGATGGAATTTGTTGAATATATTTATCTCTTTCTATTCTGTCCAGTATTTCAACTGAAAATCCCAATCAGATTAAGAATATAATTTGATTCAAACCTTTTATCTTTTTCTCCACTTTTTTGCAACGATATTTGCAATTTTGTTTTCCTTTTTATTTCTTTTTGGTTTTCTCTTCATTCAATTTTAACTCATGAAAATAGAATTGAAAACTTCTCTTTACCTTTATTCTTTTTGCTCAGAATAAATAAGAATTTTGAAAGGAAAACATTTTTTTTCTGTTAAAAAATGAAACTGAAACGTTAATTTGTACCGAGTTTAGTTCTAAATAACGAAATAATCTGAGAATTCAGCTGAATAATGATGATGAAAATATTCCCTTTCTATTTGCTCTTTTATTCGAAATGATAAATGGAAATATCAAATTACTTTAGATAACTTTTCACGTTGCAAATCCATTCCAGAACTTTATCTTACACTTTTCTGCTTCTTTAATAAAATCGGTGTTATTTACAAATGGAAGAGCAAAAAACAGATAATTGTCTTTAGTGATTAATATTCATCAACATTTATCTAAACTTCACGATAATTAGCAAACAAGTGAGAAAATGATCATTTTCCATGAATATTTTCCAATGAATAGTTTGAAAGTAACAGATTTCAGGTTTCATTTGGAATTGAAATCATGATTGAACATTAATAGCATTTGAACTTCAAAAAGTTTTAATCAATAAACATTTAGATTCAGTTAATATTCAATAGTTTAAGGTTAATCAAGAATCTGAAAAATAGTTTTCAGAGAAATTTATAAATTCTTGTGAATATTAGTTGAAAATGAATTATCAAAAGATCATTTTTTCTGCCCGAAAAATCTGTCATCGAATTTCGTTTAATACTTAAGCCATTCCATGATTATTGACATTCACTCTGCACTATAACAGTTGATGAAATCCTGAAAAGTCGGAATTTGCATGATTTATAGCAGACGAATATCTTGATAAATTGAATTAACAATTCTAGACTAATACAGATTGTAATTAAGCAGCAAACCCTCACAAGATTAGCTTTTGCTTAGCTTTTGTCAAAGAGTAAGGTAAGTTTCTTTGCTCTTTGCTCTTTGCTCTTTGGCTTTTCCTTTTCCTTTTCTGATTTTTGTGTAAATCAAAGTGCATTGTCTCGCCAATTGTATTGAAAAGTGTCTTTTGACTCAATCTTTATGTTTCAATTGATTTTTTGCTCTCAAACTTGACATTAAATAACCTTAATTTTTGTTGAAAAATTTAAAATCTTTGCTAAAAAGTCTCCTTATTCTTACAGTTTGATTGGTGAAATTTATCTGTGAAGTTCAACCGGTTTACAAATAGTAATTTTAATGTTGAAGGAATGTGAAGTCACCTCTAAGCCTCAGAACAAGATGAATGTCCAAATTTTCATGATCTAAGTTTAAGCCTAACATTGTTTGCGAACTAATCCTCAACTTAGCCTATCATTAATTAGTATGATTGAAGTTGATTTGCAAATGCCTCTTTCAATGACTTACGTTGCAACGTTTACCTTTCATTGAGCCTTTGTGAAAATTGTGAGACTTGAAAGGAAATGTTGATTCTGTTGATGTAATTATCATTTGAGTCTCAATTTAAATAAAAGCTGTACAATGAAGATGATGTTGATGAACAAAAGAGAGTTGCCATAAAAGACAGGTAAAAGCAGTTTGAAATCGATTTAGTTGAGTATAAAAGTTTACTTCGGAAATAACAATATTCTCAAATATATTCAGTTTTAGACAATGAAAACAAATTGTCAAATGATGAACAATTGAAGATGAACTTTTCCTCTTCTTGATTCTCTTTTTTATTACAGAAAACTTTTCCTTTTCCTTTTTCTCTCAACTTTCCTCCTTCTTTACCGATGCTTTAATGCATATTATCCAGTTAACTGTAAACTCAACTTTTACCTTTTACCTTTTGAACAGTTTCAAAAGCAAAAACAACTAGTTTCTATTAATCAAATGATATTTACTTTTCTCATTTCAACTCAACATTTTGCTTCTTTCAAAAGAGAAAAAAGCCTTTTCTCTTTACCTTCTCTTTACCTAACCAGAATCAGGTTAATGTTGAACCTGAAAAAGAAAAGAATGGAAGAAGAAGAAGAAGAAGAAGAGAAAAAAAAAATAAAGTTAAAGATGAATTCTCAATGATTCTCAACTTAGTCAGTCCATCCTTGAGATACTTTCATCTTTACCTTTTCCTCTAACAATTTTCATCTCATCATTTTCATTGTGCTTTCAACCTTTAATCGTTGGATAAATTGATGTTTGCAAAGCATCATTATCGTCAAAATCATCATCAAAGTTTCATCTTTTATCCATTTCATTATCCATTGTTTTCTCTGTTTACATTTTTCTCTATTCAATTTACAAAATTTGTTTAATCAAATGAATTCAAATTTTGAAAAAAGTCCTAAACTTTTAACCAAATTAAAATGAAATTTAAATATTAATCAACTTTGTGGTCATTCAACATTGATTCAGTTGGAACCAATTGCACAAACTCACAGTGTTCACATTGCATGGTAAACTTGGAATCAAATGAAATGCCAAATTGAAATGGTAAAAGTTAATATCGATAAAAGTGAATGCAAATGAAAAGTCATTTTGTAATCTTTTTTACCTTTGAGAATTGAATCGAGTTTGTTTTACGATGAGAAAACTCGCTTATTTCATTTGAACATTTGCATTTTCACCTCAATAAATACCCTTTGCTCTTCACTCATATTTTATTCTCATCATTTATCAACAGAATAATCTGTTTTACCTTTTCCGTCGTTGCACTGTTTACTTTTGTTGCACAAACTTTCAATTTGCAAATGCATTTTTGCTCAACCTTTTGCTTCCCATTTCCAAATGTCACCCAGTCTGTTGAATGTCTACCTTTGTCTTTATGCATCTTCGAGTGTTTCATGTGTTCCTTTGGTGTTCATTTGGTCTGCATAATCTTAATCTTCCTCTGCATCAAGATCAAGAAGAATAATGCATTTTCTTGTTTTTTTCTCTGTTTTTCCCGGTTCTTCTCTCTGTACACTTCTCTTCCCAAGTCCAATAGCATCTCATTATCAGGTGATGGCTGACACAGAAAAAGATTACATTTGCAGTCTTGATAAAGATCATGGAATGCACAGGTGTGATAATCTTCCTTTGGCTAAAATTGGTAAGCGAGAGTGTTTGGGTGAAGCAGTTGCCTTCTCTGATAATAAACCCAATGAAACTTGGTGTGTTAATTGGAATCGCTATTATACCAAATGTAAACATGGAGATAAAAACCCTTTCCAAGGTGCAATGTCATTTGATAATGTTGGAATGGCTTGGACAGCAATATTTCTTGTTATCTCATTAGAAGGCTGGACAGAGATAATGTATTATGTTCAAGATGCTCACTCCTTTTGGGATTGGCTTTACTTTGTCTTATTAATTGTGGTAAGTATCTGATGTTAATGGTTAACTTCACCTTAACCCATTTACCTTTGGATAATGTGAATGTGGAAACAGGAAGAAAGGAACAGAAAAAAAACATTTTTCAGTCAACTTGAAATTTTACTCTTGACTCAATCAAGGGTAGATTAGGTCGATAAACAAGGGATTTATTCAAGAGAAACGAGCAAATTATCGATTAATTTTGTCAAACGATTTACACCATTTCATTTTACGAAGTTGGTAAAAGGTGAGTTTTAAATGGCAGTTTAAATGAAGATTTATTGAAATCGAGTTTCACAAATTTAAAGACAAATTCGAATTCGAAAGTTCGCTCTTTTGTTATCCAATAAAATCTATTAATCATAGATGGTCACAATGTTGATACAATTTTAGTAGTTTGAAGGTATTCAACTTCAATTTGCTATTCATTATTGAAAATTGAAATTCATTAGCAGTTGAACTTGACGTGCAATTAATGAAGTTTTGAAAGCTCAAATGAGCAAAAATTTGAAATCAGTTTAACAGCATTAAATTGATTGGAGATTGTTATATTAACAAATTAATTCTTGAGAATTTCTTGGTTCATTTTTGACATTAAAATTTTCTGCTTTTTTCTCAAGATTGGTTCATTTTTCATGATAAACCTATGCCTGGTTGTGATTGCAACTCAGTTCTCTGAAACCAAAAAAAGAGAATTGGAACGAATGAAACAAGAAAGAGCCAGGTAAGAAGCGTTTCGGTTACTCCGCTTTGCTCTGTTCTGTCACAACTCAACATTTGAATCCTAATCATTATAATAACCATTCATCAGATTCATTTCATGATTTCGATTCTTGTAAAGTAACTTAACGTTTCAATGTGAATATCAACACCTGACATCAAAAACTTTTCCAGCTGATTTTTAATATGCGAAATTATTGTTTGAATGGAAATGATTTATTCATTGAATCAGCAAAAGTGAATTTCTTTTAATAAAACAGGCGAATCTCTTGGTCAGCGAAATACTGAAAAATCCAAAAATTTAATATTGAATATCTGTTCGATTCTTTCACTACCATTCTATCTGGACCATTGTCCACCGAAGAAGAATAAATCTAATCTAATGGTCTGCATCACCAAAGAGATTCGATTTATGCTCACCGATTAAGCTCTAGAATAAGGTGATAACTATTTGATATTTCCCTTTGAGATAATTATCGATGAGACCAACTTTCTGAAGACTGAAAATAAAATTCTAACCGAAAAATTAGGTCGATAGATTTTCAGCGCAACTCATGATAAGAAACACTGAGACGTAGTTTACAATAAAATTACTGTAAAATAAATATCTAAACTTCTTAAGGTTTACATTCAAATGTAAAATCTTGAAGTCCATCTTCAGTAATTCACTTAAAAACGCTTCTAGAATGATGAACAGTTGAAAAGCAAGCTTCTAGCTTCAATCATTGAAATGAAATGAATAAACTGCTCTTTTCCTGCTCGTGTCCATCTTGTCAAATCCTGTCCACTCTCGTGACCATTTCATGTTACTTTTGTTGCTTGCTGTTCTTTTTTGCCTTCTTTTCTCTTCTGTTTTATGTGTTGTCTTTTTGTCTTTGGTGTCGCCTGTTTTGTCCGTTGCTTTTGAAACTACAAATCTAGACTTAACTCCAACAGTTCGCTTGCCAGTGGATCGGAGTCGGAGCCAACCAATTGTTACGATGCAATAATTAAATATTTAGCTCACCTTGGTCGTCGTGCTAAGCGGAAAATGTGGCGCTATTATAGGGAATATCGAAGGCGTAAACGGCGCTTAGGTAAACACGGAACAGCCCAAAGATTAGAACCTTTGTGCTCTCGGTTAACACCGTCTGGAGTAACTAGAACTTGCGACGGCGGTAATCGATCTGCTTTCGTTGTAATAGCATCATCACATTCGGACTCGGAGTGTTTCAACGACTCGAAAGACTCTAGAAGTTGCAACAATAACAATAACAATTGCAGCAACAGCGCCAACAATAATTCCAACAACAATAATAGTTCCAATTTAATTCATCATTCACACCGTAATCACTCCCATGGTAATCATCATGGTAAGCATTGTCATCATCATTACCATCATCACCACCATCATCACCATTATCATCACAATGCAAAGTAAGTACATTGGAATTAGGCAAATGAAGAAACACAATGTTTCAAGATGTTCAAATTGAAACTTTTTTCCCTTCTTTTCTTCCTTCAGACATCATCGAAATCATCATCAATCTTGTAAGCACAGACACAGTCATTCTGGCTGTTCAGAGCATCCGTCATGTTCAAATCTTGATGAGGGAACTTTGGAAACTGATAAACTGATAAGTGACAAGGAACGAAGTTCAACTTTGAAAGCTGTTGAGGGAAAAAATTCATTGGCCGTTGATGATCAACACAACCAGCAATCTTGTTCAATAGCCTCTTCTTGTGATAGCAATTGTGATAATTCGCGAACAATTATTCATGGCAACAATTCGGACACAAAGTGTTCATCATCGTCATCAGCTGTAAATGGAAATGCCGGTAAAGATGATAATCAAGAATCAAAGAGTTTATCAGATAATCGATGTTCAACCTCGCCGGAATCAAAGCGACGCCTAAATAGTCATTATTCGTCCATTACCATGATTACACCAAATGTTAATGAGTCCAATGAGATGGTTGATCAACCCATTTCGAGCAGACCTGTTCAAGTCAATCTAATGCAATTGCCAAACAAATTCAGCAAATCAGATCATTTAAGGTTTCAAATTCCAGATCAGCAAATGGTGAGTTGCAACGGCAAACCGGACAGTCTGGTCACTAACAATCATCGTCGAATTAATTCTCATCGTTCACAATCAAAGTCTCCCACACTAGCATCTACTCCTGCCTATCCATCAACTCAACAGCTTCCCTTGTCGAGCAAACTGATTGCTTACCAAAGGTCAGCATCACGCCATTGTTCCGCACCAACGTTGACTTTATTTCGTTGTCAGACAAATAACCTTGGAGTGCCATTACCAAGCTCAAAGTGCTTTGATTCAACCTCAGAAAGTGTTGATCGACGTCCAAACAAAGGACAAGCAAATGTTGACTCATCATTGGTAACCTCACAAGCTCAACACTATCAGCCTCACAACTCACATCAAAACCAAGAAGTGAATGTAAGCGATGCAAGTCTTTTCGTTTGTATGAGCGGACTTGACGCTTCTCCGGGTTGTGGTGCCAATGCCGCCATTGGACTGTCTGGAAGTCCAAGTAATGGTAAAGAACGAGATGGATCACGATGTTCCTGGTCGGGTGGAACAGATGATGAGGCTGATGATGATGTAGCCACAGACGACGATGAAAACTCTTTGGATTCACTCGACGATGATCATGTCTGTGAATGTTGCATCGAGTCTCGACTCTTAATCTGTTTACGTTTCGTTCGTCGTTACCTTCGCCTACTGGTTAACCATCGTTACTTTCAACGTTTCATTTTCCTAGCAATTCTTTTCAACACTCTTTCCATGGGAATCGAGTATCACAATCAGCCCGACGAGTTGACCCAAGCCCTTGAAATGTCCAACCTCATCTTCACGTTTCTCTTCGGCATTGAAATGGCACTTAAAATCTTAGCCGAAGGGTGCTTCCACTACATTTCCGATGGTTTCAACGTTTTCGACGGAATCGTCGTCATTGTAAGGCAAGTAAACCTTTCCAATGCAAAAACCGCAACTCAACGTTTCCTTCCAAAAAAAGCAAATGAAAACTTGCAAAAAACTCGAATATCGATTTTCATTCAACAGGGTAAATCTTTAATCAGATAAGCAGAATAAAAAGGTGCCGATTCAAAGTGAACATTAGAATGAAATTTTTGACAAAAAAAGCATTACAATAGCGTGATAAGAGTAGATATAAGTGGAGAGAGAAAAAAATTTGATGGAAAAAGAAAATGATTTTGTTCTCTCCATTTGATTAACATTGAATTTTGTATGAAAACATTTTCTCTGCGCTCTTGTACATTCAGCCAACTTTTTTCACTCCATTAACATGGTTCTCAATATTTTCTCTCAACACTATCATTACAGCATTATGGAGCTTATTGAAGACTCTGGCAGTGGCTTATCAGTTCTAAGAACCTTTCGTTTGCTGCGAATATTAAAATTGGTTCGTTTCATGCCAGCATTGAAAAGACAATTGGTTATAATGCTACGAACTTTGGATAATGTTGCTGTTTTTTTCGCTCTTCTAGTTCTTTTCATATTCATTTTTAGGTAACTTTTACTCTCTTCTCTCATTATCCTCATTTCAATTTCAACATTTTCCCTTTACCGTTTCCTTCCTTCATTCATTCCCTCATTCATTCATCTTATTCACCTTCTCTAATCTCATCTCTTCATCCCTTATCATGTTTCACTACTCAACATTACTTTACAGAAACTATTAACCTTATTTTTCTCTCATCTCGTTCCTTCGTTTCCCTGCTAACAACATTCATAAAGATATATCTTATTACATATCAATTTTATCTCTTTAAACCCATAAAATGATCTAAAACTAAATGCTACTAAAGACGAGTTAGTCTAATGATCAATTTGATCATTTAATTTCTTATTATTGACAGACTTTCCATCCTCTCCTCAATTAACCCTTTAATTGCGCAAAAATACAGAAAATCCTTTATTGATGAAAGAAAAGAAAATGATGGAAAATGTAAAATGACGAAGAATTTTGGCTAAAATTCTGATTATGGAATTTACTTTTCATTTTTCATCGAGAACAAAGTAACAGCGAACTGACAAGCAATTTCAGATTATTCACAGGAATGCAGACAGTTTTGATGGAATCACAGTTTCAGTTATATTTAGTTGAATCACATTGAACGAAACTTTCAATGAACTTAGAAATGTTTCAACAGGAAAGGTCAACCTTTCTAATTTAGAATTGATTTAAATCGAAATCTTTGAATAATTAGTTGAAATGCATTTCTGAGTGCAGTTTTATGATCGTAATTGCGATTGAACATGAAACTCGAAGCGAATCTGATTTTGCAAACTTGACTTTTCAATGAAAAATTAATTTAAAATTGACTCCAAACTGCAATCCAATTTAGTTGTAAAAATGTTGAAAATCTAATTAAGAGGAAACTTGAAACAAAAGAAAATCGATAAATTTGATAAATATTTCTAGTGATTAAATTTGCTAATAATAACATCAATAAAATAGTAAAGAGTTTTAATTAATAACTTTTGCCTTCAATTAAATACAATAAAAGTTTATTTCTACCTATAATGATAAGTTTAAATAATATGTTACTTGCGTGTTTCAATTGTCATAAAGCAATCTATGCAAAACTGAAAAGTTATTCAGTGAAAAAATGAATTACTGCAAATTGTTACCAATCATAAAATGGAAAAAGTTGCAAATTAAATTTCCTAAAGTGATATTCAAATTTTTGTTTAATTAGCTGATTAGACTAGATTTGCACTTTCAATGCACATTCAATACCAATCTAAAGCAATAAAGTAATATATTGTTCAGTTTTCATTGAACCGAAAACACTCTTCGAAACTAAAAATGCTATTAAATATCTTTAAATATTGTTTCAAAATCTCAATACAAATCAATTGATTTTGTGGTTCACAAGTAAAGACTCGTTTCTTTTGCTTTATTTCTCCATGTTTGATCAACTTTTCAATTTACAGAAATATTTTTTTCCAAACAAAAATTAATAAATTTTTTATTACTTTAATCATTCAAAGGATAAGATCAGCGATTCTAATGAACTTTTCTGTGCTATTTTCGTATTTCAGTTTGCAGAATTCGGTCATTTAATCGAAGCTACTTTTTATGAAACTAAATGTTGAGCTGACAAGATTAGCGATTCAGTTTGTCGATAGAAATACTCGAAAGCTTTTATCGCTGCTTTAGCATTTCCAAGTCCCTTTTAAAGCGTTTACTGGAAGTTGGAATTGAGTGGTTCATTGGTTTGAATTTAGCTCAAGAAAAGCCTTTACTTGTGGATCATCCTTACCTTTCTCATCTTCATTGGTATTGATAAACACACTTCAATTTTCTTTCCTCACTTTCACTCAACACTCACACTAATAACGAACACACACACTAACACTTATGCACACATTACACACACACAACACTCAATGTTTCATTGGAATAACGCAAATTCTTTTGACATTCTTTTTTCTTCTCTTTCTCTTCACCAACCTATCGATACAAAACAATGCTTTCTAATTGTAATTGCTTAATAAATGCGCAAAATATGACCAAACATGGGTCTTCAAGTATTCTAGGTATGAATCTATTTGGATGTAAATTTTGCGACAAAATGCCGGATAACACGACTCAATGTGATAGAAAGAATTTTGATTCTCTTCTTTGGGCTTTAGTCACAGTTTTTCAGGTATTAATTTTAAACACTTTTTTCCTTATTTCAACACTTCTAACCATTAACTAACAGCCAAACAAACGGTTCATTCATCTTTAGGATGAAAAGTTTACCTCAACTTCAAATGAAAGCTTTGAAAGGAAAATCTTTTGAGAGCAAAAAAGCGATTAATAAACAAAATACAAAATCGGTAAACTTTCAATCCATTTGATAGCTTTTCATTGCGAATTGAAAAGTAATCAAATAATAACATAATTAGATCAACTTTGCTTTGAACAAAAACATCGAGTATCAGTTGTAATCATGAGGCTCCTTAACTGCTCTGATCTTCAACTTTTCAAAATGCATGGCTTTTGCAACCTTAAGTTCAACATTGTTCGCATTTTCGACGATTTTGCTTCCATTTGATGTTATTCAATAAACTGTTGAACATGGTCAATGTGCGACTTTTCTCATCATTCTGAACTCACCAATTTCATCTCATCTGTTTAGTTTCGCCTTTCAACCCGAAATTTGCAGCTGAAGTTTAGTCAATTTAAAGCTCTAGACTTACTAGACTAGTTCATTTCAAGTTGACATTAAATAGCGTACAATTGAAGTAATGAGCTGATCTGATGGGAGAATCAACTTGTTGATTTTGTTCAAAAGGAAAGGAAAAGAAGGAAGACAAACAATTAACAGCAAAATTCAAAACTGAAATGGAAAAGTTTAAGAGATAAGTTTAGGAAGTGCAACTTATTTATGTAAAAAGATAACTTATTTACCGTAAATTCAATTTCGCATCATTTCGCAGTTATTTGATTATTCATTCACATTGAACAATATCTTTCCATTAGAACTGTTCAGAATGTTCAAGTTCTCAACTGAAACGTGACTTTTTTCGTCTAAATACTAAAGTCGAGGAAAAGAAAGAACAGAAAAACTATAAAAAAGTTGAACAAATGAGGAAATGTTCAAAGGTTCAACAACTAAAAGTTATCAACATTTTGCTTATTTTAAAAATTATCATTAACATTACCATTATCATCTAACCATTATCAACTCTTTGAATGATGTTTTTTGCATTGAATTTGACACTTCAATTATTGAAAATCCTTTGCATGTTGCATGATAATTTTGAATGTTTTACTGAATGGAATATCAAAATAAAAACAAAGTATCTTTTCAAATTTGAATTTTATTCGAAAACATGTTTTATCCAAATACAAATTATCTTATTTACTATTTCTAATTATTTCTAAGAATTATATTTCACCGAATAAAACATTTCAAAGATGAAACGAGTTATTGCGTGAAGAGATTATCAAAATGCTTAGAATTCTATAGATTGGAATAAACTTTTTGCCATCTTACATGAGGCCTGAAGCAATTCAGCGACTCATCAGAATAGAAATGGAATTTCATTGCAACAAATTTGCTGATTGATTGATCAGATAAATTGAAGATATTTGTTTCTTTTACCATTTTCTATCAGAACTTTTGATTTATTTGTTTTTCAAATTTCTTGTCTCTTGTTCTGCCTCTCATTTTCCTTGGCTTTTGTGTTTCATATTCCTACAACAAATGAACAAATCTTATGAAAATAATGAGAAACACAAAGCGTTAACTTTTCATGGTGAATTTTGATTCTCAATGTTGTTGCTACTTTTGACGATTTATCATTTCATAACAATTCCAATCTTCCATTCCCTTCATCATCACTCCCAGTCTCCACTCCCTTTGAAACGACTATTTCTTATTCCATTTTTTATCTTTTCTCCACTTTTTTGCTTCTTCTTCATTTCTCTTTGACTCATCAACGACAACTTTTTTAACCTTTGTTTTCTGTTTCCGGTCATCTTTCCTGAACAAACCTACTAACCAAATGATTCAAAATGTGTTCTGTTCTTGTTTACTTTTGAATTGAAAAATTTGCATAAATGTGTTCTTATTTTGAAAAAAAAACTTGACTCATCAACAACAACATTGACCATGCATTGAAACAAAATGCCTTAATATGCATAGTTGCCTTGGCATGCATCTTTTTGGTGGTAAATTTTGTTCCAAGCTTGATGGTAGCCCATGCTCTTGTCGGGACATTTTGAATAGCAACCTTACTTGTATTTGTGATCGTAAACGTTTTGATAATTTTCTCTGGGCCTTGGTGACCGTTTTCCAGGTAAGACAGACATAAGGAGCCTCTTAAGTAAACCATTGAAAACTTTTAATGCACTTACAGTAAAGATAAAGCCTTTTCACAAAAAATCACTAATTAAAATCTTCGCAACGAAATTGTTTTAAGCACTTTTTACGGACTTTTTCTCAAAACTCACTATCGAGTTCACTGTTTAGCTTTTTCCCCTGTTCACTTTGGGCTCAACAATAAGTTTAAAATGCTCATAAATGAAACAGTTTCAGCTTTTACTTTTGCTCTTCTAATAGACTAACCAAAAGTAATTTCAATTTTTCTCCTTTCGCTTCTTCATTAAATCTATTAACTTGTTGGGCTTTCAACTTGCATTAGATATTAACTCAAGAAGATTGGAATGTAGTTTTATTCAATGGAATGGAACGAACTACTCACTGGGCTGCTCTTTACTTTGTTGTCCTAATGACTTTTGGTAATTATGTCCTTTTTAACCTTCTTGTTGCTATTCTGGTTGAGGGATTCTCTCAAGAGGTAAGTTTTACTCTTTAATTATGCTTCTTGTAACCCATTAAAAATGATAATAATCTTTACTTTTGGATTCATCAAAGTAATCAAAATGTTGTAACGATATCAATACTGGCAATAATTGAAGTGTGCAAAAGTTTCTTAGCCTTTTCTTGCTTCAAAAACTTGTTTAACTGAAACATTTTTATTTATTGACTTTTAGCAAAAAGACTTGACTTTACAAACAAAATAGTAATGATTTAACATTAAAGGTATGAAATGAAAAGAGGCATCTTTTTCTGGTTCACATTTTTGCTTTTTATGTAAATCGCATGTTTATTCACTGGATATAATCATTATGTTATTGAATAAGTTTTATTTTAATCAGACATTTTTCCCCAATTTCTTTCATTTCTTTAATAGTTACGTTTTTCGAAACATTTTTATCATAACATATATCAAAATTTATTTTCTTGTTAATCAATTATCTTTATTTTAATAATATTTTCTAATAGACTTTCTGTTTGATCCGGTTTTACTTAACTTTGTGTGAATGAGTTCAGTGCTTGTGTATACACGGATCACTTAATTCCTATACTGTTGAGTTGGCACATGGTTACTGCATTACCATGAACGTGCCTTTTAATACCACAAAAACTCTGAAGAAAACGTCTCAGGTATATGAGAATTTTCTACGCAACCCTATTATAAAAAGTTAGTAGAAGTTTATAACGAGACACTATGATCTATCCATATAATGATACACATAATTTTAACATATTTGGCATGTTAATGTTGCCAAAAGTTCGATCCGTCTTATTTTTTAACCACTGAATAATTGCCCGTCAAACTTCTGATAGTGGTTTTGCAGCTACCATCGGTTCGTCGTGATAAGCTTTAGTTTTTGTATAGATTCGTAACACTTTTTGATCTCTATGCTTGCGCGTTATCCGTTAAGCCATTTAGGCTCTACATCAGTGGAATGGTGCATTTTTTCGCCTCCATGTAGCACATTAGTCTTTGCTACGCTCAGACTAGATATATAGGTTATTCAGCCGCGTTTACCTCTCGTCTCGATATCTTACGAACCAAACGTGATTTCAGTACAGTATAAGTGAAGTGAATATACTTTGAGGCTAATATCTTCCGCTTAGTAGAGGCTGTTGATTTCCAAAGGTAAGAACATAATGTGGAAAGGCTGCGATCTTCGAAAATGACCTTTAGAAGTCGTTTGAACGTTAAATAAAAGATTGATCCTTAATGACTTTGAAACTTTAGAATGAAAATCTTCAATTCTGAAAAGTACCTCACTTGAATAAGACTCTCATAGCATATTTGGTTCGTGAGATATCGCTTCTAATGTGACGTAAATGAGACTGAATAGCTCTGTACTCAAATCTAGTCATATTTTCATCGTCTGTTATTACTAAACCTCTCTGTCCTACTCGAGTCCATTTCAAGTGATGAATAACGATCCAATTTTACTCCATGATCGGAGTGATTCTTGCTGACATGATGAAAATATTACAAAATACATGTGAAAGTAGCAAGTGAAAGCAACTTGAAATGAAAACCAAATGAAAATATCAACATAAATCCAAGATCAGAGGTAATTTTTTGTCTAACTTAAAAAATTGAAACGTAAAGCTTAACAAAATTTAGAAAGATATTTTCAGGTGAAAAAATTGCAGTCATAACTCGCGAACGGTTCGTGCTACAGATCTAAGATTTGAACCACGAACTTTTTTAAAAATTCAAACTTGGACTATTCATAATTTCTTCCAACAGGTTACCTCTCATCAATAGATGAAAGAAATTCAATGACTGTATCGTTAATCTTTAGTTCATTTCATCATTTCCATACGCTCCATTAACATAGGAATAAGAATTTGATCCTCGTTTCATTTGTTCATAAAAAATTTCCAATTTCCTTTTGAATTTTTTTCCAAATTCAAGAAAACTGTAAAGTAAACATGGAAAACTTTCGAGGTGCAACTACAGGAAGAAAGAAAATGCATGTTACAAGATTATTCCAAGATTCTGACAAGCTTTCCAGGCAAATGCAAAAGAGAAAAATTGTTGCTCCGAATCACTGTCAACAATTAGACTAGTTGAAATTCAGAGTAACACCAAGTGTTTACTTGACGGGCAATAAAGGCATATGTAAATAGATGAGCTTATGAAATGAATAAGTTGAGAAAACATATTTCACTTTCATACATAATACCTGATAATGTGACCAAAACAAAATGCTTATTCAATTTATGGTAATCAGGGAGTGAAAACTGGACTAAACGTGTGGACAAAATGTTAGCAGATCAAAATATAACAATAATAAAATTATCATAAAAATATTATTAAAATAATCAAATTTTAAATTCATCTAGACAACAAACGATCATGAAATACATGAAAATGATATTAAAATCAAGAGTGAAAAGAATAAAAAAACGTTAATTTCATAAAGCAAATGTTTATCATTTCCATTGTTATCATGGACTGTATGGTAATCATTTTCACTTGAAAATCTTTTCTATTCATTTTGATTCTTTTTCTTCTCGAAACTCGATTCATTCTGTTTTCAAAGGAAAAATTGATAAAAGAACAAAAATTTCAAGATTCGATTAAAAGTGAAAAATATCGATTAAATGGTAATGCAACAATAATTATTCCTTTCATGGTCATCTTGACTGAACAGAACAATTTGCTTTTCATTCAAATGGCTATCTTCAATGGTAATAGCGTTGAATGTTATCAGTTCACTGATGAAGAAAAACGAAACAAAATGATGAAAAATCTCGTAAATTGAGTCTCAAGAGAAAAGAAGAAAGAATGTTTTCTTTGGTGAAAAAGTATGGTTTTGTTTCAAATGATCATTCCATGTTAGCCTCAGGTTTTCATCCTTACGTTTAGACAATAAAACAGGTAAAGAATGCAATAAACGGTAACCATTTAGCAAGGAATGTTCACAATTATGTTTCAATATAAATCATGAAATGAGAGATTTCATTCATTCTTTGATTATCTCTGCCTTTATCAATTTGATCATCTTTAAAGTCCAACTTCATAAATTTTCATGCTCAGTTCAACATTGATAAACATTTGTAGTTGCTTTAAAATGGTCGCAGTAATGGTGAAAGGAATAATTTATAGCAACATTTTTTGTTCTCATTATTTCAAGATGAAAGAAAATATTGAAAAGAAAAGAGAAAAAAAATTGAGTCTTGAAAAACTTAGTTGATAGCATAAAGTCATTTAGTTGATGGATAATAATAAAGTTACCTGAGTTTCCACTCCCAGTTTCATTCCTTGTTATCTATTACTTTACCATTTTATTATTATTACGTTTTTTATTATTGTTTCTTGGACTTTTTACTCTTCATTTGGTTTCATTTTTTAAATATAATGGTTTACATGAAAGCTGTTGAATTTGCTTGAGAAAAGTCAAAAAGAAAGGGAAAAGACGGGAAAAGAATGAGAAAAAAACTTGTTTCAATGTTCATATTTCACATGAAGATATATTACATGATACAAGAAATGTTGTTGTCATCCTCATCATGGTCAATTCTATTGCTTTTGTAGGTCTTTACATCATTTTTTCTCTCCATCCTTTCATCTTCATGTTCAACTCCGTTATTCCTTATCGATTAAGTCAATTGTGATCAATCTTTTTTTTTCTTTCTTCTATTTATCCTGTTTCTGTGTTTCGCTTTCATCCTCATCATCTTTTGATAATTTTCATTATGCTTTTGAATCTTGGACGACAATTTATATACTTTTTTATCAATTTACCTTTGAGAAAATCATTCTTCATTTTCTCTTCTTTTCATCTGTCATCGCCAAATGCTCTCGATTTTATCGCCATTTTTGTCCTTTCCTCGCTTAAGTAAAGAGTTTACTTCCGTTTCTGTTGAGCAACTACCAGCACTTCCGATTGAGTGAGAAGAGAGTCCAAATAAAATCAGATAAAAGTGACAGGAGTTGCTGTTCAAAATCAAGTAATATTGAAACGAAAAAGTACAATTTCGTTTTAAAATCGAATACTTTTTGAACTCTCGCGATTTTCTATTTACTAATCAAATTCTGAGCAAAAAGAAAGACTGACTATGAAATAAACTTGCATTTCGATTCAATCATTAATAGTTTCATTGAGAAAGTCAAAAACAAATAAAAATTGTCTTTCTTCAGGTCACAACGAAAGAATCGGTAACGTCATTGAAGCAAGTTAGTATCAAACGGTAAATGGTTCACAAGAATTTCTCGATGCATCGCAAACTTCGAGTTTCGCATTTAAACAAACATAAAAGGTTTCGGTTATCGAGAAGAAACTCAGTATATTGTAACTGAACAGATCCTGTTCGAAAGCTACAAACATCGAAAAAAACTGCTGAAAATCCGATTCATTACAAGATGTTTCCAGGGAAAATTAGCTGGCTCGTTGTCTTTAAATCCAAAGTCGAGAATCGAAACAAAGCAAAGAATCAAATTTTTCAGCTCGTCAACCAAATGCTCAAGAACTTTTGAAAACGAAAAAATAATGTCCAAACAAAGGACTGCAATTTGCTTGTCAACGTAAGAATCCTGTGCAAATGGTTTCACCATTATCCATTGCCTAACGACTTTAATTACATGACTAAAGATGTAAAATTATTTATTGCTGCACAACGAGAAAAGTTTGTCAAACTTGAATGATTTCAATTTAATGATAGGCACAAAATGATTCACGATTCAGCAAAAGATGATCTCAAATGACTTACCAAAGCTGTAAATGTTGCTATCAATTAAAAGGCTTTCCATTCAATCACTAATCAACACAGGAAAAGACAAAATGCTAACCAAGATGATAATTATGTTTAATATTGGTTAATGTAAATTACTCAAACGAAGGTAATGCTTTAAACGTAAAAATAATCATTAAGCAATCTGCAAGAGTGATGATACCTTTTTGCCTCTTTCTTTTCACCCTTTTCTTCACTCAACAAATGAACTTTTTCCTCAGTTGACAACAAAGGTGATTCACTTTTGCCTTTTCTTGCTTCATTTTTGCTTCTCCTTACCTCTTCTTATCATCATCATTTCATCTTTTCGTTACATTAACCATTCTCTTTTTATTAGGCCGCTAGTGCCTAAATACAATTTATAATTCACTTTTGGCAGATAAGGTGACTGAAAGATAAATGGTTTGCCTTTATGCTGTATTGAAAAAATTTAAATCGTAGATAAAAATTGCTTTGTTAAATTTTGGATTCAATTTTTTGATTAAATCAATTGTTATCTACAAATTGTATTTTCAATCCAATTAGAGTCATTTTAATTATTAATACAAGTGATAATGAGAGTAGATTAATCAAGATTATAAAAATCAATTAATATTCAAGCTATTGGGTGGGAAACCGAATTACGCGCTTTATTATCTGAATTGTTAATTGATGGTGTTTCTATGGTAATGGAAATTTGATAGCTATTTCGAAAGCTTGTACTCTTTTATTCCTTAAACGCTAATGCAATCACAAGTTTAATTGTATAACTCAATTGTTTAATAGTTTATCATAATTCTAAAATGTTTTCCTCATTAAAATGTGAATTGTGTAGTTGCGATGCCTATGAAAATTGTAAAGTTCATTGTTGTTTCTCGCTAATATGTCAAAAATGTGCAAATGGTCCTGCTTGTCCCAAATGCAATCGGCCTTTTGATAATTCACTTGATGTCATTACTAAAAAATGCAATTTTTTTTCGCATTGTCAATCTCTTGCCGTTTTTCGTTGTAGCTGCTCTAATCGCAATCTCTGCGATCGCGACTATTATAAAACCCATCAAGGCAGTGTCGTTTGTTGTAAAGAATGTATTTCAAATGTTGTTCAGCCAAAATGCGATGAATGTAAAAGGTTTATGGTAAGCTACATTGGTCCATCGAATTTGTGTACTAGCTGTTGGATGAGCGTTGGCGATGAACAACTTGGCAATTATAAAGAAGCTAAACAAAATGCCATTGATGAAATTGATAAGCTTTTGGATGATTGCAGTTCGGAATCAGCTATTCAAAGAAATAATATCTTGCGGTATAATGTGAATCAATTCGAAATGATTTTTACAAAATTACAACACTTCAAGAAAGAATTTATTTCAAAATTCAACAATTATGCTGATTCTAATTTTCTTACATTGAATAACATTGGTGTTATTCCAAAAGATTCAGTTGGTTTGAAAATTATAAAATTCGCTATTACTAATAACCAATTCGTTGTCGATGATATCATTACTAAGTTAGCAGATTGGAAAAAGATCAATGGTATTTTTAATATTGCACCGTTGGTAAAATATAAGGAAACCGCAGATAGTAATGGCTTTTATAAGATTGAAATTGGCGTTGAGATGGCGAATTGTGAAAATTTGTTGTTCATTGATAATGCTGAATTCAACCAATCAACTGTGGACTCGATTCCATTCCAATCACGAAGTTCACCACCAGCTAGTGTTGTAATGTCCTCGGCTGAAAGCAGTGTGGCTAGTTCACCAACGCGAAGTGGTTTTTATACCAATAATTCATTGGTAATGTTACCATGCGATGAACAAGTGTGGTTTAAAACGCAATTGACATTTTTTCGCGATCCATTTTGGATTTATGTTGTTGATCCAGATCGAAAGGAATCGCGCAGAAAAATTCTGGAAATTCTCAGCCAACAGCAAATCTTTACGCCAGCGGGAGATATCAATCGCGGTTTTCAATATATTGTTAAAGATATTTATCGTGGTGTGAGCACTTATAAAAGAGCAATTGTAAAAGGCGATAGGAAAGATGGGATCGAAACAATTTACGTTCAGTTTTTAGATTATGGCAATAAAGCTTGGGTAACGCAATCAGAAATCTATGAGATTCCAAATAGTATCCATGAAATTTTGGAGACAGTGACCCAAGTAAAATTGGTTGGCATTAGTCCAATCTCAAAGTCTATTTTCTTGCAAAGTGAGCAAGAAGAAATGAAAGATCTCATTGAGAATAATCTAAAGTTATTGGAAACAAATGTCAATATCAAGCCAATTGGTAAATTAAAAGACAATGACGGCACTTTTTGTGAATTACAAGTATATATTGACAACATTGCCAAAGATTTGTCAAATTTATTAGTTTCATTTGGTTATGGTTCGAAAGTTAATGGTGTTTTTATGCCAGATAGAGAGTATTGCTATAATTGGAGTTTCAGTAAAAAGAAACGCTCTTGTGGATGCCAGAAAGCCCATTGTTGTTCTTATTGTGGCCAATTCCATGCTGTTTCACGTTGTGAAATTTTGAAGGCAAAGTTGAATAAGAGATTTTAATAGTTATATATTTTCAACATTGACATTTATAATCATTGATTTTCATTATTCTTATTCATTCTAATTTCAAATTTATATTACATTTCATCGTATTTATTGGTATATAATTTGTATTTGTAATTTCGATTAAAATTGATATTTGCAAAAGCATTTAGTATATTGTTTGAATGCTTTTATTTATTGCTTATATTATGATATTTAGTATAGACGAAAATAGCACTGGCATAAAAAATACTATACTAATAATTTTTATATTCACCAAGAAATGGTGTCATTCATATTAGATGTAATTTTATTGCATATTCTTTCAAAATCTGCGGCAATTCAGGTTGTTGTCATGGAGACAATTTGTCAATTGTAAAGTGCAATTGCCAGCTGTTATCAATTCAAAAGAAAATGTTTTGTTCAATTTGTTTTCAGCAAATTAATCAAGTTTTTAGTATTCATTGCTGTTTGCGAATAATTTGTGTATCATGTGTGTCACATCTGCATAAATGTTCAGTTTGCAATACGCAAATGACAAGTGAAAATTTAATCACAATTTCAATCACTGCTAAATGTCAATTTTTTGCTTCTTGTGCTAGTGGTGCCTATTTGTTTTGTTCATGCACAAATTACAATTTGTGTGAAGAGCATTATATCAAAATTCATGAGTTCCCCTGTGTCCGCTGTTCAAGGCAATCTTTATCTAAATGTGTGCCAATTTGTGTTAATTGTCGGAATCACGTAGCAGATTACATTGATTGCGATGAATATTTGTGTCTCATCTGTATGCATAATAAATCGCTAATTCATACTGCCATGACAATCGCAAGTTTTGTCAATAGCAAACTACAATTTTTAGTGCGAAGTGAAAAATCAAAGAATAAAAGTAATAACACAGAATCAGATTTGTTTCCTGCTCTTACGCAAATTCAAAAAGCAGTTGATAATAAGTATATTGAACTTGATCAATTATTGGTGAAATTGGATTTCTGGATATCAAAGGCGATTGCAAGCTTCACAGATCAAAATTTCAGTAACAATTTATTTGTTCAAAACATGGAAAATATCCAGATTCAATTTTGTACTTTTCATTTATGATTTGTTAACTAAAGACAATAAAGTTGATGCATTAGTTTGAATCCTCTATGTCTTTTGCTAATTGTCTTATCGTATGAATCGTTTGATATGGCGATTCTGTTTTTCTTGAAATTCTATTCACAATATATTCTGGACACGAACGACCATCACGAGTAATCATCTTAATTTTTATATCAAATGTATAGGTATTCAAAAGGACAGTTTCGTGCAATTTTTCCTCGAAATTTGATTTGTCTTCCATTTCCAATTCTGATAATGTCTCACATTTGCAATCCAGTAATTTTTCTGCTATTTCACTATAAATTGTTGTTTCGATTGTACCAATGAAATCGACAATTTTTACTTTCAAAATCAGTTTTTGATTGCCATCCATCATAACCTTATCGCAAGTACTGCATTCTAATAATCCGGAATCATCCTCGATTAATTTCTTATTACAACCATCCGGACATGAAAAATAAAAATTACAGCTTTTAACATTCACAATTGTTGCTTCGCAATGGACATTTGATGATACGTTAATCGTTTTAAGCGTCATTAAATCGACCATTGTTGGTTCCAATGTCAAACAGTTCTTAGCAATCTTTGATCTCTTATTGACAAACCATTGCTTTAATATGGATTTTTCAGGTATTTCTGGGTCGATTTCAATGTATGAAATGTCGAGTGCTAATAAATTTTTGCCATTATAATTAGAAATTTTCAGTCTTTTTCCTAATATGACAGAGCCTTCGGAATATGAAAATTTCATTGCTTGTTCATTCCAAATAGTCAGCTTTATTGTGCTTTCGGTATCATCCATCAATTCAATATCACGTTTATAATTTATTTTTTCAGCTCCATATTCCTCCAGGCTATCAATATGTTTGATTATTGCTTTAACATTTATTAACTCGTTGGACTGTACATTTTCCAGATCAGCAATTTTCTTATAGATGTATTCGGGTTCTTCTACGTTGCAATCCGTTAATGTAACAACAGCGTTACTATGCAGGTGAATTTCATATGGATTGTTCAATTCCATGAATTGTTTCTTTGTTTCTCTTATTGTACCATTTGATACAAAATAAACGGCATTTAACTTTATCAATGGGAATAATTTTTCACATTGTGTATTGAAGGCGATTGATTTGATATAACTCGAAGAGTCTGCAATGACAAAATTAAAAAATTGACCATTGCTATTGCTATTACTCCAAGTTTTTTTCTCACTTTTTGCAACAATTTTGCCACAAATTTTCCAATTCCGTTTAAGTGGATTTAATCCGGCTATTGGACAAGTCATTTATACTAATCTTCACAGTTTTTGAGTGGATAGATTTGGTTAAACACTTGAGATTAAAGATAACACTTATTAAATATACGTCAAACAAAACATGCAAATTCAAAGCCTTATAAATCAAAGTTAAAAAGGTGTGACAAAGACACCTGCATTTCCATAGTAATGATGCATCAGTTGTTTATCGTTTAAATTTTTTTGAATTGAGATTGGTTATTGTAGCCAATCCTTGGTTAGCAAATGCGAACGTAACAGTATTGCAAATGAAATAATGTATTTAGATGGTAGATTGATTTACTGTTAGTTTTACATCGTCATTGTCATTGTTAAAAATAGTTATAAATTGAAAGTCATCTGGATTTTTCATTTTTTTAGCAGTTAAAGTTTCTATTCTATTACTTTCTCAAAGCTCGCAATACTTCTTTATAATTAGTGAATACTTGTCGAATTAACGTTGTCATCATAATCTGAGTTTTGGTAATCATCAATATCGTTCTATCGTTCTATCAATATCGTTTTACAATTGATCTATGCAATACAATTTAATGGTAATGGCGAATCAGAATCCATTTAATGAATCCGGCTATTTCTCCGATAATGAAGCCGACAAAACAAACAGAAAACGGAGCCTTGATGACATTACAGGTGAGTTAGATTTAGCTAGAATTGTATTAGAAATTACAGGTATATCAATTGTTGCTTCACATTGGCGAATTGTAGTAATGTTGATCTCTTTAAGTGTTCCAAAATAAATTTACTATTTTGGTTTCAATGTCAAATAACTCTTAGCAATCTTTGATATATTGTCATCGTTTGATGTTATTCAAGGCTAGAAGGTCATCTGGAGTCTGTATTTATAGCAAACAGTTACATTGCTATTTTATCTTATTCTCAAAGCTAGAAATAACCGATTATATTAGTAATAATTAGTGAATAATTTTATGTCATTATAATTTATTTTTGTGAATCTTCAATATCGTATTTCCGATCTAATTACAATTTTGCAATTAAGATGGGAAATAGCTAAAACTATTGTTGTGATTCTTATTGAATGGAAAATTCAATCAGTATCTCAATTTAATCGTAAATGTATTTTTGCTCAAATTGGAATTGTTACATTTACTGAGATATGAAAACGAAATGATTAGATTAACGTCATTTCATAGACAATAATTATTTCTTTCGTTATATTTTTACTAATAGGTTTTACAAGCAATCAGAGGAAAATAGTTGATATTTATTTATTAAATTTAAAATTTGCCATGAGCGTTAAATTTTGTAAAATTTGTCTCAAAATATTATTTAAATTTAAATCTGCTTATCATAATGTCAACCTACAACTCCAATCCCTCATTGCTAACCACATTCAGCATTATCCCTTTCCTAGTCATGTGCCAGAATTAGTACATTATGTTAATCAGTATCTTTCTATTAATTCTGTAATCGAAGTGTGTTTCACATGTAAAGAAAATTTGCGTGATAACAAATTCTCTCAAAGTTCAATTTTCAATGGACTTTTCACTATGAATGTTTCTCCTTTGCCTATTGCTAATCTTACATATTTTGAATTGCAAGCAATCAAATTAGTTAGTCCATTTTGTCCGTTAGTTTCAGGTAGAGCACATTTGCACCAAACACAATGGATAGGAGAAATCATGCTTTTCCCGCAAAAAATTTCCGAGATAAAGAATGCTTTGCCTCATGCCGCTGAAATAACATTCTTAGTTGAAAAAAGATTTTTTAAACAAGGATCTATTAACAAAAGATATTATGTTAATATTGCTTCTGTCAATTCAGCACTTCAATGGCTGCAATCAAATAATGTTAATTATAATGAAAGGCAAATTTCTGAATCACTTATTGAAGAAATAAATCCTTATTCCAATTATAAAATCATAGAAATTGAGCCTTATGTTAATGTTGGATCCAGATTTGGTGTTAATCCTCTAGAAATTCTGTTATCAAATGTATTATGCGATCAGTTCGAGGTTTTAGCCGCACAAACAAACAGAAATTTTATAGCATATTTCTCAGCTTTGATTGCTCATCATGATAAAGCTATCTATGATTGGTCATCTGACGATTTAGATAATCTTTTGTTATTCACGAATGAACTACATAATCGCAATATAATTTTGAACGAGGATGCTGAACACATGCAATCGATTACTTTGAATATTTCCAAAAGCAATTACACTTTTGAATTAAGGCAAAATCTCATTTTTTTCCTAGCAAAAAAAGATTTCACTGCTTTTTGTAATGCAAAACTTGCGATGGAAGACACGTTGTTTTTTCTTTCTTTGAATAATAATAGTTATATAATTTTTTGTAAATCAAATTACACATATTTGCTATCAATTGATAGTCATTTAAAAGGAGGACAGCGTGCAAATAAGAATAGCAAAAATGGACGTATAGCATTATTCAGAGTTGGAACTGATCAAGCAACCGCTTTCATCGAAAATCGATGTAAGCCATGCAAAACATCTAGGTGTATTTGTATAAATTATGAATTGCTAGAGTCGTGCAAAATGCTTGAGGAAGAAAATGCTGCACAGCAGTTAGCATTGCAAATGAATACAACATTGTTCATGGGGGAGAATCCAGTGCAACCGTCGATCGAAGAGGTATTTGAAAAGGCGAATAATACAAAATTGCTTGTGCTTGATCGTGAAAAACAATTTCCACTTTCGTATTCTGAGTTATTAAGCGCAGAAGCTTTAGCCTTTCCTGAGTTGTTTCCATATGGAGAAGGTAATTATGATAGTATATTGAAGAATGAAAATTACAAAGAGAATTGCGTTACAAAGAAAAATCGTAGATCCAAAAAACCGTTGGAATTGAAAGCTTATTTCAAGTCCAGGATCCAAAATTTTTTTTCATTACATTCACGCAATAAAGATTACATTTTTTATGCTCTTGTCACGTATGAACAATTGCAAGCAAATGCAAATACTTCGGTTATGTCAAAGCTAGAAAACGACGCAGGTACGAATCTGTTAAGGAAAAAACTTTATGCTTCGTTGCAATCCATGCGTGGATATGCTAGTTATTGGCGAAAAACATATACCGATCTATTTGCAGTTGTTAATCTTATTGGTCCTCCAACTTTTTTTTTGACATTTACTGTTAATGAACTCGGTTGGGATGACTTAATCGCTTTTCTTTATTGCCGTAAAAACAATGTTGAGTTGAATGACAATGAGTTGCCAGCGTTAGCAATTGAAAAGCGTTTTGAGTTAGTTAATGATGATCCTGTCGGAACAACTCTTTTTTGCAATTCAAAATTTGATTAATTTTTCGAGCATTTTCTAAAAAAACATAGCAATGAGATTTTCGGTGGGCAAATTACAGATCATTTCGTTCGAGTTGAATTTCAAAATCGAGGTTCAGCGCATTATCATTTAGTTATTTGGATTGAAAAATGGCCTGAATACGATTCTCAAGAGGCTTTAGCAAAGTTAGATACAATTATTTCAACATCTTCCAATCACCAATATGCAAAATATCAGAGGCATGTTTGTAAAGAAAGTTGTCTTCGTAAAACTGGAAAATGTCGATATAACTTTCCAAGACCTCTTTCAGCAAAGACATGCTTGATTAAGGATTCTAAACGAAAATGCGATAAATTTGTATATAAAGTTGTGGAAACATGCGATCGCTATATTAATAATTACAATCCTATGATTCTTGACGCTTGGAAGGCTAATATAGATATACAGTGTGTCGCAGGACTACAAGATGTTATTGCTTATATTACTAAATACATAACAAAAAATGAATCGTCAGATACAGCAAAAAAAATTGCAAATCTATTGAAACAAGCATTCGACGATCCAAGCAATCATAAAAATGTAATTGAAAAGATACAGCGTTTACTGTTGAATAATCGAGCAGTCAGTTCACAAGAAGCTATATTTCGCATATTAGGCCTACCATTGAAAAAATTATCGCGCGAGGTTTGTTTTATTGACACTGATTTTCCCAATTTGCGAGCTAAACGTAAATATGCATTATCAACTGCAGGAGCATTACTACCTAATCAAGGTAAATCGATAATTCAAAAATATATTGAACGGCCAAACCGATTTGAAAATTATTCATTGTACGAACTCGTCTCATCGACAAAGATTACGTATGACGAAGAGGACTTACTGAATGAAAATTTCGTTCGTTTGAATAATTATGATGCTCGTAGAAAGAAAGCAGCTATTAAGATTCGTGCATTTAAAAATATGTCTGAAGATTATTATTATTATACATTTTTATTACTCTTCGTGCCTTTTAGAGATGAAAATTTTCATTTTTCCAAGCAAGAAAATTTATCTGAATGGTATAATTTTTGCAAAGCTAACAGAATGCATAGTTGTAGCAATGAAAAACTTTTCAATGAAATTTGTCGCGCAATTGATGATCGCGATTTCGACTGCTCTTTAACTTATGAAAATCATCTAGCGTTTCAAAATGATAATCTAAATAAAAATTCATCAATTGTTACTGCACAGGATATTGAAAATGGTTTTGTAAGGGCAATTCAGATGGATTCGATTTCAGAAGATCAAAAAGTTATTCTATTAGATTTCAAAAATTCAATTGTGAATTATCATATCAATGGCCATGAACCAATAAGATATTTCATCACAGGTGAAGGTGGCACTGGTAAAAGTTTTATTTTACGAAAAATGACAACATTATTAGATGCTATTTTCAATGATAGGATTAGTTATGTCGTTGGTGCTCCAACTGGAGTTGCAGCAAGAAATGTCAAAGGTACAACGTTACATTCCATATTTTTGTTGCCTATCAATGAATTTGGTAGTGCAATTCCGAATATCGATCCATCAAAATTAGAAACATTGAAAGCATTTTTCAAATCATTAATGTATGTTTTCATTGACGAAATAAGCATGTTAACTGCAAAAAATTTCAATATTATTAATCACAGATGTAAATTATTCATGGGAAATCAAGAAGAAGACTTTGGTGGATTGAATATCATAGCTTTTGGTGATTTTTATCAATTACCGCCGGTTTTAGGTTCTTTTGTTTTTGATGATGATCGCACAATGTTTCTTTGGAGAAAATTTAAATTGCGTGAATTGATTACAAATCATCGTCAAAAAGATAATGTTCTACTTCAAATTTGCAATAGCCTCAGACTCGGGCAACTCAACAATGATCAAGCATTCTTACTAGCTGAACGACAAATCAGTAAAATGCAATTAAGTGAATCTCAATTTTCGTATGTTGATTCACTATTACATATTTATCCACTATGTAGACAAGTCAGAGCATATAATGACAAAAAAATTGACCAATTACAGAAATCTGGAATTCATTTGATTTGTTTAACTGCAAAAGATTCTTATGTTGATAAAAATATGTCAATAACCGGAGCCCATATGAATCAGCTAAAAAAAATTGACATTTCTAAAACTGGAGGGATTCCTTATAGTTTGACAATCGGCTTAAATGTTCGAGTAATGCTTGTGCGAAATGTGAATGTATCGCTAGGTTTAGTTAATGGTGCAATGGGATCCATTCAGTCAATTGAAAATTCATTGATGAATGTCTATTGTCAAAATGAATTGCCAGATTCAATCAGAATTAAATTTGATGACATCGAAGAAGCGGTGTCAATGCAACCAGTCACAACTGATTTTGAACTTGGACGTGGTGTGTCGATAAGACGGAAAATGTATCCATTGATACATTGTTTTGCTGCAACAACCCACAAAGTTCAAGGAATGACATTGAAATCTGCAGTAATTGATTTAGGCGATTCAAATAAAAATGGACCAGCACTTTATGTTGCATTGAGCCGTGTTAGTGATATCAAAGGACTTTTCATAGAAGGATTTTCATTAAAAAAGTTATTGGCTTATACGCCTTTTCAAAGAGTTGTCAATGAAATGGAAAGATTGCGTGGGAATTTAACAGTGAAGCCAGTGATTAAAATAAATCGCAAGCGAAAGAAAGTTCAGTCAAAAGCAAATGTAATTATTGACTCATCGTTAAGCACTTTGGATAATCAAATCGTTGTACAATCCAATCTTAGCGATGCATTAATCGGAAACTATGATATTGTTAATTTTAGAAGTTATTTCAATGTCGATTACATTGATTATCGTACTTTAATTGCGAATGAATTAACAGAATCTCCATGGTTAAATGACAGGATTTTAGATGCTGCCATTTACGGTTTAATTCTACAAATTCAGCGGCCTGAGGCAATTCGGTTTTTATCATGCCATTTTTTTCAACTATTTTCTCTGGATATGACGGATCGCACTTTTTATCATATATATTTTCAGAAAATATGCATCCAGATTTGATATTGTTACCTATTTGTATTTCTTCACATTGGATTTTAGGAATTTTCACAAAAATGTCTGATAGTTATTTTGCTTGTTACTATGATCCAATAACACCTCTTGGAGCGTATAGTCATTATATTTTCAATGCGCATCAGACTTTGAAGGGAAATCAACATTGGTTGCAATTCGATTACAGAATTATAGAAGGCTCAATTCAGAATAATACAACTGACTGTGGGATTTATGTGATTGTTTTCGTTCTCACCACTTTAATTGCTATTCCCAATAAGATTCATCCATCTGCTATTCCAGAAATCCGTCGAAAATTATATAATTGTTTAGTCGCTAACAATTTCAACGATTTAATCACTTTTGTTTATAATCATGTTATGTATTTAACTAATAATAATCCATGAAATAGTAATTTGGCCTATGCCTAATGTAATCAACAATTGTAATTTATTCAAACTGAAGTGCAAATTTTATCAGAATAGTTAATAATAAGCAATAATGAAGCAACATTGTGTAATATTGAAATGAGTTTATTAAAAATATCATGATTATCTAATGTTCAGCGCCCGCAAAACGATTAAAGTCATCTCCCGTTGTATGGATCACTGAAACTCAAAAGTTTTTTCTCAGGAGTGAACATGCTCCACTTGATCCTGATTATCCTGAAAATATCGGCGCTAGCATCAGTGTTATTGGACGTTGCAAAAAATGTACTGTTTATGGGGCAGATGGATCAAAATATTGCTATTACTCAATTAAGCCATTTAATTGTGGAAAAAGTTTGGATTTGCATTTTCCAATTATCAACGATAAAGCTTTCTGTTTGAAGGTAAGCAATGAGAGAATTATAATTTAATTGACGTATTTAGTGTCGTATTATATTCATTTGACAGGACAACGAGCTTAATCAAGTTGCAATCTTCTTAGTTTGTGGTAAATTGCATTCCAATGGTTTAAATGTCGAATTAATTTGGAAAGTGCCTTCTGTCATATCAAAAGCAAAATGGGATAAAGCTTTTTTCGATAAATATTCATTTCGGTGGCGTTTGCGAATAGCAACTGAAATGTACAATTTTCACAAGCAAGAATATTATTCGGAATACAATAAGCAAGCATGTGAAAAAATTATCTATCAAAATGCAATGATAAATCCACATTTTGATGGAAATGGAGCTATTTTCAAAGATAAGTGGTTAAATTGGCCATCTTTGCTATTGAATAGAAAGCCGCTAAACATTAGTGACTATCAATCACATTGTGAAAAAATAGTAAAACTAAAATTTTTACCGATTTTTGATTCATATACGCAATATTTTCATTTCAATGGACTACTTATAGATCCTGAAATAGATGAGGTTATTCCTGGTGATGAATGAAGTAATTTATCATGATAAGATTGTGAATAATGAATTGTATGATTTTTGATAATTTTGATATTTTTGATACCTTAAATTATATTACATATTGATTGTTCATTCGCTATAATTAACTAAGTTAATGAATTATTAACAAATAAAAATATTTGCATTTTAATAAGGCGCATTCACTTTTATGCAATCATAGTGAAAATCATATAATAGCAGATATAAATTTGAATGTTTGTATTTTATTCGGTGTATCATCCAGCAATAACATTTAATTGAGATATTGCAACGATTGTAATATATTTAGACAAACATCATTAGGTTATAGAACACAGGTCAAATAATGTTCGTTAATTGTGACGAATATGAGTTGCTTTGCCAATAATTGTTCAATAATAGCTTTACAATCCAAATTTGCAAATTGCTCTTGTAATATTAGAAATGAGATACCTATTTCATCTTTATAAGTACTGATTGTATTCAAAATTAATTTTTGTTGGTCATTCAAAATGGTTTCCATCGGCAATGTTTGTTCCTGTTTCAATCTGAATTGCTTCTTTTTATCAGCTTTAAGTTTCATTTTTTCCAATGAAATATTTGTTTTTAATACCAATAATGTGTGGTTTATCAACAATTGAAAATTAATTGGTTCAATCATCAATGCGTTGAATAATAATTCCGAGCTGGTATTGATGATTGTGCCAGTCAAACGTACATAATGATTATCAATGGCCTTTGGTGAAGTGTCGTTCCATTTTACGGCAGCAATTTCATCAGTATCATCTTGAATAACCATGTTGATTTTGTTTTCATCTCTATTATACGATTTTACTTTGCCAACAATAACAAACATGTAAAAATCAAATCGATGAACAATTACACTGTTATAAGAATTCAATTTCTTTATTATATGTATGTTAGTCTTCAAAATTCGGTCCGGCATTTTAAATAATCAATTGTGATTCAGTAGAAATTACGTTGACTATGCACTGGTATTTGCAAAAAAATGTGTTAAATATTGATTTCGATACTGTAATTTAAATGTATCGATGTTTATATCGATTTATTTAATCTTTAACATATGTTATTCAAGGTATATGCCAATTGTGACTGTCAATTTTTAATTGAAATTTAATTGCTTTTGTTGCAAAATGTTTCATCGTGTAATTTCATCGTCAATGTCTAAATTTCTAAATCAGAAAGTCAGATTGTTAGCGCAATTTATCGAAGTTGATAAAACAAAGGATATTGGAAAGGTTCGTGATTGCTCCAATACAGTTGTTTTTGTTTATAATTTTAAAACTGGTGACTTATGTGTTGATGATTGGATAGAAATAATCGGCATTTCGAAAGGTAGGAGTCATCTTCATGCAAGCGAAATACAAATTTTATCATCTTCAGATATCATGGATTTTGATAAAGATATTTATATCGAAACCATTACATTATTGCAATCGGATTTATCCAATAACAATTACATTATATATAATGTTGAAGATCATTGGGGTGGCAAAGAGCAAGTTAATTTATTGCAACATGATCAAGACAATGGTGAACTTGTACAATCACTAAATCCCATTCCTGATCAAAGCACTGACGATGGATTCGGTTTATGATAGTTTGAAAGCAAAGCCATTCATGCCACGCAATTGGATTAAGTAATAAAATGTTACTATTTATGGTATCAAGTGCTATTACCGAATGTAAGAATATGGAGAAGCATAAATATTATGATTAAAAAACATTCGTTATTATTAAAAAATATTGAGTGTAAAAAAGCGTTGATATTGTTTTCTACGAAATGTCATGTTTATTAACTACTTTAAATCGAAATAATATTAGCGATTGAGATAAATCTTTGTTTGTAATTTGAATTAATCAAGTAACTATGGCGCTCACCAATTATAAATTATTATGCGCAAATTTCAAATTTCAAAGCAATTTGCTGCTTTCAGTAATTTTTAATGATGATGTTGCGCATGACCCCAACAAAATCGGCCTAATATTATTTTGCGTAAGCTAAATTTCTCCTTCTCTGGTCATCTTCATTGTCTTCCTTTTAATTGCATCTTTAATCAAGTTAATTGTTTCCATTGATTAAAATATCAACTCGACAAGCTTTCAAGAAAAAACTTGTTCCTCTTCATTTTATTTGTATACAATTATCCAACAAGTTATCATCACTTGGAAATCTTTTTTTTCTCTCTTCCTTCTCCTTCTTTTCCCTTTCAATTATATCTTCAACTTTTCAAAGGTTATCTTCTTTCTAATCATTTTATTAAAGGAAAGTGAAGTTAGGCCAAGAAAGGATCTGATGATGAACAAGATGTATTACTTATAAGAATGATTATGATGAGAAAAAAAACTGTTATTCAGTATCTTTAAGTCACTTGAAGAGATCATTTTTCATTCGTTGAGCAAAATAAGTTGATAACTTGCTCAGCATTTTTACCTTCTTAACCGATATTGGTTCATGGTTTACCTTTTGCTCATTGATTCATTTTCTCATTTCTCTCTCTTCCTTTACTTATCATTGTTATCATAATCATTCTAATCTTTCTTGCTTCTTATCAAGAACTTTTACTCATTTGAAATTACCTTTCAAGCATATTCTGCATTCGACTATTGTTCTCTAGCCTGTCAAAGGTTGAACAGTTTTGTTATGAATATTGTGATGATCGTAACTTGAAATCTGTTGAAATGTTGAGCTTTCCAAATTTACGTTAATCGCGATAATTTCATTCCCTATTCATTCAAGGTCAATATTGATTTCGTTACAACGTTAAGCTTGTCCATTTGACTTGACATTCAAATTAAATATTTTTTTTCTCTTTTTATTAATTCTAACCATTGGAACAATCGTAGAAAGATGAAGATAAAAAGGACAGTTTGGACGGTGAAGATGAAGAGGATGAGCAAGTCAAAGATGAAAAGTTAATTTATTTTTACAATTCTGGTGACAATCTTGAGAAAGGTTTGTATTATCAAAGAATGAAAAAAGTCAATTTTAATTCAATAAACATTGAAATCAACTTCTCAACATTTGAGTGCAAAGTTAAGAAATGTTATGAGAAAGCAAAGAGTAAAATATAATATCAATAGCAATAGTTGCTGAACTGCGAAGCAAATGATTTCTAGTTATTTCCAGTTTTACTGTTTCTGCAATTCAGCTGAGAACAGGTTTCAGTCACGAGTTTTCCTAGTTCTGATCATGCAATTCAGCTTTCCACTGATTGATAAACCTTGACATGTTTTAATCGATGACAAAAGATGCTTTTTGATTGAAAGTTAATTCGCCAAAAGTCAGACAATCCCTTGTTCAACCCAAAATAGCAATATCTCATTGAAAAGGTTAAAGCTTAATAAAAGGTTAAAAGGTGAAAAAGATTAACAAATGGACAGAAAGTAGGTTCATCAGATAACAAATAATAAGATTAAATTATAATCAAGATTGTTTTCATGTTTAGTTGATCAACTTTAATCCCTGAGATTATTCAATGAAAAGCTCAATAAAAAGGGCAAAAACAAATGTACTTAAGTTTCTGGTTAACCAACGATAACAAATTGAATAATTGTAATCCTTTCGTTGAGAGCAACTAATGCAGGTGAAAATAAGATTTGAAGGGAAACAAACAAGATAACGGTTTGTGAAATTAGAGTCAGAAATTAATCAGATAATCATTTTGTTCTGTTGCTAGAAAAGCCAGAAAACTTAATTTTCAACTTTTGTTGAACATTTTTCGAACTAAAAACTCATAACTTTACTTTAATAGCGACCAAAAAGCTGTTAAAGTGACCACAATTTTCAGTCCATCTTGACCAAGTCATTTGTTTCACTTTAACTAGACTTTGGCTTTTTGAAAAGGAAAAGGAAAGGAAAGACAAAATTTTATGATTTATTAAGATTTTTCAGGCTTTTCATGGGAACAGATAGCGAAAAGTGTTCAATCATAATAGAATCATCATCTCGTTGTTTAAGTGCATTAAAAATGATTACTTTTCTTGCCCTGATTGCGCTGATAAATTTTGTTGGTTGAGTTAATAAAATGTAACAAAAGGTTTCAAGTAAACAGCAACAAAATAGGTAAATGGCTTGAAGGTTCAATGGAAGTGACGATAAAAAATGATTAATTTAAACAACATCATTTTTCTTCTTCTTATCAAAGCAAAAATTTCATGAAGTTAAATGGTTAATCGGTTTTGATTGATTTGCTTTTCATTAGCTTTTGAGGTTTTCCAAGTTTTCACTTTTACCTTTCCTTTTTGTGCGCCATTTGGACTAATTTCAGTTTTTTTGCTGTTCTTCTAACAGAACTTCATTTATTAACAAATCCTCCTGGAATCACATCGCGATTTCTAGGCAAAGTGGACTCTTCGACTGAACAACCCTTTCAAGAGACAAATGCTCAATCCGATTATAGCTCATACTATCCACCCAGAATCATACACACTGCAGCCACACCTCAAGGCTCACCTGGACCACAGGAACTGTCTTATGGTCAGAAGCACCTTAATTTGTCAAGTTTGGCTCTCAATAGTCAACCTCAATTGAATATCGAAAAGTCTCAGGTAATGAAAAGTGAAGACTCAAAAATCTTTAGGTTACACATTGTGTTCATACCACAAGATCAGCGTCAAAGATGGGTTTTTGTATTTAAGATTATTATTTTATATTTATTTTTATATTTTATTACCTTATTTAGAAATCTTGAGTTTTTCAAAAATTATGGTTTCAAACTCATTAATTTGATGTTTTATTATACAGGAATCTAAGTTAGTAAAAAAGGTATTAAATAGTAAAAATTTCAGATTCTTTTCATGGTCTTAGAGCAAACACAGTCTTTGAACATTTTAACATGCAACATTTATGGCCATAAATATCGAATGAAACTGGCTTTAAACTTAATCAAATCAAGTTGAACTTTAAATCGATCACTATGATCAGCAGATTCCAAATAATCGTGATTTCTGTTCTTTGCTTTTTAGTCCAAATTTGAACATCATACATCTGCAAGTAGCATTGGACGCAAACTAAGCACACTGACCTCCCTGATGCCCAACCTGATTCCCGGAACACCATTTCGTTTGTCTCCTTACTCAACAATCCGTCGCACCAGCATTAGTAAAGTTGATTATCCTGATCGATGTTATGGTTCTTTGATCAGTCCTCCTATTGTAGTTGAGAGAAGTTTACAAACGCCATCGACTGGCACTGAACAAGAACCACTTGGAATAGCAACATCAGCGAATTCATCGAACATTCCAGGGACATCATTTACCTTTCCGTCTGAACCTTATGATTCCAATTCACTGTTGACAGGTCAACAGTCTTCGACTCCATTCAGTGAGAGATTAAGTGAACCCTCAACACTAACAACATCAACAACAGTTTGTCCACGAAAATCATCACCACAAGTGAATCTAATTGTTCAAACTCAGGGAATCATTGAGGAAACAAGTGAAAGTCTAACTTCACCAAGTTCATCTCAAAATGATTTTCCACCGGTAAACTCATTGAATGCAACACCAGGAAAGATTGATGAAACTCTAATGATGGATCAAAATGAAAATAGTTGTTTGGGAAAATCATTAAATGATTCATCACTTTCACCTTTACAACAACAACAGTTGGTTGAAACAAGTGAAAATCAATATCTTTGTGAATCAATTGATAACCAATTGACTAGTCAAACAATTAAATCCCTGCGTAAACACTATAAAGCAGGTTTATTGAGTTCATTATTAGCCAACTCAAATGTTTCCTTTAACCAAACCGTTCCAATCAATGATAATGTAAATCAACGTAAAACGTCTTTCAATTCAACATCAACAGCCACAACAACCTCACCGCCACCCTTTCCGACCCACAATGAGACCAAACGCAACTCTTCGGGACCCATTCTGGTAACACCAAGAAGTTCACTCAGCCTTAAAAGTCCCAATGATTCCGTTTCAACTCCCTCACCGGGCCACTATTCGGGCGACAAAAGGTACTCCTTGATCCATGAAATTAAAGCACTCAGTTTGGGTAACTCGTTGAGCGGAGTTTTCTACTGTTCTTCACTGATTACGCGCAAGTATTCATCTGAAACTGAGCCAACCGCCTGCTCTGGGCCCCAAGAAGCTCCCAGTTGTAACCATTCCAGTGAGCCGGCAGCCCTTGGCAATCGAAACTCATCATCGGGTTTACCCGAGTTCAATCAAGATTCAAGTGATTCACGTAAATCGGTTCGTATTGAGAACAAGTGTGAAGTCAACTTGACATCGCCTTCGATACGACCTTTGTTGAGTGGAGTAACGACGACAACAACTGAACTCACGAAAAGCAACAAAGATTCAAATGGCGGGTTGACATCAACCACTTCTGCAACTGGTTATTTGGTTTCACCTTCGGGTCCAACGATTGGCTCTGGTTTGGGTTCCAGAAGCTTCCAGGAGCGTAAATTTTGTGCCTACTTCAAGTGGTATGATTGGATGTCCAAACGAGACAATTGTTCACTGTTTCTGTTTCCACCCGACAACAAGATTCGCATCAATTGTGCCATCATAACTGAACACCGGTGTTTCGATTATGTTATACTTATATTTATATCTCTCAACTGTATCACACTTGCCATGGAGCGGCCCAAGATACCACCTTGGAGCCTCGAAAGGGAACTTTTAACGGCCGCCAATTATCTATTTACTGTTGTCTTTGCTCTTGAAATGGCACTCAAAGTAATTGCCAATGGCCTTTGGTATGGTGATAAAGCCTACTTCAAGAGTGGATGGAATGTTATGGACGGTATTCTCGTTGGTGTTTCCCTCTTTGATCTTTTCCTTTCCTTTATTGCTCAGAAAAGTCCAAGAATATTTGGTATTCTCAGAGTTTTTCGTCTTCTCCGTTCACTTCGACCCCTAAGGTAACCATGAACACGAAAAGGCGACATTTTCCAACCAAATTAATCTTTTCAATTTTGCATTCCAGAGTCATCAATAGAGCACCAGGACTCAAGCTGGTTGTCCAAACACTTTTGTCATCCTTGAGGCCAATCGGAAACATCGTCTTAATTTGCTGTACATTCTTCTTAATATTCGGTATTTTAGGTGTTCAAGTAAGTACAATGAAGATACAATGTATGATGAAGTGATGCCTTTAAATGTCACACTAACTGATTCCGCTGAATGTCTCCTCACAGCTATTCAAAGGTGCTTTGTTTTACTGCGAAGGTCCAGATGTGAGGTTTGTTAGAAACAAGACTGACTGTCTAAGTGATCCTCGGAATCGTTGGGTCAATCGAAAGTACAACTTTGATAATCTTGGTCAAGTAAGCATCACAACCGAATGTATCGAACAAAAAAATAATTGCAAAAATTCTTTTGCGCCTTTTCCAGGCACTGATGGCACTGTTTGTGCTCTCATCCAAGGATGGTTGGGTCAACATAATGTATACTGGATTGGATGCGGTCGGTGTTGATCAACAGCCACGTGAAAATTACAACGAATGGCGTCTATTGTATTTCATCTCCTTCTTACTGTTGGTTGCCTTTTTCGTTCTTAACATGTTTGTCGGTGTTGTGGTTGAAAATTTTCACCGATGCCGAGAGGAACAAGAGAAAGAAGAGCGAGCCCGTCGAGCCGAGAAAAGAGCCCGAAAATTGGAGAAACGACGGCGAAGTATGCCTTTTAACATTTACCAATCGCTTATTGTACAACATGATTCCTCGCCTTGATAATCACTTTTTGTTTACACGATTCAATAGACAATTCAACTTATCATTTATTTTATTTATCAACTGTCAACTTCAAGAGTAATGAAACCAATAATGTCAATAATAATGATAATAATAGCAGTTATGATAATATCTTAATAAGGTTGACAGTTGCTATGCTAATGAAGATGAAAATGATTCTAAAAATGAGATTGGGTTTGATTCTTACGATACAACTGATAGATTCAAATTGCTTGGTTCACCTCGATTCATCTCACTTTTGATCGCATGTTATCCTTTTGGTCCTTCCAATCATCTGATTGAACTCGGTCCACGATGACTTAGAGCATTGAATTAATTGATTGACAATCAGTCTTATTATCAAAGAACTCTCTTTATTCCTTTAACAATTTCCATGTTCAAATTTGCCTGACAAAACAGTTCAAGGCTTCCATTCAAAGTGTTTCAATGATTTACTTTAAATGCACACAACTAAGATTGATGTATCCTTATCACTTTGATGTATCCAAGTCTTTCATCTTTCATGTAAACTTGAAATTCGCCTTTTCACTTTCTCCATGACAATGTTTTAAAAAATGATCGAGGTTGAGATTAATTGATATTTAAAGCTTGAATGCAAAGAGCAAAACTGGTAAAAGGTGAAGCAATTAAAGAATAAAATAATGCTTCAACTTTTTTCCAAAATACTCAAATCTAACTATTAAAAACAAGGGAAGTTCAAGTGGCACTCGCCGATGTTGATGTGCTATAGCTCATTCAAAAAGCTTATCGAGTAGATAAGAATTGAAATTTTTCAGCTGCTGATGTGCACTTTTACAAAAGTTACAGGGTGTCAAAGTTGAAAATGCTATCCATGAAATTTCAACATTTTCCACAAAAGTGTTTTGAATCCATGAATTCAAGTGAGAATCTGACTGCAGCTTTAGAAGTTATGAATAAGAGATTTATTCAAAAAAATTTGATCAAATTACTGGGTTAATCGTTGCAATGATAATAAGCTTAAATTGTGTTCATAAAATCACATTTATTTGGCTTCACATTCTGTGGTAATATTTATTATCTAAACAACGAATTTGTTCAATAATGATGCAACCATCATGATGATGCTTTATAACCTGAACTGAATTGCAAAGAGAGAAAATCATTGAAAAATTGCCTTTTTTCATGTTTTTTTTTCGAAACTTTTTTTCTCTGAAAAAAATATTCTTATTCTGATGGTTGCATGGTTGTCAACTTGTTTGTCGTTTAAAGGGGAAAGAAGTAAAGAGAAGGAGAAAAGTTCTGAAAATTCGTATAACAGAAGAGATTCATTTTTCTTCTCTTTCCTTTTCAGTTGTGCAACTCATGAAAATGATGATCATGAGAAGAAATGAAAAGTAAAGGCGAAAAAGAATGAAAATGATGGAATAGAATGCATTTTTATGTTTACCTGAGTCGAGTTTTCAGTTTAAATTGTTGTTTCCTTTGGTTTGAAAAGCGAAATGGCAAAGTAAAAGATTACTTTAGTCGAGTTTGTAAAGCGCAAAACAAACGACTATTATTATGACAACTGAGCATCTTGATTTATAATTCTGGCTTTTACTCTTTCAGTTATTACATGGAAGACTATTATTATTACCTTGGAATGCAATTTTTCATTCCCTGTAAATGATATTAATCTACTTTACTCTTTATTTTGCTGTTGATTTTGACGACTTTAAAGTTCGACTTTTAACAACAGTTTTTCCTTCAGGTTAACAAATCATTTACAATTCCAGTTGATCGAATGTCAAACTAAGATTAATCAAATGCTAATGAAACTAATTGAAACTTTCAATGCAATTCAATTGAGAAATGCTTACGTTGAGAAAAGATGTGGAAAATGGGGAAACGAAAAAAATGAAATTCGAAATAAACAAAGCGATTTGTTCATATGAACATTCTGACAATCCAATTCAAAATGCTCTCCAATAACTTAGGTTTCTTGAATGAAATCGAAAATGTTTTTCTGCAAGTTTTTCGCAAAATTTCAACGATTTTCAAAGTCTTTTAGAAATGGGAAAACATTTGATTCGGCTGAACTTTATGAATCCCTTCTTTAGTTTTTATCCAATGCAAGCAGAGCGAGCTGTTCAGTTGCTTTTGCATCAATGTTTAAAAGAATGAACAAATTTCTTCTTTACTCATTTTGATTCATGAAATCTCAACAATTGAATTTTATATTTACAAACATTTCCATACGTTTAACAGTTATTCCTGGAATAATGGTCTTTATTTATGGGTTAACTTTTTCATAAACTGTTTGCCTGATGTTTGTTTAGTTTTCAGAATGAACTTCTAAACTAAATCATAGATTTGCTTAGATTTGTAAACTTTCATCATTGACAGTGTTTTGCTTAAAATTTCTGTGAATCTATTTCATTCCATTGTGGATGCTTGAATCCATTTGAGAATCAAATTGTTGCATATTGTCATCCTTTTAACCAGAAGCACATTGAAGGTTGATGATTAGACTAACAACATATTGTCTAATATGTTTACTTGATAGTCTCAAGTTTAGATTCCAACATTGTAAATGAATATCTATTAATGAAATGGTCAGATTCACTTTGATCACCATTCACCATCAACATTAGTATTATATTATTTACTTTCATTTGTTCGCATTCATCTGATGAGCAATATTGATTAAAGATAAAACGATCTGATTTAGAGATTGAGTTTCATTTGGAAGGATTAATTTCCTTTCCTATTCGTTGACAAAGTTTCACATTCCATTGAATCCAATTTCATTACAATAATACACATTCAATGATAATGCTGCCAAATAATCAGGAAAAATTAGTCGCAAAATAAGTTGACAGCTTTGAATAATCAAATGTCATTCAAGTTGATAAATTTCAATTTTCGAGTTTTCGCTCAAATTGTGTTTCCAATCAAAAGTTTTCCATTGCAAGTGAACCCATCTCATCAAATTGATCATCATCAACATCATCATCACTGATTAGGAAAGTGGTTTGTTGCAACTTTACCAAAGTTACCGAGTGATTGATCGAACGCTTCATTCAACTCTTTTTTTTAATCATTTTGCTTCAGCTTGTTTGATCTGAGAAAAAAATTGCTTCTCAAAAACTCGATGATAAACTCGGTTAAACTCGTCTCTTGAAAAGAAGCTGATTTAACAGGTAAAAAGCTTCTAATTAATCAGTTGTGGAGGCTTTTGGTTAGCAAAATATGCCAAGAATTTTCATCGTTTAATTTGATTAATCAGTTTACCTTGGAAATTGAATTAAAACGAGTTAACCAATAATTTTCAGTGTTACTCAGTTTAACCAGGTAATAGTGAGGATGAATTGAATGCGCCAATAAACTAATGTTATTAATTGGAGTCAAAAAATAATAAGAGTTTAATGTTGAACTTGGAAAGATGCTTGAAGGTAGCAACTGGAGCAATGATAATTTTGATAGCAAATGGGAAGCAAAGGTAATCAAATGCAAGGTCAATTGGACATTTTAATAATCATAATGATTATCTACATCATTTTCATGATGATAATAATTATTTTTTGTTTCATGTTCAATTGAATAAACGCAAAGGTTAAGGATAAATTGAATTGCATTAATGTAATGTTGTGACTAAGAAAACATTGACCATTTGAAAGCTGTGGCAACAAATTGAGTTACTTTGTCAACTGGAGTCCACTTCAATTGGCTTTACACAATTAAATTGATTCTGTGGTCAAGTTGACCAAATACGAAATGATTGTTTCCATCAACTATTAGAATTTCATTTAAAAATTACAGAATTGATATCAAGATTGCAGTCAAACTCAAATTGAGATTCCAATTTTAATTCAATTTGTTCAATTTTGTGTTGATCAGTGATTCGAGAAGAAAGATTTATTTCCCAAAAATATGATTAATGATTGCTTTTGTCTAAATCAGCCTTTTTCAGACAAACCATGTACTTTCATCGTAAAGTGGAAATTTTCAAAAATTAATGTTTCTCTGGTTTACAATGCTTTGAATGATTTTTAAGGTTAACTTGGCAATCAATTTAATTTAATTTGCGATTCTTTTTGTGCTTTTCATACTTGGTTGACGTGAAAACTGTGATCTGTAGAGATGCAGGTTGAATTGTTTGTATCACATTTTTATCTAACCTTCAGGTTTGACTTTTAATGTTATGTTATCATGAAATTGAATTTAATAGTCAAGTTGATGCAGGTAAATATCATTTTTCTGGTGATCTATCGAGACTCCCCATGATCATGTTTATTGTTTTATTTTATTCACCTTTCAGTGTGAGCAATTGTTGCATCCAAATTTGCATGTTCAACATTAATTTAAAACCCTCTTTTTACACATTCATTTCAATCTGATTCTTTTGCTCGCTCAATCCCATGTCTTATCGAATCATTTTTTCCTTCATTTGTGGCATCACATTTCAGCTTGAGTCTTTTGCTTTCTTTACAGTTATCTTATTTGTCTTTAATATTGTAATACGATTTCGACAAAGGTTTACAGATTTTTTGATAGCCAACAATAAAACAGAAAACAGAAAAAGAAGAAAAATTGTATTTTACAAAAAATGAACTTTACTTTTGTAATACTAATATTTTTCTGGTCTACATTTGCATTATACAGTAATACAGTAATAATACATTTAATATTCATTTCTTCTCTCTCTAAGATTTTCACTTTATTATTTCGATTTCCTGGATGATAATAATAATGATAATGATAATCTATTATTTTTTTGATGTTTTATGAGCAGAAATGAGAGAACCGCCGTATTATATTGGTTATGGTCCATTTCGATTGAAAACTCATAATATGGTGACAGGAAAATATTTTGATGCCATTATAGCTGGTGTTATCTGTTTAAATGTAATAACCATGTCATTGGAACATTATCAAATGCCCTGGGTAAGATGTTCATGTATTTTCATTATTGATAAGCAACTGGAAACCAAAAGTTCATAAACTTTTATTCTCGATATTCACATTTGATCTTTCTTTCTTTTCTTTCGTTTTGTTGCATCTTTTAATGCCTTTTCCGATTGGTTCTGAAATCTTTTTTTATTTCCATCTCATTTTTGTATCTTTAGGAATTGGAATATTCCCTGAAGATGTTTAATTTTGTTTTTACCTCGGTTTTTGTTTGTGAGGCCTTAATGAAACTTTATGCACTTGGAATCCGTCGTTACCTCAAAGATAAATGGAACCAATTGGATGTTCTAATTGTTATACTGTCCATTGTTGGTATAATTTTGGAAGAAATGGAATCAGAATTGATTCCAATCAATCCGACCATAATTCGGGTTATGAGAGTGGCGCGAATCGCGCGTGTCCTTAAACTTCTTAAAATGGCCAAAGGAATGCGTGCCTTGTTAAACACTGTTATGCAAGCGCTTCCCCAAGTAGGTAACCTTGGCCTACTTTTTTTTCTATTATTTTTTATTTTCGCTGCTCTTGGAGTTGAATTATTTGGTCGTTTAGGTAATTATACAGAGACATTTTAGATCTTTTCTTCTTTTCTTTTCTCTTAATGATTATTATGAATGAAATGTCATGATTGCGTTCACAAAATTGATATTATTTTTATCGCCTTTTTTCAGAATGTGATGATGATCATCCATGCCAAGGGCTTTCAGAACATGCCCACTTTCAGAACTTTGGAATGGCTTTTTTAACATTATTCAGAGTTGCCACAGGAGACAATTGGAATGGTGTTATGAAGGTAAAGAAAGGAGATATTTGCGAGTAAAATTTCAAAATAATTTATACTTGATTAATCTTTCTTTTTCGTACTTATCAGGACACTCTACGTGACCAATGTGACTCTTCACGAGATTGTTTAAGAAATTGTTGTGTATCTCCTGTTATAGCACCTCTTTATTTTGTTATATTTGTTTTATTGGCTCAGTTTGTTTTGGTCAATGTTGTTGTTGCCGTTCTAATGAAACACTTGGAAGAGTCTCACAAAAACATGGAAGAAGATGAAGATTATGAGATTGACATGGAGATTGCAAGAGAACTGGCTGCTGAAAAGAAGGCACTGGAAGATGCCATTGAAAGAAAGAAACGTGACGATGAACTTAGAAAATGTAAATCAACATTGTATCGAGTAGCTTCACTTCCAGCGAACTTTAAATTTCACTTTGGCATTGATCAAATAATAGGGGAAGATGAAGAGGAAGAAGGTCAAGATAATGAAGAGCGACATAATTTGATACCAAATAGTTCCGATCGGGGAGCAACTTGCGATAATCAACATTCATATGAAGCTAATCAACTCCGTGATTACAATTTAATTCGTATGTTGGATAACAATTGTGACTATACAAGTCAGACAGGACAGAATTGGCGCCATCCCGTCAGTGAAGGTCCATTCATACAAATAGATACAATTGAAGACGATAATGATAAAGATGACAGAAGAAAATTTTTAACTCGAGGAGAAGGTAATAATACTCTTTACAGCGAGTTAGTCGGTCCTGGCTTAGCAACACCACGTAAATTATCTGATGTTACCATAGTTGATGAAGAGTCTTCTCTACTCACTCAATGCCTTTTACCTTCATACCCCGAATTATTAGCTTTAGAATCGGACGTTGTTTCAGTTGAATCAATAACATGGACTGGTGAAGCAAGTGAAAGTGAAAAATCGTTAAACTCTCCGCCTTCTGATTCAGAAAACCATCAAGAACAAGACTTCCAGCAACACCGGCAACAGTTTCAACTCCAATCTCATCTTTCATCAGCGCCAACGTCATCTAAACCAAGTATTCAACAGGAGTCAACATTGTAACACAATTCGAGAAAAAACATGTCATTATTAGAAAAAGAAAATTTACTCACAATTTGCATCTAAGGACCATGATTTCATTTCAAATTTACCGTTTATCTTTTACCAACATCTCGAGTTAGCGGTACTTTATAGTAAATTGTATTTCTCATTCAGATAAACGCATATTTCCAGCAAAGAAAAATGAAAATGAGACAATTATTGGAACATGAAAAATTTGTAAATCAAAAGTATCTTTTAAATGAAGATTTGATCTTTTTCTGTGATAGTTTTGAACTTTTCTCATTTATTATTTAAATAACAGAAACAAAAAACAGTAAAAACACGATGCGATATAAAAAATAAAAATTGTTCAAGTTCAACCTGAGCATATTATAGTTGGACGATGACAAATTGTTATTACAGTAACAGTAAAAATATCGATAGTTATCGATATTTTTGAGTAAACAATGTATCGATAGCAGATTGATTTAGGTTGATATGAATTTTTGTTTTACTTTTTAGGATTTTTTCTTTTCTCATTAAAAAGTGCCATTTTGTCCAAATACTTTCGACAATAACTATAAATTTACGATCGACTTTCGAAAAAATATTGATAGCTTGTTTCGTGTTATCGTTCAACACTAAATTTCATTGTTGACCAGTTACCAAAAACCAGATTTACCAAGATGAAACGTAAATAGTTCAACAGTTGTAGAAGCTTTAATTATAAATCCTTTTGTTTTTTCGATCACTATCCATGGATAACCAAAACTTATCACTTAACAGCTCAATAGAAACCAAAAAATTACTGAATCAATTTAGTTGATCTTTAAGAGACTAGCTGAGCTCAAATAACTTTAAAGAATACAATCATTAGCATAACAATATATTAATTGATCTCTTTTACTTGATTCAGTCTTCCATCCACCTTTAGATTTAACGTAAATTCAATTTTCAACGCACAATCGTATCAATTAAAACACATGTACTTTTAAAAACAGATGAAAAATCAAAAATTATGGTTATCAAAATGTCGAGTTGAACCAGAATAATACATGTATAATCCAAAGAGAAAAGATGTGTACGAAGATCAATAATTTATTAATGATGAGCAATTGAAGAGTGTTCTTCAATGCTTAATAAAGATTATTATCCCTCTGTTTTGATTATCAAAGCTGTGTATAAATGTATAAATATTTTATTGATATTAGCAGACAATAAAAAGAACCAAAGATAAAATTTTTCACATTACGCTACACTCTTTCATCTTCATGAGGTATAAAGAGGCAGAGGATGAATCTTCAGAAAAATTGATTTATTGCTATGAAAATGATCTGAAATTGTTGATAAACGTATAAATTGTATCAATACATTAATAGATTTTTTAAACCTGAGAAAATTTTGATTTGGACAATTAGTTTGAATGATAATAAATACACTTATAGTTCTAGCTTTGATTCCTTTTGTAAAGGTTTTATAACAATCCACGAGGTATCAATTAATTGTCTTACATCCTCTCCAAGTTGAGCTTCATGGACTGGTTCCAGGGACATGATGTCAGCCTTTCTTAACAAAATATTATCAACACAATTATTGTCACATTTATGTATCAATTTTAAAATACCGTTCCAGGCAATCATTACTCCGTTGTCTGTACAGAGATGCCTCGGTGAAGGGGCCACAACTTCTATTTTTGTCTCATCATAAAATGTATCCATTTTATCACAATAGTCTTTCAATTTTGCAACAATATATTTGTTACAGCCAACTCCACCACTAATTACTAATTTCAGTTTTAGTGGCATTGGCTCTAAGTAATTAATTTTACAAGGAAGATCATCTAAACTTAATTTTCTATGATTCTGTCTATTTACAATGTTGATCATATTCGTTGCTTCCAAATATTTAACTATTCGCTGAATTCGTGAACCAATATGATAAACAATTGATCTTTGGATACCAGCAGCTAAATCAGCAACATCTGGTAAAGGACTATCAACAGGTAGATTAGGATTATTAATTTTTGAATTGCTGATTTTATTGTGCCAAAATCCTCTCAAACTATTAATATTAAAATTGAAACGATCTGACCTTCCACCAACCCATAAATTAGAGTAATGTAAGGGCTTTCCTTTTTCTGCCAGAATCTCAATCGCTCTTCCACCAGAGACTGAATCATACGGAGGACCTAAGATAAGATAGTTTAGATAAATTCTAGAATCACTTTGAAACATTAAACTAATTTGGTGACTATTTACCCAAATTTCTTATTTTCAGTTGTCGCGCAATTTTATCCAGAAACTCACCTGGAAATTCAAATAATATAATAGATAGGTTTAAGTTTAAGCTAATAAGTGGTAATAAGTTACAGAATAAATGATTTAAACTCAGCTTACCAACGGGACAAATATTTGATTCAGACAAAATGTAGAACTCATCAATACCCTTAACCAATACAAGCATTGTGTGTCCACCACTGATCAATAAAGCCAAAAAGGGGAAATGAATATCAGAATAACTTAAATGAGCAGTTAAAGCATGAGCTTCCATATGATGGATGGCTATTAATGGCTTATTATATTTTAGGCACAGTCGCCGTGCATAATCAACGCCAATTCCAAGTGACAATATTAATCCAGGCTTATAAGCTATAGCGACAAAATCAATGTCATTAATTGTACATTCAGCTTTACCAAGAGCCTCCTTAACAACACCATTTATAGCTGTAGCGTGATTAGCACGGGCAGTTGTCGGGAGTATGCCACCTCGAGCTACATGTAATTTCAACCCAGAGAAACGAACGTCACTAAGAATACGTTTATCACTAGTAACCACTGCCGCACAAGTATCATCACAAGTAGATTCTGCAAGTAAAACAAATTGATAAAAATGATCAGTTTAAAGAAATAACATGATTTCTATTGTAGCAGGCTTACCGATACCAAGTACTCTGATGACTGAAAAATGTCTCGACCACTGTGGATAAAATTTAAAATTAGATTTGATTAGAAGCACGAAACAAGAACAAAAGCCAAATTTCATTTAAAATCGAAAATAAAGTGTCAATAAGTTTGAACAAACTACTCAAAATAAGAATTACTTGTTTTCATTTCCACCAAGTCACATGTTTCAGGCATGTTTACAGCTGGCAAAAGTGGCGCAGTTTTTCATTTTGCAATTCTTGCAAAGGACTATGGACATGGATTTTGTGGGTTTATATTGTTGCAAAATTGAAAGACTATTGTGATAAAATGGATACATTTTATGATGAGACAAAAATAGAAGTTGTGGCCCCTTCACCGAGGCATCTCTGTACAGACAACGGAGTAATGATTGCCTGGAACGGTATTTTAAAATTGATACATAAATGTGACAATAATTGTGTTGATAATATTTTGTTAAGAAAGGCTGACATCATGTCCCTGGAACCAGTCCATGAAGCTCAACTTGGAGAGGATGTAAGACAATTAATTGATACCTCGTGGATTGTTATAAAACCTTTACAAAAGGAATCAAAGCTAGAACTATAAGTGTATTTATTATCATTCAAACTAATTGTCCAAATCAAAATTTTCTCAGGTTTAAAAAATCTATTAATGTATTGATACAATTTATACGTTTATCAACAATTTCAGATCATTTTCATAGCAATAAATCAATCAGAATTTATCTGAACTATCTTATCTTAGGTCCTCCGTATGATTCAGTCTCTGGTGCAAGAGCGATTGAGATTTTGGCGGAAAAAGGAAAGTCCTTACATTATACATTGTATAGCTTAATTATTGTCTCGAATAACTTGAAGATCAGCCATTAGAAGATTATTTTTTCCAGTCTTTGTTCAAGGATTTCTCTATTTCATCGTAAGGTGGAAACTTCTGTGCAAATGAACCATGGAAAGCCTTAACTCGTTTATATACTAATGGCCATAAAGAATCAAAAACAACTTTTGCTCCAGCTTTGTTTGGATGTAGACCATCAGACAGGAGAGATCGCGAGTCAGGATGATTTTTTGTGATTGAATACAAATCAAGACTTTTAACTTTATTCTCCTTTGCAACTTCCTTGGTAATGTTAGCGTATCCTTCTGGATATCGTACACCCATGTTTGTTCGATTTCCATTGGCTATGATATAATCTTCATGATGATAAACTGGAGGAGTCATCAATATGATTTTATTCGATGAAACACCCTGATCTTTAATATAATTTACTATCCAATTCAAATTATCTTTGAATTGTTCGCGAGGAACATGTGGAAAGCCTCTGTCGAGGCAGTCATTTGATCCTAAAAGTATCACAAAACAAGCAGCTTTTTCATAATCATCTTTGGTTAATATATCAGGTAGTATTGCACGGATAGATCTTGTTGTATAACCACCAAAACCTCGGTCAATCACATCACTTATTCTGGAATAAACAAAAATAAAAATGAACAAAATCATAACATAACATTTCAGCAATTGCTTTGGGTGATTATGATTACCTATGTAAGTTATGAGCCAACATAGCTCCCCAATATCCACCTTCAACATAGAAAGCGCCCTTTAGAGAAAAAATAGACAAAAAAATTATCAACTTAGCCATTTGAATACCTGTATTCATCTAAATATTATGCATTTACCAAATGCAAATGAGGCTAGTAAATATGATGGAATGATTTATGTTGTAACGAAAAATATGTATGAACTGCGAAAAATATCAAAAACTGGTCATTTTTGCTGAGGAGCAGATCAAAATTATTCACTACAGCAAGTTTTGTCTGAGTTGCATCCTCAATGTATAATATCTAGATGATTTTGTCAAATCGTTATATGTGACCCGTGCATTTCAATCGTTTTTTACCGATAACTCAATAACAAAACAATATTTCGAAAAATATATCAGAGACAAATGAATTCAGTGTATAATTCTCACTCTAAATAGTAACGTAGTCGACATATTGTAGTCCGAAGCCGTGCTGTTTGAGATCGGACATTGGCTAAATATTGATTCTTCAATGTTCATGTCAATGGAATTTTTACAAAAATTTTTTATTGTCCATTGTTTCCTATAAAAAACTACTCCGAAAAATGCACAATTCATTTTTAAGCACAGTTCTATGATACGCACGACTACGGTAATTAAACTATGGCAATTCAAAAAAAGAGGGACGACTATTTACCTGAACCATGGAGGCTCCAATAAGAATAACTTTGGACCATGTTGTCTGAGCCATGTTAAAGGGAAGAAAAAAGATTACCAAAGTTAAAGTTACAAAGACAAAAAGAAGTCTTTATGATTGAATGAATGATACACTCAACCTTAATTGTATAAACTAACCAAAGGAACAATCAATCGATGGATAAACACAATGAACAATCAATCTACTCACGTTTTGGTGGTTCCCAGAGTCTTGAGATGATTGGTTGGACAAAATTTCACCTCGAACTTGAGAGGACCGTGAAACGGCAATGGAAACTACAACAAGAGACAAAATCAACTTCATTTTCAGAGCAAATTACGGTTCAAAGACAATATTGTTAATGATTTCAGATATACAATACACTACCTATTCATGTAAAAAGTTTTGCGTTTAATAAGGTTCCAAACCCGGATGAAGATGAAAGATAAAATGCATAAACCATTCCATCTTTATCTACATTAGCGTTATGATTATGGAACCTTATTGAACGAAACACCCTTTAACAGTTAGTCCAATCAGTTCAACATAATGCTATCAATAATAGCCTATCAATGAAATTTATTTTTCAATATACTGAGATTAAATGATCTATCATACTCGAATTTTTTCAATCCTTTTTGATGTTACAGATATTAAATTTGAAAATCGAAAATTTCGAAAATTTAAGAACTATGCGTTCGACCTCTAAGGTCTCTGAGTCATTTGACATCTAACACTCGGTCATTTTCTGTGAGCCCAAACTTCTGAACTGTTTGTTGTTTGTTACATGTTAATAACTTGTATCGGCGAAAATATAAAGGTGTTACATCAGACGACGAGGAATAAAAACGCCCAGTATCATCGAGTTTGTTATCTGGTTAATAAATAACTTTAATATCAAGGTTGGTTCAACATCACAGGTTCAGTAAGCTGATACAACATTTATATGTGAGTTTAGTCGAGTTTTCTGAAAGTTAGAATTATTTCAATTTGATATACTGTAACACACAACGAGGACTCAGTTTACCTCAACGAGGACTCACTTAGCCTCCATCTACATCTTTGTTCTTCTTCTTTTGGGCAGTTGTGACTTGACCTCCTATCTTATCTGTAACCCGCGGGTTTTACTTATATTTAATAAAAAACCTTTACGCTTATTTAAGATCACCTTTTAATTGTGCGCGTAACAATACTTTGAATTATCAATATATTAATAATTCGCAAATATACTCATAAGAAGAAGACTTATACAACCAATCAAACGCTTCAAAAAAATTGTTGCGTAAGGAGAATGCGTAAAAAATTTGACTAGCGAGTTCGGGGTTGGGACTTTGTGGGATTGTAGGAACATAAAAACTAAATCCATAAGTGCTATTAAAAAAATTTTTCCGATCGACAGTTTTCGAGAAAATTGAGGTCACAGTTGAAACTTGGATTGCCTTTAATTTATTTATCAAACCAGATTTTTTCAGAAAACTCCTTTTTATCACGTAACTTTTAATAGTCAACTACAAAATGCACTACCATAACATTATGTTACTTAATGAAAGAGAAAATCCGAATCAATTCATTTGATAATGAAAATCCTTTTAACATATCAAAGATTTGTGCTTGAGTATACATTCGCCTTTACAAATCAAGAATAAGATCTGACAACTCAAGTAACACAAAGCTGTAAATTTTTTTATATCATCTTACATGATCTAATACTTTAATATATTATAATAATATAACTTATAATATATGTAATAATATATAATAATATATAAAAATATATAATAATATGTATCAATCAAAACTAAATCATGTCAGGAAGAATTGCTTTAACTACTGACAAATTGTTAGTCAAATTTGATTGTTTAGGAGGGTGGTTTGAAATTGACAGAGACCTTTTTTTCATCTTTGCCAACTCTTTTCGCCCATCTTCTGAGTTCCAATAATAATGTCAAAAGAGTACTAGTACCAGATACCGTTACTTCCCTAGTTTTTGTGGCCTTGGAAGGCATGTTCCATGGTGATGAGGTTGATATTGAAAAGGCCGAATTAGGCCTTTTCACGTTCCAATTAGCAAGCCTGGGAATTAAAGTATTAAGAATATATAATAAAACTAAGGTTTTTGACGATAAACCAATGTTGATCGCCAAATCACTATCAAAAGTATGGCGAGCCATTATTCTGTGACCACGACATGAGAAGGGTAGAACAATTGACGACAGAATCATGCCATGTAAGTTTTTTATTTACCAAATTTTTTTTACTCATTTAATCTTCAATTGATTTAAGTCAAGTTTTGATTGAATGCAAGATTTGTTCATTAATATTTTAATACATTAATACATTATCATTTGATATTAAGAAGTTCAGTAGGCAAAGGTGGACCAGAGATAAAAAAATCTTAAAAAATTTAGACAAAATAATTGCAATATAATTGAATGTTTAATTAATGATGAATACATCATACGGTAAATTACAAACAGCACAAATTTTAAGAAATTTAACTTTTTTCATTCAAATCAGGCATACTGGATCAATCATGCATGTTTCGATAGATCGAAAGTTGAAAATCATGAAATGCGCTGCCCTGTGAATAGTGAAAATAAACTATTTTCAGTTAGTCCTATTTACTTGCAGGTTACTTTATAAATTTATCTTCCATTTTTCTTAATTTTACTTATTAGTTTCCACCTTATATCTTCCCGCCGATACTCCTTGAAACTATACGTAGAAGAGGATATGCTTGAAAGTATTGATCATTATAATATTAAATTTTGCCATGGCCCTTTCGGAATAAATTAAGTTGTGTTGGCCCGAACAATACAATTTTCAAAGTGAGAAGAAAGGAGATGCGAAAACTCTCAGCAGTGAAATACAATACTTTCAGCAAATATGCTGGAGACATAAATTATGTTTTTTTACCAGCAGTTACATCGGACTACACTTTTAAAAAATTTAAACTACTTATGGAAAATGGAAAATGTAAAGTACAAATTGTAAAATTTGGTGATTTTAAAGATCAGCTCGCCAGTTCTGGGATATCTGTTGACATATAAAAGCTCATCGACGAACAAAAAACAGAAATTTTCGTGTTCTTGCAGAGAAAAGCCGCAAGTTCAAAAAAATGATCTCTAAGATCAATAATCACTACTCTTTCGATTCGAAAGCAGTCCCAGAAGAACCAGCTATGGCAATTACGGGATTGCCGGAAATCAATAACAAGTTTGAATTGGAAGATCCGGTACCTCGGAAAAATGGTTATGCCTGATTTGAATAAAAAAAATTTAAATTTCTTGAAATTTGTGCTATTTGTAATTTACCGTATGATGTATTCATCATTAATTAAACATTCAATTATATTGAAATTATTTTGTCTAAATTTTTTAAGATTTTTTTATCACTGGTCCACCTTTGCCTAATGAACTTCTTCCGCTTAGCCCGATTACTACCGAGACATTTCTTTGTCTATTTGCTTTACTAAAGGTATTTTGCGGTTTTTTTAGCTTGTTTAATCCTAATACAATAATTTGCTTTGCTATTTTTAATCAATAATATATAATAATATATAATATATATAATAATATATAATAATATATAATAATATATAATAATATATAATAATATATAATAATATATAATAATATATAATAATATATAATAATATATAATAATATATAATAATATATAATAATATATAATAATATATAATAATATATAATAATATATAATAATATATAATAATATATAATAATATATAATAATATATAATAATATATAATAATATATAATAATGTATAAGATTGTTAGTCAAATTTGATTGTTTAGGAGGGTGGTTTGAAATTGACAGAGACCTTTTTTTCATCTTTGCCAACTCTTTTCGCCCATCTTCTGAGTTCCAATAATAATGTCAAAAGAGTACTAGTACCAGATACCGTTACTTCCCTAGTTTTTGTGGCCTTGGAAGGCATGTTCCATGGTGATGAGGTTGATATTGAAAAGGCCGAATTAGGCCTTTTCACGTTCCAATTAGCAAGCCTGGGAATCAAAGTATTAAGAATATATAATAAAACTAAGGTTTTTGACGATAAATGAATGGAGATCGCCAAATCACTATCAAAAGTATGGCGAGCCATTATTCTGTGACCACGACATGAGAAGGATAGAACCATTGACGACAGAATCATGCCATGTAAGTTTTTTATTTACCAAATTTTTTTACGCATTTAATCTTCAATTGATTTAAGTCAAGTTTTCGGTCTTAAAATATGTCTAATAAAACTCAAAAAAATCATTTTAAAACTTCGATAGATCGAAAGTTGAAAATCATGAAAAAAAGGTCTCTGTCAATTTCAAGCCACCCTCTTAAACAATCAAATTTGACTAACAATTTGTCAGTAGTTAAAGCAATTCTTCCTGACATGATTTAGTTTTGATTAATGCATATTATTATATATTATTATATATTATTTTGTCTTATTATTAAATTAGTTTTTGGGTGTGTTACATATGCCGGCCGATATTCTTAACAGCCACTGTTCAGTTACATATTTAGGCCATTTCCTTGGCGTTGAAGATTTGTATCTGTAGCCTGGACCTTTCACTGACTTGAAAATTTACAGGCAGAGCTGTTATTATGGTGGGCTTGAAACAATATTGGTGTTGTTTTAATAATTAATTATCGTCTAACAAGGTATGGTCTGCTCTAAGTATTGCGCTGACTTTGCAATTGGTCGCTTCTTCAATCTGGACAGAGCCGGGATCATTTAATGAGATATTATTTATTTGAAAAGTTCTATCTAAGTATCTAACTGTGAATTTTGTGTATCTTCCTTGTGGATCATTAACACTACACATAGGATTTGAGGTGGATGGAATTTCTTGTGTAGAACTATTATTTGTTATTTCAAGTTCTTTTTGGCCAGTTTGGTTTCTAATTCTCTTATTTTTGCTTCTGCCCCTTCTACCATTAATTTTCTAATTGCCATTGTTTGATTCAATCTTAGAATCTCATCGTCTTTAGCTGCTAGCACTGCTTGGGTAGAATCAAGTATCTCCATGCAGTAACTAGTATGAATCTCTTGATTCCAATTTTTGGAAGTACATCGAGAAAAGTTACTAACATTGTGGGGGCAAATATTGGTGTGATTATTGTAGTTGATATTATCAATAATAGTTCTACACGAAGGGAATTCGCAGTAAACCTGTAATGTGTTCCAGGTTTCTATTGATTTAATACCTCTTTGAAGTCTATATTTATATTTAAGTGGTTCCCTACAAGTAGGACATACTTGTCTTTCTAAAAATAACCGTTCTATACTAATTTTGTAGGCTCTCAGGCAAGTATCGGGACACATGCAAGCTCTACAAAACACACAGGTGTGTTTTTTGTAGTGGTCAGGTATAATCTCCATGCATACAGTACATGTAAAATCCTTGCACGCTTCGTTATCTACAAAATCTCTTTTAAATTCAGTTTTAACGATGAACCCTATCGGTGGAGTATACTCGATCGATAGGGTGTGTGACTTTTCATTAAATTAGTTTTAATTAAATTATAATAATTAAATTATATATTATATATTATATATTATATATTATATATTATATATTATATATTATATATTATATATTATATATTATATATTATATATTATATATTATATATTATATATTATATATTATATATTATATATTATATATTATATATTATATATTATATATTATCATTAATTAAACATTCAATTATATTGCAATTATTTTGTCTAAATTTTTTAAGATTTTTTTATCTCTGGTCCACCTTTGCCTACTGAACTTCTTAATATCAAATGATAATGTATTAATGTATTAAAATATTAATGAACAAATCTTGCATTCAATCAAAACTTGACTTAAATCAATTGAAGATTAAATGAGTAAAAAAAATTTGGTAAATAAAAAACTTACATGGCATGATTCTGTCGTCAATTGTTCTACCCTTCTCATGTCGTGGTCACAGAATAATGGCTCGCCATACTTTTGATAGTGATTTGGCGATCAACATTGGTTTATCGTCAAAAACCTTAGTTTTATTATATATTCTTAATACTTTAATTCCCAGGCTTGCTAATTGGAACGTGAAAAGGCCTAATTCGGCCTTTTCAATATCAACCTCATCACCATGGAACATGCCTTCCAAGGCCACAAAAACTAGGGAAGTAACGGTATCTGGTACTAGTACTCTTTTGACATTATTATTGGAACTCAGAAGATGGGCGAAAAGAGTTGGCAAAGATGAAAAAAAGGTCTCTGTCAATTTCAAACCACCCTCCTAAACAATCAAATTTGACTAACAATTTGTCAGTAGTTAAATACTAGTAGTTTAATAGTTAGTTGTCAGTAGTGTAATACCTCTTCGAAGTCTATATTTATATTTAAGTGGTTCCCTACAAGTAGGACATACTTGTCTTTTCAAAAATAACCGTTCTATACTAATTTTGTAGGCTCTCAGGCAAGTATCGGGACACATGCAAGCTCTACAAAACACACAGGTGTGTTTTTTGTAGTGGTCAGGTATAATCTCCATGCATACAGTACACTTTTAAAAAATTTAAACTACTTATGGAAAATGGAAAATGTAAAGTACAAATTGTAAAATTTGGTGATTTTAAAGATCAGCTCGCCAGTTCTGGGATATCTGTTGACATATAAGAGCTCATAGACGAACAAAAAACAGAAATTTTCGTGTTCTTGCAGAGAAAAGCCGCAAGTTCAAAAAAATGATCTCTAAGATCAATAATCACTACTCTTTCGATCCGAAAGCAGTCCCAGAAGAACCAGCTATGGCAATTACGGGATTGCCGGAAATCAATAACAAGTTTGAATTGGAAGATCCGGTACCTCCGAAAAATGGTTATGCCTGATTTGAATAAAAAAAATTTAAATTTCTTGAAATTTGTGCTATTTGTAATTTACCGTATGATGTATTCATCATTAATTAAACATTCAATTATATTGCAATTATTTTGTCTAAATTTTTTAAGATTTTTTATCTCTGGTCCACCTTTGCATAATGAACATCTTCCGCTTAGCCCGATTACTACCGAGACATTTCTTTGTCTATTTGCTTTACTAAATGTATTTTGCGGTTTTTTTTCAGCTATTTTTATCATAATACAATAATTTGCTTTGCTATTTTTAATCAATAAAATAAATAATATATAATATATAATACTATATAATATATGATAATATATAACAATATATAATAATATATAATATATGATAATATATAACAATATATAATAATATATAATAATATATAATAATATATAATATTATATAATAATATATAATAATATATAATAATATATAATAATATATAATAATATATAATAATATATAATAATATATAATAATATATAATAAGTTTTCGGTCTTAAAATATGTCTAATAAAACTCAAAAAAATCATTTTAAAACTTCAATAGATCGAAAGTTGAAAATCATGAAATGCGCTGCCCTGTGAATAGTGAAAATAAACCATTTTCAGTTAGTCCTATTTACTCGCAGGTTACTTTATAAATTTATCTTCCTTTTTTCTTGATTATACTTATTAGTTTCCACCTTATATCTTCCCGCCGATACTCCTTGTGAAGAGTTGAAACTTTACGTAGAAGAGGATATGCTTAAAAGTATTGATCATTATAATATTAAATTTTACCATGGCCCCTTTCGGAATAAATTAAATTGTGTTGGCCCGAACAATACAATTTTCAAAGTGAGAAGAAAGGAGATGCGAAACCTCTCAGCCATGAAATACAATACTTTCAGCAAATATGCTGTAGACATAAATTATGTTTTTTTACCAGCATATACATCTGACTACACTTTTAAAAATGTCTCGGTAGTGATCGGGCTAGGCGGAAGAAGTTCATTAGGCAAAGGTGGACCAGAGATAAAAAAATCTTAAAAAATTTAGACAAAATAATTGCAATATAATTGAATGTTTAATTAATGATGAATACATCATACGGTAAATTACAAATAGCACAAATTTCAAGAAATTTAACTTTTTTTCATTCAAATCAGGCATAACCATTTTTCGGAGGTACCGGATCTTCCAATTCAAACTTGTTATTGATTTCCGGCAATCCCGTAATTGCCATAGCTGGTTCTTCTGGGACTGCTTTCAGATCGAAAGAGTAGTGATTATTGATCTAAGGGATCATTTTTTTATCTTGTGGCTTTCCTCTGCACGAACAAGAAAATTTCTGTTTGTTGTTCGTCGATGAGCTCTTTTATCTCAACAGATATCCAAGCATTGGCGTTTGGTCTTTGAAATCACCAAATTTTTACTTTACATTTGCCATTTTCCATAAGTAGTTTAAAATTTTTAAAAGTGTAGTCGGATGTATATGCTGGTAAAAAAACATAATTTATATCTCCAGCATATTTGCTGAAAGTATTGTATTTGATGGCTGAGAGGTTTTGCATCTCCTTTCTTTTCAGTTTGAAAATTGTATTGTTCGGGCCAACACAATTTAATTTATTCCGAAAAGGGGCCATGGCAAAATTTAATATGATAATGATCAATACTTTTAAGCATATCCTCTTCTACGTAAAGTTGCAACTCTTCACAAGGAGTATCGGCGAGAAGATATAAGGTGGAAACTAATAAGTATAATCAAGAAAAATGGAAGATAAATTTATAAAGTAACCTGCAAGTAAATAGGACTAACTGAAAATAGTTTATTTTCACTATTCACAGGGCAGCGCATTTCATGATTTTCAACTTTCGATCTATCGAAGTTTTAAAATGATTTTTTTGAGTTTTATTAAACATATTTTAAGAAAGAAAACTTTACTTAAATCAATTGAAGATTAAATGAGTAAAAAAAATTTGGTAAATAAAAAACTTACATGGCATGATTCTGTCGTCAATGGTTCTACCCTTCTCATGTCGTGGTCACAGAATAATGGCTCGCCATACTTTTGATAGTGATTTGGCGATCAACATTGGTTCATCGTCAAAAACCTTAGTTTTATTATATATTCTTAATACTTTAATTCCCAGGCTTGCTAATTGGAACGTGAAAAGGCCTAATTCGGCCTTTTCAATATCAACCTCATCACCATGGAACATGCCTTCCAAGGCCACAAAAACTAGGGAAGTAACGGTATCTGGTACTAGTACTCTTTTGACATTATTATTGGAACTCAGAAGATGGGCGAAAAGAGTTGGCAAAGATGAAAAAAAGGTCTCTGTCAATTTCAAACCACCCTCCTAAACAATCAAATTTGACTAACAATTTGTCAGTAGTTAAAGCAATTCTTCCTGACATGATTTAGTTTTGATTGATACATATTATTATATATTTTTATATATTATTATATATTATTACATATATTATAAGTTATATTATTATAATATATTAAAGTATTAGATCATGTAAGATGATATAAAAAAATTTACAGCTTTGTGTTACTTGAGTTGTCAGATCTTATTCTTGATTTGTAAAGGCGAATGTATACTCAAGCACAAATCTTTGATATGTTAAAAGGATTTTCATTATCAAATGAATTGATTCGGATTTTCTCTTTCATTAAGTAACATAATGTTATGGTAGTGCATTTTGTAGTTGACTATTAAAAGTTACGTGATAAAAAGGAGTTTTCTGAAAAAATCTGGTTTGATAAATAAATTAAAGGCAATCCAAGTTTCAACTGTGACCTCAATTTTCTCGAAAACTGTCGATCGGAAAAATTTTTTTAATAGCACTTATGGATTTAGTTTTTATGTTCCTACAATCCCACAAAGTCCCAACCCCGAACTCGCTAGTCAAATTTTTTACGCATTCTCCTTACGCAACAATTTTTTTGAAGCGTTTGATTGGTTGTATAAGTCTTCTTCTTATGAGTATATTTGCGAATTATTAATATATTGATAATTCAAAGTATTGTTACGCGCACAATTAAAAGGTGATCTTAAATAAGCGTAAAGGTTTTTTATTAAATATAAGTAAAACCCGCGGGTTACAGATAAGATAGGAGGTCAAGTCACAACTGCCCAAAAGAAGAAGAACAAAGATGTAGATGGAGGCTAAGTGAGTCCTCGTTGAGGTAAACTGAGTCCTCGTTGTGTGTTACATTTCCCTCAACTGCAAAACAAAGAAACTGTCCTCAGTTTTTTCAAAGACAATAATCACTATAGTTAACATTGAAAAGCTATTGTTTTACTTTTGTTTTGTTTTCTTTTGTGTTTTTAACTAAAACTGTTAAACTTTTAAACTGTTTTAAAATGAATAGCAATGAATCAGCACGAGCCTGTGATGGTGAATACCCCATAAACAAGGTGATAGACTGTATGTACGGTCCTGGACCAAGGTCGGGCGATAACGTATACTGTTTGACCGAATGGTCCCCAACATGGGTCAAAAGGAGTGACCTGCACTTAGGCGAAGCAACAATTTTAGAGATGCCGAAACTGCGACCATTCAATCGTGCTACTTGGAAGAAGTATGAAAGCGCCCAGAGTACCAACAATTTTGAACTAATTGAATGGAAGTATGCCTGTAGATGGTGTGGGATGGGAACCGATGATAAGTCTAACATGAACAAACATGAGAAGAGACGGTGTAATGTCATTGGTGCACCTGGACACGTCCACAGCAAACGGTGTTCACCTGATTGTCCTCCGCCGGCTAAATATACACCACGGGAGGATGGCAGGAAATACAATCAAGGGCGACCAAAGAATAAAGCTTGATAATTTTTCTTTGATATTTGTAACTTTTTGCTATTTTTTTTTTTGACAAATAAATAGATTTGAATAAATGGAGTGTTTTTGTTTTCACTAATATAATGAATGCTATAATGTTAAACGGTTAGTACAAAATAAATGAGGAAGAAAGAAAAAAAAATACAGGCAAAATTAATATCTGGTACTGGTACCAGATATTATTTATCATGGTCAAAGGAATACTTTGACGCATGCGCAATGACAAAGGTTGAATGTTTTGTTTTTATAGTGTTTCTCAATTTGATTGTTGGTTATTTTAAATGAAATGATGGTTTGAACGTATAAAAGGTAGATAAATTTAAAAGGGGTTAAATTGAAACTGGGAATTATTTGTGATGAGCTTGTTTTAAATAAACTGAACTTGAATAGAACACTAAATAAATTGGTAAATATGCGTATTGGCGATTCATAGTGGCCCATTGGTATAAGTAAGGTTGACGGTCAGTCAGTGCTCAACACTTATTGTTGAAGGAAGATGAAGTAGTTTATTCATTATGAATAATTTTTGTGGTGATTTAGATCTGTTTTTTGGAAATTGCAAGCGTACCGTAGCTGCAACCAAGAATCTTATGAAAATTAGTGCTGAAGAAAAGCCTGATTTTACGGCTTTCAATGAATTAGTACCAGGAGAATTGGATTATACCGTACCAAAAGTTTCCATTGTGACAGCTAAACAGCCGAATACCTCTGCTATTGCTTGTTTTGATAGTGAAAGCTTCCAATTTGTAACCAAGTGTTGTTTTGAACTTCCCACCGTTAGCTGTGTCAAAGCGCGCTGGAATAACATTACTTTATGTATAATTTGCGGATATTTTTCCTCAAACAATGTTAATTATTCAGTTAAAGATCTTACAACCGACTTGAAAAAGATCGCCACTTTTTTGAATACTTTAGGACCTGATATCCTGAAGTTATTTGTTGGTGATTTTAACGCTTATCATTCGTCTTGGTCAAGAGAAGAGTGTTTAAACCATTACAAGAAAAGGAAAGGAGAAAGTGTGAAAATTTTCTGCAACGTAACTGAAATGTATGTTTTGAATCCTTTCCAGCCGAATTACGTTGTTGGTGCCAAAGAGACAGTTTGTGATCTTATTCTTGGTTGCAGAGCGTTTAAAGAAGGTACCGTTGATTGTAAAATGGAACTAAATAGTTCCTCTGATCATAAACTCATTCGGATGACCATCAGTCACGATAAATTGTTAAAGTATTTAAGGGATAAGACCACAAGATTGGATATGAGTCGGTACAAAGCCATGCAAGGATTTTGGTTTTTCAGTGTGCCTGAGAAAACAGACACGGCCAGTGAAGGAAGTAATCCTGAACGGCATAACGCTGGACATCGACATGACGGGCAGAGGGATGTCCCTGGAGTACCTGGTGTAGCTTCATGCTTACGTATGCCAGATTCTGCTGCTTGGTTCAAATGATTAAAAAGGAGTATGCATCGTTGATTATTAAGTAATACAGAAAATTAGAAGAGTAAATAAATGTAAGGTTGAAACTGAATAAAGAAAGAAAAGGATTTGTTTGATTAGGTAATTGTTTTAAATTGGTTTAAGTGATGGTTGTTGGCATTGACTTTCTTAATAGTGGACGTTTGGCAGGAATATTGGTTTGTTCAATTTTAACTTCGGTCGTATTACGCTTTGATTTCAAGTGAATCCAAATAACACTTATTGTGACAGCGGTTAATATTAAAATGATGAAAACTAAGGCAGTTGTGAGGTTAAGAAATGATGCTTCCGATGGCTTGATGTTATTTATTTGCTTTAAACTTTGCAAATCAAGGTGTGTTTGTTTTAAATTATCTTTTAATGGATCGATCAGCAGTGGATTAAACTGCATGTTAACTTTGAAATTCCAATCTTCCACAAAATGTAAAGTGTTAGTGCTTTTAATGTTATATGGGTGATACGTGTAATTGTTTATTTTAAAAGAAATGTTGGCAGGAATTGCGAATACAAAGGGAGGGCACTGATGTAGCGTATTTAGTAGTTCAATCGAGGTGCCTGCACAATGGATAAAGTTTTGTCTTTTTACGAATTTTATCTGAACTGTATTTGAAGGTGGTAATAATGCGGATACACAACGCTCTGTCGCCCACAAATTCATGGCAATAGGATTTTGATTTAAACATGTGCGTGCTTTAGGATTTAAATTAAAGTAGGGGTTGTTATTAGTATGTTCATGTATTTCAACTGCACAATTCAAATTTTTGTCAAAAAGAATCTCTTTTGGCCCAGCATAAACTGAATTACAAATGCTTGTTGTGTTTGTCTGTCTAAATTCAAATGCATCTGCTTGTAAAATGGTGTATTTTGTTGATTTTATTTTCACATCAAAGTCGAGAACAATCTGACGTTTTTGCGAATCTAGATAACAGTCTGATGGTTCCAAAAGTTCCAAAGGACAGGTTTCTTTGCATGTGAGTGAAATGTTGAAGATTTCTAACAATTCTGATTCTAGTTCACCATTAAGCCATTTACTTTCTGCACGGTTGAGAATAGTTTTCATTCTCATGAATTTGTTAGAGAGTTGGGCAACAAAGTAGACAGTCTTTGGTAGTTCTTGCTCTAGAAACTCAAATTTTGAGTTGACTTCCTGTAAGAGGCTAACAATGTTAGAAAAGCTAGATTCCATGTCCTTCATAACTTTTTCAGTAATCAGTTGTTTGAACTTTTGTTTTTCTAATTCATAACTCATTTCCTTTTGTTTTTCCAACATTTTAGAGAATTCAGATTCAAGGCTTTTCTGTTTAGAAAAAGTTATTGCGCCTAATCCAACACTCATAAACGATGTGATGGTTATCGTTCCCAAAAGTAGTAAACCTGATATGATCTCTCTTTTTCTTCTAGTTTTTAGACTTTCAAATTTTCTTTCGGGTTCAGGGCAAAATTTCGACAATGGCTGCATGAAATCATTCATAAAAGTAGACTTACACCATTCTTTCAGGACATTTGATCTATTGTTAGATGCGAGGGATTCTATTAAAGTGCATGGTGATTCATAATCAACTTTTAAGGAGACTTGTTGAATACCTTCAATAATTTTAGTTTTTCTTTCTTTCCAAATTACTGGGTTGCTTTTTATAAAACTCGTCTCTGATGAGTAGACAATAGTAAACAGAAAAAGGAGAGTAAGAAGATAATCGGCTAATCTAACTGGAGGTTTCCTTTGTCTTCTAGGACGGTCCACTGGCTCAATCGAGTCTTCTTCTTCACTTGATTCAACGTCTGCATCATTTTGTTCAATCATTTCATTGTTAGTTGTTTCTTCTAGAATAGTGTCACTTCCTAAATGATAGTCTTTAGCATGATTGTTTGCTGAACCAGAACTGCCCAAACTAAGTTGCATTGGTAGATCAAGATCTAAATGCTCAACTGCGGAATCTGAAACTGATGTGCTACTATTATTTGAACTACTTATCATTCTTTCATGAAAATCTTTCATTCTTGACACATGAACAACATCTATTTTCCCGGGTTTATTTAAATTCTCGACTTTGCAAACTAAAGGTGATATGACTTCAATTATTTTAAAAGGACCATACCAATTATGCATCAATTTCTCGGATTTGCCTACTTTTCTAAGAGGGGTGTAAATCAGCACCTTTTGTCCCACCATTAAATTCACTGATCTGTGCTTTTTGTCGTAATAGCTTTTGCTTCTCGTTTGTGATTTGGTCAAGTTTAAATTAGCGATTTGCCTAATTTTGAGGAGATGCTCCTTTAGGGATTCTACATAGCTTGGATACTCAGAGATTCCCTGTGTGGTATCTTGTATAACCCGTTCTATCGGATAGACTGGTTCACGGCCGTACATCAGATAAAAAGGTGAGAAACCTGTGCTTTCATTTGATGATGAGTTATATGCAAAAGTTAAGAAATGTAAAGCTTGGTCCCAAGTTTTGTGCTGAGTATCGATATACATGCTTATCATTGTTGCCAATGTCGCGTTGAACCTTTCAGTCAAACCATTACACTGCGGGTGGTAAGCAGTAGTAAAACGATGTTTTGCTTGCATTAACCCCGATAACTCAGCGATCAATTTAGATTTAAACTGTCGACCTCTATCTGTTAGTATCTCTTTTGGAGCGCCATACTGGCAAACAATATTTTCAACAATAAACATTGCGAGCAATGCTGAAGTAGCCTCAGGCAACGCTTTAACTATTGCAAATCGAGTAAAATATTCTGTTGCAACAATAATTGTTTTATTATCCTTTAGAGATTTTGGAAAAGGACCAAGAATATCAATACCAAATTTTTCTGCAACTCCACCAACAGTAATTGGTTGCAAAAGCCCTGCGGGTGTTAAATACGATCTTTTTCTCGTCTGACAGGCTAAGCAAGTTTTGACATAATTTATGACACTCTTTTTCATTTTTGACCAAAAGAATCGTGACCTAATCTTTTCAAACGTCTTTTGTTGACCTAAATGGCCAGCAAGACGGTCATCATGCATTGACAAAAGAATTTCTTTTCTTAATGCTTTTGGAATGACTGGAACCAACTTAGGACCAGTTTTTGGGTAAATACATCTGTTGAGAATATTGTTTAACAGCGTAAATTTTTCAATTCTTTTGTCCTTTTTGCTCTGAATTTGTCCACTTTCTAACAAAAGGATGATTGAGTTAAGCTTCGGATCTCTTCTTTGCAGCTGTGCTAAATTGTCAAGACTATTGTTAATAGTTAAAAGGTTAAGATGTTTATCTATGTATGGTATTTCTGGTTTACCCTCGGGGTTTCTAGACAAACAATCTGCGTCAAGATGATGTTTCCCACTTTTGTAAATCACTTCAAAGTCAAATTCTTGCAAAGCTAAAGTCCATCTTGTTAGCCTTGGGGATAGTTTCTTTTTAGAGAACATCCAACAAAGAGAACAGTGGTCTGAGTAAACTTTAAACTTGATCCCTATTAGATATGAGCGAAACTTTTCTAAAGCAAAGACAACAGCTAGTGCTTCTAATTCGCTAATCGCATAATTTTTTTCACTCGAGGTTGTTAGTCTTGAAGCGTAAGCAACAACTCTATTGTTATCTTTGTGCAATTGCAATAGAATCGCGCCTAAACCCTTGCCAGAACCATCACACCTAACCTCAGTCGATAACTGATTATCAAAGTGCATAAGAATAGGTGGTGCGATTAACGAACTTTTCAATAACTCAAAAGCATTATTTTGTTCTTGGCCCCATTCGTATTGTATGTTTTTCTTAGTTAGTGTAAAAAGTGGTCTAGCTATTAATGAAAAATCCTTAATAAAACGTCTGTGGTATGAAGCTAACCCCAAGAACTGACGTAAAGTATTCAGATTTTTAGGGTGTGGAAAGTTAAGAACTGCTTTGATTTTCTCTTGTTGAGGACTAACACCTTCAGCAGTAATAGTTTGGCCTAGGTAATTGATTGCATTAACGGCAAATGCAGCTTTTGGTGGCTGAATCATCAAGTTCGCGGTTTTTAATCTATCAAAAACCGTTTTTAAGTGTTGGACGTGTTCTTCGAATGTCTTTGAAAAAATCAAAATGTCATCTAAATAAGGAATACAAATCAACCACTTAAGGTCTGATAAAATAGTGTCCATCAACCGTTGGAATGTGGCTGGAGCATTCCTTAGTCCAAATGGCATAACTAAAAATTCAAATAAACCATCTTTGGTTACTATAGCTGTCTTCTCACGATCCCTCGGATCAATTAAAATTTGCCAATAACCTGATTTCAAATCAATCAATGTAAAATATTTGCATCCGCTAACGCAATCTAAAGCATCTTGAATTGATGGTAATGGGTAAGTATCAGGAACAGTATGCTTGTTCAGACGGCGAAAATCTCCACAAATTCGGACACCTCCATCTTTCTTTCCCACAACAATTACTGGTGAAGAATAAGGAGAGGTGGACTCAATTATGACGCCTAACGACTTCATTCTTTGAATCTCATCATTAATTGCTAACCTTTCTTTTAAGGACACGTTGTAAGGTGGTAAAGAGAAAGGTTTGTTAGCTCCGGTGTCAATTTGATGTTGACATAACGTGGTCCTACCAAAACTTTCTTTATCAAAAGCAAATCGATCAACATACGGTTCAATTACGGATTTCAAAATTTCAGACTGTTCAGGGCTTAATCCTGCTCCCACCGAAATAGTACCTTTACTGAGTCTCAAAGATTTTAGTTCACTCTCAACAGCATGGTTTCTTTCATTTTCAGACAATCTCAATTCGTTTTGGGTCCTGTCTGAAATATCTGGTACTGGTACCAGATATTCTTTTTCTAGTAACGAAGTAGTGCAGACTGTCTCAGAATGCTTCACAATTCTAGCCAGTGCCATTCTCTCGCCTGTTTTAATGAAAAAGCTGAAAGCTTCTGCATTGTTGATCACTAAGTTACCTTTTCCTTGCGTAACCTCTAATTGGATAGAGGCAAGGCGAAGTTTGTTACTATTACTGAACTTTGGCCCTGATTTCAAATGCAGAATAGCGTTGATTTTATCATTGTCTCTTACTGAAACTTTGATAGTGGCAGACGACATAGGATCTATGAGTACACCCTGATCAGCACAAATTTCAAGCGACTGTTCTTTTTGTAGCAATGGTTCTTCTGAAACTGTTGAAACGGATGTTGTTAGTCCAACGGGGTTGAAAATAACTTTATTGTCAACTGCGTTTATAACTGCTTTCACCCGTTTCAACATGTCTACACCAATGATCAGTTCGAATGGCAGATATTCAAGTACTATGGCTTTTAATTGAACTTTAGTACTTCTATCATCTTGTAGAAATTGGGCTTCAACATTTATGCTACCAACTGGCGTTTGGCCTGAGCCATTAATGCCCCTTATTGTACCACCACACCATGGTCCGAGTTCACAACCTATTGAATTCCAGCAATCCCGAGAAATGAATGTACTCTCGGCCCCTGTATCAATTAATCCATCGTACACTTTTCTATCAATGATTGTTTTCACGATGATTCTGCGATCTTCGTTTGCTAACGCAGTTGGATTAGGACCTCGACTGTTTACTTGATTGTTAGGCATCTGTGGTATTCGTCTATCAAAATTTCGATTGTTCTGATTCGATTGCCCGTTCATGTAGCAATATCTTGCTACATGTCCGTTTCGACCACAAGTATAACATCGCATTGGAGAACGCTGTTGATTTCTGTTGTCCCTATTTCGATTTTTTGAGTCAAATCTCGAACGATAGTTTACTGATTGGTTGTTTTGTTGTGCTTGTTCTTGATTAACTTTTAAAGTAGCAATCTCTTTCATCAATGTTTCTAGCATTCTTTCAGTGTTATTTTCTGTTCTTTCCCGAAATCGATCTTCATTTACAGATTTTTCTGCCGGCAAATTTTCTAATCTTTTCCCAATTTTAATGAACTCGTAGAAATCTGCTGGACCAGCAATTGATATTGAATTAGCTAGTTTTGCTGGCATACCTTCATAAAGATAATTAAGAATTTCTGAGTCTGTCATTGTCGGGTTAACTTCTTTACACAAACCGACTTTATCGTAAACGTAACTTTGGATCTTTTCGAACCGATGCATTTTTCTATTTCGCATTCTATCTAGTTTATCCTCATCTTCGAAATCTTCCTTGAATATTCTCTTAATTTCTGCTATAGAATTTAAGTTAGCTAACTCAACTCTCAATCTAAACCAATTAGCAGCTGGGCCGGCTAGAGATCCTTTCATCCTTATTTTTGCCTGTTGATCATCCCAGGTGAAATGATTAACGGCAGCATCAAACTTAGTTAACCAAGCGTTAACATTTTCATTTTCATCTCCTCTAAAAGTTGGAACATTATACAAATTAGAGCTCATTAAATTACTTGAGATTTCAAGTCCGAGCCGGTTTAATTGCTCTTCGTCAATCTCATTGTTTGCACTATTTGGTAAATTTTGATTGTTATTTCCAGACATGATGAAAAACCTATTACTTAGCTTTTGCGGTGACAGACGTTGATGTTAAAGCTCCGATAACTAACTTCCACAGTTCCAATTTTAAAAGACCAAGACCAAAACGTTTAAAATATCGAAAAATTCCAATTAACAAAAACTTTCCAAAAGCTATCAAATCAATCCAATAACGTTTAAACAAGTGTTTGAAAACACACAAAATTTTTTTTTGATGAAAACACTTGGGTATCCCTTATGATGTTCCAAATTTTGGTAGATGCAAAGCACGTAAATAGGAAACACAAAAATGTCAACCAATCACTGAAATGCTTATTGTTCAAAGGAATAAGTGTTGAGCAAGTTGGACATCCTTAATTCATACCGACGAGTTGATGAGTTTGACTTTTTCGTCTCTCTTCTTCTTGCAAAAAAAAACTCTTTTTAAACACTTATTTAAATCCAAAACTCGTAGGACTGTAACGGGCATAAAAAGGAACAAACAAAAAGAAACTCAATCCTGCCGTGGTCGCCAAAATGTTACGCGCACAATTAAAAGGTGATCTTAAATAAGCGTAAAGGTTTTTTATTAAATATAAGTAAAACCCGCGGGTTACAGATAAGATAGGAGGTCAAGTCACAACTGCCCAAAAGAAGAAGAACAAAGATGTAGATGGAGGCTAAGTGAGTCCTCGTTGAGGTAAACTGAGTCCTCGTTGTGTGTTACAGTATATCAAATTGAAATAATTCTAACTTTCAGAAAACTCGACTAAACTCACATATAAATGTTGTATCAGCTTACTGAACCTGTGATGTTGAACCAACCTTGATATTAAAGTTATTTATTAACCAGATAACAAACTCGATGATACTGGGCGTTTTTATTCCTCGTCGTCTGATGTAACACCTTTATATTTTCGCCGATACAAGTTATTAACATGTAACAAACAACAAACAGTTCAGAAGTTTGGGCTCACAGAAAATGACCGAGTGTTAGATGTCAAATGACTCAGAGACCTTAGAGGTCGAACGCATAGTTCTTAAATTTTCGAAATTTTCGATTTTCAAATTTAATATCTGTAACATCAAAAAGGATTGAAAAAATTCGAGTATGATAGATCATTTAATCTCAGTATATTGAAAAATAAATTTCATTGATAGGCTATTATTGATAGCATTATGTTGAACTGATTGGACTAACTGTTAAAGGGTGTTTCGTTCAATAAGGTTCCATAATCATAACGCTAATGTAGATAAAGATGGAATGGTTTATGCATTTTATCTTTCATCTTCATCCGGGTTTGGAACCTTATTAAACGCAAAACTTTTTACATGAATAGGTAGTGTATTGTATATCTGAAATCATTAACAATATTGTCTTTGAACCGTAATTTGCTCTGAAAATGAAGTTGATTTTGTCTCTTGTTGTAGTTTCCATTGCCGTTTCACGGTCCTCTCAAGTTCGAGGTGAAATTTTGTCCAACCAATCATCTCAAGACTCTGGGAACCACCAAAACGTGAGTAGATTGATTGTTCATTGTGTTTATCCATCGATTGATTGTTCCTTTGGTTAGTTTATACAATTAAGGTTGAGTGTATCATTCATTCAATCATAAAAACTTCTTTTTGTCTTTGTAACTTTAACTTTGGTAATCTTTTTTCTTCCCTTTAACATGGCTCAGACAACATGGTCCAAAGTTATTCTTATTGGAGACTCGATAACTCAGGTAAATAATCGTTTTTAAATTTTCATAGTTTAATTGCTTTTGCATTCAAATTTTTTCTTTACAACATAAATCATTCCATCATATTTACTAGCCTCATTTGCATTTGGTAAATGCATAATATTTAGATGAATACAGGTATTCAAATGGCTAAGTTGATAATTTTTTTGTCTATTTTTTCTCTAAAGGGCGCTTTCTATGTTGAAGGTGGATATTGGGGAGCTATGTTGGCTCATAACTTACATAGGTAATCATAATCACCCAAAGCAATTGCTGAAATGTTATGTTATGATTTTGTTCATTTTTATTTTTGTTTATTCCAGAATAAGTGATGTGATTGACCGAGGTTTTGGTGGTTATACAACAAGATCTATCCGTGCAATACTACCTGATATATTAACCAAAGATGATTATGAAAAAGCTGCTTGTTTTGTGATACTTTTAGGATCAAATGACTGCCTCGACAGAGGCTTTCCACATGTTCCTCGCGAACAATTCAAAGATAATTTGAATTGGATAGTAAATTATATTAAAGATCAGGGTGTTTCATCGAATAAAATCATATTGATGACTCCTCCAGTTTATCATCATGAAGATTATATCATAGCCAATGGAAATCGAACAAACATGGGTGTACGATATCCAGAAGGATACGCTAACATTACCAAGGAAGTTGCAAAGGAGAATAAAGTTAAAAGTCTTGATTTGTATTCAATCACAAAAAATCATCCTGACTCGCGATCTCTCCTGTCTGATGGTCTACATCCAAACAAAGCTGGAGCAAAAGTTATTTTTGATTCATTAATGCCATTAGTACATGGACGTGTTAAGGCTTTCCATGGTACATTTGCACAGAAGTTTCCACCTTACGATGAAATAGAGAAATCTTTGAACAAAGACTGGAAAAAATGATTTGTTATATTGTCATCGATTCGGGTTCCAGTGTTGCTGTTTGACTTAGTTTGTGTCTGACACCAAAAGTTTTTAATAAAATGTAGTCTTTTGTCGCATATCAAATACAGAGATAATTTTAATTGCTGGGTACGGCATGCGTACATATATTAAATACTAAATACAGTATATCTATATAACACAGGTACAAAAACCGATTAACTCGTTACTAGTTCCTAACTGGACATTTTCCTGCAATTTTCTAGTCTGTTGAAATGTTCCTCCAATGTCGATCGGTGAAAATGTAGAAAAGAAGTCTGCTAAATCAGCAGTTGATGGGTTGAAAGATGGGAAATAATTTTGTAATGAGTTGATTGGTTGTGGATGAGTTTCAGATAATTCTTCGAAAACACTTCGATTGAAAAGAGGTTCAGCATCATCCCTCTTACAGTTTGATGAAACTAATGATTGCGAAGTTAATTGATGAGTTTCCTGAAGTCTATATTTTGATGATGTTAAATGTTGATATTGATGACGGGCCTGTCCAAAATGGTTTTCAAGGCTATCTTGAGTTTATCTCCTTGTGAAGATGCGAGTAAACCCTCTGTTGAATAAATTCATTGCAAGACCTTGCGTGTCACGAGTAGTTTGTGAAAGCATGGTCAAACATTTCACATTCCTATTATTCTTTGGCTCATCTGTTTCATCAAACCTGACAAAATAAAAATTGTCATCTATTATCAATTTAGCAAAATTTGCTAAATATCTCAGCAACTCATCTTCCTGTGTGAGCGCTGTTTTCCAAGGGTTTCCATTATTTTCTGTATTCAGTATGTTGAATATCTTATCAGCTCTCTTGATAACCTCAATTACTGGACAGTATTTATGAACCCATGCCACAGAAAGCCAGTTTAGACGAGATACAATGAATTAGTACAATACTTTCAAATTTTTCTTTATCTTTTATTGATATGCTATGTATTTATTTGCATTCAATTGACCTTTATTATTGTGTATTGGAATGACAACTACCGAAAGGTAGAGTGTAAATGTTATCAAGCGAAGCCTTTTTATCCCTGTCTCTAAGCACATGAAATGAATAAACAATGCAGACTGGATATTTTTCCTGTGTAAATAGACCTTGTCTCAGAATTTAGGTTTTTGTCATTCTTCTATTTTCTATCAATATTTTTAATTCTTCCTGCAAAAAGGTCATTAATTTTTTTAATTCATTCAGTCTTAAAGACTTTACAGAACGACAGTTGAAACTTAATTCCTGGGTAATTGAAATAATGAAAGTTACTGAATAGCGATTAGATGAAAAACAGACGTCGTTTGCAATAGTTTCAGCAAGAATGTAATTAAAGTAGTCAAACGTGCTGGTTTAATTGCGACAATTTTATTATTTCATTCAACAATTGAGCTTTAACAGTTTTGTTTTGTGATAATTTAACCAATAAAAGGTTCAGAAGTGGATAACAATTTATGAGATAATTTTCTCTTTAATTCAATTTCACATTTAAAATATTAGCAGAAGCAAATCTAGTAGTTTAATTTGTTTTGCTGGTTTTTAGAGACAATTAAGTTGCCTATTTCATCAGATCAACAATTTGTCATTTTATGTGATTATTCAATAATTTCATTTAGGGACTAGTGGTGTAACAATCAGTGGCATTATCATTTACCCAGCTGGAAGCATCCATTGCAACAACTATTAATATTTAAATCTCAATATTGCATGATATTGAAAAAGTGGGAGATTGTGATTTGCGAAGGTTTGCTTTACGGATAGTATTGAAGGCAACAAAAGTGACAAAACTGTTTGAAATAAATCTCACAATTGCTGAACAGTCGGATTTCATGGCGAAAGATGAGTCTTATTCCATCATCTTTCTTTTTTAGAGCAATATTGCACTAAAAGCGCAAGAGAATTAAAGAGTTGTTTTAAAGTACACATATGTAGAGCAGAGAAAAATGAATAAAATTTTGTTAAAAAACACTAGATCTGCAAACTAGCATTGGAACTGATTAACAGCTCTATTTTTCGATGCATTGGGAAGTAGCTAAGGCTAATTTTAGCAATTCGAAGACAAAAACAACGAAAAATGGAGTGTCTCATTGGTTCGAGACTTATGACTATCAGTTTGGTAAGATGATTCTGCAGATTGTTGGTAGGCACTTGTTTTCTGTTTTCTTTTGCAAAATGAAAATTAAAACATGAATGTTGGAAGGGAAAGAGAATAGGAAGAGAAAAGCGTACAATGATATTTAAGGAAGATATAACAGAGATGATTTCTTCAAAAATGATGCATAACGAAGATAAAGATGAGCATTAGAGTTATCCTTGCATCTATTCAGATTGAGGTGGTTGGCTGTTCAGTCGATGGTGTTGTTTCATCTGAAGGTACATCTGCATCAAATGACTCTTCAGTGGGTATGAAATAAGAGGTTTCACCAATAGCCTCATCAAGTTTACGTTGAATATTTTCAAAACAATCAACTCCCATGTAATCAATTGCACCAGATTCCCAAGCTCGTTTACGACTATAATCATCAAGATGCACCGAAGATCCAATGACACCAGGATAATGACTATCATGTGGCGAATCGAGACGTAATTTAGCTAACTGCGAAGCTAAGCCATCCTGTGAAGAGAGAAAACATTCATTAGTTTAAGTTAATTAAGTTTTAATGAGAAGCGGTTTGAATCGTGCATGAGTAAAGGGTAAATAAAGATAAGAAAAGAGAAAGAGTGAAAGAGAATAGAAAGAATGATGAAAATATTAGCAAAATGTTAAAACGGATTTTTTTGCAATTTGAATTGATATTTTAAGTGGTTTACCTACCGAAAGCGCTAAACTATTACATGGGTTGTTAAGTTTGTTAAACATCGATTGCTTGGAACGGTTGGTTGCACGACTCTCTCTAGCATTTAAGTCAGTTAAATTTGATAATCCGATTGCCTGATCAAGTTTTCTCTTAATATTATCAAAGCTATCTATGCCAAGGTAATCCATTGAACCTTTTTCCCAAGCTTTCAGTCTCTTGAACTCTTTAGCTAACATTTTTGACTTATTTACATTTTCATGCTTCTCCTCGTCATCATTATCATGCTCAACAATATTATTGGGGTTAAATGTTAAGTTATTGTTATCTATGGAAGAAGATCCATTATCATCATTTCTATTTTGCAGGTCAAATGAACCTTGGTCAAAGTTGATCCGAGTTTGGTTGTCTGCAATCTGATTGGGATTTGTTTCAGTTACCTCCAAATCTTTCTTTTGACAATCATGTTCATCATCATTATTTAAATCAATATTCTCAGATTTCCCTTGGGTCTTGTTAATTTCATCAAAATGCTTATCAACATCAATATATTCATGCAAAAGACAAGTTCCCGTATCATGCTTGATTAGCTGTTTCTCTTTATGCTTTGCATAATCGAACGGAGGAGATTTACCAAAACAATCTTGGTCAATTATAGTGAAATTACCAATCTATGTAATAATGAAATTTAAAATTTGAAAGCAAACGAATTGCAGATAAGAAATGTAACACAACAGTCTAGTAATAAAAATGTAATAATACAAGCACAGGTTACTCTGAAATGAAAATCAAACTTAAATTGAACTGAATTCATGCACTAACTAGAATGAGTTGCGACTTGAAACGAAAAGTAACTAAAAAATCATAAACCAGCGAATGGAGGTTAATTAGCATAACTAAAGTTGTAAAATCTCAATGGGAACAAACTACAAATTTGAATTTCTTTGCGTAACTTGAAAATTGCTTTTTCAATTCATTCCTTCTCTTTTGATACTCCTTTAATTTTCGAGTCTCATCACTTTCAGTTAAATCTATCTTTTCTCCTTACTTAGTCACAGATTATACTGTACAATCAATTTTTGTGGATCGAAACCCTGAATCTTGATTAATACTCACACAGTCGGAAGTTAAATTAGGTTGAACTTGGTTAATGAAAACACTCCACCATTTTTGAACATGTTCCAATTGTTGCGTCTGTGATCCAACTGGAGGTGGAATTACTTTTCTGGTCATGGCGTTGAAACCATACATCCATGGTTTTAATGCACCAAGGAAATGGACAACTTTAACTGTGTCACCAAATCTATTCCAGTCATCAGGACATAATAAGCCAGGATTAATTATAGTTAAATAAAGAACACCGAGAGTCGAATCATATGATATGAATTGGTAAATAGTACACGAGTCAGCAATTGATCCGGAAGTTTATATGGGAAACAAAACATGAAAAGGATGAAATTAGAAACACCTCTTGACAAAAATAGAATGTTGAGTGAGATGAAGGTTTAAATGAATTTCTTTCTTTTAGCATCAATCTTGACTTTAAACTATTTTTGCTCAACAAGATAAACTCTAACATTTGATATGCTAAGAAAGGCTAGGTTAAGAAAAATCTGTCAATACTATCACTTTTTCAAAACATTCACGTTTTACAAAGACAAAAAACATCAGATTTTTGATAGTTTCAATACTAAAATAAACACACTCAACTGGAAATGAACACAAAGTATCTACGTGAATCCAAGTAGCAATAGTTTGTGGTTGTTCGCTATATTTTCTCACCTCTGGTATGCAGCAGGATAAGAATAGGTTGAAACTGAACTCATATTGTAAATGAAAGAGAGATGTTTAGAGATATCACTGGTGGACCAATCAGAAAAATAGGTGTTCAACAATCCTTGATCACCTCCATCGAATGAACCACTTTCAGAGGCAAGTTTACATAAACTGGCAAATGTTGTTTCGCTTGGTCGAAATACGAATATTCCAGTATTAAAACAGTCAGGCCAGCCAATATCACAGACAGCAGATAATTCGTCTCTCTCGAAGAGTTCATCAATATTCTTTAAGGGTAAGGTATCAGCATCCATGAAAACACATTTCTTGAATTGCGTTAAACGCCAACAGTGAAGTTTGGTTAGAGTCACGCCTAATTCAGGTCTCTTCATTACTTCGAGTATTTTGTGTTCATTGCTATGCATAACATCCACTTCTTGGACAAGGTCATATACTTTAGATAAACATTTTCTGCATTAAAAATAAGATAGCATTGAGTTAGTACTTAATGGATGTGATATTCATGAAATTTATTAATAAAACAAGAGTCAACAGAGTTTTTCAAAAATGCTATGCGATTGCTATTTAAGTATTCTGTATTCTGATTCTGTATTAAGTATTCGTATGCTAATCAATAAAAATAAGCATGATTCTCAAATTCATTGGCTAGGAACATTAGTAGTAGTCTAGGATCTACCAGACATAATATAATTAGTAGCTAGAATTCACGTGAGTTGAATCAGAGCTTCCAATAACAATTGAAATGAGATTCAAGATAAAATCAGGATTTTTAAAAATATGATTAACTTGCTGCCGTGGGTGTAGAGAACTAAGGATATGACGATGCTGGTTTACAAAGAATACATTGCTACACGATGCGAACATAATTTCATCAATAAAATAAGAAAATATTTCATAGACGCTCGTCATCAGGTATTACTAATGGAGTATAAAGAAAAAGGAGAGGCTAAGATGATGGATGGAGAGGGATAGAGAGAAAACTCGTTGAGAACGACCTCGACAATAAAGCTTACGAATGTCCTTGAGATAATGAGACAGCTCAATGAAAGGGATTAATCAGTCAAAAACAAATCACAATGAAATGTGACTTTTATGTAACAAATTATCAAGATTATAACCTCATATCAGCGCTGACTGATGGTGTTACGAGCATAACCAGTTTCCTAGAAGTACCAACATTTCTTAATGAGTGACCCAAGACAAGTGCACCAAGGCAGTAATTGTCATTTGTGGAAAGGGTAACGAAAGCTTCATCGCCTAAGAAATAAAGAGAAGATATAGAAGAATTTTGTCAACATCAAAAATAAAGATCCATGATTCAGATTTACAAAAACCTATGATCAAGGCGGGATACAAGTGTGAGGGTAAAGTTGAAGTTAACGAAAATTGAACAAAAATTTACAACGCATTCGGAGTTCGTAACATTGGTTTTTTGACGACGGTCAAAGTTAAACTTACTCATTTTGATGATTGTAGATTGGTAATCAAAATCAACGGAGAAAAATGAAAAATAATAGAGGTGGCAAAACACAGATATACACTTGATAGAAGGGGTGATGATCAAATAATTTAAAAGCAATTACATAGAACAGAATATAAATACTTTATGAAGATCGTCCCGGTAAAAGGGGAAGCAAATAAAACAATGAGAAGAAGCAATCAAACAAAGAAATAATTACAAAGACTGTAAGACAGTTGAAGTAAGATTTGTAGCAAAAAGATTAAGTGAATTAAGTAAGAAGGTATTAATAACGAGTATAATTGAATAGATAAAGATGATGAGCAGTCTATTTATTTGTATCTCTTTACTAGTCACCTGAGTTTCTCTAGTGAGAAATCTTCATCGTAAATGAAGTACTGATTGTTTCCACTAGAGAGCGTCAACTATTTTAATCGAATGCAGAGGGTTTTTTGAAATTCACAATTAATTTAATGATATTAAATTCTCAAGGTTAGTCTAGGTCATGTAAACCGTTGATTAGACGAGTATGTTAAAGAGGTAGAATAGCCCTGAAACTTATGAGGAGCATCGAGTCGATAATTGCAAAAGCATTTATTAATGAACTGTCATTGTAATGACTATTTGAGTTGAACAGAACAAAAACACAGATTCTGTTGAATAATCTGATCTAACATGAATATTGTTTCATTTTTATTTTTTATCTTTCAATAAAGATGAACAATTAGGCTTCATTAAACACAAACTAAACATTTAAGCTCGGCATGAATTAATGGTTAGCTGATTGGGTATGTGATAAGTTTAGTAGAAATTGAAAATTGACGTCTTCTCCTGAATATATGAAAGATTTTTATCTAGTCAATTAGTTTAATGAAAAGCCTTGAATTTCAAGACATGAAGCAAAACATTAAATTTTAAAAAAACCTCGTTGTTTAGGGATTAAAATAGTTGTCGCTCTCTAGTGGAGACAGTAAGTACTGCAGTAAAATACGATAAACAATCAGGTGACTTAAAGTAACATTGTTAATTTCACACTTAATTTCTTGTGGCCAGCAGTTCAAATTATCTCTTTTTTTACTTGATTTGTTCAACGATTGGATTCTACTCAATCTTTCGCCATGTCCTCAGAGCAAATTGATGGTAAATCCAATGGGTTCATTCAACATGATGGAGACTCTGACCAAAAGCCTGCGAAAAAAGCTGCTAAACACGACTCTGGTGCAGCTGATTTAGAGAAAGTAACTGATTATGCAGAAGAAAAAGAATTTTCATCCCAAGATATTGTTGGGGTAAGTAATTAAATTGAGCCGGGAAAATCGAAGCAGAGTAATCAGTACTTTTTTGATTCATCCTAATGTTTTCATTCTTTCGAACAGGCTATGAATCTCTTTGAAAGCAGACGCTCCATGGAGGCTGCTAAAAAGATTGCTCGACAAAGGGAACTCGCTAAAGTAGTTATTAAAAAGGAAGATGTTGAATTAATAGTAAGCATAATTGTCACTCTTTTCATTCTAATACAATAACTGATGAATTTAACGTTGTTTACTTTTAGACTAAGGAATTGGAAATCCCTAGAAGTGTGGCCGAACTCAAATTGAGAGAACACGGAGGTAACATTGTCGAAGCACTGATTGCTTTAACTAGTTAAATATTTTTGAGACTATTTGGATGTTTTTTGCACCTGACTTAATCTGTAATCTGATCTGGCAACAAGCTGGATAAATTTGTATAAATTTCCATATGTATTGGCTAACCGGTTTATGTCCAGTTGCTTTATAATCAAAGTTTTTCAACTTGATACTAAACACGAGTTTGAGTCATTTATTTTGTTGTGACACTATTTTTTGAAATTCAATAGGGAAAATTTTATTTACTATTAAATGTAACGAGGAAAAGAATGTAAGTTCTCAAGTCGATAACTACACTTTTCGAGTGTCAAGAATTAAGCAATTTTTCAAGACTATAGCTTTGTCTCAATACATTCCACACCAAATTTACTCACATGATATACAGAATCATGTGTTTACAGAATTATTATGCTGATACCAAGGATAGGATTTGGTAAACTTCCAAGTATAGTTTTGGAGATCAGAACAGTTATAAAATGTGTAATAATGAGACACTTATTTATCTAACGAATATGCAAAAAAAATATTTCGATGACTCAATATATTAACATTTGTTTTTAGCGTTATGTCACGCGGAAGTGCATGTTTTAATAACATTGTAATCCAGTTAGGCAAAAACTTAATTGATTTTTTGTGACATTAAAACGTTTACAGGAGATATTTTATCATTAAAAATTATCAAGATCAAATGATAACAAATTTTTAAGTTTAGAAACGAGTGAAATATTTTCATTTGATTCAACTTGATCATCGATAGAATCTTCTCTTCTCTCAGACTCCGAGTTAACAGAAGATCCTTCTATTAATGTATTGAGTAATAATTCTTGAACGAATAAACTTCGTTCAGCTCGTTCGATATCTAAAGCTTCTTGCTCATTCACAGAGAGAATTGGTTGGGTACATGTATTGACTAAATTTTGACTTGTTAGAGTTGCAGTTGATGTAGAAGGTGTTGCTTCGGATGAAGCGATTAAAAGGTTATTTCCAAACGACGAGGAACCATAATGATGAGGTTGATTAAGGGTTACATTCCCAATTGTCGATACACCGGAGGCGCTCGGTGGCTCCCATGCAACTAAATAAGAAGAAAGAGGCTGTTGACTTGAGCCATTGGCTAAAGATTTGTATGCATAATTGTTTGACGATGGTTGAGTCGAACCAGAAACTGGTGTTGAAGAAGAAGCTTGTTGATGCCTTCGGGACATAATTGATCTGCTAGCGGATTGTCTTTGACTAGCGGAAAGACCACTACTATTGATATTTATGCCACTACTGGACCCACTACCAGAACCACTTCCACTTGCACCTACGATGCCACTGGATAAATTACCTCCATTGCCAACACCAGAATTTCTTTCGAGTTGTAATTGCATCTGAAGTTGTTGAAGTTGATTAGAATGAGATTGGCCTAAATTAGCGGCTCTTCTAACTCCAGATAATTGAGATAATAATTCTGCGATTGGATCCATAGACTCCCTGCTATTACCAGAAAAAGTAGATAATCCTGGAGCTGAGCTAAATTGCATTTGTGATCGCCTAGGTCTATTACTCGACACACCGCGAGTTGGATGAGGGGCACGTCTTCCTCGCATTGCTGTTTGTGGATCATCCCATTCACGTAAATGACGGTGTTCCAAAGCTAAGTGAGTAGCAAAGTCATCAGTAACGTGATTTGGTTCACAGTCAGGTAATGAAGCACATATTGGACAAATCACTTCCTGAGGTCCTTCTGAATGCTCAGCTACTACATGTTCATGTAGAGTTACTTCGGTGAAACCCATGCGACCACAGAAAGGACAGGTCAAAGAATAAGGTTGATCTGTATTAAACGTTTCACCGCCATAAAATATATCATAATCAGATCGAGTTAGGATACACTGCATTGGATGATCAGGTGTATGTCTAGTAGATCTAACACCAGATTCATAACAATTGGAGCAAAGATCATAATTTGGACAGGTTAAACACTTGTAACGTCTACCACGGAAATCACTTTTAAGGCACGCATCACAGCTAACACCCTCATGTTGAGACATTGGTCTAATGAAATAATTGAATAATAATCAGGTGGCTTGAAATGTTGTCAAAAAACACTAAGAATATTGAGATAATAAAAAAATTCTAGAGCCATACTAACACCTCCTATTGGAACCATGAACAATTACAGTTAAATCTTTAAATCCTTCCTTTATAAAGGATGTTGAAGTATTTTCCTTTCAAGGTATTGTGTTGTCTGAGAGATAATCTCAATTCACGCGTTCGCACCTGATAATTGTTGATAGGATAGATTAGAAGATCAAACTGACCAATTTAACGAGCAGTGATTAATGAGCTTATCTAATCAATTAGACTCAATAGACAGTTAGTCTGAATGGCAAAAACATTATATAAATGACTCCTACCTAGTAGACTTAATTGTAATACCTTACTTTCTTACAAAGTCATAAAGTAAGAATTCAAATTGATTGGTAGACTATTTTGATAGATTGTTAGATATTTACAATAAAGGAAGACTAGATGATTATAAGAAAGGAAGGATAAATTATGTTTCATTTTATGCGGCATTTAAGAAAAATATTAAAAATGCCTCTAGATGGCAGTATAGTTTTCCACGTTAACAACGGAAGTTGATTTCTTGTGTTGAAAATTACTCGGCAATTTGGATCTATTTTATTGGATTTTGTGATTTAATTTAATTAATAATTTAAAATTAGGTAAGTAAACTTTATAAATTTTTTAACAATAACTGACTGTAAAAATGAAGATCTGTTAGTTATCTTTGAAGTAATTTATAGTTATACAGTTATAAATATACATGTCTGACCACTTGCCTTCTTTTCCTGTCTTACATTAGGTTTTTATACACACCAAAATGTCTAAAGTAAAGACCAAGGATCTCCGTGGTAAAAAGCGAGAGGAATTAACTAAAAAGTTAAATGAATTCAAACAAGAATTGGCCAACCTTAGGGTTGCAAAAGTTACTGGTGGAACTGCATCTAAATTGTCAAAGATATCTGTTTTTCGTAAGAATATAGCTCGTGTTTTGACAATTATGTCACAGAATCAAAAGGAGAATTTGAAAAAGTTTTACAGAAGAAAGAAGCGAATTCCAACTGATTTACGACCTAAATTAACCCGAGCTAAACGACGTGAATTAACTCCAACAGAAAAATCAAAGAAAACAAAGAAAGAAATGACAAAATTACGCCGATATCCTAAGGTTAAATACTATCTTAAAGCCTAAGGATCTTCTATTAAAATGTTTAATTGATTGATTTGATTTGTAAGTTATCAACTCAAGTTGTATAATGTGTTTGTCTAATTATATTATAAATTATCATTAAATGAACATGTTATTCAACAAAACATACATTCATGTTACCTTTCTTTTTTGTTAATATTTGATACTAAAATGATTCTGATCCATTCACAAACGTACTACAAATCAATTGATAATTATCAGCAACTGACTAATGTGATTGATTACTGAATTACTAGTTCAAATTTGCATTTTTACTGTAATGGCAATAATGTATAGTATTTTCGTTCATAACATTTCATTATTTCAGATAACGTCAAAAATTACACTAAACAAAGACGAGTGCAAAAGATTGTTTTTTGTTGGCCTCACTGCAAAATTAATCAATTATACAATGTAGGATGATGCTAAGTTTCAAAATATCATAAAACTTTTACATGGAAAGTATGTTTATGTGATTTATCGATTTAAAAATTTTTAACTTGGAATTCAAAAATGAATTTTCGCTGTTTCAATTGTTAACCTTCAATAGTGAATTGAAGTAATTTTACATTTAATTTGAGATTTGTGAACTTATTGTGCATCATTGCTCACTTGGGTACAATAACCATTCAGATATTAAAATAGAAGTATTTGAATATGTTATTTTGGCTTTTTAATGATTTACTAATTTATCAATTTACTAATTTTGACTGATTTATTTATGAGTTGTAAATGGAAATTTTAATAATTTTCGAAAATTTTCAATTCGATAAAATAAATTGAAATTCAATAATTGATTGCTATGTAAATGATAAACTCCTCCTACATTCAAACTAAATTTTGGTTAACATTATAATACACAGAGTAATTAGATTTTTAATCGGATAATTGTGATCGCAATATATAAAAATTATACTTGGCGCCAAAAAAGTCAATAATAATTGAAAGAAGTGACTACCAGTTCTCACGCCATCTCTAACCAAGTATCAATTCAAAGTATCAAAATTTCATTGTCCTAAGTTACTTATTTGCGTTATTTTATACTGCTCCGTCTATAAAATTATTTATTTGGTAAGTATATTTTAATAATGATGTTTGACAACAATTTATCATTTTGCTTGTCGATGTTAATCAGATCAATGTAATTTCATTTGGTTTCATTATTTGTTTATCTATTATTTTTAGCAGGTCCATATATACACATAGAGTTAATTCTCATGTCAGTCAACACGTCAGGAACCGTTGTTGTTCCAAGGAACTTCAGATTATTAGAGGAGCTTGAACAAGGCCAAAAGGGTGTTAGTGATGGAACCATCAGCTGGGGCCTTCAAGATGATTCCGATATGACTCTAACACAATGGACTGGAATGATCATCGGTCCTCCTAGGGTAAATATGCTGTTTCACTGATTTGCCACTCTGATATGCCAATGAGTTTACCTTCTACATTCTAGCTATCAAGATAAGCGCACCAAATATAGATTGATTATTTCATTCCTTGTATGAATATGAAATGATTTGATTATCCTCCATTTTTTCATGCTCATATTGAGGATGATCACTGTCTTTCATGCAGTCGTCATTATTCTGACTGAACATCGCTACTTTCAACTTTTCTTTCCGCCTGCAAACGCGACTGTATGCTTTTATGCATTTCTATGATAAAACACTCTCGAAAATTTTTTGCTTTATGACTGACTTTCATTTTTTTTATCTACAGACTCCATATGAAAATAGGATTTACAGCCTTAAAGTAGAATGTGGTTTAAATTATCCGGACGAACCTCCAAGTGTTAGATTTATTTCAAAAATAAAAATGAACGGTGTCAACGAGAGTAATGGAGTTGTAAGATGGATTTTATTTTATTCTTTATGTGAATCATTTTTTCATCATCACGATCAAAAAGCGCTGTTTTGTTTTCTTCCTACTAAACATATGCGAAAATGAAAACGGACCTCATGACAAACTTTACAACAGTTAGTTAGTTGAAAGATTTACTTGAAATCCAGCATCTGTTTACAAAGGATACAAAAGAAAACATCACTGCCTGTTTGTTGACATTTCTTATGATGAAATCTGGTTGTTGACCTTACCAAGAACTTGCACTAAATGCTTGTTTTTACTTTATTGCAGGTTGACCGCAGAACTTTACCTGTGTTAGCAAGGTGGCAAAGAAATTACTCCATCAAAACTGTTTTGCAAGAGCTTCGTCGTGCTATGACGCTGAAGGAAAATATGAAATTAACTCAACCTCCAGAAAGTTCTACTTTTTAAAAATAATGTCAAAAAAACAAAAAAAAATCAAAAATTGGTAACATGAACATCTACAATGTTAGTCACCCTAATCCAAAAAAATTTCAACTTCTAATGAAATCAACAAAAACAACTGATTTTCTTTATAATAACTAATATTTCTTTCTGTGCACGTACGGATTAAAAAACTTACCATAAATATACATAAATACACACTAATTATATAATCATGGAAAGACTCGCATTGCAACAAAAAAGGATAACCACTTCTTTTAGCTTAGAATTTTTTGTTTATTTGTTTTCCTGTCTCAATCCGGTTAATCTTGCTTCAGATACATCAGCATCTACATCATTCAGCGCAATTATTTTCAATTGATTGATTTGATGAAAATTAACAGTGATAAGAACAAAAACGAGAAGAAAAACTAAGAGACAGGGAAAGTGAGAAAGTGGAAGAGAAGGGTTAGTTTTACAGAAATTTAAAGAAAATGGGTGAGCAAAAAGGAAGAAAAAGGCGAGAAAATAATAATTAGAAAGTAAAAGGGAGGGAGACAAGAGAAATAGCGGAAGAAAAAAAGGAAGAAGCAAAGGAAGTCGAAGATAGGAATAGTGCGGAGGAGAGTGAGATATACAGAACAAAAAAGGAAAGAAATTCAGAGAGAAATAGAGGGAGAGACATAGCAATAGTCATCTTTCCAATTTTATCGTTTCATCGGGTCTTTTTTTTGATTTTTGCTTTTCTTTACTTTCCATCTTCTTTCTTTACAATAGAACACAACGACGTTTTCTTTTAATTTTGGGCACTGGACATAATACAGCTCTTATGGCTTCATCAAAAACAGTTTTCAGTCCTTTTTGGGTTAAAGCAGAGCACTCCAAATATTTAACAGCTCCTATCTCCTTGGCCATGGTTAAAGCTTGAGGATAAGTTATGGGAGCCAATTTTCTTTCTTTGAGTTTCTCAATTGTTTTTGCATCATCACGCAAATCAAGTTTGGTTCCAACAAGTATAATAGGAGTGTTCGGTGAATGATGACTTACTTCGGGAAACCATTTAGCTCGGACATTTTCAAATGACGCTGGATTGACCAAGGAGAAACATATAAGAAAAACGTCAGTCTGTGGATAAGATAAAGGCCTCAATCTGTCATAATCTTCTTGTCCTGCTGTATCCCAAAGTCCAAGGTTAATAGGTTTACCATCAACCATAACATTGGCTGAGTAGTTGTCAAACACTGTTGGTATATATTCACCAGGAAAGGCGTTGGTTGTATAACTGATCAATAGGCAAGTTTTACCCACGGCACCATCACCAACTACAACACATTTAATAGCTTGCATTGTTTTATTTTAATAATAATAATATAAGTATTAATATATGTTAATAGTAATAGGTATAAGAATTAAAAAAAGAGGCGATTAAAATAGTTAGAAAAGACAGAACACTTATCTATTAATTGGCCACTGAGTTAAAAAATGAGTGTATACAAAAACAAGATGAGAAAAAAATTAAGTCTTTAACAAAACTCAACTCCAGCAAAACATATCTTTTAACTTATTCCGATATGAAACAATTTACACCAGCGATGAGCGATAATATCAATATCGATGCTGAGATATCGATATTTTTGTTTTCGATATTTATCGTCAACGCCAATCACAGAGGGATAAAGGCATTGAAGTAACCAGTTACTTTTCTAGGTTACGAAATTGATCGGTTACTTTTAATTAAATATAACATTAAAAAACATTTCAAGCCAAAAAGTTCAAAATTTTGTTGGCTCAAGGTTCAATTACTAAAATGATATCCACTTATTGAATAGGTGAAACTTGAGCGCACTCAGCGAGACTTTGATATGTTTTAACAAGAGGATGAGAACTTCTCATTGATAAATTGAAATTAAATGTTTTCAATTGACAATTGAGTCAATTTTGACCGAAAAATGAAAAAGATCGCAAATCAGATTAGTTTCGTTTAGTTAACTACATTTAGAAGGATTTTCATTATTAAGTGAATTAGCTCAGATTTTCACCGATATTCAGTCAACATATGATCTGACCCACAATAAAATCTAATGATTGGTGAAAGAATGAATATTATGAGTGATACCGTTCTCGAAATATTGATGCTCAGTTTTAAGACCAATGGCCAAAACCAAGAGAACTGTTGATAAATTGAAAAAAGTTTCCGACTATAAATATTCACCAATGAGTTTTATTGATCAAAAATGAGTTCCAGCTCTTTAACGTTGAGCGTCACAGAAAGCGGTCTGATTAATTGAAAATCGAAGTGATCTGTTGTACAAAACGATGATTTTATTCTCGAAATAAGTGCTTTTTCTGGTAGGCCATTTAAAGTAGCACTATTTAGAGAGGAACTATTTTTATGAAAAATTCTGGTTCCACAAATGTACAAAGGCGTTCGAAGTTTCAACTTTGAACTCGATTTTATTGAAAACTACTTATCATAAAAACTTTTTAATTTCATTAAATGGACTCAGTTATCATGTCCCTACAAACCCACAAAGTCCCAACTCTTAACCCAAAAGTCAAAGTTTTTGTCCATAGTCCTTTATAATATAATTAGACAAACACATTACACAACTTGAGTTGCTAACTTACAAATCAAATCAATCAATTAAACATTTTAATAGAAGATCCTTAGGCTTTAAGATAGTATTTAACCTTAGGATATCGGCGTAATTTTGTCATTTCTTTCTTTGTTTTCTTTGATTTTTCTGTTGGAGTTAATTCACGTCGTTTAGCTCGGGTTAATTTAGGTCTTAAATCAGTTGGAATTCGCTTCTTTCTTCTGTAAAACTTTTTCAAATTCTCCTTTTGATTCTGTGACATAATTGTCAAAACACGAGCTATATTCTTACGAAAAACAGATATCTTTGACAATTTAGATGCAGTTCCACCAGTAACTTTTGCAACCCTAAGGTTGGCCAATTCTTGTTTGAATTCATTTAACTTTTTAGTTAATTCCTCTCGCTTTTTACCACGGAGATCCTTGGTCTTTACTTTAGACATTTTGGTGTGTATAAAAACCTAATGGAAGACAGGAAAAGAAGGCAAGTGGTCAGACATGTATATTTATAACTGTATAACTATAAATTACTTCAAAGATAACTAACAGATCTTCATTTTTACAGTCAGTTATTGTTAATAAATTATAAAGTTCACTTACCTAATTTTAAATTATATATTAAATTAAATCACAAAATCCAATAAAATAGATCCAAATTGCCGAGTAATTTTTAACACAAGAAATCAACTTCCGTTGTTAACGTGGAAAATTAATTACTTAGATCCAATGCCACTAAAACTGAAATTAGTAATTAGTGGTGGAGTGGGCTGTAACAAATATATTGTTGCAAAATTGAAAGACTATTGTGATAAAATGGATACATTTTATGATGAGACAAAAATAGAAGTTGTGGCCCCTTCACCGAGGCATCTCTGTACAGACAACGGAGTAATGATTGCCTGGAACGGTATTTTAAAATTGATACATAAATGTGACAATAATTGTGTTGATAATATTTTGTAAAGAGAGGCTGACATCATATCTCTGGAACCAGTCCATGAAGCTCAACTTGGAGAGGATGTAAGACAATAGATACCTCGTGGATTATTATAAAACCTTTACATCAACCAGCGATTTAATATTTAATTTATTCCGAGTTAATCTCTTCTATAAACTTGACCAGAGCTTGAAGGTGGATTATTTTCTGAAGATAATACTCCGAGAAATCTTCCTTTTGTCATTTCCTTTGATTCTTCCAAGCTGAATGATTTAAATAAAAAATGAAAAATAGACCTTGGTTTTTAAAGCAAATAGCAAATTATTCTTACCCTAATTGAAAAGAGAGATCTTGAAGTTCTTTAACTCTATCAAGTAAGGCAAAGGTGGTCAAGCTACCAAAACCCTGAAGCATATTTAAATCATCTTGATCCAAATCACCTAACCATTCGGGTGTTTCTGGTTTCTCACCAACCAAAGTTTCATTATTAAAGGTTTGTATATTAATAGGAGAACTACGAGCTAGAAAATCTGTTATTCCTGGAACTGTAAAAATTGTAAACATTAAAAACAATGCAAAAATAAGTCAATTTTTTCAAACTCACTCTGTTCAGGCCATAGATCCGGACTTGAGGCATCTAGCCTTTCTTCTGAGAACAATGATTTCTCAAATTCTGTCCATTGTGTTATATTCATGTCCGAATCATCTTGAAGGCCCCAGCTGCTGGTTCCTGGCTGCTGGTGGCTCATTGCACCGTCATTAACACCCTTTTGGCCTTGTTCAAGCTCCTCTAATAATCTGAAGTTCCTTGGAACAACAACGGTTCCTGACAGGTTGACTGACATGAGAATTAACTCTATGTATATATATGGACCTGCTAAAAAAAATAGATAAAAAAATAATGAAACTAAATGAAATTACATTGATCTGATTAACATCGACAAGCAAAATGATAAATTGTTGTCAAACATCATTATTAAAATATACTTACCAAATAAATAATTTTATAGACGGAGCAGTATAAAATAACGCAAATAAGTAACTTAGGACAATGAAATTTTGATACTTTGAATTGATACTTGGTTAGAGATGGCGTGAGAACTGGTAGTCACTTCTTTCAATTATTATTGACTTTTTTGGCGCCAAGTATAATTTTTATATATTGCGATCACAATTATCCGATTAAAAATCTAATTACTCTGTGTATTATAATGTTAACCAAAATTTAGTTTGAATGTAGGAGGAGTTTATCATTTACATAGCAATCAATTATTGAATTTCAATTTATTTTATCGAATTGAAAATTTTCGAAAATTATTAAAATTTCCATTTACAACTCATAAATAAATCAGTCAAAATTAGTAAATTGATAAATTAGTAAATCATTAAAAAGCCAAAATAACATATTCAAATACTTCTATTTTAATATCTGAATGGTTATTGTACCCAAGTGAGCAATGATGCACAATAAGTTCACAAATCTCAAATTAAATGTAAAATTACTTCAATTCACTATTGAAGGTTAACAATTGAAACAGCGAAAATTCATTTTTGAATTCCAAGTTAAAAATTTTTAAATCGATAAATCACATAAACATACTTTCCATGTAAAAGTTTTATGATATTTTGAAACTTAGCATCATCCTACATTGTATAATTGATTAATTTTGCAGTGAGGCCAACAAAAAACAATCTTTTGCACTCGTCTTTGTTTAGTGTAATTTTTGACGTTATCTGAAATAATGAAATGTTATGAACGAAAATACTATACATTATTGCCATTACAGTAAAAATGCAAATTTGAACTAGTAATTCAGTAATCAATCACATTAGTCAGTTGCTGATAATTATCAATTGATTTGTAGTACGTTTGTGAATGGATCAGAATCATTTTAGTATCAAATATTAACAAAAAAGAAAGGTAACATGAATGTATGTTTTGTTGAATAACATGTTCATTTAATGATAATTTATAATATAATTAGACAAACACATTATACAACTTGAGTTGATAACTTACAAATCAAATCAATCAATTAAACATTTTAATAGAAGATCCTTAGGCTTTAAGATAGTATTTAACCTTAGGATATCGGCGTAATTTTGTCATTTCTTTCTTTGTTTTCTTTGATTTTTCTGTTGGAGTTAATTCACGTCGTTTAGCTCGGGTTAATTTAGGTCTTAAATCAGTTGGAATTCGCTTCTTTCTTCTGTAAAACTTTTTCAAATTCTCCTTTTGATTCTGTGACATAATTGTCAAAACACGAGCTATATTCTTACGAAAAACAGATATCTTTGACAATTTAGATGCAGTTCCACCAGTAACTTTTGCAACCCTAAGGTTGGCCAATTCTTGTTTGAATTCATTTAACTTTTTAGTTAATTCCTCTCGCTTTTTACCACGGAGATCCTTGGTCTTTACTTTAGACATTTTGGTGTGTATAAAAACCTAATGGAAGACAGGAAAAGAAGGCAAGTGGTCAGACATGTATATTTATAACTGTATAACTATAAATTACTTCAAAGATAACTAACAGATCTTCATTTTTACAGTCAGTTATTGTTAAAAAATTTATAAAGTTTACTTACCTAATTTTAAATTATTAATTAAATTAAATCACAAAATCCAATAAAATAGATCCAAATTGCCGAGTAATTTTCAACACAAGAAATCAACTTCCGTTGTTAACGTGGAAAACTATACTGCCATCTAGAGGCATTTTTAATATTTTTCTTAAATGCCGCATAAAATGAAACATAATTTATCCTTCCTTTCTTATTATATATCTTGTTTCAAACCATGATATTTTCATTACTTATTCATGCAGTTATATTCTTTTCAAATTTTACAGCACTGACCAATCAATTCACTAACAGCACGAAATTAATTACAATATAATTCCCTATGTTACAACGTTTTTAACTCTTTTAGCACAGAAATTCTTAAGCAAAAATAATCTGCAGTTATTATAAACAAAAGTGAAATTATTATTATTAGTTGTTGCTGTTGAACAGAATCGCTCTTTGCTCATTTCAGAATTAGCAAATTATTATTGTTTGTCAGTTAAATTGGCAAATTACTTTCGCCTTCTCTAAGTTTGACTGTTACCAGCTAATCCAGCTACTTTGGTACATAATGCTAAAGATAAAAAGAGCGCACCCAAAGCTTCCATTACTAATCCAAATGATGATCGATTGGGTTAAATTGATGAGCTTCTCATTAAACTGACCACTTCTAACCCAGTTATAATAATAGTATCAACAAAAAAGTATATGCAAAATAAAATAGAAGTAACTGACAATCATAAATAGTCCAGTCTACAATCTATTAACGGCTCAGTAATTCAAGTTTCAATACTTACTGTGATGTGTTGATCATGATTGTCCAATCAAAGTTCATTGACCCACTACTCTTTACTTCATAGTCAATCATTTCTTTATTATTAATCAAAACTAAATTCATCTTTAAATGCATACAATTGTTAGTGTAAAATTCAAAATTAACTGATCGCAAACACAGAAGGAGTTTCAAGTTTGTAGCGAAAAGATTTTCGAATAAATGTATTTTATTTCTTGCTCACCAAACAGAAAGCTCGAGTCTAAAAGTCAAAGGGAAAAGACAATTCAACATCAAGTTGATTTGTAGTTTAGACATTTTAGTATTAAACTCTTGAATTGAATCAAGTAAAAATTGAAATGTTGTTTCTTTTGAGAAGATTATTAATGTTGCGATTTTGAAATTAAATTTAGAGTTCAATGGCCAGTTGATAAGTTAATTGTTGTTGAAATAAAAGGGATAAAAACAGTCTCCCGGAATAAAGTGAAAACTATGTCACTTTCGAAGGATGGAAAAGGATGATTACAATTGTTGTGGTTTTCATGTAGGTAAGATGATGATGATGATCGAAAGAGTGAATAATAAATGAAAAAGAAAGGCAAGAAAATAAGAGAAAGAGAAAATATCAAGACAAAGCCGGCCATCAACCTTGATATGCTAAATTTCGATTGAGCCCTTAAACTTGTTCCGAGTCCCGTTATTATGATGATGATGTGAAGTAGGAGTTGGCCGGTGATTGGTAGACTATATTAGGATCGCCATTTGAATAGGTTAGTGGGACAGTGATTGTAAGCAGAACAGTGAAGTTGATTGTGAGTTGATGAAAACCAAAGCCAAAATAATAGTGTAAAAAGAGAGAGTAAGATGATAATGATGGTGGTTAAGTTGGAGATGAAGATGAAGATGAAGATAATAGTGGTTAAGAAGGAGAATGATTAAGGAGGGAAGAAAGGAGGAAGATTGAAAGAGAGAGTGAGAGGAGAGAGGTAAAAAGGACTAGAAGAAGAAAGACGATGAAAATAATTGTTGACAGAAAAAGTTTAGAAAGTGAGGGCGGAGGGTTAATTTTTTGCTTTTCTCTTTCGCCATCATCGAATGTCCACTTTTGGCAAAATATTCAGATAATTAATGATGGTAATAGTGGTAATGTTGAGAATGATGATGAAGGTGATGATATAATTCAAGGTATTTTAATGGTTAGATGGTGAATCACGAGAAATAAAAAAAGATACTTCTTTATTTACACTTTGTACTTGTTCTCACTATCCTTTTGCCTCTCTCTTTTTCCTGTTGACTGTTTCTTTGAGTTGACTTTGGTTCATAACCAACCGCAATGATCAATCCGAATTTTATCAATTGGTTCACAATTTATTCTCCCTTTCATTAGCATGTGCCTCAAGTTTATCTTCATTTTGATCTTTTATTACTATTGTTCATCAATTTGGTTCAACCGTGATTCTTGCTGTGTTTACGGTATTCCTCGAAAAAACGCTGGTTGCGGTAAACAGCATATTCCTCGCAACTCACGAGTGGTCGCTGGAAATGATACGTTTGACGGTGAATTCCCGTGGACAGTTTCAGTTCGTCGAAATGGGGAACACTTTTGTGGTGGCGTTATCATTGCCAAAAGATGGATCTTAACGGCAGCTCATTGTGTCTACAACAAATCTCCTGCTTCTTTCATGGCTCGCATCGGTGAGTTTCATTTGAATCGACAAGATCACAATTCAAGAGATTATGCCATTGAAAAGATTGTCATCCACAACGATTATGCTGGTATCGTGGATTCTGAGACTGGATCGAAGGCTGATATTGCTCTTCTTCGAACTCGTCAAGAGATTCGTTTCTCTGAATACGCTTGGCCAGTGTGTGTTCCTTCCTCTGAAATCTCTTATGCCGGACAAGAGGCTATTGTGGTTGGTTGGGGAAAACGAAGTGAAAAAAGTGAAGCGTACAGTGATATTTTACAGAAGGCTAAACTCTCGGTTGTGGACAACAAAAAGTGTCAAAGTTGGTATCGTTCCTCGGGTTATCTTTTTCCCATTCATGATCATCTTATTTGTGCTGGTTATCAGAAAGGAGGACGAGATGCTTGCCATGGTGATTCCGGTGGACCTTTGTTGTATAAGCTGGCTGATCATTGGGCCGTAATTGGTGTTGTTTCCACCGGTGTTGGTTGTGCTCGTCCATTACTTCCAGGTCTTTACTCGAGAGTTTCTTCTTATGTTGACTGGATTGGAAGATATCTTGCAGAACGATGATCACCTTTCTGACTCACCAAATCATCAAAGTTGATTTTTGTTTTCTTTGATGATTTGATCAAAGTTTTTTGACTTCTTTTCAATCCACTCTTCTTATTAACGTTTAACATTGTCTTTTAACGTAAACTTTTGATGTAATCGATTGGATTTTGATTTGAACCTTAATTCGATTCTAGTCAACCAACTGTTAATTGTTAACTATTTTATTTCTATCTCTATCTCTATCTCTTTCTCTTTCTTTCTTTTTCTCGCTCTCACTCTCACTATCTCTTTCTCTTGCTCTTTGAATTTTTTACAAAAAGTAGAATATTTTGAAAAAAAATATTTTTTGAAAAGATAAAACTGAATTAAAGCTTTTACGTTGAATAATTTTGAATTATAACTATTTTTAGCTTTCGTTTAAATACAGAAGTAAACAATTTAACAAAACAAATAACAAACATTTCATGTGATGAAAAACAATACAAATGAAGATAGGTTTTATAAGAATACAAGAAAAAGTTGCAAGTTATTCTAACAATTAAGTTGGTTTGATACTTGAAGATTAATTCACTATAAGTTGTTTCAGAGGCAACTGACTGACCCTTTTCACAAACTGATTAACTTTCATAGATGAGTCAATCTATTAGAGCCCAAACATTTCTATCCAGGTCTAAGGGGAGGTTCTTTATATGGCTTCGGTATATGGTACATGGGTCCATAAAGTTCACGTAAAATGAATTTTGATCGAAGATCAAGGGGAACATCATTCTCGAAGAACCATTTGAAAGCGTCAACATTAAGTTTCTTCATCTCTTCAGCAAACTTTTTCAATGTTTTCCCGATTCTTAAATCATCAACGTTGCTTTTTGTAAAGAAGTCATACATGTGATTTATATGCCGAAATGCTATCGGAAGAAGTTTCTCTTTGGGAAGTCTTTGTTTATAAAGTCTTCGACATTGATATTTAGCAGGTTCTTTGTAATAATTTTCACAATGGAACTCAATACAATCGAGCAAACTATTAGTTTCATATTCAGTGTTAATTGGTCCATGTTCTACTTGCGCTACATAACCCCGAACCAATGCAGAAATAGTTTCGTCGATTGAAAGGAAATAACATAAAAAGTAAAATAAATTGTCATAATCAGTTCGACTGAACATCCTCATGATTGCTGCAATTTGTTCTTTGAGGTAATAGTCACTACAAATGGAAAATGAAATAAAAATAAAAAAACGTTGAGTATGCAAGAAAATGTAGCTAAAGTTTTTTTTATAAAAATTTACTTACTTATTGAATTGATGGCGATGGCCATAACGAACCCAGGCATTCTCTTTCAAAAAGGCAGCCAGCATTAAAGTTTCCGCAGCTCCCATCTTAGATAATTCTGTAAATTTACTCATTCGGCTTTCAAGCCACGGTTCAAGAAGAGATAATAGGTTGGGATCTTCTTCGTTGTGCTTTACACGATCTTTGATCCAAATAAATTCTGAATCCGTTAACTTGCGGCAAACCTTTTTGCTCATTATGTAATCAATAATTTTGAGTGTACCGTCCTTCCTACTTCCATCATTCCAGTAGTAATCAATAAATCCCAACAAATTATAGACAACATTGTGAGGATCTCTCTTAACTAAATCCCACGGAGTGTCATAAGCATCAGACAAGCCTTGAATTAATTTAAATATAGAAAGTTTTGCTTCAACAGATTGCAGTGGGTCACAGCATCCATCCCAAACAAAAGATAACATAAGCTTTTCTAAAGTAAATATTCTGGGCATTATCGGGTTCTTAGCATGAGAATAATATGTATGAATATCTTTGATGACCATCATCAAACCTTGAACAGTGGCATTTGACGGAGGTGTCGTAAGTCGGCGATTTAGCAAAGATTCTATGCAAGTGTTATTAAATCTTGAGTCAACGACAGAAGAACAAACAGGAGACAATTCTAAACAGAATAACTTGCATAAAAAGGGTAACATAGTATGACGATGTTCCAAAGCATCAGCAAGCAGTCGTTCGAGAAAGTTACAGGGAGCAATATATGCACTTAATAAAATGTCATCCCGAACTTGATCATACATGATGGAGCCAGACTGATAATGATTTAGAAGCAAACCAAGTTTACTTTTGTGTGGCTCGCCATAAGTAAAAAGTCCAAATAAATCTACTCGAGCTTTGAAGAATGCTGAAATACGTTTCCTAGATTTAACAGATTTAAGAACTCTTTTAAGAATCAAGATAAGGTCATCCATGTATTCAGTTCTAACAGCTGTCGCCATAGCAAAACCTAAGGCATGCATTACTTGAGGATCGAGGTAAGTTTCAGAAGGAATAACTTCCAAAATATCGAAATACTTTGGTACTCCATTTTTAAGAAGTGCGATTGTGAGAAAACGAGATTCCTCACGATCTGGAGCAAAGAAACGCTTAAGTGAGAGAATCCCCCAGAACGAAAGTTCAACCGCATCAGCTTTATTTTTCCATGAGTCCCATTCAGATTTAATGAAATCAAATTCATTGAATTTTAGTTGCTTTAACGGCCAAACTTTCATTTCCAAAGCAATAACGTTAAGTAACTCCTGCATTTCAGCGATAGAGGCAATCATTTCAAGAATTGAAGCGCCTTTTGGGTTTTCAAAACATTCATGAAGAAGCTCCGTGTCACCATATTCGTCATCAGGAAACAAACTCTTTCCTAGATCTGCAATAAGATAATTTATTGAAGAAACTGGCTGAAGACCTATTATGATTTCAGGTTGATTTTTTTTGTGCGGACAGTCATTTGGATCAATTGGCTTATCCAGGTCCCATTCACGTGCAGCAATTTGAGCAGTGTTTACTAGAAAAGCTTCAATGTAAACATTAATTATTGAAAGGTATATAGCCAAACTTTCTTTGAAGTCAAAAGTTTTTGCCAAGCATTGTTCTCTTAATAGCTTTGCTTCTTCAATAAACCTCAGCAACTCATCATCGTCTTCATATTTAGCTAGAGCTGATTGAATAAACCATATAACTTTCAAGACGGTAAAATGAATATCACAAGAAAGTTCGTTCAGCTTGGTCAAGATGGTTGCGACTTGTTCCGAGTCAGAAAAGTGATTAAGAAATTTGGATCCATACTTATACCATCCTTGATCACTCATGAGATCAATGAAAAAGGCTAATCCGAAAGTGGTTTGAGAGAAAATGTCTAGAACTGATTCATAATAATATTTGGTCGGTTCAGTGAGAAGATTATTTTCTCGGAGTACATTCAAGAAAATATTTTCCAAGAACCGTGATTGAAACGATAATTTATCACATGGATCAGGAATTTCTGAGCATACTTTTCTCACGAGATGGCCAACATTTGATAACAGGATTTCATAAAGATCTGGTTTCAACTTTCGCAAATTTGGTAGATCTAATTTTCCTTCATACTGAGCAAACTTTTCTTCTAATGTTAGCCCATTAACATGACCTGTAGCCTAAAAATGATAGAGTAAATAAGCAAAATTTATCAATAGAATGTTTATAATTTACCTAGACTCAAAATAAGAAGCAAGTAATTTGTAATAAGCTTACCTCATCTTGACTATTTAATCTGTAGATAAGGGCGTCAATGATTCCACTACACCAAACTTCATAAAGACCACATTCAAATTGTGGATCTAGGCACTCCAGTTGACTCATTGCTAGACTGCAAATTCGATCAAAATTAGTTACTCATCTGTAAAAAAAGAATAGGTAATAAAACAATAAAAATGGTGATTCAGTAGAGGAAAACTTCACAAAATATTGAAAAACAAGTTGCGATTGCAATTTTCTTGATTTTATTATAACTTGACAAATAGCGATATGCGTCAAAAATTGAACATCTTTATGATGCATACATCAATTACTATCTTGCTGCAATTTCAGTTGAATTAGGAACATGAATTGAAAATGTTGAAATTAAACAGAAATCATTCTTTAGCTCCAATGATGCAACCTTATCCTTCAATACATCATTCTATTCTTCAATAATCTTAAAAATTAATGACAGATAAAGAAGCGAAAGAAGCATTTCAAATGATTGTTAAGCTAGAAAACAAAATATTTTACTATCAACTAATATGGGATCTGACTTTCTTAACTCCATGTTCAATTGTCACAAGAATGCATTGGCAATAAGAATAATGATTAAATTTGAAATGAAATCAGAAATTGCGAAGAATTAAAGAGAAAAAGCTTCTCTACACTTACCTATTAATTTCATCAAGAAAACAACACCGGGTAAATACACAAAAGGTGCACAATTACTTTTAATGAAATGAGGAACCAAATAATTAACAAGGCGATGAAGATCTGACTTTCTAACAAAATTAAACTAATTTAATCGCATAAGCAACAGTTTGACAAATGATAACAGTTTATATTAAGGGTAAAACAAATGTTTTAAAGAGTATCACTGTTTGGCTGTAATCATGTACCAATTGAAAGCCGCGCTATTTATTAGAGCGCCATTTTTGAAAATCTAATCGAAACATAATTTCATGTTAACCAGAAGTCGGTAATTCATGAAAACTGGAAATATTATTGCTGAATTATTTAAGAAGTTAATTTAGCAATAAACTTTCATTTGAGAATGTTCATTTATCTATTCTTTAATTGAATTGTGAAATTTTCTTTTGATTCTATGTGACTTAATTGTTATTTGTAAGTTCTTGAACTTGTGAATTTCCTGCCAGCAAGAACAAGTGTACTTTCATCGAGATTATCAAAGATTAGTTAACGATCTTGTTAATTGTATCTTTGATTTCATCAATTGTTATCTTATGTTTCGAAATTGATCCAGTTCTTGAGCCTTTCCTCTATTTCAAGTTACAGTTTCACAATGCATTCAAAGATCCAGTTTAAGGACAGTGTTCTTGATTAGATTACTTGGAATCGATCGAGGAAAATTATTAATTGGATTGACATTCAAATTGTTTCTGGAATAATTGATTTATTGATATTGCAGTCACTCTATTAGTTTATTTGCAAAATTTCAGGTTCATCGAAGTGATACAATGTACAAGAATGTATGATTTTAGGTAAAGAGACATGTTTCCTATCTAATCATATTTGTTCACAAAACTTGAATTGTGAGAGATTGGATTTTCATCTCACTTTCACTATAACTTATCATTAACGATATTAACGATAACGATTGATTATGATTTTCTATTGTAAAAAAATATTATATATAATAATATTATATAATATATAAACAAAACAAGTTGATATTGAAATTTAGGTAAAGTGACAAGATTATGAAAAAATTATTTACTTTTAAGTTAATTAGGTTTCTTTTGTGCTTCTTTTCGGTTTAAGTTACATGAATATAAATAGAACTTATGATAAACTTAATATTAAACAAAAAATTGAATTTTTTTTCTATTTCTATCAGTTATTGATTGATTGTTTATAAATAAGGCAATGTCAGGTCTTTTTTGATTGGAATATTTTAGAAGATTATACTAATTCAATGGATCCAATGAATTAGGCAACACCTATACAACAGTTTACATGAGATCGCGTAAAAACCATAGAAGGTTCAAACAACCGGCTTGTAATAAAGTAAGATGAACAAATACAGACAGAGAAAAACAAATTGATCAGTACCAGGAAAAGAGATGAAACAAGCTTTGGTTTGATATTGAATCGAAAACTTGATTGAATAAGGTTAGAGCTTCGATAGTAATTCGCTATTTAGAGGAGATAAATGATAATTTAGTGATAAAGTCATCAATCTGTTTTCCGTAAAGATCAGGATATTTTCGATAGTGAGTTACATGTCGAGAGTGATTAAAATCTTTGACAGTAACATTGATACCTAGTTTTTTCCATTCTTCAGCTAAATCCATATTAACCTTGGTATCTGAGATAACATCTTGCTTTGAAAATAATAGCAGTGCAGGACATCTTAAAAAATTGTTGTGAAACATTTTCGAAGAGGCAACGTAATGTTTGGTTGCAATTGGATTCGCTAACCACATGTAGAATTTCATTACAACCTGAATTGCATCGGCTAGAAAGGTTTCACCACCAACAGAACGAGATACTCCAATGGGAGCACCGCTTACATCTACAGCACTGTCGAAGATCATTCCTCTAATTGTATCAATTAATTTGTGATAGGCACTTTTGGCTTCACTATTCTCTAAGGCTTTACTTAAAATGAGAAGAAATTCACCAAATTCGTAGGCACCAACCGAAAATCCATGAATTACGATATCAGAATATTTAGTTCCTTCAGTTACCAGATAATCAACCAGATTTTGGGCAGTTTTTTGAGTACCTACAGTAGGTAATAGAAAATCTAGCGGGTTTGTATACACTGTTAGAACATCAAAACCATAATTCTCAATGTAAATTGCACGATATTTGTCTAAATTTTTTTCGGCAGCTCGAATCCAGGCAATAAGCACCAGTAATCGACTTGACGGTTTGACTTCTAAATCTGATCCTCCATTGGTGTTGTGATTAATTTTATCATCTTGATTTAAACTATTGGCATATTTAATAGAAAGATTTCTGTTAACAAAATGAACACCATGTTTATTGGCTTTGCCATGCTAAGATATAGAGAGAAGGTTAACATGAAAAATCAATTAGATGTTGGGTTATTTTGATAATATGATAAGACTAACTTAAAAAATACATACCTTCAACCTAATACTAATATATGATGAAGTAGAAAAGTAGTTATGCAAGCATGTTTTGATTCCGTTTTGAAACATAAATTGTCCAGAGAAACATCTCAAGTGACTGATAGAAAGGCTAGTGAAACTCATGATGTTATTGTTAATGTTTCTTAAATTTAACTTTGGTTAAGAAGAATAGATTATTCACTGGTTGAGTTGATGTTTTAATTAGATGATTAGAGATGATGGTATTGCGAATGGGTTAAAAATCGAATGTATGAAACAAAGGCATCCAGTAAAAAACTAGAAAAGATGGAGTAAGAGATCAATACTGCACAGACAAAATAAAATCAATTCCAGCAATCCTACTCTCTGCCAAATAAAATGAGATATTCAATTGGATGATTTATTGGTCTACCTGTCAATGAATGAAACAAAAGAGAATTTTAGGAAAAGAAATCATTTGATGGAATTAAAATATTTAACAGGTTACCAAGGGTGGGATGGAGATAAGTGAATAAAGAGGTAGAAAGAGAAGAGAGAAGAGAAATATAATATGCATGCACACATACAAAGACTGGAAAAGGCTGAAAATAGTTTTGAATGTCCTGATGATAAGAAATAAAGAGAAAAGAGTAGATTCATTTGATACATGATTTCATATGAACCGGTTTACTAAGTGTTTTAAGGAAACCATTAAATCCTGGGTAACACACATTACATAGAGATTTAGAATTGATACATTGAAAGGGTTTATCTGACGTTAGCAAAACATGACAATAATCACCATTGATATATTGTAATATTGATAAAAATTGACAACATTGTTAATTCCAGTGGTTCAGTCAAAAGTTTATGTAATGAGATTTAAAACAAAATAAAACCAACGCACCATTCAACTGTTGATACCAAGAGCCATATCTAATAACTCTTCAGTCAGATTTGGTCCAAACGTCACCAGGCACGTTGATTACCCTTAAATACAGCTCAGGTAAGCATGGAATGAGGACTAATTAGACGAACGTTATTCATAAATATCTGTAATGTAACAAAAAAACTCGAGTAAATACAAAGAAATGATGTGTTTGGTTATAAAGAAATAACAGAGTTAAAAGAGAGAGAGAGTCACAGTTTATTAAGTGTGAGAGTACTTACAGCTGTTTAGGTATAGTGACTTTGAATCATATTTGAGTTAAGTGTTAACATTTAAGTTGATTAAAAATTATGATTATCAAACATAGGCATATGAGCAAGCCAAAAAATGATCACCAGCGATGTTGAAACCAATGGAGTAATGCCATTCACATGATGGGATAGTGGATCCTTGCAGGTTCTTTTCACGTGATTCCAACATGATCGTTATTCAAGAATTATATTAACTGCATGTTAACTCTAACCGTTGGTCTTCACCAACCAGTCAATCTTGATGAGGCCCTAAAATTAACCAATTACAATTTTTCAATCAGAGGTAAACCTCTAAGTTAATTGTAAAAATGGTATTCATTCTTAGTTTCCCTTAAAAAGTTTTAGAGAGGTTACTGTTTTTTGTCATCTCTTGTATTGACTGTGTGAACTTTTGATTGATAATAAGGTGCAAGATTAAGAAGATTTTCTGTTTACCTTTACCTAAATCATTGTTGTCAGTTTTAATTAGTGGCGTTACATTCATTATTAAAAGGATTCACTGATGGAATCAAATGAATGAACATAATGTAAATTGAATAGACAACATTACTATTTACGTTAAACACAATCATTTTCGTTTTACTTGTTTTTTCTTCTTCTATTCATTCTGCGTTTTCAGTTAATTAGTTGATCGCTAATTGAACCATTAAGAGTCAACAAAATTACAATTTGATTATAATTAGATTTTTCAACATCTTTAGGTTATCTTCGGCAAATGAATACCAAAAGATGCAGACAAGACGACAATTTATTGAGAAATGGAACAAAAAAAATCTCTGAGACAATTGAAGTTGACTTTTTTAGAACTAAAAACTAATTATATTGGAAAAAAGGGTAACATCATTAATGGAAGAAATCAAGTGAATATTACAAGTCATGTTAACAATTGAGTAAATCAGTTACCCTTTAAATCCAAGAAATAGATTATGTTACAAATCATACAAATTAAACTAGCTCCAGTTGGAAAGGTATAACTTTTGTTGCTGTATCCTTGCGCTGAGATTACAGCTTAAGAACTTAATTATAGATATCTTAGAGATATCACGCTAAAATAAAATATTTCATAAACGTCCCCAGAACCAGAATCATTACCAGATTATGAGTGAATCGTTGATAAAACATTTCAGCCTGATTATCTCAAATAATTTGAGATCCAAGTCGTTAAAGGAAATATACATTAGCAGCTGAGTGTGTGTTCACCATTAAAAGCATGCATAAATGGCTATGATTCATGTAGATATCACAAAACTCCAACCGATTTTAAATTATCACATTAAGAAGACCAAAATTTGATCCATCAACAATTGTAATAATGTCTTTTAAACCAATTCAAAAGTAAAATCCAAATTTGACGAGCACAATTAGAAGAGAAAGAATCATCAGCAACAAAAAAGAAACCTTTAACTCTTTCAAGTTTAACAGAAAAAAACACCAGTAAAAAGCCTGAAAATAAGCATTAATAGTTAAGAATACAGTTAACTATAAAAGTTTTAAGAAGGCAAAGATGAGAAAAAGGTTTTTGACAATCAACAACAAAAATCACAATATCATCACCATTATGATTTTTACATTTTTACCCTTTCCTTTTGAGCCATTCAATATTTCACTCTCAATTAATTTACGCAAAGAATTTAACTTTCTTTTTTAACTTTTCCTTCACTTAGCACCATTCCAACAAAGCAAAATAAATTCAGGTTCTACTTACTTTTGCATGAATAAAAGATGAATTATAAATGAAATGAGCAGAAAATCTAAAGATGTAAAATTTATTAAACAAAAATAAATCTCGTCTTGAACATTTTTATCTTTGAATAAATCCCGTTTGTTTATTCTTACATCGGTAAAGATAGATGGCACTAGTAGCTATATTGTGTAACCGATAAATCATATGTTTTATACTAAATTTCAAACCTTGGTTTTATTGAATTGCTTCAATATTTCTATTTAATTACGTGATTTCAATTAATTGGTTCTTTATTTATTTCATTTTAACGCAATTATGGTTCGTTTAGGACTTGGAAGTGAACTTTATAACGGTGAAATGTGGGAAAACCTTTTGCTTACGGACCCTCGACTCGAGAAGCTCTCTGGTAATTTGAAAAGCTTCTTTGATGGTAAAAGAGGTGCTGCCAATTTAATCACTTTTGATGACAATTTACTTTGCATTTGGGACAATCAAGAGCAACAAATCTACTGCCTTGTTATGAAAGATTTCAAGGTAGTTAATGTCCAAGTAAGTTGTCTAAAGCAAGCTTAATTTACTTTAATTCAACATATAAAGAATATTTTCGGCGATTCAATGCCTATTCCTTTGCCTTTGAAGATTCACCTTTTACGCTGAATATTAAACGCCGATTTAATCATTTTTAACCTATTGGTCTTAATTATGCGAGATCAGACTTCTCTCATTAATTTCTGGTTTTCATTATAAGTAACTTACATCTTCAAAAGCATAATTGGCGCCTTTTTGCATTTTTCATTCGAAATATTCAATCATATTTTCATGTTTAAATTTCTCTTTTTTAACCGATGAAACGACCTTTGATATTTTCAGATTAATTTTATTCTTTGTATCCAACATTATTTTTATAATGAACAGAATTTGATGCCAACAAACGCACCATTGTTTGATGTCGATGCTTTGGTTATGTCTCCTGATGGCAGATATCTTGCTCTTCAAGGACCAAGAGGTATCAATATAATGGAATTACCTAGAAAATTTGGTTCTCAAAATTCATACGAGAGTGGAAAAAGCTCAATCCTTTGCAGGTAAATATCAGAATCAACTTTAAAATTACTATACAGAATGTGCATCTTATAAGTTGGAAACTTTTTCCAATCTTTCTTCATCCAATGTTCGACCTACAGTTAACTAGACAAACTTATGTTGCTATTTTATCGTTAAAATGAAATGAATTTCTTTTAAAGGACTGATCGTAATCAAATTAGATGGTATCAAAGCCAGAAGAAGGTCAAGATTAAAAGGAAAATGAAAGAAAAATGAAGATGAAATCCAAATAGATACAATAGAATGATCACTTAAATAGTCTTTATGGTCTTTCTGGTTATCTCTGTTAAATAAAAAGGAGAAAACGATAAACTTTTTATTTAGCTTTTCCATATACATTCATCTTATTTACTCGTAAGATCTGTCGATCCGAATCGAAATTAGCTTAAATGAACTAATTTAGTTGAAATGATTTTGTGTTGATTGCCGTTGTTAAACCATTCAATCAGCCCTTTGAACTCCTCTTTTTTATCTTGACCAGATTAAGAATAATGGTTTTCATTGGTACACAATTGGCCTTTCATGCTTTTATCTTTATACATACTTATTCCCTCGGAACTTCCTAAACCTACTGAAGTTTTCTCAATCTTCTCAATCAATTGCATTATTTGTTATACCGTTAAAATTGTAATTGCCATTTAAATGATATCTAAATAGTCTGAACACTTACATCCAATCAACTTAATCAAACAATTGTTGCAACCTTATAAATTTTACAGAATTAACTGCAATTGATAGAAACAATAATATAACAATAACAGTAATAATGATAAAATTAGTTTTACTTGTAACAAGAAAAATTAGAGTAAAAGCTTTTTCCTTGATTAAAAATTTAGCTAGATTTACAAATAACTTTTCAATGGTCAGACTCCTGATGATCATCATTATTTAAATAGTCTTTCCTCCCCTCTTCAATTAAATCAGCTTTATTATCATGCCAATGATTTTACTTGAAATATTCATCTTGTTTCTCATTTATCAATTGCTCGACCAGAAAAAAAACCGGACAAATTAAAGTTACTCAAGTTATCATGCGATCACTCAAAGCTAAATGTTTGTCCAAAATAAGCAATGAAATTTTGTCACTTTCAACACTTGTAAAGCAAAGACAAGTTAATACAATAATGTTACAGTTAACATTCAACCCTTTACATTTTCATCTTTCATCCATCTTAGTATTTACCATTTCACATGATTCTCATTATTACAGTTAAAAGAGATGAATGATGAATGGTAGTTTGAATCGTTTATTAACTTGATTATATCTAAATATTAATCACCACCGGCGTCGTTTCTTACCATTGATCAATGATCAACTCCCCTCTCCAAAGTTTCTGTTAACTCTTCAATTTTCAAATTGTAAACTGAAAATCTGATTTCTCTCTTTATATTATCGCTTTGATTTCTGCTTCTTCCCCTTTTGTACATTTTACCCTTTCGATTTCATCATCTTTCTTCCTTTACTCCTTTCCACTATTATTTATGCAGATTCATGTTGATAGAGACCATATATTTTCATTAGCATCACCCATTTCGCTATCAAACTTTTGCTAAACCCAATTCAATTAGAGTTCAACTTTTTTTTGTTATTTTCTGCCTTTTCTTTTTTACCCTTTTCCTTCTCGCATTTCTTGCAAGTCAAATAATTTCACCAATACTTCAATATTATTAAACAACACTAACACCATACAAACACAACAATAACATCTAACATCACTTACACTTTCAATCTCGTTTACTATGATTTAATTCAAAAGAAACGATAAGAACCATTTTCTATTTCATCTCATTAGTATTTCCTTCTCTTACTTTTTTTTCGTGTAAACATTTTGTTTGATGAAAAAAAGTGCATCCAGAATTGAACAAATCTCATCTTAGATCATCATTATACTCTCTTAAGTTATCACTAGCATCTTTATTATTATTATCACCATTATTATTATACATTTCATCTGACAATCTTGTTGAAATTGTTTTATCATTTCAATTTATTTGCCCTCAGTATAATCCCTTTTTCCCTTAATTGAGATAAAGTCAACCAAAATCTTGTTAGTATCAAGATAATCATCATAATGATTATCATCAAACAAAACCACATCACAAACAACAATAGTAATACACACAGCACAGCAATCACCTCAATCAACAGCCCTCTGATTATGATGATGATCATCATCTCTGGTAGATTTGATAAGCTTTAACCTAATGGCTACGTGACTTACCTTGTAATTACTGGTCATCTGATCTAGTTTATATTTTATTAATTATCAGTCAAGACTAGATGATTATGAGATTTGTTTTGAAGCTTGTTTAAGCAACCAAGAGCCATATGATTTCCGTGATCAAATCAATTTACTGTTCAAAGGCATTACACTTTCATCATCATCATATGCATACTTTCTGAGTCTCTATTAAATGGTAAACCTTTGGATAATTGGAAATTTGTTTTTTTTCAGAAACAGTGAAACTGATAGAAAGTTGAACCATCGCTATTACTGAATTGTAATATGTTTTTATGTGTAGATATATTTATCTATTTGGTTGATGTATCATTACTGATGTAAACAGTGAAAATGATTATGATGCACGTAAAAACAATCATTCAGATGATTATTACAACCAATATATCGAATTATATGCTGTTTAATGTTCAGCTTATGTAGTTTTTTGCAGCTTTTCATCCCTCTCAATGCTTTATGATGATAAACCCACTTCTTGATCTCTCTCTCACACACACATGCACTAATGGCCAATGACTAGCCATTTGCGGCTCTCATCTTCTCGTTTCTATTAACTTGTTTCAACTTCGAACCCATTAAATGCTCTTCATTTTTGTACCAATCTCTTAGTACCAACCCTTTTTACCTAATCATTTACTCTAATTTCATATTGCTCTTGATTACTTATGATCATTTTTGGATGTGATCTGTAGTCTTGTCTTGCGCCTTCATTTTCATGTTAGTCACAATACCAAAATATTTTTGATTGTTACTAAAATGATGATGATGATGATGAAAATTTCCAGTTTTTCTTATTTATATTTATCTCTTTTTTCCTTCCAATTTCTTGATATCTTATTGCTTCATGTGAGTTCATCTGTTTCCAGCAATCTAAAAGATTATTGTTACACTGTATGAATTTATGGTCAGAAAGCTTTGGTGATTATGATGATGATGATTATGATTGTAATCATGGTATGGAAAAAGTATATAAAGATAAGGTGTCGAGAAAAAAAAATAAGTTCAATTAGATGATGTTATATGATTGGTCTGTATTGACTGTGGATTTGAACGATTTTCATGATGCTGATGATGATGATAATGAAAATGTTGAGAGTAATGGAAGAGAAAAGATGAATATTCTTGAGGTATCTTTTCATCTCGAGTTTTGTTACTTTTGAAGGCAACTTTTATTTATTTGTAAGGTTTGATAAAAAGAAGATTGAATGAATTTTCGGATGAAATGGAAAAGATAAAGATGTTTATGATGATAATGATTATCATTTGAAGATGAGGTAAATGAAGCACGTTCTGTCATCATTATCTTTCTTTCTCTGTTTCTCTCAATGAAACAACATTTCACAAACTAATGTTCCGTGAATAATTAAACAATCTAAACAACAATATGGACTGAGAAAGATTTGGAAAGATGCGGATGAAAAGTTGCAGGACTTTACAGATAGTTTATCATTCAATTGTGTTTACAATGGTATTTGAATATTGATGTTGACTGTTGATGAAACAGGCAAAAATGAATTTAAATTAACAGTGTATACAGAAGAAAGAAAGTTCATTGTTGATATTAATAGCTTATATGCATCTTATTAACTGATCATTATTATCAAAGTAACTAATGAATTAATTTTAAGCCAACAGTAAAAGGTTTCAGTGTAACCCAAAAAAGCCTGCAACGAGTAAGAAAACAAATGATGATTAGAAATTTGCAATGAACTAAGAGTGATGATTATTATGATTAGATATGATGATGATGAACTGAGAGTAAAAAAAGATGATATTGCGAATGAGAAGAAAAATGTAAAGAGAAAAGGGAAAAGGGAAAGTTATCGTAATTATTCTGATGAATGGTTATGATGAGAACTGATGATGGCTCAGTTACTCCTTATAATCCTGTGTTTTTTTCATCTTTGCATCTTGGGTTACATTTGATTTGGATGGTTAGATGAAACTAATTTACTCAATTTGCTTTACTTAATGTAACTATTTTTATTAAAGAGCAAGACAAATAGACAGAAGACAAAGAGAGGAAAGTATCGAAAGGATAACAGAATATGGAAGAAGATGGAAGAAGAAAAAAAGTCAAAATTTTAATAAACTCTTATCTTTTCTTGCCAATACACTCTTTCCTTCATCAATCTCACTATGTATCCTCAACAATTATCCCAATCATCCTTCATTCCTCCTCTCACTTTCCTCTTCATCATCCTCATCAAGGATAAAACAAACTAGCTAAGAAAAAGCAAAAAGCTTGTTTGACTAATTTCTTCCTTCATCTTCTCCTCTCCTTTATCCTCATCCCCTTTCTTTCTTCCCTCCCTTTCTTTTGAAAACCTCTTCACAGTCTTTATCAACAATGAATGATTCTAATTATCCAAATCAAATATTATGTATTTAAACTAATCACCAATCAAGTCCAACATTTTTCTTGTACAACTTTTAAAAAATTTTGCCAATTCTCAAGAGAAAGGGAAAGAAACTTGCGAGGAAAAACAAAAAGAATTTCTCTTTTCGAATTATCTTCGTTCGTATTTCCTTTAGCATTTTTCTATTATCGTTATGCTTTTCATTTTCAATTGAATGTCTAAATTGATGTGCCTCTTCTGCACTTCCGTTTTGCATCTTTTCTCTATTCTCCTTTCTTCTTCTCATCCTCATCTTTCTCCTTCTCATTTACAATTTGCTTGTCTCAATATAATTTTGATTAACATTTTTTTGAACTATTTTTCACAGTAAAAACAAAGGCCTTCATTGATACAGACAATACTCAATCAATGTCAATGCAATTAGTTAATTTTGTAACCTCACACAAAATTCAATTGAAGCAATACCCATAATAGATTTCAATTAATTTCATTGTTACCCTCAATCGTCTAATAGTTTTCCTCTTTTTTCTCAATGTAAATTGTTTTACAATAACATGTTATGAACTTGTTTCTTCTTCTTACAAGCATCTTCACTAGTTTTACGCTAATTTGTCTCTCATTTTTATCCTCATTTCTTACAGGACAGTTTGCATTGCTGAAAGGTTTTTTGTCTGTAATCAGCAAATTTCAATTTTGGAAACTCGTTGGCATCCAGGATCACCCTCAGGATCATCTCATATTGCAGTGCTTACCAATGATGATTGTATTCGGTGAGATCTTGTTTCAATTGCAGCTTTAAATTGCCACAAATTTTTCAAACATAACTTATGACGATGATTTTTGCCTAATTTAACTTTAGCCATTCATTTTAATCAAAACAATTGCCATTCTCGTCATCATTAGTAACAATCATGGCAATCATTACTTAATCAAGTCGACAAAATACTAATTACTGCCAGTAAACCATAAGCACAATCAGTAAAATAGAGTTAAGAGTCATGTATATTTGTGTTATTTAAGAAAATTTGAAGCATAAAAGCACGAATGGCAGCGTTCATACAGTGGTTACTACTTTGACTTAATATCATTCCAATTATTAACTGCTTGCAAATGTTTTATTTGCTGGTTAAATGATAATATTTAGGATTATGATTACAGCTTAGCTTTCAACGCTATCAATTTTACTTCTCACTTTGCCATTACTTGGTGTGAAAACAAATAGGCAACATGCAGACCACAACATGGCCAATAAATTGTTACACATTTTACTTACCGTTATCTTCAACTTTTCATCCTCTCTTTTTGTCTATCTTTCTTCAGCATTTATGATATTTCAAGCCCACAAATATGTTTCCAAGAAATTAAATTAAGTGATCCATCTAATGCAGAGGTGAAATATTCTTCATACAAGTTTGCCTCATCTCTTGGTCAAATTGCTGTTAGCTTTGATTTCGGTGTACCAATTGATAAAAGGCACAACAAACAAGACAATAGTAATGAAACTTTTGCATCTTCAGCAAGTGCAACTACATCCCAAGCAAATACCGGGACAACAGCAACAAACACAACTTTGATTGAAGAAGATTCCTGTATATGGCCAATTTACGTTCTTAAAGGAAATGGCGATGTTCTGCTGGTCTATAATGATCTTCACAATACTTACTTATCCAAACGGATTTTGGGTCCATTGACAATGAGACCACCGGCAGAAGATAATTATGGTGTCGATGCTTCCAGTATCATTTGTCTTGATTGTGCACCAACACTATTGGCTATTGCCACCTCATCAGGGATGATTTACCATTGCTTAGCATTGGACAATCCAGAGTTGGTCGATGATCAGGGAGAGACTGGTCAAGCGCTTGAAATTCGTTCAAGTACATTTATTGGACAAAATGATGATTTGCTTCTTAATCTTGAGGATGAAACTGTTTCATCGCTTGTTTCGAAGTCCCGTTACCCTAATGCCTCTAACATCAACCCAGGCTTGTCTCGTCTATTCGTCAATCCTCCAACATTGTTTGTTGTTGAAAGTTTAGAGCTAGTTTTAACACTTACCTCAGTCAATGATCAAGATGACAGTTCACCTTTACGCTTAATCCGTCCTGCAGCTAATCCTCAAATATACTTTTGCTCTCATGAAGCAGGCGTTCACATCATCAACATACCTTTTCTTAATCGAATCAAATCATGTGAATTCTCTTCTCTCGATGATATTGAACAAAGCATCATCGAACATCTCATTTGCACCAAACCCATTGCATCACCAAGCAGCATTCCCATGTGCATTCCCTTAGGTGTTGCTCTTGTAGCACGTCGTGGCTTCTACTCTGTAGCTGTTTTACTCTCGACCGGTGAAATACTCACTCAAAGGTTGTCATCGGTTCACTATAAATATGTTGGATTCACCGATGAACCTGAATCTAAAACAAGTCTGGACGACTCCGTTAGCTTTAATGTGCACATCAATCAAATCTTGAAAAGATCAATGAATGCTCCCCACATCAAGTCAGAATCCAACAAGGAACCAAGTAAATCAGATTGTCTCCAAATGTTACTCAATACAACCGATATTTTGAGGAAAGAATATATCGCTCGAATGGAAAAAGCAACCGAAATTTTGGTCAAACGGGCGTCAACTTTAATAGCCAATAAAAATTTACAGTTGGAAGAGATTGAAAAACTTTCAAAAGAAAAAGATTCCATAATTTCAGATATTAATGCAACCAGCATCAAGTTTGACGAAACATTGGAAAGGCAAGAGAAACTTTCTCAGCGAGTTGAAAAAATTCTGGAATCCATGCAATCCCATCAAAATCATTTATCGGAAGCCGAACGAACCTGTCAAAAGGAATTGGATGAAATAAGCCAATCAATTGATCGTTATTATAACCGTTTGGATCAAGTTAGGTTAAAGTTTAAATATCAGAATGAATTAAAAGAAAGCGAAGCTGCCAAAGGTAAAGGAGAAGATGAACGAAAAATGAAGTCTGCAATAATTTCTCATCAAGTAGTTGCAGTGAAAAAAATTTTAACCTCACAGTGAGTATTTCAAATTAACTTTTCAACAGTCGAAGCTTTCATTAATCAACATTTTTTGTTTCAACTTAAATTCATTATTTCATTTTTTCTTGTCTTTTTACCTCAACAGAAGCGAAGCTATTCAACAACTTGTAAGCCAAGTAAATGGATTGAAACAACACTTTTCCCAGATCAAATTGTTAACATGATTATGTGTTCATCTGAATAGATGATATTTTCTAATAAAAAGATGATTTTTCATTTTTTTACAAATTGTAGGTTCGCTCAAAGCTGAAAGCCAAGCAGTCAGCAAAAAAGCACTTTTTTCTGAAACAAACAAAAAGTTGAAATTTTTGAAAAATTGTTATTTCCCGTGAAAATGAGAAAAAGGCGAAAAAAATTCACCCAATCTTGATCTCACTCCTCAATTTATTCCCTCCTTCAACCCTTTAACTTCATTATTATTAATACAAATTTACACATGTAATATGCTGTAACATTTCTTATAAAACAATCGATTTGAAAGATCTTCTTTTCTCTCCCAGGAATTGGCAAGATAATAACACTGATAGTAACAATCATACAATGATAATCATAATTACAGGAATGCTAAGACTGGGAAGGCAAAGTTTGGTTCTCATCAAAATTGGCTATTAAATGAAAAACTCGAGTCTAAGTGCAGCGAAAAATGTTGGCAAAAGTAGAGAGGAAAAAAAGGTGGAAAAGATGTGAACAAAGAAAAAGAAATGAGTCAATAATTTGACAAGTATTCGAATGAAAATGAGAAGCATGAATTGATTGAGAATGAATTTCTTTTCTTTTTTTCCATGAAAAGGAAAATGGTAAAGAAATATTTTAAAAGAATAATGAAATGGAAATGAAAAGATGAAATGAAACTGAAGCAAATGAAATGAATGTTGATTGAAGAAGTAAAAGACAGACTAAAGATGATGTAAAGAAGATGAAGAAGAGGGAAAAAAAGTATAGACAAATTAACTCTGGAAAAATCTGTTTTTTCTTCTCTTTAATTAGATACAGAAATTGAGTGTTTTTCAATTTTGTTTTCAGAGAGTTGACAAAGAATGGCGTAAAGATGGATTCACAGGGAGAAAGACAATGTTAGATGAAAGTTTATCATCATCGCCATGATTGTGTTCATTTGTTCCGTAAAGACAGTGAATCTTATAATCATTTGGAAGAAAGAGTTTGAAACAAGGAAGAAAAGTAAAAAGAGAATGATAAATGTTGAAACAAAAAACGAAAACTCACTCGACATGTTCCATGATGAAGATACCAGAAACAAGATGGTAAAAAGGGTTGAAGAGAGAAGAAGAAGATGAAGAAGAAGAGAAAAGTAAAAATGATTGCAAGATAATAATTGAAGACGAACATGAAGAAGGAAGCAAACATGAAGAAATTGTGATTGAATGTAAACCAATAATTAAGATATAGTGTTGAATGTTTTTTATCTGTAATGAAAATTCTGTATAATTGGAACAATTGCATTAACAATTGTTAGGCCTGAGGAAAAGGTGAACATGAAAATGAAGAGAAGACGAAGGAAAGACAGAATCAAGATTAAGATTGAAGGTAAAGAATAGATAAACTTTTGTTACTTTTCCACCTTCATCTTCATTCCTCTTCATCTTTAAACTGGTTCCCCTTTGCGTATTTGATTATAAGAATCTAATTGTCAGATTTAATTGCCTTGAGCAATTTGATCATCAATTTGTTCCTTGTTGTTGTTTAGCTTCAATGTTGATTTAAATTGTATTTTTTGACTTTTTATTCGAAACTTTTTCTTCCTTCTTTTCTTCATCTTCTTGGTAAATGATAAACAATTGCAAGAAAATTCAGCCGAATCTCAGTTTATCCAAAAAGTCCTTCTTCTCGTTACCATCCAATTATTTGCTGCTCACTGCTAATTACAATTTGTTGTAATATTTATAATAATAATTAATTGGCTGTGAGTACAAAATTAATGAAGAAAAATGGTTTCACTTGCAATTGAGAATTGCAATGTTAATTTTTTTTCTCTTTTTGTGAAAAAAGTCTCAAATTTTGGTCCTTTTTTGGTTTGGAGAAAGTAAAATGACAATCAAATGATTGAATCAATTTAGCTGTTAACCAATTAAAAGAATTAACTTGATAGATTAATTGTATAATCGTCTTAACTAATAAATTTTGTGATACAATCAAATAATCGGAATTAAGCTGAAAGTGAAAATTAATCTGAAGAGAATGAAAATTTTATCAAAACTTCTTTTTTCTCAGATTCAGAAAATTTAGATTCATTTCACTTCTTCTCTTCCATCCTAATTCATCAAACGGTTAATAGTAATTGACGGTTTTAATGATGATAATGGCTGGTGATACAAATGATGAAAGTTGACTAATAATTGTTGCAACCTTCAAGTATTCAATTCCCTCATTGAACAACAGCGAGTATCATTGTTATTAGAAGAGAGTGAAAAAAATCCCTTCTGATTAAAGCATGTTTGATGAGGGAAAAGTTGAAATGCAAAATGAAGGAAAAAGTTTAACCCTTCAATGTCAATCTTTCTGCTTCTTCTTCTTCAGTTTCTCTTCTCATCTTTCCTTTATCATCCCTGTCAATATCATCATTATTCTTGTCCTCATCATGTTTCCTCCTTCTTGTCCCACTGTCAACCTTTTTTGTTTAAAAACCCTTTTCTCTCTATTATCATCATTATTATTCCTTGTTTCTCATGAAATCTTTTTATCCTTTTTTATTGTTTAACATTTGAACAACAACAAATGATTGTGTTCACTTGAATCGCCCTTTTAATAGAAACTCATTTCTTTCTAATAACTTTTTTCTTCATCATCTTCTTTTCCATATTCAACCACATTATTCAATTGATTTGCCTTCATTTTCATCATAAACATTGTTCTCATCATATCATCATCATCATGATGGTATAAGTGATCAAGAAGAAAGCATTCCTGCGAGATGGAGAAAGGCAATTGAAAGTTTCTTGTTGCATGGTTAATTTGATTTGGACATGAAATGATTTGAATTGAAAAGACGCTTCAATGAGAACGAGTTAACAAGCTGAACAGAGTTGAACAACAGACTTGTTAACTTGTTGGCACAACTAAATCACAGTAATCATCTTCAAAAACAACATTTTATTCAATCAGCTTGTTATCTTCACTCTCTTCACTTACCAGATACAATTTTTCATTTGATTTTTCGTTTCATTAATTGTAAAATGTTTTTAATTCATATGTAATGGAGTCAGCTTAAGCTGCAGATTAGAGGTTAGAGGCTGATAATTAACAAAGTGGCTGTAAAACTATCGTGATTAACAATGATTGACTGCATTTGTTTTAACTAAAATAACAAGTCAGATCGCCTTAGCAGATCGTGAGTCATTTCTAGAATGCAATATTGATATGTCCATAGAAAGATAATCTAAAATGAATAATAAAATTGTAATTTTGATCATCATCGGAGGAATCATTAGGTCCATTATTGGCCGATTAGTTCAGAGTATAAAGAGAATGAAAAGGCAAAGGTTTTGTAGATTTGATTTATTGAATTTTTGTTCAATATGTATATAATAATTGATAGAAATAAAGTTACAAAAGAAAAAAAACATGAAAAGACGAAGAAAAACATATTCTAATCATTAATGAAACAAGCTGAAGCGATAGCCATGTTTTTGAATTTAAACTCATAAGAAATCGGTAGAAAACTTCCGCCAACTTGTAAGCTAATTCCATATTTAGATTTTTGATGTAAAAAATATTCAAAAAATCTCATAATACCGGGTTTTTTTCATTTTACGCCTGTTTTACGTTATAACTCACGAACGGTTGATGCTACTGCTTCAGATTCGTACTATGAGCTTAAGAAAATTGAAGAACCATACCCTCGATCTCTCAAAGTTATTCAAGATCATTTATCTGTTTGACCTCTAACGGGCATTGGAAGGTCATTTTCTGCCAGAGAAAATTTTTTGTAACTGGCGGGTGTTTGCATAACTCATCTTGTTCAGAAGATATGAGTGTTTTCATACCGTTCAGTCTGTTAATTGATTTTGAGTTAAATTAGGTTATCTTAATAACCAGATAAGCCTGCAACTTCGCCCTAACATCAGCCAGTTACAAAAAAAATTTCTCTAAAAGAAAACGGTCTTCAAATGTCAGTTAGAGGTCAAACAGATGAATGACCTTGAATAACCTTGAGAGATCGAGACTATTTTTCAATTTTCTTAAGCTCATGGTTCGAATCTGAGGTCTGTAGCATCAATTGTTCGAAAGTTATAACGTCGAACAGGCGTAAAAAGAAAAAAACGCCCGGTATAATTTTTGAAATGGAAGCACTTTGATCTTTATATCCTCTCAATTCAGATGGGTCAACAAACCAATTATTACCGTGGTTATTCTAAAATATTAATGCAGTTAATTTTCACAGAACACAAAACGAATCCAACCTGAAAAATAGCGAAACAAAGTATTGTAATAACATAAAACAAGCTGAAAACAAACCTTAAACTACCTTTAGGAAACCAAATAGACAAAATAAATGTCTCGGTAGTGATCGGGCCAAGCAAAAGAAGTTCAAGGCGCAAAAGTGGATAAGAGTTAAAAAAATCTTAAAAAATTTAGACAAAATAATTGCAATATTATTTTTTGCAATATAATGTTTAATTAATGATGAATACAATAATTTGATACATTTCAAATTACAGAACAAATATTTAGAAATTGCAGGAGATGCAAATAATTAAACTTTTCAATTCAGATAAGGCATCGCCTGCTTTTCGGAGCTACCGGCTTTTGCAATTTTAATTTGGCAATTGATTTCCGACAATCTTGTAATTTCCATAGCTGGTTCTTCTGGGACTGCACTTCGGTCAAAAGAGTATTCATTATTGAGCTTACAAATCATCTTTTTAAATTTTCGGCTTTTCTCTGCTAGAGTACGAAACTTTTTGGTATTTTGCTCTGGAATGAGGTCTTTGATTCGGATTTCTTTGATGCCTATTAAACTGGAGGATGAAGGTTATGACAAGGGATCAATTAATCGCAAAGTAAATTGGTCAGCTCAACTGCAGTACTTGCCTTTTCGTTCTCTTGGATTTTGAAAATTTTACTTCCAAAATCGCTGTTTCCGAATTCGCAGGTGATTTCAGAAATCATCTCATTTTGTGCATATGCGCTGCAAAATAAAATTTTAAACCTTTTTTCTCTGAGAATATTCATCTTGGGAAAGCTTTTCTTTAACCACATGTAATTTCTCTGTTGATTGTGGGAGCAAAAATAGCGTCCAAATTGGAAAATTCGATCTCCTTTTTAAAGTTGAAGCACCAGGTTTTCACCAACTCTACTCTTTACTCGAAAGACAGTTCTACTTAAACTCCTAACCCAATAATAAATCTGAACAACCAAAAGTTTTTCCCCCAAACACAACGCTACAAAATACGGATTCTGCATTTTTCTCCTAACCTATTCAAAGGTGAATTTCTCAGGAACCTGAATTCCGAGAAAGTTCTGATTATTTTTCGTGGTTGTAGTTTAATCATGGTAATCATTCTATTTAGAAATTAACCTTAGAACTCATTTAGTTTCTACACAATTTGAGCGCAAAAATTTCATGTTTTGACTTTATATATTGTATTGTATAGGTGTATAGATTATTCAATGAGGTTCACCACGACCGATATCGGAGTTGAACTGCCCGTAAAAGGCTTAATCCACCACCGTCCTGGTCTGTTCCACCGAGAAGCATCCTAGACATTTTAGTCACAAGTAATTCATGGCCCATTTCAAACCTGGTCTCGCAATCCATAACTGGTGATCTGTGAGGGTGCAATACCTTTTGGGTTTATGTTGACATGAATCATAGAATTGCCTAACTGCTGAGAATATGATTGGGTGCCGACAGTAGATAAGACAACCAAATTTGGCCTCCTGTTTGCACGACTTTGTGCGCTCTAGTTGTTATTACTGTTATCACTGCTTCTCGCCCTTCTTACAATCCAAGAAACAATGATAATTTGCCACTAACTATGAATAAGTATCAAAACTAATAAAAAATTGACTCTCTTTAAGTCAATCCTAGTAATTGAAGATAATAAACAATCTGAATCAACTTTCAGTTGTTTATCAGTCCATTTTTGAGTGAACAAGAGAATGGGTCAAAAAATATTCTTCAATAAACTTACAATTTCATTATAAATTGTAGATGAAGAAGCTTTTCACTTCAAGAAAGTATAAATTTCTACTCTTTATCTCATCATCACCCTGATGATAACCATTAATATTGAACTTGACCTTTTGCTGATTTATTTTACTTTCATCTTGCAACTGAACAAAAGTGCTCAAGAGACTTTTATCCTGACATTTCATTATTGAAATTGAACCCAAATAAGAAGAAAAGGGCCACAAAAATGGTCAGCAATAAAATAGATTACAAATTATCGAATTTTCTGTTCAACTTTCATTCAACTTCACTGAATTATATTGAAATCAAGTTGAACAGCAAATCACCAAAAAGCAAAGTGAACAAAGTTTCCAGTTTTTTCTCAATTGTATCCACAGAAAGCAAGCAAAATGTTTTTTGATTTATAAAGATGATAAAATCTTGAAAAGGATAACAAGTTCAGTTGATTATCATCATGTTCAATGAAATTTATGGCCATTTTCAGTTTTTTGCTCTTCTCTTTCCCCATCTTATTCCATAACCATTCAGTTCTTTTCATTTAATTCAATGAATAAATTTATCAATGATCCTTTTCCTTCCTCCATCCTATTCACATACATTTACTTATTTAATACAAATATGAAATTCATTTTCAGTCGTTTTTACTTTCATTTTTTCTCGTAATCAAAATAATAATGAATAAAGATTTTCCTTGAACAACAGCAAAAAATTGAACAAAAAAGAAGGACAGAAGTTCGATGAATAGAAATGGACAAAACTTTTCTCAGTTCTTTTCCATGAATCATTATAATCAATCTTTATCAAGTTTGCACTTGCCATTGCATCTTCATCAATGTCTGCTTATTTTGGTTGAATACTAATAATAGTTGATCTATTTTTGAGTAAATATTTGAAGAGTAAAAGTTTTTAGAAATATTTTTTTCTCTTTTTTCAATTTTCACATTTTCTGTTTATTTTCACCTGGACACTGGTTAACCGCTGGACTTTCATGTGTAAATACAAGATTAATGAGAGTTTAAAAGATTGTCAAAGGATAATTTCATCAGAATATTCATCTCGAAAAAAGTGAAAACTTGAAAACATTTGCTTTTCTTTTTTTTCTCTTTTTTGCCTTCTCTCGCCTTTCCTTATAATATACTTGATGATAATTGATTCCTATTCATTTCAAGTGATGATGACCCAAAATGATGACAATTTTTACCTCATTTTCCAAAAGCAAATAATATCAACACTTTTATCAATAGATATTTAAAAGGTAGGTAAACATTATCACAAATAACGGTAAATAATAAAAGCCTTTTCTTCTGCTCTTGACCATTTCTACCATTGAAAATGGGTTCAGCAAAGTTTGATGAGATTTAATTGGAAATTTAATTTGCTTTAGATCAACATTTGAAATTTACTTTTCTTTTTGCGAGCGAAAACGATGATTCATTTTTTTGCTGGAATCCATTGAATTCGTAATATGATATCATAATAACTATCAATATTGTGTTGTAACAGTTTTCACTATTCAATCAAATACACATTTCATTTGAATTGAGGTTCCAAGTGAAAACTCTTTAGACAAGAGATGGCAGCAGTCAAGTGGTCCGAACAGTTGATTCATCTTAAAGGTCAACCTTATAAACAGTTAAGAAAAGGTTTGATTCATTAAGTTGACCTCAAGTATCGGTTTAACAAGCACATAAGAGGGCTTAAACCAAACTTGGGATTCGTTGAGAAAGGTTTTCTCGGAAATCTGTCAATTTAATCTCTTCTAACTAAATGAACTTTCAAATTTTCCATCAAATTGTGAATTGTGTTGAAATTTTGAACATCAAATCGCTTCAAATTTATTTTCAGAACTCAGGACTAAAAGATTGAGAAGCTATTCGAAATCAAAAAATTGTCATTTTCCTCGGACAGACTAATGGTATTGGAGTACAAATAGTAATATTAGAACTGCTCTCAATGGATTAGACAAGGTTAAACTTATTAACGAACCTGAATTGGATTAACTGTTTGTCACATAAAGTTTCCCTGAAACAGTTCAGAATGATTTTTACAGACAAAACAAGCAATATTCGTGTATTTTACCGAGAATTAAATAGTTGATTAATTGTAAATTAAAATAATGAAACATAACAAAACATGTTTGTCAACATTTCATTTGCAAACCAACAAAATCAAAGTCTGTAATCAAGAAAAATCATTAAAAAATAATAAATATTAATAAATTCAAAAATTCGTTGATTACTTTATTTACATCTATCTTTTGTTTCAGCTGAATTTCAACTGGAATTCTAATTCAATCAAAAATCCCGAAAATTTTGCATTCAAGCCACAAAAAGTCTAATCGAAATCATCTGAACAATCATTTTCACTCCGTTGAACAGTCATGTAAAGAAAAGAGAAAAGTTGTGTTACCAATTCTGATTAAATTGATTCTTTAATTCTGTAATTTACTGACCATTTTTAATAATAATTTACTCAAAACTGGGAGCATTTATCGTTGACAATTGTTACCAGTTTGATGATGGAAAGTTGATTTTATTCAAAGTTTCCTTTTGATTAAAAATCACATTTGAAGAAGTGATTCATTAATGGTCAAAGTTGCATGTAATCCTGCAATATCTTGAAGCAATCTTGATGAGAAAGAAAACAAAATTGAATATAAATACAGATTTTGATGTGATAAAATAGAGAGCCTTTGGATGCACCTTGAAACTGCCAAATCAAATGGTCCTAATTGATTAGCAGATTGTTCATACAAAGAAGAATCTGCAATCCGAATAATGATCATTATTTTTGCTGGTCAACTTTGTACTCTCTGCAGTTGGCCATTTAAAGCAAACCAACCACTGTTTTACTCTAAAGATTTAATCATCAATATTGGACTGAGAAAAAAAATATATATTTCGCTTCACTTGGATGAATTTATTACCAAACTCATCAGAGTATATCTTGACTGAATAACAGAATAGCTGGAAATACTCACAAGGATCAGATTTACTTGTAATAACCATGCTAATTAGAAACATAAAACAAAAATAAAACAATAAAAAATAATAACAATTTGAGGGAGAAAAGAAGGAAAAAACACTTTTCTCTTTTTACCCTGTTTTACAACTAACGGTCTATTTATTCATCTATTGGTTCAACTGAACCCGTCAACAATTTCTCACTTATTCATGTTAATGAGAATCATCATTATCATGGTAAACTTCAATGATCCAATTGATTGCACTGATTTCATCTCATTGGACTCAAGTGAATGGCAACTTATGCTTTTTGTTGTTCCTTTTTTTGTTTCTCGTTCCTTGCTTCTGTTGAAATGTTGCCAAGTTTATCTCCATTCAGATCATGAATATTTGTTTGAAAATGATTATATTCTGGTGCAATGTTCAATGAAATATTGTAATCAATAAAAGATCAAACAGTAAAGTGTTCAAAAAAACTATCAGTCCATTATGATTGAGGAATAATAATAATGGTAATGATTATCATTTAAACGTGACCATTAGGAAATTGTTCCCGATTCTCATCAATATTGAATAATAGAAAAAAAATGTTTGAATAATTTTCTTCTTTCAACTGATGAAAAATTTCATGTTCAAGTTAATCAAAGTGTGAAATGATTCAAAATGTTTTCCAAAATTGATTAACTTTTCAATGATTAACATTCGCTCAGAAATTTTTATCCAAATTGTCTGAATTTAGCTGAATTTGGATAAACAATCGTCATTGAAATGATCGCAATTTTGAGATTTAATTTTTTCCAAATGAATCTGTCAAGAGTAAATGAAATGAAATGATAAGATTCATTTTCTCACTAAATTTTTTCTGTTTTAATATTGAACTTGAGCTGAGGAAACTGAAAGCGATCAAAATTTCTGACAATCTTTAATTTCTCAGTTTCCATTTAAGAGAAACTCATTTGCAATCTTGAATCAACCTGAAATCGATGGAAATAATCATAAGAAGAAAATATTTGAAACCAACTTCCGAAACTTATCAAGATGAACATTACAAGTGTGTAAATAGAGAAAAGAAAAGGTGAATAATTAGAAATTGAGATTTCTCTTGGAACCCTTATCATGGCAATGATTCAGATAATTATCAATCATGATGATATTGAGCCCTGATAATGAGCCCGAAATTAATCACAGAAAATGTATTTACAGAAAGAACATCGAAAAGTTATTGGAATAAATTCTGGAAACTATTTTTATCGATCAATCTAATAACCAAAACTTGAAGTTTAAACAATCAAAAACTATTAATGATTTGCTTGATACACCTTGAATCATTGAATGCTAATAGGTTTTCCTTTTTTTCTCTTCTTTCTTTTTCTTTTTTCCAAATGAAAATATTTCTCATTTCATTTCATACTTTCTTCCTTTTCTATTCCAACCTCACCCAATCTTTAAATGAAGATCAATAGCTATCCAAATAATAGATTAACATCATTAACTTTTCACTCTACAATCAGTAATGTTATCTATTGACCCTGATGATGAAGCTAATCAAAAGGTGATTCCTGATTTCAAGACGAAACTGCTTTTCTGTCCAAACATTTTCACTCCCAGTCACTACTGGGAAGGATAACGATAAACTCCAAACTAAAACTGTAAAAGTCTTTTTCCTCTTAAGAATCAATCAACATTTAAGATGAGAAGAAGAATTAAAATTTCGATTTTGATAAAAATTCTTTTTCCGTGAAGATAAACAAAACTAAACGTAATTCGTGAAAAGTGCCAATTTTCTTAATGGATTTCCTCGAAACTAAAATTCGAAGTTGACTATTTTTCGTTTCGTTTTCGCGCAATTTTGCGAAATGAAATTTGCAAACATTCCATTAAACTCGGTTATTAGTATATCGATCCATGATCCTTAATTAAAGTTGATTTCATAAATTGTCATGTCAAGTTGAACAGTCCAAGAAGAGTTTAAAAATGGTTCTCAAATGAAGAGAAGAAAATGATTTAAACTTTGAATATCTTAATTAATTAGGAAAATAGTTGAAAAGAAAATGTAAAATAGTCGAAATTACAGTTATCATGATTTTGCCTGTTCCATCGAAAATCAGTGTTCAACTGCAAACTGGTAACAATTAACTGTCAAAAAGTTTTACATGCAATTTTCACACAACCTGTACATGGAAGACAAGAACAAAGGATTCAATACGTAATTGATGAGTATTCCTGCGCCATTATTTTGCCTCTTTCTCTTTCTTTGTCAATTCATCTTTCATTTCTCTTCATCATCATCATCATCATCATCTTTCACTTCTCTCTCTCCCCTTTAATCACTATTATAAATTTTCCATTGCGCACACAACATATTCTCTTCTTTTCTCAATTTGACTATTTTCATCTCATTTTGCATCCTCATCACTCCCTTCGCATCCCACTCTACTCCCTGAGAGTTGCCGAGTGAGCATCTTCTAATTGCATATTTTCCCCTGTTTGCTCTCTCGCCTTTCTCTCCTCCAACTCTGGGTTCAGTATTATTTCACTTTCCTGTCAATTTAGATTTAATTTTAATCATCACAACTGCTGCTTTTTTTGTTGGCTTCACAAAATTTCTTCACTCATATAATTCATACATTGAAACACATTGCTTCAGTTTATCAACGAACGTTTTATTCGACTTTTTGTTCACTCTTTTCGCTTCTTCTGTTTACTGTGTCAGTGTTTACACTTGCTCGTGTTGTTGTCTTTTCCCTCCTCAACAGCTGATCATCTTGTGTTTACTCGTGTTGTTTACTGTGCTTCAAGTTTACCACCTTTTCTGTGCTTGGTTTATCATCTCTTCATCTTCTCTCATCATTTGACTCTTCGGCTTTTCCCACTTTCCACTCACAACGGTAAGCAACTTTGCCCAATTTGGGTAAAACTTTGTTCATCCTTCAAGTTGTCAATGAACACTCTTGTTACGTGCCCATGAATTTCATCTCCATTTGCCTCAACTTATCACTTATGTTTGTTTATCACTTGGAAAATGTTGGATGAAGAAGAAGATGATGAAAACAAATATGAGGCAAAAGCTGCAGATTATTATGAATAAAGGAAAGGATTGAGAGTGAGTTGTGAGTGAGTGAGAAGTGGAAGATGATGGTTATAATGAAAAGCAAGAGAAGTTGATGAAGGAGAGAAAAAGAATGGAAAATGAAAAAGAAGAAGAAGAAGAAGAAGAAAGAGAAATGAGAAAATAAAAAGAATTGTGCATGTTAAGTTGAGTTTATATTCGAGGAATGATGATGAAAGTGATGATGATGATGTAAAGATTGTCTCATCAATCGGTAGAGACGATCGATATTGGGAGCAAATTACTTACAATTTTAGTAAAGTGAGTAAAGAGTGAATGAATGAGAGAGAAGGAGAGAGAGAGTCGAGTGAGTTGGGGAAAAGGTTAAAGAAATTAAGTGCAAAAAGGAAAATGAAGAAAGATTGAAAAAGAAAGAAAAAATTAAAGAAAGGCGGGAGTTGAAAGAGTAAAGGGGAATTAAAGGGGAACTTGAAAAATAATGAAAAGTAAATGATGATGAAGATGAGGATGATAAAATTAGTGACTGCCTTATGGTTGCTTGTCATCAAATGAATTCTTTTCAAATGAGCATTCATCAAGAGAGAGAGAGAGAGAGAGAGCAGAAGAAGACGAGAAAAAAAGTAAGAATAAGTTTTACAAGATGAAGAGCGAAAGGAAAGAGATGATTCTCAATTTTCTTGGAAAATCATCATTCAATTGAATGCTGTGTGTCATATCCAATCCAAAGCCAATTAAATACCTGTCAACTTGATTCAAGCGAGTCTTTGAAGAGTAAGAAGGAGAAGCAAAAAAGAAGCCGAGAAAAAAGAAAGAGTAAAAAATGGTTCAACAAAGTATAATATTGTATAAAACGGATAATGAAAGATGATGAAGGTGGAGTTTAGGTGAGTGAACGAACTGGCGAACAAATGTTGGAATCTGAAGAAAAGGAAATTGAGCAGAAATTAAATATCAAGTATTATTTAGTTTTTTTTTCTTCTTCTTCTTCATCTTCCTTTTGCTCCAATCAAGAACTTTTTGCCTGCTCAAAAAATGCATTATTTTATGTTCATTTGATATCATTTTTTGCTCTCTCCCTCGCTCTCGCTCTTCCCCTTGTTTTTGCCTCTCAATTGTGCCATTCTGATAGTTTAACATGATTGTTATCACGAATTGAAATTGAGAATCAACTCATTTTCTCTTGGGTTAACTTTTTCGCTCCACTTTTCTTTCTTTTCTCGAGTTGTCAAAGTTTCTCATGTGTTACAATGTCAATTGTTGATTTATCAACATTTCCTTCTGTTCATCATGGTGTAACATTCATGGTAAACAGAGTCTCTTTCAGTCTTTATTTACAATACAAATGTTTCTCAATGTTAATCATCATCTTTTTTATTTCCTTGTCATAAACATCTTTTTGCCTTCGTTCCTTCAATTGCAATATTGATTTCAAGTCTTATGCCTTTTTAAAGCCTCTTTTTATGGCAGTTTAATAATAATCAGTTAATTATTTTAATGTGAATATAAATGATGACAATCCTTTCTTTTTTTACTCTTTTTTTTGAATCATTAAGCTTGATCATCATAATGGTGTAGTTGAGCTCATTTTAATCAACTTATTTTGTCACCAGATGATCAAATGAATTACTCTCACTGGCTGAGGGAAGATCTGAGTGGAAGAAAAAGTAATCACCGAGAAAAAGTTATTGATAATAAGAGAGTTTCGCGAAATTGAGAAAATTGGAAATTTGGTTAAATTCATTGTGAACATTGAATAATAATGTAAAGTCAAAAGTAGAACACAGATTGACATCGATCGATTCAAAATCGATAAATGGTTAGAGAGAGTAAAGGGAGGAAAGAAGAGAAATGATGATGATGATGATTTAATGAGAGAGAAAAAGGGAAATAAATGCAAAGGAAGAAAAAGTTTTTACTCTCAATTAAATGATATTTTCTCCTATACAATTGATGCTAAAAGTTATCAAGAGAAGCCAAAATATTGGAAAAATCAGTCAAACTGAGGCAACTCAATGAATTTGGCCATTGATTGGAATCACTTGCAAAATCAAGTTCAACAAGTTCAAGACTACAATAGATTTTCCCAATTCTTGCTTCTAAATATGCAAATAATTCTTTCGAAACTCATCACTCCTCAGGATTTCTTTGCCAGTCAATTAAATCCTTTAACAATTTTAACAATTTGAATCAAAAAATCTTCTGCTAAACCTCTTTGATAGACATTAAACAATTGAATCACGATATGAAATCGATCTGAATATTCTTATCACAAGTTCATTTTAGCTCACAAATTATGCACCTTTACATTTTTTGTTATTCATTGCGATTGAATTTTACTTGTATAAACATCAGGACATTGAATTACACATCAATATACTATGTTTAGCGTTTATAATGAAATCAAAAGAGTCGAAAAGTGTAATGAAAAACTCAAGTTATTCGCTGACGAATTTTTTATCCTGAAATTTAAAACTTTGAGAAACAGAAAGCTTTTCTGGAAAATGTTTCATTTATTTTTGAAACAGACGCATGAGAAAGGCATAAGCTACACGTCAAGTAATCAACTGAAATCGAGAAGTTCAATGAAAAGCAAGTGTTTATCCAATTCAAAGATCAATCAATCAATGATTATAACTTGAAAATTGATTAAAGGCGATTCCAACTTGGATATTCTCAATCTAGTAAAGAAAAAAGGTTGTAAATTCAGATTATTTTTTCCAATATGGATTCTACTTTGATCTTGATTCTGAATTTTGTCTAATGTTTTTGTAATGAACTTGCAAACCTAATATTCAGAGTAACTCTAGAGTCAAGTTTAACTGAGAGAGAAACTTAAACAGCATCAAATATCACAATGATGTTGCTCTTTGGTTAAAAATTACTGTGACACTTTTAAAGCCTCACAATTTAGCGTTGCTATAAGCTTAATTCAGAGCTAACGAAACCCTCTTTTGTACCCAGAGACTCAGTTGAATGACGATCAATACATTTAGCGGCGAATATTAAATGCCTGGGTTTTCGTTCGTTGCATTTCTCTCAATGCGTTAACAGCTATTGTGAATGGATTTTTCATTGTTTGTTAGTCGTTCTATTGCTCTCATTTCCCAGTTGTGCGGCAATAAAATCGAAGTGCTTGATGCGAATGCTATTGCACCTGAAATCGAGAATCATGTTAATTCGGTTTGAGAAAGGCATTCAATATGCAACTTTTGTGCACATTCAAGTGCTTCTTTTGATCATGTTTTTCAATTAATTGAGAAACCATTGATTTTTCAAACGAATCTAAAACTTTAATGAAATTACTTTTCCTTTGAAAGTAAATGAGCGTTGAATACGTCAACACTTTTGCATGACTGTGAACATAATGTTGAATGTGTAGACGAAAGAAAGCAGAGTTAAAGTGAAATGTTATTCTGGCGATGAAAATGTCAAAATGTCAATATTGGGTGAAAGTGAACATGAATATTGTTGGTAAATGTAAATTAGATTTACAATTGGTAATCACAATTGTATACAATAATTGGTTGATAAAGAGTAAAATCAATCAACAGAGTAAACACAGAAAATGAATCAGATTTTTCCATGTTATATTTACTTGAAATGTTAATACAATCATTATCGATTGAGTGAATAATAATAAAAGAGGCAAAGGAATAACCAATGAAACATTTCCATTGAACCAAATCAAAATTTTGATTTTCATTCTAATTTACAATTTTCCCAATTGAATCCCAATCAATGAAACTTTAACAAATGAAATGAAAAACGAAGAGCAAAGAAACAAAATGCAGAGAAAAGCGAAAAAAAGAAAAGCAAAATTCAAACTTGAAAACTTGTATTATTTACTGATTAAACATTAACATTGAGTTTGGTTGAACAAATCAACAAATCGATTTCAATGTTTATAAAAGCTGCATGAAAATTGAACACAATTGAAATTCATAAGTTTTCCTTCCTTCAGTTGATCACCAAAGTCAATGACAAAAAAGGTATCAATAATCTTTAACTTGGTTTACTTTTACTGGACTCAATGAACTTTGTTTTGCTTCTTTCCTCTTCAACTATTTCCTTCTCTCTCTTGACTTTCTTCCAGTGACCTTGACCCAGTCTCTATTTTCATCTCACCATTCTTTATCATCAACATCTTTTTCTCTTTTGCTTTTCCTTCTTTTTCCATGCTCTGCTCAGTGTGAAGATTCACTGGAAAAGTGATGAACTTATTCTGGTGTAAGTTGTGGTTGCCTTTATGGATAAACAGTACAAAAAATCTGTCAGACTGTTTAGACTAGCAATCTGAAGATCAAAAGCATTATACAGTTTTTTAGCACATTTTCATTTTCGACTTGCGAATTTCGATTCTACCTTTCTGTATACTAATTGCAATGAAGCTTTTCGTTGGCTTTCAATTCAGGAAATCTTTCATGGATTTAGAAGTTTATTCATTTTATGAATGATCTCAGTCTAATGTTTTACATTTAAAAACAAATTCATTCATCAACCATTGTTTTTGAACTTTATTTTAAAGACGTTTTAGCTTGTTTCAACGTTTGATGGCTACAAACAAAGATCGAGTCTAAACATTGACAATGACAGTTATTTAGTCATCAATTAGTTATATTTCAAGCGATTTGTGCTTGAATTGTATGCAAAAATAAATATTATGTATAAGAATAGCCAACACTAAATACACTTTTGCAGATTCGAGTTGCAAACCAGTAAACAAGTAACAACAGCATGACTTCAGGAAATATCAAGTTTTCGTAGGATTACGATTTGCGACTCATTGCTAAGTTGAATTGTTGATTATCATTTATTCGTCAATAGAATTATGTTTCATTCCAATGCATCATGCGATTGTAAAGCGAGAAGCAAACTAAAGTCAAGTTTCATATTGTTGGCCAAATATGCAACTAAATCATGTACTTTTTAAGAGAATCAATGAATGAAAAACTCAATTTAATGTAAAATGCAACGAATCCTTCAAAGCTGATCTTTATGATACATAAAGACTTTAAATCCTACTGTTGATGTCTTTATGTGTTTTACAACTTGACTTTGCAAGATCAAATCTAATGCCGGCTATTCTTGAGTCTACGCATTCGAGTGAAATTCAATTACCAGTCATCAAACATCATCGACCTGAATTAACTCTGGATCATTATTGCTGTTATTACTTACAATTTGCTGCTTATTGTTCCTAATTCGTTCTAGAGTTTTGATTAATAATCTCGAGAGTTGAATTCCGTGTTGTAATACAATGCATAAATAGATAGTTTGGTATATTCAGACAGGCTATGAATTCAAATGCACCATTTTACCATTTCTGATTTAGAACTACTTCTTAATAAAATTGTTGATTATTAATACAAAATGACTTAATTACGTCGTTAAAAACAGCCATCAATACCAAATCATAAGTTGCCGGTTCATACATCATAATGACGTTGAAATGTCTCGTCATTCCATTCCTCATTTTGCATCGAGACAATCAAACAGTAAGATGAGAATAGTTACTTATTTCTTTAACAGATGATATTCAAATCATATCAAATTAGTTGACTATCAAAATCATGCGAATAAACTCGACTGGTAAGCATTATATTTGATCAGCTTTGCCAATCCGTCTAAACATCAAGACGAGATTGATTTGCGATTCTATCGATCTCATTACTCGAGATTCAATAATTTATCATCCGAATAACTTTCTTTTCGTTATTTACTTTCTCATCCATCTTTTTTTCACAGAATTTTTCATTTGTATGAAGAAACTTTGCTAGTTTGATTCCCTATCTGATTTCAACGTGAATGCTACAAGAATTTCACAAAAGAATCATGAATTAATATTTTGTTGCACTTCTTTTTGCATCAATAATCTTATTTTTCTGTGTCATAAATTCATCTAAAATCTCACGAGACTTGAAACTTTGTAAGTAAATTTGAGGAAAACCTAAGAAAATGTTTACCAATGAAACGGTTAAGCATCAATTGATACCAGTTTTGTGATCAAGATTGAATGAGTTGCCACAACATTGGCATGTCATGAAAACAAATTGAATGCTTTTCGTTGTTCAAAGCAAGTGAACTTGTTGAAACGTGTTTCACCTTTCATCAGCAAGTAAGCATTTGAATGAAAGCAAAATTGAAATTGAAAGCAAGTAAACAATTTTGTCACTTTTGGCGCGCAAACAAAAAGAAGGCAAAAAAGTTGAAACTGATTTCCCATCAGAATATCAGAACGTGTTGACAACAATATTGAAAAGACGTATGTTGGAATAAGCTGAAAGAAAGAAGAAGAAAAAATGATTGCAATAATGATCCTGATCATGCCAACGATGATGCAGATAGTATTAATAAAAGGCTTGAAAAGGCAATAATAGGAAGATGAAGTTAGACAAGAAAAAAAAACTGAAGGCAAAAGAATTGAGAAAAAGAAGGAAAAGAAGAAGAAAAAAACAAAATATTAAACATAATAAAAATCTTCTTTTGTATCTGTTAAGATGAATCTTGATTTTACCCTTTACTTGTACTTTGCCATCATTTTCATCTTCATCATCATTCTCATCTTTTTGTAATTCTTTCTCCAACTATTTTTCTTTCTCTTTCAATGAGTAGCTTTAATTGGGAATGATTGAATATTTTCTCTGTGAATAACTTTTCCAGGCTTGTTAGAATAAGAAAGAGAAATAATTATGGGATTGAAAGCTGGGATGCTGAGAAGAAGAGAACATTGGGAAGATAAAGGAAGAAGATGGATGCTCAATGAGAGAATCGCAAGGAAAAAGTTGGCGTTTCTTATGTTTGAGGAAGAAAGGGAAAAGCAAAAGATAAAAAATGAATAAATTAAAATGAGTGAGCCAAAGTGATGAGAGCGCATACTAAATGAATTATAATATACACAATGAGAGAACGAAGGAGAAGGAAGGAGAGAGAAACAAAAATAGATGAGAATGATGATGATGATGATCAAGATACAAAATGAAAATTGAAAATATTGAAAATGATTCCAGTTTCTTTTTTGTTATTAAACTTCCCACTTTCTGCTGAATTACATCTTCTTTTCTCTCTTTCTCACTGGGAGTTGAAATGAGTCTCTCAGTGTTTCAATCAACCTCCCAGTTGTGATAAGTCTTAATATGAATTTATGTTCAACTGTATAGATGAACATTCTGAATGTATTGCCATGTGTCTCCTGCCAATGAATGTTTCAGTCCAAAGCGAAACACTTTTTTTTCTTCTTTCAAATTAATACAAATTAATTTGATTGTTAGCCAAGAGTTTTGATCAACTCGAGTCTTGCATTTTCTTCCTTTCATCTGTTTTGCATGATCTGAGTGTCTGGATAAACTGAAAGTAAAGAACAGCTGAAATGTTGAAAATTACAAAACCATTTATTGACTTACATATTTATATTTATGTTGAAATGGATAAATTTATACATTTATTGATAAATGAATACATTGAACAGTTTAAGTAAAAGATGAATTTTCCCGGCATTTATAATCGAGAAAATTACTCTTTTCTCTTTCTTTGCTTTCTCTTCTTTTTTTGCACTGCGATTCCTTCCTAATCGATAATAGTTAATAATTAGAGATGCAAAATGGAGGGCGATGAGGGAACTGGAAGTGGGTGAGTGAGTGAGTGTGACAGGATGATAAAGAAGCTGATTAGATGTGGAAAGAAGGGAGAGAAAAGTTTTATTATATTTATATATATTTATGTATTGAGAGCGGGAAGGGAGTATTGGGAGATCATTGGGAATGGGGAGAGAGTTTTGAATTTGATTAGATGCGCGATCATATGAAAATTATTACTATCATCATCATGATTCTCTTTCTTTTTTTAACTCTCACCATTCCCTTTCCTCTCTATCTTTCAATCTCATTGATTAGTGATAAAAGCAGAGTTGGGAGTGTGTCGATTGAACTGGGAGTGAAAAATATTATTATATCATCACTGGGATTGAATAAGGTAAAAGATAAGTTTTGTTAATAAAAAGCTAAAAGGGAAAGATGAAGATGAAATAATCATTCATTCATTTACACAGTGAGTAGAGAGAGAGAGAAGACACTTATAAATACAATCATATTTTGGCAGTGAAGGGGTTTAGGGATGAAGAGAAGTGAAGAGAAATGAAGAGGGAAACTGGGAAGATAAGGAGAAATGAAAGAGAAGGGAATTAAAAGATGATGATTTGGGAGTCGAGAGAGAGTTGGCTTGATGAGAAACAAAGAAAAAAATCAAAGAAGGTAAATTGAAAGACAATTTTTGGTATTGTCTTCCCTTTCTGCTTCTCTCTTTTATCATCATTTTTCTCTTTTTTTCTCTTCTCCCCCTCAACTTATCATCTTCAACTAATCGATCGGTTTTTAGTTTTCTTTCTCTTCTCTCTTCTCTTCTCTCTCTCTCTCTTTGCTGTGTTGTTGCCATGGAATCAAACAATTCTCTTATGGGTATTCTTGCCAATCCATAAGGTAAACTTCGCTGGATATGCTTATCATCATCAGACTTTTCATGATTAGTTGTATTTGTAAAATTAGTGAACATTTGTCAGTTGAGCAACAGTCGATAACATGGATTGAGCAATTGTTTTTGTTTAGACTCGTTTTCAGACTCGGTGTGATAATGTCCATGAGATAACAGTTGAAGTGTTCAACAGACAAGTTGGATTCCTTTCAACAGAAGGCATCCTTTTTAGGTGAGTTTACCAACTTGTATTTCCCTCCAACCTCCCATGTGTTCCTGTGTCTTGCTCTCTGTTAACCTAAGCCCACAACATGCCTCTAGACACACTCAAAACAAATCACCAGTCATCATCATTATCATCATACTCGACATAAACAACAACAACAAACATTATCTTCCCATCATTGTCATCGTCATTATCGTAAATACACTATTTACCAACACTAAAGGGAATCAATTTTTTCTCTTGTTTTTTTTCTTCTTTCAACCATTAATGGATATCAATGAAAGTTAATCAAAGCAATAACACTTTTGGTCAGAAAATTAACTTGCATGTTGACCTTCATGTAACATGATAATGAAAGTGATGACAAAGGCAATGATGAAATGAGATTAACCTCAGAATGGCAAAAGTTTGTTTACAAACAAACTGTTTTGCCATTCACTTGCCATAGACTTTATCATTCCTTTACAACACTTTCCTAATCTCTTCTCATCTTTACACACACATTTCATTCACATCATGAGAGTTGCTATTTTCATTCACAAAAACATATTCACATGAAAAGACAACATCCAAGTTTTGAATGAAAACATTTTCTTTTTTTATTTATTCTTTTATTCTTTAAAAGATTTTCCAAATTAAATGTTGTCCATGAATTTGAATTCTTGGCAGAGTTTGGTGAAATCTCGCTTCATTGTCTAGTTCAATGATCAATTGAACACTTGGCATTTGAAAGGTTAAACAAAAGGCATTAAACATTATTGAAATGTTGAACACATGCGAACATTATAAATGCATTTTCATTAATAATAATAACTTTTTTATTTGGTTAAAAAATAGTCTGCCCTCTGTTGATTTAAGAGGAAACTTTTAATGAGCATGCTGATGCATGATAATAATGAGCAATAATAATGATACATCAATAATGAGTTGATAGAAAAGGTTGAACTTGGAAAAGCAGAAGAAAAGGTGAGACAAAAAGAGATGAACCGAGAACGAGAAGAGAGACGAAAGAGGCTTCAATTTTTCACTCCAAATTATCAATTAACAGTGAAAAGTATCAAAGTTTGGTCAAGAAGAAAAGAAAATTTCACGATTCTCTAATCAATTCATCAATTGGCTCAATTGATGAATCCAGTTTTGGTCAACTTTGCTCAACAGCTGATTTATGATTCAATTGTTTACGCATGTTTCCATAGTTTCCAAGGTAAACTGAAAGCTTTACCAAACTGACCATGTTATTGATAAACAGTAAATGTCCGAAAAACTAATTTTGTTTTCTTTCAATTTAATTATTTTCAGTTTGGCTTTTTGTTCGTTTCTTTTTCACTCTCTCTCTCTCTCGGTCTCTTTGGACTCTTTCCTCTTCTCGCTCTTTGCCTTTTGCTAATGGTTTTGCAGTAAAAAATGATCAGTTTAGTCAATGTTTCAAATCAATAATTTATCTGTTCATTTAGCAAATGGAAATACATAAATTATCAATTTTAATAGGAAAATTATCCAAAGTTAAAGTTGCTCAAATGCGCAATCATCCCTTTAAAAGTGAGAAAAAGGTCCAAAAATGTTACACTCTTTTGATGCTCGTTGACTTTCAGTTTGTAGTTTTCGGTTTCTTTTATCGAATTTAAGTTTTCGAATTCAAAAGACAAATGAATCACTTCATGCAGCGACTGTTTTATTGGTGTTTAAATTCATTCAGCAGAAGATCGGGACTAATTTAATATCGATGTTTATTTCGAGTCGAATGGAGTCGAAAGCTGTCAAAATGGTCAGAATATTCCTTCTCAAAATAGAAACTTTATCTTATCTGTATTAAGAATTGACTTTAAAAGATTTAAAAAAAACTATCGATAAGTAAAAGAATCTTTGTGTTCCAATGGAGCGCGAATCACAAGAAAAATTTATTTTAGTTTCGGAATGTTCTCATTAGGTAATTATAAATCATGTTAATGATCAGTAAAAATTTAAAACTAAAGTTGATTCAAAATGACGAGTGATTATGTTGAAGAAGACCAAATAACGCTTCAACCTAAGTTATTGGACAAAATTACTCAATGAATTTTATTAAAATAGACTTTTGTAAAGCATTTTCAGTGAAAGATCAATCATCTAGTCAGGTGAACAGTCAACATTTAGAAAGTTTTTATTCAAATTTGATTTAAAACTGTGAACTAATTGATAGATAAAACGGAGTTTTTGATTTTCTCAAAGAATCCGGAATTCCAATAAGTGTTGAGTTTTTTCGAGATTCCAATAAATTTTTCAAAATTCGAAAGTTTTCTTCGAAAAAGGTAATTTTGCCGATTCCGAAACCTTGATTTATTGCCGAAACACCGGTAAAGTCGACTTTTGACTTTGCTCGATGTTGGATTCAACAAAAATTGTTAGTCAGAACTGAACAAATGTTATTTTTTGTCAGATCAAAATTCGAATATCTTATTTGATGAATAATCCAATAGATTTTTCCTGCTACACGCAAAACTCAGAATGGCCAATGTGATGTACAAATAAATGCAAAAAAAGACGAAAAATGAGGAAAAATAATAAATGCTCTGCAAAGAGGATAATACTTTACATCTTTTCACTTTGGTCAAAGAAAGATGAGCAAAATGATGAGAATGAGAATAGTTTTTTGCACTTGAAAACTTCAATTTGTCAAATTTTTTCATCTCCTTTTTCATCCTAATATTTCTTCATTGCACATCTTTTCCCTCTTCACTTTATCCTCTTTTCTGTCGGCATTTTTCATTCAATAGCTTCTTCTTCCTCCAGATAATGTTAGAAGTTGAACAAAAAAAAAATTATCAACTTGTTTTCTCTTCCTTTTCGCCTGAAGACGATAATAATGATAAATCATTTGTGGTTCACATTTTGAATGAAATTAGATTAAACAAGGTTTAAGTGATCTCAATCAAATTGAAATGAACTAATTATCATAATTGAACAATGTCCAGCAATTTGCTTACCTTCCGGTTCAATCTATCATAAGAAGCTTCTGTAAATCATTTAACCAGTAGAATGGCATTCCTGTATCACAATTTATTACCAACATTGGTCAACATTCTTGATATTCATGGCATTCAATATTATTCTCTTTTTGATTTCATTTTTTCTTCTTTTTCCTCTTTTTTTCATCTCGACTTTTCTTTTGTATTCTCATACTGATTACATTGAGGTATGTGTTTATGAATAACACTGAAAAGCATCTTTTATTTACATAATATCTTTTTTATGGTAAAAAATAAACTTCATTATTCATTTCATTATTCATCTTCAGCACCAGATAATGCTAACAATTTTGACCAATTTTTCTCTTCTTTCAATTTCTGTCTTTCAAATTATTTGAAATAGCGAAATGGAACAAAAAATTATTATTAAATTTTCGTCTTTTCCATCAAAATTTTCATTCCATTTATATTTATTTGATTCAATAATTACTTAATTGCTACTAATTACCAGTGTTAATGGAAAGAGAATGTAGATTTAGAACAATAGATGGAGCCACTTGATCAAATGAAATTAATATTTACATTTGAATGTTGTTTCATCTGAATCCTTGAAATTGATTGTTATTCATGTCGAGTTTATCTGGTCAAATTTCATCTGCTTTACATTCAACATTTGAAACTGTCTTTGTTTGCTTTCCTTGGAAACTGTTTTTCCTCTTTCCTTTCCTTTCTTTTGGCCAACATTTTCAGCTTTAAATGTTTTCCCAATTTTCATCAAATGATTTCTATGATAACAGTAATGATAATCAGCAATAATGTTGCATGAGTTGTGGTCGGCTTTTGCTGTTGTATAAAGATGGGCAAATGAGAGGTTAGGAGATTGATTGGAAAAGACTTAAGAAAATGTTGAGGAATGAAAATGATGATGAGCAAAGTAAATGAGGCAAGGAAGATGAGGAATGCGAAAATGACAATGATGCGTTATTGTGAGAACATGATCATGAAGAAGAAGATTGTATTGTAAAAGATTGGGAAAAGATGAGAAGAAGAAGAGAGACGAGAGAAGTTCCAGTAAATTAAGAAAGAGATACTCTTGACAGTTCTTTTCTCGACTCTCTTCTTGACCCAATCATCTTTGCACACAGATCTTTTACCAGATTCAGTTTGATTATTACAGATAGCGTGATGATCTTGTCTTCTTCTTCTTCTTCTTTTTTATCATCTTCATTACAATCGTCTTTAAGATCACAAAGAATCATTGAGCTTCTCAAGATGATTTAAAGCTTTAGCCTAATGACTCGCAAGAAAATCCGGAAACTTGGCCCAAAATATTGGCATTTTTGGTACTTTTCATCTTTCCTCATCTTTCCATCTTCTTTTTCTTCTTCTCCTCCTTTTTGTCATTCTCTCTTCTTCTCTCACTGAATTTCCAAAGAACATCATCTCCTAATATCTTCATGATGAACACTTAGCAACTTAGTCTTTTCTCTCTCTCTTCTCTCCATTGGATGACTGATTCCTTAAACAATTGCAACAAGCCTAATAACTTGTACTCGGATTGATTTACAAACTATTTTCACTTCCGTGGACTTTGCTAAACACAGACAATTGGACCTCTGTAAACATTAAAACAATCATCGTAATCATCATCATAATCACCACATCTTCCCATCATCTTTCTGTTGATGAGAAGAAGAAGAAAGAAAAAAGTGGAAAACAATTAACCTTCTTTTTCTCTCTTTCTCCTTCCACTGATTCCTACCAAGCAATTCCGTTTCCAAAGCATCCAAACAAATGGATAAACATTTATCAATCTATTAGAAGATAGCAAACAGTTGAGCCTTTAAAATAATCACGATAAAACTTGAATCACGATAAAATTGAATCAATCATTTAGAGAATGCATTGAAAATTATGTGAAAAGTGCAATTATTGAACAAATTTTCATCAACACTTGAAAGAATGAAAAGAAAAGTTCATTTGATAGAGTTGAGCGAACAAATGAAAACTCGAATTTCAATTTGTAAACATTTTTCGAGCTTCAACTTTAATGGAAAATTTTCTCTTCTCTGTTTCTTCCAGAGCAAATCAATGTAAATATGAATGGATCAGAATGAGAGACTCATTTTCCATCTCAAACTATGCTTAATCATCAATATTCATGGAATGCAATTAACGACCAATTAAACATCTTCCAAGACCAAACAATCAACAGCAACAGATAACGCCAATCTTGACGCAGCAAAAAGCAAACGAAAAGAGCAACATTTTGATAAATTATTTTTCTTCTCGAGGAAACCTCAACAATGCAAATAACGATTAACAATTGAAGTAAGTATTAAACCATTTCATTTGACGATTAAACAAACAGAAAGAGTTGATTGCAAACAAATGATTCTTTGAGTTGCAATTGAACAACGACCACACAGTACAGTTTAACCATGAAAATATCGATATAAACATTGTTAGAAAAATTGCAATCAAAATAGATTCTCTTGCATTGGAATCGAGAACAAGAAGAAGCAAAAAACAAAGCAATGAATTGATAATGACCAGTATGAGGTCCAGCAAGTCAAACTGGAAACACATTATCTTCTTGAATCAACATTGAATAAAAATCTCCTGCTGATTGTGTTTATTCACGAGCAATTTTGATAAACAAAAGTTTCCCAAAATTCAGGCAACATTGATCAACGTCGAAATGAAAACATTCATGAATGGATTCAATTTGAAATGAAATTGTTTCAAATATTATTTAAAGACAAAATCATCAATAAAAAGCTGTAACAAGGTTAACCGTGAAAATAAATGATCAACTTTTTCCATGTAAACAGAGATGAACAGGAATGAAAGAAGAAGAAAAAAAGGGTTGAAAAAGGAAACTCTTCTTACTTCGAGAAAAAAACGCTCATTATTATAGCGAAGAAAAAAGTTCGAATTCAATTGCATTTCTTCTTTATTCTTTACTCAGAGATTAGGTGAAGTGATAAAAGTTTGATAACTTTATGGTAAAACGAGTTAACTTAATGATTAAGAATCAACAATGATAAATATTACATGAGAAGGCGAAAAGAGTTAATTTTTTCCAAAATATTATTACCATTGTTATTAACTCTGATTATTGTTGTTACATTACAATGTTATTAACTCTTTGCTGGCGTTTCCATGAGAAATGAACAAAAAATCGAAATGATCATTTTGCATCTTCTTTCACCGTAAACATTGATTTTACATTAAACAGTCTTCACTTTGCAAGTTAATTTTTCATTTAAGATAATATTGCAAATCTTGAGAGATTACAATTGTTAATCGCAACTTAATCTTGACTGAATTAAAAGCTTTTCTTCTTCTTTTCTTTGCGAACCTCGACTTTTAATGATTAGATTCAATTTTTGACTCTTTGCTCGACTTTTTTTTCTCACTCGACTCTTTCATGATAATCATTTTGAATCATTAAATTGATGATACTAGATTTAATGTTAAAGGGATCAACCAAGAACAAGTCAAAGAAAAAGTTTACTTTAAGCTTTTTTTGTCACAAAAATTAAAAATGTTTTCCTTGCAAGATTCAAAGATTCAACATTTTCTCTGAATACTTGATCATTGATAATTCCTTTGAATGTTGGTTAAAAATTTCATCAAATAATGATGATTATTCAGTGAAAAATAAATGAACCTCATAAAAGTGTAATCTTGAGTTTAATCACAATTATGTGTTCACTATCATTCCATGAATTAAATTTGTTTCCAAAAATCAGAGCAACTTGCGACCAATAATGATAAAATAAGTTGATTGTAAAGTTCAAAAAATGGAAATCTTTTCTCAAGTTTCGGTTTTATTTCGAAATTTTTCAAAATCGAATTTGAAATTTTTAGATTCATCGGCGAAACTCGGCGTTCTCTGATCACTTGAGCATTTTTCATCAGAAACATTGATAGCTTGCTCAAGTTCAACATTTCGAATTTCGAGATTTTCATCTTTTCTACTTGATACAGAAATTGTAAGCACTTTCTTCATGAACTGAATGTTATTATTGATGAATTTCTTTTTCGTTTTGGATTTATTTTGTTTCTGTCTTTCAATGAAAAAGAGAGTAAATTGAGTGGAAAAAAGAGAAAAATCTCGAGATGATAATGATGATGAGTAAGGATAATCAGTAAAGTGATATGTTTCCATGTTGATTGGCAAATAGGATTTAGTTGCAATCAACTTTTGAAAGGGAATAATAGTCTTTCTTCTTGTCTTTACTTTATTTTTTGTATGTTTTTCTTTGCAAAAAGAGTAAAATAAAGAAGAAGAAGATGATGTTGATGATGATAGTGATAATGGTGGCGATGATGATTGTTTACTTAGAGAGTGAAAAGTTAATGGACCAAAGGTATGATCATCATCGTCATTATCACATGTCTATCAGTGACCAATAAATTGGACAAGTTGACACAGTTAACTGACTTTTCAACTCAATTACTTGAGCTTTTCAAACTTTGTTAATCCAGTCAATATGTAATAACTGTTTTTCCGTCTTCTTCTTTTTCTTCCTTCATCTTCATACACTTTCCTCAACACTGACCAATGGTCACCTTCAGGAATACTTTTTCCTTTTTTCATTTCTCTTCTTCTTCTTCCAATGATTTAGTGAAAGTTGTCTTTGGATGATAACAAATGTATAAAAAAAGCAAACTTTGAATCTTTTTTTGATGAGATTGTTTCTTTTTACTCTGTAACATGGACAAAGATGAGAGATAAAAAAGGATGAGAAAAAGAGAAATGGACTCTTCTTGTTCTTCCCTGTTTACAGTTTTCGCTGTTGACCAGTCTTGACCAGTAAATTATGTTGTATAATTTAATATAAAAGGCAAATGGTAAACATAAAAAAGAAACTGTTTCGAGTCGATAATCTTTTCGCTGTTGATTGAAACTGTTTCAAGTTGTTTTGCCTTCAAATCAAATGAAAAGAAGATTTGTTTTCTTTTTCGCTGCAAAATTGCATGTAAACATGGAAAAGCTATTCACATTGGAAACTTTCAACTTTAATCAACTTCACCATGAATGATGAACAGTGTTTTAGTTTCATCGGCTAATCAAATCAATGGTAAACATTGCGACTAGAAAATTGACTAAAGTTGATTGACACCATTTTCACATTATAATGTAATGTTAAACGATTCAAAATTGAAATTGATAAAAATATTTGCTTATTCATTTCAATCAGTTCAGTGGAGCTTTTAATGTTTCCCTGAAAAGAGGAAAGAGAGAGAGAGAATAGTGTCAACTGGAAGAATGGTGAATGTTGAAAAATGTGAGCAAATGCAAGTTCGAACAAAAGGAATCAAGTTAACAGTTTTTTTTCTTCTTTTCAAGTCAAAATCTTGTTCCGAATGAAAACCAAAGCAATTGGTCAGGATAAAGCAATAAAATAGATTGACATGGAGAAGAAGGAAAAGTGGTTAACATGAGGGAATTTTTTTGCTTCTCTTCACAGTTCATTTTCGAAGTGAAATAAAAAGAGAAAAATTTGTCCTCATGAAGAGAAAAGAATTGACCAACAAAATGTATAAAAAGAAAACCAAAGTAGGCAAAACTTTTTTTCTACTTTTGATATTTTCTCTATTTGTTGTTGATAACATAATTCATTGACCATCAGAACAAGTGCTCAAATGATAACATCAACAGCAACAATGATAACAATAATGATAATGATGATGTACAAGTGATGCAAGTAAAGCTATTGAAAGGCGACCAACCAGCTTTTATTCACCGACCATTCACTTGGACTATCGAAATGCTTGCAGAGAAAGAAAAAAATTGTTCTCTTCATGAAAAGTTAATGGATAAACTGGCCTTATTGAAGACAGATTGAAGTAACAAGAGCCATGAAACCGGAAAAAATAACAGAATTGCATTTCATGGTTCTACAGGGATTGTCAGATGAAGGGAAAGCCAAGCAGTAAAAAGGGCAAAGGCGAATAAAGTGAATGGAGAAAAAATTGAAAGAATGAAAAGTTCAATAATGTTACGATTGACCAAAAGAAGGTGATGCAAAGAAAAGTTGTCATCATTTGGTAAGTGACCCTTCAGGGTTCCTCATGTCATCAATTTATCGCTTTTTTGCTACAATTCAGGGACTTTTCTCCATTCCTTCCAATGTCAGATAACTTTTTCATCGCCATCAATCAATCATAATTTTGTAAACTGTCCTTTCAAACAAGCTACTTATAAACATTATTTGGCTTTTATTGAATAAGACTTTAAACTTATTGGAAGAAACAAGTTTTTTCACTGTAAACTGTTTTTTTTTCAATTTTGGCTGATCGCGAGTCAAGATTGAATTTTTCATGGAAAATTTACATTCCACTCTAAGAATGTCTCAGTACTTTACAGATCAAGTTGAAATGAGTAAATTGTTATTCAAATGCAATACAAGATTATTCGCAGTAAATCATTCGATTACTTCGATTATCTGACGAAATTCATGCTTTAGGATTTACTTTATTCGATGAATTCTGTAGCCACTAAACACATAACTTGTCAATACCAGAACTATTTTAAAGATTCAATATCATTCTAGGAAAAAATCAATTCTTAGACTTTCGTTCAAGGTTTGGAATCCAACAAATTTATTGCTTCTCAACTCGACTTTCTTCAAACTTGTTTCCAATACTCAAAGATGAACCAAAAAGAGATTTGAATTGACACGGATTAAGATTGAATCAATAGATTCGAAAAGATATCAGAAGTTAATGAATTAATCAGCTTCGATTGTTGTGACGAGAAAAGTTGAAAACATGAGAACCTTATCAAGAGATTGAAACATCAGTTCATGGTTACAATTCGAGTCTGGGATGCAACTTTTATTAATTGCCAAAATTTCTATCTGAAAACCTTACAAATTGTGATGAAACTGTTTACCTTTCAACTGATAATTCAGATCCTTTTAGTTGCTTCAACATGACCCGAGCGAGCATCTTTACCCTGAAGCTTGAAGAGCGAGATTTGAAGAGAACCATTAAAGGGTGAAAACATGAAAGTTGGTCAAAAAATGAAACACCAAATTCAGTTGATTCAATTAATTCCTCACTTGATCAAACATTTATCAAAACTTTTAATCCTTTTGAATGAAAAGATGAAAACAAATTTGAGTTTTTTCACACAAAAAAGGTTTTAATACTAATTGAAGTAAAACAGTGAACAAACAAATTTACATTTAAAATCACAATTTGACCAAATTGAGTAAATATTTTGAGAGCAAAATTTGGCCGAAAAAAAAGATTAATTTTTATTAATTACAAACTTGTCCATTGACAAACTATTAATGTTATTAAATAATGATGAATGTTGATTCAATTGTTGACCCATTTTGGTTGATGGATTGAATTAAAGGGTAAAGAATTGGGAGAGAAAAAAAACATTTGATTAAAGGATATTTCATCTGAAAAGTAAACACGAAAAAAATGAATAAACTTGTTATTAATATTAGAGTGAAATAATTCATTGGGCGACAAAAAGTTGAACATTTCATCAATTTATCTTCAGTTGACCGCATGCAAACCATGTTAGTGATGAACAGTTTAATTAATTTCATCAACTCATTCAAAAGAGATAATCATCTTTCATTTATCCTGTTGATGGGCAAAGACAAACAAAATTAATTAGAGAACAAGATGTTTGATTTGTATTATCATTTTTGATTAAGCGTAACATGGAATGAATAAACAGACGATTCAGATAACAGTCCAATAAACTTATCATTTTTAATAAACTAATAATTAGCAAATGAATGGCAACTCAAACTCATCAAGAATAATCATCTTTCAAGGGAAACAATTTCCATTTAATGAGCAACTTCGTACAAAATTTTGTCCAAAAAAAACTAACTTTCCAAACAGATTCACAGTTGGTCAACAAAAATGGCTCCAAAAGATGTTACCTTTCATCACTCAACATCCATCATTTATCATGAACCGATCACAAAGTTTATGCACGGTTTACCTGCTCATCCATTTGCCATCAAAAATGGTGATAACTTGTAAACTTGAGCGAAATGTTGAAATTCATGAAAACTCTTTTTGTTCTTTCACTATTTATCATTGAAACTTTTCACCTCGCCATGATCATCAACAGAAAATTAATTTAACAAATTATTAGAATGTTTCGCTTCTCTAAAGTGATGACCAAAAGTATGAAATGTAAAGGTTGGTTTCTCGATGTTCATTTCAAACTTGACTGGGAAGGAAAACATGTTTTTATTTGGAGGAAAAAATGATTCCCAACATTTGATAATGGTTGATGAAACACTAAAAGAGTTTGCTTTTCAAACTCAATGGATTGATATTTTTTAATTATTATCTGAGTTTCTCTGGAAAAAAAAAGTTCTTTCCACCCTTTACTCAGACTAAATGGCCTTTTAAAAGACTAAAAGTCATTTGCTTACATGATGTTAATGATGATGAAAATGAACAATTAGTAACTAAATTAGAACCCTTTTTTCACTTCAACTTTACAGTAAACTAAACTTGTTGGCGCAAGTTTTTTTCTTTTCGCTTCTTCTTCTTCTTCTCTTGGAAAGATCATCTGAACACATTAATAGACCAAAAATGGGCATTTTTTTCATCCATTTTCTTTGTCCATGGAACAAGTAGAATATCAAATTGAATTCATTCAACTAGATTCACGGTTTTGTAACTTTTTCTCAACTTTGTCTTTTCCTTTCTTAGAATTCAGAAAATCGCTAATTTTTTTTCATCCATAACCAAGATGAGTATTCATTGGAACCACTTGAGTGGAAATTTGTCCTTTTTTCTTTGACCCTTTTGCTTCCAATCAATTATGGTCAAATTTTGAAACAAAGAGATTCACCGAAAATAGTTTTCAGTTTCTTTCCTTTTCACGATTCAAAATGAAGATGATGAATGTTTTGCAAAATTATGTGCAAACTCGAAATTCTGTCTGAATAATCGAAATGAAAAGAAACAAATCAAATGGTTGAATGGAATAGAAAATGAGAAAAACGAAAAAAGTTCAATTGCAGAATTTCCAAGTTTCCACCGATAGATGTCACTCTGTCATGTAATTTTCCATGAAGTTGATGAAACTAATCATTTGCAATCAATGGAATGGAAAGAAATTGGAATAAAATTGAAAAGTAAATTTCAAAAATTAAATTCTAATTGAATCTTGTTGAAATGATATTGCGAATAATGGAATTCCCTGAGAATATCAATTGAAAGAGATTTTATCAACTTTTTTCAATTATTGGACAAGAAAAAGGAAAACATTTCTAACCTATTTGCTATTCATTGCAATTGAATGTCAGTCGAAGCAAAATTATCTTGTTTGTATTAATAAAAGTCGACTCTTCTGGGACAATTGAAACTTTTCATGATAATAAGCAAAATTTGGTTGCTCAATGGTGAGAATGGATTGAACAGAGAAAAAATAGAAAAGTTTTTTTTCCCTCAAATATTGTTGTTACATGAAAATTGTGAATCTAAACACGCAAAGTTTCATCTCTGTGATACTCTATATTTACTTGTTTCAATGTGAGTATCAAATTTACTGGTCTGTTGACCAATGAATGAGTCTCATGAGGTTTTCCTAAGAATTTTGTATCGACGAATATTTTTTCCATTCTTCGAGATTCACACTTCTTAATAGAAGAACATTTTTCCTTTCTTCTCTCCATGGAAAGAAGAAGAAGAGAAAAAAGGAAGAAGAAAAAAGTTTCCATTCTCCTTTATTCCAAATGAATTTCTGTTATTTTCTCTACTTTTTAATATCGCAAAACTGGACTGAATCTTCAGAGGATTGAGAGGCAGAATTTTCAGAGTTGATATATATTTATCTAATATTAATGATAATAATGATGAGAGTAATGATAATAAATAAAATGGTAATAATGATAATGATGATAAAAGAGAATTGCTAAAAAGAGAAGAAAAAATGACCAGAGAAAAGTCATCAAACTGACCAATTCGTTTTTGCTCTTCTTCTTTCCTTTGGTCAGCCAAAGTTGACCAGATAAATAATGTAATAATAATAATCCATTGAACAGATACGAACGATCAAAATGGTAATAATAAACAATAAAAAGCAATAATGTTAATAATGTTAATCTAATTCAACTTTTCACCGGATTATCAAATATTATCAAAGATGCAATTGTTCATTATTTAATCGTATCATGATGATGCATCATAATCATTTGTGAGCTGAATTTCAAGTTTTTTTTCGCTTCTTTTTTGCTTCTTTTCCTTTTTTCTGTTATTTATTGTCGATTCTGTTGATTCTCAATTATCATTATTACCATTCCATTGAATATTTACTTGAATCACCTTCTCAATGTATAAACATGATAATTCCATGGTAATTCAGGGAAGAATGGAAAAAAAAGATTGAAATGTTCGGAAACGGAAATTGCTTGGATATTGTCTGGTTTATGGTTTTTTATTGCTTTCCAAGTCAACATTTGATCTTCATTAAATCGTAAAATTTTCTGAATCAAATGGAAATAATGTTGAATAATTTGGGCAAAATGTAAATCGAATGGAAACCTTTTCTGAAAGAGTTTCAAAACTCTGAGGCTTTCAAAGAGGAGAATGATGATGAAAGTATTAATGAGTGAAATGATGAAGATGTTGAAGATGGATCGAAGTTGCGTGTCAAAGCAAGGCTGCATCTTTCTGGTCACACAATCTTGCAACGAACTTGTTCAACTTGTTCTTGTTATTATTACTTCATCTGTTGATCATGTTGACCTTTCTTCAAGCTGCATAATGATAGGAGTCACTTGAATCTATAGATTATTTATGAGATGAAATGGTGAAGTTGACCGATGGTCCAAAAGTGCAAGTACATGGAAAGAAGACAGTAAAGGTTGAAGGAGAGAAATGCTTCTCATTCTCAATGGACAGTTGGACATTTCAACAAGTTTATTAAGGAAAAGAAAGTTGGACAAGAAACAAGGTAAAAATAGGAAAGCAAACGAATGGCTAGTGTTTATTGGTTCCTTTTATTTGGACACAAATTAATTGTTCAGTGGTCAAGGGATTTTAACTTGAAACCTTCAAATTGTTGCATCTCGCTTCTTGCACTCAATTTACCCTTTCCTTTCACCATTCAATGTAACATTTCTTATTCAAACAAACAATTAATTTTTCCGCTTGATAAATGAAATTTGTTTCCGATTATTTGCTCAACAATATAAATCTTACCTTCTTCTGTCAACATCCAGAAAAAGGAATGAAATTTTTATTTATTTCAGTGCAAACATTGAAATCGATAACAGGAAAATGGAAATATTTCCAGTAAATGTGTGTTTATAAAGAATGCAATAGAGAAGCTCAGATGAGTGCGAAGTTCTGCCAGAGGAGCTCAATGCTGACACCAACTCCAGTCAACAGAAATAAAGTTCATGTTTAAAGAGCTGAAAGAGGTGAAAATTATGAGAATCAGTTGCGATTAACCAAGCAAAGTATCAACTCATGAGAATTGACGATGAAAAAGGTAATTGTTTCTGTTGAGCTCATCGCCATGTAACAAGAAATTGAAATTGAAACAAGAGCAATTAAAGTTTAACTGGAGTTGATGCAAAAACTTGGATTCATCATCGGTTATTTTGCATTATTATTGTTCCAACAAACTGATGAGTTTCTCGTTTGGCTTCAACCAGCAAAATCCAAACACAAAGCGCAAACTGATCAGGCAGAATTAAAGTTGATTTTATTCCAATGAGAGCTTTTTTTTCCTTTCGATCTCTTAAAGTTTTAGACTGATTAATCCAATTGTGACTTTACCATTAGAAGCTGCAATAGATTGTCAGTTGGTTTGATTAGATTTTGACGGAAAGAGAAAGAAAGCAGAATGAAAATGTTAATTATCATGAATGAAGGGAAAATGAGAAATGAAAGGAAAGATTGTTCATTGAATACATTTTCATGTTTTCATCTGTTTATGCATTTAAAAGATGATTTGCAAATGACGAATAAGTTGCCTTTGTCATAATTAAAGATAGCATGGTGATGTCTTTCAATTTGCTTTGCTGCTCCTCATCACTTGGGATCATCAAAAATTTGACTCTCTTCTCAATCTCATCATCCAGTCACCGCTCGGCCAGATACAATATACTCATGATAGACTGTTAATTAGAGATTTATTTTTGTCATTCACATCATCTTCTCTTCTTCTTCCTTCTCCATTTGACTCTTCCAACTTTTACCTCACTCTCTTTGCATATGATGCCAGGGATAAAATTACTCATGTGGAACAGCATCAAATCAACATCTAAAAAGCAATGAGGAATAAGATGAGCAGAAGAAGAGGAAGAAGAGAAAAAAAAGACAAAATACTAAAGATGCTAAGTGATTATTGGAAGGGAGAGAGGATTAAAAACATCATCAGCCATCAACTTGTTTGATTTGTGGCTTTGTTTCGCTCTTCATCCTTTTCTTCCTTCTTTTCTTTTCTCTCTTCCAAAGACAATTCTCATTGATATGGATGCAATAATAATAATCATGAAACTAATGACGATAATCATTCCTTATTACAATCTTTTCTTTGCATTATAATATTGCTTTGTACATTATTTAAGTTAATAATAATAGAGAAGAAAAGATGAAAATGAGAAAAAAAAATCATTTTCTCTCTTCTCTTCCTTCGCCGCATTACAATCAAGATGAACATTATCTGTGTCATCATTTCAACTGAAACATTGATGTTTACAGCATCCGTTAGTGAAACATGAAAACAAATGCAATATTCAAAGTGAAATGTTAAACTTGAAACTGCAATTTGGAAGGCAATTTTTCTAGTCTCTCAACAAAAAGTAAAAGCAAATTGAACAATTTAAAGATGAAAAGTGAATCATGAATTTGAGATAAAAATGAAATTTTCAAATGCAAAATTGTTCAATTTGAAAACGTGTTTCTCATTGTTATTCAAACGATTCCAATGTTGCGATGAAACTCAACTCGAAATGTTGAAAATTGAAAGTTGCCAAAGTTTATCGGTTCTCTTGGTGTTGCTTAAATTAGAAATGCGTTTAATTTATAAATGAACATTTCGAGTTTACTTTGCCTTCTGAATAATCGTTCATGTTGATATATCATTTACACTGAATAGATGAACAAATCATAAGAATCATAAGACACAAATAACTTGAAATGATGTTAATGATGATAAGTAAAAAAGAAGCTGCAATGTAAAGCAACATTTAGAAATGTTCATCTCTTCTCTTCGCTCATCTTTTCCTTCCAACACAGACTTTACAAGACAATTTATTATTTATATTCATTGGGAAAACCATCAACTTAGATGGTTTCATTATCTTCATCAGGTGCTGGTAAACATGAGACGTGATTAAAGATGAAACGATTTTAATAACTCATCAAATTCAATAAAGATATTGACGAAGAAGCTTTTTCAGTAATTTATCTTGTTCTCTCTGCTCTGTGAAACCTTAACTTGTACCGCGATGAAAGGCAAAAGTTGACTTGTTTTCTTGTTCAGCACTTGTTAGTGCATAAAATGCATTAATTTATTTACGTTTCTTGAATTTTTAATCATTCAAATGCTTACCAATGAAACTTTAATTTCAATAAAAGTAATCATTTATAATCATTTTTCTCTTTGGCGAAATGAACACCGCAAGAGTAATTGATTTGCTGCAAAAATGAGGCAAATTGTTAACCATTTTATTAGCAAAAGTGTTCACTTCGTGGTTAACAGCATTCTGTTAACTCGTCAGAAGAAAAGAGTAAAAATTCGAACATCATAATTCATTGTTAACTTTTGATGAAACAAAATCAATTTGAAATGATCTTCACAAGTTCTGAGTTTGAAGTTCCATTATTTTGAAACATTGCAATTTTGTTCTATGATTTTAACCAGATTCAATTCGAATAAACTGAATCAATATTTTGAGGGTTGATAGAAGATTGAAATCATGAATGATTTTTGATTTGAACAATTTGAATCTGCAGAATGCATTTAAAATTTGCAAAAAATTTTGTTCGACATTCGGTGAAACTCGAGATTTTATGCTGAATCCATTGCATCTTGTGGCAACCTTTTCATCTTTTCTAATCTAAAAGATTGAAGATTCTTTTGCCATCATGTTAACATCATGTTATCATGTAATCAAGATACAAATATTTGGTTTTGTTATCAATTTTTGTCCCTTTTCCTATCATCTTTGGTTGATGCAAGTTACCTTTTGGAAGCTTCATCGAAGCAATAAATGTTACTCAAAGGATTACACCTTAATGAATGGCAAGGGAATATTAATGGTGAAATGATAACCTTTTCTTCACCATCTTTCACTCTTAACACTAAATAACTGATTACCATTGTAAGGTGAACACAAATGCAATTTCCGTAATGAATACTCTTATCTCAATAAATCGTTCAAGATGATGATCAAGTTGATACTTGAAGCAGCCAACAGTGAGAAGTCAAAACAGAGACAATAAAGAGCAACTACAAGATCCAAGTGAACCAGAATCATGCAATAATGATGAAATTCCAGTTGAATAATAGTAACTCATGAAAGGAGCAGAAAATGGCAGCAAGAAGAAAAAAAGTCAAGCGAACAAGTTAATAAAATTGAATCGCATGAAGAGAAGAAGAAAAAAAGTTGTCGCGATTAATGAAATAAATCAGTCACAAAAGATTGAAACTTTGTAATTAGAAACTGTTGATTCTGCAAAATTTAATTGCAATCAATTGTGATTAAAGAAAGCCTTTTGCCTGTCAAGACCAAACCTTTAAAACCTATTATTAGCTCGATAAAAGTCTAACTGTGCAAAGTTGATAAAATGATGTGCTTCTCTTTCCTCGCCAATCTCTCAGTGTTTGAATAAATTTCAAGTTTTTATGAGCAAAAGGGTTGAGTTTATCATGTTATTAGCTTTATTAATAATAATGATAAATTAGGATGTGATGATAAAGATGATCCAAGTAAGTTTCAGATTATGTTGAGTGGAGCAAAGGCAAAGTTGCCTCTAAACTAGTTTCAAATTGAATCGATCGACTTCACAGTTGAAGTTAATCGTTGAATGTTTGAACCTAGATTATCAATGATTCTGTTCGCTTCTGATTAATTCACCTTTTTTTCTGCTTCTTTATTCATTATTTAATATCTTCTTCTTTCAATTTTGCTCTCTTTTTCTTTCTTCTTTAAGCGTTTTCATTTAATAACTTGTCTTCTTTATTCTGCTGATGATCCATAATCATTAAGAATTGCAGTTGCTGTTGATGATGATGATTGGTGTGACATGATCGTCATCCCATGATCTTTATGTTATTAATAATAATGTTTACATTAAAAATTGATTCAAGTAATAATGTTTGAAATGCAATTGAATTGGAAGATGAAATGAGCAAGAAAAACGAGAAAAAAATGTATCATTTATATTGATTAACCTGGAGAACAAGTTTGCAGCTTTTTTACCGTATTTAATCATTTTAATAGCAATAATTGAAAATGAGCAAAATGTTAACATTGAACACTTGCAAATGGCTATCATTTCAATTATTGTTATGTCAACGATTCGCAAAGATTATCAAGATTGTGCAAAGCTTCCTATTTGAGCTTCCTTTTTTTATCAACACTTTTCATCTTAATCTTCATTGATCATCAGCGTCATCATTTAAAACTTGATTTCTGTTAATCTTCTTGTTTTCGTTTGTAAAAACTCAACACAATTTTGTCACAAGTAGAGATGAAGATTTGTTCAATGATAAGGTGCACAGTACTGATTGTCCAAGAATTATTAGTAAAAAAAACTCAACATTTAATTAACTTTTGCGTTCAAATTATTGGCGCTTCATTAATAATCTTTAAACTGTAGATTTATTGAAATGGCAAAAATTTTGATCAGTTTCAAATCCACTCAAGCAATATGCTTCATTGAGTTGTTGCGCATTCTTATTGTGACAACAAATTATTAATACTAATAACAAGATCGGTTTATTACTGAAAAGGTCGTTATCGTTCATCATTGATTATCAATTTGATAAGAGATTAAGAACTGAAAAGAGAAACAAAAGATTTTATCTCAATGGCTTGAAGTTTATTTACAGTTATTTTATTCAGTCCATTAACTGGTAATTTGGTTTAGTTTGGCCGTTTAAGCATTTGCCCAAGTATGCATCATCGGATGATTTGCATTATAATTTCATTCTTTGTTGAAATATTTCAATCTCAATGACTAAAGTTGCTAATAAACACTACGCTCGTGATTGGCTTTGCTGAAAGTAATAGACATCATGTACCAAGTACAGCCCGTTATACTAGCGCTTCAAATTGTAGCGTAAATTCGGGAAAAGGCAGTAAAGAAAATTTTGACGAAATTGGAAATGATTGAGTTAAAGTTCACCTTCAGTATTGAAGAAACAAGTTTCCTCTCAATGATGTTGCTTCTGGTCATTTTGGACTCTATGAAACCAGTGCAGTACCACAAACAAAATGATGATGGCCTAAAATGGAATAACGAAATATGATAACACACTGTGCATTGAAAACGATGTTGAGATGAAATTGACTCGTCTTGAAATGATCTAAAATTTCCTAATGTGATATAGTTTTTGTTAAAATTCGTTGAAACGAACAAAGATATTTGACCAAAAGCTTTCAAAATCGCAACTTCAGGAAAAGTTGAAACAAATGTCTGAATTTTGACCAATAAAGTTGCATTGATAGCTGTAAAAAGCAACTATTGTGGAACAATAGAAACAAAAATTTTTACTTTTAAAACCTTAAAAATATCAAATTGCATGAAATGGATCGAAATAGGCTGTAGATTGTTCAACGTTACAAATCAATTTTCATTAGTCGATTTCGATTGGAAAGCTTGACGAAACAAAACTAATGATCTTTAGCATTGAAACGGCTGAAACGAAATTTATTCACTTTATCAGACTTAAGATCAAATTTGGTTGACCAGTTAATCTTGTTGATTGGTCGTTCCTAGTTGATTTATCAACCATTCAACCAAAAATTAATCTCATATTTGCAATTTATTCATTCTTTTTTCGCTTGTTTCCAAATGAATGTTTCCTAATCCAAAAGCAGCAATAACTTTAAAACTCGTGTACAGCTAATAGGTTTTGCGTTTCCATTCATGAATCATTATCATCATCATTATGGAACAGTATTGCCATTAGTATTTCACTTGAGCATCAAATGTTAGTCGAGTAAAATAAAAGACCAAATGTTTAATTATTTAAAAGTATAACAAATAGGTGTATAACTACTGATAATCTATTAAATTAGATCAACTTAATTATTGCTCAGCCTACTTGGTTACTGATCATGTAACAGGGTGAAAGTGAAGGGAAGGAGAATAAGCAGCTCATTTTGATTGGATATTTTTCTAGTTGAAAGCAACTAACCTTTATTTGTAAGTATTGGATGGAAACAGCTTTTTAATGGTCAAATAAATGGAAGCACAAGTCACAAAATGAAAACAAATGACCAAAAAAGTGAATCGATTGTCCCCTGAACTTTACTCTTATTGATACAGTTTTCACGTTAAACATTAATTAGAAAAGGAAAAGTGAAAGAAATCCTTTACAGTCCAGTTTCCAATGGGAATTGAAAGTGAAAAAGTTGGATAATTTTACTCTTCAAATGAATTGAAATGAACTGAAATGAGTTGAAAGCTGTTAAAAAGTTTCAAAAAACATTGTAAGCTAAATAGTTAATAAACTTGTTACGTTCAATTCAAGATCATTTGTTTTCCTGAAAATCTTTTAACCATTCAATACATTGCAGTTGCTGGATGACAAATTGATTTCAACATTTCAAAGTCTTTAGTGTTGAAAGTTGTTTTTGACAAGAAAAAGATGGAAAGAAAAAAGGCTTAAAAAGGTGAACAAGGATGAGGATAAAGTGATCTAAATGATGACAGAGAAAAAGTTGTTAACATTGAAAGTGTCATCGGTTTTGTTCTTGGCTAAGTTTGATTGAATAGATTTATGGTGAAGTTTACATTTCATCAAATCTTGCAAACTTATCAAAAACACTTTAGTCTGGCCCTTGTCAAGTACAGAGTTTGTAGCGGTTCGGGGTTAAGAAAATCAATAGATTGCATTTCAAGATATTCTGATCGAACATGATTCGTTTCTCAGTTAATTTCGTGCCAATTGATAATGAAATAATGCGAACGTTAGATCGATGATAGTTGACAAGTAGCTTTATATTGAGACTTTCATTTATTTCGTTCGAAATGATGTCGAATAAAAAATTTGGTTCAATCGTTTGCCAACATCGTGTCGCCATGAAAGGATAGAACAGTAAATGCATCAATTTGGGTGGCATTTCAGATGATTTACATTGAGCGCAAAACGAATAAAGTTAACAAGTTAACTGAACTGATAACCAAATAAACATTATACTGTTAACAAGCCCACTTAACACAAAAAGAGACGAGGTCAAGTTCATTCTTTTTCACCTTCTTCTTCATCTTCAGCTTTATCTTTTCTTTCCTTTTCTCTTTCATCTCCTGCTGCTACTGTTTCCATCTATTTAAGCATCATCGCTATTCATTCATGCGATGAGACAATGCTTCAAATCGAAACTCTTGAAATTCATTTTCAATCGCAAACGAATATTTCAATTGAAACCAAACATTGAGTTGACTGCTCAAGATGGACAATTGGTTAAACAAATTATTTTTCATCGCCTTTTGATCGCCATCAATCTGAATCTGATTCTTTTTCGCCTTCGTTTCGTTCGGAACAAAGAAATTAGCATTTAATTTGACCGTAATTCTCTTCTTCTAAGGTTATCTTCGGTCAACAAGACACAAATGATGAAACGTTTTACTCTTGATTCAAGTTTTCCAGTCATTCCATGTTTTATCAACCATTCAGAAGAAGAACAAGAAAACAAAAAATTATTTAAACTCAACACGTTATACTCTTTACAAGTTTCCTTCGCCCATTTGACTGTCCAGTCGATTGAAGACATCCGGACTCACTCTTTCTTTCTTCATCAACATCATCATCAACAACATCATTAACATATCAACCTCTCCGTGAGTCTTTAAATCCAATAATTGGCCTTCCTTTAATTAACTGGCTCAAAGTAATAACAATGATTATCAAGCATGCAGTATTATCGTTGCAACGTCCGGTCAATTTATTAGCTCAAGAAATAAAACTGTAATCAGTTAGAAAAAAAATGAGAAGAAGAAGGATAATTCAGTTGACATGAAGAGAAGCGAAAAAAAGAAAGATTAAGATTGAAGAAGAAGAAGAAGAAGATTGAGGGAGGCAAAGGGGACGAGGTAACGATAATGATATAAGGTTAAAGCCCGATTCGTTGGTGATGACCGTGAGTCTGTCAGGGTTGGTAGTTTGGTTCAACAAATGGTTGTGTTGTTGATGAAGGAACGTTGATGATGGCAACGGATTCTGATTGGAGTGTGAGAAAAATGATGAAAACTGAATAATCGCCTGAAATTGTCAATTGGAAGAGTTGAGGGAATGGGAATCAACAAGAAGGAGGAGGAAGAAGATGAAGATGAAAACAGTCCCTTAAAGGGGCTTCACATGCGTGTATTGAATTTGGAAGCCCATGAAAAGTAATTGAAATGGAAAAGAAAAAATATGAAAAATATTCAATTGCCTCTTCTTCTCACCTTATAATTTACCCTTTTCTCTTCCATTTTTATTCTACCTGTAAAGTGTCTTCTTTTCCCTTATTTTTATCATCGCTGATCATTCTGGTCACTCAAATGATAAATTCATAAGCAACCCTGACGTGTTGACCTTTCATCTTCTCTTCATCTTCTCTTCTTCTTTTCCCCTTCCCTCTTCTCTCTCCACTTCCTTTTTCCCCCTTTCATCCTGTGAATTCAATTTCTTATCATGCTTATGATTATCATTTTGAAAGATTAGACTGATACAGATAATGGTTTGACAAAACAAAGAGCGAAGTGAAAAAATGACTTGAAAATTATCGCCTTCAGCTTCTTTCCATCATAATCGCGATAATTACTCTAACCTTGCGTTTTAATTAAATGATTCCTTTGATTACCTTTTGTTTTTGCATTTCTTTTCATTTCAAACCTTTTCTCTTCATCGTTACGTGTCCAATTAATGATTAAAATGGTGGCAATTCGCGTAAAGCTTTACTATAATTCGTTAAACAGTTTCATTCAGCTAATAATAATTCCTCATATTTTAATTGACGAAAGTTGAAGAGAAACAATTAACTTTACATCCAGTTAATTGTCGTACCATTAAATGTTGTGTGTTTTGGTGATAAGGTTGATCGCGAAGAAGAACAAGAAGAAAACAAACAAATTGGATTTTGAAGGTTGAATTAATTTCATTGTTAATTCAAACTATTATCATTAATTGTCATCCCACGTTTACCTTAACCTTACAATGTTCAATTGTTCAACAATAATCATTAATCAGGTTATCATTGTCAATCGTAATACAATAACTGTTCAAATATTTTTCGCGATTCTTTTTCATCTTCTTCATGTAATTCAATCACATGCAACCCTTTGCTTTGCCTTTTTGAGAAAATTGTCTCTTCTTCTCTCAACTCTTTACTCGAGGATTAAAGGTCACAAGCCAAGAGGCCAGAATCACTGATAAATGGTCAACATCCATCGACCTTTAAGATTAATTTGTTATCGAGTCAATGAAAGGCTAATGATATCTTAAAGGTTGATTAATTGTTTACAATATCGTTTCAAAGTAAATAATACTCGAACCAATAAAGCAATAATATCAACTAATGATAGCAATGAGGATGATAATAGCAATAAGATAATAGTAAATAGATGAAAATATCATGAAATGGATGACAGTCAACATAAAAGGAATAAAAATATTTTCTCTTCTTTTTCATTCTTCTTCTTGTTCTGTTCACTTAAAACTAAAACCACTTTTGTTCCACTTGCTTTTCCTTCTTTCTTTTCTTCCCTTTCATCTTATCATGTTCGTCCTCCCAGATTTGACCATTATCATCTTGATGCTCTTAACTTTGTTCATCCTCAAACAGTCAAACATGATAAATTGAATCGCCTTCGTAAGTGGTGTAATTTTTCATCACGTGACATAATAATCGCCATGTCAAGAGGAAATGATATTTCTTCTTCTTCTCTTTCTTTTCATCTCTTCATCTCTTCGCCATCTTCTGTTTGGCCCTTTTCTTGTTTTTATTGTTGGTTCAACTCAATCAGGCAACATTGAACTCGAAAGAATGAAAACTGAACATGATGAAGATGAAAGGATAACATTAGATGAGAGGCTGAAAATGGGAATGGAAACAGATACAGACCATCTTAATGGTCTGCCAATCAAATGTTTTGTCTTGTTGCTCAAACTTTTACAGAGCAAACAATTGATGGTGAAACAATGAGTGGCTCGTAGTGTCAACACTCAGTTTTACGGTAGTTTTTGGTCACCAATCTCACATTCAACCTCGACATAAGTTTTAAATGATTAATTTTGCCAAATTTTTTGGTCAAAATTTTACTTCGAAATAATCAGACAGTTTACCTCTTGAAATCGCATCTAGTCAAGTAGTCGACTACTGCAGCTACTCTGACAGAGGAACCTTTACAAAACCAAAATCTCGAAGATAAGATGAGACTGGATAAGTCATGTCAGCATTTCTCATGCTTTTCTGTAAACCTTAGATATCAGTAAACCTTGTTGAGATCAATCTTAAAACAGGCCGATGATGCAAGTTGGAAAAGATTGTCGAGTCTGTAACCCAAACTATGATTACCAACTTAGATCTTGGCTTAAATCAGATTTTCCAGCCATTCATAGTGAGTTGATGTTCGATAGCAAAAAATTGCTTTGATCAACGCACCTGAGTTGATACTTTTTAGCAGTGGATTCGTTGTCACAATAATACAAAATGAATCGGCAAACACATTGTGCTGATATTAAGCCAGTGAAATGACTGAAAATTTTCGGGTTAATTTGACAATTGTGTGAACCTTTTGGGTTTCGTTTCAATTCAATTATCATTTGGTCATTTGACTGATTTGACCAGAAAAAAGTTTCAATCTTTTCAGATGAGAACCTATAGTTTTGGACTTTTATTGTAATTGTTGGTTCATTTCGTCATTACCATGAGTACTTTCATGGCACCCTCCCACTCTCCCTCCTCTTTTTATAGCTCCTACTCTTACACTTGCTACTGTAAATTCCTTTCTTCTTCTGCATTTTTTCATTTCTGTTTTTTGCACCTTTAACTTGATAAATATACTAATGGAGAGACAATTATTGGTCGTCAAGGTTTGTCTTTGAATAATGTTTCTCACAATTTCCTTAATCACTTCTGCTACTTATCATCTTTCTTTAACTCTGTCAACTCCATCATCATCATGCGTTTCCCTTTAAATTGCCATTTCTTGAAGATCTAATGAACGAAAGGAATAGATAAACCTATAATTGAACTTGAAGGAACTTTTTGCTTTTAAAAGTTCAACCAACAATTGTTAATGGACATTTCAGGCGAGCATTGTGAATGCGAAAAGCAAAAAACCCAATTCAGTTGAAACTCGCTTGAAAAAACCGGTAAAGAACGAGAATCAATTATCTAATAGAGGGCGCTACACATATAACAGTTTAATTAAAGTGAAATGATGTCTGTTCTGAAAGCCATGAATAATACATCATGATGTTCATCGATGAGCCAAAAAATTCCATTTGAGACTAAGTACAAGCTTGAAAATAAAGTTTCATAGAGCTTGGTTTCCGCATCAAAAATATCGTGAATCTTGAAATCTTCAGATCTTTAAATTTAGGCTCTTTAAAAATTAACGAACCTAACCTTACCTAAAAATAGAGTTTATTTGATGATTGAAAACGAAACACAAAATCGAAGCAAACAGCAACGGTTCAGCTTTTTATCATCATTTTTGTTCCAATAATGCAAAATTATTCGATAAAATCAATTTATTCATTGCAAGTTTTATCTTTATTTTCATGAAGATCGCTATATTGACAAGTTTACAATACAATTTGAGGGTCAACTTGGCTTCATCTTGTTTACTGGAAACCCACACTTGAAACATTAAATGTTTAGTTGAACCATAAATAATGGTTTGAATGTGTTTGAATGTTAGCATGTAATAAACAATCAATGATTAGTTTCCAATAATAAATCAAAAAAGCCAACAGCGATTCAATTGATTGTGGACCCTTGCTGTTAAACTTGAAAACAACAGCAAAAAGCTCAAAGATGTTGTCTAATCACGCTTGTGAAAATTGAACGATTAAAAGCTCAATTAATGTGAAACAGATTGTAACTTTTTACACCTTCATTTTTGAAACAAGTTTTCGCTCTCGATAAATATGATTATGGTAATTATAATTGGATCAATGCAGCAGTCAATTGATCAACAAAATGATCTTTTGTGTTCACGATGAAAAGAAATAAATGATTAAAATCTGTTTTTATTTTTTTGCTCTTTTTCACCTTCTTCTTTAGTTGATTAACATTGAATGATAACACTTGTTGATGATAACATTAATTAAGTGATCAATTCTAGTTGATTAGGTTAAGTGTAGGCTTTTTAAATGCTGCTAATCCCATTTGTGGTAATGAAACATTATTTCAAATAAAACATTGTTAGCATAAATACCAATTGTCAGTTTAATGGTGAACAACCGACAATAGGTAACCTGTAATTTTCATGTTTTTTTAATGTATTACATTGTGTAGGCAATGAATACATGCTAGCGATCGGTAAATCAAGACAATGGGAATCAATTTTCCAATCAAAAAAAGTTTGTCACCGACAGTGACTCAAAGTTGACAACTTTGTTGAATTAAGGTGAATTGACATCATCAGTTTATTATTGTTACAAGAAATTGATGACACTTAGAGCCTCATCTAGTGACTCACGTGAGATAAAAATTACCTTTTACATCACTTTGGTTATTAAGTTGGGTTAAGTTAGGTTAGGTTAGGTTAGGTTAGGTTAGGTTAGATTAGATTGAGCTTTGTTAAACAAAGACTCAAACGTTAAGAGTTAGCGTTTAAACTCGTTGAGTCAAGACATATTGATTAATTTGCAACTCTATCGATGACAATAACTTGACTAAAGTTCATTTTATCCTAACAGATTTCTTGAACTTGACTCAAAGGGCATCAATAATTACTCAACAAGATCATGAGATTTTTTTTGTCTCAAAACTCATGACCTGATGAGATGAAATCAATCAATGTTGACGATTTATTAAAAGTAATCTTTAAAAAAGTTTAAGCGCAAAGCAACAAATAATATTAATTACAAATTTTTTCAGATTATTCTTTTTACTTATTTTATTTCTGATTTTTTTCCTTGATCGATTTTCACTCTTCATATTTAGCTTATTTTTCAACTTTGCCATGTTGATAGTTATGATGGTGAGAATGATGAAGATCGCCTCCCAAATCAATAGGAAGCCTTGATAATGATGATGATACTGGCAGTAATAGTAGAGTAAAAGAAGAGAAAAGCTAATATCTTTTGGACCATCACAATTAGAAGACATAAAAATCAAGATTTATTGCTAAAGTCTGAAAATGTAATATCATTTTCCAGCCATTTTGGGTTACTCCAGAAAAGGTGAAGAAGCAGAATAGAGGGTAAAAAACTGACATTTTAGTTACATGAAAACCACCTTGTAAATGGTTATCATTTGATGTCAAATGTGAAATATTATTTTCTGTATTTCAATAAAAAACGTTTGAGAAGCAAGATTAAATGAGAAAAGGAGAATTTTTTTGCAATTTTTCCAACATTCGATTAAATGATGATTATCCATGAAAATTGACTCATCTGATCACAAAATTTTGACCGATTTCAATATTCTATTTCATTCTCAGATTGACCAATCGATATCATTTTACACTGGATAACAATTGGATAAGCAACTTTGAAATTATCGATAAAAAATATTTTCTTTCTATTCATCAGGTAAGCAAAGTTTCATTACACAATCTTTACACAACTTGAAGGTAATAACAATAAATTATCAATAATTTCCATTCATTTTGAAACTTTTCTAATCATTGAATCTTTTGTTTCAATAATGATATATCATGAAACTCTTTGAAAGAGTTGAACAACTTTTCCAAACTAAGAATTTTTCTCTTGAAATTGCAAACTGCTCACCGGTTGTTATCGATGAGAAACTATTCTCAGATTTAATCAAATTAAATGTTTCAAAGTTGATTAAATAAAAGTCGATTCCTTTAACCTGATTAAAGTTTGATGAAGTTGAAGAAACAAATAAATTGGAAATGATGAGTTGAAGGAGGAGGGAAGAAGATGAGACTGTAAAGGAATAAATTGGAACTGATTACCAAATATTAGTTGTTGTTCAGGTAAATGGTTGATTGTTGAGGTGAACATTATGAGAAAATAAAGAAGATTAACAAATTAAGAGAAAAGATGAAAATGTATTATAAATATCAGGTAAGATTAACTGATGAACATTTTTAGGAGAAATAAGGTTCGGTTGGGTGCATAATTTACTTTCAACCGGATAAAAGGTCAATCGTGAGTTTACTTATGAGTCTTAATGTACGCAAAATGATTAGGATAAGAAGAAGAAGAAGAATGAAGAATGAAGAATGAAGAGAGCGAAGAGTTGGCTTTTTATGGTAAAGATGATGAGAGATGAGAGATAAATGTTAGCCGTGAAATAAAAGGTAAAAAAGGCAGGAAAAAAGGGAATCATTTTTTTATTGCTTATCAGGTAAAAACAAGTGATATAACAATTACGCTTGAAATTAACCTCTGTTTATTTTGATTGTTGTTTCAATTATTGGTGAAACTGTGTGTGCAAGACTGTTGCTGTGCAATATGATTATGAATTTTAGATGAAAATAAATGTTCTTGGCCCCGGTTCATGATATTTGTTATTAATTTTTTTTCTCTCTTTTCTTTTTCTTTTATTCCTTTTGTTTGCTTGTGTTGGAGGAAAACAATTGTAGCTCTTGTTTTTCATGTTTTATCCATTACCTGTTGGTGATTGGTGTTGATGAAGGCAGGGAAAGGATGAACCGAAACAATTTCCGCAAGAAAAAGCAAAATCTTGAAGAAATGAACATTTTCTTTTGAAAATTTGTTGAAAAATGTTTCTTTAGTAAACATGAGTTTTCAAATTCCAATGGCAACATCGATTTTAAAGGCCAATTTTTCGCTTCTTTTTCTGAACTTGCATTTCCAAATGGTATTGGCCAAGACAAAAGTTTTGCTTGAAATGTTGAACTTGCATTTGTAACTTTAAAAGCCCTTTCATTTGCACTTTTATTTGACTTTTTTTTTCTCAGAGATTTTGCTTTTTCTCGATGATGGGAACTTTTTTCGTTTACTTTGTGATGTTGAAGCTATTTGTTTGCAACTGTAATTATTGCATGAAATTAATTTTCGGTAATCACAGTTGCATAGCGTTGCAAGTACAACTTTTTGATGACAATAATTGATAACAATTTTCTACTTTATTCGCTTGTTCGTTTGAACCAACTTGGAATGAGATTTTACAGATTTTGTGGTTCAAGTATTTGATTACAACTGGAAACTGAAAAGGCTGTTGATATAAAGATTTTTGTTAACTTCTTTAAACCTCAAAGTTTATGCTTTTGCAGGGAAAAGTTTGATATTTTACTTTTGCAAATGTCAACTTGAATGAACGAATCGAAATTAATTCGTTTCTACAGAAAGGCGAAGTTTGGCAAATCTAAATTTATCAGATTCAATGGAATGGGTTAACTTTCAGTTTGCAATATCATTTGTTTTTCTTGATTTGCAATTGTGAATGTTTGGCTCAAATTCAACATTCAAAATGTAACAAGAAGATGGATAAGTTTGATGAGGTTGTTGCTGTTGACGGTAATGATGATGATGATGGTGAATATAAAAGTGAAGGTTGCAATATCTGATTTGCAATCTTTCATTTCTCTCCATTTTCCTATCATGAAAGAGAGCAAAGAAAGAAGTGAACAAAATTCATCATCAAAAGTAATTTCTTTATTCTGTATTCATGATAATTAATACAACTATATGGATGTTGATCAAGAAACAGAAATTTGCTCCAGAAAACTGTTCCATTTGTGAACAGAACTTTTTAGCGCATGAATAGTTTGGATGAAGCAAGTTTGCGAAACTCGCCAATTTCCAATAAATATTGACTTTTGTCTGCTAACAACGATATTCAGCTCATAACATGCGTGAGTTTTGATCAACAATTATTTTCAAATCAGATTGAAACATTGGTTTTCTGTTGAATAAATGATTGAATGGTTATTAACATAATAGTGAAATGAATAAGATTCAAGGTTAACTTTGTTTGTTGATTGATTGGTTATCCTTTTGTTGGCTTTCCTCTTGATTCAGTAAATCTTTTCTTCTTATCGTTACTTTGGATTGGAAGTAAAGTCTAAGTGATTATCGGCTAGATCATCGTGATTCAGTGTTTAATATTCAAATCAATTGTTCAAGGTGAATGAAAGACAATTGGATTGATCATGATTAGCTAAACGCAATTCTTAATCGATGTTAATGGTTTCTCAAGGAAAATGATGAAACCAAATCAATCAGTTTACTTTGATGCCAAACTTGAATCCATAAATTTTGATTAGTTTTTTGAAGAAGAAAAAAGTTATCATGAAACAGACTCATGATCAACGTTGAAATCTCAACAATCCTTTGTTTATTTGCAAAGCAATCCATATTTGATGAGACTTTTGGTTGAAGAGAAGTTGACCAAAAGCTTTGATGATGGTCAGTTGGAAGGCAAGATATGGAAAGATGGGAAAAGATGAAGTCAGCCTGATGAGAATGGTCGATTGATTTTGATCATCATCATCATCAGTTAATAGATTGTAAGATAAAGAAAGATAATTGTACAGTATTTATATTAATATTAGGTTAATGTTTAGGAATCGAAGGCAAAAATGTTTGCCATGAATTATGCTCAGCTTCAATGAATCCATATCTAAACCTCATTAACTCATTTGTTTAGTCTATAAAAATATCATCATCAAGAGCATCAGCATCATGCTGAAAGAGAAGAAGAAGAAGAGAAAAAAGCGTTTTCTCTATTAAAAAGATTCTTTCGAATCTTTTTTTCTTTCTTTCTCTTTGCCTTTCATCTGTTTAATCTGGAGAGTTGATCAAGATTTAATCGGGTTTGCTTGAGTTTGATCAAATAAATGGGCGAAAAGAGAGAGAATGAAAAGTAAAGGGAGAAAACGAATGATGATGGCGAAAGTTGCGAGTTATGGCCATTACTCTCTGTTGACATTGGACTATGGACATAGCTCATTAGTAGAGATAAAAAGGAGAGAAGATGAGAGGTGTAAGTGAGAGAGAAGAGGAAGGAAGGGTAAAGAGAAGAATGGCGAAGAAGAAGAAGGAAGATAAATTAATGATGTTACTTTTCCTCTTCTTATATTTCTACTGGGAGTTTCATTGTAAATGTTAGATTAGTACAAAGTATTACTCCCAGTTATTTGTAGCAATAGCAAACTTTTATATGCAATAAATAAATAGTGAAAGGGAGAAGCAAAGGAAGAAAAAAAAAGTAAAATGAAAGTCAAAAAGTTATCAAAGGTTGTTGAGTAGAAACTGTTTATCATTTTGTTTTGTATTATTCAGGGATTAGAATGAATTCAAGATGATATTGTGATATGGAAAATCAATTTTTGATGGAAAATGGACTTTTATTTTTGTCTCTTTTTTTTGCAAATATTTTACTCAAGTTGACTTGAACATTGAAACACTTGTTTATTCAATTTTTGCCTTCACTCTTGTGGTGGCTCAAGATAAACAAATGGCGAGATTTATCTTCATCAAATGTTGTCTCTTCATGTTTACTGTTCAACAAATGATGACAATATGTAAATAATGATGATATTTATTTAAATTTTTTTTCCTTCTCTGGTCAGCATTGAGTGGTGACAAAATGGATTCATTTGTTGTGAGTTATGAGAGAGCGAGAGATGAGTTAAGTGTGATCCTCATCATCATCATGTAAATCAAGAGTAAATAAGAAGACAAGTTTGTTTTTTCTTCATCATCTTCTTTACCCGATAGTTTATGTTATTTGCATAATTGATTCTGGCCAAGTGAAGCTTGTCGCTGTCAAATGAACTGTTAACTGATACTTTATTGGTTTAAGAAGGCAAGTGAGAGAAGCAGTGGAAAGATGAAACAAAAAGATGATGTCTCCATCCTTCAGAGTTGATCGTCTAAAGATGAGTAAAAAACGAATGGCAAAGGCTCATCTTGTTGTTCAATTGATGCGGTAAGTGAAGAGGAAAGCCAAGGCAAAATGTTAAGACCAGAGGGAGGCTTTGGTCACGCTTGGTAGGTCTGTGAGATGCTAAAAGGCGAACCAAAAAAGATGGAGAAAAGACGCTTTCTTATAGGTAGAAGGGAATGATGATCAGTAGGATGATGAGCAAGATGATCATGATGATCATGTTGCCAAAATTGTTTTACAAATGTTCATCAAGAGAAACGACTAATTATGATATTTGTTTGTCATTATAATAAAGGCGAAACAGATTCATCTTGACATGGTGCAAGATGAGAATTTGAAGAAGAGAAGGAGCAGAAAATGATGATGAAGAAGAAGAGGAAAAGATTAAGAAATGAATAGTAATGATTATGTGCGTGTTTGCCTTTCCTTGCCTTTTCCCTCTTTGCGTTTCGTTCCTTCTGATTGTTACAAATTCCCAATAACAAGAGATTGTCATTACTATTAGTTGATAGAATCTCTCAGTTTCTTCGTTTTCATCATTTTTCCCTGTTTCATTTTCTCATCGCACAAGAACTACACTTGATTCATCTTTAGCTGCTCCATTCACTGGTTACTGTTTTACTCTCGTCTATAAATTTGATCATTTTAATCTCTCTTTGAGTTGGTATTTTTAGACAAAGAATGTCTTACATTCAAATAATCATCATCAGCATCTTGAATCCGTTTTCCCTTCAAAATCATCTTTTTCACTCTTCTTTCTTTCTTCTTCTCTCTTTCCTCTTCTTCTCTACAAGAAGGTAAGCGAGAAGCAAGATAACGTTGATGATGAGGGGAGGATATGGCTAATTGATGATGAAAATGAACAGAAGAGAGAGAAAGATTTTACAAAGATGATTCGCTTTCGAAAGCGAAGGCAAAAAAGGCTGATTATCAACTGATGATTATGATAATTTACAAGTTAAATTAAAACGTTTTCTCAAATTTATTCTCATCAGAGAGAAGCTCAATTCAAATCTGACATTTTAAACAAATCCAATGCCAAACTGTGCAAATGCATCAACAAGCCATTTTTATCCACAAAAATATTTCAATCAACCAAAAACTCGATTCAATTCAAGTCTCGTGAATCCATATTTTATATCAGATTAAGTATTGAAAGCCAGAGCTTAACCTTAACTTTTGTAACGAGCGAAATGGTCGACATTGACAGTTGAAAATATTCATCGATAAGTAAATTGAAAAACAGTTGAATCTCAAAAGTGTGCTTCTTTCAACTTCAAGAGCTTAAAATTGAACAAAACACTTTTTGCTTGAGATGAACAAACGATACAAAATTTCCAAAACTCAACATATTTCGGATCAGATCAGTTTACTTGTTAATTTTCATAGTTTATTCGACAGCTTCAGCTTCTACACAAAATTTCTAGTTTGATCAAAATTCCTTTGAACAGTTTCATTAATGAAGTTAGAAACGTGAACCTGTTCGTTCAATCATTGATGATTTCTGGACAAGCTTCTAATGCGAAGTTACTTCAATGATGAAAATTGTGCGAATCTTAATGAGAAGTAAAATCCATAATCTCTTGGCTCAACAAATGCGCTTAAGTCGTTCAAATTTAATGAGAAAAGGCCCAACTGAAGATCGACTGAAAACTCAAAAATTCTGGTCAAATGTGAGTTGAGTGAAACAAAAAACAATTTCAAGTCTCATCATTTCCCTGTCCTCATCGATTACAGTGTGAGTAACAATTTGGTTCACTTTATTTCCTTTGGGAAAATGCCTTCTAAATCAACTTGCCATCATTTAAATTGTTGTTAACATGCGAATCTCGCTCACTGGCATCATCTTGAATCATCATCATCTTCTTCCTCTTATTCCCTTTCCTTCGCCACCCTCACTCCCCATTGAAAGAGGAAAACATGTTCCACTCTCAATCAACTTAACCAAGAATTAAAATTAATTACAATCAAAGTTTTCAAAGTTACAGTTATAATGAGCTGGGCAAAGTGAACAAGATTAAGATGATAAAGTAATAAGTTAAAATGAATATATTTTTGGGTTTCATCTTCTTGTTATTTGCCTTTTTTTCCATAAATTAATTATTTAACAAAAAACAAATATCATTCTGAATAATCAGTAATAAGAACTGAATGTAATAGAAGAAGAAGAAAACTGTCATTGATAAATCACTTCATGAATTATTTCCGTTCAACAATGTACAACAAACATGATTACCCTAGGAATCGCGAAAAAGAGTAAAGATGATAAAATTAAATGATAACAATTTCAATGTTGATAATAATAATAATGATAATAATCATTTATATCTGAACAACTCTTTTACTTAAATAAACTTTACATCATTTCTGTTCTGAACATTTTTCTTCTTCCTTTTTGCTCTCTTTAGCTCATATTTTTTCAGATTCATTCCTTGTGTAAGAATATTTCATTCATTCTTTAAATTCATTCTATTTATTTATTTAAATGATGATAATAATAAATGATATCATGATGATAACTGTGATAGATTCTGTTGACAGGGAGTTCAAAGAGATGATATTAACTTTTGTTGCTTCGCTTCTAGTGTTGAACAGTTCTCCTCTTATTAGTGATAATGCAACCTCAATAGAATTGAATTTTGTTAACATTTCACGTTAATTCAGCCAAACATATTCAAACATTTCTTCAGTTGAAACTTTTCCTTTTTTTCCCAACTTCTCATGTTTTGCTCAACAATTGAAAAGTTGCAAACTTGGATTATTCAACATTTGACTTTGAAGCTTTGCGAGAAGCAAGTTTAATTGTCAGCTCAAGTTTGAAATAGTTTTTCGCGTAAACATTTTTTTCCCGCAAAATTATTGATTCATCTCAAGAGGATTTACACAGTGAAAAGCTGCAAGATTAACAAAAGATTGATTGGAAACTCGTTGAGAAGTTTTGATGATGGAAATTGATAAAATGAAGATTAATTGGAAATTGAATGATTCCAATGAATTTCATGGAAATCTCAGCTTTTTTTTTATTATCCTCTTTAGAAGAGAGAAATAATAAGAGAAAAATTTGACTCGAGACTCCCCGAGGTTGTCCTCAAGATGAATATAGCCTGTCAATAGAGCAACTTTGGTTCAATACAGTTGAGTTGGAATGTCAATCTGACAGGCGTTTGATGATGAAACTGATAAAATAAAGTAGGAGGAAGGCGACAGGTAAAAGTTGGAGAGAGACATTGAAAGGAAAATAATTTCCATCGATTTAAAGCTCACATTATAGCTTTTCAATTCTCACCGTTAATCCTAATTCATGAGCTCATCATTATCCAAACGTTTATCCTGTCATTTACCTGGAAAGAAGCAAAGAGAAGGAAAAAGCATGAAAATTGTAACATAATTTTTTCTTCCCTTCTCTTTATTCCCTTTTCATTTTGAGGTTGATAATTTTCCTCCAATAATTTAAACATAAACAAGGTAAAGCAAACATTGACAATGTTGGTTAGCAATGAAAATAAGGCACAAGAAGAAGAAGAAGAAGAGAGCAGAGGAAAAAAAGTATCAATTTGAGGGTAAAAAAGAGCAAAATGAAACTTTAATGATTACATATTATCTACAAATTATGTGTAGGATGAACGTGATTGATATTTATTTATATATCTAAATGTATATGCATAAATGTTGCCCGTTTTTCTTGGGCTTAATAACTCTTAATATTAATATTCTGCACCTTTTTTACATACTCAAGTGTATCATGTTGAACATGAAACCAATCAAACTTTTACTTGGTTTTCCATTTATTAGATTACAACTTGTTCAGACTGGCAAAGGCAAAGCCAATTTCACCTTCAAGTAGATTCCTTTTGCACAATTACAGGTTTCACTTTTGTTCAAATATATTATCTTCTGTTTATTAATACATTACAGCTTTTTTATGACTTTTGGTGTTTCCATTTTTCGACTTGTGTTTTGTGGCTTTTATTGCACTTTTGTTGTCCATTTCAAAGCTTTTCTGATAGTTTCTCTGTCTTTGCCTCAACACGTGCATCCTTTAATGGATCAACCGTCAATTTGAATGGATTATCATTAAATCATCAATAATCCACTTTTCCTTCTTTCAGCCATTATCTCTTGCCATTTGAATGTTTGGTGAAAATTGAATGGAAAACAAGCAAGATAACCTTTTATGCTGCATCCCGTTGAGTTCTGTGTCTGGAATCAGTTTGATTCTTGGTTCGAGTTTGGGTTTGTGCAAGAGAACCATCAATACCCAATTGACACTCTCGTTTTGCATGCTGTGAGATCAACTTTGAGAAAAGAAGATTTGTTTCTGATTGGAATAACGATGATGATGATGATGATGAAGATAGTGATCGGAAAAACCAGTCAACGGGATGTCGATAGACTGGTTCTTCTCTAGTTGAATCATCATACATCACAAATAGTCTATTACATGCATGAACAAGGTGAGGGTTCAAGTGAAGCTGAAACAAGTCAACAAGAGATGAAAAATTGGCAGATAAATGTTGTTATCGGAAAGAAGAGAAAAAAAGAATAAAAAGAATGTAAAGCGATGGAAAAAAAGATGAGATCAAATTAGCGGTATATCACGTGATGAGTGAAGTTGTTCTCTTTTAATGAATTCCAATCAAGTAGCCTCAAGGTATCCGCCGATTATCTTGATGTGCAGTCGATAGTCATGATCGCCTGTTAATATAATTCAATTTCAATCCACGCTTTACCTTCTCTTAAACTCATTACAGCAGTGGTCTGGGCTAAGTTAGTTTAAGGCGCCGCCATCTCGATCACATTTAGTTTATACAGATGAGAAGAAAAGGCAATAGAAAATTGGACAAGATAAAGTTCGATCTTTTGGTACTTTCATTTACTGTTAGTTAGTTATGAAAAAAGTCTTTACTTTTGGTGACTTAACCCTGACCACTACTGTAGAGTCTTTGGGTTGACTCTTCATTTGTTTTACTCTCTTTTCGCTCTTTCATGGTTTTCTTTCATTTTATCTCTTCTTTACATGAAACTGACTTTCTTCTTATTCTTCGTCGCTTTGCTTTCTCTTCATTCCCCCTTTCAAGGTCAATTGATCAAATTGAAATGAAAAACGATACAATTGGTGCCTTTTCTTGATATTATTGCTGATTAACTTGAAACAACAAAAAACGAAATCATGAATCGTTTTATTAATATCCTTCAAAGAAAAATAATGGGAGGTTTTCATCATGAATTTACTTGGAGTGCAAAAAAATCAATTTTTTCTCCTCAAAATTCGTTTTCATGTCAGAAACAGATTTGTCACTATCATCATGTATTGTTTGGTGAATCGTCATCGCTCCAAATCAGTTTAATCAAAGCTAATAAAATGTTGAATAAAGTTGTTATCTCGATGTAACCTTAGTCTTCTCAGTATCTGATAGTTTTGTTCAAACCTTCGTCAAGGGCTTGGCAAGTGAGATGAACTTTTGTAATCAAATGTTTTTCAATTTCATCAATTGCTTACAATTATAAAGCAAAATGATCCACTGACTTGTCAACCAAACGAACGTTCAACTTTAGACTTTAGTTCACTTAAACAGAGATGACAAATGATGAATGATTATTGTATGATCGCCTGTGTCAGTTTCAAATTGCCTTTGGCCTTTAAAGCCATTTCAAAAAGATTGTTCTCTTTACTTAATTTTATCCATTTTTCATTGGCAACAAATGAATGGTCGCTTATTGATATGTTTATTTATGAATTTCAAAGATTTTGCCTCAAAAATCTCAATCAATTTGAGTTGCCTGTTTCCATTGAGAAACAAATTTATTGGTCATTTTATGGAAGCAGAAAGGAGCTTTTCATGACCATTTCTCGGTTGAATATTTTGAAAAGCCAATTGCTCATGTTTGAGGCCCGATTTGAGGCCAAAACAGAATCAATTTCATGATAATTTTATTCAACAAAACGATTGCTCAAGTGAATGAAGAAGAAGAAGCAATGAAAAAAGGCAGAAAAGGCAAAAAGTTATTGTAAATATGATAAAGCCTTAAAATTGATTAGCCATTGATGATTGAAGGAAGAAACGAAAGAAATCGTATGAAACTAATCAACTGTTTAATTGAAAGAAAAGAGTAAAACTGAAAGGTAAAAACAAAAGGTAAACGTGAAACAAACGAGAAAACAAATAATAAATCAACTTGATGTTTACTAATTTTCTAATCAAAACTGATATAATCACAATAAACCAATCAAAATTCAAGGTTACTCTTTCCTACATCAATTCACTTCTATCCTTGAATATGAATCAAAATTAATTAACAAATTATCCATTTGATTGCGAGGCAAACTTGAGAAAAAAGAACAAAAACTATTAGAATCAATCAAAATGGGAAAAGTTTTTGAGTTTTGCTGTTCAATTTAGAAGATGGGAAAAAAGCTAATATCGCAAACCACGAGCAAGGTGGAATCATTAAGAAGATGATAAATTATGAGATAAAATTCATTCCAAGTGTCACCAAGATAGTTATTTGTCCATCGGGTTTAATCAATTTTGTGTTTCCTTTTAACTGCGCAAATTGAAACAATAATTTAATTTACTTTTCAATGGATGTGCTTTGGAACAGTGAAAAGTCATAACTTCAATTGAATTAGCTTTTCTTTTCAAGGTTTCACCTGATAATCGGCTAAATTGAGTTCAGGAAGGTTCGAAATGAAAAAGTTTGGAGAAACAGTCGAAATGATGAGATAATAATAACGATCATAATGATGAATAATGGATTGCAATTGAGACAATCGAAACAATTCAACTTTCGATCAACTATAAAACTTTCCAAATGTTCATTATTATTGTTTCCATTTGTGTTCATTTTAAGGTGAAAAAAAACGAAAGCAACTGCGAAGTAAACATCATCTTCAAAGCAAAAATTCTGCTAATAATGATGATAATAATGGTTCACATCCAGAGTCTTTATGGCTTCCATGGGCTCATCTTGTGGATAACGTGAACAGAATTCAATTCATTCACATTAACAATGTAAAACAATCAGCAATCAGTTGATTTTTGTTACCTTTTGTTTAGGAGAGAAAACTATTTTTTTCACTTTTCTCCCTGAAGATTGAACTTCATGTGAATTATGTGATGAGGTTTGGTAAGCACAAGAATAAACAAAGTAACAATTTTTACGAAAAAGTTTTTACTCTTCCAAAGTTGACCTTTTCCAGCTAATCTAGTCTAAACCCTTTCATTGCTCAAACGAAAATTTGGCAACTTCAATTTTCACAAATTGTCAAAATCTTTTCTCTTTCCGTCATTCTTCCAACTGAAACTTTTCCCACCAAAAAATCATGAATTGATACGAAAGATTGTTTACTTTTGTTGACATTTATTGACAGATTTACTTGTCAAGAGCACTTGTTACCTGTTGAAGATGATCAACATTTTTGACTTTTTACACTTTTCCTTCATCTCTTGTGACATTCCCATGCAAATCAATAGCCACACTCAATTAGACCAGAACTATCTGTTGATGTTTCTGTCAGATTAAACTTGTCCTGACAATGAATTTTTTTCTCGTCAAAATTGTCTTTTCACCTTTCAACTGAACCAATTACTTTGATTGATTGATTTGCATTGAAAAAATTTAAACATTGAACATTGAAAATGATGAAAGGAAACAATGATATGAGAGAAAAGAGGAATCGCCAAACATTGAAATTTGAGCCTGAAGTTCTGAGTGACCAAAGAAGAGAAAAGAGCGACGAAAAAAACGCAGAAAAATTATTGAACTCAATTTTGCCATTGATTCAGCATTTACAGTTGTAAAGCATTTAATGTGAAACAATAAAACATGACGAGTTTAATTTGAAGAGCAAAGAGCAATAATAATTGTAATAAACAGGACAAACGGAGGTCATTCACGGTAGTAATTAGCTGATTCGAATTAGTTAAGAATGAAAAATTAGGAATAAAGATTAACTTCCTCATTACCTTTAAGTTGCAGTCAAACTATGAAGTGAACATGAAAGAAGATGAAGAAAGACTATTTTACTCGGACATTCAATTCTTGGCTTATAGTAAAGTTGACGATTATGATTTGGATGGCTGCTCAAGATGTAATCGCTATCATCATCATCAGTCTTTTTCTTGAAGAAACCATTTTATTAACACTGGACTCCCTGTTGCATGATTGCCTCAACTCCTCCAACAATATTTGACCTTTCTCAATGAACTCTCTTCCATCATCATCATCATACTCAATGGACAATGTAAATGTATAGTAATAGTTGTAAAAAAAAGGTTCAAGTAAAGGTAGTAAATAGTAATAAATATGCAAGGAAAAGAAAGAGTAGTAAGAGTGACACAAGTTAATTGGATGGAGAGAGAGAGAGAGAGAGAGAGAGAAGATGATGAGCCAAGATTGTTCGGACAACAATTTACCTTAATTATTGTAATTAACTTTGATTCACGGTGAAATAATGCATTGCCATTTAACGTGAGTATAATCATAGTGAAAACCGTCAAGAGTTTCATATCAGGAAAATCAGGCAACTTTGTGAACTAAAAGAAAGGTTTGAATGAAGAATGAAGTAGGTTCATTGATGATTGTAAAACATTAGCCGATGACCGGATGCTCGGTGGACCGAGAAAAGTTTAGAATGAAGAAGATGGCGAAAATGATAAAAGGCAAAAATTGATGTCCTCCGGGTATTTTTCTCTTCTTCTTCTCTTCTTTATTCATCATCTTTTCCTCTCGCCACTTTGCCAGAAAGGGAGAAAGACACTAAATTGAAATGGACAATCATTCTTGATATATCTTATTAACTCACGCTCTTGCTAGATTAATTGATGAGCACCATTTAATTACTCTCTTAACTTGGAAACTGTGATTTGTATTTCCGTTCATTTTGCGCTTCTTCTTCTTCTTCTTCTTCTTCTTCATTTATTCATCTTGTTCTTGTTCTTAACAAAGATAATCATCACGCGACATGTTCACTTGTCATTATTGCGCTATTAGCGTAAGCATTATTTTCTCTCATTAACATTATTCATTGATCAATTCATTTACAGGGTACAAACTTGTTACTCTTTCATTCACAGCTAACAAGCAAAAATTAAAACTGGTTCATTAAACTTTATTCATTAGCACTTGTTTGCCGTTTCGTTTGCTTTTCAAAGGCTCACGTTTGCCATCATTTTGTTTCTTTGCGCAAAGTTTAACAATTGCTTTATAGCGAGTTTTATTTAAATTCAGTTTTCATGTGATTGCGAGTTTTTTTTCTAACGTATTATTGGTTCAAAAGAACAATTGGCTAAATTGATTTGATTCTAGTAAACGCTGATTCTTGCAAAGACTATTTAAATTGAGTGGTGAGACAATTATTTGCTGACTACTCTTGACGTTGATCCAAGCTCAAGTCAGGCAATCTTTTGAATTCAAGATTCGTTTAAAGAGATGATTCGATTCTAGCAAATATGTTTACCTGACTTAAAATTTCAAGGTTTTACGCAAAGCTTAGAGGAATCACTGAGTATTAACACTGTATTCCGCAATTAATTGCCCACTTTAAACTCTAATAAATTTTCTGATTGGTTCGATTCGAATGAAATTTCGTAATTAGAAACAATATTCTGCAGGTAATCATTGAATTAAATTTAAAAACTGAAGATATAACAAGAGAGTGAGCTTTCGTAAACTTTTTTACAAAATTTGCGATTTCACTTTTCAATATTTACTATTTGCGATTCAAAAATTCTTCAACTGAACAATCGCAAACATTTACAAACAGCAAATACTCTTTTTTCTGCCCAAAACCCTAGATTTTCAAGTTCCTAAGGATGACTCAATCAATTCTCTATCGAAAAGAGATTTCTTCAATAGAATTTTGAAAAACACATAAAACTTACAATAGTTTTTTCAAAGTGAGAGTTAGCATAATATCGAGTAAAATTATTCAAAAAAGTTTACATTCAACTCCATAAATCGTATTAATCGCTACTAACAGAAAGACGAGAGGCTCAGAACGGAAAAGTTCATTGAGAAAACTGCAAACTGATTCTTAGTTTTGATGTGCAAAAAGCCCAAAGGCTAATGAAAAGGAAATGGACAGAAGAGATAAAAAAGTGTCTTTGCTTTTTCTTCAGTTAATGATGATGATGCCGATTTATCTTCATGTCTTTATTGTGCTTCCTGTTCACGGTTTATTGCACATAGAAACTACCTTTTTGAAATCAATGAAGAAAATCAAAATTTCCATCGTCAAACTTTTCTAGACTCTCTCACCGCGGCCAACTTTCAATAGTCGATGATAATAGTGAGCGATAAGGGTGGAAGACTGTCCATGTTTGACTTGGTAGCCTTTTGCCACATTTGCTCACCTTCATCTTCTTACCTTGTAATGAAGTGAAAATATGAAATAAAATTGATCACTTCTTATCATCACCTTCAATTAGTCTTCAACTGACTCTTCCTGCCTTTTTACAGCTTCTTGGCTTTTCTCAATAACCTGAACCTCGAGGCAATTCAAAGTTTCGTTTTTTTCTTCTTCTTCGCATTATTAATACAACTTTTTGATTGTCAAACTAAAATGTAACGATAATAATTATAACAGGTAACAACAAGAAAACAGTGATTTGATTATAAAGACCAATGAAATAAAGGAAATGCTGAAAGATAAAAGTGATGGGAACGGAAACACAGAATAGAAAGGTTCTCATCATCTTATTATGATGAAGAAAAGTTTATCATTTTATCATCATCAATCTCATCTTTTTGTCAATAATATCAAGAGTAATCATTATGTAATTTGTTTATTATTAAACTGAAGACAAAGTTATTGTCCAAAGTAATTTGATTGAGTGTAAAAAGCAAGACAAAACTCAATTTTAATCGTTTGGACAGGAAATTGATTTATAGCGTTTCATTGGCCATTTCAGTGTTTCATCAATGCCATCGTTTAACGTTCGTTCAATTTAACCTTGATTCTCATGATAGCATCAATTACATGACATTTTAGGTGAGATGTTAAAGTGATGTCATGAAGATTGAAAAACTAAGCAAGTTGAAACAGTAACCTGATGGACCTTGATTAGCAATTGAGGGTAAACATGAAAACTCAACGTTTTCAGCCGATACTGAGCTGACGAACCATTTTCGATTTTATCGCAAAAACAACATTGACAAAGTTCGTAGAAAGTTGGAAAGAGATCTAGTCTTAATCCGATTTTCAAAATTCAAAAGCGAAAACAGGATTATTCGAAAAATAGTGACTTTTGAAAGTTGACGTTCCAGTTGAGTTTGGAAGAGTTGATCAAGTGCTTTAAAAACTTGATTCTTTGGACAAGAAAGTTGTCCATTTTTCGCATTTCGTCCGTTATTTTGCTTGAAAAGCTGATTCATTTTTGTTGGAATTCATCTTTTCTCTTTCGTTGACTAAACAACTTGTATCATTACAAGTATTTGATCCTGTTTTCACCTTTTCCAACACAGAAAAGGTAAACTCTGTTACAAACCGAAATGCAAAACAAATAAATCTATGAATGAAAAGGAAGAAGATGAAAGATGATAACTCGTGACCGGATTCCATTGAGAGAGAAAGAGATGATAATGGATGATGAAAGAAACACTTATTGACTCCACCTTGAATAATGAACCTGTCCTTCCCTTTTCATCCCATCTCTTTCAACCTCATCTTCCTCTTCACCCTCAACTTTATGCCCGTTTGTAATTGAACTTAAATCATAATTATAATTTCATTCATTGATTCAGTCAATTGAATCCTTATCATGATCACGGTTTTGAATCTCTTTCCCTACAAACAAAAAAGATGATCATCATTATCATCTTTATGATTTCTTTTCTTTCAAACCAATCGAATCCCGCCTTTTCTCCACCAACCTATGGATATTTCATGTAAATGATAAAAGAGAATGGAAAAGCTCCCCAAGAGGAATACTCTTTTTGTGAATCAAGTTCCGGATGAGAAGATGATAAAGTTGTAAAACGCTAATACAGAAAAGTACAGAATGGAAGGAGAAACCAAAATTTGGGCAAAAAGTAAAGTCTAAGTGTGAACACTCGAAGCTGCCCAAAAGGTCAAAAATCATTATCAGTGGAACATTTTTCGCTCTTCTGGTTCCAGTAAAAGTAGAAAAAGTTTCATCTGTAAATGATATTGACCGAAGCTTGAGCAACATCATGTTCATAATTTGATTTGCACAAAGTTCCATGAATTATCATGATTGGCTTCATTATTGGTTCATTCATTTCCATCTTGTTCTTAAAAAAGTATCGTTCCTTTAACCCAAAAAAGTTAATTTAATCATTTTCTTCTTTTCCCTTTGCCTTACCTTTGCCATGTTTCACCATGAAAATGAACCGATTTTCCATCAAGTCGCTCTCTTCACTTTCATTTAATCAAATTCTCTCTTCCATCTTTCATCAAAAGGCAAAACTTATGGGCTTTTCTCTTCTCTTCATCATGCATTGTTTTCTTTCGGTTTCTTTCACTTTTTGTTCATTTCCTTAGGTAAAAAATGATCAACATTGGTTATGGAAGAAAACATTTCGTAAAAAAGTGTTTCGTGCGCTATTCCACCAGAGACTCACGGATTCTCTTTCAATTTTGTATTAACTTTCTCTTCATCTTGTTCTTCCTCATCTTCATCCTTCTCCTTGCCAAAAGACAAAACGCAACGATAAACATCTGAACCTTTTGTTTTCTCCTTAATTCCTACTCTAAATGAGATTGAACCAGAAAACAAAATGCACAATGAAACAACATTAAACACTCTTAATAGTCATAATCAACTAATAATGGTAATAACAACAATTATCTTTGTTCACTTATTGTTAACCATTGTAATGAAAAGGCAATATTGTTTAACCTTGAAGCAGCAGAAAGAAAAATTCATGTTCAATTGAATCAATTCAAGAGCAAAATTGAATGATATTCATCAGTGCAAATGTTTAAACGATTGTTTTTGATTGTAATCACAGCAAGATAATTAGCGAATCATTAGAAAATTCAAAAATGAAAACTTGACCAATTAGTTTCTCTGAAGGCTAACAGATTCTTTGAAACAATTTTTTGCCCAAAATGCGCGTAAAGGCAAAGCCAAGCAAAGAAAATAAATATAAATCAAAATGAATAAACTTTTAATCGATTGTGAGAAATGCCAATAAGTTTCATGAAGATGGTTCGTGCTAACATTGACCTGTGAACATTAAACGATTAATGATTGTTCATCTTATAACATCCTCTTCTGATGTGAGAACATGTAAATACCTTTAAGGCAAAGAAAGAATGAAGAAGATGAAGAAGATGAAGAGAGAGAGAGAGAGCAAAAGAGTGTGAGAGTTGTTACTCTCCCTTTTATCCTCAGATCCGGTAATAACGTTATTACTCTCACTTGCCCTTGAACCTTTTATTTTCAGGTTGATTAGTTGCGGTGAATATCATTTTTTTGTAATTCATTAATAATGATATTAGACTGTGCAAGTAGGAAAACAAAGGCACTTTAAATAGATCAATGATAATCAATCAATAACGACAAGCAAATTTACGCTCTTCTATGGGTTAGTCTGGAGCACGATTTGCAATCTTTTGTGCTCATGAACTTGCTTTCCGTTTTCTGATTAGACTTTTGTTTGTTTTCAATATTGCAAAGGGCAACATTGCGTTATCACTTGAGGCAATCAAATTGCACTTTTCCATTTCTTTCTTTTCCATTCCATGTGTTCTGTTCTCGATTGTTGCTTTCCGTTTGCCAGTGCAAAGTCAACCTCATTCCGAGCTTTGTTTAGTCGAAATGTTCAAAGTTCATCTTTTGCTTGCGAATAAATTGAAATCTCAAAGTGAATTGAAAACAGTTTCAACTGAACACTGTGAAGAGCAAAAGATGAAAGAGATGTTTTTCCTCCTCTTTTCATCTCTTCATGTCAAAAGTGAAAGGTGATGGAAGCGAAGAAACAATTTCTCTTTTCATTCCGTTAACTGGAAACAATATCTAAACCGTGATATATTTACGTGTAAATATTTCATAATCTGAGGTTACCATTTGATAAGTCAGAATCGATGCGCTTCAACTTGTGCAGCAAGTTATGATAAAAGAAGAAGTTAATCATTTCTTCGTTACTCCTACTCGATACCTTTTCATGATCAACATCATTATTGATGCACAAACATCAACGCAAATTCCCCTTGATCAACATCGAATTTTTCATTTCAACTTGTTCCTTCCTGACCAACTCTAATCACCAACCTGAAGGTGAATCAAACACCAACCATTATCATTGTTATCCTCTTTATCATCACTGTTATTACACTTCAATAGTCTATTATTATTCTGTCAACACTTTTCAATCAAAAAAGATTTGCTTTTTTCCGTCAAAAGTTTAAAAGGGAAAACTTGACAAATTGCAATTCGACTTTCCATGTGCTCATGAAAGTTGAATGGAAAGTTGATCAAAACTGGTTTCAATTCATTATTCATTCAATAGATTGGTTTTCAGTTATTTAATTAAACAACTTGAAAACGTTACTCATCATCATTACCAACTTCAAGGTAAATCGATTGTGTTAATAACTCAGTAAATTACCGATGAAGAAAGGAAAAGAGAGAAAAGAGAGAAAAGAACTGAAACCAATTTTCTTTTCTCTTTATCATGTTATTATCAGAGAAAATTATTATCTTATTATTTTTCAAGGTAATCACTTTCTTGTTGTTATCATTGATCAGATAAAGGAGAAGGAGAAGGAGAGAGAGAGAGAGAAAAAAGTTATTTCTAATCAGTTCAATCGAAGTTGGGTGTGAATCAGTTTTACCCTGATTTACTCAATTATTATTAGAATTATTATTTTCCATTATTGCTGTATATTGCAAGATTATTATTCTTTACCTGTTGATCGGGTAAAAGGTGAGAGAAGAAGAAGAGAAGGAAAAAGAGATGAAAATGATGGGGAATCTTCATGTTTAGAGGATCAAGATTCTAAGAAGGGATAAAATTGTGATTAATTTGCAGACTGGTTAAGTCGCACCTCATAATGCACCAATCTTGACTCTCTTTCCTTCCACTTGTTTCTTCCTACGCATTCCGATCATCAAGATAGATGATTCAATATTCTTCTTCTTCTTTGCTCTTCCATCGGTCAATAACACTAAACATATCACATTTACTTAGAAACCTTTTGTTTTAGTCATTCAACAAATGTTGTGATTCATTTCATGTTATCATGTTCAACTTGATCATCTTCCATTGTTGATAACCTTTTCCAGTTCGTGATCATTGGTCAATTAAATTTCCTCTCTTATCAGGTGAAACATTGAAAATTCATTTTAGACTCACAATGATTGATGAAACCTGTCACCTTTAAAAGTAAACTTCACCATTTAATTAAATTAAATTGACTTTCAATAAGTTTTCTTCCAACTTGAGTAATCAATTTTGAGGTAAAAGAAGCGTTTGAAATTGCTTTTTTCCCAATTTCCATTTTCCGATAATCTATTGAAATGCTTTTCCAAGGTGCAATCGCTATTTGCAAATGTTTTCAACCCAAAATTGAAAGATATAAATCAATTCGTTGTTATTGATTTCGATAAAATTGGGAAAAAAATTATCCAATTTAAAGTGTTTGTTCAATTGTTTGTTTGCATCTACAGTATCAATGGAAAGTTGCGTCTCTTGAAAGTGAGAAATTCGTGAATGAACAATCCCATAGGGAGTGTTGAGGGGAGACTAGAGACGAGGAGGAAGGCTTCTGGTGGAGGAGAAGCTCATTCCTAAAGGTAGGTGTTGATAGTAGATCAAGAAACATGCACAATAACAAGTTTAAGAAGCTGTCTTTTAACGTGCTAAAAGGATGATTGTCAGTTTTACTTTTCATTATTATTATTACATCGACTTGCTTCTTTCCTTTAAACATGTTAATCTAATCATAATGGAAGATAATAATGTTAATAAATATGGTAATGATGTTTTATGTGTTTGGGCAAAGGTAAGGCTTTGCGAAGAGGAAAAAAGTGATTCAACTGTTGAAGGGAAAGAAAAGGTTATCATTGATTTAGACAAACAAAGTTTCCAAATGAAATGTCGACTCAATTTCGAGTTGTTTCATGGTTCGTCTTTTGACTTTTTTGCACCTTTGCTTCACTTTACTTTGCTTTGTTAATTACTTTTGATTGACAAATTAAATTTTTATCTTTACAGTTGAGAATGAGAAGTTGCATGAGATGAGGAGAAAAAGTTCATTAAAGTCAAATGATGAGTTGATGAGATGAAAAGAGGAAAAGATTCCGATTCCAATGCAGTAAATAAGAAGAAGATGATGACAAAGATAAATTGAAATGATAAGAACACAATTCGATTCGTTTAAGATGAACATACAAACTCTGTCGACTTCAATGTTATAAGCAATGTCTTGAGGCCAGACAAGACGACACTTCAAAACATTTGAATTTCAGGCAATAAACTGTCAAATTGATTTTCATAAATGCTTGTGATAATTCAGTCAGAACAATGTTTAGTAAACTTTAAATTCCAAGCTGTCCATTGATTTTCCTGAAGATGAAAGAATAATCAAGTCAATAAATAAGAAATTATAACTTTGTTTGAGACTAATCAACAATTTTTGCCTTAAAAATCGAAAAATCGCGTTCACTATAACCTGAAATGCATGCTCTATGTAAATGGTTAGTAAAACAATGGAAAAGAGGAAAAGCTAAAAAAGGTTTAATGGTTAACCATTAGAGCAGCATTATTCTGATAATCGCAAATATCATCATGTAACAATGATAATAACCCAAACATTCGATTCTTTTTTTTCCTTATTCTGTTGTTACTTTCCCCTGTTTACCCTCTTCCTATTCATTTCACCATTTGATCCAAATATTTATTCCATAATTTTATTCATAAGTCGAATTATCATTCACCGAGAAAAAAACTATTATTACAATTTTATTGTCATCATTACCATTAATATTAGCATTTCATTATTACCTGTGAACACATTCCAACCAATATCATTAATAAGTTAAATCAGTGTTTGTTTAAAAAGCACAGTGAAAAGAGGGAAGAGAAGGAAAGGAAAAAAAGACATTTCCTTGTTCACTCTCTTCTGAAACATTGTTTCACTGAATGATAATGATGATCATCATTTGTGGTGAAAGACAATTGCGATTCTAATGATTAAACAATGTTGAAACAGAAGGTTGAAGAAGCGAAAAAAAAAGATTGAATGAATTTCCTGTTGATTAAGCTTGAGTCTGAAAAAAAGAGCGAAAATGAATGTTGGACAAAAAAAGGTTATTACCAATGGAACTTAATAAAATTAATTCAGAGTGAAAAACAAATGGCTGATATCATGGCATATTGAATGAAAGTAATGGTGAATATGATGACAAAAAGAGCAGCGAGAGAAGCAAAAAACTCCCTGCGATTAAATTAATAACCTTTCATTGTGCGAGTTTTGATAATGTTTAAATTATCAGAAGCAAAAGTATAAAGAGAAAGGCTGATAAATTGGATCAACAGGATAATAATGAGAGTGGAACAAAGAATTTGCCTTTTGTTCGAATAAAAATTTGTCCAGTTATCGTTATTGTTTCTCATTTGATGCTCAATTGTTGACCAAATCAGAGAGCAAAGGTAGCGATTAAATTTTTCAATTAAATATTTTTCTCTTCAAAAGCAAGCCTGGAATGTTGCAATGTTGAGCAAAACTTGAGAGTGTAAAGCATCTTCAATGTTTCATCAGTTTCAATGTGTGTGTGGCTTTTAATTAGATAAAGTATTAATGAGAGTAAAACGATAAAAACGTTAATACCATTTTAGGAGCTTCTCATCTTTTCTTTTCTTTTTGTGTCAATACAGTTAATCTGTACAAAACCTTGGCACCCTGCAATTGATCTGTTGATTACAATAACAAGTTCAACAAATCACTTTTTGGATGAGCTTGCAATTCTTCAATCCAGGACAACATGAGATTTGAAGAAGAACCTGCTGAGTTTGGCTCTCTCTCTCTCTCTCTCTATCTCTTTACATGAAATGGCAAACGAATAAAGTCCGATTAAATTGAATTAAATGAACGTTAATTGCAAAATTACATTTACACCTTTTCCAGCTATTAATAGCACTTGGACTTTGTCAGACATTAAACAAATTTCGCTCAACTTTTCAATGAATGGTCCTTTCAGTTGATTATCATTAGTACAATTTGTTGTCCAAATTATTCGGCCAATTATCATGTGGAAAAACATGAACATCTTTTTGAATAATCTTTTGCTTTCCTCTTCTGTTCCAACATTGAAAGGTGAATAATTGAATGAAGAGAAAAAAAGAAAAGAAAAAACAAAGTTCTTTTAATGAGAAACAAAGTTTATCGATATTAAACAACTAATAATGCCATAAAGCACGCGTCATTGTGAGTGTGCAACTTGTTTAATCAACCCGTGCCATTAAAAGATAATCACGTTTACATCAAAAGGCCTTAAGGGTGAAGAAACGATTTCTCGGTAAAGAAGAAGAAGAGACACAATTTATCTGAAAATTCAACTGAATTAGTTTCATGTTGTTGTTTATTTCTGTTTATAGATGATGGTTAATTAGATTGATGTGAAAAATGAGATGGATAATTATATAATATAAAGTTAATATTGAATCAAATTAAACTCAATTTCCAATTAACTGATGAACACAGGTAAAAAAGGAAAGCAAAATGTTTTATTCACTTTTCTTTCCAAACAACAGAAATGTAATTGATTCTGATGATTGTCATGATTTGTCTTTGAATAATTCATTTTCGTTTCAAGCGAACCAAGCAGAAAGCCAAAAGAAACGAAAAAATTGTGATTTACCTTTTTCTCCATTCAATGTTAGCCAAAGCTGAAAGGTTTGCATTTGTGAGAAGAAGAAGAAAAAAAAGTTGTTTTCTGATCAACAGATATTTGTCACATTTTGCACATTCTGTTGATCCAAAAATTGATATTTATGAGTCTCGATAAATCATGAACGTGAACATGTTTATGGTTAAATTGATAACTTTTAATGTAATACAGATTTGCAATTGCATTCCTGTAAATCGAAAAACGTTTCAAAAGTAAAAAACAAAAGTTTTGATAACTTTTTTACTTGACTAGTTGTTATCAAGTGAAAACCTTTTAACTTTTTCAATTTATTATCCATTAATAAGTTAATCGCTCAATCTTCATGATTCAGGCAAATGCTTCAGGTAATTGAATTTATCAGCATTTATTGATTTAATTGGCTCAATTATTTCAATCGTTAAATCAATAGTTGGAAAAACTCTTCTTCTTTTAAATCGCAAGTCAAATTGTTTCCCAAATTGATTGATTGATTAACGCAAGTTTCATGATTAAATGGTCAGCTTTTGACTGAGCAAACTGGTAAACCATTTATTAATCATTAATCTGTTTCATGGGGAAACATTGAACTGTTCAATATGGTAAACCTGGTTGAATGAATTAAACTTTACCAGAATATTAATGTTATCATGATGATCTATTTAATGTTCATCATAAACAGAATTGAGAGAAAAACTTGAATCAATTCTTTTCTCTTTATTCACTCAATTATTCACAGATTGACTAATCTGAATATTAAATTGTTGTTAAATGATGAGATAATTAGCGATCATCGAGAGAAGAGAAAAAGTTGAAGGTTAAGCTTTGAGCTTTTAATCAACTTTCTGCTTCTATTAGCATCCAAATTGAACACTAATTCACTAATGATGAGAGTAATAATCAAACGATAAAAAGCATTATCATAATGATTGTATTGATGAAAGTGAATATCATTTTTTCTTCTTTACCATTAAAACGATTTTCTCTCTCTCTGAGTCGTCCCTTAACACCCTTTCAATGGCTGATCAATGAGTTGTTTTTGCTTTTCTCTTGCTAACATTTGTTTTCGCGTTTTCCACTTCATTTTCATCATTAATGTTAACTAATTGCTAAAATTGATTACAATTGAAGATGAAACTGAAAAGTTGAAAGAAAGGCGAAAAAAAGATTCTTTAATGATAAGGCGAAATAATAATTATCCAAGTTTATATTATCATATAATCCGTATCATTTAGAGTCACGATATTGATAAAATGTTTCACCTTAAAAAGTTATCACTAATTCAAGTTAATATTGTTTGCTATTATTATCACTATTTTTATTATTATTATTGAGAAAAGCGCAAAATGAAATGCAAAAAAGGCAACTTTGGCCCGAACTTGGTTCAATCTTTTATTCGTGACTCTATTTATTTGGTAAACTTATCTCTATGTGAATGAATTTCATTCTGATATTTGCTTTTCAATTCATCTGTGCTTTTGCATCAAGCGTAGGTTCACTTGGCACGATATGAAACAATAATTTTCATGGAAAATGAAAATTCACCTTTTCCTTTCAATCGTCTTGAGGTTAACAATTGAAAAGTTGCTTATCATTCATCTATAATCAAGATTGCAACAAATTTTGTGAAATCAATGTCAAAGTAAAATGGATTTTGAAAAGTCCTTCGAAAAAGTTCAAAAATTAAATGATCGAAATTTTTGTTCTTTTCGATTTTCTTGTCCATTTCATTCTTTGATTTTCTATCCACCAATGAAAATCAACCAAACTTGGGATCAGTCGGCATTAATTTCGATTTCGAGTATTTGTCTTTAATCAATTTTTCCAAATTTTTAACTTTTCAAGTTTCGTTTTCGGTTTTAGATTTTCAATCAGAAAATCACTTCAATTTTTCGATTTTCTGCTTCTGTGTCAAACTGTGCACTTGATCGAGGGAAATGCTTGAAAATAAAATCAAAACTTGAAACTTTCTACAGTTGATCTTGTTCCGATTGAACTTTTGTCTCAACAGGAGAAGGAGAACAAGTTGTGTCATCAAAATTGCTGCAATGAGCTTGAGGTATTTTTATTGCTATCGGCATTGGGCTAGCAAGATTCTTGTGTATCTTTTGCTTGCCAATGGGGCTGAACAAGATGGACAAGTTGAGGGACAAAATATCATATAAATTGATCCATAAAACGTGCTAAAATACATAATAAATAAAAGTTAGCAAATTTTGAGCGTTTTGATGACAAACACAAAGTTAAATATTGAATAAAGTCTGGCGCAAGATTAGTGTTAAAAGGGGTTTTCATTACAAGATGAAAACAAGTAAATTACAGACAACACTAGCAGTGATTAATAAATTAATGAGCCAAGAAACGGGATAAAATGAAGTTAATAAAAAAAGATTCCATCTGAAGCTGACTTGAATCGAGTCTCATGAAAGCTGATTGTGACTTTTCGTTTTACCGTTTCATGAAAAGCAGCAAACAAAAAGCATGAAAAACTAATGGATTCAATTATGTTGAATACTGGACAATTGACTTGACTTGAATCAATATTAATGGAAATGTTATTGCAACGATTAACTCCTACATTTACAAGCTGTTTGGTCAATTGAATGAAATTGAAATTAATAGCTTACAGAGAAGAAGAGAAACTGAATGACTTGAAATTATCAATAATTATTATGCTCTAAACTGGTTTAAAATGTTTATCATTTTCTTCTTTTGATTCACTGTGACATTGATTGTAACCTCGTTCCTCAATAAACCACCAATAGACATGATGATTAAGATGATCAGAAGCATCAATTTTATTTATACCTCCCCCCAGTATTTATAAACTCTGCATACCATCTAAGAAGTCAAGGTCAAGCGGGTAGGGGGGGAAAATGCTTGCATCACGAGTGATGATTCAAATGTTTTCTTCTAAAGCCGGACGGAGGGATGATTATCAGTTTTGATAGTTACAGACTTAACCTTGTGCGTGATTTAACCTCTATCTCTCAGCTGGACACTAGGACCAGTAAGAGGGCATATCATGAGCGGGCGTCAGCCGCTTTCTAATCACTCGTTTCTTTCTCTTTCAAACCAGCAAAAATGATCAATATGATATTCCAACTGATCATCATCATCATCAATGAAATGCTTCAATGTAATCTCTTTCCTTCTCATCTTCAAATGCATTTTCTCTCATTTCACATTCAGAGACAGTTTAGTATCACCAAATTTCATCAACTATCGATAGTTTAGCCATTTGCGTGAGCGTCAGTGCGTGGTCGTCAACAGAACGATCACAGAGTGAAAAGTGTTTCATTTTGTTTTGGCTAATTATCGTTATCGTTCTTGTGTTTGAATATTATTAATGGGATGAAATTCAAGTGCTAAAAAAGGTTTTTCAATTAAAATCAATTTCTACACTCAACGTTTAAACGCTCCATTTTCAAGTTTAAATGTTGATAAAGGCTAAGAGATGCGCTAAGTTGAAGTCATTGGGTTGACTCTTTGATAGTCATTGGATTATTTTGCATTATCATTGGGACAACAAATTGACTAAATAAAAGCAATAATATCTTAATATCTTGAGCTGCAACCTGTCGATGAGTTGAAAGTCAAGCGAAAGTCACTCAGTTTCATTGAAAAATTCTGATCACAAACTGATGAAGTTGAAACAAAAAGGAACCCAAAGACTTTTCTAAGCATTGAAAATTTTCGATTTTCCATCCATGAGAGAGGCTCGAGGCATTTCGTTCATACGGGTATTGCAGTATTATTGTGACATAATGGACCTTATCTCATGATCGCAAACTGGTTTGATTCAACTTGCAAGTGATGAGAGGCCATAGATGTGTATGGGGTGGGTGGGGGTGGGGGTGGGGGGGGGGGTGGGGGTGGGTTGTGGGGTGGGGGGGGGGGGGTGGGTGGGGGTGGGGTGGTGGGGGGGGGGTGTTGGGGGGTGGGGTGGGGGGGGTGGGGGGGGGTGGTGGGGTGGGGTGGGGGGTGGGGTGGGGGGGGGGGGGGGGGGGTGGGGTGGGTGGTGGGGGTGGGGGGGGGTGGGGGGGGTTGGGGGTGGGGGGGGTGGGGGGGGGGGGGGTGGGGGGGGGGGGGGGGTGGGGGTGGTGGGGGTGGGGGGGGTGGTGTGGGGTGGGTGGGGGTGGGTGGGGGGGGGGGGGTGGGGGGGGGTGGGGGGGGGGGGTGGGTGGGTGGTGGGGGGGTGGGGTGGGGTGTGGGTGGGGGGGGTGTGGGTGGGTGGGTGGGTGGGGGTGGGGGGGGGGGTTGGGGGGGTGGGTGTGGGGTGTGGGTGGGGGGTTGGGGGGGGTGGGGGGGTGGGGGGGGGGGGGTGGCTCCGGGTGAGTTTGGTCTCTGGGTGGGGCCGGCGGCGGGCGGTGGGGGTCGTTGGTGGGGGGGGCGCGGAGGTGCAAAAAGCCCGGGGTTGGGGGGTGGGCGTGGTGCTGGGGCGGGGCAGACCGTGGGCGGGCGTTATAATGGGGTGTGGGCGCGTGGGGGGGTGGTGTCGTGTGTGCGGTATTTTGGGTTTGGGGGCGTGGGTGTGGGGGGTCGAGGGGGGGCGACGTGTGGTGGGGGTTAGATTTTGGTGGAGGCCTGCCTTTGAGTTTGGAAAAAAACATAAAAACTATAAAAAACGGGCTGGGCACCCATTGTTCTGGCGGGCCTATCCTCTTTTCAGGCCCACAAAGATTCCCGCATCGGGGTATAGGAATAGGGGGGGGCCGGGGGGTCTCGCGGCCGCGGCGGAGCTCCAAAAAAGATCTAATTGTTGGACCCATATGCTTTGCTTGGGCATGGTAAGTGGGTTTGTCTTGGGTGGGTATCAGGCCTTAGGGTGCAATAATAAATGGTCCAGGCCGAGGATTGGTGAGGGCAAGTTTGTTTTAATTGGCGGGTTTCAATTGGGTGGTCACTGAGGGGTGGCGGACTAAAGGTAACAATTGGTTGGCATCGGGGAGTTTTCACTGGATTCGGGATTCATTGGGAAACATGAAATTGTACAACTTTGAAGATAAGGAAGTCTTGCTTATTGCGGTGATCAAAATTACGTCTTAATGCAAAAATTGTGAATAAAAATGAATGCAAATTAAAAGTGAAACAAATAATTAATTGTTGATACTACAGTTATCATATTAATGATGACATTTTTTAAAGCAAACAATGTAAAAGCAAGGAAAGACGGGAAAGTTTACTTAATTGAACTAAATTAGATGGAAAAGAGAAAAAATAATAATTTCTTTAATTAGTGAACCCATCATGATTAAGTGCATGACTATTGTTTGAATAATGTTTCCATTCGTAGAAGAAAAAGTTGGCCTGATTGATAAACTCTTCCTCCCACTCAACCCATCCTCATCCACCACCTTACCTTTGCCTCCTTTGCCTCCTTTGACTCATCAATAAATCTTGAAATGTTAATAGCAATTGTTTATCCATTCAAATTGCTTTGCAGAACTTTTCTTCTTTTCTCTCAATAATTATCATTAATATGATTATCCAAGTTTCAAATGGATTCTATGGCCTTTTCTTGTTGATTACCTGTTTGGTTTAAACTTGCAATTGTATTTCAACTATTATCATTAATATTTACCTCAATCAACACCAAAGATGAAGAGGAATGAGCAAAGGAATGGAAAGAAGAAGAAGAAAAACAAATCTGAATGCAATACTTTGAAAGGTAACAAAATGGTAAATGCGAAGATGAAAGAAGAGAAAAGATGAAAGATTAACAAATCATGTTGCAATTAATTTGTAGATTGTTAGCAAATCTAAATCACGACTAGGTGTGTTACCTGAAGATGTTTAAATTAAAATTAAGCTTTTCTCACTCAAACTCACTTTACACTCCTTCTCATTCTTTTATTATTTTCATTCCATCATCTTCATCTTTTCTCTAGTTTACTCATCTTCTCTCAGTCTTCAAAGTTGCAACCAAATTATTAAACTCTATTAAAGGTTTAATAGAATCACCATCAACGCTATTAGTTAACCTTCTTTGGATCAATTCCTTTTGCGATATTAATTCTTATCATTATGATTATAATAATCATAATTAATGCGTTATTTACATGTTAAATTAAGATTCTTTTCTTGATTTTCCTTGCGTTTCCTGGTTCGTTAAACATCATTAATAACGATTGATGGACAATCAATTATCAATAAATTTCAATTGTGAAGAAATGAAACTTTGTCAGAATCAACATGATTGGTTGCATTCAGTCAAAGCTCTCTTCGATCAATGTAAACCTTGCAATGACAATCGTCAGTCAATGTCAACCGAATGACCTTAAACTAGTCTAATCTGAAAGGTCTGTTAGGATAAACTTGAAATGCTCAATTATCAATTTGTTGTTACAGTAATGCAAATGAACCGATGGAATTTCATTCAAGTGATTTCTTTCAGAGACTTTACATGAACCGTTTATGCAATCAAAGTAATCAAATCAACTTTAGTCAGCAAAATTATAGCCTTTATCATGTTCATCAAAATTGCAGTTCAATTGATGAGTCGGAAGGCATCAACTCGATAGCATTATTTTGAATAAAAAGATGTTCCAGTTGTTGCATTTGAAGTGTGCGTTTCCATTGAAAAGATGTTATTTAATATCTTGATAGGAACAAGAAAAAAAACGATAAACAAAAATATAATAATAACAGCGATAATAATACAATCTATAATCGTTTATTTATCTTGTTCTCCCTCTTACCTATTACTCTTTCACCATCAACTTACCCTCAATAATTTTGCTCTCATGATGATCACCATCATTATCATCTCTTTTACTCCCTCTTCTTCTTTCTTCTCGTGCTTCCCTTCTCAATCATGAAGATCATATTCCATCACAAAATTAAGATGAAGGAGGATGGTGAAAAGAAGGAGTGAGATGATAAAAAGAAACAAGGTATTGCTATTACATGATATCGCCACATTCCTCAATAGCCTGGGCATAAAAAATGAGATGATTTACACCGTTAATCACTTTGTCATGGCAAGTTTATATTATTATTATTGTTGTTTGTTGTTGTTGTTGATGATGATGATGATGATTGTGATTTGTGTTTTACATTGTGTGGTGAGAAAATCTGTTTTAATCCTGTAAACATCACCCACACTCTTGTTGTTGGCTTCAAAGCCAATCTCCTTTTTTCATCCAACCTAATGGGCTGTGAAATCGAGTGAAGATGAAAAGCCAGGTTGACTTGTGGCAAGAGAGAGAGAGAGAGAGAGAGAGAGAAAGGAATAAGAAGCTGGAAAGATGAGGAAAAGGGGAACAAGATTATTGAGATGAAAAAGGGAAAAGAAACTATCAACATCATCTTCATCTTTTAGTACAACAATAACATAGTAACCTTGTAAAAGCTCATTTTTCAAGCTTTCCTCTGACACATCAGAATCTTTATTGAAACTCTTTTTCACCATACTTTATTCCATCTTTTCATTCGCCAATGAATTATGATTTAAAATTTTCATCTTATCCAAATTTCATATTCAAATCAAACATTGATCACCTTAAGCTTTCACGTTCAAAGGGAAAAATGATTCAATTTCAGTTTCGCTTTTGTTGAAGCTTCAAGTTTCAAAGTTGTCAAGCAAAGCAAAGCTAAATGAACAATTTTTGAACACAAAAGTTCGACTAATTGTTCATGGTTGACTATCAAGGACAAACGCCGAGATACATGTAACTTGGAGTCGCGATTGCGATAAATTGATAAATAATTATCAAATCTTTTTTTTCGAAATTTTCTTAAGTCTTTGATGTTAAACAATTTGATCAAATTTCATTTTATCAGCACTGAGAGAGGATTTGAAACAGGAAAACAAATGAATACATTTTCCCTGAATTCATTTCATTCAAAGTTTCAATAAACATTATCGGTTTTGCATTATTATTAACAAATTGATTGAAGTGAACAAAATAAATGCAACGAATGGTGACATTGCTGACTGAAAGTTGATTTGATAAACCTTTTGCTGACTTGAAGTCGCTGGCCAAACATGAGTTCATTTTTGCCTGTTTAACGTGGCAAAAGTGTAGTTAAAACTGAAACAACTGATGACAATGATGATTACTTTGAAGACTAAAGTTGCTTTAATTGTAATAATGAAATAATGTTCATCTTTTGCTTACAAAGCCATTTAAAGTCTGGACATTTATCATTTACTCAAGCAAATAATGAACTGCGATTAAAAAGCTAAAGAGAAAGAAAGAGATTGAAAAGTTGAAAGATCATTAAGGTACACACATACTGTTAAGAAAAGCCCAAAAAAAGTAAAATAAAAACATCAAATAACATTAGAATCAATTGAAATGACAGATTATTGAGAGAAGAGAGAAAAAGGTAAAAAAAAGAAAATCTCTTTACTTTGTTCCACCTTTTTCTTCTTCTTCATGGTTCTTTTCATCACAATCACCATTATCCAATTGAAACTTGACTGGCAAACCATTACCATTAAACCATTTTATCAATAATAATAATGTTGCTAATACTAATAATAGCTAAAGGAAAATGACTATTTATCAGAGTTTCAATTAAATTGATATTAAGACCATCAATTGGTTATTATCAGACCAAAATTGAAACACTTTTTTAAACTTACCCTTGAGGCCTTTAATGACCTTCATAAATACCTTTTCAAAGATGGAAATGATCTGTAATTGAACAGCAAAGAGCAACAATTGATTTCACTTTTGTTGTCCATTCGCTTTTCGCAGAAAGTGCAAAGGTAAAGTTGAACTTCGAGGGCGTCAAAAGGCTGCACACTTGTTGAACCAAAGTGAACCCGTTGAACGACTTAGCAAACGAAAAGAAGCTTCGTTGATAACATTTAATGTAAAGATTACTCTCTGTCACTTGAAATGCAATTATCAATCAATTATCTGAATAATTGAACACACCCAACACATTAGATTAACATGATAAATGTTGAGTTCAACTTTTCGTTATTGCTAACTTTACTATCAATAAAATGTCAATTGAATTTGCAACTTTTCTTTTCCAAATGAATTTTCTCAATGTTTACTCAATTGGATGAAACACTTTTGAAACTCGTTTCAATAGATGAAAATAATGTCAACCGATTGACCTTTGATTAGCTTTGCAAGTGAATCTGCCCACACTATCTTTCAGTACCTTTCCATTGACCTTGGCAGCGGCAACTATTGGAATGATTAGAAAATTGAAAAAAAAGAATTTAATCGATTTTCATCTTTTGTTGAATTATGATGAATGTGAATTATCTGAACATCAAGTCGCCTCAATTGAAATGATTTATCAATGGTAATATTATTACCATTAATAACAATATTATTATAAACAATGTTTTATAATGATAATGGTAATAATAAAGGGAAGGAGAAGATTATTATTTCGTGATTTCAATGTTTTGTTACAGCTTAACAATTAATGGAAGAAATTTTCTTCTTTTTTTTCTCATCTCTTCTTCAAGGAAGAGAAGGAGATGAAGGAGAAGGAGGAGGAGGAGGAAGATGATGAGGAACCTAAATTTAAAGTGGTTAACCTGTTGATGATGAAAGGTTGATAGTTTTAGCAGATAATAATGAATTCAAGGTTAGATTGATTTGATTGAGAAAAGAAGAGAAAATTTGTCCCGATTTTTCAATCTTTTTTCTTCTCTATTCCTTTACTTGCAGCAAAGGTTAAACATGATGTTGAAGCACACCTTGAACTCATGTAAACACTGAATTTCATTGGCCAAAAAGAATAATCTTTTTGTCATTTTTATCTTTTTGTTTAAACTTGCATTCTTTACCCAATTTTGGCCCATTTTTTCTGTTCGCCTCTTTTGACTCATTCTGTTTCAATATTTCTCTCTTCATGGTGAGCAAGTGGAAGATATGATGATGGAAATGATAAGAGGAAAGGCGGAGGAAAAGTTGATTGAGGCTTGAGTCTGCTTCTCTCGTTTTGCCAACCAAAATTGATTTTACGCAGTTCATTGATTAATAGGTAAAAGTGTTCAGCTTGTTCATCATTTAAACATCATTTTCAACAACCTCAGGCTTGCAGTTGCCAGGATTGATTTGTGGTTACAGAACTGCTTGTTAACAAACCTCTTGGCTTCTTCAGTTTTACCATCTGCAACATCAAATGCAACAATTTTACAGTTGCTCTTGCAAATCATGTTCATCAATGGTTAAATGGTAAAGTGATGAAAATTGATCCTTTTTTTTATGCTTCACCTTTATCTTTACATTTGACAAAAGTCCATCAACACTTGTTGAATGTAAAGGTAAACTGTGATTACCATTTAATCCATAACTGGTGACTAACCTCGCCATTCATGACGAAGCTGAGAAAAAATAGAAACATTTTCAAGTTGATTTACTTGGAAGCTGAAAGCTGTGAGAAAAGTTGTTTGCATAAGGCGAACGAGTTTAAACAATTGATAATGAAACGGACCGATCAACATGTTAAAGGTTATTATTTGAACGTTAGGAAGGCTAATCAAAACTGAGCCGATAATTAAAGTTAATGACAATCGTTTAGCAGTGAATGTGAAGAGAAGAAGAAAGAATTACATCTTTTTCTTGCATCTTAGTTACACAGGATATTCTCACACACAATCATGATGTGATGAACAAAATGAAACAACAAAAAGGGCCATTTAATGCACGTTATACTTTGCATAGCCACCATGGTTGTTGGTAAATTAATGAATGAATTAAGTTGAAGGAGCAACAGAAAGAGCAAGGGAAGCAAGGAGAGATGAAGACTGGGAGAGTCACAGTGAGATCGTGAGTAAAGCTATAATAAATCAATGTTTACACTTTTATCATTTTCTCTCTCTTCTTCTCTCTCAATGATTCGGTCAACTGATTATCGCCAGGTAAATAATGAAATTAGGAGACGCGAAAGGCGAACATTTTTCTCCCTTAAAAACTCTTCTTTCTCATTAAAATATAACACTGATAATGATACTGATTATGATGCTGTGATTGACTCAAGTTTCAAAGGTTCTCATGCTATCATCCATTTCATCCATCTTTCTCTCTCTCTCACGGTGTTCTTACCATTTTCATCGTTTTTGAATAAAATTATTATTCGCAGGTTCACTGAGTTTTGGTCAAGAATTGCCAATCAAATATTGAAACGAATGAATGACAAAAAATGCCAATTTTTACAGTTTTGCAATTTACCCTCAACTTGACCAACAGTGAAACTGCACTTCATTCAATTTTTCATCATTTTTCATTTTCTCAATCAACTTCACTTGCAACTCATGAATACAAATCGATCGATAAGTTGAAAGGATTGATTAACTTTCGCCGCTCAAAACCACAATAAAAGCAATAACTTTCAATAGCCTTGCAGTAACCAATCAACACATAGATTTACACACCTTAATTGTTGCTAAACAGTAAAAGTATAAAATAAAAGTATAAAACCAGTCTTTAGGGTTAACCTTTTTTTCCGTTCAGCTTTTCCAATTGTTTCAATTGATAACATCATGAGATTTGATTGCAGAGCAGAAAAGCCAAAAATTGGATAAAAAAGTATTTATTAAACTCAATAAGAGTTCAATTGTTTTCCTTGAAAACATTTTATCCTCAAATCACGTTATCACAGGTTAAATTGTGATTATAATTAAGATCAAGTTGATTATCAGAAGGAGTTTAAATCAAGTTTGTTAACAAAGAAAACAAAGTTGCAAATTTGATTTTTTATCACAATTCAATTACAATTAGATTCGCTTGTCTTTACATGTAATTTATTGAATCAACAATCAGAGCCAATCATGAACGGTTAGCAGTAAAAAGAACGAAACAAAATTCTATTGAAAGATTGAAATTTCCATGCAATTCTCATTCTCTGTGAATAACAAATGCAATAAAAAGGCTAAAAAGATGTTTCTCATGAAATTGTGAGATTTGGCAATGAAGATGATTCGCCTTCATTGAGAGAGAAAAAAGTTGATTCATTTTTTGGCGCAATGATAATCAAGATTTGAAACAATTATTGTAAAACTATCATTTGGACAACAATTTAGAGAAAAAGAAGTTTCAAGAAATTAGTTATTCCAAAGACCATGAGATTTTGAATTGTAAACACTTTGCACAGTAGTAAAGTTGGGTGACCTTTAAGGATAATAATAATAGTAATAATTTTTGTGAATCAAGTTCAGAGAGAGAGAGGAAAGAGAGAAGAAAAAATGAAACGAATAACAATGAAGTAAAGTGATAATGCTTATCAGTGGTCTTCTTGGTTCTTAAAAAATCTTTTCAACTATTATGATTATTCTTATATAATTTGGGTCCTCATCATTAGACGAGCCATCGTTGCATAACCAATCTTCAGCTCTCTTCGTCTTCGCTCTCATTCTTGTTATTGAGTAAGAAGATGATGAGGCTATCATTTTTGCAGGGAAAAGATGAGAGAGAAAAACTGTCCACATTTAATGATGAATATTAACTCTCTCAATAGACTCACTCTTGGCCCTTCTTTTTCTCTCCCAATCGTTTGATCTTCTTAAAGAGACGATGGTCAACCAAGCAGAACAAGAAAATGACCAAGATTGCTCTTCATAATCTTTTTATGTATCTATGTATATGATTTCCTTCATCATCATCATCATCATCATCAGTTTCTTCCCTTCTTCCCTTGCAAAGGCTCCTTCAGAGTCCATCAAAAGTCAGGTCATTTTCATCACCAGAAAACGTAGTTTACCTTGATTTTTGTCTCCAAACTCTTTACCATCAATGCTTCCAATTACTATTCTAGACGATGTTAAGAATAATAATAATCATAATCATAGTAATGATAATAAAAGGCTGAGATTGTCTCTTTCACACACACATAAATACAGATAATAATGGCTGATAATAAAGACTTGGGTCAATGTGAAGGCGATCTCTTTTCTGGTGACGTTTTCTTGTTTCAACAAATTGAACCTCCAGGGGTTATTACACATTATTATCATGAAAATGAGAGATTTACAAATCATCATTACTATTATTGTAAAATTGGTCAACCATGGAAGGGAATGACTTTAATTATTCACAAATTTTTTCAATATAGATTCGCAGTTGTTCACCTTTTCAATCAAGTTTACCATTCAATCAATTATGAAGAGAAAGTTTGATGAAACTTTTTTTTAATCAAAATTCAATTCTTTCTTTTATTCCTCTTCTTTTGTGTCAACTGGGCAACACGGTTGCTAGTCATTTGTGCATTAACGACAACGAAGTCAAGTGAATCGCGGTAAAATAGGAAAACTGCAAAAATGATTGAACCACACCTTGGAATGAAAAATTGACAAAAAAAACATCATTTTCCTCTGAATCCATTCAATAAGGTTTACTCCTTTTGTCATTGATGGTCTAGTAGTCAACAAGTGAATCTGATGATAAAGCGATCCCTTTTTCCGCTTTACCTAGTTTTTCATTTCCATTTTCATCATTTCTGTCATCACTAGACTCATCATCATTCTCATCACTGGCAACAGAGAGATTGACTGATGATGAACAAAGTTGCACATTGTTGTTGCCAGCTAATTGTGTTCGGGTGGAGATTAAATTCAATGTTACCTGAGCGCTTTCTTGTTGAACAACAAACGACAAAACAGTCGGAATGATTGGTTTGATCACTTTTCATTCTCATTCATCTATTCATAACCATCAACCCTGAACCAATCATTACAGCCAATCTTTTCCTATTTACCATTATTATCATTGTACAATATATATATATATATATTTCATTATCATCATTCCATTCTTTACCTTTGATTTTCTTCTCTTCTTTTTCTTCTTCTCTTTCTTATTGACTTTTCCTCTCGTAAGGATGTTTACCCCTAACCTTGAGCAAGTGCTGTGTAAGAACGGCGAAACGATGGCGAAGAGAAAAAGTTTAATGCGAATTGAAAGCGGAATTGAAATTTATTGTTCCACACCCACTCAACACACCCAATAATGCAATACAATTGAACGCCCTCTATCGTTTGATATTAAGATTTTCATCATTTCTCATCATCAGTATCATCATCATTAACCATTATCATTGGAAAAGAAAGGAAAAGATATTTGCAAACATTTTCCATTCACCATTCATTTTAATGGTTAAATAATTGTTTCCAATTTAGATATTCGTTCATTGCAGGCTTCGCGTTTACAGGGAGAAAGAGAGAGAGAGAAAGAGAGAAAATAATTCATCAAAAAGTCTATTCAGTCTTGACGATTAACTGATTGTAACTCAAATCATTTCAATTGTATTGAGAGAAAAGAATGAGCGATTCAACGATTGTTAATATTGCCAATAATTATGAACAAACGTATTCAAATGTTTCAAATATGGATGAGAAGAGATAAAAGGAAAAAAAATTGCCATGAAAAATGCTAATGATTCCAATGATAACAATGATAATGAAATGGCTTTCCTTTTGCGCTTGAAAATTGAAAAACATAAACCAATAAACTTTCATCATTTTCATAAGCAACAATCATCAATATCATTATCAGAATCATGATTATCTCTTCTCTCTTCATTTCTTTAGTGTCTTCAGTCGTCATTCACCAACATAATCATCATCTTCAAGTTGATCTTAAGCGAGGAGAGAAAAAAAAGATTTTCTCTCGCAATCATCATTTTCTTACCTTTTTCACTCTCCATTGAGAAATAAAAGGCAAAATGAAGAGACACTGTTAATGACAAGAAGAAAAAGATAGACTCTAATTCATCGCCTTTAGTATAATGATGTTTCAATGATGATGATGGTAATGATGAGGGTCCACTAGGATTGAGGGCGGATGAAGAGCCAGGCCAGGTCAATTGATCGGTTCTCTTCTTCGCGTCTTCATTCCATTTTCCTCCCTCTTCTTTCATTCTCATTGCTTTTTACGCATTCATTTCTTACTCATCATCGTTGAATCTCTTTAGCCTAAAGGTACAAAAGTCTTTACTATTTTTCTTCTTTTCTAAAAAATAAGATACTTTTTGTGTTACCTTGATAATGATGATCACTATCATCATCATCATCATCATTTTCCAATGATGAATAATCAGCGATGCGTGGGATTTTCAAAGTTAATTAAATTCCCTACTTTACATCAACTTTAATTTAATTTCACTTCTTCTTCTCTCCCTGTTTACCAACCAATTTGCCACCAAATCAGTCGAGAAATTGATTGATTAAATTGGCTCAATCAATCAATCAACCATCAACAGAAGAAGAAGAAGAAAAGTTGACCAAAAATATCAATATCAACAAAGTGTTAACAATTGTAATTACAATGATATAAATGATAATCAGATTAAAGGTTTCAATGAAAGATAATCTTTTAACAGTTAAAGTAAAGATGAAAAGAGAAGGAAGAAAAGACTCTGAGAAAAAGAAACTCTGGCCAAGAAGAAGAAGATGATGATGATGATGATGATGCGTTGAAAGTCTGAACAAGAAGATGGAATGATGAAGAAAAGAGGGAAAAAAGAAGTTATAGGTTCATTTACTTTTCCAGTCAACAATAGATGGCGTTCAACAGAACTGGTTTTGTGTTTGCAAGTTTAACATTTGAAAAGTATCTTTCAGTGTAACTTCAACTCTAGCTGAGTTCACATCAGTTGATATTTACGTATTTTGTGTGTTGAACCATTTGTTTTTATCCTAATGATTAACATTAATAACTGTGAAAATGAATAATAATAAAAACTGAATAACAATAATGATTATTGCTTTGTTACTGTTTGCTTATTGCTATTAAATATTATTACAATATTTATTGCTATTCAAGTTGCCAGATAAAGTTTGGACTTCCAACAATTATCATTTATTGCTATTCACCTTTAACTGTTTACTCTTCATCATCAACCAATCATCTTCTCATTCCTTCTTCTTTATCTTTCCCATCTCTTCTCAGGTAGCAAAGTGATCTTTTGTAATCTTTTGGTACAAAAGCAAAAAGTGAACCAAAAAGCAATCATAATGATATTAATAAGAGTAATAATTGTTTAATTATGATCATCATTAATGCAATTTGGATCATCAAGTTAAACGACAGAGAAATCAAGTGATAATTAGAAAGAGAAAAGCCAATCGTACGAAAAAAAATTGATGAGGAACAAGGACGAAACATTTCTGCACAATCTATCAACATGAGCCACTATCTCATTACTGGGTGATATAAATGTAATAACAACTGATTAGTTATTTTATATTATTGATAAATATTGATAATTGATAACCAAAAATATCAGCAACTTGTGATTTTCAAGTCAACATTATTTAATCCATTTTTCATTAACTTAACATATTCAACGAAGCTGTTTCGACCAAGTTTCGAGGTAAAAAAAAACGGAAATTATTTACAATTTTGCAATTCTATTTTACTGTTTCTCGTCTCTTGATCGCACACCGTAAAACTGTTTGCAACTCTGGCTCGAAGTAAACCTCTTTCAATTGACTGTAACGTCAGAAGCAACGTAAAACATCAGACTCATCATTTTAAACGTAAAAATCAACTTTATCACCATCAACCTGGACATTACTCGTCAACTCAATTGAAAGGTGAAACAATTATGGAAGCCTCATCAAGCCAAACAGCCTCACCGCCAACAGCTTCAACAGCATCGCCCAAATTGGCATCATTATCATCACCAACATCTAATCAAACTTTATGCTCTTCATCATCATCTTCCTCTTCATCCTCATCCTCTTCATCACCAACATCAAATCAATTAAAATCGCCTTCCACCGATAACATTCTCGCACAAAAAGAGAAAGAGGTAAATAGAAATTTTTGCTTCTCAAAATTATTCCAAAAAAAAAATCATTCGAAATTGAAATTTTGTCAAATTTCGATTCTCAAATTTTCTTTCATGAATCAGGCAAAAAATGAAATTGGAATGAACTTTTTTTCTCTCTCTTATTAATTTCTTCTCAATTTCACCCATTTTCTCACAATTTTTCTCTTCTAAATATTGACATTTGATTGAATCATTTTGCATGATTAAACAGATTTCGTCAGAATGAATAATAAAGTTTCCATTGTTGAGTCAAAACTGAAATTGTTAAACTTTACAACATTTTCTCTTCGCCATTTACCAATTAATCACAATCATCTTCGCAATATTAATAACATTGTCATGACATACCGTTCAATCAGACCATTTAACCCTTTTGGTAGAAACAGTGAAATACTCATTACTCAAATATCATGTAACTTACAATAGTCTAGTCAACTTCAACTATCAGCTAATTGAAAGACACAAATTGAGGTCAAATTTTGTCACATATTGAGTTGATTGCCAGTAAAAATAGAAACAAAGCAAAATTGTTAATAATTACAATCGAAATGAAAAACTTGAGTATCATTCAAGTTCAAAAGAAAATTGGAAAAACAAGAGAAAAAAAAAGTTTCCTCTAAACTCTGACCAAAAGTAGAGTCAAAAATCGCGTGAACCAATGATAATGTCCTTACAATGGTTGAAGCAGTATAACCATAAAATTGGTAACAACAAAAAATATGATTTACCTTTTTAATGTCAATATTTCATAAATGATAACTTTATAATAAGTTGATAATTTGAGGGAAAAGAAAGTGAATCGTTAAAAGGTAAATCTATTGACAGGTTATTATGATAAATGTCTTAGTTCAACTTACCTCTATTCATATGTAAATGTCAAAATAAGCCATTTATCATATTTTTCATTATTGTATCGTTAATATTATTGTAAATCTGAACAATCTTTTCTCTCGTTTTTTTTTCTTGTCAAACATTCAATTCAACCTTTATTGTTGAAGAAGCTGATTGAAGGTAATTGAAGAGAGTCTATAAAAGGTCTTAATCAATTGATAATAATAACAATTAACAATAAGTGTGTCCATTCAATGTCCATGTTTTCCGCTCTTTTCGCTTTTAACCGCAAAAGTTGAGCTTCATTTTGCATCATCAGACAATCATCAGATTCGATTATCATTAATGTTATCATTTCATCATTTAAATTAGTTTACAAATGAAATTGTTTTCTTTTTTTTCCATTCAACTTTCTTCTTCTTCTTCTTCTTCTATTGTAATTGTAATGATGAGAGCTTTTGTACCTTGAATTGGCTATTAAGAAATTATCCAATTTAATGATTACTTTGATTATCAATTTGGACTGACAGTTAGTCTCGATAATGTTTTATTAGCTTAAGTTTCAATCTTTATCTTCATCTTATTTTGCTTCACTTTGCTCATTTTACCTGATTATAATCAATTAAAGTGAATAAATAAATAAATGTTGGTGTGTGTTGAGGTAAACCTGATCAACCGGACTTGGGGTTAAATGCAAGGTACTTTTAGATGCTTATTGATGCTGTGAAAGATGAGAATAAGTTTAAATTTGAAGAAGAAAAAAGTTTCCATTACATGTTGATAGATTTTCATTTGGAATGTGATCCATTTTTTCTTCTGCTTTCTTCTTCTTTTTCTTCTTCTTATTTCATGATAAATCTTTCAATAATTATGAATTAAAACCATGAAAAATCATCATCATTATCATCAACAACAGCTAATAAGAGTAAATACAACAGAAGTAAACAGTTAATAGAGTTAACCTTTTTTTTCTTCCTATTTGTGTTTTACTGTCCACTAATAGTTGATGCGTTGGCAGGACAACAGCGTTAGGATTCATTTAAAAGGCTTGCGGCTACAAAACTTGGAATGAATCAGAAAATCTTTTCAATTTTCTTCTTATTTTTATTTTTATTCCAACATTAACTTGAAAATGGCATTAAATTCAGGTTCTTTACTTTTCTGTTAACCTCTTAATTCAAGCCATTCCGTAATACCAATAATACAGATAATAATCATTACATTATCACTCATTCATTCATTATTAAACTATTGATGCAAAAAGTTTCAATCAATTAACAAGGTTAATCTAAAAAAGAGTCAAAATTGGAATTAAAAATGAAGCGAGAGAAAAAAAGTTGAAAACAAAAAATGGCAAAAACTGAAAAATCCTTTTCCATTTCGTTTCATGCAAATGTTTCAAAAATGAAACAGAAACGTCACTTGAATTGGTTAATTAACTTGAAAGACTGACCAAGTTTCCAATGCCCTTGTAACTGACCTTGTCAACGTATTTCTACTTTTATTTCAAGGTAAAAGTGGTGGTCATTATTAGTCTCTTTATCAACTTTAACCAAACAATTTTTGTTAAACAATATGAAAGGCCATTTAATGATAATAATAATAATCACATTACTATTGCCATTATTTACCATCAAGGTTGTGTTTTAGACTCTTTATCGTTATACTTTTTTTCACCCAAACCATTTGACGGGCAATTAGCCACAATTGGCGTTAAGGTGGCATATAAATCAAACACACATTGAACACACAAGTTATAAACAGTGAAAAGCTTTTCAAGTGTTGATGCAGAGAGAAACATGAATGACGGTCTGATTACTTTTTATTTCATTTTTTCACTCAATCCAGGCTAATTTTATGATAACATATTGTGTCCATCATTATGTTGATATTTATAAATTTATAGATGTTATACGAAGAAGAAGCTGAAGCAAACCGTCAACCTTAAATGCTTTTCAATTTCAATGGTAACTTCTTTTTCTGCTTCAACTTGGACACAATTGACCGTGTTTTCATAGTGTAGGCACTTTGGCACAAAAGTATCATTAGCTTTTCTCCTCTCTTTCTTCTTCTTCTTCTTCTCACACTGATTTACATAAAATTGACCTTTTGGTCCATCTAACCATTTATCGACTTAAACAGATTGACTTTTAGCTCTTTTTTTTTGTATTCTGTCCGTTGACCTAATTTAAACGATTTAAAGATTAAAATGTTAATGATGTAACTTTTTTCTCTCTCTCTTGCAGCATCTTTTTACGAATGATAATGTTCGCCTTGATCATGTTGCTCATCATCTATTCATGATAATGGAAACTCTTTTTTCTTGTAACTTTGTTTTTTGCTTTCTTCGCCTTTTGCTTGCTTCTTTACCTTTAAACTGTCAGTTTTGTTATCATCATTAGGGTTACACAAGGTTGATCTTTTACTCTGTTAAATACTCTTAACACGCTATCACTGCCTTTTGCTGCTCTCAACGTGTTATTATTGTTGGTTTCAAATGTTGAGCTCTCAACAAGAACCTATAAGCCATTCAGTAGTAATATTATTATAATAAGTATAAATGTTTAACTTGTTTTCAGTTACTTTACGAGCTCATTCATGAAGAGAAAATGTTTATCATCATCTTTCAACGAATAGTTACTTTAAGACGGTTTCTTCTTCTTTTTTCACCATTTGTTTACTTTTCAATTTTTTCATCTTCATTGCTTTCTCTCTCTCTCTCTCTCTCCCTTCATCAACTTGCAATTTCATTTGCCCGTAAGAAAGATGGTAAAGAGAGAGAAAATGATAAAGAAAAAAAAAGTAAAAATTCTATGTTTACATTTGCCTTGTTCTTGTTTGAATTGCTGACGGATAACATTTCATGGAAACTCATTTTTATATCTTCTTCTCCCTGCTTCAGATCTCCAAACTAGTCGAAGAAATACAAAGATTACGCGAGAAAATCAAAACTATGCAAAGTGATAAACCAGAAGGAAATGATGAAGAACTGGAGGAAACTGAGAATCCCGTTTCTCCGTCAAGTTGCAACAATTTATCACCAATAACAGCAAATGCTAAGCCAACCACACTAACCTCTGGACCTTTAAAAACCACCGCACCGTTAACCTCAAACATCATCTCAGCTCATGGAGACTTGCTGACCAATCCAGGTTTACTCAGTTTCCATCATGCAAGTGCACCTTTAGAGGGCATCATTTTAACTGGCAACAGTGCTGGCAGTGGTGCTGGTAATGATAGCAATAGCAGGTCAACTGGCAATCATCCTTTATCTTCATTAAACAACACAACTCTTGGTATTATTGGAAGCGGTACAAATTTAGTTTCCCTTGAAAGTCAACATCGATCTCTTGAAATGTCACTGCAAAAGCTGCAAGAAGCTTTACGTCAAAATGTGGACAAATTTATGAACGAATCGCTCAACACTTTAAACATTTCTCGCTGTGTTCGTGAACTTTTATCAATACACAACATTGGTCAACGGTTGTTTGCCCGTTTTGTTTTAGGACTGTCCCAAGGAACCGTTTCAGAGCTTCTCTCCAAGCCCAAACCGTGGGACAAATTAACGGAAAAAGGTCGTGACTCGTACCGTAAGATGCACGCCTGGGCTGCCGATGAGAATTGTATCAATCTTCTCAAATCATTGGTTCCCCGTAAAGGTAAGCAGTTTAAAGTCAAATTCAACTTTACTTTTAATGCTATAATAATAACAACACCAACAACTTGAAATAATAATCAAGAGCAAAGGTTAGCGAGTAAAAAAGTGGACCCACAAAAAGGGCAAGGAAAAGGAAGAGAAAAAAGTGTGTTCTTTTTGTCTGTATTCATCTTCTTCACCTTCTCTGTCTTCTTAAATTTCAAGCGACTCTTTTTGCCACTTTGTTATTTTGTCTTGGAAATGATGAAAAATCTCTTCCCTGCTTTTCTTCATTTGTCTATCTGTCGTTTCGTTAACGATGGGCAATTTATTTGCCGATTGAAAATGCAAAGAAGAATTGATTTTCTCCTCTTTTTTGACACTCTTTCTTCTTCTTCTTCTTCTTCTTCTTCTTCTTCTTCTTCTTCTTCTTCTTCTTCTTCTCTTCCTCAAAATCAAAATCCATTACGTAAAGTTAGATTGACTGACTGAACCAAGTCAAATGTCCCTTTGCAAATTAAATAAATATAAATATCTATGTATGCATATACTTGGCTATTCCCACATATTTCATCAGAATGCAAAAGACCAAGAAAAGGAACCAATATCTTTTTGTCAATGTTTTTCTTCTTCTTCTTCTTCTTCTTCTTTGCCTTTCTTCTTCTTCTTCTCTCCATCGTCTTCTTTCATCTTCCTTCATCTTCGCGCTTTGTATGCTTTGCTGTGTGCGTAAGAAAGAGCCAACCTTGGGTAAGAAGAGAGAAATTGTTATCACCAGTAATCGGCTCATAAAACTTCTCAATGATATATCATCGTATTATTCAGGATTATCCCTTTATTTTTCATCTTTCTTCTTCTTTCTCTCACTTCGTCTTTCAACTTTTGTCTTCCTCCTTTTACCGTACTTATCAATGCACCAACATTGATTATTTTCTGGTCAAAATGGCGTGTTGATTAGCAATGCTTTTTCTCTCTCTTCTCTTCTCTTCTCTTTCAATATCAAATCATTTCAAATTTCAACTCACAGCTCATTATTTTAATAAACTGTTGATAATTTTCCACCATTTGGTTCATTGATCTTCTACTTTTTCTGCTTACACATTATCATGTTAATTTTTCTTCTTCTTCTTCTTCTTCTTCTTCATTATTCCCTTTCTATTCATTCATTATTTTCGTTTACTATTTCCATTTAATTTCATTGAGTAGACAAAAAATGAACCATTTGTTGGTTCCTTTTCTCAATTTGTAAACCTTCTTTGAAGACATAACGGCATGTTTGGTTACTTTTTGCACTTTTCAAGCAACACTTTGAAAACCTCTTTTGACATTTTCTGTGTTTACACTTTAAGCTTTCCAGCTATCAGATGATCAGAAGTAAATGTGTAAATGTAATTTAATGGTAAACTGTAAATGATACAAAAAAGGTATAAATATATTCATCTGTCGTCATCATGATCATCAAGATACTTCTTCTTCTTCTTCTTGCTTTTTTCACTTTATTTTGTCCTTCTTTAGATTAAAATGACAACCAATAGAGTGTAATGGATGTGAAAAGTGATAAGAATGAGGAAGATTACGAGATTTTTGTGGTTAATTGTTTGGATTAGAGAGTTTAGTGAGTGATGGCGAATGGTGACTTTTATTAGATTAGACTAGATACTCAGGTTTGGCGGAGAGTAAACAAGGTGAAAGAGTTATCGGAAGTTGTCAAATAGGGTTAATCTTATTGAGTTACAATGATGATGGAACTAGTTGATTCAGCCAATTGATCGATGGATTAGCATTGAGAGTGGGTAGATTGATGGTAGACTGGCAACACTCACGCATTTTGTGGGGTTAACCAAGAGTCAAATAGGTAAGATTGTGATGAATTTTGATATGGAACAATTTACAGCTTTAAAAGACTCTTCGCTTGATCTGTAAAACTTGATATATTTAGATAAAAATTGAAAGCAAATAAAATTGCTCAAAGCAAATGACAAAAGTTTACGATTGGTATCTGTATCGATTTGTCGTTAAAAGTTATTGGGTTGAATGATAATAAATATGCGTTTCAAATGTTATTCATGACTCAATGTTTATCAAGATGAAATGAACGGTCAGTCAAGTTGTCATCATTGTGAATCGATACAACTTTAATCAGCTTTTTGTTGCCCATCAACCATCATGTAAAATAAGCCGATGATTATCAGTGTTTCAATCAAATGCAACTTCGCATTCAACTTGGCTTATTAGGATCAGTCGCTTTAATCTAACTTTTCAATCGATACAGTTGCTTATCTTTGTTACAACAACTCGTTGATGTCAAGACAATCATTTCATCCTCAACAGTCAATGGCAACTGATTCAATTTTCATTTCATTGCTTGAACATAATTTATTGCAGTTTCTCATCGATTTAAAAGTTTCATCAAAATTTTGAAAAATCTGAATGAAAAGAGGAAATCACAAAGGGAAAAACATATTTACTATTGACATTAATAAATGGAGCAAAAAGGATGCGAATTGTAAAATGATGAGAAAAAAAATGTCGAAAATATTTAACTTTTCTTGTTCTTCTTCTTGCTCATCAGAATAATGATATTATTCCTTATTCATACCCTTTGCCATCAAATTTTCATCCAACACCAATCCTTTTCATGTTTCCTTCCTTACAAGGCATTAACTTGAAGATGAAGTGAGGAACCATTGAGAGGTAAAGTGAAGATGAAGATGAATAAACAATTGGTTAGAAGGACGATTATCATCATTATTATATTAAACATTGTACATGTTATTGACTGTTTATTGTAAAAATGAATATCATTATTGAGCAAAGAATTTGTATCAAAAAAAAGAGCAACTATTATTGCAGATGATTACATATCCAAGCCACAATGTGTATAACTCAACTTTTATGATAAAAATGAGCAATCATGTGCAAAGTAAATATGTTGCTTTTAGTGTTTTTGTTCAGACTTTCTGTTGCTCTCTCCTAACTGTTACTCTGATCCTTTACTATCAGCAGTCAAACATTCAGGCAAATCTATCCGACCATCATCATTATCATCATTTTGTTATTATCAAAACTCCTTTGGTTCCTTGTGATGAGAAGGAGTGAGAGGGAATTTTAAAGCAAACCCAAGAAAAAAAGAAGCCCATTAACTTGAGTATTTCCTTTACGAAACATTGACCGCGACATTGGTTTTTTTTCTCCTTCCTTCATCATCTTCTTCTCTCTCTCTCTATTATACATTTGCAGGGAAATAGTTTTGTGATGAAAATTGCACGAATGTGGTCATGAATGATAGAGAAAAGTGAAAATGAGGAGAAAATTTAGAGTGAGCAAAGATGCAAAAGCAACTTGATAGTCTTTGCTCCTCATCTTTTGGTTTATTTTTTCCCTGCGATAAATTGGAAAATTTGGGGAAAAGAGAAGAAAAAAAATGTTCGCCGAGTCAGGAAATTGAACATTCTGTTGTTATTGCATATCAACATTATTTATCTGTTTACCTTTACACTGCGTATTGCCGGATGGAATGAAGATACCTTTTAAATCGGTTCAATTGTGCAGTCAAATGGTAAATTTAAATCGGATGACATTGAATAAACTTCATCTTCATCTTGACAATTCATTTTTTTTCTATTCTACCTTTTCTCTCCTCCTTTTTCCTCAATGCAACGTTTGACGGATTCCTTGATCCAATGGGCGTGTGACGCGAACGATGCACAAAAAGCATCATCACTTTGCTACTATCCACTGATTTCCTATAGAATGGAAACACCATAGAATTTGTTTCCATTTATTTTCTGTTAAATGTATTCATCTTCATCATTCATCACAATTGATCCTTCCTGAATGGTAATGATGATCATCGGGTGACTACGAAATAATTGCTTTTCAAGCGCAACGACAATCAGCAAATATGTTGATAATAACAATAATGATGATGAAAATAATCAACAAATTAACCTGGGCGAGGTTCACTCGGCGCTCAATTACATTTCATTTTGACTCTGGTTCTTTCTTTCTTTCTTTCTTTTTCCAGGATAGGAACTTTGATTCATTTCATTTCTATCTTCACTGTTACACTTGTTTCATCTTCTATTCATTTGAAACTTTTTTTTCTTCTTCTTTCCTTCCCTTTCATTCCAATGAATAGAAATGACAAAAAATAGAGTTTGCTGTTCAGGGTTCAGCTTATTGTTGGCTTTTAATGAGAATAGAGTTGTTTGAGCTCAACAAGGTTGACAAGTGATTTGAACCTGAGCAAACCTATCATCATGATATTATCTCAACCTACAATCTATCAATTGGTTTATCCAATTATCACCTTCAAGGTAGAATGAGATTCATGTTATTTTCTTTTCTTATCACCTTTTCTTCTTCTTCTTCATTCAAAGAATCTATACAATATATAAAGTCAAAACATGAAATTTTTGCGGGAAGATTGTGCCCAAACTGAGCGGGTTCTAAATAAAATTTTTACATAGAATGAAAGCCATAATTAAACTACAATCACGAAAAATAGTCAGGACTTTCTCTGAATTCAGGTTCATGAGAAATTCACGTTTGAACAGTGTGGGGGAAAAAATGCAGAATCCGTATTTTGTAGCACTGTGTTTGGGGGAAAAACTTTCGGGTATTTAGGTTTATTGTTGGATTAGGATTTTATGTTAAACTGCCTTTCAATTAAAGAGTTAAGAGTTGGTGAAATAACCTGGTGCTTCGACTTTAAAAAGGAGTTCGAAGTTTCAACTTTGGACTCAATTTTATTGAAAAATACTGATCATAAAAATTTTATTTCATAAATGGCCTCAGTTCTTATACCACTACAAACCCTCAAAGTCCCAACTCTTAACTAAAAAGTCAAAGTTTTGGCTATAGTTTTTTGGATGACATTGAATGTGTTCAGAATTAAAAACAATTTTGCGATCAGTCATGATCGCAGGCCCGCTTGTCATTTTAATATTAAAAGATAATCATTTATTGGTTCAAATTTGTGCGTGTGTGTGTAGACCAGCCCACAGGAAAGCCGAGTATTGAATGGAATCGAAATTTTGCTTTTCTCTCTTTTGTAGTCTCAACGTTCATTGAAACATTCATTGCTTTTCACTCAAGTTGACGTTGAAACTGATGAATTTCTTTTGCGCCTCTTTCCATGTTCACAATTGTTCGGGCTTCATGCCAAAGATGTTGAGATAAAACTGAATGAATAAAAGGAACCAATTGATAGAGAGAATTTGAAATAGAATCTTGAAGTAATGAGAGAGAACAAAAATGAACAACATTGAGGATGAAATTATTACATAAAGAGCATCAACTTGCAAGTTGATCCAAACCCGAGATAATCAGAGAAACTGACAGAATCTCAGACAAAATTGTTATCGACGTCAGGTTATAGGTGATGATGAAAATGGTTAGGAATCAAGTGTGATATAGATCAATCCTGAATTTGGGGAGAAGCAAAAAAAACGAAAGTTATTCATGCTCAGAAGAGGTGCAACTTTGAAATAGAAGAGACGAAAAATGTGAAAACATGAAACTTGATAAACAGAAGAAACGATGGAAAAGAAGAAGAAATGATTCTCACAAATTCAGCCGATCTCAATGTTTGTCCAAATGTTTGATTCCGTTTCGCCTTCAGTCAATTGAACATTTGATTGCAATAATGATTCCTTGAGATGGATGCTGTTACATGATGTACTCGAGTCTTGCTTCACTGAGCAACTTGTGAAATGAATACAAGTTAGTCTTCCTTTTGAATCCATAAAAAGGATAAACATTTGATGGGTTCATCATCATCATCATGTTAATCTTTAATCTCTATTTCTGATTCCATTTGGCCGGACTGCCAAATATCTTGCATTCCCAGTGAATTAGTTAAATTTATCATCGATTACAACTTTTTGCTTTTACTTTTTTTCTTCTTTATTTTCATTATCTTGCTTTTCGTTTCTTCTTTAACAATCTTATTCTCAAGTCAATCTTTTGATATTTTGATTTGTCCTCTATCATGAAGAGAATGATGAGGATGAGCATGAGAAGCATGAAAGAAGATGGAGAAGATGGAGAAAGCAGAATAACACTTTGTCTTAATGATCTTGGCGAAGTAACTTTTTTGGCAAACATTGGTTTTTATTATAAAAGGCAAACACTGTGAAGACCTTATTCCTGAAATTGATGATAAACTTGTTTCCTGTTGTTTGTTGTTTCCTCTCATCATGTCTCTCCTTTCATCCTCATCAACATCATTCCAATCATAATCACAAGTTGCAAGACGCAAGAAGAGAAATCAAAATGTTCCATATTTCTATTGAACATTTGCACCAAAATCAATGGAAAATTGTAATCAGTTAATGAAAGTTCATCTTTTAAAATTGTCTAAACGCTTCATTAGAGTTTCAATTTTTCATTGAATTCTGTTCAAGAAACTACGTCTAAGTCTAGGAATCTCAATAAGAATAAATTTTCAATTTCATGAGATTTCTCTGCAAAAAAAGTTCCAAGAAAATGACAATTTTCGAAAAGCATGAGGATAGAACATATTTTCATGAGTTTTTCTGAAGAATTCATTTTTGATTCCATTTTCGCAACATTTTGCGAAACAATTTCTCATTCAAATTTGTTCTGTTGATGAAAAAAAGTCGTAAAATCGAGAAACATGGAAATGTCAAGAAACTCGATGAAACCTTTAATAAAATCATTAATTGAACATTATTCATGGCCATGAAACCAACAATATTGACTGGTTTGGTAAACATTTGTTTACATGAAAGAAATGAAATGTGAATGGAAATAAATGAAGAGAAAGGGAAAAACGAAAAAATAATCTGAAAAAAACTGTTTACAGGGAGAGAAGGAGAAGAAGAAGAAGAAAAAATGAAATGGAAAAAAAGATGCTTTGAATATTTAGATGATGTTGATGATAAGAGATTAATACTGAAATGTTTCTGATATGTTTATATGAATACACATCGGTAAATAAATATATCCAACAAAATATATATTAATATTACCCTGATGTCAACAATCATTTTTCATCAAGTTAGCCATTTTTTGCATTATTATTTACGAGCAAACATTGAACAACAGTAGCAGCAGCACAAAGCGAAAGGGTTTAACGTGATTCTTTACACTTATTCCTTATCATCATTTCTCATCATTTCTCATCATCTCTCCATCATCATCATCATCTATTTAACTTCATCCTTCATTCACTTGATTTTTTCTCTCCTTTTTTTCTCTCTTTGTTATTGCGCGAAGTTGAAAAAAGTATCGGAATCCATCATGATTATATTGTTTGCTTTTGAATTATTATCAAATTTTGTTTAACCATTTCAACCAATATTTTGTACTAAACAGCAAAGCCAAGTTTAATCCAATTGGAAGGGAAATTATTCAAGATACAAAGTTATTTCATGTTATTCCATTGACTTTACATTCTTTCTTCTTCTTGATACACTTTTCATCATTTTGCATATTGCAATATTCTTCACCCTTTTCTCTCTCTCTCTCTCTCTCTTTCTCTCTCTCCTTCTCTCTCTTCATCATCATTCTCATCGCTGTTGATATCCATTTATTTTCCCTTTATGATTTTTCCATCACTTTTCTTTCTCTCTCTTTTTACCACTTTTTTTTACATTCAAAGGGTTTTCAATCCTTTAACTCACTTTTTTGCTCTCCTTTACAATCATTATCATTGAGATTTACATCCTTTACGCCTTTATCTTCATCTCTCCCTGTCATCTTACTGTGCGACTCTTTATTGCTAATATTTATTTATTTATCACGGAATTCACTTGATCGACAATTTTAATAGTTAAATATTATATTAATATCATTATTATTGCCATTATTATTATTGCTATTATTATTATTTATATGTAAGTTTGGTTAACAAAAAGCAGTTTCTCATCTCTTCTGGTGTGCAATAACATTGAACCAAGTGAAGAGATGGAAAGTTGCTCCATCGTTTACATCATTTTACTCCCAGTCAAAGATATTAATATTGAACTGATTGAAATGAATTTGCTTATTACACTTTCAATAATTGATCAGAAAGGCGCTGCTTCTTTGCTTCTCTCTGTTGCTCTCAATGTTTATCCATTGTAAGTACAACATTAAATGGCAAAGGGTGATGTTGAATAAGAAATTATCAATTCTCTTGTAATCATTTATTTGCTTTTAATCGACACACTCACTGGTTCGCCATCTTCTTCATCTTCTCCATTCAATCTCTTTTTACTCATCATCATTAATAGAACAATTTTCTTCCTTTGCCCTTCCATCCTCATCATTATAATCATCAATTTAGCTTCTCGTCTTTAGTTAAACTCGACTTTTTATTCACTTATTATTTATTACTTATTTACACACTTCGACTTTGATGAATAATCCAAAATATAAATCAACAACAAATGATTCAATTTGATTACTTTACTCATTATTGCACATCTTGTTTTCATCATGCAATCAACCCTTTCAACTTTTCCCTTTTCAATCAACATTGAAATGTTGATTAACTTTCAGTGAAATGAATCGTCAATTGCGCAGACAATCATGTAAACAAAACAAAAGTCTCGTTTAATCATTTAACCACAAATAGTCTTGAGGTTTACCATGAAAGGTCAATTGATGCGCGTTTACATGGTTAAAGCAATTTTCACCTTTACCTTGATTCTGTTGATTACATGGTTCCATTGAGTTAACACAAGAGTTGGCTGCATCCTATAGAGCTTGAACACAGTCAATTGTATTGGAACAAATGATAGAAGAAAATCAGGAGAAAAGGAAGATTGAAGATGAAGAGCAAAGGATGATAAAGAAGAAGAAGAAGATACAAATTGGCAGTAAAAAGATGAAACCTATAAATCAATCTTTTCTTGCTTCTTCCTTCTTCTGCAGTTTAAATTGTTAATCATGTCAATCATGACTTTTTGCATCTTTAAATACTCAACTTCACCTTATCATGATTTAGCCTCATGTTCAGTTATCAAAGAATTTATTGAATTTACTTTCCCTTCAACTTTAGCCATTATTGATTAGCACTCATTAAACATCAATGCAATCAATTGTCTGATTTCAATTGATCAAGATAACAACATTAGACAATTGAATTGATTGTAAAGACAAAACTGAATCGGAAAAGGTTCTGCTTTCAATTAAAGCCATTGAATTGCACTTGATTTGTCAATGATATTCATTTGGCTAATTTATCTGCCAATTTCAAGCTCAAGTGAAATGTGGAAAAGCGTTTTTTTCTCCTGAAAAGCACCTAAAAACGGTTCGTTTAAAATGGCCAATTATCGCATTCTAACCTTGACCTTAATTGACTTGATTAAAGTTGTTTAATTTAAATTTAAAATTGTCACAGTTGAGACAATGGAAAATGCAATTTTATTTTCTTCTCTCAACTTTTTCGTTTGCAAACAAACATTTTTGCATTAATAAATAAATTGAATTGCGTGTAACGATAATTACAAGATTGACGATGATCATGATGATAATAACAATCATCATTATCATCATCATTATTGACGCCAGTTAAAAATGTATTCACATCACGAGCCTCTATTATCAACCTTTTCTTGTTTCCTTCATTTTTCCAAATTCCGTTCCCAATGTAAAGAGATGAAAAATTTAACCAAAAAATTGAACTCTTTCAATGGTCCAACTTGTCCATCATTTGACTCAATAAAATGGCTTGAAACGTGTAACAAGACTCAGTAATCGGATCAGCATCTACACCCTGCTTCACCATCATCGCAAAATGATCTCTTTCTTTTGTCTATTTTGCTCATTTTCCTCCGACTTTCTTCCTCATCATCTTCTTGATAAACACATTATGCTTTCAAGTTTGCAACAACAAAAAATGATCTTACATAATGATGGACTGCAACTCTCACGATTAAACTCCCTCAACATCAGAAAATGTTTTTAATGTTTTTTTTCTCTTCATTCTCTTTCATTCTCTTTCATTTTCCCTGTTTCTTCTTAAATCTTAATTTAATGCATGAAAAGAAGGTGCTTACCTATGAATATGATGATGATTAGGAAGATAATGGTAAAGAATGAAAAGGTCAATTGCATTTGCTCACAATCGATAAATAATAAGACTTGTTTTTACCTTTTCTTTTGTTTGAACCAAAATCTAATCATCATCATCTGAATGACCTCTATAGCTTAATATAGCACTTGATCTTATATCATCTTAATGGGAATGGCCTTTTTGAGAGAAAAACGATATTCCATTTCACCTTTATCATCATTATCATCTCATTCGCATTGTTCCTCCTCCTCCTTCAAACATTTTTATAGATCAACTATTTTCATCTTTTACTATTGAAAATTAAACTCGTAACGATAATCAACAGTTAATAGTTGCTCCATTACTTCCTATTAAGTCTTTTTAATTTGTTGCCTTTTCTCTCGTTATTCATCATTTCGCGCCACTTCAACTTCACTCGAAAGATGCTCTCCAAGAAAACTTTAATCGTTTTGCTTTCTTCTTAATTTCATTTAAATTGAGTCCAAATCTTGTCACCAAACGATCAACTTTCATTATAAACCAATTTCAACCTTTTCTTCTTGTTCCGTTTACTTCATGATAATCTGCTCTATATAATGATCATGGCAATGATTTATCGATTCAACAATTTTGCTATCAACGTTGGTCAAAGGAAGAGAAAAAGATGGAAAAGGAAGTGAAACAAGATGAATTGTGAGGGAAAAAAGTTCATTTTTTATCTTCTCTTGTTCATCTTCTTGTTTCCTTTTTTTTCCTCTCTGAAATTCTGTCTATCGATGCAATTGAATTGAGCAAGAAGGAGGAGTTGCTTTCGTTGGGTGTGTTTCTGGACATGAGTAGTGATTTGGTTGAGAATTGAGATTCTGATCGTAAAGTCATTGCGATCTGATCCATTGGAAGGACGAGTAAACAGGGAAAGAGAAAAGAAGAGAAAAGAAGAGAAAAAATAAATGAATCGAATGAAGAGAGAAGCAAATAGGAGGTAAAATGTTACTCAAGTGGTCACTCATGTCCATTGATTTAAACCAAACCCCAATTCTGAACGAAAGAGAGAAAGTAAAGGGAAGAATAAAGTTTTCCATGAGAAACACACAGAAACTCCTGTTTTTTTTCAAACTTTACCTATAACTGAACATGAATTGTTTGTAAAGCATCGATGAAAGAGAAAGACTAAAGCATTGAGCAATGAGCAAAATTGAATTTCTCCAGATTCGTTTGAAATGAAAATGGAAAGAAAAGTTTCCTTTGACTTTACCATTTTCATGACATTTTTAAAAGTGAAATAAAAACATTTCAAGTTTAACTATTAAAGCAAAATCGTTGAACCTACTCTTAAAGTCACCCCAGTGACTTTAATCACTTAACATCGTCAACGCCTTTAATCCTCCACTCATGTTGAGGGTGATCAAGATGAAGATGATGAGGATAAATTGAAAAGTTATCCAAATGCTAAGGTCAATACTTTTGACGGTAATATTGGCTTTGAGTTTGGGTTGGAAAGAAATAAGAAGAACAAGTAAAGCAAAAATTTGTTAACTTGATTAGGTTCTTGTTCCTAAATCATTTAAATCACCTTTAACCTGATATAATATTATTTATTAATGATGGTTAACCTGCCCTTACCTGGCCTACGGGTTTGTAATGAGAGAGATTCAAGTTTCTTTTGCAACAAAAATCATAAGAAAAATGACAAAAAGAACAATATTTTTTCTTCGTTTTCATTCTCTCTCCACCTCCACTTACCTATCAAAATGAAACATCAAATTATTATAATGATTGTGATTATTAACATTATTATTAACTAATTTCAATAACATCATCAATTTGAAAAGTTATTTCGTTGACTTTCATCTTCCTACGAACTTTTTGTCTTCATCTTTTTTCTTGTGCTTTTCTTGTGTTTGATTAGGTAAAGAGACGACAAGTTTTAAACAAGATGATCCAGCGGCAGAAGAAAAGATCCGTCAAATTTTGATTGAAGCCCAAGGAGCCATGTTGACACCTTCATCTATACGATCCTCGACTGGCTCATCCACGGGCGGTGGCCTCTTGAGACCGGGACTCAATCTGACCGGGTCTTCACTATCTTCTGGTCTCTTGTCCAATGGTGAAGTCATTGGTCCGCTGGGTTTAGTGAAAAGGGAAAAGTCGGGTGACCTGGAAAGCTCAAGTGATTCGGGTGGCGAGGAGAGAAGCACTCCTGGTGGTCGATCACCGCCACCACTTATATCTTCATCTATTCATCATTCGCATCATAACTTTTCTCATCTTAATTCTGCTTCCAGTAACAATAATAGTAATAATGCCATTGATTTGGCCACGGGTTTGAGTGCAATATCTAATCACCATTCTCATCATTTAACCTCATCTTCTTCTCATCCTCTGGTCAACTCTTCTTCAGCTCTTTTATCGTCTTCACGGACAGGCAGGAATGGCAATGGTACTGCTGGTGGTGCCGGTGAAAATGATGACCAACAACTGTCCCATGATATGGTTACGCGAATTTATCAGGAAGAGTTGGTCAAAATTATTGGTCAACAGGTTGAGGAGGGATTCCGCCATCCTCATGGTCTTGCCTTTGACCGAAGTCCAGAACAGATACGCCAAGCAATCACCATTTACCATCAAGAATTGTCTCGTCTTCACCATCAACTGGTCTCATCGGGTGCTGCCGCTGCTGCTGCTGGTGTGGGTCACCTCAACTCACAGGCAGCTGCTGCTGCGGCTGCTGCGGCCGCAACTGATCCTGAAGTATTTGCTCGTCTTGCCGCTGCTTCTCTAGTCAATGGAGCAGGTTACCTTGGACTTCCGCACATGTTACCCGGTCTTAATTTACCTTCTTCACGGTCACCCAGTCGCAGTGGTCACGAAGGCAAGGGCAGTCCTGAGCCAGGTCGAGAGTCTTCATCACCTCGCGAGTCTAACCATCAACAATCCAACAACAGCCCCTCATCATCACCACCACCAACCCTGTCCTCATCAATAGTCAACAATTTATCACAAACTTCCAACGGTAACGACAATTCAGCCAATCGATCAACTCCAACTCCGGACGATGATTCGCATCATCATCGACACCAACCGCAAACTAGTGCCTTTTCCCTTGTTAGACCCAAATCAGAGCCCAACAGTAAGCGACCATATTCACCCACCTCAGCTGCTGCCGTGGCTGCGGCCGCTGCGGCTGCTGCAGCAGCAGCAGCAGTTGCCGCTGGTCTGCCCTCTCTAAGCGGGCTTGATCTTGGATCGAATGGATCATCATCTTCTTCCACCTCTAATCTATCAACTCCAACAGCAACCAATGCAAACACAAGTAACGTAGGCAGTGCCAATAACAATAGCAACAGTGTTGCCAATCACAACAGTGGATCGGTCGGTGCTGAAGATTTATCAGCCTCAGCATCACCTTTACAGCGAATGCAATCAATCACTAATTCACTTTTATCCCAGTCATCAGTCCCTCCTGTCTCATCGACACCCTCACGACCATCGAAAGCCGTTTTACCACCAATCACTCAGAACCAGTTCGACCATTACAACAACTTAAATACTGAAGACATCGTCAAGAAGGTAAAAGAACAGCTAAGTCAGTATTCGATTAGTCAACGACTTTTCGGTGAATCAGTTTTAGGACTTTCCCAGGGTTCAGTTTCTGATTTGCTTGCTCGTCCCAAACCTTGGCACATGTTGACCCAAAAGGGCCGGGAACCTTTCATTAGAATGAAAATGTTTCTTGAAGATGACAATGCGGTTCACAAGTTGGTCGCTTCCCAATACAAGATTGCACCTGAAAAACTGATGAGAACCGGAAGCTATTCAGGTTCCACCAACCCAACAACACCCACAACAGCAGCCGCCCTGGCCAGCTCAATGGTTGTAGGTAATTCCATGACCGGTACCAGCAGTGCTACCGGTGGCAATACAAACTCAACTGGTTTACCCTCAACCGGTCCAGTTGCTGCACCAACAACACCCTCAACTCATGCAACCCTTTCACCCAATCATGGTAACACTGCTAGCATAATTACCAGTGGATCAGTCAAAGGATCACCTTCATCAGTTTCATCAGTCTCTGCCAAACTTTTGTCTGATTCAGTGGGACGAACTGATCTCACTTCCCTTGCTTCCCGATCCAGTCCTGTTTATGGTAATGGATCGGGCCAAATATCATCAGCATCTACACCTGAACACACGCCCAATGCAACTCTACTTTCAGCTAATCATTCACCTCCAAGAGGTAAGATTATAATACCTTTTCTAATAACTTGATGCTCTTGAACAAATGGTTATCTTGATGTACAACATTTGCATCAAAGTTGAGTAAGAAACAGCAACAAGAAAAAGAAAGCTCATCATGATCATTATCATGTACTTTCAAACATGATACATTAGAGCAATATTTATTAACTTTCAAGAAAATTTGATTGATAAACTAAATTAAAATAATAATGATGATGAAAATGGTGGATAACAGGGAAAAAAAGGTTTCAAAAGAAATCAGATGAAACAAGATTTAATCCATTTTAATTTAATCAGCAAATTATTAGCTAATAGATTGCAGTAAAAATCAGCCTGTTTTCATGCCGATTCTGGATCACTTGTGTTCACCCTTTTCTCCCTTTCATCATGGACCTTGTGTTTCAGTGTAAAAAGATATCTAAAGTTAATTTGAGAAAAGCAAGGTTTCTGTTGAATGCAGAGCCGCGCAGAAACGGTTAAAGTTAAAGGCTTTTCTCAAAATAAATTGCATCCATTGTTTTCTCACATTTTTACTCTCATTTTCAGTTCATTTAAAGTTATCAGGCAACACACACACACACACACTTTGCAAATCTCAAATTACCTTTCAATTGAACAATCGCAACTTTCAATTAACCATTAATGCACACTCACAAAGAGTCTAGAGTTTAATGTTTACCAAGCAAAAATGCAAGAAAATTAATTTTCTGCTAAAATCATTTTCTTTTTTCAGGTTCATCAAGTTATTTGAAACGACGCTATGATGGTTCTACTTCAGGAAGTGAACGATCCTCTGTTGCCGCTGCCGTGGCGGTTGCCGGTCTCTCCTATATGCAACCTTCAGTCTATGAAATGGCAGCTTTAACTCAAGATCTTGATACTCAGGCAATAACAACTAAAATAAAGGAAACATTAATGGCTCATAATATAGGACAAAAGGTAACGAAATGTTCATTTCTCTTTCTTTTATTCAATTGCTTTTTACTTGCTTCTTCTTTTGCCTCATCTTTCATGATCGCCTTCATGAAAGGAAAAGTGATTCTCAGTGAAAAAAGATAGAGTGAAAACTAATGGGAAAGAACAAGATTTATAGAAAAGGAAAGGTTTCTCATCGAACTACTCATGAGCCAAAACTTTCTTTTCGATTCTGAATTCTGAATGCAAGTTCTCCAGTTCTCTTTCTTCTGGATTCATTGTGAGTCTGAACTAAACTTTCAACTTGATTTTATTGGTTGACATCGAGTCTGTCACATTATATCATCAACAACTGATTCTCTCACCTCGATTGCTTTCCATTAACAGTATTAGTCTTTTTATTATTATCATCATGACACTTTTTCCCCTGAAAAATTATCATTTCATTATTATTCAGAGCATTCAGTTTTCTGAACAAATAAATTGTTTTCTATTGGAAATTTCGTCAACTTGCAATCATTTTTTCTTCTTCCTTTTCATTTATTCCATTTACTGTCAACTTGACGTTCATTTATCTTATCATTGAAATTGAATTTTCGCTTTTCTTCATTTCTTTTTTCATTTTCATGAAAAATTTCTTACCATTTGAAAGGGGAAAAAAGTCTTTTTGAGTAAATTTTTTACCTTAAAATCAACATTCAATGAAAAAGGAAAACATGAAAAATTGAAAAGAAAATTTCAAACTTTTCCATTCTTCCATTTATCAAATGATCATCTAACATGATGAATTATCAGGCACAGAATTTTTTTCAAGCGAAAAAAAACATTGATTCAAATTAAAATATTGCACATTCAGAATGGAAAATGTCTTTAAAATTGTAAATTCTTCAGAATCGATTAATCAGAATTGAATTTCGAAAGTCGAAACATTTTTTGACAAATTTTTCTCTCGTTTCTTTTTTCGTTTAGATTTTTGGTGAAATTGTTTTAGGATTGTCCCAAGGTTCTGTTAGTGAATTGTTGTCTAAACCCAAACCTTGGCACATGTTGAGCATCAAAGGCCGTGAACCTTTTATACGAATGCAAATCTGGTTAACTGAACCGCGCAACATTGAGCGACTTCAAGCACTCAAAAATGAGCGTCGTGAGATGAACAAGAAACGGCGAATCAATGGCGATGAAGTTTCATCCCTTTCATCAAGCAAATCAAATTCAAATCACATTTCACTTCACGTTGATTCCAACAATCCAAATGTTCATCACCATTTAACCACCGGAAGTAGCCTAAGTAACCATTTACATGGAAGCAATATGTACTCTTCATCAGCTTTAAACAACAATTCCTGTTCTTCACCTTCATCATTCCGATCACTGTCAACCGGTAATCAAGCATCAACTTATTTAGGCAACAACAATGTAAGCAACATCAACAACAACAGCAACACCAATAACAATACAATAATTTCAATCAACTGTTCATCGCCTTTCGGTTCATCCTCTTCAACGGCCAAAAAACCTCGAATTCTGTTTACTTCCAAACAAAAAGAGGCTCTCAAGTTGGCCTTTTCAATGGACGCTTACCCGTCAACTGCAACCATGGAATTTCTTGCCGCCGAACTTGACCTTTCTGTTAGAACGATAACCAACTGGTTCCACAATCATCGGATGCGATTGAAACAGCAGCCCAACCAGCCGATTGCAGGCGATGAAAACTCGTCCACTGGCAACACTTCGCTCGCTTACAGCATGGGACGCGATGGAATGACCTTTGATCCAATCACTTTTAGGGTCGCACTTAGTCAACGATTGACTGATCTTGACCTTACTGGTGATGAGAGTGGCGGCGGTGGCAATGGATCTCATCATAAAAGTTCATCTTATTCTTCATTGAATCTTGGTTCAAATGATCTTCACCATTCTTCATCCGGTCATCTTTATTACAATCCAAATAGCTGTTCATCACCCGCCTCATCATCATATCAGGAAGATGAAATAGGTACTCTAGATCTTTCCATGTCTTCAAAATCTCATCTTCCCTCTTCCCGATCATCAACACTCTTGCAACAACAACAATCTTCTCATCATCATAAATCTCTTTATTCAATGGGTGGTAACCGTTCAGTAACTGAAGACTCTGACAGTGAAACAGGTTCACTTGAAGATTCATCTCCTTCTCGACGAGTTCACCATCGATTATCATCTTCCCAACGATCTCTTCATCATTCATCAAGAGGATCATCTCATCATCACGGTAAAAACAACACAACCACAACCATCACACTGAACGCAATATCAACAAACGCCTCATCACCAGTCTCAGGTGAGCTTGACCTTTCCTCTAGACCAGCACCAACCATAAGTGTAACCATTGCATCGGCTGGTGTCTCGGTGCGACCCTCACTCACCGGCTTTGGGTCAACCAAGGGTTTCCCTTCAATGGGTAGTTCACGACGTAAACCTGCCATAGTTACAAGTTCAAGTTCGCGGCGAAAGCCAGCCATGCCTCAATGGGTCGCACCAAACATCGACTGTTTCGGTGACGATGAAGAGGATGAAGTGGACGACTCTAATCACAACCGAAGGCGCTTAAACTCACACCATGGTCGATCATTGCACAAGAAGCAACGATCCTCTTCTTCCAACAACAACAGTGATACCAAACAAGAAGATGAAGTTGCCCGTCAGTTTTCATCGACCAGTGAGACTGAAGAGGATGAAGATGAGGCGCAAATTGCTCAAGCCGAAGACAAAGATGAGAATGAAGATCATTCGCAATCGGCTGAAACTGTAGATAAAGACGAAGAGCAAGATAAAGATGAACAAGATGATAAAGAGGACGATGAAGATCATCCACAAATGACTCAAGTTGAAAATGAAGATAAAGACGAAGACGATACACAAATGGCTGAAGTCGAAAATGAAAATGAAGATAAAGATGAAGACGAAGATGATATTGATTAATTTAACTCATTCAGTATATAACTCATAATGTCCCACCTCATTTCAAAACAAAAACACGCAACAATCGAAAAATTTGATAAGTCAAAATTCGAAAAAAAATAAATAAATAAAACTGAAAAACTTAATTGCATCATTGTTCAATCATTTCAAACGATATGTAAACACTTAAAATTCAAAGTCAAAATCTCAGTAATCTGAAAAATTCGAAAACTCGAAAAATCGAAAATCGAAAAAAATGAATTCAAAACAAGACTTAAGAAACCAATGAAAACACGAAAATTACGAAAAAGGGCAAAAACTTTGAAACTCGAAAGATGAGAAATCAGACAATTCGAAGTGCAAAAAGCGTGAAATTTACAAAAGTAGAAAAAAATGATTCGAAAGATTCGAAAATGAAAAGTTCGATAAATGTTTGCGTTTAAAGTGAAGCTTTTGATAGCAAGAAATTAGAGTAAAAATTGAAACTCTTTCATCTCAATATGGATACTTTCAGTACTTTATTAGGTTTTGCCTCAGTTTTTCAATTAAACTTTTGGTAAAGTTAATTGTTGAAATTTACTCATCAGTGAATTTAATTTGCTTAACCATTATTATTAGTTTCAATGAAAAGTTGAAAATTGACTTTTTTTTGCTTTCCTTTTACTTGCACACTTGTATCTTATAATGGTACAAAAAGGTTCACAATTAATGTCTGTGTGTGTTCAATGATTCGTTCATTTTGTAGTTAATGATAATTACAAGACGCTCATAATGAGTTTATGGCGGTTAATGAATTGCAATTAACTTTAAAGTTTGAGAAAATAAATAACAATATCAATAACGAGATAACAATTGGATTTAAAGAGGCAAATGATGTTGTCCAGTTGATGAAAGCTATTGGCTTGCAAACCCTTTGAATGTTGAATAATGTTTATTGTGATGAAGCTGGCAACCTTGTGATATTGTGACAAATAATGGAAGCAATAATAATCAGTAAACTTTTGCTGTGTAACAATGAACACTGATAATGATAGTTAATATTAATAACAACAATAAAGGCAATAATAATGATGATGATTATCTTTTAATGATGTGATGGAAATTGAATCAACCTTGGATATTATTCCAATTGCAATGAGTTGATGGAGATCATTTGCAATTTGATTTAATCATTTCTAGTAACTTATTGTTATCAAATTTGAAAGCAATTAACAACATTTGAAAGCAAAACTTTAATCACTGTGTTTGCCTTAACATTTCGTCCTCAACATTCAATTTTTTAGGTTAAAAGTTGAATAAATCAGTTGATTAACATGATGATGAATCGTAATTGTTGAAACGGTTCTATCTGTTTTAATGGATCGACCAATTGTTCCTAATCATGATTTCCTTTAATTTAACCAAAAGCAGGATGTGATTAATTGAATTGAATTGTGAGGCGAAAATCAGCTTAATATGAAAATTTTTCTTCAAACTTTACTTTTTGTTCCTAATTCGACAGAAATCATTCAATTAAATCAAATGCAAGAACCAAAAATTATGCAAAAACTGGCAAAAAAAGTAAATTCCAGCAAATTTTCATTCTAAGTGAAACTCAACTGATACATTGATACATTGCTGGGAGTGAAAAGTTATTATAGAGTTTAAAGTTGAACAAAAAAGAAAAGAATAGATTAAAATGGAAAACATTTTTTTCTCTCTAATTTTACATTCATTTCAAACATGATAGTCATTGTCATCTTCATCTTGGCGAATGAAATTCTTCAACATTTTTTTTCCACTTTCATCTTTCCTGTGATTTTGGAAACAAAATGATAATCACAATAATAATGATTATAAATTCCCTGAGCAAAGAGAAGAAGAAGAAGAAAAAAAAACGAAAGAAAGATGATGATGATGAAGGTGAGCATATCAAATCAATTGTTTAAAGAAATTGAGATGGAAATGAATTTTGGGTTTGAAAATGAGAAAAAAATTATCACCCAAAGAAACAAAAGAAGAGTAAAAAAGATGAGAGAAAAGTCATCCTCATCATTTCTCCTTCAACAATCGGCTGATGATTTGATAAGCAAAACAAAAGGCATTCTCAACTTCATCATCATAACTGTTTTATAAACATTTTTTTTTCTTTTTCTTCTTTCATCCTTTTAATAAGTTTCAATGTAACAAAAAACACTTTAAGGGTAACCTCAATTTCTATGCATTTTTTTCTCAACCTTTCGCTCTCATCTTTTCCTCTTCCCTGTAACTTCACTTTTCAGCTTGACTTGACTTTCGACTCTTGCTCTTACTCATTGTAACCGCATCTTTTCCCCTCTTTTATCATCTTGTTCAGCTTCTAATTATCTCAACTAGAAATGAGGTAAAAAAACAATTCACAAACACATTGACTTGAATAGAATTATCAAGAGATTTCTTTCTCATCTTCATCATTATCTTTATCATCATAATCATTTCAAATCATCTTTTGTTTTCCTCTTTTCTTAACCATGATAATATTGAGTTGATGGCTGATGAAGAAAAACAAAAGTCTATTTCAATTCCGTTTTTTCTTCTTCTTCTTCTTCTTCTTCAATTTCTTCACACTCTTATCTCTCTCTTTATCTTCATCTTCTTCCCTCACTAATAATCATAAGTTCATAACTTGTTCCTTTCCAATTAAAATAGATGAACACAGAATTAGCGATTCAAAAAATATTCATTTTTTCCATTCTCATCTTTATCACCTTTTACCATAAAAATAATTATCATTAATCAGTCAACAAAAATTTACTTTTTTTCCTCTTCTTTCCAATTCCTCAAGTCGACATCTTTAACCCTTTTATTCCTTACTCTTTCCTCTTTAACCATTCACTTCATTTGCATCATTGTTCATCACCGCCAATGTTTAGTCACTTATGAAGCCTCGTATTAAATGATTGTTTTGAAAAGGAGCGAAAAAATGGATTTTTCAATTTTAAAAGAGAAAAAAATGTTTCTCTATTGGAATCACTTTGAATCATCATTATCATCATTATCTTGCAAAATGACCTTTTGCATCTTCTTTTTTTCCTTCTCGTCCCTTCCTGATAAACTAGCATTTAGTCCTTTTCCCTCACCAATGAATTAACATGAGTTGAAGATAAGCCAACCACACTGAACATTCATGTGTAAGACCAAAACAAAAGACCGAAGATAATTATAATTCATTTCTTCTTAATGACATTACCATCGATCCTCTGTTTTTTGTCACTCTTTTCATCCTCATCATTACAGCATCTTTTTCCTCTCAACTCTTCTTCTTCTTCTTCTCTCTCTGGACTCTTCCGTTTTCACTCCCTGATGTTGTTTCACAATTTGAGTTCTAATTACTGTTTGAAACTAGTCACCGAAAAACACTTTGACAACAACATTAAACACAATAGATTACATCAGATTGTTGAGTTTATGAAAAAAAACACAAATGTGTAACAGTAAAGCAGCAGCAGCTTGAGTTAAAAATAATGATAATAATTGACTTTTAACTCATTCAAATGATCAACTGATTTAGGGTCATTTGATGAAGCCTGGATTTAAAGTGAAAAAAGGACAAAATGAACGCAAGCAGGCGATTTGTGTTCCCTCTCGTTTACCCATTTCACTGGTTTACTAAACCAAACTTATTCAAATTGTATAATCACTAAAATTATTGCTATTATTGTTTCCATTATCATCTTTAACTTGCTTTCCAGTTCTTCTCACTGAACAGCTCAGTTCATCAAATCAGTTTGTTGATTAAGTGAGCAAACAAACGCCCAAATGGACACACAACTAATGGTTGTTGCTCGATGACAATCAACTGCTGTGAATGAGTAACTCTGAGGTCAATAAAATTACATTATTATGTATAAATTATTAATAGAAGCAAAGAAGTAGCTTATTGAGGGAAAATTGTTATTTATTATTTATATTAGTAAATTTACAATTTTCATCTTCATCAACATTATCAACTGAATCATTAACATGATCAGCTCTTCATCATGGTTTCAACTTTTTCTTCTTCTTTTTTTTCTTCTTCTTCTTCTCATTGAACCATTGATGGCTCTTCAACTTGCAAATCCATTTTGTTGTGTTTACGAATAACAAAATGATCAAAGTCAATTTTCTTCCAAAGGAATCAACTGACCGTCTTGATGATGCAGCCTTTTCATGATGATGATTGGATTGGCATCTTATGGTGCCGATGATGGCTTCAAATGATGATACTCACTGTTAGATTGGACCTCCTGACGATTCCCGTTTCTCTCTTTATTTAGCAAACTCAGACAATTTGCCAAAAAGTTGCAGCAGAAAATCAATCAAATTGAATTGTGTAAGTTGATTTTGGATGTTTGCTTGATATTTGCTTCTTTGCTTAAACCCAACGAAAAGGTCAATATCATTTTTAGATGATCGATGAGGAAGAAGAGAGAAGAAAGAGAGAAAATTAATGTTCATCAGCTGATTATCTGATCATGGAAGATGATCAGTCAATCGGGTGAATCAGTAATCAACTGAAATCTATTTGGTGAAGCGTTTGTTATCAAGTCGCAGTCACAAGAAAAGTAAAGAAAGGGAAGGAAAGAAGAAGAAGAAGAAGAAAAGTAACAGACTAACAAATAATCAATCTGATGATGAAGATTATGATGATGATAGTTTATTCCAAATTAACCATATTTGAGGTCCAATTTGCCCTTGAGGTGATTTGGCTGGCATCGATAAATTTTGATGGAAAAAAGGAAATGTTTTCTTGTTTAAGATGAAAATTGTGATGAGTGATTTATGAAAAGAGACTGGAAGAGAAGAAGAAGATGAAAAAGGATTTACTGATTGAAGCAATGAACAAGGTTTAAACGGCAATCAGGTTGAGCTGGAAAAGTGCAAAAGGCAATGTTTTCTGATCATCAAGTGATGAGGATGCAATAAATACAAGAAATGAATTCAATTTTACAATCCATCGACCTACATTTGGAAGACACTGAAAAGACGGTGAAAAAAAGTAAGACACGGCAAGAGTCAACAGTCGAACATTTGTCTCTTTCAAGATTGAAAATTGCATTTCAATCATTTCCATCGTTCTCAAGACACTACTTTACTGGGTTAACCGGCCATTCCAAAAGCTTTTGCCCATTTCGCACTTAAACCCTTTTCCATATCAAACTTTTCATCGCCCTTGTTTCACGTTCAATGTAGACATTGATTATGATTATGTTAAACAAATTATTGTTGAATAATCTTTAATTTATTGTTTCAACTTGATGATCAATCATTTTGCGCTTATCAATAAAAGTCAAGTTTTGGCAAACTTTTTGAAACACACACACACACAACTGAACAAAACAAAAGATTAATTGAATGTAAAAATGATCTGTTGATAACAAATAAAGTCAAAACTCTTTTCTTGCTCATATCTTCTTTGTCTAACTTTATCAGACGCAACATGATCGATAACTCAACTCGTTATCCTGTTAATTGATGGTAATACAGTGAACATCAGTTTATCGATTTTTATAGACTTTATTCTTGTTCTTTTCGCCTGTTAACCATGTTAATGAAGACAGACTTTTTTGTAACCGATAACAACATTATATAGCGCAACATTGAAACATTCAATCTATTATCATTAGAATCCATCTGAAAATCTGTACAATTATCATTCCTTGTGTTGCAAAGAGAAGCTGCTGCTGCAAAAAGAACGAGAAAAAGTTAATCAAATCAAATGAATAAATAAATGAATGTTGAACTGGAAAAGATTAACTTCTAACTGACCAAGGGTTCAATGGCGATGCACAGTTTTTACCTGAGAAATTCATCAGATATTCAATTGCTTTTATTTCTGATTAAATCATAATTTTCTTTTCTCCAGAAAATCTTTATCGAATGAATTGAAAGAACAATTTTTCCCTCTGCTTTCCTCTGTCCGTTAACCAGTTAACCTTTAATCAAGATGTATCGCAATAACTTGGATAATATCAGGAATGAAACTCGAAAAGGTTATTATCAGCAAATTGCTCTGAAACTGTTTCATTACATTGAAATGTTTTCCTTTTCGGTTAACATCATGATTAAGAGTTAATCATTTCACTTGATTATCATCGTTTTCCCGTTTCATCTTTTATCTTTTCCAATTAATCGATGGTAAATGATGCAAAAAGTTGAGCTCAGTTCAGGCACTAATGAGTACAATTATCATTGGAATAATTTTGGTAAAATTGATGGAAAACTTTTCTTCATTTCAAAGAAGAAAAGTTAAACTTGAATTGTTTCAAATCAATAATTGATTAGAAGCAAGGAAATGAGCAAATTCAATTGAATTTTAATTGATAATTTACTTTGAAATTGGAAGAGAAAAGTTATTCCAAATCTTTGAACAAGTTAATTTAAAGTTAATTGACACTTTAACAATGAAAGCCAAATTGATGTAAATAATGTTCCCTTGATTAACAGTTGATCATCAAGATAATCATGAACATAAATATAAATGAAATTTCAACCTTTTTCCCGTTTCTTTTCCAATTTTTACAAATTCAATTCTTTCTTCTTCTTCTTCTGCTTCAGAGTTTCATGGCAGACAAATTGTTGCCAGCGAAACGGGAATTTTTAATAATAGCAATTAGATGAAAGTGTTGACAAATTAACTGCGCTTTTGTGGTCCTTGCTTTTGATTTGTTCATCAATCAATGTTTTATTTTTTGCTTCTTTCATGGTAAACAATTTATTCTCAATACATTAATTTAATTTCAACTTGTTCTTCTTCTGAGTTCATCTCTGCTTCAGGCAACTTCATGATTGAACAAAGTTTACTTGCAATTGATCCTCTAATCCATTAATAGATTATTTTCTGTTCGTTCAGAAATCAATTCAATGAATAATATTGGATGAATTAGCAGGTAATAAAGAAGAAGAAGAAGAAGAAGAAGAGAAAAGGAGAAATCAAATATTCGAATTTCAATAAAATAGAATTGTGAATATTTTTCTCATTTTCCAGTTGATTAACAGGAGAAAGATGATCAACGGTTAATTAATGAGAAACTTGGTTGGAGAAGAAAAAATGTGTAAATCAATTTTCTTGCTTTTTTTCAGATTCTTCATGATGTTACACTGAAGGAATGAGCAAGGTTTTATTGAATATTTGAAAAGAGCAAAAAGATATTGCAAGAAATAATAATATTATTCAAAATGAAATCGCTTATAAAAACTGATTATCCACTGTAAAATGCCTCGAGTTATAAACGTGTTACATGTTTTAATGATCACAAAGAAGAAACAAAAAGAAAATATTTATTCAGAATAGTTGGAACAATATTAATATTGGATGATTATGATAATAATGATCACTCTTATTATCATTTAATAGTTAATTTAGAGAAATAAAAGAGAAGAAAAATAGCCGTTTTTCTGGTCAACATGAGGTTCCAATCCAATCTATTTAAACTCAATTTATTCGCCGATTCGGCACTTTTTTTCCTCATTCCGGTCACGAGTCGAGTCTCTTCAAGTGTCCACTTTACTTTCAAACCATTTATCATGATTATTGTTTTTCATTTTTTCTTCTTTCGGTCAATTGGCGAGAGATCAAGTCTGTTCTAAATATTATTAAGTCAATCAAATGTTCATCAACATCAACTCAGCTTCAATAAAAGTATATTAATCGATTATTTTGTAGATGCAAAACAGCTGTTAACTGGTAATTGGAAAATAAGCCGATTTGCAGAGTTGATCTAAAATTCAATTGACTTTCAAATCGAAACTTGTTCTTTTCTCCAAAAATACAGTTTCCAACTTTCGGTTTCATTCGGTTTCTTTCAATAATTGTACCGCTCGGCGACAAACTATCAACGGATTCACAGTCTTTACATGTGAAGAAGAGCAAGCATTTATCAAGATTAACTGATCAATGGATAAATAGACGAGACTGGACATAACGATACAAATTTGAAATAAGTTATTCTTTGCTATTCAAACAGCTTTGACGGTTTTGTTTCAGATTATAACGTAACGTAGAAAATAATGAATGCCGAGAACCTTCGTTCTGAAATATTTTGGTTTCTATTTCTGCCAATGAAATACTAGATTGAAGCATGGGAAGTATATTCTGGTTAATCAATAAACAGTTTTGAAACCCTTTAATGAACATTTAATGCGGGATTAACTATGCAAAAGAAGAACCAAGGAAAAGTTAATGTTTGCAGAGATTGAACCATGAAAAATATGCCTGAGAGACCTGGTTTACTCTTGTGTTTAAACTTATTCAACTTACGAATCTCAAGACTTTATGTTTTTCAATCAGTTTTAGAGCGCCGGACAGACTCGCTTATAAAGTTCATTTAAATTGAATCTCATTGATCCAATTTTCCACTTTAATTTTGGCTACAAAAGTCTTAAACAGTAAACTGTCTCTCATCGAGTTGAACTATTCAATGCTATTAATATACAACCAAAAATCAATCGAGTTTACCGAAGTTCTATCAGTTACAATAATAATGTAAAATATCTCGTTGATGCCATTTATCCTTGAACCAACCAAGTTGATCGGTTAGACTTTGACTAAAATGTATGAAAGCAGCGTTAATCAAAACCAGCCAATGTAAAAAAAGTTCAACTTGGCATAAGCAGTTTGAAAGTAAACCATTTGTGCCATTGTTGCCATGAAAAGAGAGAGAAAAGACTAAATGATTACGATTTAATTTTGTGTATATTATTAGCTTCTCAATGTTACATTGGAACCATTAAAGTATAAAAATGAGTCTCATGATTAGGTGAGTTGGAAACACGGAATTCAATGAAATCGATGGACTAACCTTGAGTGAATCAGAGAGACACGAAAAGAGACACTTGTTTCGAAATGTAAGCTGAAAATGGCAAAAACACCAATTTACTTGTCGAGAGAAAAAAAAAGGTTCACCGAATGCGAATGAAAAAAACGAAATCTTTGTCAACCTGGAAACAATTGAGCCATAACAATCCTTGAAAAGTCTGATCAAGTCCAAGGTTAATAATGAAATGATTCAGTTTCCCGTTGATGAGCCAATGTCAACATCTTTTTGTGTTTAACCATTTTTTTGTGTCCACATTATTATCATTTGAACGTTAATTTTATTCAACTTTTTCTGTGCCAATTTCAGATTCACAATTTAACATTCATCAAATGTGTTCATTATCATTCACTTCTGGGTTTCAACTCTGTTTATTAAAAGCAAATGTTCTCATGATATTTCAACTAATAGCTAATTAAAAGGCAATTTAATTAACATGAAAATGAATCTCATTTAAACAGGCAACAAAGATGACACAACACTGAGAGACCAAAAAAGTCAACAGCAAAATTGCCAAATGAAGGAAAAGTTGGAAAAGTTGGTTTTCGAGTGAAAAATTGCAATTAAATCTGAATCACTATTCGACAAGTGAAACCGCGAAAAGTGTGATTTGTTCAACTCTACTGAATATGTTCAAGGTTTGATCAATGAAAAAGAAAGCGATTTTATCTTGAAAATGAACACAAAATTGTTCCATTTTCCATGATCAGCGTTTCCATTTGAATCAATATTTTGTCACTTGTCAAGTGATTAACATTGAATATGTTTTCAAGTTGAACAACTAAATGGCCAACAAAAGTCGTTGATGTTCAATTGTTCACACGATTAAAGGTTTTAATGAAACTGATTGGTGAAACTTTCACTCTTGTCTTCACCCAACTTAACCTGCTGTCGTTCAATTTGTTGTTACCTGTTCACGGTTAGATTGTTGTAGGAGACAGACGAGAGAAAGGGGCCAAGAAAGTGAAAGAGAGAAAAAAAAGTCAATCAATTGATAGATTCCGTGGATATGATTTGCACGATAATAGTCAACTATTCTTGATGATGATAATGATGATGTATCTTCAAGACCAATCAAGAGTTTCCCTTTCATCTTAATTCCTAGGCTATCTGATCGTAAGTCATGCTTCATAATTAGGTCTAATGGTTTACCTTAGATACATGTGAGTCTCTTTTCACAAATGATAATGATGCTGATGATGAGGGAGAGGGAAACAGGTAAATACTCCAAGGACATTTTCCAATACAGTTGGACGATGGAGAGACGTCGGGTGAGCAAATTATGCTCGTGATGATAAAAGTGCAGAGTAAATGTAATAATGTATAAGGTTGACTTGCGACTGGTGAATCAAGCGGAATCAGTGTTACAGTGATTTACTAACAATCAATGAGATATAATACGAGTCATTGAGCGTAAACAAGGGCTGAAAAGAGCAACAAGCAAAATAGTATTATTGTAAAAGGTAGGAGTTAATCAGTGAAAAAGTTAACATAGACAAGTGATGGAGGGAGAATGGGTAAAGAGAGAGAGACTTTGATGACGGAAATTTGAAAGGAGATGCGGTTGAAAAGGCCTGGTAATTTAAGGGCCTGAAGAGCACCTTGAAATCGATCTTCGCTTCATTGATACTATCATTGGAAGAAGAAACTGAAAAAAAATAATTTGCGTCTTTTTTGCAACAACTCGTAGATGATAAGAGAGAGAGAGAGAGAGAGAGAGAGAGAGACAGAGAAGGGAAAAGTTAAAGATGATTTGACCTGAAAAGAGAGAAAAGGCAAAGTTTTTCGTTTGTTTGTAAACTTATCATCTTTGCTTCCCTTTGCTTGGCGCGATAATTATTTGGTTAAACTTTTTTTTCTCTTTTCTCACAAAATCGATCAACGCTGATCCAAAGGAAGAATCAAAGTTGAGTATTTTATCTTGATTTGTTTGATACACTTTACTTGGTCTTTCCTGGTCTCACCTTGCATCTTTCCTGGATTACCTGGAAATGGGTTTTGGGGTGAGAGTGAAGGAGCAACAAGCATCCAAGGACAAGGACGAAATTGCTTCAAGTTTACCATTCATTCTCAACCTTTTTCTTCTTTAACCGCGTCTTTTGCATAATCTGTTCAAATGAATCGAGAAAATTATTTTATCAAAAAATATTTGAAGTCATTTAGCACCAAGACAGATAAGGGTGCAGTTAGAACTGAGGAATTGTTCGTAAATGGTGTTTTAATGCTAGATCAACTTTCGGTGTTTTGTCGAATCGAAATGGAGTCTTTGATCCAAGGGTAAGGATCTCTTTGTTTTGATAGCTATTTCCTCGTCAAATCAACAAATGAACCTTAATTTTTTTCCATTTCTGGTTTGCTTTCTACTTTCCAACCAATCGGTTGAAGAATCAAAAGTTTATTTCAACTGAAATCGCGTAGAAAACGTTTTGTTAAATTTAACGAAAAGTTGATTAACGGATGAATAAAGTTGGAAACTTGTATGAATGTTGTTATAATCAATTTATGCGGCCTTTTGCCTGTCTTTTGTTTCTCATTTTTCACAAGTGAAAAGTTACCTTGATCGTTACGATTAATACTTGAACGATTCCATTAATTAGACTTATAGATTTATCATTATGCTCAATATTATCTTCATTTTGCATCCATCTATGAATCCGTAAACGATGAACCATTGCAAGCTTTTAATAATGATTAGTGTTTAGTTGCTTTCTTCTTAACGACCCAGAAAAAGTTCCTTATCCTTAGGTCAATTAAAGACCGTTGGTAATTGGAAAAAGAAAGTGATTGAAAACTTGTTGATCAAGGTTGTTCCCATGAATTAATCACATCCATTTGCTTAAACTTGGAAAAGAAGTGGATTCAAGTTGGAGAAACAATCGCAAAGAAACTAGATAAATCTTGATTCCCTCTGTTTTCAGTTTCAAGCAATTCACCTTTTCTTCTCATCAATAAACTGTCAACCTTCCGATTTGACAAATGGATTTGAAAGGAAAAGTTAAACTTCGAAAGAAGCGGAGAAAAGTTTGAAGGAAAGTCAATGAAATGGACAAACTGAACAAATGCAAGTGCAATAATATTAATTGGAGCAATCAATTGAACGAAAGTCGGGAAACATTGAACAGGAAATTTACCCGTTTTGCTTTGATAATGAGCAATGACAAACATTGGGTTAACAGTTTTTATTGCAAATTACATTCGTTCACTGTTCACCTTTAATCGGGTTCAAGTTGAAAGGTTGCGAACGTTAACTGGCCAATGGATCAATATCAATGTTTTACTTTTTAAGGCAACAACCGGCAACAAACAAACAGAGACACGAAGGCGCAAAGTACAGCATGAAATGAATGAGCCCAGAATGGCGAGGTAATAAGTTGAAGCTACTAAATGAACAGAATGAAGTAAAGGCAAGAAGAGGCAAAATAAAGTTACGCTTAAAGCTCAATCAGCGGAACAAGGTTTGTTAACCAGTGAAAAGGCTCAATGATTATGGTCTGTAAACAACGAAACGGATATGAATTAGTAATAATATTAGCAATAGCAATAATAAAGAGTGAATTAGCCAAGAAAATATAAAAATACAAATCATTATAATATATCAAAAACAATAATATTGCACATATTTGAAGGTTCATTTTGTTTCCAATGAGTTTTACCTTTTTTTTCTTGCTTCTTTCAGTTACTAATGAACTTTTTACTCTCAACATTTAGAAGCTTTTTTCCAACTTTGTTTTTTCTCTACTCAAGACTCAACACTCAGTCGGGTCAATTTATTCTGAAAGATGCGGAACGATATTGCAGGTTAAGACATGGTTAACAGACTGACCGTTCATCTGTTTACTTTTGAAAAATGTTTTTTTTTCTTTTCTCTCTTTTCGAACCCAAATTTGGCTTCATTTCAATTGTTTGAAAAAGCTTTGGCCAAAATTCATTTAACCATTTAGGGTCACTTTTGGCCTGATCAAGTGACCTTTACTTGCAATCTCAACCAAAGAATTAACCATTTTTCATGTGAATCTCAAGTTTTACTTTATTTACCAATTTAATGATCAAATGACTAGAGCTGTTTCAATAGTTTAATCAATGGAATCGGTTTTTCCTTGCTCAATCAATTGATTCCATTGAATAACAATTCAACTTTTCTGTTTTGCTTTCTCTTCTTCTTCTTCTTCTTCTTCTTCTTCTTCTTCTTGCTTTTTTACTCATCAAGCTTCTCATCTTCATAAGATCATCATTTTCAATGGATTTTTCACTTTCAATTGACACACCAAAGATGATCAATTGAGGCAAAGATTGATCAAGATTTATCATCTTCAACTCATCAATAGTAATGAAGCAAAGCTCTTTTCATTCATCTTCTGTTTACTTTATCATCTTCCCATGATGATGATAATGTGAAGCCATGATACTCGAGTTAAAATTTGTTTATTTATTTTCCAATCTAAATTGTGTTTAAATCACTTGTAAGTGTCAACCTATTAACCTCTCTATTCACTGGCAATGATGTCACTTGATTGTCACTTAATGTCCAAATCAATTGGCAACAATCAATCAATTGACCCATCAGTTTGTCGTTTCCATTTTTGACAATTAACTCAATTAAATTTAATTGTTAGCCAATCATGAAACCATTAACAATCCATTATAATCCAATGGAATATGATCAATATCAGTGAATTAAACGAGGGAAAAGGGCAAATTCAAGGAAATTGCATTAAATTCAATTCTAAATTAATCTTGAATGGAAAATTTAAAACCAAAACATTCCTCAATTTCATCTTTTCTTGAATAAATTAGCAGCAAAAGTGTATTCAATGAAATTTATCAATTGCTGTTAACTTGACGAGAAAAGGCAAATCTAATGAAATAATTCATGTTAATATTGAATTTGTAAATCTCTTGGTTACTGCAGGTCAATCACTACAATTAATTGCTATTAGTTGATTGAAGTTAACGCAATAAAGCAATAAAAAGGTTTTTCATTATTATTCCAATCTTGTTTAACATCAATTAAAATCATTGATTCTTCATCAACACACAAATAGCAATGAAGTGTACAGAAAACACAATAAAATGAATCAACAGAATTAACAGTTTTATTAATCATGTATTGATTATTGCAGGAAATATAATTCAAGTTGAAAATATAATGGAATCACAATTTTGATTATATTTTTAATAACATGTTCATCTTGCATTTACAATGCATTTGGAAACATTTACATGATTATGATGGTAATGATGATTAGCTGGTGATCCTGATAGACAATCAGGTTTAATGTGTTTAACATGTAAACCGAACAACATTTTTGTCTTTTGTTTTCACAGTTTTTCATCTTTTTCGTACTTTTGTCTCCAGTTTCAGCTATTTTCATTTACGATTCATCAATTTTTTATTTCGCTCTGTTGGATTAAAGTATGAAATGCAATTCAGGATGATGGTGATGGTGATGGTGATGATAAAAACATTATTGTTCGGATTGAACAAAAATTGTATTAAAAGTTTACTTTAAGAAGTAATAACATTTCTTGTTTCTCTCCTGAACAATTGTCATTAACATGAAATGTTCAAGTAAAAGTCTCAAAATTTGCTTCACTTTTGCTAAACTTTAATCTTTGTCTTTTCCTCATCAACCTCATCTTTTAACTCAAAGATTATCATTTTCTTTATCCTTCATCTTCATCATCAGCTTTCATTTTCTTCTTCTGTCTCTACAAATATTTTGATAAAATAATTTTGGTTGAGAAAATTTCACTCTTTTCTCTTCTCTCTTCAATAAATGTTATGATGATGGTTGTGATGATGGTGATGAGAATAAGGATGAGATGATCAAGTGATGAAGGGTGATGATTTAAGATTACCAACTTTAAAGGGAAGAGGAAGATGGGAGTAAAGGATCGAAAGGATTGTCACCATTTAATAGTAACATTTTACAATGTGAGGAAAGGAGTTAAAATAATCAGGGAGAGAAGCACTTAACAGTGGAAAGTTAAGTATTAAATGAAAGTAAAATTATGATTAGTGTTAAATTCATCTTAAATATTACTATTGTTGCTATTATTATTATGATTATTATGATTATTTTCAATCTCAACCTATACAAGTATAGAAATGAAAATGATTTTATTTATTTTCATTCATTTTTTAGGACAATTTAAGGATGAAAACGGTTTCAATTTGAACCTATCTTCAGATGATGGTGATGATGACAAGAGAAATAAAAATGGTAAATCTCAAATGTAATATTTGGTTGATGAAGAAATGAATGGAAAACAATAGAATGCAAGAAATTATATCATTTCACTTATTGTTTTTCTTCTTGTTCACTTTCAACATTTACATCATCATAATAACCATCATAATAACCATCATAATCACCATTATAATCATCTTTATAATCATAGGGCTCATTGAAGCAACATCATCTGGTTGTGTTAAGCTTTCGGTAAAAAACTTTTAAGTTTACGATTTTTGTTCGACTGGTCAAATTGAAACGTCGACTTAACGACTGAGAAACTCTTGGATTCCTATTAATTGGATCATGGTTTTTAGTTGTTACTAATTAATCTGCTATTACAATTGAATGATCACCTCAGTCAGGGTGAGAGTAAATTGTTGATTGTGATTGATTAATGCATCTTATCAAATGAACGATCACCAAGTAAATTGTCAATCATTGATGGTTTTCTTTCTTTTCTTCTTGCTTTTTTCCCTTTTTCTGGTTTCCATTTCTTTATCCATCTTTTGGCTTGTTGGCATTGAAGGACAATTAGATGACAATTTGTTGACAGCCTGTTTAGTACGTATTATTAAAAGTATTTCCATTTAGTTTAACATCATTGATTTTAGAGTGGCTTTAATCAATTGTTTTCAATTGTTTTCCTTTGCTGAGCCATTATTTGCTTCATCAAGTACAATTGATAGCAATTAATAATAACAATTTGGATTTCCCGTCCTTGTTTTAACAGCAATGTAGCACTTGCTTCACTGGTCCAGCTCAACTTGTAACTTACTAATTGATAGAAAAAAGATGCAACTTTTTCACCTCAGGAAAACGATTTTGTTAATTTATTGATTAAAATTTACCATCATTAATGTGTCTTTTCATTGCCAAACTGATGTCTATCCTAATGGTGGCTCAATCAATGACAAAACCCGGATCATTGGTTTTACAAATTCCTTGTGTTGCTATTAATAAAAAAGTGCAAAAGAAAACAAGAAACTCATAAGTATCATATTAATCACAATAAAATAAAAACAAGCAACAAGCTAGAGACACATTACTTACCATAGTAAAAGAGAGGGAACACGAAGAGAAAGAAAAGCTTAAGAAAATCCAAAATGTCTTCAATTGTAATAAACTGTATTATTAACTGTTGATTGTCAACCATTAATGTATTTATGTCTATCGACGCATAACCAATACAAAAGGCCACATCGAGGTCATGCGGGTAAATTAACCTTGAGAAGTAATACCAGCAAAAAAACAAATGATAAAAAAATCAAGCAAAAATCTGAAAAAAAGCTTAAATTAAAACATTAACCAATTACGCGGATAACCTCAACATCTCCATCTAACGGTCAAACCGAAAACGAAATAAATCATCAAAACTTGAAAATTAAATTAACTTCCAACCCAAAGAAATTACCATTTCCATTAACAATACAAATATTGAATAAATTTCAAACTAAAAGGCTATTTAATTAGACAAATATTGGAAACAATTTTTCTTCGCAAAATCCCAAACTGATTAAGATGAATGAATGTTTAGTGATCAACAGAAAGAGCACAAAGTTAAATGACGAGTCAACAATAATTATGATTGAATTTGATACTTAATACAGTTATCCAAGTTGACAATCAGTTATCATTAACAGGATAAATGAATAAGTAGAGAAAACGAAGAGAAAAGTATAAAAGAAAATGTTAGACAAAAATATTTAAATTGTATATTTTATGAGATGATATAAATTATTGTCAGAAGGCAAAAAATAATTGGACAAGTTAAATATTAAATGATATTATTAATAATCATTTGAAATGAAATGTTGGAAACTTGAAAGCAAAGTGTGATTTATTTTCAATAATCAAGGGAAAGAATGATGAAAATGATTTAAAGATGGAGACTGAACAAAATTGAAGTAAAACAAGTGAAAATGTTATTTACTGAATCATGAATCTGATTACAACCCTGATTACGATGATAATAATGATGATTGTAACGATGATAATGATGAAGTGATCTTGATGCACAAATGATAAGTCGAAAGTTAACATTTGTCTGCTTTTTTACTCAACAAATAAATAACTGTCTTATTTAATTCAATTGAAATTACAAGTTCTCATTGAATTTGCAATCTTTTCCAAATGTGTGTGTTCAACTGAATCTTCAATTTAACAATTTCAACATTGATTAACAGATTGTAATGTGAGAATGAAAATGATGAAGATGATAGCATCTTTGATCATCTTGTAAACTTTATCATCATCATCTTTTGCTGATCAACATAAATCATTTGCAAAAGATGCTAAGTTAGTGTCAAGAAGCCAAAAGACAAGCTGTATTATTTAAATGAATTATGAATTGGAACACTGAAAACTACTATTAATTGGATCATTTTCAAGTGCTGCTGATTGAACTTTTATCTTTCTCTTTTTCCCTTTCTTTTCTTTCTTTTCTTTCTCTCTCACTCTCTCTCTTCCTCATTCTTCTTCTTCTCTCCATCCTCATCTTCATATTTATCTTTTTTCCTCGAAACACTTTCAACTTGCCTCAATCAATCCAATTGTTTCTCATCTTTTTCTTGTCCTCTTCTGAGTAACTCAAATGAATTTATTCAATATTCACTTTAACCATTTCAATCTTTCATCTTTTTCTTCTTCTCTCATCTTCTCTTTCTAGTTTAGTTGGTTAATCAAATGATGAACGATCTTCTTCTTCTTCCTGTCAGGCTAATCATTTTCATTGCAAATTATTACAGTCAATGTATTTGACATTGTTTCCAAATGTTTCACAGCCAATAATTGTCTTTGTTTTCATTTCAATATTCATCCATAATTTACAATGATTGAGTATTTACTTGCATTTCCATGACTAAACAGGCATTACATGCAACAGAAATTGACGATTAATTGAATTAAAAGTGTTGAGCTTCAATTTGAGGCAAAATTTCTAGAAATAAATGAATCTTCATTTTTTTTCTTCGAATGGAAAATGACAAATTTTGCATTTAAAAATGAAAAACATCGAAAGTTGTGAGGAAATTCAATCTTTCAATCGTTTAAATCGCTGTAAAAACATTATCAATCAATTAATTAACTGATTCATGTGTTAACATCGAATGAAGCTTTTGGCTGTGAAGACGATCTTTTAAAGTTACCGCTAAAATGGGAGAAAACCATATACTTTATTGTGGATCGCGAATAACATACTGCCATCTATCGTCAAATCTAAACATTATGTGATGAAGTTGGTTAATTCAGTATAATTAGCAAGAGCAAAGCTGAAATAATCAACCAAAATCAACGATATGAATGATAATCGGAGACAGTAAGTATAAGAGTAAATTATTCTTTATCGCCTTAGAAAGCTGTTTGCACAGTGTACACATCGAACCGTTATGACTCTTTCACTTAAAATTACTTTCTTAATGATGATCAACTTAGTTTTGACTGAGAGTCTGTACCGGTATATTGCGTTATAGATATGAAACAGAGTGCGAGATATACTGAACCCGATTTTAGCAATTTTTAGGTTCTATTGTACAGCAAAGAAAAGCGATTTCAAATTAACAAATAAAGAGTTTTTTTATCCATACACACGAAAGTTGGTGCTAATATAAATCTTGGCTTTGCATCTCGAGTTTACATGAAACTTAAATTCGGACTTTCAAGCTCATTCGAGATAATTCCGTATTTAAACTTTTAATGGCCTTCGAAGTTCATTTTTCTAGAGATATTTATTTCACAGATGTTAATGATGATTTCACTTATGATTATTGATTATGCTTATTGAAAGGGAAATAACTTTGGTTTAGTTGAATTTTAACAGCCAAGATGGATGAAAATAATTCAATAACAGTCATAAAATCATCTAAAGTCAACAGAGAAAAGCTGAGCAAAGACAAATAATCATATCGATATTAAAGACTTAGCATGTAATAACCAAGGAAAATATTGTTCAAAATGAGTTTCTTAATAGATTCATAGCTTTTTTCAACAATTTTAATCGTATAATCCTCAATTATTAACAATGTTAACTCATTTTAAGCGTAACCAAGCGTTTCCAAAACTGGTTACCAGAATTCAGGTTTTAAAATTCGGTGCGTGCTCGGTTATTTGACAAAAGATCAATCTGATTTTCGAATTATACGCTATTTAATTGCACATTAAGTTAAATCAAGAGAAACTTGTTGATTTCGATTTATTAAATTGCATTTTTTGTTAGACAAATGTTAGCCTCTAATAGATGGCGTACAAAAAGATTGGTAAAACGAGTTGTCGGATAAAGCTAGTCTCACTTTAAATGCAATCCGTAATAAGGTGACAGACCCTAAACTCCGCCATTTTATCTTATACAACGTTTCATTTTCTATTGAATTTTTCTTTAATTTGTATACATTGCAGTTACTCTTCTAATTAATTAATTTAAGTTAATTCATCATGGATCGTGGTGGAATGAGAGGTATGAGAAGAGGTCGTGGTATGAATAGCTTTAAAAGTGATCGTGATAATGACTGGAGAAATAATAAACCAGTTGGTTACGAAGAACAGCCAAGCCAAGGCACTGGTGGTGGTGGCTATGGAGGATTTAATAATTATAGAGGAGGCTCTGGACGAGGCTATTACAGCGGTGGTAACAGTGGTTTTGCAGGCAACTACGCTGGTGGAGGACGAGGTTACAGTGGAAATGGTAACTCATATCATCATCAGTCTAATGCTGCATCGAACTTTAACTACAACCGTCATGACTCTAATGCCTGGACTCGATTACAGCCTAAGAATGACATGATTGAACAGAGTTTATTCGGTCAAGGTCATACTGGAATTAATTTTGACAAATATGAGGATATACCGGTGGAAGCATCCGGTACTGACTGTCCTAAACATGTCGAAAGTTTTAAAGAAATTGAATTTACTGAAATTATTCGTCATAATGTTGAACTCGCCGGTTACTCTAGACCAACACCAGTTCAAAAGTACGCTATTCCTGTTATCTTGAAGAAAAGAGACTTAATGGCCTGTGCGCAAACTGGTTCAGGTAAAACGGCTGCCTTTCTGGCTCCAATTCTTAATATGATCTTTGTTAATGGACCTCCTAAAGATATGCCTACTATGCGCTCTGGAGCTAAGATAAAACAATATCCCTTGGCTTTAGTTCTTGCACCTACTCGTGAACTTGCTGTACAGATATACGATGAAGCTTGTAAATTTGCTTATAGATCCTGTGTCAGACCCTGTGTTGTTTATGGTGGAGCTGATCCAGTTGCCCAAATGCGAGATTTAGACAAAGGATGTCAGGTTTTAGTTGCAACTCCTGGTAGACTAGTTGATATGACAGAAAGAGGTAAAGTTGGTCTTGAAATGGTTCGCTATCTTGTTCTTGATGAGGCTGATCGTATGTTGGACATGGGTTTTGAACCTCAAATTCGAAGAATTGTTCTACAAGACTGCATGCCGCCGGTCGGTCAACGTCAGACTCTTATGTTTTCAGCTACCTTTCCTAAGAAAGTGCAAGAGCTGGCTCGTCAATTTCTTGACAATTATATCTTTTTAGCCGTTGGTAGAGTTGGTAGTACCTCTGAAAATATTACACAAAAATTTTATTGGGTTGCTGAATTAGAGAAAAGATCAGTTCTTTTAGACATCCTTGCAGCTGAAGGATTAAAAACAGCAGCAGACTCTTGTAAGTTAACATTTTATCTTCACCTTTATATTCATCTTGTGAACTTTTTATTCCTCAAATCCCACAAATTAATTAACAATCTATAAAATTAATGACTTAATTTTTCATTGTCACCTTACAGCAGCCTCTGAATCATTGACATTGGTGTTTGTGGAGACCAAAAAGGGAGCAGATTCCCTAGAAACCTTCTTGGACCGTGAAGGATTTCCAGTAACAAGTATTCACGGTGATAGATCTCAAAGAGAACGTGAAGATGCTTTAATGTCATTTAAAACAGGTCGTACACCAATCCTTGTTGCTACCGCTGTCGCTGCTAGAGGACTTGACATACCAAATGTCAAACACGTAATAAACTTTGATCTTCCAACCGACATTGAAGAATATGTTCATCGTATTGGTCGTACTGGAAGAGTTGGTAATTTAGGTACTGCTACGTCATTCTTCAATGAAAAAAATAAAAATATGGCAGCAGATTTAGTTGATCTATTGACTGAAGCTAAACAAGAAATACCAGAATGGCTAACAACTCTCGGAAAAGACGTACAAAGTGAACAAAGAAACTCTAATCAAAGAAAATATGGTCAAAGAAGGTATGCATTCATCGTTTTGCGCTATTTTATTTTCTTATCCTATTTTACTTATTGCATCATATTAATTTCAAATTTTACATTATTTCGACAGATATGGTGCCGGTGGTTTCGGCTCTCGGGATTATCGACAGTTTGACAGAGGTGGAGCTCGTTCTAATGGCCCAAGTAGAAATGTTTCAAATGGTTCTTTCGGACAAACAAACAGTTACTCCGGATATAATGGAGCTGCTCCACCTCAAGGTTCATATATGGGCTATCGTGGGGGCAATTCATACGGCGGTAATTACAGTGCTGGAACCGACTGGTGGGGGGCAGTTTGAATTCAATTCTGTATTGTATGTTAAACATTGCTTTTTCTTTACCAACTCAGGCGTTAAGGCCAAACGTGAAAATTTGATCTTATGTCTTTCTTACCATATAACATGATTCCCTTGTAAGAAAGTAAAAAATCTCAAGTTCAAAACCTTCCAAGACAATTTTCTTCAAGCTACTAATCACCTAAAAAATTTTGCAGTTTCTTTTTTCACCCAAAGAAAGAAAGAAAAAGAAAGAAAAGAGAAAGAAAAACTTAACAAAGCAAAGATAATTAAACACAACACAACACACAAAGAAACAAAATCACATACATTCTGTTAAATTGCAACTCAATCGGAATAAATTAATCCAATTAATTAATCGCAAGTTAATTCACGAAGAAAAAGAAATGAGCAAAGCAAAAATTGAAAAATTTGCAATTGAAAAAACTCAACCAAAAAAAACAATAAGATTCAGCTTTTAAAAGCAACCGAGCTTCAATTTTTGTCTGATAAAGCAACTGATTACCAATACTTTATCATAATGATCATCATCATCTTTTCCCCAAATCTTTCTCATTATCTTTCTTTCCCTTTTAACCTTTCTTTTCATTTTCCCTTTTCTCTTTCTCTTGCTCCTTTCTTTTTTATAATTAATCTAATCATTTTGCATTTTTACTGGTAATGTTAAAAGCAACAAAAAATAAACCCAAAAATAAACTCTCTCAATAGTCAATAGATGGAGCAATCGAATCCATAGTAACCTCTTTAGCCTAAAACAATATTTGGGCAAAAGAAGAGGTTATACTTTGATAGATGGAGCAACACTCTTAATCAGATATCAGATACTTAAACTGTTATAAATTGAAGTTTTTACTGTAAAGTAAGAAGTAAAAAAGTATAGAGTGAAGAAATTTTCTCCTTCATCTTCATCGTCTTCTATCTTACAACCAACTATAAATTATAGAGAAGATATTGTGATACAGAAGTTGAGTTTCTCCTTTAAGAAGTTGTATTTTTCTTGACAGCTTTACCTTTCTTTCTTTCTCTCTCACACACTTTGCTCTTTCCTCATCTTTCCTCATCTTTCTCTCCCTTGATCATCCAACAATCAACAGATAATCAGTTTCAAGTTCAACTTACTCTGCTAAAAGCCTAGTACACAACACACACACACACACAAAGCATGAGAAACAACAACAATAAAAATGTATCCAAACTCATCTCATCCTTTCATAACAAAAACAAAAACAAAAAATTAAATAATATAAACAAACAATTAATTGAAAACAAATTGGTATAACCTTTTGATAATAAATAAACAATAAAGATTGATTAATTAATCAACTTGCAATGTATCCTTTATTAAAAGTAAACTGTAAATGGTGAAAATGCAGTGATGCAGTCGCGAAAAGAGTCGAAAGCTTCTCATGTCCAAACCCTGGACTCTTCAAGTGAACAATTTCAATTGTCACCTGGTTCATCATTTTCCGTCTTTTCTCAGTTCATCTTCAACCTTCAACCTTGTAGATCAACAAAGCATATTCAACTTGCTTCAGGCAGTGATTGCTGGTTGCTTTGATTGTTGTTCATCTGACAACTTGAAGAAGAAGGAAAGATTCGTAGGTTGATGGTTTCAATTGTTGATTGTTGCTGATTATTGAAACCCTTATTATCAAGTCTCACCCTTATTTGTGGCTAATTAATGCAGCAAACAAAAGCTTTGAACAGCTTTCGCCATTTGATTACCATTTAATCTTGAAATGAATCTTACATCTGATAAATCCCTCACTTTTCTGCCATAATTATCGTTTCCAAGTGAACCCAAGTCTTGAATTGATTCAGTATAAACACTAGAAATCAATCATTTAAATGATAAACATTTTCACTTTGACCTTCCTCTGCTACTTGAGCTGTAAATTTTCATAACTTTTGGCTGTTTGCGTTTTCATCATTTTTAATGTTTTCTTGCTTTTGCCATGAATTTCCTTTTCTCATCCAACCTTTCCATTAACATTTAATTCAGATAACAACATATCAATTCAATCTGCTTCATCGTTTCTTCTTCCCTCAATCGTATTCCTCTGTCCAAACAGTAAATACATCATTATCTTCCTTCTTCTTCTTCTCATCATCATCTCTCGTCCACAGCAGGAAACAATGTTTATTGGTGCAACTTTCACCATCATCTTATGAACCAACCTTAGGCAATGAGTTCTCAGTTGATGAACAGAAAGTCTTCTTTTGTTTGAACTTGAATAAAGTAAAGAGGAGAAGAAGAAGAAAGAATACAGAAAAAAAGAAGTTTCCTGTCTTTCTCTCTTCATGGGTTACAGATGAATAAAAAAATGATGGAAAAAAGCGAAATGATGAACAAGAAGATAAAAAGACTGATGATGATAATGATGTTCACTTGAAGAGGAAATTTGAAAGATAAATATCGTGTCAGATGTAACTGGTAATATCAATCTTGAAACTGATGAGTGACGTTGCTGTGTTTAGAAATGTCTCTTTAAACTTGATGTTGATAGTGAAATGAGAGAAGATGATCAACAGAAGACAATGATGAGTTGATGAAAAAAGAAGCTCACCTTTTGACTAGAAATTTTCATTCAACATCATTCTAGGAAAACATTTACTCGAATAATTGCATCTTTTATTAACATCTTTAACTGATTCCTGTGATCAATTACAATTGATAACATTGCCTTTTCTTCATTAAATTACACTTTTCCTGAATTCACTTTTCAATCTCTTTGCGTTTTCCAGCAAATTTTTTTTCCATCTTTTCTCATCTTCTCTTTCTTTTCTCCTTTCAAATTGCATCTCAATGAGACTCTCTTCCTTTTCTTCATCTTCTTCTTCTTCCATTTTCTGTGTCAGCCTTTCTATCATCTTTACCTTCATACAGCTTCTTCTTCATCTCGATCATCTTATCATCCTTTTCTTCTTTCTTTTACATTTTCCTTTTCAAATTCAAGAAAAGCTCATGAAGTATGATTGAAAATATAAATGAGATTTTCTTCTCTTCTCTTTTTTCCTCCCTTTTTCATACATTTCATCATCATCATCTTCGATCATCATCAATTCAAATATCTTCTTTTACCATCATCTTAACCATTTTAACCTGAGGCTTTTCAACAAAAAAACTGGTCCAAAAATGGTGAAGTCAAGAGATGAGCAAAAGTAAAAAGACCAAGAAAACGATCTTCAATCTAAAGCCTTGATTCCTTTTGACTAAGACTCAGGGTTAAGATGTAAGTCTCGTTGCTTTCACCGGATTACAATTGAACTTTTCTTGTCGTTTTCATCATCTTTATTCGTCTCATTGTTTTTCCCATTGAATAGTTAAATGAAAGTCTTCAAACATTTCAAGAAAACTTTGTGTTGACTCTATCAATCTAAAGATTCATGGTAAAACCAGCAGCAAGTATGCAAGTTCAACCGAAAATGATCTCCAATTGAAATGAGATTTAAGACATTTACAAAGGAAAATGTTTGCAACAGAAAAAAGAACAATTATATCAAATTGTAAGACCAATGACTTTCATCTAGACTGATTCAGATTGAAAAATGAGCTTAAAATGTGAAAATCAAAAAGTGACTAAAAACTGTGACAACCACAGTTGATTCAGAGCAATTTCATCAAAATTATCTTTCCATGAAATGGGGAAAATTTCCCAAAGATTTGATTCTTTTGAATAAATCAAGACTTGAACGACTGTGAATGATTTGCTCACAATAATATGTGAAAATAATGATTTTGTTTCTGCAAAACTGAAACCTAAATTTGCAAACAAGATTCCGTTTGCAGAGGAAAAAATATTCTGGTTACTGGCATTATTTGTACGCTTGAACATTTGAATAGACCTTTCTTCTTGGGTTAAATTGACTACGTGACCATAGTGAAGCAAGGTGGACAATAGGGCATGAAAGAAGAGGAAAATTGTTGATTTAGATGAATAACAAGAAGTAGGTAAAAACTCACTTGACCTCAACCAAAAAAACTGCAATGTTCAACATTGAATAAGTAACTAGAGAGACAAGGATCGATCCAATCGGCAAAAGGAAGGCAAAAGTAACAAAATATTGAATTAAAGTCTAAGTTACAAGTTAATATTACATGGTTAAGAGCAGAAATGAAGATGAAGAATAAGATGATGAAGATGATAATGATGAAAAAGTCAGTGAGAAGAGGAAAAATGAACCACAGAAAATGTTACTGATGATGAAGAAGGAGAAGAAGAAGAAAGCAACCAAAGAAAGTATTTTTGGGTAGACAATGAAGAGAAGAGAAAAGGAAAGAGAAAGAGAGAGAGAGAGAGAGAGAGATGAAGATAACTAGAGCAGAGAGGAGGATAAAGCTGAGGGAGCGTAAGTATGATGAGAAGAGAGTGAAAAAGAGACTGCGGAGTGAGACGGGAAATGAGTGAGACGCGAGAACTAATATAGGTAAAGTTATATTCACCAAAATTTCTGGTCTCACCGGTTTAGTTAGGTTTTGCCATCTTCATCATCATCATTATCATCATCTTTCTTTATCTTTATCTTCTTCTTTTTCTTATTCTTTTTTTAAGAAAAAAAAAGTTTCTTCTTGTGGTTTTGGTTCTTCATCTTCTTCAACTCTCAATGTGAAAATGGTTTTTGCTTGATAACCTTTTTTTTGCTGCTGCTTTTCATTTTCTTATCCCTTCACTTTGATGCTTTTTGCCTCGTTTCATCAACTTTATAAACTTAACTGAGTGCTTCATGTTGCACCAAAAAAAACTTGAGTTTCCCTTGTTAATCTTGCACTTTGGCAAAATTAAAGTTTACCTTCAACTTGAAGTTTGAAAATTTTAAGGCAAATGCAAGGATCATCTGTAAATCTGGTCGACTATTTTTCCAGGCTCACATTTTAGATAGAAAATTTTGCTCCTCTGGATTTACATGATGGATTGAATTTGTGGAGACTTGAGATTATTGTGACAAGCAATTGTTAAATTTGAAAATAATGAACAAAGTTTACCGTCTGAGTTTCATCTTTAGTTGAAGAGCAATAAAGATACTCAGGGTAGCATCTTCATTGCTACTTTCAAGTTTAACCAACTTTAACTCAAATTTTGTCATCGCGTTATTTTGCATTATTATTGAGACAAGAAATTGAAACTTACAGACAACCAAAACTAAGCCAAATCCTTTCGGCTTTGCTTTCGCGAATAAAGACACTTGAGTCTAATAAGATTTATTTGACCAAATTTAACCAACAGATCATTTGCTCGGATAATCTGGTAAAAAATTGGTTTAACTCAAGACGACCAAGATTGAAGAGCACAGAAGATTGTTACTGGCTAAAGATTTGCTCCTTATAAACATTGTCCTCTTTAGTGACTGGTTATAACCATGATTGGACCAGTTTGTCATAAAATTTTTGCCATGAAAAATTGATCGCTTCTAATGATGACTTTGATGAGTGAAGTTGATTCGATCCCAATAAAGTCTCCTGTATTGAGAGCATTTTCCGTTTTCCATTTGTAGGTTTCCATTTCTGGACACAACTGAAGGCTGAGGTCAAAGATTTTCAGCAAACAAAACGGGAAAAAATTTCCAAAGAAAAGTTGAAAAACTCGCTGGATGGCAGCACATTTCATTAGTTTTTTCATTTCATTTTTTCATCATTTTTCATCGTTCGCTCTGGATTGCCATTTCAAGTTGAACCAAACCTTAAATCATTTCATAAAGTTGATCATTAACTAATTGCAATATTTTTCCATTCCTTTTCATTGGAACCCTGAAATGATGCAATTCTTCTTCTTGTCCACACTATTAGCTTGCAAATTTTTCTCGTTTTTATTTGATCAGGTTGACAAGATTATTATCATTATCATTAGTGTGACAATGATTACTATTATTACTATAATAATCATCACTATTATGATGATGTTATCGAGTTGAATGAAAATATTAGTCAAGCATAGCCTGCCAACTGAATGTTTTCAAAAAATGCGCAGCGAAAATTTTCTTCTCAAAATTGATTGTTTTCCCAAGTCAAGCGAAACCTTGAATGTTTCAAATCAGTTTCAACAGTTTTATAGCAACGATAATTAACCCGATAAAATTGAAACAATTCAAATCTCGTTTTAGGTTGCAGTGGTCAAAGGCATAAGGGCAAAGCTCAAACAGATTGAAGAAAGTCAAATTACTGTGAAGCACGTGAATAATGTAATGATAATCTGATTTATCAATAGAACTCTTGCTCTTTCTATTCATTTCTAACCCTTTTGCAAAACTTTCACCAGAATCCAATTTCTCATGACTTTTCAATGATTAATGATCATTTAAATCCTTTTAAATTTGATTTAGTAAATGATAATTGTCATGTGATACAAATCAGACTCGAATTACTGGAAATATCTTTTCGCATTTGACCCGATCTCATTAGGTATTTCCTTAATCTTTCGGTTTCTATCCTGACTCAAGTTCTGAATTTCATGATGAAAGACAATGCTCTTTTTGAATATTATAATTATATCTTTGTCAGTTCTGTATCGATTCGATATTTATCCAGAAAATATCGCAGTTTCGAAAGCTGGATCTTTATATTAATAGTGGCTGCGTGCTCGAGAATCGTTTGAATGTATTATCACTGGATTATGCTTTTAAAGATGTTTATGGATTTAATGTTGCTTTTTGTGCTTTTGTTGCCATTCAATGCAGTTAACGTTGAATCAACCAGAAAACTCGAAAAATTGATTTTCAATGGTTACTTTAATCTTTGACTCTTATGCAAATCATTCAATTGAAATGCTTGACAAATGTAAGCTATTGTCCAATTTGAAAATCATTTGCAAATATCGAACGAAGCATCGACTCTTTCATCAAGAAAACAAAGATTTGATTAAAGGTCAATAATGAGTTTGAACTGCGACTTTTAATAAACCATTGAAAATCGGTTGATAACGATTAAAAGATTAAATTCAAATTCAAGTTCAATGACCTGATGCAAACTCGAGTTTTAATGGCTAAAATATCATCATTTCGACCAAATGATGGCGCAAATTTTTATTCAAAACACTACTTCGAAAGGTTAACTTGACTGATAGCGATGTTTTCTTGATGAACGTCATTTTCTTTTGTCATTTAGAGCAGATTTTCAATAAATAATCCCGAAATCAAAGTACAAGTTGGCATCATTGGACTATTTTGCATTATTATAACAAGAAGTTGATCAAGTTTAAACAACTGTATTGACTCATTACGCTGACTTTGATGATTAAAGCTGATTTGATTCTAATGAACATTCAACAGCTAGAAGCTCCTAATCAGAGGTTAAAGTTTTTTGCACTCGTCATTTGCAAAGAGGGTAAACAAATTATCAGCAACTTGAAGACTTGAAACCACCAAGGAATGCAATGCCTTTCGAACCTTATCCTTAAAAATAAATTAAAATGAAAAAAAGTGGCGAAAATGATCAAGTTAATGATGACAATGATGTGAGTCTACATTATTGTAGAGCAATAGGTATTAAGAAAGGTATCAAAATGAATAGATAGAAAAAGAATTCTCAACTGATTCTCTTTTTTTTTGTATTTTACTTGAAAGGTAATATTAAGGTCACGGAAAGATTATCATCATCATCATCATCATCATCATATTAACATTATTAGCCCTAGGGTTGATTAAAAGGTGTATCAAACCTTGAACAAAATAGATTTATTCTCTTCGTTTTTTTCTGTTGCCAAATTTTCAATGTTATAATAATTGACGGACAGGTTGGAATATGAAAGGTTCTTGAAGAAAAAAGAGAAAAGCAAAAGAAGTAAAAAATGATGCCCAAGGTAGGGATGAAGATGAAGAGAATGATGATAATGATGATGATAATGGTTTGCAGTTGAAAGTGCTAAGTGAGCGAAAGAAGAGCAAAAGAAGAGCAAAAGAAGAACAGTGAAAAGGCAGAGAAACTTTTGATTCTCATTTGATGGCCTTTTGAGTCTTCAACTTTCACCATTTCATCATCATTATCATCATCAACTGTTTGCTGTTTACTTTGCCTTGAAAAAATCTCAATTTCAAACTTTGGGTGTTTGTTTGTTTATATTTTGCCTTTTAACCTCTTTCCTTATCCAGATTCAGTCTGAATAAAGGAAAATATCAATTGAATGAAAAGCATTTATAAACACCATTTTGTGTTCATGTTAGTACATTGTCACTGTTAATGATTGTATCAAATGATAATGAAGACTATTTACAATGTTGTTTGCAAAATTATCATGTGAATATGAACAGATCTGAGTAAATTGTTAATATTGAATTAGTTGGAAGAGGAAAGAAGAGCAAAAATGTTATCCTGAAAGCATAAAAATAATCATTCAATATGCATAATGTAATAATAAAAATAAATAAGTCGTAAAAAAAGTTATAAACCGAAAAGTTGAGGAAGAAGAAAACTCATCAATATTGGCATTTTGCTTCTTTGATTGTCACTGGAAGAGAAGGTTTCATGATGATGATGATGCATAATCATGTAATGAAATGATTTTTAAACAGTTTAAAGGTAAAGATTGCAATTTAATCAAGAATTGGAAGAAAATTTTGAAAAAGAAATGACTAAGAGTACGATGAAGACTGTTCAGTTTGAAGAGAATCTCGATTCTGTCGAGTATTTCTTTTCTGTATCAACATTGTTATTAGTAAACCGAATACAAGTTGAAGACGATAATGATGATGAGAAGAAAAAAGGTAACATCAAGCGTGATTTGACAGTATTTATATTCACTCTTCATCTTCATCTTCATCATCATCTTCTTCTTCTTCTTCTTCAAGTGAGCTGAACCTACGCATTCTCTATTCATGGATACTCACTGTAACTTGATTTGTGCAGAATCATATTGATCGATCAGCTTGAAGGAATAAGGTTATGAAGAGAATGATGATGAAAAGGAAAAGAAGGAGAGTCGCTTTGAGAGAGGAAAGTGAAAGTCGAGTGAGCCACGGAAACCCTTAAATAATTGCAAGTTCCTGGACAATCGTTTATATTGCTTTACGGATGCTCAAGGAATCATCAGACTCAACCTTTTCTTTTTTTTCTCATTTCTTTTTCATTACATTTTCTCTCTTTCTTTCTCTCTCCTCTTTTTCCAATCTTTTTTTCACTTTACAGCCGACAGTTGTTAAGGTATATAATGGTTTTGAGTATTCCATGAAAGAGAAAAGAGAAATCCTCCTTCATCTTCTTCATCATCATATAATCCATCGTCAAAGCCCTACTAAAAGGTAAAAATCCTTTTCTCGAAACTTTTCTTCTCCGCAATTTCCTCGCTGCTAATTTCTTTCTCTTTTTTCTTGCTTTACTTTTCTTCTTCTTCTCTTTTCTTCCTCTTCATCATCATCATCATTATCATCTTTCCTTTGGTTTCCTTTTCACCTTGTTTTGCCTTCTTCTTCTTTCCCTTCGTACAATCATTTTCAAAGGTAAGCGTGCGCTTCTCGCAACAACAAACGAAGAAACATTTTCCCGTAAAAATAGGCAAAAGATTACAAAGTTTCATAGCGATGTAATTTGGGCGAGAAAAAAGTTGATCTTGAAATTACCAAATTAGAGTGATGGCTTGTTATATTGATACGTTTAATTTGCGGTTCAAAACAGATTGACATTTCCTTTAAGAGTCACTTACAGAACCATTTTATAATACAAGTTTCAACTGGGAGGTTAAACTGTTTTGGGTTGCTTCAGTCCACTTTGAATAATAGCATTTGTTGGTCAAGATAGCAATTCTTGTAGAGCCAAATGGCTCGATTCAGGGAACAGCTAAAATTGCCATTTTCCAACTCAATCGTCTAATGACCATAAAATAAAAATCACTTAAAATTAGTTTTTCCAAAAATTGTAGAAAATTTCGCAAAATGAACAAAAATTTGAATCAATTTCATGAACGAAATCACTTGACCTTACAACTTCATCAATCTCAAGTAAAAGTCACACTTTTTGTTGATTCACTTCCAATTAATTATCTTTGCAACATTGAGCTTCGTTCATTGAATATCAATTCAGTGCTGTTGATCAATTGACTTTAATGAATTCACCAAATTTAGATCTGAAAAGAATTTAAAGTATTTAATTTAAATCAGATTCGAGATTTGAGTCGTGAAGATAAATCAAAAGTCGAAAATTACCAGACAATTTCTTGGAGAAACTTGTTGAGTAATGAGAATTACAGTTTTGAAAAGAGTCTTTAGATTTCAAATTGCTGAGCAACTATGAATTTTAAAAATTTTGCAATCTTAATGATCGAACCTTGCTCTTTCCTGTTTATGAATCAAACGAGTGTCCCAGATGATCAATGGTTAAATGAAACTGAAAAAGTGAATAACAATTGACAAACATTTGTTATTTATTTCAATTGAATTGTGGACACCAAGTGAGTAACTGAGAGAGCCAACAGAGAGACAGGGAAGCCATTATTTTCTTTCCATTTTCATCATCATTTTGCCTTCTTTGATCATCTCTCCATGGATTCCTACAATATTCATCAACGACTCACGCACAAAGTAAAGTGAAAAAAGCACGAATTCAGCAAGAGAAAGCAAAAGAAGCATGAGAAGGTTAAGAAGAAGAAGAAGAAGAAGAAGCAGAGAAGAGAAGAGAGAAAAAAAAAACTCAGAAAAGCAGAAAAAAAGTTCATTCTAATCGTTAAAACGTTCTCTTCTCAGCTTCTTGAATGCATTCAATTGCGCATATGAAACTTTCTTTGTCTTGTTCCACAATCTTTTGCCTTCTCGCATTACTTTATGGGCCATTTAATCTCACTCAAATGATTGGATGAGCTCAAAAGGACATCATAATTGAAGTTTAAAGTTGCACGTATTTTGCATCTATTTATTATCCAGCGCTGCAATGTTGAAACCTTTTCATTTTTACATTAATTTTCAGCTTCTTGTAACATTGTTTAATTGCAACACCAAGATGGTGTTAAAGAGGAGAAGCAAGAATCGATGGCGAAAAGAAGGGAAAAACAGTGAAAAGTTGATGATGATATTAAGAGGGAAATGGCAAGAAACAAAAGACGACAATTGTAAACAAGAGTGGAAACTGTAACTGATGATGATGATCAGATGAGGTCAGAAGAGATGAAGAGATGGTGAAGAGATGGTGAGATGAATAAGCAGGAAATACATGGTTAACTACTTGCATGGTGATGCAGAGCACAGTAAAGGACAGAAACTCACAGCTGAATGCAAAGCAAAATATGAGTTCACTTTCTCCTCTTCATCCAACACTCTCATCATCATCATCATCATCATCAACATCAACATGAAACACACAGAGTGAGCACATCTTCAACAATCTATCTTTTCATCTCTTTTCTCACTTTTCCTTTCTTCTTTTCCCTTCATTTTCTCCTTTCTTCTCTTCACCTCAACTCACTCACTATTATTCATGATTATGATGAAAATGATTTATAGGTATATGTTAAGTGCGTTTTAGAATCATTTAGCCATTTCACTTTTTCTCTCCTTTTTCTCTTTCTCTTTCAGATAATCTTTTCTCTCTTCAAATCATCTCGAAATCTTCTTCTTCTTCATCTTCTTTATTCAACTTATCACTCCCTTTTTTACTCCAATATATCATTATGAATCAATCGTTTTCCCTTCTCTTTCTACTCTCTTTGGATTATCATCATTGTCATCATTTCTTCTTCATTTTATTCCTTGTTTCTCCATCTTCATCTTTATCTTCATCATCTTTTCCGTGGTTTACCATATTTTGCTTTGTATAATGATATTTGTTTCAACTTTGAATAACTTTTTCTGTTCTTTTAGCCATTCGAGTTTCTTCCAATAGTTTTCGACAACCGAACTGATTAATCAATTTTCAAGTTGATTTTGCTCTCTTGACTTTTACTCGATTTAATTCTGATCATTGATTCTTCTTCATTGAGCTTTAATTTTTCAAGGTAAAACAAGCTCAATGATCGAATGAAAATGAACCGATAATCAGTTTTCCTCAGTCCATAAGATGATAATGATGAGGGTTCGATGGATAGCGGATCAGGATGATTTTCATTGTGAAAGGAGTAATGGATGAAATCGCAAGTTGAGAAGTAAAGAAGCAACGGAAAAGATAATGTAAAGATATTGAAAGGGAAGAAGATAAATAAGGAAGTAGAATACTGTTAATTTCATTTCACCATTAATCACAATTCTTAATCCCAAAGAGTAGCAGCAATTCAATTGTTAATCAGTAATTGTTCAATGATGAGAAAGGAAAGCAGGGAAAAAGAGATTAAATTTAGGTTAGTAAAGTGAAAAATTGATGAAGATTTATTCAATTATTGAAGAAACAAGTGTATTACAATGAACTAATTGACTCGAAATTTAATCCAAAAAAGATGAGAAGCAAATGAAACAAATTCATCATAAAGTAATCAAATTTATCAGAAAATCTGGAAATGAGAAAAGAAGCAAAATAATGAATTGAAAATGATGAAAATTGATCGAACGGTCATTAGCAAGGTAAATCTTGAGCGTAAAAACGGCAGAAAACAAAACAGAAGCAAAATGATTGCCTTCATCATCATTCTCGTGGTGAAATGGAGTGAATGTCATGCTTGTTGATTGAGATGTTTCAACATGCATCAAAATGAGAAGAGAAAAAATGTGTTGCGAAGATGAGATGGAAGAGTGAAATAATAAAGAGAATGATGATGATGAAGGATGAAGGATGAGAGAAAATCGATGAGTTTTTATCTGGAAAAGATTCTTTGGTGTTATTTGATGCTCCAAACGCTTTGGCCATGGAAAAAGTGGAAAGAAAAGATGATTTGGAAAAGAAGATAAGTGTTAATATGATCAGAAGAGGATAATTAAGCTGATATTGCATTTGATATTGCCTTTTATCTTCTTCTTCTTCTTCTTCTTCTCGATAAACTTTATTTCACTTTAGTTTAATCCTTCATCATCACTATCATCATCCTTCTCATCATCATCTTTTTTCGTCTTTAATCTTGCAATCTTGAGCCATTCTCATTATTAACCTAATTGACCTTGTGCAGTGAGAATCAAATCCTTTATTCAATTGCAATTGTTCAAATCGTTGGATGAAAAAGTGAATTTATATTGAAATTGAAATGATTTTCAAATAAAGTTGAACAATTTCAATGAATCTTGAGTCAACTTGTGAACTTGTTTTTCCTCAACAATCAACTTTGAAATGATAATTAAGCGAAAAAATAGTTGAATTGAAAGGCTTCAACCCAAGCAAATCTTCAGTAAACTAGTTAATTAAGGGCTTTGGCTTAATTAGTGGATCTATAAGGTTCATCTCATGCAAAGTAATATCGGCATTTTCATCATTCTCTCTCTTCTAGTTTATTCATTATCATCTAATCATCATCTTCTTCTTCATCGTCCTTCTAATAGTTTTTTTATATTGAGTGATAATGTAATGCATAATATTAATAAAAAGCGCAAAACAGAAGCAAATTACTCGAGTTAACTTGAAAATGTACATTCAAATAGATTATAAGGTTAACCAGATTCACCGATCAAAAGTTGTTTCCTCTTCAGATTAATTAACTGATAATTAACTAATCAATAATCATTATGTAACGACGTTATTTTTGTCTTGTTTTCAATTCGACTGGTGATTAATTGAAGTTGAATGCAACATTTGCTTAACTTTTTCCAGTCAATATGTTACAATCAGTTCTCCTTCCAGTCAATACATTGTCGCAACTGGAAGCTGTGGTTATAGTGCTGATCTTCAGGTGCAAACCAATTTATTCAAATGCGAGTCAACTGGCGACCCTTTGACTTCAAGTTCAATTTTCATTTGATTATTTGCATTATTCTGACAGAGTTGAACAGCTATTACATTGACTGGTTGATGATGAAGTTGATTAGCCTTTATAAATTTGCCAGAAAAGCAGTTGTTTCTCAATGACAGTTTGAATTGCGAATTATTCAAAAGGTTAATCCGATCTGAAAGATTCATTATTCAGATGAGATTGGATAAGGATTAGAAAGCTCTAAGATGAATGTTCGAATTTTTGGAAAAATTTAATCGACTTTTTGCATCGAGAAAAGAAATGTAAATTGATTGTTTTATTGAAATGCATTCATGATGAGTTGAGAAAAATTGATTTGTTTCAATGATAATTTCATCTGTAAATGGATATTTTATTTCTCAACAAATAACGATAATTACTGTTTTCATTGTTGATGATATTTATTGGCTTCATAGGCCTTATCAAATGAAATGTTTATTGTAAAGAGAACAAAAAGAAATTAATGAAACTTTTTGCTCTTCTTGCACAGGTAACAACTACTTATTAAGCAAAACCTTGCCTAAACTGTTTGAGCAACAAGAAGAGAAAAAAAAGATGAAAATTTGCAAGCGCAAAGGCCAAGGTAAAGATGATGATGATCGTGCAGCAATCAAAAGGAAAAATCAAGGCGTACTCAGGGTCAAAGAGTGAACTGAACATAGGAAAGTTAAAAGGCATCATGAAGTGTCTATGGATGCTGCTGCATCAACTAACATGCAATTAGTCCGTAAAGAGGAAAAGATGGAAGAGGAAGATGGAAAGAGAGGCTTGGCTTATAGCTTTTCACTGTCTTTCCCTTTTGTGTGAAAAGAAACATCCTCGTTGTTGTTTTTCATTCATCATCACTAACAGTCAACCAACATGGTAAAGAATCGTGGAGGAAAGAGAGAGAGAGAGAGAGATAAAAGAAAGGAATCCAAATAGATCTGCTGATGATGATGAGGAAAGTAAAACAAGGCAAAAAAAAGATCGTAAATTGCTTTAGCTTCATTTTATTGGCTCAACAAACTTTTTCAATCCATTTCATTCTCGCTCCTCTTTCCCTACTTTTATCATCATCATCATCATTATCATCGTCTTCTCTCTTCATATGGACCCATTGAAACTTATTTAAGAGGTAAACATTGAATATAAAAAAAGCCTTACGGCTACCATCTTCATCCATGTAATTACCTCCAATCAATAGGGTAAGCTGATTGATCGACTTGGTCAAAGTGAAAATAAAATAAAAAAATGAAGATAATGATGAAGAGAAAGGATGGCGAACAAGAAAAAAGCTATTTTATTAACTTACAGGAATTGCTTTTTGCTTGACCACAAATCATGTGACTTATAACCATGATTATGATCAGGTTAATCAATGGTGAAAACATTTGAGTAATGATTTTAAAAACTTCCTATTAACTTTTTATTCTACATTTTTTTTCTTCTTTTCCTTTCATTTTCAGCTTAAACTTGAGATGAATTTGTTTTCATCATTTTTCTTCAAAATTTAGTTCTTTTAATGTTCATGTTTTGCGAAAATTGCAATTTCACAATTAAAGTTGAATTTTGGAAGAAACTGATTTTCTTTTAATTTTTGCTTTCGATCAACTAGCATCTCAATTGGATTTTGATTTTCAGGTAATTTTCTTTATCATTTAAAGTCGTTACACAAGCGAAGTGTTGATCAAAAAGTTGATTATTTACGATTAAATCTAATTTAATTACTGATGAGTGATTTGATTAAATTGGTTTAATTTTTGTTTTAAGTTTCCAAATCAGATTGACTGTTTAATTCAATTATGAATCAATTAACTGATTAAAATGGAATCGATAAATTGATTGCATCAAGAAAAGGGTCAACAGAATTGAAATCATTTTCTTTTTTCCCTGCAAATGAATCGTAAAAGAAGGCAAAAAATGAATAAAAATGATTAAACTAATGAAAACTGGAGAAGCAAAATTGATATGAAAAAATAATTCAGTGTAAATCAAGATTATCGATCGATTAATAAATGGTATAAAACTTGTAATGATAAGCAGTAAAAGTATACATGATGGACTCTAAATTAGCCAATGTCCATGAATTAGTTTCAATCAATTGGTGAGGTGAAGGAAGAAGGCGAAGAAGAGAAGAAGAAGAAGAGAAAAAACTTTGCCAATTTCAATCTCTAATAACATCAATTCTCATGAAATGCTGGAAAGAAAAGAGTTTCACGCTAATATTGAATTACGCTGGATAAAGAGTCACGTGACTGGATCAAAGGTGTAATAGTTTTTTAAGTCCATTTGAAGTACAACAGCGGATAAGGAAAATTGCTGTTGAGCGGAAAAAGTCGAGAAAGTCTGCCTTTGCAAATGAAATGTAAATATTACTTGGATAGAAGTGATTATCATGACAAGATGAACCCACTATTATTGAGTGTAATCAGAACTCAAACCCAATCGATTAAGGTGGAAGGCAGCATTTATATACTGAAAACAGTAGCTTCAAGTTGACCAAGAAAAGGAAACTAAATTGGAAACAAGAAATTTGCCAAATAAGAAGCTCTACTGTTTGACCATTCAGCTTCTAGTGATGGTCAAAAGAAGGGAAAACAATTGCGAATGATTTAAAACACAATTTTACCTTTCTTTTTGTTTCGTTTCTTTTTCTTCTTCTTTTCCAACTTTTCTTTTTCAATGTAAACTTCGATTTAAAATGGTTTTGTTGAGCTCAAATTTTGAGCCTTCAATTGGCTAGATTTGATGATGAGAATTGTGTCTTTGCAGAAGCAAATGTTTATGATTCAACTTAAACTGTGTCGCTTTGCTTTTCTGTGTTGGACACTAAATGAAAAGGGATTCAACCATAAAACTGGTTTACCTGTGTTAGGAAGTGCAGTAACCTTAACTTTTCATTTTCCGTTTTCATCTTTCATCTCTTTCTTTTCTCTCTTTCCAACTGCAACCCAAGAATACACAGTTTTTCTCCTTCACTCTGTAAGATCTTTTCTCCTTCTTTATCGCCCTTTTTTCATCCTTTTTTCATCAGTTAGAACCTAAACAAAACTGTCTTTGAAATCATTTCTTTTCTCAATCTTTTCAGGTTCAACCTTGAAGAGAGTGAGAATCACCTGAGGCGCAACCAAATCACTCGTCTTTTTCATCATTTCATCTTCTTCTTCGCCAAAAGTTTGATTCATTAAAATTTCTTTGTTTCACTTTTCCAGAGTTTCCGAGTTTTTCGTTTTTTACTTTCATCCTTTTGCTTCGAATTTCGATTCAATATTTCCATAATTTTAGATTTATCATTTTCTAAGATGATCCGATTAAACATTTCGAAAATCTCGAAATTCGAAATCTTGACTTTGAAAGTGTATCGAGCTGTTTTTGGCAGAAAAGTCAAGTTCTTAGTAAACTTCTCAACACTTAACAGTTTAAAAATCGGAAAATAAAGTTAACTTGATTTGCGATAAAAATGTTACTTTTAGAGTAACTTTTAGAGTTACTTTTGCAAAACTTGTAAATTAAAGTGAGCAAAATGTTCATTTTTATCAACATTCATTTCGAACGAGCAGCCGATTTCCTTTCAAGATAACATTATTTGAACCAAATGCTGTGCTTTTCAAGTGTCCAATGACATTCACGTTGTTGCTCCAGAAAAAAGTAGCATCATGATAACTAAATTACCCTGAACATGATAACCACTCTTAATTGTACATTAATATCGCCTCCAGGGAATTGGGAATAATTAACAGCCTCTCATGGTGCTTTTGTTGTTATCAACAGTTTATTCACTTTTCATTTTACCATCAATTTTCATCATTTTACACTCAAATCTCTCTACTTAGTTTTACTCTGGTTCCGGTTCGGAAGTTGTAGGGTTCAATTGCGATTTTGCACATTTTTAAAAGGTAAAGAGAAATGGGCAAAACTGTTGGACAAAACTGCATAATCATGATCGCAAGGTTTCCATGACATTCCAATGGACATTACTCTTGAACTGGATTCAATGAAATTTCCGGTCAACCTTTTTATCTGCACATGAAAATCATTTTTACACCGGTTAAAGCAAGTAGCAAACATTGAATTAAAAGATGGAAGAAAATAGTTGAACAAAAATGTGGAATCAAGGAAAGGGTGGAAAAGAAAGAAAAGCATCAATAATTGATGATTAAAGAAGCGTGTTGCGTTGATCATTTTGTTAGCATTTCCGATCAGTTGTATAATCAGGCAAAAATGCGAATTGAATCATTTTCATGGCGAGATTGGAAAAGACTGCCAAAGTAAACAGCAAAAGAACCACCTTTATTTGAACATCTTCTTATGGATGGAAGAGAGAGAAAAGAAGAAGAAAAAAAAGATGAAAAAGAGATTCTCTTTTCTCTCCCTTCCAAGTTTAGCGCATAATATAATTCACCTTTGATTCTCATGTTCAAATAGTACTTTGAGTACTTCAAGGAATCAAATGGTTTGTTAATGAAGCCTTTTCCAGATTGAAATTGCTTCAACACCTTTTCAGTTGTAAAAAGCAGTCAGCAAAAAGGGTTTGGAAAAAGTAAGGCAATTAATATGAACGGAAATGGTTAATGATTAGTAAAAGCTGTTCAACTTTACCTGAACATTTTTTTGAATTTTCAACATTTATAGATGCTGAGTTGCTGCCAAGAAAAGCAAAATGCAAACTGTAATCCAAGCTTCCAATCGATTCAGTTTCTTGTTTCCGTTTTTCGCTTCTTTTTCAATTGCGACTTTCAATATTTTCATATTAAAGTTTTGGTTAAAAAATGGTTTACTTTTCCATTTCAATCAATCTTGAAACTTTCCTTTTTTTGTTGGAATTTGTATTTTCTAAAACTTGTATCTTACATGACAAGTTGCGTTTTATTGTTCATTTGCATTTCCATCAACATTATTCAACTTAGACTTTACAAGATTGGAAATTTTCTGTCCCTTAGATTACAGAATAATCTTGATTCCAATGATTATCTTGAAACTAGACTGTCGCTTAAAGCAGCGAATGACAAAAATATGTGAATAATGATGAAATGATGATAAAAAGGGGAAAATGAAGGTTGGTGATGAACAAAGAGAATGATGAAAATGATGGGAAAAAGAAGAAACCTTTTTCTTTCAGTTTTCATCTTCCCTTCAGTGCGCGATTACAGTCTTAATCTGCTTAACTGAATGAAGATGAAGGGAAAAGATGGTTGGTAAAGTTTAGTGATTTTCATCATTTTTTATTAATTCAAGTTTGCAAAGGCAATAAACTAAAAATTGATTTAAGGTGAACAGTGTGATTAAACTTGTTGATCGAGGACAACATTGACTAAACTTTGAAAGAGCAACAACAAAATTTGGTAAACTTGAAGCCAGTTGAAGCATTGCGCTAAATGGTACAAAGCAGACGACATTCTGCCATTATTTACACTTATCTTCAATCGCCTTGCAAACGTCCAGAAATATTTCATCTGGCAACCTTTCACCTGAAATCTTGACCAACTTGTCCTTGTAATGGTCCAAAATTGGATCACTGTGTTGATGAAAGGTCGCCAAGCGTTTCTTGATTGTCTCTTCATTGTCATCAATTCGGCCTGAGGTTTCACCTCGTTTCAATAGCCTTTGAACCATCACTGAATCCGAGACGTCAAAGTAGATGACAAAAGTACATTTGCTGACTTGCTCTTCAAATTTAATTGCTTGATCAACCTGGAAACAGAGAAGCAAAAAATAAACGAAAAGTAAGGCAAATGGATGAAAGGATCGTTTAAGAAGTAAAACATTAAGTGAAGGAAAGGAAAGTCTAACAAGACAAAATCAATAACATCAAATATCATGATAATAATGGGAATGAAAATGATACTCACCTCTCGCGGATAACCATCAATTAAATATCCTTTGCTATTAGAATCATTTTTCTTAATTGCATCCTTCAATAATCCTAATACCTCTTCAAGGGGAACAAGTTGGCCTGATTCCATGATTGCGTTTAACCTTTTACCTCGCTCTGAACCTGATTTAACTTCATCACGAAGCAAATCACCGGTCGACAAATGTGTAAATCCATATCTTGAGAAACAAGAAACGAGAAGAAGAGGAAACAAGAATAAAAATTAAAACTTGTTGACCTTTTGTTCATTAGTTTGATCAACTAGCAAGGAACGGCAAAATGTCTCAGAATCTAGATTAATCAAAGTCGAACATAAAGTTATCGGGTTTCCTCATTAACAATTCAAGAGCCGTTGACTCACAATTGGACAATATTGAACACTAAAGTTGATTCGAATGAAAGTTGATTAGAACAAAATGTTGAGCACAAACCGAGAGTCAGGCTTTCTGGTGACTTCAATGTTTCCAGTTTTGCTCCAGACGATCAAGCTTGGTTAGCATTACATTAACCTTTCATCTGATTTGAACCCAATAAACACTTGAATTTTAACCTGTAAAAGCCTTTACTATCCTTAGCTAACAAGTGACAGAAAGAAGGTCAAACTTACTTGGAGACAATCTTTTCACATTGTGTTCCTTTACCACAACCAGGTCCACCAATGACAAAGATAACTGGTTTATCCGTCATCTTTGGCTTTCAAATCCAATCAAAGATACTTGAATAAATTAATGATTAAACTTGTAATAATATCCTGTAACAATCGAGTTTACAGTAATTTAGTTTTCTCTGGTTTTGCCTTTAAATGTTGAACAGAGGAGAGTCAACACTGAATTGAAAAAAAATGGTGTCGCTTGAGAAGCAACTCGGTCTCTATTAATAAACTGTGTTTATACGCTTTCCTGGATCCAAGAGGCATTTAATTTTACACTCAAACAGGGGAAACATGGAAAACACTCGCAGTTAACTGAATTTATCAAAGCACACAATAACTTCTTTCTGTCCCTTTCTTCACATTTTATCATGAAACGAGAAATTATACGTTGCTATAGCTACCAAGTTTACTTCTTTTGCTCTCTCTTTTCATTCTTCTGGATTCTGTTCATTGAAACTTTCGTGCTTATCATGTTTATGTTGAACAGTGAAAAGAGTGAAACATGGAAATGGAAAAAAAGGAGCAGAAATTTTCTCTATCCTTAACTGAATATTTATTCCTCGATCGATACCAATAATTTTCATTCCCTTTTCTCATTTACCTGGCGAAAAAAATCATTCAGATTCTTTTTTTGTTCACCTTATCAATCGATTGATCTTACGCTTTCACATTTTGCTGTTATTCCTGTTGAGAGAGAAAATTGTTGAATTCAGCTGAAATTGAATGATTATGAAAATGAGAGTTTCAATGACAATTGAAACAATGCTAATCAATTCAGTTTGATTGCTTCATTTGCTATCATGAACCATGAAAATCAATCAAACCAATGAAAAAGTACATTTCAATCTTTCCAGTTATTCGGCAAAATGATAATTTCTAGTCTAATAATCGACTCGACGCTTAGTGTTGATAGTAATGTCCAGATTCCAAGTCGAATTTTAAGTGATAATATTCGTATGGAATGTCATTTGGTTTATCGATTTTCCAATGTTTTTCTTTTCGCCAAAGCTAACTTGGAATTTCTCTTTTTCTGAATGTTGAAATGAAAGTTCATTCAGAGCTGCTCAAAGGTTGATTCAATTTTACGAAATCATTTTTTATCAATTTAATGTAAATAAAAGAAAAAAATTTACGAAAAAAAACTGAAAACAAAATCAATGTGCAATTACATGAATTATTAGCAAAAGGAAAGTTAAAACAATGTAATATCATTAGATTTGAATAATTGTAGGTGTCGGTTGAGAAACGGATATGAAAAGGTAAAAATGGTTTTGCTTATTGTTTTCGATGAAACTTTTCTTTATTGCAAATGATAAATTGTTTAAATTTGGAAAAACATTTGAAATTGCAATAAATTTGATGCAAAATGATTTGGATTGTGTAAAAGGAAAGAAGAAAATGAATAAAAAGAATCAACAGAAAATCTGTTTTTATAGATTGTTAAAGGATACAGTTTACTTAGTTTTACCTTTTTACCTTCCTTTTCTTCTTCTTCTTCCTATCATCGTTGTCATCCTCATCTTCATAATCATCTTGATCATCATTACAGTCTTCCATATCATCTTGTTTCTCATCCAATCTTGTTATATAATGTAAATGTAATGTTGTTTAGTTGAACACCATTGGAAGCAATCAGAATGAGAAACTTGGAATGGAAGAAGAAGAAGAAGAGGAAAAGTGAACGAGTTGAATGATGGAAAGAGTGAGAAGAATGAAAATAATAATGATGATGATGTGAGGGAAGAGAAAAGGTTGAGTGAGAAAAAGGAGTGAAAGTGATAATACGACGCAAGAACTTTGCTCAATGCAAAAAATCGATTCGAAGAGGAAGAGTGTTTGTTATTGTGGGAGTCAAAGTTGCGTGTAGATGAAGGAGAAGAAGAAGCAAGATGAGAGATGAAGAGAGATGATGAAAAGTTGGATGACGGGAAAGATCAAGGGAAGGCAAGGATGAGGTGAAGGAGAAGCAAGGAATAAAAGACAGTTTACAGTTGATTGGAAGCAGGAAGAGGCTAAAAAAAGGAGAACAAGAAAAAAAAGTAAAGAGTTTTTACTCGAGTTTTGATAACATTTTGATAACAATGGTTCTGTTTTGTCTTTTTTTGTCTTGCATTTTGCTTCTGTTGCTGTTCAACTTATTGTCAAATTGCTCTTTCATATTGCACTGGTCAATGTGACCAATCACTTTTCGTTAACCTTTTTAGTTCTAATCAGGTCAACCAGCTTGCTGGGCAAACTTGGCTGATAAATATTTGGCTAATCAAACACTCGATAACTTTGAATAGTCGAATCTTGTGAAATGAGAAAAGTTGAACCTTTTTGCTTCCAATGTTGTTATTTTGTGTGCTTTTTGTTTGCTGGCCATTTTGAGGAGCACAGAGAGAAACATGGAAACAAAGTCCATTAAATGGTGGGAGTTTCACCGAGATGAGGATGTAAGTAAAAATGATTATGATGATAAGTTGAAGAGAGAAGCTGATGTATGAGAAGAACTGAAACCCCGAGGGGTCAATTCTTAGCAGGATTAGGATACTATTTTTCTTGTCTTTCTTTCTCTCCATCTTGTTCTTTCCATCAAAAATGATCAAACTTTTCTTTTTCTCGTTTTCTCCATGCTGAGGTCTGCTTTCACTGTTCCCTGAAAAAAGTCACCAGGAACTGTTGAGGAGAGAGAAAAGGTTGTCATCTTTTGCAGTGAAAACAGAGAAGCAGAAAGATGATGAGCAAGATGAGAAGGAAGAGAAAGAGAGTGAAAATGAGGCTGAATGAATGATGGAACAGGAAAGAGGAGAAACGATTAACTTTTGTGTTGAAGAAACAAAAATTGGTGTTTGTGGTGTGAAGTTTTATGCTGTGTTCATCCAAACAGACTGGGAAGGAGGCGAATGAGGAGAGCAACAAATTTCAATGGATAACGATTTGATAATGATGATCAGTTGATGAAGAAATGTTTAAACAAATTATCAACTAGAGATGGAATAATCTTGCTTCAGTTAAATTGATTCTGGTTTCAAGTTGAGCTAATGAGACTAAAGAAAATATTCAATCAAACAAAATTTTCTCTTCTTTTCTCCTTTTCTTTCAAAACATTGGATGATGACAATTGCCTGCCGCCAGTGACAGGAAACAATTAACTTAAATATTGCTTAATTATGGTCATCAATTGTAACAAGTTCAAGTCAATCTCGACTCGTTTCATTGCCAGCAACATTTAGAGATTGAATTTGCTCAATAAGTTGCTTTTGATGGGAAAATTTTCACTCTTCAAGTTCAATTTGTCAACTGATTCAAGTTTGCATGTTTACGTGAATCATTGCGTTATTTTAATGTTGAAACAAATAACGGGTAAAAATTGTATTTCTTTACTGATCTTCACAATTCTTCATGGACAATTTTCGAGTGAAAATGTTGGACAATGTAAAGTTTCTGAATAAAAAGCTCGAGACAATCTTACGCGAATCAACTGAAAATGTCCAAAATCCGCAATTGTATTTGATTTTTCATTCGATTCTTCATTTTTCAAATTCTATTCTCAAGAGAAATTCAACTTGTGACATGAAATTTCAGTATCTGCACCTCATGAGAAAGGGTCATATGATTTGACGGCTTTGCTTGTAAAAGTTTCGTCTCCTAAAGACCATAACAATCAAGTAAAATTTTAAAAGATTTAAAACTAAAATTGTTTTAAAAACGAAAACAATGTTCGGATGACGCAAAGAACAACAGAATTTTAGATAAATTGTCTGAAAATTTAATCGGTTCAACTTGAGCTTCAATTTGTTAGATTTTCATTTTTGCGTCTGAAAAGCTTGACTTGATATCACTTGATGTGATACAGTTTCGTTTTGAACAGCATATTGAATTGACACTTTTAATTACTCAAGCTAATGGTTTGTTTACCCTGCAAGATGAAGATAAACTGTGTAATAGAAATTATATTTATACAGTTTTCTTTTTATGAGCAAATGGAATATTTGTTCAACTATTATCATCATTATTGATTAATGAGCTGCATAAAAAAGTAGCAAATGGTGAAAACGGAATTTTGTTATCAACTGAAGACTGAAGCAGAAGAAAAAGTGTTTTATCAAGTGACGATAATAATGATATTATTCGGCTATTAATGCATTCGTTTGTTGAGCAGACAGTAATTGTGTTGAGTAAAATTGGTAAGAAAAAAAGGGAAACTTGATAACACTGAATGTTTCCGTTTATTCATTTTTTTCTTGATCAGTTCTGAGGATGAAAATTTCAACAATTAGAAGAAGGAAACAGGAAATTCTATCAAGGTAATTATCATGAGAAACATGTATAAAAGAAGCTTTTTTTTCTCTTCTCGTAATTAATTCTTGTTCTTTTCAGTTCTTTGTTGACTTTAGTTGAACTTTTTTTTTCTTGCTCTCTTATCGCTTGATCATGATTTGGAACTTTTTTTAAGCTTTAAACTTTTCTCTTTTTCCTCTTGTTTCAAATCTTTCAATACCTTGTCAAGTTGAACTGACAAACCAAAGAAAACAAAGTTGTAAAGATGCGCGAAAAAATGCATCAAAGAAGGAATGTCAATGTCATGATGAATTCCGATTGTCAATTCTCAGGAAAACAAGCAACAAAATGTCTCCATTTATGCAGCTAATTGATTGATGAACAAGAATTTGATGCACAAAATACTCCTTTAAAACTAAAGTTCATTATTAATTAAGTCAGATGATATCGAAGCGGTTTCATCAAATTCTGCAAATCTCATTTTCGAAGTTTTTTCTCTCAACTCTTTCGAGTTCTCAAAATATTCAAAAGTGATCATAAATCGATTATAAAAGCATTACTTTGAGTTTTCCTCGGCAACTCAAAGTTCAAAGAATACTATGAAAATTCAATGCAATCTTTACTTCGCTTTCGCACAAAGGCTTAGTATACATAGAAGTTCAAGGTTTCAACTTCGATGAGATAAAATTTAACTCGAATTTTAAACTCTAAGACCATTCAAGATCATCGGTCCATTTCACGGATGGAAATAATTGCGCAGATTCCATGATCGCAGCTAAATATGCAATCAAGATTGAGTTAAAACCGTCGTTCTTTGCATTTTGAAGCATTGATGGAAAGCTGATTGTGCATTCAAAACGCGTTTCGAGAGCTCTCTTTAATCATTTAGCACACTTTTTGACGAGTAGAATCACGACTTTTGATGTTCATAGCTTATTGCCTGTTGCATAATTCATTTACATTATTTTACTGTGCATAAGATCTCAACGTAAGGCTCTTGACAAAACAATGACTAGACACTATGCAAACATGACAACAGCAAAACTTACCAAATATCGGCGCTCAGATTCAACAGTCAAATCGACATGGAATCATAAAACAATCAAATCGGTTATCAAACCTGAATAAAGTGTTACTTTACTCTGAAAGTCTTCTCTTCAATAAGAAACTCATTCATTGAAAATAATATTTATTTACAATGGAAATGAAGCATAAATAAAAAGTCAATTTTAACTTTGAGCACAGCAATGAATGGACCTTTTCCTTCGTAACTCATTGGAGGTTCGCCGTTAATACCGGAAAACAATTCCCTTTTAAAGCTTGCAAGCAGCTTTTGGAAAATGAAACTCTTTGCTCTAGCATCTATTAAGATTAAAATGGATTTACATGAAAGATTATTTTGTCGTTAATAATGGTCAATGCATTAAAAGGTAACTGATCTTTTATCATCAACACATTTTCCCGTCATTTTCATGCTTTTGCTGCTTTCAGAAGCGACCGAAGTTTGGCTGCCCTGAGCAGTTTACCAACACCAACAGCAAAAGTAAAAAAACATTCATTTTGACATTTACAATAACATCAATAATGAACAAACAGTTGAACAACATTTCATGATAATAATTGGAATCAAAATGAGCACCGAAACTGTCGTTGATGGACTAAAAGCAGTAAAGGGCAAAAGTGTAACCAAATAAAGAATCAATTGAAAGTTCAAGTTTCAATAAAAAGGAGAAACATTTGAATTTACAATTGTATTAGTAGCAAGTACAAAGAGTAAAGTTGAAAGAAGCAGAAGAAAAGAAGAGAAAACTGATGAAACTGTTTTGTTGAACTTGAGAAGTTGAAAGAAAACAAGTTGAATCGATGAAAAGAAACTGGGTTATGATTGATTTTACACTTGATAATCATTATTATTATTATTTTCACCATCATAATCACTATTTATGCTTCCATCGCGAAACCAGTTCTGTTGAGAAGATGAACACTTTCATCTCATTCAGATTCAACTAAATTTGCTTTTCTTTTTCTCCTCATTATGTATCAAAAAAAAACAGAAGAAAAATGGTTTTCCAAATGCTCCTACTTTTCTGCTCTCATCTTCACCCTCTCTTCATCCCTTCTCATCCGCCTCCTTCTCCCTCTCCTCCTCAACTGCAGCAACACTTGCAATCTACTACTGACTTGGCTCACTCTCACTCTCATTTCCCTTCACCTTACAAAAAGGTTGGTATAAAAAGCAAGTTACAACAGGAAAATGTATCACGCTAATCAAGATACTGTAAATTACTCCACAGGGGTGAATATAAAAGAGACTGTTAAAATGTTGCTTCATTGGCTTTCAAATCATTTGGATGGGGATCAGTTAAACAGAGTGAAAAGCCATTCCAGAAACGTTTCTACTTTTGCCATCTTTCTTCTTCTTCTTCTTCATCTTCTTCGTCTGTTTGTTTGTTTATTTGTTGTGTTCATGTTTAATGTGATAAGTTTTGTTTCTCTCTGCGTGAAATGGCAAAGCGAAGCAACAGCGACTCATGAAGTAAAGAGAGGAAAAACAGCGCATAAAAACTTGCAATTAATACTTCTTTCAATGTTTCTTGACGAAACTTTTCACAAAAGTGTTTCACCGCAAAAAACGATAACCATTATCACGGGCTGGTCAAAGAGTCACAACACGGACATTAAATATTAATGAATGTCCATTTTCAACTGTCAAAATTAATTAACAATCAGTTGCATTTGCTGGCTACTTTTTATTCTCTCCATTTTCTGCCCAAAACGACGAGTATCAAGTAACCACATAGACTTTTCTGGTCTCTTTCATGCTACTTTCCCATTAAAATGTCAATCTATAGTTGGTCAACAGAGCAGTTGCTAACAGTGAGCGAATCAAATAACCTTAAATCGATCATGTCGATAAATGAAATATGGACTAAGGCATGTTCACGCTAGTTTGGGTTTTCATTTCGCAAATCACAGAATCACAAAATTTTCACTTTTGAAATTGAAATTGAAATCGTTCTAAAACCAAACTAACTCAGTGAACTTGAATCTCGATAAATCTCTGAGTAGAATTTTTTTGCTCATTAAATGTATTTTGTAAAAAGGTGACTTCGAGATTGCCGGTAAGTAGGTTAGTTGGGCTTGTAATCAGATGTTTATTAGAATGCAATCAACTTCTGTTATTCTGATTATCATGTCAAGTCAATCAATTAGCTGATGATAATGAGAAATAACTCTATGATCAGCATTCAACTTAATCTATCAACTAACCCGGATTGACTCAAGTTATTAGCACTAATTTAACTGCAATAGATAAACAATCTGTTGATGCGAGTGTGCTTAGTCTCTGTATTGCTGAATTAATTTCAATCTGTTTCTCATTTACATTGACTTCCACTGTGATTTTTATGTTTATCATTTTCTCTCGTTTCTTTTGACAAATCTACGCATTGACTGAGACCGGAAATTATCAGATAACCAAGACTCGAGATTTAATTTGTCGATTTCAACCTCGCTTCAGTTCTTTTCTTTTTTTCCTCTTTTTTTCTATTCTTTCTTCTTCTCCTCTCTTTGTATTCGGTATCCAATTACTTTTCCAATTTTACCTGAAAAGAAAACTTGAATCTAATTAAGGTTTACATTTGCCTACCTTTTTATCTTAACAGCGTTTTAGATGAAAAGCAGAATTTCTGAAGAAAACAAAATTCTCTAAAAAATGCAAAAAATAATGAAATCAGTCGATTAAATGACATTCAGAAGGAAGGTTGAAATGGACAGAATGTTGGCCAAATTGGCCGACAAGAATCAATCAAAATGAAGCCCACATTTGAGCCATTTAAAGAGCAAAACTTTCACTTCATTTTGAAACACGCTTTACAAAAGGCTAACTATCCAAGTGAACAGACAGGTAGATAAAAAACGGTGAGAAGATTGGAACATTTATATTCTTCTTTTTTTTCAATAACACAATTCTCACAGTTTTCCGAGTATAAAACATTTTCTCTTTACCTTATTTTTACCTGCATCCATTTGCGCCAAACTTGACCATAAAAATTGTTTGATTCAGTTTGAACCATTCATGATAAACTCTATGAGACTCAAGTAAGAAAAAAAAAGTTAACAAAAAATGATGGCTTTTTTCACGCACTTCAACTGACTGTTGAACCATTTTCCGCTTTCCTTTACAAACTAACCTTTATAATGCACCAAAGATTACATTAGCCAAAGGTTAACAAAAGGTAAATCTTATTGGATCAGAAAAAGGTGCAAAAGAAGAAGATTAAAGGAGAAGAGAAGAAGAGGAAAAAACGATAAAATGAAGCAACAAGAAGCAAGTAAATTGTGTTTGTCAAAATTGCACACAAAAACATTGAGAGTAAACTGGAAATTTTGAAAGAGCAAAATCGTTTGTAAAAAAGTTCTAAACTTTTTTCGCTTCTTTCTCTTACCATTTGCCATCATTTTTCACTTCACTAATCATTTATATTCAACAATCTGAATCTCAATTCCATCTTCATTTTTTTTTCACTTTTGCATTCGATTCAACTGCTGATGAGTTAATCATGATAATTGGATTTGAGTTTTGCCAACAAAACCAGTTCAACTTTTACTCCGCGCAACAACAAAGCAAACATTGCTTTCCAATTAATAACAATTAGTTTATCATTTGATTATTTTGGGTCCATTTTGGTTCTTGTTTCATCAATTATTTATCGCTGAAGTTTCCATTGAAATGGTTAAACTTGAAATGGCAAAACGTTTTGATTTAAAGCAAAGTAATTTGATGAAATGAAGCAGTCAATTACATTTGATGGTGTTAATATTGTTGCGACGGAACAGCTTTATTGAGAAGCAAAAAATAAGCTTCAATGGGTAAAAGTGAATGTTTCAAATTCTTGTGATCATTTCAATTCCATGCAATTTACAGTTTGCTTCTTCCATCAATAAAAGAGTCACAACATGTAAAACATCATTTATCAAAAGAAGAAGAAAAAAGCTGAAAAGAAAGTGTAGATTGTTTTTTTTTCTTCCAACAAACATTCATCTTCGCATTACAAGATTATTGATATTTTCATTAGCGACTCATTTTAATAATCAATGAACAGTTGAACAATAGATGAAAATTAATGGACAAACAAGTTGATGAGAATCGCATGTTTACCTGGAAAGTCGAGGGTTAACATTTCAATTGGAAGCGAAGCAGATAAAGTAAAGTGAAATTGTGAAAACGATATCATTTTCACGATCTTCAGTCAACATTAATATCGTAATGCAATATTGATCAAACTCGTGGAGCTTTCATCTTCTCTTGTTAATCTTTTTTTCGCATTTTTCACCTCCTTTTGATCATAATTTTCATCTTCTCCTTTCTTTCTGTTGATACAATGATTTTATCATCATCATCATCATGGTATTACATGAAAGCATCATTCCCTTTATCATCATCTTTCACTCTTCTTTTTTCTCTCTCCTTCCTTCATTTCGCCATTCTCTGAATTCCTAACATTATTTCATCGCCATTTCAACCTGAATAATCTGTCTACATTTATGTTTCCTTTGCTCAGGCTGTTAGCAATATGTTAATGGCATAAAATTAACGACACAAACACACATACTCACTATGCTGGTAGAGCTTAGGGAATATCAAGTAAGAGGATGAAAGGAGATGAAGAGAATCACAAAAAATGGAAAGAAAAGAGAAGAAGATGAGAATTCATGATTGAGAAGAAGAGGGAATGAGCAAGATGATGAAAGGTCTAAAATAATCATGAATGTCATGGATTTTTGCTACCTTCATTTATAACCTGTCGCATGGGATTGAGATGATCATCATTCTCATCTTTTCCAATAGCAAATGAGTTTAATTTGAAACAAGGCAACAGTCACTCCATGAACATGAACAAACGTAATTTGAATATTGGTCATGCTTGAGATAAACTTTTAATAGTTGAACATCCGGTGTCAGAAAAGAGTCCATTCAGGTTCAACTCTCAATCATGCATACATCAACTCACCCAGCTTTCCTTATTGCCGTCATTTGTTCACCATTGAGAGACCATCGAAATACTTTGCCTTTTCGTCTTTACCCTTTTTGATATTGCAAAATGAAACTGCAAAGAAACTGGCCCTTCTCACCTTGATTGCCATTGACTTGACATTACATGGAAGCGCCAGGTTAAAGGTAAACAATGGTTCGCCATTCAACTGATAGTTTAGCCCATTGTTTTATTAGATTATATTGAGTACAATTCATTACCATTTTTCATTCTGTTTTTTTTTCTCTCTTCTCTTTCATATCGCTCCTTCCAATGCCACTTTCAATGGGCAAATAATGTTAATAATTTTATATTCAAGTGAATAATCAATAGTCAATGTGTTGCCGTTTTTTCGCTCTTTTTCTCTCTCTCCTTCTTTCTCTGTTTGCATTTGCCATTTTGTTTGATGTTTTACCATAAGTCCATACCATTTAAGTTGATGTTTATGCTGCTGTTGCTCCTTACATAATAATGTTAAAAAGATGAAGAGTGAGTGAGTGAAAGATGAAAAAACTTGATGGTGAGTTAAATTGAAGAGGAGGAAAAATGAGTTGAAGAGTAAGTACAGTAAGTGAATGAGCAAAAGCACAAAAAAAGTAAAAGAGGAATGATGATGATCGATGAAGCAAGGTGATGAATGACCACATTCTTGTATGATCTTGTCCACTCTTGTAGACCCTTTTTACACTTTTATCATTTCACACAACTGGTTACGTTTGAGTAAATCAGTTTACTCAAGATTCTTGTTTTCACTTCTTTTTTAATTCGTTTGCAAGCTTTTTGTTTCTTGCATATTCAAAGCCTACAGTTGACCAAAAGCTCAACCTAGAACAGGCTCTTCTTAGGACAACTTTTTGCTAACACTTGGCTTGGCTTCTGCTAAACATGAATTTTCTTTGCACAAGTCTTGCTCTAATATATTACAATTAGCAACAAATTTAATCGTTTTTCCTGCTTTTCTTGTTAAAACTTGTCCTCTGATCCTGGATTTGATACTTTTATTGAACCAATTGTTGGGTGAAGCTGTGTAAAGGGCAACTTTTTGAAATAAAAAAAACCATAATTTGATTGGCATTGGAATGAATCGATGTTATAAGCTAAACTGGAAGAGATGAAAAAGCGGATGAAAAAATGAACAACAGAAAAAAAGGTGTCACCAGGGCAAAAGAACTTATTTTATATTACTTTTTGCACACTTTTTTTGCTTCTTTTTCTTGCTGATATATTCAGCTCATTCGTGTTCATCAAGTTTTATTGTGATGCTTTCAAAGAAAAGTATTGATCTTAAATCGTTTTATAATTATTTCATGTTTTCCAATGGATAGCATTTGAACAATTGAAGGTTAGAAGCTCTTTTTGCCCAAAATTTATATCCAACTCAATGAAACTCGTGTCAATTAAATGTCACTTATTAAAAGATTTGCAGCAACAAAAAGTTATCCAATTTGAAATGAATGAAAAATTGTTATTTAAAAGTGAAAAAAGCTAAAGATAAAAATATAAAACTCAATAGTTTAATTAAATTGAAATGAAAGACTTGAAAAAAAAGAAAAAATGTAACGATTATCAAGTTTTGGCAAAAAGCAGCGAACGATTTCTGAGTCGAAACAATTGAAGAAATTTTCGAATTGGAAAATGGCTAATTTTTCTTTCAAATTTCCGATAGAATCTGAGTTTACGATGCTGATAACGTTAATCAAACACTTTGTCCTTACCTAATCAGGGTGAATGTAAAGTAGTAAAATGATAGACACTGAAATGTCATATGCATTTGAAACAAAAGAGAATGAAAAAAGTGAGAAAAGAAAGTGAAATGTTTCGAACAGTTGTGTTGATGATTCAAGGTAAACTTGTTTACAGGTAAAATGATTTAGAATGAAAAAGTTTCAATATTTGACATATCACATGTTGTTGACACGTTACAACGTTAATCATGTTTAATAAAGATAAAAAAGTATTTTTCTCATGTTAAGTCGATAATAATGACGGCAAGAAAAAAGAGATTGAAAACATTTTCTTCTTCAATCACTTTGCTTTTTTGTTCACTTTTCTTGCTCACATTACAATATTGAACATGATCTTAAGAGACAAAATCATTTTTTACTCTCTTCTTCTTTATCATCATTTTCATAATTCATTCTTCTCACCTGTTTACCAATCTTGTTGGCAAAAAAACGAGAGAAAAAAAAGAGAAACTCAAATTTTGCTTCATTCTTTCACCAATGAATATCATGTTGATAAATCAACTGACAGTAAGCATATACAGTATAATATGCTCTATCATTTCAGGCTACTTTTACTGTTTATGTTGTTGCTATTGTTGAAATGCTCTGCAGGGAATTTATTTACCCTGACAATGTATCTCTTCCTTCATCTCATCATTTTCATCCACAATTCTTATCGTATGTTTATGAGAGTTGAACATTGTTTTTTTTGGTATCTTTGCCTTTTCCTTTTCTCACTCTGTTCATTGTTTCCATGAAATGTTTCCAATTTGAAAGCAAACTTTTTTTTCCTTTTTAACATTCACTTTATCACATTTACCTTGGCAACAAATTGAGGTGAGCTCAAGTAATTATCACCATTGTCACCTTTGATTCTAATCTTGCTTTAGATTGTATTTTCTGATTGCCATTCAATTCAAACGAATAAATCATTATTGATTGTGTTATCAGGTTGATTTGGATTGACGATTTTTTCTTTGAATTTCATTTTATAATTTAATGCCCTTTTGCAATTACATAGTTTGATTGAAATGATTCACCGTAATTGGGTGAAAAATGAAGACAACTTTTGATTAGCAAATCAGTTGACGTTTGCCGTCAGGTGCTGGTATACAATCGGATGGAAGATAATTTTATAATCTTTGATGATATCAATTGTTCAACTCAACGTTTGCTGGGAATGACAAATGCACCGTTTCAGGTTCATTTTGAGTCTAGTTTGACTGCACTTAAACACTGATGAAATCATAAACTCGTGAAGAGTCTTTGAGAAGAAGAAACGAGGTTAAAAATGGTCTGTTCAATCGAATGGTCAACTTTTGAACAAAGTATTTTTCTTCTCGTGCCACTGATTCATGAGACGATAAAATGAAGAAAAGATTGTGATTCCATCAAGGATCAAGATCTTATTGCAAGAATAATTTATTAATAAATAAATAGCACTCTTTAATCTTCTAATCGAAGTTTTGACCATTTCTCGAGAATATTGTCGCAACAATTAATGAGTTTAAATTATTTAAATGTTTTCTGTTTAAACTGATTCCATGATTAATGATAATTGGATTGTAACCGAGCTGTGACGAGCTCGTCTCCACTAGTAAACATCAAGTCGTTTACTTGCCTCATTATTCACCATTTACCAAGCTTATTGTAAACATGTTCAATCAAATGAAATTTCATGTTCAACGCTTCAAAGCTAAACTTGTCCCTGAACTTTGCATCGGCGGAGAAGCAACGCCAGTTTGTATGAATTGCGAGAACTGCTCAAGTTGTTATAAAGAAATGTATTTCAACCTTTTATTCGTGTCAAAATTGAACTCAAAAAAATTTATTCAATAAGTATAACCATTAAATAATCATCATTAAATATTACCATTTATCAAAAGATTTCATGTGACTTTAATCATAAATGTTTTTTCATTAAAACCTTGAATAAGCTTGATCGAGTTAACTGTCAACTTTTCTGGTAAAAAAACGATTTTTTACGCAAAAAGTGGCCAAATCGGTCAATGAAGTCTAATCAGATGACTCTGTAATCTTTGCAACAATATTTTTCGAACAAACATTTCAATATTGCACAAAAAGTGTTTGCTATTTTGGGAAACACAAAACTTACTTAGACTAGAGTTATTCTGGCAAACAAGTTGACAAATTCAATGAAACGTTTTTTATTTGCATTTTGATGGCCGCGTTCAACTGCAAATATGAATAAGAGTCAACTAATGCTCATTATCAGGTTATTCAGTATTGAACTATTCACTCGATTGTGATCAGAAAAGGAATTAAAAGGCAAATTCATTCAACTAAGCAACTGGTGACAGCAAAGCTGATTAAAGCTTTGGTTTTGAATTTCGCTTCTATTATTTCAATAAAATTGCTTTTCATTCAGACACAGCAAAAGTAAATAAATAAATGATTCGAGTTTTGAAGCGATAAAAGCAACTTTTTAATTGAGCAAAAACAATGTACAGCTTAATGAAAAGTTTTCTTGTATTCGTTAGTTTAAAAGAAGTTGAAATTTCATTAAAAGTGTTCATTACACGGTAAATCATAAACTTCTTACTTTTTCTTTACTCATTGATGGATAAAGTTTCCAGGATTTCCAGGGAATCATGAGAAAAAATGAAATTATAAAATCAAGAAAATTGCAAATTTGAAAATTGAACGAAGCATTTGAAAACAAATTTGAAAATTTTGATCGACTTCGAGCTTGCAATGATTAAGTGGAAAATTGATCGAAATTGAAAATGAATAGAAAATGAATTTTCAAGAAATACTTTTCAAACAAAGTTTATGATGATGATAAATTTGAACCACTGAAAGAAACAAAAACTTCAACATTTCAAGAACTCTATTCAATTCGTTAAATCACTATTCTGAAACAAAATTTCAAAATCTTTTCACAAAATTCATTAAAGTCAATTTCGCATGGAAATTTATCACCATTTATTAAACATTTGCAACTCTTGTGATAAGAGTTAATAAAGCGTGAGTTGATTCGATTCTCAGGTAGAAAGTCAAGTGTTATTATATTAAATAAAATTGAAGGTTAATATAAGTTAATATGTTGTACAATTAAGCACTAATTAAAAAGATTTGTTTCTGTGATCAACAACAAAATGTTTTGCAAAGATTGTTAACCCTTTGACATTAGTCTTTTTACTCAAGGTTAGCCAGGGTCGGTTAATTGACCTTTGAATAACATTTGCAGGTCATTTCCTGATTCTTTTTATTGGATTCTAAATTAATCGATGTTTGTTACAAGTCGATAACTCGTACTGGAAAAAATGACGGACTTTTTAGAATCCATGAACATCTGAATGAAAGGTGTTCAAGTGTTTAGTGACTTGAATCACCTTGAGTCTGGCATCAAAAACGATGAAATTATGTTGAATTTTAGATCATGCAATATTGCTTTTATCGACTTTTAATTTTGCAAAATTCGGAATTCGTAATTCAATGGAAAATTGTTTTTCAAGAAATTATTACAAATTAAATGTTCGTCTCGTAATGATAGCTTATTTGATTGAAGTTGACCAAGAGTGGGATTTGATGTTGTTTTATCAATTTATACATGCACTACGATAATGGTCAAGGTGTTGAGCTATTCAAAGTGCAACAATCAATCAATTTGCTAATAACTGAGCACGATTTGGAAGGTAAAAGTTTTGTCCTTTATTTGATTAGCTTCAATATCGGTATAATAATCATTATGAAAGGGCAAACAGTTGCTATAAATATTTAAACATTTTCACCTTTTCTTGTTCATCATTTTGTTAACCATTCATTTTGTATTCTGATCACATTGGATAGCTTTACTTGGAAGGGGAAACTTTTAGGTAAAGATTGAAGCAAGAAAAAGATGAAGTTAAAGGTAACTTGAGATATTTCATGGTAAATAGTAGTTGATAATTGATGGCTGAAACGAAGGTTGACGCTGATAAAAGTGGCAATCAAGGTGTGACTCCAAGCTAAAGATATTGAGTTTTCGATCCCATGAAAGGTTTTCAACATTCTTCTCAAAGTAATGCGTTTAAATGAAAGTTGAACGGGTCAACTTTGGCTCACCATTTGGTACTTTTGCATTATTATTGCAACAAATGATCTTCAAACAATATTTATGATATTTATCGCTGAAGTTGATTTGATTCCAATAAAAGTATTCTAATTTCAATTTAAATCTTCCGAGTTTGTGTTCAACTGATCAGACTTCACTCAAAGTTTTCGCATCGAGTGGTTGTTCGGGTTGTTTGCAGGTAATTTTAACAAGAAATTGGTTAGATTCAAAGATAAAAGGACAACTACTCTAATGGTAATAAAAGCTAAGTGCAGCTCAAAAAAATTTGAGAAAAGTTTGAAAGAATTTAAAAAATACTTTGAAAACCGATCGACTAATTGATTATTGATTTTTGACTTGATTTTGGCTTTGATTAACAATCAGAGTGAGCAGTTTGGCAAAAATTAAGTTCAATTGGATTAAAGAGCGAAATTTTAGTTTAAATTTCCTGCAATTCTGTACATTCTCACTGCGATTAAGGAATTTCAAGTCTGACGAATTCATTATTTTGCATTTTGTTAAAGTTCATGCTATTAATGCAATAAAGTTGAACAAAAATAGCATTAGATTTCTCGGATTTCTCTGAATTTTGTCATCGAGTTGAATATACTTTAACTTGACATTAACAGGAATTTGCCGGGAAAAGTTTAGGTGAAAAAAGATGAAAACTAAACGCAAGTTGAATGATTGCAAGATGATGTTATCAGAAGAAGAAAAGGTCTGGAAAATAAAATATGAAGATGAGGAGATTGAATTGTATTGACTGGGATAAAGTGAGCAGTTGAAAGACGCAAAAAATGGTGAAAATTTAGACACTTAATTGTGTCAAAGAAGCACAGTTGGTTGAAAGTATTGGAAGGGAAAAAAGGTCATTTTATTATCGTTTTATAGTTGAAATCATGTAAGACTGTGAAATAGATGAAAAGAGATGCAAAGGGATGAAAAGGGATAAATGAAAGGGATTTGTGTGAATTTGCTCGCAACAAGAAGAGAAAAGAATGAAAATAAAAGCAGAAAAAAATTGTTTATAAAAGGTAAACTCTAAAGTTCAGTTTTCTATGAGAAAGAGTAATGTTGCCATTTAAATATTTGATATAAAAAAAGGTGAAAAATGTTATCAAGTTTAAAGTGAATAACTATGAATGGGAAAAGTTGACCAAAAATTGGAATCCAAAAGATTACCATATTCAACCAAAATGCACAGTAACGGGACGATGGAAACATTCATTTCGGGTGGTCTCGAGTGCTTCACAAAAGTTATCATTTTTGCCTTCAATGACAGTTTTGATTGTAATGGCTCCGCTCTCTTCATCCCTGCATCTTCATCATCTTTTCTTTGCCAAACGGACCAGTTTCTCTAGTTGATCGATGCGTTCATTAAAACCCATTTGAGAAACAGATGGCACCAAGTAAGATGCACTTTTGCGCATCCTCATCTTCTTGATTCACATCAAATTATTAGTCTCTTGATGTTAACCTTTTAGCCCGCCCTCGCTGTCGCCCGGTTCAGTCAATTTTCATTCATCAAAAGTACTTTATTGTCATCCTTTTTGGCCGAAAAAAAGCTTTTCTCATCTCAACTCGCTTCGTTCAAATATTTTGTTGATCCAATTTAAAGGTCCCTTGGACAATTCAATGAAAGAGTCGATAAAAACGGGAAACAACAATTGCATTAAAAGGTCTCCATAGATTTAAATATGTTGTCTGAATACAATGTATGGATGACAACAAAACCAATAACATTGCCTGTTGTAAGGGAATCACTTTTACTTGATTCACTTATTTTTTGACCTGAAAGATAAAGATTTTTGTCTCTTCATTTTTGGCTCAAGGAATTTCAAGCATCTTCAATGTTCAATTATTGTTGCTTTGAAAAGCTTTTCTCCTTCGGGTTCTCGTCAAAAAGCGACCTTTTCTAGTGAATGTTACACAGAGAAAGGTCAACATATGAATGGCATTCTCGTTAATTTACTGTCGCTATCAAGTTTACTCGAAATTGCTTAATAATCTATTATGATCACTCCATTGAATACAGGTCAAGTTGCATTTCTCAAGTTTTGCCTAAAAAGTAGTTGCTTTCTCTCTCTCTATCATCTTTATCATCTTTTTTTCACGAGAATTTTGGTCAAAAAGAAACTGTAAAATGATGTCGAGTCAAAGCCCACAATGTTGGTTAATGTTGTTCAATAGCATTACTCGAATGATTAACATAAGATTATCATTCACATAATAATCATCAGCATCTTTCAACCTTATTTATTGGGAAAGGAGTGACTCTTTTGCCTTGTGTTAGATGCAATGTCATGTCAACTGACTGTGCGAAATGCAAACCCTGGGCTTCTCCTTTTATCTTCATCATTCAAACACATTTTTCTCTCTTCTTTCTTTCTCTTCCTTCTTCTCTCCAATAATGAACAAAAAATTATCGACAATGAAACAACCTTGTAATGGCTCCTCATCATCATCTTTTAGACCATAACGGTGATGTCAGTCTCTCACAAAGATGATGATGACAGTGAAAAGTTGCAACAATTTTTTGCTCGACAAAAACATTTCTCTTTCTCTATGCGCTGCACTCTTCGCGTAACTACTGGTGAGACTTGTTTATTTGTTTATCATTTGCTTTAGTTGCCTTTTAGTTGATTCAGTTTACCATAGATAACAATCAGGTTGTGTTCAACTGCTGGTTACAGACTCTCTTTGAGATTTCAAGTTTCCCTTCAAAACAAACAAGTAACCAGAGAAGAAGAAAACAATAAAAACCAGAAAAAACACATTGAAATTCATTGTAACACACATTTGGTAAAGTTGAGTTTTCCTGTTGCTTTGTGTCTAGTTTGCTATCAGGTTTAATAGAAAATTAATATCAAGATATTGAACTTTATTTCATCAGTTAATTTTGCATAACTTTTCCACCTCAGTTCTGATTTTGCTCAACTTGCATTTTCTTCTTGCTTTGCAACTGTAAAGACAGAACCACTTGACTTCAGTTCATTCTCAAGTCTTTGCAATTCATTATTTTGCAACATTGAATCGTATCTCAAAGCTTCTACAAGTGAACATCTGAAAATCGAAGTTTCCCAAAATTAATTTCAAATAAAGTTGTATTTATGGACAAATACAATGAGAAATGTTGAAAAAATGAAGAAAACTAAAACTAAAATGAACTCATGAGTCGATTTGAATCAGCCAGGCTGCGTTATCGAAACGCTTAAACGAAATCATCTTAAGAATTATACTTTTAAAGTCAGCTGAAAACACTTGCAACGCCATTGACTGATAAAGACAATCTATAGAATGTTTAAAATTGATTTGAAAATATTTTAAACGAACCATTGATCCATCGAGTTTTCACAATCGACAATTTACTTGAAACAATTAGTGCAGTTTGTGCGAAAAATGCGTTTCGGACAAACAATTTTTTCTCAACAAATTTTCTCCCATTCAAATCTGATTAGCATGATAACAATGCGAAAGTATGCATTGCAATATTATTTTACATGAAATGGTTTTTTAGTTATTTTTATTATATTACCATTATTATTATTATAAAGATTATGATGTGAGTGAATGAAAGAAAAGCTAAAATTTAGTTTATCTCTGTGGGTTTATTGGTCTATGTAAGCTATAACTGAAGAAAGCAAAGCCACAAAAAGTCTTATAACTTATCATAGTTGAGAGTTTTGTGTTTACAATAACTTGTACTCCCTATACATCAAATGGTCTTTGTAAACATTGTATTTCACCCAAGATGATGATGAAGGAAGAAAAGTATGAAACTAACTTTTCTTTCCCTTTATTATCGCCAACAATATCGTATGCTCTTTATGAGATCAATACTTGTGATCTTTTTGCCTTTCATCATCCTTCTCATCCTCATCCCAGTCATCATTATCATCCTTTTCTTTTGCTTTTCATTTTCAACAAATTATAGTAAAGCATAAGTAAAGTATAATTTTTGTTTCTTTCATCAATGGAGAAACATGCATTTCTCTAGAGTCTCAATGCATTGACTTTAATTCAGCTTTTTTTCTGTTGTTCGATCTCTAATTGACTATCAATTTTGGGTGAAACAAATTGTCAACAAATGCGATCCATGAGCAGGAGAAAAGGGAAAAATCTGAAAATCTCATTTCATTCAATTTAATCTGAAAATGTTGCATTTAGACTTCTTTGAATCTCACGTTTTCCCTTAATTTTGCCTCAACAAGTGTTAAGATAATGGTGATGTTAATGAGAAGGGAAATCGCCTTTTGAGGGAAAAAAAGCACTTACAGTGAGGTTAAAGGTCGACAAGTGAATGTCATATTGACTGGTGAATATCTGGAGAAAACATTGATCTTCCAAAAGTCCATTGAACGTGCTTTTGCCCTTTCAACTGAATAAATGTTTTCTCGCGAAAAAAAGTGGAAAAGAATTGCTGAAAACAGTTTTCTTTTCCATTTACCAGTCAAATGTTTTCTTGCCTTTTTTACAGCTCTTTTTGTTTCTCCTCTTTCCACTTGTATATTTACTCTGCAAGCAAATTATCATCTTCCTTCAACTCATCATCATTGATCAATGACTGCAAACACAAAAAACTAAATAAAAATCTTCTCATCTTTAACTCTTAATCCATCTTGTGGACCAAATTTCCAACCCAAATTTGAAACCAAAGTGAACACTGCAAAAGTCTCATTTTCCATTCAATTTCCAGTTTGACTTTCACATGGAGTCTTCATCATAATGAGGAAACAAAATCTGAGGAAAAATGGCCAGTTCCATGCAGCCATGATTCAAGGTTAATCCATTAAGGATTGTCAATTAAAGACTCATTGGCACTCATCTGAACATCTCTTCATCAAGTTTATCAAAATCTCGTTTCATTTGCTTCTTTCAATCAAAAATTTTCATGTTTCACTTCTTTTGAATGAAATTCAGATTTGGGTGAAAAAAAAGTAGAATCAAACTTCATTAGATGACTTGAGGCAAGATGGAAAACTGGAAAACCTTTTCTCCATGAAATGATGAAAAGTAAAATGCAAGAAATTCATTAAACATGAGAAGGTGAAAAGGCTCGGAATTTCAATTTTTCTGCAAAAGATATCATGAGAAGGTTGATGATGCCTTTCCATTGAATAAACAGTTATCAAGGAAGGAATGAAGACAAAGTGATAAACTTGGGAAAACAAAATGGTCAAAGTAATGAAGATGTAATGAAAAAGCAATGAAAACTGAAGACGAAAAGGTTGATTCAATTTTGCAGCCTCTTCATTCAATTGATGTTTCATCTCGATCCTTGGAAATGATGATAAATACAAAATATTTGTATATCTTTGGATAATGTTTTGTTTTGCAGATTGAACAAAAAATGTTGAACATTTTTTTTTCTTCAGGTGAAAAGGATTTGAGAAATAAAAGAGTGTTAAAAGTGTTTGTTGACGATCAGGATGATTTCAGTCTTTTTTTGCTTCTCTCTTCTTCTTACCTTCATCTCTGTACATTTCAAGAGAACCAATTACCTGTTACGCTAACAACATTTCAAGTGGAAAAGAATCTTCTCTGCTCACTGAGCATTTCCGTTCAAGAAGATGAGAAGATGGTGAAAACGAGACTGGGAAAGGTAAAGGAAGAAACAAGAAGAAAGTAAGATTCTCTGTAACGTCTCTCTTCTTAACTTGGAAAATCACGTAACTTTTCTTCTTCTCTTATACTTCCATGTCTAACCTTTGTCTTCATCATTATCATCCGCTTATTCTAGGCCATCTTTTAATCTGCTTCTTTCTTCTCTTTCTTTCCTTTTCTCCTCATCATTCTTATCATGGTTTCTTGCTCAACATTACTTATCTTACCTCATCAGATTACCAAGCTATGCAATATGAAATTGGACGATTTTTTGGGCCAAAAATGAGATTTGAAACTTTGCCTGCAAGTTCGCATTGCTGGTTTTGCAAAGTAAAACTGAATCTTTAATCATCATTAGACTTGTCATTTGTTGCAATCAATCCTTAAAATGATTTAATCAGGCATAAAATGAATTTCATTATCCAATCAAGTTCAACTGTTATCTTGATGTTTCTTCAATGAAACTTCTTTCTCATTTCCATGTTGATATTTCAATGAGATTAAACTGCTTCTGCATTCAGATCTTCATTTTGGCTACAAAATCACAGCTCATTTGCAATTGAAAGACTAAATGTTCGTCTAAAGAGTCTGCACTTCTGACTTTCCAAGTCGATAAAAGTCTCAATCTATTAGAACTTTATTTTCTCTGATTCCAATGCGATTAGTTAAGAGTTTGAAATTTGTTTTCGCTGTTTTCAATATAACATGGTATTTCAGGGAATTGAAGTTGAAATCATTTGCAACAATTCATAATGCAATTGATTTTCTCTCAACGTCTTGAGTAACTATTGTAGTTGATGATTAACAATATTTTCGTTCATTTATTTACTCTTCACCTGTTTTACTTGATAAAGACAAGACCATTGATTTCAGGATCAAACTCAAGTCAATCTAAACAAAATATTTAACAGCAACTAAACGAGGATTAAGTTTCCAGCAAATGTTTGCTGTAAAACAATTTGCTTTTATTGTTATCAAAGGCAATTCATTTTCACTTTGATTACCGGTTCTTTTGAATCTTCCAACAATATCCTGAAAATCAGAAGGGAATATCATTGTTCAACAAACATGAATTTTTTCCTCTCGCATTTTACCATCACTTAGCTTGAAAGATCTACTTGTTATTAAATTACACTTTTATATATCAATTCAGTTCGAAATGATGATTGAAGTTTTTACTAATCGCTTTGCTTACGAGCCAAAAAAGCTGAAATTTCAGTCACTCGACGATATTCAACCCAAGTACTGTCACCTTCAAGATTAAGAGGTTCGGCAAATGTTCATTTCACGAGTTGAGGTCGTAATAAACTCAATTGGATCAATGAGAATAGCATGAATTTCAATTAGTGAAAGAAGTTGAAAAGAAGCAAAAGTAGTCTCATTTAAGCGTCTGATTAAGCTTTAGAAAATTTTAACTTGAATTTGAGCAGCAAAATCTTTTGACCTGGAAATGGTGAAAAATCCCAAAAGGTTTTCAAAGATTATAAAAGTCAATTTTCGGTGCTGTTTTAAGGTGAATCATGACATTATTCATTGATTACATAAATAAATAGTTGCAAGAGAAAGATGTTCGCATTGAACTCGATTTACGATAAGAATCAGGTGAAGAAAGTGAAAGTTGAAAAAGATTGCAAAATGTATTGAAAAGGCAACAATTAACAAAGCAAAGTTGAAAGAGAAGCAAATCAATTGAAAGCTTTTACAATCAAAAATGAATAATTTTGAAATTTCAAATCCAATTAAATTGCTGTCTGAAGTGCAAAGGAACATTTTGATGATTACTGTTGCAATTTGTTTAATTTAACCACAATAATCAGTTTATCAATTTGCGAATTCGGTTCTTGTTTTCAATTGATTTAGATCTTTTCAAGTGTCTTGAGATTGAATTAATTTGCAACTTTTTTTAATCAAACTAAACGGACAATGTTGCACAGAAAAGACAGTTTTCGATGGACACTTTGACCAGGCTTAATGAGAGTCATTGTGATTAAACATTAAAGGTAATATCATTGAATTGATGACAATTATCTGTTGCTTGTTCTGGTTTTGTTTACACCAACAAAAGCAATTGTTTGCCATAATTGAGACAAAATGGTTCTTTTTAAGGGTAAAATATTTTCACTGTTTTTTACTTATTGACCGACTTGTTTGGTAAAAGTCAATACTCGAGTTGAACCTATTGAGGCTCCTTTACAGGTTTAAGTAATTCAATAGTAAAAAGCTGGAGAAAATGTAAAAATGGCCAAAAAATAGAGTAACAAAAGGTTAGGCTTGAAGGGAATGATGGAGAAACATGATGACAAGGTAAGGAGGAAAAGGAGAGTTTCGAGAAGAATGTTCAACTTTGAGTTTAGTGTTTTTGCACAAACAAACCAAAGGACAAGGGAACAAATAGCAAATGGAAAAACGACTTTGGAATAAACTTTCAAAGACTTTGCTGTTAATCAAATAGTAAAAATTAATAATCTAAAGTTGATTCTTTGCTAAACCTTGATGTGCCCAAAGTCCAGACCATTTAATGAGTCTTTTAACTTCAAGTGCAAAAACTCAATAAAAATTTTCGCCAGTTTTCAGGTTTTCAAGATTTACTTTTGGGTTTACAAAACATTTCAATATGAAATTTGGTAAAAGCAAAAATTCGATCTTTAAGTTTATCGTTTATCGCAAGAGTTTGCCATTACTTGAGAGACTGACAAATGACTGGTTATTGGCCCTTAAAGATCCAGTGTTTTTGGCTATTTGGTGAACGTTTCAATACGATTGTGGAGAAAAATATTGATGTTAAAGGTTAAGATGTTGGTAGGAAAAAGGTTACTTTTTGAACTTTTGCTTGACAGCGAAGAAGAAGAAAATAGAAAGAAGAAGAAGAAGAAGAAGAAGAAGATTGTCAAGAAAAGATGACAAAGGGTATTAAGAGAAAGAGAAGAGGAGGAGAGAAGAGATGATGAAGAGGATGAAGAGGATGATAAGAGAAACAGCCTGAAGCAACTGCAATTGGTGATGTTTAGCTGATGGTGGACATGTAAATAACATCCTAAGGGTAGAAACATGTTCAATCCTTCATTGAAAGTTGGTTGCTGTTGTTGACTGTTGATTGCTTTTTGCCCTCAAATCTATCAACTTGATTCAACTTTTTTTGCTTTACCTGCAAATATAATAACAATAATAATAATGGCAATAGCAGTAGGAATAATAATAAAATAAAAATAATTATGATAAACTGTTGGAAAGTAAAACTCCATAGAGAAAATGTTTCGACCCAAAAGACTCGATATTTGTTGACATGAAAAATGTGAAACATGTAATTCAGTTAAGACAACCTTTTAGGTTTTCAAAACCAATGGGAAGGTCGAGGCTGGAGGTGTCAAAGGATTAACCCTGGTTACTGTTCAAATTGAGGAGGACCATTTCCGTCCAACAAATGCTGTCATTTTTAAGCAAAAAATATCTAGTTGCAGGTTACAAACATGGACCTTCAAACCTTTTCCTTCTATTCAAGTGTACTTATAAGTTGGCCTAAAATGTTAGCTTTGTTTCCAAGTTGAACCCAACCAACAGCGTAATTTAAGCGTTTGGTTAAGCATTTTGTGGGTCAAAAAGGATGAAAAATCAAAACCCAAGCAGCCTCAACCAAACCGACTCAATCATTTATACCGTGTTTCATAATCAATCTACTAACTTTTACCTTTTTGTACAGAAAAACGGCTTTCGATTTTTTGCCAAATTTTTGCTAAACAAGAGCATAAAAGTAAATGTTCCCATTGTTTTTAAGAATTTTTGATTTCTCGTATTTCCATAGATTTTTATGGGCAAGTAAATTCCTTTAGAAAATAATTTCTAATTGAAATTGAGTTAACGAATAAAATTTGAATTTAAAGCAATTTTCATTGGTATCTTGTCTCAATGCAAAACCTCTGTCAACTTGAGTAATCATTTCAATTTGCAGCTTGTCTAATCACTAGTTTAAACTAGTGCAAAATAACCCGATGAACTTTAAGCTTTGTGCAGCTCACACTCAACCTTTGAGTTAAACTTGTGAACCAAAGAGACTTCACATGAAAATTGGTGTGTTCAAGTTGCAGGGAACCTCATTTGGATAAGCTTTATTAAACATCAGTGACTTGCTCTTATCAGCTTTTTGTTACAACAATAATGCAAAATAGCCTTGTGACTTACATCAAAGATTGACAATATTGAAACGTTTAAACTTTGAGTGAAAAACTTTTACGAAAGCAAAACCAGACAAACCTTTGCAACATTTCAACCTTTTCCAGTTGATTTAAGCGTTTCAGGGTTGAATCGGATCGACATGGAAATATTGACGCAGATATCATCAGCTGAATGTTGATTAATCAGTCAAGGTTTAACCTTTTTCTCTTTCCTAGTTAATTGATTTACAGGTGAAAATATCGACAGAACTGCTCGAGTATTTTCCAACATTTAAAAACCATGAAAATTGTTCACCAGTTTATAACATGACAGTAAAGTAGCTGTTATTGATGATTATCTGATTCACACCTTTTTTCATTCAAATGCATCAATTTCACATTTTACCTTCTCTTTAATCATTTCAACCTGAACAGTTTATTTTGAAATAATGTTTCAAGTTTGAAGAAAAGGCTTCAGGTTCAATCTTTTAATTGAAAGAAAATGATAGGAAACCTTGATGAACGGAAAAAAATTTCAGACCTTTTCACCTTCTCTTTACTTTGCACACAAACACACATACACTTGAATGATAACATGAGATTGCAAGTTGATCATTACAAGTTGAACTCATCATGATTATAAATGGTTCAGATGAGAGAATTGAAATGAAGAGAAGAAGAAATGATTGGATAAATAATTATCAACAGGTTTGTTTCAATAATCATTAACAGTGAGTTGAGGGAAAGAGCAAAGTGATAACCTGATAAATTGAAACAATTCAACACTGAAATCAGGTAACATTCATCTTGATAATTCAATCTGGCGATACTTTTAGGTACTTGAATCAGGCCAAGCGATTGGGATAAAAGTTGGACAAAAGATTATCAAACAATCGATGCGAATCGGCACCTAATTGCATGTTTTTTGAGATAAATTTTGTTCACAATTTAATTGAATGGAATCACGATGAAATGTTGTACAATTGTTATTCATTTCATTACACCATGTAAAGCTAATGAGCAAAATGAAAAATTGAACCTCAAATGTTGAGTTTACTTTTGAGAGTAAAAAAAGTTTCTTTTTTTACTATTTCAAGATTTCAAAGGGAAATGTGCTCAAGAAAAGGTAAACTTGAACTAAACTTTTTACACCTTGAGTCAATTTATCAATAGCAATGATCAGGTAAACTTGAAAAATTTAATGACTGACTTATCTTAACATATTGAGCTTTTAAAAGGACGATAAAAATTGATCAAGTTTGATGCTGACAGGAGATGGCAACTTAAAGTATCCAGAACCAAAAGATGATCAGAGAAACAATTTTTTTCAGTTTATTCTGCATCTGATGAACCTTTTCCTCTCATGGCCACACACTCATCGATGAAAATGCAAATGAAAGATGAACAATTTTCTTGCATTGTTTTGCCTCTTCATTAAGATAAGATGATGAAGATGCTGAAGAGAAGAGAGAAGAGAGAAAAGAGAAAAATTTGAAAATTACATTTTACTGGCTTCTATCTTGAGCTGAATGCGATTTCGCCTTTTCCTCTAAAGTAAAGCTAAAATGACTCTATAACTCACTGTTTATTTATAGGTTTCCGGTTTGTCTTGAGATGAGTTGCAAAGCAAAAGAAGGAAAAATAGCTTTAAGTATTAACATCATCATCATCATCATTTTAATCATCATCTTCATCTTCATCAGTTTCATCGTCAAGATGAGGATGAAAAAACGCTTTCAATCCGCGAAGTAAAAAAGTAACTCTCGCTCTTTTTTCCGCCTCATTTTATTCATCTTTTCAGCTTCCTTTTTCTCCTTCTCACATCATCATCATCCTTCTCTCTGCTCTTTCCATCAATAATCTTTTCTTTCGATGCAACATTCAACTTGATCCGATTCTCATCTCTTCTCTTTCTCTCACTTCAATCAGTGAAAAACTTTCCTCATGCTTTCCAACTCAACTCATCAGATTAATGTTTCACAACGGAAACGGAAATGTGCACGTTGATAACGGGTTCACGTGATGAGAGTAAAATGGTGATAATGATGAGAACGAAGGCGAGGTTTGAAGGTAAGGAAGAGAAAGAGAGCAAGTAAACGGTCCAATGAGGTGCAATTATATTTTGCTATTGATATCAATTGATGGCTTGAGGCGTTAATTTGCTTGTTAATGATCATGATTAGAGATGAACGAAGAAAACAGATCGAACACAAAAAAACAAATTACAGTCTAATGTAAATAAATGAAAGTCATCAGCTTGCTCAAGATGAAGTGTCCGTTGAGAAATGATCAAAATCTTTTTTTTTCAAACTTATCTGTTTTCTCACTACAAGAATAATGCAAAATAATTCAATGAAAAACTGAGTAAAAATGAACTTCAACTTGAACCGTCTAAACCTCGACTCAGAATGAAAACTAATCACTTTTCAATTGAACAGTTTAATGTCACAATTATAATGCAAAACAAGCCGATGAATTGAAAGCTATGAGCGAACCAGGTTTACCAAGAGTTGAAGTTTCGACTTGTTTTTGCTTCTCTGTTCAATGTTGACTATTATTGTCAAACATTATTGAATCAATTTTGTTGATTGTCACATTGGAAGGAATGTAATGAGAAAAGCAAACAAATGGTTTTGAAAATGAGTGAATCAAAGGTCGAATAGGTAGATTTACCTGTGAAAGGCAATTTTTTGAGGGTAAATAAGGTGAAACAAATGATAAGAAGAAAAAAAGGTTTTCAAAGGAAACAAAAGATCAATTTGATCAACTTTCATTTCGGGTCAAAATGAAAGCAATGTGTTGAGTGTGAAGAGCAAGGAAAGGCCTTTGATTATGTTAATCAAATAAAAAGCTCAAGAAAAGGAAATGCGTGAGATTAGGTTTTGGGTTAAAAAGGTAAGCAACCTTTTCAACTGTTATTTGAAACTTTGAATTACAAATGTGAGTCAATGATAATTGACGATGAAATTATTATCTCAATAAGTTGCAGTCAAGATGAAAAAGTGTTATTTAGTCTGTTCGTGCATCCTTTTCCTTCTCAAAGTGAATCGGGTAAACTGATTGTGAACTTTTCCTTCTTTGGTTAAAGGGTTTAAGGCTTCTGTTTTACTCAATGGAAATTCATTGAATGGCGAAAACGCGAAACAATCTGAGAAAGAGAGACGCAAAAGAGGGAGGAAGAGAGAAAGGATGATAATGATAGGAATGAAGAGAAATAATAAAGTAAATTGGGTTAATTTGAGTCCAACCAATTATGTTACACATGATGCTGGATACCATCAAAGTACATGATAAAGTGAGAGAGGAAAATGGATGAATGAAAATGGATGGAGAGACGATGATGATGATGTAGAGAGAAAGGAGTTAACCCGCAAAAGGCACGAAACTTTCATCTCATTTGCAATAAACCATATAAATAATCATGTTCACAAAGCATCAACAATTTTTACTTCTCCTTCTTTTCTCTGGGTACCACTCCTTTCAGGGGATCAAGATGATGATCGTCTTGTTCATAATCATCTTGTTCTTTCCCTTAAGGAAGATGGATCTGTCATCACAGGGTCTTCAAGTAAGATTCTTTATTCTTTATTTTCTTCTTTTTTTCTCCTTCTTCTTCTTCCTCTTCGTAATGATTACCAACATTGAAATACAAGGTAAGATAGATTATGCAGGCAAGCCGATTAGATAAAGCAATAGCCAAGAATTAACATTGCTCTTTCGCCATCTTTTCTCTTCTTCTTCTTCTCATCTTCATCTTAAATCAATCTTGCTCTTCATTTGATCTAAACATTGTTTCTCCTTCTCTCACCGTGTTTCCCAAACAAACAGATTTCAACCTTCTCTCTGTTTAGACCTCAATCAAATGAAAGCAATCATTTTCTGCATCAGCAAAGTCGAATCATGAGTCTCTCAATGGCTTCAATTTGAATCCAGAGTGAAATGGGGAAAAGAAGAGAAAATATTTTGTTCTCTTTTTATTTTACCTTTTATCACAAGATGCTTTCTCCTGCATCAATCAGATAAGGATTCACATTTTTGGAATAAAAATTGATGAAAGTTAACGTTCTTGTTCAGTTTCTCCTTTAAAGGGTAAATATCAACTTACAATTTGTCACAATAATATAATGCAAAAGTGCCAATGATTCTGTGGTGACAATTAAACTCGCTGAATGCAACGCTAATCAGAATGTTAATCAACTGCTTATCAATTGAAATGTAAAACAACCTGATGATGCACATTAAACTTACGCCTGAATGAGGCGGTTCACTGGAAATGTTTATACGAATCGAATCACCAAATCAACATTTGATTGCTTTGGATTGGATCAATGTTGAGCTTGAAATGATTCTCAGCCCAACAACAGGATAAATGAAAAAAGATATCAAACGATTGTTTAACGCGTTAATCTGGTTGACAGTTTTTCTTCTTGATAAACCTTTGCACCTATTCAGAGGACAAATCAGTTGGAAATGGGCTTTTTGTCTGTACAACAATATGAAAGGCGAGAGGGAACAAAAAAGCTTCGGATGAAAATGGATGATGGAAGATGAGATGAAAATGAGGAAAAAAAAAGAAAGCAAAAGAAGAGGCAAAAAGATATTAGCCACTTCCTACATTCGTTTTGCCTCCTTCACACGTTACATCAGTCAGTCAGTCATCATCTTGATTCACTTGATTCTCATCTCAATCCTCCTCATCTTGCAATATTACTTTCAACTTAATATGGAAGTTTCAAGATTCTTATAACTTTCTCTTCCTTTTGCTTTTTTATCTTCGTTTAACTTGATAATCTTTCCTTAAATCAACATAAATTCATCACGATAGTAATCATAATCAATTATAATGATATTAATAAGAACATTTAATTTGATAATAAAATGGTAAACAAACAGCAGAAAGAAAAATGATTTTAATTGTTTACCCAAACATTTCATTTAGCATTCAATTGGTAAACTGTTAATCGATTATTTAGTCTCAGCTTGACATGGTAAATATGATGAGGAAGAAACATTGAGTTGCAAATGTGATGAAAATAAAGACACAAAAATGATGTTACATGTTTTACATTGTTCAACCAACTGTTGAAAGGTAACCTTTTATCTTCTCCTTTTAATCAATATTATATTTACTTTCATTGATCAACATATAAATGATGATAAAAGCTGAATCATTTTCACTCTCATTATCATCTCTTTCCTTTAATGAAAAACTGTGTCAATCAATCAAAGTTGCCAGTAAAAACAATTTGGTGAAAAACTATTTACTTTTTAAACAATTGCAATGATAACAATTATTGAGCCTTGTAATTGAATAATCATTTTGATATTAAACGAGATTTTCGTTTTTTTTCGCGTTTTTTTTTCTTCACAGAAAAGGCAAGTTGACATTTTTCAGTTTGGCTAATGATGATATTAATGAAGTCAAGGTCAAGGTTTTCCTCATTATTCAGCTGAAGGGAAAGATTCATGATGATTCCACGCCTCTTATCACATTCATTGGACTTGATAATGATGATAGTAAAATAATAAAGTCTTATCATTATATCATAATTGTCATTATTACAAGCTGTTTGATCAAATCTGATTCTTCTTCTCACATTCAGAGTTTCTGTTTAACCAGCAAATGCTTCACTCAACTTGTTCCAATTACCTGAATCAAGAATAAGTTGAAAGAGAAGAAGACAAATATCAGATGAACAAACGCCCATCAGAATCATTGTCTAATTGTAATTAATTGATAAACAGTTAAATCAAGAATCAACATCAAGTTCAACAATGAAAAGGCAGAAAAGTTGGAAAAGTTGGAAAAGTTGAAAAGACGAAAAAAAGGTGAACTTGAGAAAAAATAGAAATGAAAAAAAGTTGGAAAATGGCGAGTTTCAATTGATTCAGTTGAAATAAGCGTGAAATGAAAGGAGAAGAGAAGAGAATAGAAAAGTTTGAATTGGAAGATGAGAAAAGTTGAGCAAAATGATAAAGAATAAGATTATTGATTAGAAATTCTTGATTTCTTTTCAGGCAGTTTTTCTTGCTTTTAGTTTCCTTTTTACACTCTTGTTAAGCAAATAAACAACTTATAATGATATACTTTTAGCTTCAATTATCCAAACTGTTATCGGTTTCTGTTGAATAAACTTGTCACAATCTGACTCGACTTTTGGCCGCTTTTCTGGCAGTTCATCATTGTTCATTTTCAAATGGTTTTTGCAGAGTTTCTTGTCTTGAAAGCGTTTCCTCGCTCATAATTAGTCGACAATTAGCTGGTTAATGATATGATTTGCTTAATTTGTCATTTAATTGTTTGAAACAATTGAGCTTTACTAATGAAAACAAGCAAATCAAGTGAATGTAATAACAAGTTTAAAATATTTCCACTTTTCTCACTCAATTTGATGACTTTGTTTCATCGAGTAAATGTGATTTAGATATGAAAATGTTGGATGAAAGACAAAAATACATTGCAATTAACATTGGAATTGGTGAGAAGTTGAAAGGAGCAGAAAAAATCGATCGATTGTAATAATAAGTTTCAATGAAACTGAGAAATTAAGGTAATGCCAGTTTTTACATGGTTGATGATGGTAATGATAATCATGATGAATAAAAATAATGGTGAATAAAATGAAACAGTAAATAGATAATGGTCGTTATATGTATAAATGTGATGATAACAGAGTAAAGTTTATTTTCTTTTATCGTCATTTCTTCCTTTTCTTTGCTGACTTGAAGGGAAAATGACATTGAATCACGAGAAGAAGAAGAAGAAGAAAATAAGAGTTCTTTGAGAGGATGACAAATGATGAAGAGAATTATATTTCAATGTTTTTTTCTCTTTTCTTTTTGGATTTTTTTTCGCTATTTTTCTTGTTCTCCATCAAAATAATGTGCAACCAACTTTTCACCTTATTGAAGGGTTATTGATATAAAATAATTTGTTAACCCAACGAAAAATGACTGAAAATCTTTTCATTGGACGAAATTTTTTCTGTGCTACTCTTGATGGATGTGCTAACTGTTGAGGCATGAAGCATAAAATTGAATTAATGTTGAATTGTCTAACAATTGTAAATCCTTAATTGATTGAGTTTGCATATTTGCAGTCGAACTTTTTTTCGCATAATTTTATCAAGTCGATTTCATGACGAACTCATTATGGAAATGCTCAATGTCTCAATCTATCTAGAGAAGTTTGGATTAATGGTGCAATGAAAGTTGAAATTTTGTACGAAGAAACATCTAATTCTGATTTGCAATTTGCTAGATGAACAAAGGCAAAGCTTTGGAGGGAAAAATTTCAACAGAAACATGAATTTTCTCTGAGGTTTTCTGAAATCTTTAAAATTATGCACGAGCCTTCAAAATGAACTGAGTTTATTGAATAGTAAAACTTTCGCATTATCATTCGAATAACATGTTTCAATTATCGTTAAATTAAAAAGGTTTCATCAACATGAAAATGAGCTCAGCTGATTACATTATTTTTATCGATATTGATACGACTTTGAAAGCACAAACTTTGAAGGTTATTTTCATCACAGTTATCAATCTGTTATCAGTTTCTTGTCAGAGTAAAGCAGCTCTCAAAAGCATAAAATGACGAATGACAAAATGGACCAGTTTTTGATTCAGTCTGGCACGTTTCACTTGGAATCAAAATTTGCAGCAGAAAACATGTTTTCGTACTTTTGGCCAATTTGCTGTCACATTAATAATTCAAAATAAACTGATCAGATCTTAAACCTCGAAACCTGAGAGCGAAATCAATTGCAATTGAAAAAAAACATTTAATTTTATCCTGCATGTTGTCATTGCAGAGACTAATTATATAAGCGATAAATGAACAATCGATAAAGCTTTGAACCCTGGAACGGAAAGCATGCTGAATGAGCAAAGAGAAAAGGATCTATTTTTTGCAACTGCGAGTTGATTAAAAGTTTGATATGTAAATGAAGAGGTCAAGAAATGTGGCGAATGAGAAATAACATGATTGGTTGAATGTTGACATGGAGATGAAATTTTTTCCTTCTCTAACCAAGAAGATGATGAAGAAGAAGATGAAGAAGAAGAAGAAATAAAATGTAAATTGTGAGTTCCATTGAGGTGTATTAAAATGCTTTCTGTAAATGCTTTATCATGGCTTCTGGCTGAATGAAAAAGAAGAGTAAAAGAGAAAAGCAAGTTTCCTCTCATCCATTTGACCTGAAAATAAATCAACTTTACTGGAAAACAGCTACAACATGATATAAAATAACAGAAGTAACCCGATTCTGGGAGAGAGAAGATGGAAAGGCTATGCGTGAGTTGAAAGAGAAGAGATGAAGAGAAGGATGATGAAGGATGAAAAGACAAGTCAAAAACAGGGAAAACAGATATTACGGCTTAAAGGAGAGGAGAAACAGTATGAAGATGGAGAGAGGATGATGATCATCAAGAGATGTGTGTTCCCCATGAAAGAGAGGAAAATGATGAAAACGGAAATGCATATCTAAACTTGATCAACATTATCATTATTCAATTTTATTGGTTCAACATTTATTTGTTTATTTTAATAACTTTTCTCTTCTTTTCTTCTCGCCACAACCATTTCAGATTAAATTGTTTATTATTGTTCTTCACCTGTAATTGTTAATTTCAAAGTTTACGACAATTTGTTTGCTCAATTGTTGTTAATTGATTGATAAGTTGATGAATGGAAATGTTGAACAATGACTTTCAGGTTTTCACTGTAAATCATCATTATCATCAGATTAACTAATCAATACACTTTGAACGATAATGATAGAGAAATGAGAAAAGAGAAAAGAGAGGAAAAAATGAAACACTTAAAGAGGTTGCAATGGAATCATGATCAACTAGAGATTCAATGAAGACCTCAGTTTGTTCAATGAAACTCATGGAATGGTGAAGAAGCCTTGAGCACAATCAAATCTCTGCTTTTCCTTGTTTATATAAATATGATGAGAATGCTTGTTATTCATAGCTAATCATGAAACTAAATTAGTGAATCTAATCTTGCAAAGCTTTAGGCTAAAACAGATTGAAGCTGATTAACACTGATAAAAGGTGAAAATGAAGAAACGCACCTTCAACGGCGTCATAAAGTGCATGTTAACGCATTAAGTAATAAAAGTTATGCGTTTCAAGAAAAGCGAACAAAATCAAGTTCAAAAAGCAATTCAATTAGACTGATCAAGTTTATCATTTATATTTGCTTTATTATCATTATTATTGCTATCATCAGTTGCTATCATCATCATTATTATCTTCATTATTATTACCAATAATAATGTTGCTCTTTAACTGTGAGTTGAAAGGAAAAGAGTTGCAAGGTAAAAATGAAAAGGTAAACGGAAAAAGGTTCCTGTAAACAGTTTTACCTTTTTTTCTCAACTTCTTGTTCCTGAAGCTGTTAAAAGTGAAAACAAATTAAGTTTCACGAAAAGGTAAATTGCATTATAATGCATTATCAATCAATCAATTGATAACTATTCAGCAAATTGTTGAGTGAAAACACACACAAGAAAATGACACTTTTTTTTCGCCACTCTTCGTTTGTTAACCTTTCTTTTTTATTCTGCCCAAACATTGGTGCAAATTGTTTCATGGTGATAATTGGGTGAATTAATTGTTACACATTTGATTGTCAAATTGAGTATCAAAAGAAGAAGAAAAAAACTTGAATAAGATGAGAATTCAGCAATTCTTTTTTCTGCATCTTCTTTTTTTTGTAAAACGTTAGTGGAAAGCAAAATGATGGTGTGGTGGTAGTGGGTGAGATTATTGTTGATATAAAAGCTACTGAAATGGAAAGTCGTTAGAGATGATTTTGATGATGAGAGGAAGAAAGGGAGCGATGAACGAAGAGAGACAACATATGATGAAAAAAAAGGAAAAGCATGAAAGCATGAAGATTTGAAGAGTGCACATCAAGGTTTATCACTGTTATCACTGTTATTATTGCTATTATTTTTATTATTATTATAATCATTATTTAGCTTATGTTGTTACTGTGTTTTTTGTGTTCTGTAACATTCAGCTTTAGAGCAATTGAAAAGGTTCACATTTTTGGATTCAATTCAATAAGAAGTTGTTGTACGTTGAGAGAGTTACAATGAAAAAAAAACTTGAACTATATATTCGTGAAAGAAAATGAATGAATGAATTGCAAGTGAAAAAGGTAAGATGATTATCATGATGATGATGATGATGATATTGGTAATGAAAAGTGGGATTGGGGAAAGAGGTCAACAAGTTTGACTCAAGAGTTGGAATAGTGAATGCAAATGAAAAGACAATTTGGTTTAATGTAAACTTGAATAGAAGCCAAGGTACACACTTGATGTAACCGATTAGCTTCACTCTTCTGGCTTGAGTCTTGGTCTATGCAATGGGTCTTGCCGTGAGTCGGTTTCTCATTAAAATCAGTTGAAGGTTCTTTCAATTTTAAATGTTTAATGTAATTAGTAATTAGCAATTGGTTTGATCAGCACATCTTTGATTACCTTGAACATTATTTGCTGGAAAAGTCAAAACCTTTTGTACCCAATGTAAATGTATGTCTAAATCCACGATTTTAGTCTTTACTCTTTGTGTAGAAGCAATCATTTTTGCAGAGAAAAAAGAATGATGAAGAGAATGAAAGGAAAATGATGAATCCTGAAGATGGTGGTGATGGTGAAAGAAGATGAAAATAAGCAGAAAGTAACTTTCTCTGTCTATTATTTTCCTCTTTTTTTTGCTTTTTTCTTTCTCTCTTTTTCTTCTCTTTTCATCTCTTCTTTCCTTTTTCCTGTTAATCTTCCTGTAAGTGTGTTACCCCTTAAATTAAATGCTCGTTACTCTTTCTCTTTCTCTGTCGCTTTTTTGGTTTCTTTTCGTCTTCATCATTCACTTTTCTCTCTCTCTCTCTCTCTCTCTTCCTTTTTCTTCCCTGGTTTAAATGGTATTTTTACAAGAGATTTATTGAAGCCCGCCTAAGGGGCAGACCGAGTTTGGAGCCTCCTTTTTTTCCCAGCATATCAGCATTGCGAATTGATGGGGAAAGAGGATGAGGATGATTTAGAGGGAGAGAGAAGGGGAGTCTGTTAAGAGAGTGAAATGAGATAAATAGAAGAGACCATTTTTCTTCAACATCTTCTTCGTTTTGCACTTCTCTTCTTTCACTTCTCTAGCTCAAGTTGAGAGCTGATTTATGCTGATAAGTGATACAAACAGGTTAACTGCAAAATCTTGACGTTGAGTTTACTTGAGAATGTGCTAAAACCCAGACCATTTTGGCTTTCATTTTTTCTTCTTTCGTTTCTTTTTCGTTTTTTTCTTCTTCTTCAAATGAAACAGAAAATATTCAATTCTGTAAGAAATGGAAAGTAATGAATAATTTGAGCCTGAAAGAAATAATATCTTTGATAGCAGCTATTTTTGTCAATTTCACTTTTACTGTTAAAAGATTGGCATTTTGTAAATATATTTATATATAATACACACACAAATATATATATATGTATAAATTATAATACAGAAACTGGTCTCTTTGTGTTTTCTTCACAAAACCAGTGATGACTTGAAAAAAAATAAGTTTGGACAGAGGAGGATTGATGAAGATACAGATGATGGGGTGGCGCAAAGTTGAAAGAGAGGTCATTTTCTTTCTGCTTTTCTTCTTCATAATCACAGATTTTAAAAAACTTGAAATGGGTCGCTCGAGAGACGCGAGCAGCTCACAAAAAAGGAGTTTTTTTGATGGTAAAGCATGAAGGTTGACATGGATGATTACTCTAATGATTAGTGGTCATGATAGGGAAGCAGAAAAGCTAAAGTTGATGATGATCATGACGTTGAGCAAAGATAGAAAAGGAAAGACGAGAAACACACAAAAAACGATGGATCAAAAAAAGAGTTAAAATGAGTTTCTTTTGAAGATGAGAAAAAGCTAATGCAAAGAAAAAGGTAAAAATATATTTAACAATACAATAAATAAATATATAAATATATGTATAAATTTATAGCTTATATACAGAAAAATTAAAGTATCTTTTTACTAACTGGCTGAATGTACTTTATATTATTTATACTAATGTGAATTTACTTTATATACATAATTATATACATCCATTTGTTGTTTGCCTCTTTTTTTTCTCCTTGTTTCTTTCTTGTCTTCCTTATCTTCTTGCTCTTTTTTTACTCTCCTTCTCATCTGTGAAATATGGATGAAGCATCAGAAAAAATATATAATCGGAGGGAGAGCATAGAAAACAGCGAAAAATGAGAAAATAAAAAGAAATTCATGGTACCCTGAGGGTTTCAATACCAAGTATTTCACGAATAGAGTCATCCAAGGAAACGAGCTCGCTTAACTGTGTTGTATCCTCGACAGAGGGTTGATGAGACTTCCATGAGGTAAGAGCATTTGATATCAAATTGGCTGTTGACAGGCACAAAATTTCAATATTCACGTATTTGTTGAAAAATTGATCCTTTGAGAGGCCCATTTGTTTGAGAATATCACACAGTTTTAAGTAATTTTGGGTATACAAGTTGTTGCTTTTACTGTTGTTGGTGGTGGTTCCATTTGTAACATTAAAATTACTTTTACTGTTGTTGTTGTTGTTGTTGATTGATGATGAAGATTTCTTGGTTGATTTTGGTGGACAAGCTGATCTAACAATAGATACTGCTGATCCTGATTTTATCCGATAGGTTGGAAGATGAGGTGTATCGCTTATTTCTAACAATAAATCATTGAGATCATCATTTTCATCATCACAGGGAACAGATTCTTCATCAAACACATCAAAACCACTTTCCTTCAGATCAATGAAACGAGATGAACCGGTGAACTTCCACGGGAAAACTGGACGATCTGCCTTCTCTGGTTCAGGGTGAGGTGGAATTTCACCTGTTAAATCATAGATGAATCCTCGAAGAAATTGAATCATACGAGAGGAGCGGGCAAGCTTCAATGGAGTTGAACCTGTATAGGTGGCAATGGTAGGATCAGATCCATAGGATAAAAGGAGTCGCACAATTTCAATGTGATCACTTTCAACAGCATCATGGAAGGGCCGTACTCCACCGGTTGCAGAGGAATCAATGTCTGCTCCGTGTTCAAGTAGCGCTCGAGCAATTTCCAGGTGACCTCGAGCACAACATTCATGTAAAGGTGTATAACCAGCGTTATCACGAGCATTTATATCACAAGTATTTGTTGCTAGGCAATAGCGGACAATGTGCGTGTAACCTTGTCGAGCTGCTCGGTGAAGTATTGTTTCACCTAAAGCTTTATTAACAATTATCCGTTTAATCTCAATTGGAACAGAGGTGGATGATAAGGAGGAAGATGATAAGCTACCTCCTCCACAACTGTTTTTCATTGAAGCACTTGTACTGGTGCTGGTAAGTGAAGAGCCATCATCAAAGCTTACTTTGTTATTTCGCTTAATAAAATCATTGTCTTTCATCTTGCCGTTCAACCTAAACATTGCTCCATTAGAATTGTGTGATTTTACTGAAGAGTTGGTTGGAACATTTGTTGATTGGTTTGATTGTTTAGCCTTTTTACGACTCTTTACATTTCTAATCATATCTAGACCAGAACGAAAACGCCGACGACGAGCACGTTGACTACTTGGTGTTGTGGGAGTAGTTGAGGTTGATTTTAAAGGTGCTATTGATTTGTTTGGTGTTGATTGTTTAGCTAGCGGTAATGTTTCACTTGGTGCATTTGTCTCAACTTTAATTGGTGTAACTGTTGTTTTAGGTTGAACATTGTTTTGAGCTGTTGCGGTGGTTGATTCCAAATCTTTGGTTTTCTTGATTGGCGATGATTTACCCAAAGTTAATAGTGACTTAGCTGATCCGGTAGCAGCTTCACCTTGAGCTGATGAAACTAATTCAATATGCATAGTTTGTTTTTTATCTACATTTCCAGACTGCTTTTCTTCTGCTTTAACATCTTTCCTGATAATAACTGATTGCTTTTGATGTTGTTTTTGTTGTTGCTTTTGAGTACAATTGAGTACTTCACCACAACCTGCAGGTAATTTTGTATCAACACTTTTCGATGAAATAACAACTGAAGAATCCAATTTTTTACTTTTCTCATCAACAATACTGCAAATTAATTTATTATTATTTGAACTGCTACTATCACTACTGCTTATACTACATGATACATTGAATTGATTGGCAATTAATGAACTCTCTTCAAGTTTCACTTTCTTCCTTGCAGGAGTTTCAATTAAGTTACTTGCACTCTGTTTTATTGTTGATGTTGTAATCGGTGTTGTTGTTGTTGTTGACTTCGGAGCTGAGGTTGTGGACGAAGTTAAAAACGTCGAAGAAGGTAACGAGCTGCCCACCTTTGAATCACTTTTATCACTTAAAATTACATTTTTAGTTATAACACTATTGCCGTTTACTCCATTGGGTGTTTTCAAATTAATGTACAGATTAGAATTTGGATTAGCATTCTTTTTCCTTCGCTCCTTCCAGTAGGCAAACATTTCACTCTGATGGCATGTTGTCGATGCAGTTGATGTTGGCGTCGCAGAAGATTTAGAGCATGGATAAAATGGTTCGCTTTTAGAAGACGATGTTGATTTAACCAGCGTAGTCGAGGATTTGGCTGAAGACCCATTAACTTCAGCTTGAGGAGAGGAGATTAGCTCAATGTGCATTGTTTGTTTTTTATCATTATTTCCAGATTGTTTTTCTTCCGATTTAACATCTTTTCTGATAATAACTGATTGCCGTTGCTGGTGTTGCTGTTGCTGTTGTTGCTGCTGAATTTGCTGTGATTGAGGCTGGTGTTGCTGATGATTTTGCTGATGTTTCTGTAGCTGCTGAGATTGTTGCTGTTGTTGTAATTGATAAAGATGCTGCTTTTGTTGTTGCTTTAGCTGTTGCTTTTGGGTGCAAATTACATCGCCGGAACTTGGAGTGAACTTCGTTTCAACACTTTGAGAGATAACAACTGATGCATCCGATTTTTTACATTTATCCTCGTCAGTTTTACAAATAATTTTACTATTTAAATTGGAACAATTGGTGTTTAAAACACCTTTACAATCTCTTGTACAATGATTGTTGGCTATTGAACAATCTTCAACTTTGACTTTCTTTTTAATCGGAGTTTCAGAGGTATTATCTCTGGTTAAACTATGATTTGATTTAATTGGTGACGACGATTTAGATAATATCGGAGATGATGTTGTACTACCCACTTTTATATCACAGTTATTATTTGTTAAAACATTTTTACTGATAACACTATTGCCAACTCCATTAGATGATTTCAAGTTAACATTTAAATTAAAATGAGGACTCCTTTCTTTACAATAATCAAACAAATCACTCTGATGGCAAGGAGATGTTGCAGAAGTTGAAGATGGCATACCAAAATGATGGAAAGGTGAAATACCACAACATGGTTCAGAGTAAAGGTGGTGAAAATGGTTAACAAATGTAGGATAGTGATGGCTTAAGGGAAACAACGGAGTACTCGGTGGTCCATCTATATGGTTAGGAAAGGAGAGCGGAAAAGAGACTCGTCGAGTTAAATCGTTAAGTTGCTGTTGTTGTAGTTGAGAGTGTTGATATATTTGCTGTTGCTGTAATTGTTGTTGTAATTGTTGCTGCTGTTGACCCGACGACGGCGGTGGTGGTGTTGCTAGAGACGACGGCGGCGGTGGTGCCCATGAATGGGCCTGATGAGGGTGGAATGGTAAAGGAAGGTGAGGGAGAAGAGGGGAAAAGTAAGACATTTGAAAAAAAGTTGATGGTATAACAAACACCAGGAGTGACACAAATACATGAACGCTAAAAAGCAAAATGAGAAACCAAACACAAGATTCTTGGTTACTGAGTTGTTTGAAAAGAAGCCAGCCTTTTTTGCTTGTTACACATCTGCCATCTATTGAATGTGAATGAAAACGAATATTCTCTTTCTCAGGGACAAAGCATCATGTGAATTGTGTTTGAATTGTTTGCATGAGATGCTTTCCAATTCCAATTATGTTATTCCTTTATCCTCATTACTCTGTGAACCTTTCTTAATCAGGATCCTTTAACTCGGGCTTCCTTAGATGGAGTGCCCTTGATGTCCTCAAGGCTGGATGTGTAACAATAAACTTCAGAAGCGCGTTAATCAACTTAACTTTGTAATCACTTGAGTCTGACATTTATCTACAAATTGAGTGATTTATAATTAAGCAACTATCATGAAAGATCTCTTTTAATATATTGCAATCAAAGGTAAACACAATCGGTTTTAATTTCACTTGTTTTAATGAACAAGTGTATTTACCAGTTGATAATGCTAAGTTAATCATTTGCGGTGACGGAAAGTTAAGCAATTAGATAAACTCTTCTAATGGCTCTACCTGGTTTTATAGTGTATCATAAATTGATTTGGATATGATTAGCTCGAAAATCTTTGAGCAAAAGTTTAGTTGATAGTTTATACTGAAATTCTTATCACTCAATTGTAGATAAAGCAGATTTTTCCGAATGTTTCCAGAACTGTTTGCAATCGAAAGATAAAAGTATAAGTTGGTGTGAAAATTGGAAAAAATATAGACAAGTCAGAGAAATTAATTAATGAAATGTCCATTAACGATTTGAAATGGTGATGATTTACGACGCGCAGAGTATCTTTTGATGTTTGATTATGTTGAGCATTTTAAGAGTAAAACTCGCTGAATAATTCGACTTTACTTGGAATGGTCCAAAATCCAAAATGTTTATGATGATTGAATGATAGGATCAATACAATTTCATATCTTCGTTGATTTATGATTGAAATCTGAAAATTAAATTAAAAAAAGATTGATTAAGGAAAAAGTATCGATTAATCGAGCTTTTATGCATAACTAAAAGTTGTGCCAACAGATGACAGTAGTTTCAATGATAGTGGCTTGAATCGATCATCAATTATCGATGTTGAGCGGCGCCTTAAGAAACTGAGTCAGTTTAACTGACTGTCAGTGACTGGATCACTTTTGTAAAGACTTTCAGGGGGAAAGTTTCAGCAGATTCAAGTCGATGTTTATTTACCAAATCTTAATGGTGGCGCTCTAAAATCTGCTTAAAAGTTGAGTGCCGTAAATCAAACTTTAATCGCTTACTTATGTATTTCAAGACATAAATTTGGGCTTTGTCCGTCCAATGAAGTAAAACTTGACGCCTCAGATAAAGCTCAAAGCCGATCTTAGCTTAGAATTAACTTGGTCTTTGGTGATTAAAGGTTTCCGAATGGTCTTTCAATTGGATTTACCATCGATGCATACTTGATGCTTATGAAATTTTAGTTTAGAGAATTAAAATTTCGTCATTAAAGTGTCAAGAAACATTTTACTTTAAGCCATATGATCGGATGGATTAATGTTTCATTTTGATTTAATTCTTATTCTAAAGATGCTCATATTTTTCAAACAGTTTATTCGTTTGCTTTCCTCATGGGTCTCGTGATCTGTTCTCTATTGTTTTCCATATTGATTGGCTAATCAAAATTGATTCCAGATCAGCACATTAATTTTTTGAGAAACTGATTAATTGCAATCTTCCTGTTATTCAAAGATGTTAATACAATCAGATTATTAGTTCGGTGTAATTGTAATGATATATTATTAAGACGAACAATCTATTTCTTAAGAAGCGTTATTATCAATAACTCATCAATATCCGAAAAAGGTTAATGGGATTCTTTTGCGTCTTACGTTGGTAAGAAAAAAAAGTATTTCTATTGTAAATATGTAATAATGGAATCTGCGGTTCTACCTTTACTGTAATAAAAAGGCGAACTTGAGTTATTTTCGTTTCTTAAGAGCCTACATCTTAATAGGAAACTCGGGTGTGATCAGTTTAAAGAGCAACGGAAGTTTATGGAAGAGAAAATAGGTGGACACCATTTCCGTTCGAAGGAAATGTTAACTTTTTCTTAACATTCTAAGACTGCATAAACTTGCGACCTTCGCCTTTCTCTTCTTGTTAATATGTCAACAATCAGAAGCAGGAAAAACAAAATCAAACCTCTTTATTTTCCCATTGTTCCGTTTTGGTGACTTTCTTGTCTCTTGCAAGGTTAATCAACAGAGAGTAACAACGTCAAGTTAAAAGTAAGCATTACCGTGATTACCTTGTCTTTCTCAGGTAACCTTTAACTTTCTCATGATAATGAATTATTCACACAGTAAAAATCGTCAAATTATCTAAATAACTGATCCATATACACAGTATATGACTTTTAAGGGTAAACCATATTCAAAGGCAAATAGTTGCTCTCATCGTGAACATCAGCCTCTCAAATTTAATCTGAGAATTAGATATTTTACCTGTCAAAAGAAAATGAAAAATTCAATTTACAATTTGTTAAACTGAAGAAAAAATAAAAAGGCATCTTAACTCACTTACATTTAACAAGGTTTCGGGCGGATAACAAGTTTAAAACTTCGTTCTGATTGTTCTGCTTTTCTCTTCATTTTAATTCCTTGAGTTCCAATGTCTGATATCATCTGTAGAGGAGATTCGTTTAAAAAACAAAAGCATTAATATTTCTCAAATTTGAAAGTCAGCAGTAAAGTTACATTACCTAAGTATGATGAATAGTTCCATCGACAAAAATCTTAAGAAATGTCAATAAACGTTGTGTCACCACCATCATTAAATGCTGTTAATGAATTATATTGATAAATTTCATGAAATTCAGTTTTACATTGCCAGAACCCTCATCCTGGTTGCTGGTTATCATAGGTAAAGTTGATCACAGTTTTGACATTTGGTTGAGTTTGAATGAAGTAAAATTAAGGCAGCTAAAAGGTAATAATATTGGTCTTGTGGCGATGATATTGTAAAGGACAAGCTGGACAAAGCCAGATGTTGATGCATAACCCATAGCGATTCATCGTTTGACTCGTGGCAAGCGTCTGTTGAAGGTCGAATGGTTAATGTAAATGCATTCTGGTCTCTCTCCATTTCCAATTCAGCTGTTAGAGGCTGTAACACGTTGAGGATAAACCCTTGTTTTAAATTGATTGTTTATTTTCGTTTCGTTCCACCAATAAATTTACATGAAAATGAAACTTCTAGCCAACATTTCCAATTCGATAGCTGGGAATGACGTAATTATGCGAATCAAAGATTAGAAAGTTTGAGCAAAAAACAATAAAATTTTGTAATAAAATGATTTAGAATGGCAAATTTGGTTCATAGGAAAATAATTTACTATTGGTGTGTGGATAATTGTTAACTCACATTGTCAGTTTTTTTCTTTATCATCTTTTCTCATGAAATCATTTTATTTTTCTTAATCAAATTGAAGTAAATAATACAACTGTATTGTACTAAATCTAAGAATCTGAAACCAAGATCATGGAAATTTACCAGTGAGTGAGAGAGAAGAAAATTGAAAATAATCAAGGAAAATGCCAATTACACAAAGACATCAAGTTGAGCAAAAAATTGAATGCTTTTCAATAAATTGCATCAAATGATAAAGTTGTTATTAAAGATTTAATATAAAGATTTGTTATTACATTGTTTAGGAAGAATCCTATGGTAGATTTTAGGTCCAAGAGAAAATGCTATGCATTTTATAATAAACAGGATTTGTTCACTTTAGCTGTAAACGCGAATGATAGAACTGCAAGATCTGTAAATGGTAAATAAGCTGAGACAAAATATTGAAAATTAGCCAAAAATGTCCAAATTTTTAATGACTATCATAAAATTAAATAAGACAATCCTTCATTTCTTCACTAGCTGAAAGATGAATGTTTTCAAAGATAAAGAAAATCAATTGAACCTTGAAAGCATGGGTCAGGGTAAAATGATTATATTTTGTGTAACACAATCAAATTCATTATTGAACTTGGCATCAATTGAAGGTTGATGTTATGTTTCGTCTAAACAACAAGGGATGAACAAAGCAAAGAAAGTTATTTATAAGAAAGAAATTTGAGAAGCGAGGAACCAATGGAAAGGACAACAGAAAAAATCTCAAAATAGAAACATGGAGAGAGGATTTATGTGAAAATTAATCAACAGAAAGAAACAGGAATACAAAACCAAGACATACCTACGGATTATAGTTTATAATTTTCACAAGGCGTACAAATATACTGTTAATTGAGATACCAACAGATTAAACTTTGGAAATAAAACTTGAAACAAAAAAATCAACTCCTTACTTTGAATCTATTTGAAGGTTAAGAAAAAATTTAAATTAAAAATTAAGCGCTAAGAATTTGTTTCTATGAAGACAAAGCAAATCAACCAATGGCGCAACAAATATTACTCACCGTTTTGTCTAGAGTCTAGACTTTTAGTCGCTTCAACTTTAATACTTTCATCATTCTACTTCAAACTGGGAATAGATTTTTAGTTTTCAATCTTTAATGTTTTAATCGACAATTTTTGAAAACCTTAAACTCATTTATAGCTTTAATTTTGTTTTTAAATCGATATGTGTTTTTATTATTAATATCACATGAAGTGAATTTCATAAGTTCAGTTGGATACCAGTTAGACCAGTTAATCTGCTTTGGATGGAAAGTTTCTTTTGTATTTATATTGTATTTTCGTATAATCGTAATAATCTTTGGATCATTCAAACAATGCTTGGTTATTTGATGAAAAGTGTTTATGACAAGATTACAAAGCTATCTTGAGACAGTTTTTTATTAAACTTTTTTTCAATCTGATAAAGGGTATAACTGGCTTCATTGCATCAACTTTAACAGTATCTTTTAAAGGTGTTAGAATGATTATCAATTGTTGATAATTATTGCCTCATCAATGGATGCAGCTAAAATTGAATTGGTGATGTAACAAATGACGAGTTGAACCAGTTATCTTTAAATAAGAGAAAATTTAAAGCAAAAAAGAGTCAAGACAAGATAAAGGGTCAAGATGGAACATTTGCCAAGAATAAAATTATCAATGAAAATGGATCTAATTTCGAACTCAAATGTAACCTTAAAGGGTCGTAAAGAGAAAAGAAAAGGAAAGAACCAGATTAACCCGAAAAGAAAAGGACAGAGAATAAAGGACTAAAGAGACAAACTTAAGGAATAGAAATTGAAGGAGAGCCACGAGCCACAAAAAAAATCGGAAGCTGTTGGCACACAAGACGCAGAACAAGATGGTAAAGAGGGAAAAAAGAAAGAGCCAGGAGGATAGAAGACGAAAGAAAAGTGATACAAAGGCAGATGTCAGTTAAAGTATTGAGCAAATGTTGTACGTGTTCGCGTGGCACGCGTTAAGTCATTAAGGGTATAAGGAAGAGAGAGGGAGAGAGGGAGAGAGAGAGAGAGAGTAAGAAGTGAACAGACGTCGTTTGATGTCGATAAAGAGCCACGCGACCAAAAGGCATAAACAAGGCCTCAACAGACAGAGAGATGGAGAGGAGTCAAAGGAGATGTAAGGGAGAGAAGCTAAAAAAACAAGCCTGATAAACAACAGCCGCTGTGTTGAGCGATGAGTGAGCTAATCTTGCTAAGGAAATGAGAGAGACGAACCAATGTATAAGAATAAGATGATAGTGATGATGAGGGAAAAGAAAGTTTAACCTACGATTCAATGGCATATGGTATACATCCGTAGAGCTTTCTTTCTTTCTCCGATCTTTTTTCATCTTCATCATTTTCCCCATTTCCGATCTTCGCTCTCTCTTTCTCTCTTTCTCTCTTTTCATCTTTCTCATCTTTTACACATTTTGAGTCTGCGCTACTCTCTCTACATCTCTTGTTACTTGTTTGTAAAATTTGTTTTCATTCATTCGTTTGCTCTTGCTCATGACTACAGTTTGATTCTTGTTTCTTATTATTGTTGGTCATCTACTTCATCTAGCTTTTTTCCATTAATTGTTACCATATCTCGGATAATTATCACTGTTCTTGTTCTTGTGTATACATATTATCATCATACAAAATTACAATGAGGATACTGAAAAAAATTAAGAATATAAGTAAGTATTAATCTACTGTTTTCTGCTCAAACTGTTTACCTTCTGATTTTCTATTTTGATTCTAATATCGATTTTTCTTCTACTCTTGCCTTTCTACTTTTTCCACTTTTTTTTGTGTTGTGCCTGTTTACATTACATCATTACAGCTCGATGTCCTAAACATAAACATGATAAATCTATTACCAACCAACCTACAGCCATTTTATTTCACCAAGTTCATGGTGATAATATTCGTTTATCTAGCAATGGAGCCATTGCTGAACGATTGGAAAGTTTTTGTGAAGGAATTGTATTCTCATCTCGTCCAATTAAAGTTGGCGAACATGTTTCAATTAAATTTATGACCTCTTCAACCAATTGGAATGGTGCTCTTCGTTTCGGATTCACTACAACAGATCCAATCAAATTGAAGGGTCGACTACCCAAATATGCTTGCCCTGAGTTAACCTCTAAATCTGGATTCTGGGCCAAAGCATTAAGTGATCGTTATGCTGTTGTCGAAAATGTTTTATCGTACTGGGTCGATGAATCAGGTAAAGCTTATTACTCAATCAACGGTGATGACAAAGGAGTATTTTTAACTGAAGTTGATGTTTCAAAAACGATATGGGCTTTACTTGATATTTATGGATCTACCACTGCAATTAGATTTTTAGGTAAGAATCAATTTATATTAATTTTGAATCATTCATTGAAAGTAAACATTTGAAATCCAAGTAGTAACCATTCAAGTATTCATAACACAAAATTTAAACCATACATTTGAAATCGTTCTTGAATTTTGATTTGGATCCTATCATTTGACATGTTTCGGTTAGATTGAAAAAATTGTTAAATTTAATTGCAAAATATTAACTGTTGATTGGTGATAATGTAAGAAAAAAGTGTGGAAACTTAATTTTCCATGGTTCAGTAGATAGTCCAATAATGATTCGGTCAACATCCTACTCAAATAAAGATCAATATTTTATTTCCCTTTTCAACTATTCTTGTACTATCCATCAACTTGAAGCAGACCAGTAGAAGAAGATGATGAATGAAGAGGCGATCAAGAATGAAAAAGAAGATGAAAATTAGGGCGAAAGATTGAAGAGGAGGCTTGTGAAGGGCGTTGGTATGAACATTAAGCAAGAACATGCCTTGAGTAGGCGATTATCAAATAAACGAATCTAAGTTTTTTCGTGTTTTTTTTGCAAAAGAGACTTATCATACAACTATGTAATGAAAGTATGCATTTTTGTATATCAATATCACCAAATGATATTACTTTAAGCGTGTTGATTAAATGAGACAAAAAGTTTAAATTAAATGAAAATAAATGAAATAAATTAAGAATGAAAAACAAAATGTTAACATTAAGTTACTACCAAGCCTATTCTAGGTATTATTATCATTAGTTTTATTATAAAACCTCACCAAGCTCCTCTTTCCTGTGCTAACAATCAACCTTAATAGGTTAACCTAGCCTTCTGAGCCTAACCTTGTCAAGTAATTTGTTCCTTTATGGATTTCTCTTTACAATAATTTCTACCTATGATTCCTTTTTTTGGTTTACCTAACCTTTATTTATCACAACTAATTCCTCTTCTTCCTCTTTTTCCAATTTTCCCTCTCTTTTCCATAGATTCAAGGTATATTTGTGAAAACAGGTTAACCGAATCCATCTATTCAACTCCTAATCACCATCATCAACCATCATCATCATCATCATCATTACCATCACCATCCGGTTCATCTTCTTCTCTCCCTGAATATTCAACTATTCGACGAACTTCGGCAGTCAACCGAGAACCTTTACCTCAAATTTACCGAGGAAATAACCTATCACCGTTACCTTTCCATAGGACTAGAGGATGTAACATCACTTTATCCAGTGATGGGTAAGTTCACTATCTTATTGCTATTTTCTTGTTTTTTAACTAAAAAAAACGAAGAAGCAAAAAATGGAAAGATAATGCAATGAGGTGTGATAAATGAGAAAAAATGTAGCAGAGGGAAAAATTAACTAGCAAATACTTTGGCCTTGTTGATGTTTACGATGATGATGCCCTTAGTGGATGTCAAGGTTAGGGAAAAAGCTAAGATGAGAAACCTTGAATATTTAATTTCTTTTCTCTCATAGTAAAACATAATCTTGCGCATTTCATTATTTCATTCATGTAAATAATTTATCTTACAATTCTTGTTCTTGAATGAAAACAATGAGTTAAAAATGATTCTACTTGTTTATCTCGTTTGCTTTCTGTCATTTGATACTATGGTTGTGTTTAATTATAAACAGCATCTAATTATGCGTATTTTTCTTTCTTACTTTAACCCATAAATAGATGTGTTGCTGAACGATGTGACTCTCAATATTCCCGTGGATACGTTTTCTCTCAGCGACCCTTACGTTTAGGTGAGAAAATGGTTATCCAGATACTTAAAACGGATGAATTGTACACTGGAAGCTTAGCTTTCGGTTTAACAACCTGTAATCCATCAACATTGAATACTGATGATTTACCTGATGATCCTCACATCCTTCTTGACCGCCCTGAGTATTGGATTGTAATTAAAGATGTTGCCAACAAACCAATTGCCGGAGATGAGATTGCATTTAAAATAACTGAAACCGGCCAAGTTATTATGACCAAAAACCGTCAACCTCCAATTACTTTGATGCATATTGATCAAACTCAAAGTTTCTATCCTTTCTTCGACCTTTATGGAAGTACAATCAAGGTTAAATCCCTTGGAGCTATGATGTGCGAAAAAGTGAATTCAATCAAGACAAATAATCAACAAAACAATAGTCAACAACAGTTAAACCTTAAACAATCATCATCTTCCGCTTCACAAGTAACTTATTATTATTCACCACCACCTCACCATCAGTCTCGAATGCCATCAAAAAATATGGTCACTCTTAGACAAAAATACTGGTCAACTTATGGTTTATCCTCTGAAAATGATTCATCACTCGCTAATCTAAGTCCATATCAACAATCATCGACATTATCTACATGTCAAACTATTCCATCCAGTCATTCTACCGGTAAGTTTTCAATTGTTTTACTTTTACTTTTTTGTGTTTATTTTTAAAATAGCTTTCGTTTTCATTTCTTTTACATTCAACTAATTATAATTTTCTTATCTTTTCTATTCAGGATCTTTGAATGTTGAGTCGGAATGCACTGTTTGTTTTGAGGCACCCATTAATTGTGTCCTCTACACTTGTGGTCATATGTGTATGTGTTATGATTGTGCAGTTAAACAATGGAAAGGGCAAAATGGTGGTCGATGTCCTATTTGTCGAGCACGAATTTTGGATGTTATCAGAACTTATTATGCTTAAGACATTCGTTTCCCGTGCTTTACACATTCAAGTTTTCTCTTGATATCATCTTTAAATTGGTTACTATTATCGTTAAGAGCAACACGATTATGGAAAGGTAAAACCTTTTCATCGATCAACAACAGTCAAAGTGAAATCTAATCAAATACAAACGAGGTTCATTCTGGTCGAGAAGAGATAAGATCTCCTCATGAACATAATCTCTTAAACTAAAAAAAGGAAGAATCAACAGAAGGAAATATTGCCATGATTTCATACATGTTATACTTTTCTATATTTTCAAAACTCTACAGTCAAGGGAAAGTTTTTTTTCGTGAAGTGAAAAAAAATCGTTTCCACTACAAACTGTAACATTACTTACCAAAGCTGCCTATTTGACATCCAAAAGAACAGTCCAAGACTGATGAAAGCTCAAACCAAAGCCTCTATCCAACCATGATGTAATGAGAAATTGAAAACTGATTTAATCTTGAGCATCAAAATTGTCAGTAACTTTTCTCATTACTCATTGGCAAAGTTTTATCCTGTTTTCCTGCTTTATCTTGTATTGAAATTTTACAAGCAAAAAGGGCAACATCAAGTGCAAGGAATCAAAAATACATTCACACAGTAAATTTATAAAACAAGAGACTAATTTTAATTATGTATTCTTGGTCTACCAAAAAGTTTGGATTCTCTTCGAACGGAAATGGCGTCCACCTATTTTCTTTTCTCCAAATTTTCTCCTCCATAAACTTCCGCTGATGTTTTTTTTAAACTGATCACACCCGAGTTTTTCATTTGAAAGATAAGAAGCAAGCAAAAAGAAAAAGAAAAGAATCTTATACAATATGTATTAATACGAACGAAACAACGGTTTACTTATAATGGTTATAAGAATAACAATTTGTAAAGGAAATGGGCATCATCATCATGATCAACAAAATTATGCTGCATCTTCCTTCGTTTTCTTCCACTATGCATTATGTTTTCATCTTTTCTCATCTCTATCATCACCAAGCCCAGATCAATAAAAAACTGGGCTTGCGAAGTCAACTAAAATTATTTACAAAATGTAATAATATATTCAAATCCTTTATTTTTCCACCTAAATGTATAATAATTGATATTTTTTTCTGGAATCTCTGTTGTAATTAGTAATTACTCTAATGAAAATTTCTTTTGTTTTGATGAAGAATTAAACAAATTGGCAACTGAAATGAATCTCCACATCTCTTGTATAATATTAAGTCTTGTAAATAGTATAATGTAATGGTTATACTTTAATGATAAAATGTAAAATAACACTAAAATAAGGATAAGCTGTGAATGAAGATTGAAAAATAAAATTTTTGTATTCAATGAAACAAAGTTTCCATTTTCTTAGTAAATTTAAATTAATTTTATACCTTTTCCCATCTAAAGCCAGGTAAATATTAAATCGGGATAAAATTTGATTATCTAGTTTCGAATCAAGGCTTGGCTTGAATCTGTAAGGTGGTGATTAAGAGAATAATAGTAAGACAAATGATTATGATGATTTAACTAGCTTTGGCTAGATTAACCTTGAAATTGATCACGAATTTGTTGAATGTATAATTTACAAATGATCAACTTTGCGAGGTGAAAGGTAATCGTGATGAAAGGTATAAAAGTCAAAGAAAGATGAAGATTAAATGGTGAAGAAGATAAAGGAGAGCAAATTGGGAGAGGTTTAGTTATTATTATCAATAATAATGATGATAATTAACTAATGTTGAGCTTCGGTGAGACTAGAATCTCAGCAAAACTGACAAAGAAAGGTTATCTCAATGGAATAAACCCATTTGATGGATTAAGAACAAACTTCACATGCTAAACTGTAAAGCTAATTGAAGCTGTTCTGATTAAAGATTAATATGTCTGAGCTGATTTTTCCAATGGAATTGACTGAATCATCCATTTTCCAAAGAGCTTCAAATCCGTAAAGATTATAATATTGAATCCTGAAAAGTTAATCCTATTTATGAAACTTCCTTCTCATTGAATTTGCCGATCAATCCCTTACTCTCAGCCATATGTGAAATTTCAATTGCAAATTATTGCCGATATTATCAATTGCTTTACTTAAGTTAATGAAAGTTATTTGACTTTAATTGGATTATATTTTAACGTCTGAAGAAGTGTATACAAACTGAAACAATTTGCTCTAAAATAGACAGGATTTTTGTCGCTCAACAGTCAACACTCACTTGTTAGCCCTAGTTTTGGGTTGACCCCATATACTCAAAGGTTACAATTGTTGATTCTCTGGTCTTATTGACTGGGAAATGTGAAATTAGCATTTTCAAAGGCGATGATAGCTTTATTGTTGTAGCAGGTAAAGGCTAAACCTTGTAAGCTTGTTTTCTTGAGAAGAAAAGTGATTTCCTTTAGACGGAAATAGCATCCACCTATTTCAATGCTACTCTTTTATTTCAACTTTGAACTTCCGGAGCTCTTTATGGTTACTATTTTAGGAGTTTCGGATAAAATACTGAGCACACCCTTGATTTCTTGAGAGTTTATAATACAAATATAAGGTGAAGGCAAGAAAATAGTAAAAGAATAGTAATGAGAATAGGAAAAAGAAAAGAAAGTTTCAATTCTTGTTGGGAAATTTATTTTTTACTGTGTTTCTATTTATTTCTATAAATTCACGTAAAATAGCTGCAACGGAACAGGTTCAACTGAATCATAACTATTATTAAACAAAGATATTACATCCAAAGGAAATACAATTTGCTAATTTATATTCTAATCTTGATTGCTTTTCATCGTGGTCTATTTCGTTGATTCGGGTTCATAGCCAAAACGAACTGAGCCTTTATAGACATGATTCAACAGGTGAATTGAATGATTCAAATGCGATGAGACTAAATATAGAGACTATTCATGTTGTTTACTTGATGGTCCAAGTTTGCTTGATAACCAAAATGAAACCTCTATTGTATTGTTGTTGACCTCATGATCTTATAAACAATTCTGTTTTCAATAAACCATCACAAGGAACTTAACTTTTAGCATTTCTGTGTTGCCTTTTTTGGGTTGGTTTTGACTCGCATTGGATCCATATTGAGGGTGGAATAAGATGGAAATTATGCTCCAGATTGACTTGTTAGATGAATCCTTGACTGAAGTCACGATCAAAGAGACTTTAAGATAATTTAACACATGATTGTGCTTCTTTGGCCTTTTGATAATCAGGTTGGCGTTGTTGTCTTGGTTTAAGGTGTAATATGATCGTGACAAAAGTAAGTGATGAATGAAAGAAACAAGAGTAAAAAAATGAAAAAAGAGACGAAAGGAAGAGGGGTGGAAATTTGGGAATGGTTAACATTAATCATTCATTAAAGGTATAATGAAAAGATAGTTTCTTGTTTCACACTGATTCAAAAAGAGAAGGAAATGAGAAGCGTTTAACATGATTGAAGTAGAAAATATTTCGAACGATTGCTTATCAATTTGATAGATGAAAGTATAAAGTCAATTAGCTGATGATTTGATTGATTTCTCCCATGGTATAAATCAGCTGAGAGGATTCAAGGTAACAGGATGTATAATTTTATCGAAAATCAGCGTAAGTAGTGAACAGCATGAGCAATTTAACCAATAATTGCTGAACCTTTGATGATTGCTATAAAAGTTAAATTAAGGAATATTTTCTAATGGCATAAAAAATCGTTCTTTTCGAGTAAATAAGTAAAAATTAATGTAAAGAATCAACAGTAAATTAAGACCTCACTAAGAACTAACGATTGTAAGATATCAAGTGTACTTTCACAGGCTGAGTCTTGATCATTTCAAAGTTGTGAGCAAATAAGTTTCAACAGCAATAGCTTGATTTGAGCTTTTAAAATATTACATCTTCGAAAAATTATTGATTGAGTCTGTTTAGACATTTAACTGGTTGGCACAATGGAAGATAATCGAATCTTGAAGGATTGAAGATTGGGCATCAATGAAGAGGGAAGATTAAGTAGAAGTCTTGATTTTTGCGAGTCATTGAACATGATGAGATAAAAATCTAATTTGCTGCGCTCCAAAGGAACTTTAAGATTCAGCGTGATTTCGCTCTTCACGTTTTCATGGATAATTACTTTAAATTTGAAGAAATAAGAGAAGCTGTGAATTTGGTGACTTTAGCATTTCAATAATGATGGTTATCTTTAGAGTAAAATGCTTCAAGAGCTCCTTGTAAAACAATATCAGGAAGCTTCGATTTCGACCCATCTAAAGGACTAGTAATCAAATCATTTTTAAATACTATCATTGATTGTGGTCTGAGATGATTCCATTCGTGATGAGATTTTACCTCTTCTTTGTTTAAACAGAGAAATTGGGAAATAGCAGGTTGGGCCAATTCATTTGTTAACAGCTCTTGTAAATATCTTTCTAATTGTTTCCTCCTCTCTTGTATCACATTGTTATTCAAGTTTCTCATCTTTTTTGGTGGGAAATTGGGTGTTACACAAATCTTCTTCAATTCCTTGTGGAATTGGTAAAAATCTCGATACCTTTTTTCAATTCTACGCCAAGATCCGTTGTGGTATACATCAATCATGTAAACAGTGTATGTCTGGCCATTGTCCACACGACGGTTTTCATAGCAAGGTATAATAAGCTTGACCATATCCAAAGTTGCGAAAGATGGTAGCAATAGATTGCACGATTTTAAACGGATGAACTGAGAGAAATAATAAGACAAAGACAATGGAAACCCGATATTGTGTTAAAACTAGATCGTCATGTGCCTAACTAGCATTAAAAACGTCTCTTCTAATCAATAAGTAATTAAGATTAAGAAAATTGAAGAGCTACTTTTCAAAAACATCAACAACATCGAAAAATAAACATCAATCATCAACGCTAGAGCCATCTATCAAAAGATATCGCCATCAAATTGTCAAGCGAGATCAGGCGCTTTGTTGAGATTTGAAATTGAATTTAATCAAAAGAAGTTGAATATCAACATTAGGTCTTGATTTGACGAAGCTATATCATTCTTTAAACATTGATAGGTGAAATTGATTAATTTGCAGAAATGATTGAGAGAAATTTAATCAAAAAGAATTTAATTAATAATGAATTTTGCACTCTAATAAACCAAAAAAGATCAAAACTGAACAAGCATTCTTTTTCAAATAAAAGTTTAAGTGATGAATATGATCAAATTGAATATGAATATAAGATAATGAAAAGCACAAAATTAAAATAATGACACAGTCAAACCTCTCAAAATGAGATTTCGTGTAGATAACCTAAGAAGCTATTCTCAAAGAATGAACTCTGAAAATAGGTATGGACTTCGAAAAATGGTCATAAAATGATTTATTTGATTTATGTCACTGAATATATATTTTCATTCATTTTTAGTTTATCCATTATTCAATTAGCGTTGATACGTTTATATTGCTTGGTAATGTCTCAATTTAAGAGAGTCTCATTTTGAGAGGTTTGACTGTATTCGATAAGGAATAGAGAGCGGCTGAAATATATAGTAGAGAGCATAAAAACTGTCGCTCATTTAAACACTTATTTCTCCATAATGTTGAACATTAGATCGTTGAGATTTACTAAGTTGGAACAACATGAGTTGAAGATGAAATTTGCAAAAATTTGGTATGAATTGAGACGTCCTTCGACTTTTATACACATAACAATTCGAGTTTTTATTGAATCAACGTTGCCTGTCGGTGGGTTGCAATTTAAGTGGTCGACACAATTAGCAATCAAGTCAACATTTTTAAGTCCATTTTTAATTTTAAAAATGGTATTCCATTTCAAAACAAACATAAAAAGTAGACAGTTTTTATGCTCTCTACAACAAATTATTCACATCTAATTATAAGTTTAACTTCAAGTTAGCTGATAAATATGAATTTGATAACAATATTTTTATAACATTATCATTATTTTTGATTTATTAATCGCATCGTTTCGTTTGCATGATCTTCTTTGATTGCTGTTGCTTTTTTGCTCCTTAAAATGGTAACAAATCTAGAAAATAATCAAATGAAAAGAGAAAACAATCAATCAACATAAACTCTAGTTGTTACGTTAAAAAGTAGATCCAAGCAACTTACTTGATGTTTGAATTGATCTTTTACCTCGCATGGCGGCAAAAGGTCGACTACGCTTATAAGAAGCAACATCATTAAGATTGGCGAAACTAATCCAAGGTGAATTATCCAGTGCTCCATATGCGTTCCTGTTCAACATGTTTCTGATCAAAGCTCCTTGCCTATTATTGACTGGTGAAGATAAATCCATTTTTTTACCCCGCATTCCGGTGAAAGCGGCTTTCTTCATGTAGCCATCGAAGGCTGTGTAAAATGAATCTGATCTTGGACGAAAAGATGGATCATCTTTACGTCCTCGAAGCGGTATAAATCTTCTTTTTCCGGGTAAATCGACAACATAGTCATCAGCAAAATTTTTCTCATTTTCGTCAGCTGATGTAGCTAAATAACTGTTTCCTTTTGTACCATATAAATCATACAAATTATTATTGTTGCTGTTCCTTAATAAAGTAGCCACTGATGGAGCTGATGATGGAGATGATGGATTCAAAGGTGAAGAAGATGATGATAAAGATGAAGACGATGGTGATGAAACTAATGGAATAAGAGACCTTTGATAATCCAAAAAGTAGCTTAAGCCATCAATACGTTCTTTTCCATCCTTACTTTCACGAGAGTTCAACTGGTAATGAAAAAAGGTAATCAATTAAACTTTAAGTTCAAAATCAATTTGCAAATAAAAATATGAATCTTACTAAAATCAGATTAATTAGGCATAAAACAGTTTTCCAGCTTTTGAGCAACAAGTAAACTTTACATTTTATTCAAAGTGTATGCTGAGATTGAGCTGGTGTATGTTTGAGTGACTTGAAGAAACGCGGTGGTTTATCACAGAGTATTTGGGAACACTTAATATAATATCATATACTGAACTTAGTTAACATTTCATAGCAAAAAATCACATAATTTGCATGTTTTAACTCATAATTATGATAAAGCTATGTCATTTCTCCATGCATTTCGTATTTGCCTAACTTTCGGCTTTCTTTCTCTCTCTCTCTCTTACCTCTCAATCTTTTTTTGTAGGTCACTCCAAACGGCAAGAGTGTGTTTGATTGACAACCTGAGATAAAACGTCTTTAACATAAGCCAAATTTTACAAATCACCTGATACTTCATATTCATGTGTGGTCTCATCTTTTCACAGCCCTCAAAAAAGAGGTTACTATGATAAACCTTGCAGGTAGATTCAGAGTCACTCAGCCATACACAGGACTTTTTGAAATTTCCAAAAAAACAAAGACTCCACTCAATATTTTGAAAAATAATATTTCCATTTCACTGATTCCACTGACAACTGTGGGATTCACTGGTTGAACTGGATCAAGTTTGACTTACAATATGTTCCTTCCTTACTTCACTTAGAAAGAAAGAAAAACTGAGACTGTTTGGAGACACATTTGAACAACAAGAGCGTTCAAATATTAATTAAAGCACAAATAAAAAAGCATATGATGTTACATGAATTTAAGAATTGAACAGTTAACATCAAAGAGTAGTGAAGAGTAGTTCGTTTACTCTTTGGCTAACATCACAAGTTACAAATCAGTTACAAGTAGCACAAAGAAAGCTTTTCTTTTCCTTCAATAGATGTCGTACAGGTTGAATAAGAGATCTTGGCTGATAATGATATGAATTTAGTTTAGTTGTTTAATAATAATTTATTGATTGTCATAAACGCTTTCTGTTTATTAGCGATATATAAGCTATCAGAGCACCTGAAAATAACAACTGTGATCAATTAAATTTGTATTTAATTGAATTAAAATGGTAAGTAAAAATTACCCGCCAAACATACTTTTATTTTTCGAAAACTTACAGAACCCTAGAGATTCTCTTCTTGAGTTCTCTACCTAATGTAATACCATTGAACAAGAACTAAACATTAAAAACTACTTTTTAAACTCTCGCCTTTTGAAATATGAACTTAAGTTAAATTTAATTTTATTAACCTAAGCATTTCGCACCAAAAAACCTCGAAACTGACAAACAGTCCATCGACAACTTACTCAAATTCCTTCACAGAATGACAGCTTTTCACTTAAATTTCATTCAATATTTGCTTTCTTTTTTCTTTTTTTTGGGTGCGGGAATGGATCACATTGTATTAATTGAATAATTGAACGATATTGTTTCACCAAGCTCTTCTGTAAAAAAATTTCTATATTACAATGTAATTTAATCATATTTATTGTATCATAACTTGTATCTGTATTTCCCTTCCTAACGGCTGACTATTCCGTGTTGCAGTGTACCTGAGTGCCTGCTTATGGTTACTTGCTACTTACTGAGAGTAACTCTTTGGGAGAACGGTGTCCTTATTCCCGTAATTGGGTGAAACAATAAAAGTCCAAAAAGTTGAACTAAAATTGAGAATTAATTTTGTAAAAATTTGCAAATCCTAATCAGTTATAAAATATCCAAATTTAATGGCTGCATGATCAACCTTTATAATAGCCTCAATATGGCTAGAACTGTTTAAAGCCTAAAATTAGCAAGATTCAGCAATTTATTGTCAAAATTGTGTTTCCACTAAAAAACGGTCAATTATGACCATTGAAAGACTTACCTGATGATCGAATGATGGTTCAACTGAATCCGATGCCCAAACCAAAGGCCAAATCCCAAGAAGCAGGATAAAAATGGAACAACGAACAAAAGCCATTGATTGACTGGATTAAATATCAATGAACAATTGTAATCACCTTCAATCAACCTTCCTGTAATAGTCAGTCGAGAGAAGAAAGAAAAGGTAAAAAATCTTAATATTAAAAATTACAGTTAATCAATGAATCAACTCAAATTTCGGAAGTTAATCCAAAATAGGAAACAATGAAAACAACGTAAAATGTTGACAAAAAGATTTGAAAAAAGCTGAAAATAGCCAACCTTTTAATAGACTGTCAAACAAAAAGAAATTTGATTCATAATCGATAAAAGTTCATTAATCATTTAACAAAATGCTCAATAAAATCAACTAAACACTACCTTTAACTTTAATCATAAACACAAAAGTTGTCACAATTAAAACCTTTCAATAAACCTTTTCCTTGACAAACAATGTTAAACCATTCAGTGTTTTCAGATTATCTTGAACTAATTCGGTGAATTCGGAACTAATCATCTAATTAACATGATAAATGGCTGACAATGTATCACAATCAATGAACTTTACTCTTTTAAATGAGTGTTGAACAAAAATCTTTATTCCAACTGAAGCAATGCATGTTTACATGAAATGATTGATTGTTGTTGATGAATCCAATTAAAGATAATCAAGCAAAATAATATTTACTTTTTGTTAACCTTTTCCTAATTATCAATGATGAACAAAAAGATTTGAATGGAATGAAGGAAAAAGCAATTTAAATGTTTGCAAACATGAAATTAACCTTGAGCACGTTGAAAATGAATTCAATTGAAAAACACACATTTTTTGATTCTCACTGGTCTAATTTAATGAACATTTGGTTTGGAAACTCAGCGAACACAGATTTTATTGTTTAATCAATTTGTTTCAAATGAAAATTGGAAACACTTTTATCCATTTTTAGGTCCATTTGTGCTTTAATTGCTAATCAACTAATTGAGATAAGCTAAACATGCCCATAGGTTAAGGTTAAATGATTTACTGTTAATTAAAGGCACGTTTGTTGCATTGAAACTGATGAAAAGGTAAACTTGCCTTTGTTCAACTTGATTAATCCATTAGAGTTGATACAGAAAAGTTGTCACAATAAAGAGACTTGTTGGACTAATTAAATGAGGAATCCTTTTAATCAACCTTTTAAACCTGTAGGAAGGCAAGTAAATGTTGTTATCATGACAAATGCCTTGATTAACATGGGAAAGAACTGATTCATTCATCATCGATGATGAAATATTTAAAGAAGCAAGGCTATTTGATGCATTTGAATGGCCTTAAAGGCATGAAACATCAATCATTCGCAGACAGGCAGAGTTGATTAACTGTTGCTTTCACACAATAAACATAATCGCAATGATGGTTCAGTGGTAGAATGCTCGCCTGCCACGCGGGCGGCCCGGGTTCGATTCCCGGTCATTGCAAATTTTTTCGAATTTTTCTCAAGTTCTTTTCTCAACCTTTACGCACTTCCAAAGCTACTTTTTATGATATTATTACAGTGTCTTTTATGGCAATCTTTTCACTCAATCCTTCATTAAAAACTTTCAATGAGAAGCAACTGCAGTAAGTACCAGATAATAAATCAATTTGTCAACGGTCCCTAATTGAGGAGTTGAGATTTGTTTAATTATTAATTCAATTAGATTATCTTTCGTAAAATATCAATCAACTTTAAAAATCGGTTAGAAATATTGCAAAGGACAATGTCCAAATCGGCCCACAATTCAGAATCTAATGCTCCATATATCAGCCGAAAGCTTATCAACAGTATGCCTCACTCAAAATCAGAACAAAATTCTTAGCTACTTGGGAGTCATGCAACAAATCTCTTGAGAACTCATGGGACAGCATTGAAACTAACTTTTCAGATAGAACTTTGGGTGAAGATTCCAATGATGCATGTTGCTCTAAACCTGTGGCTCATTGATGTATTACAATTTGAAACTTAATTTATGCAAATGAATATTCAAAGCCGTGGCTCAATACTAATAACTTAGCGCATAGAGCTTGTTAGATTAAATCGTTTGTCAAACTCATCTCACAAGGGAAGTGCGAACGTTTTTTTCGAATTTTATCTTTAGGATTGAGAATGGAATGGAATAGCGAGAGCTCTTTTTACGCTAGTGTAACGGCAGTCATGTTAAGACATTTTCAAGTAACGATAGTCATGTGACTCAGCCACTGAAAAGGACATAAACCTAATTTTATCAGAAAGTGCCAACAGCGTACCTAAAGTATCGAATCATTTTCAAGTGAACAAATGTTTCATAGATATTGTTGAATTTACAGAGTTTAAAGTGATTCTGTTAACAGACGAGCGAAAATAGAAAATAAAACTTGAAATTTGATAAAAGAAGATTCATATTTTCCTGGCGTTTCCGACGATTCTCAGTGAATTCAAAATTTTACAAAAAAAAAGTTTGGTAAAAAATATTTGAATGAAAAATGATTGGAAAATATTTACTTCAATTTAATATGGAAAGAAAGGAAAATATAAACACAATTTTCACTTTTGACAAGATCATGAGAAAAAGTTGGATTAATTTAAATTCATTTCATTGAGAAGAAGCTATTTACCCTGAATGGATTTGAAATTTGCACGTTTACTGTGAGTCTGGCTTTTTTCATGAAAACAAATGGAATGAGAAAAATTGGAATCGATTTTATTTCCACTTTTGTTCCTTTTATTGCGTTTATTAGGTTCCTTTTATTATAATGATAATAATAATGCAATTCATTTTATTGTTGCAATTAATTGCAAGTAAATTGGTAAAGTTGAACAACGTTTATGGATTAACAGTTTTCGTTAGCTAATTGTTATCAAGTTAATTACCTTTCATTCCCATCTGAACATGGAAACAAGTTGAAAACTAATGAAACAATAAAGCAATCAATCGTAATTCTACATAATTAATCACCAATTACCGGCCGTTGGTCATTTAACCATTGATAATCAATCCAAGTGTCGAAAAAGATTTAATAAATTGCCTGTCAAATTGAATTACAATATGAATAAATTTGCCAACAATCCACTTCGAATTCGATGCAGAAAATTTCGTCAAAACTTTTCTCTCTTCAATTCTGTTTCCAGACAAATTGAATGTATCATGAAACTCGGAATAACCAAAAGACTGATGAAATTGATAGAAAATTTGAAAGGAGAAAAAAATCTTTAATTCAATTGTTTATCGAGACAAACGTAGAGTTCAATATTTGCCTCTTAAAATGCATTATCATTATCAGAATAATGGTGAATAAAAATTGACTTTTCTGTTATTCTGATTAAATTGTAACTTGGAACAAAATTTTTCCTCTTTTTGTCTCAATTTACTTGATTGTTGGTTTGCCTTTAAGGATAACAGCAATTTAATCACATTAACAGTCTAACAATGTTTTTAAATGAACCTTTGAAACTTTTCACTTCGAAAGCTAAAGTTGAGCTAAAATTTAGTTTTTCAATTAAATTATCGATTCTTCAATTGCCTCAACTTTTCCAACCTTCAATATGAATAAGTAAATGAAAAGTTCTTGAAAATGGTTGAAAGAAACGTTCGACTTTAGTCAACGGAAGTTGTTAATGAAAATTTTCTTGAGAATTTTGTTCAATTCCAAATGATCGACTGATTATGAGCCTTTACAGAGTTTTTTTGCTGTCAATTGTATTTTGACTTTTTAGAAAATTTTCAAATTCTTTTAATGAACATTCGGCAAAAGATTCATTGCATGATTGAATCATTTAGCCCTCAATTTTGATGGAACTTTATTTATCCAAAAAGGACATTATTTGCACTTGAAACCAACACGGAGTAATTGTAGGCAAGGGAATCAAGTTGATCATGAAAACAATTGCAAAGGTAAGATCAAGGAATAACAACGAAAAAAGTTGAAAATAATTGAAGCTTTTCTGTTGTCCAGTTGAGTGGACAAAGTGAAACTAAATAAGGTGAAAAGTGTTGTTCACTTTGATGATAATGATAATGATATTCATTGAGAATTATTGTCAACCATCACAATGAAATTTTGTCCAATTTCGTTGAGAAAAGACTGACGAATGAAAGAAAATAGCTGAATCATTAGTAAAACTATCCCATGAGAAGTTATTTGATATTTTCCGCCCTTTTTCCACTTCTTTTTCTTCCCTTACTTCCAACAGTTTATATCGTTATTATAAACTTTAATCAACTTTAATCGACTTTAATCAAAACCTTTCCAACCTTTCTTATTGTCTCTGCAAAAAGAAGGTGAAAAAATGTTGAACTTGTTGGACATTCTTATTAAAGCAAATGAAATATTTCATCAACTTTTCAACTTGAAATTTCATCTTTTCAGCTCAACATTAATCATGTTTCAGGGTATTCCAAGACTCTTTCGCTGTTCACCTGCAAGGTCAGAGTAGAAATTTTCATTTCTCTTTTTGTTTTTGGGTTGATCTCGATGAACATTATTAATATAAGAACAATTCCCTGGGAGTGAAGAGCATTAAAGTTGATTCACTGTCTCATCTTTTGCTTTGTTTTTAATTTGCGTTAATATGTCTATTAATAACATTGTAATCTGTTGAAGATTTGAACGAATTCCTTTTGAGAAAAGGAAAAATTGTCAATCTTTAAGCTTACCTTTAATATTAGAGATTTATTAATGGCTGACAAGTGCAAATTAACATATAATACCTGCCAGTTGAGATTCATCTGTATATGCTTTCTTCACTTATCCCATCATTTGTCAGAACTTGAACAAGACGAAACACAAAAAGGCACAAGTTTGCAGCTTAAAAATTCATTCATGCCAATTTAAGATTAAAGTATCAAGTTTGTTCAGTTTTGGGTTGCATCAAGTTAACCAAAGTTTGAGTGAAACATTTCCTTCCAAAGTACAGAACTCGACTGACTTTAAAGGTTATAAAGCATCATTGGTTTACTTTGCATTATTGGCAAGTTAAAGTTTAATCTTCGATAAAAGTCTTCGCATAAGTAACAGTAAAGACACAAGACAATTCGTCTTTTGCAAATATTGATTTAATAATGCTATTTATTTGATCATTTTGATCAAAATTTTTCTAAAGTGCGTTTTACGAGCAAATTGTTTTATGCAACTAAAGGCTATTTAGCGAAATAAACATTTCTGGTGCAAATAATTGGTTGAGTTTTTGATGAAATCAAAATCATCGTTAGGATTCTTAAAATATTCAAGCGAGAAACGATTGTTTACCTTAATTTAGACACTGAGACAATTGTTAATGTAATAAAGGTAGAAAAAAGTTTCATTTGTTGTTAAATTGCAACTTTTAATGCAAATTAATATTTCAATATCAGCTTGGAGAAAGTGAATATTAAACATTACAGAAGAGATGCGACTTTTGCCGATCAACAATTTTCAATGCTTCAATTGTACAGTTTCAATGTCTGGTTAAAATGTGCAAGAAGAGGGTTAACTGGAGACTTGGGTAAAGTTAAGATCGGAACAGTTTTATGCAAGTTGTTACTGCCACTGTTGCGAATCGATTGCCTGACCCGATCCATCCGATCAACTCACAAATCACTGGTCGAAACAAGGTTGGCAATTCATCGTAAGGTTTATTCAAAGTTTCGATCTGTGCATCTTTCGAATGCATCGGTCCAAGATTGAGCTTTGAGCAGCAGCTACTTGTACTTATGCAAGTAGAAGCTTAGGAAGTAAATTAATGTCACAAGTATTTGCTTTTGAATGCAATAAATGTATTGTAATTTTGCTCAAAAGTGGATACACTTTTGGCTCTGTCTTTCGAGGTTTCATTCAACGTGAGGAATCAAACTTTTTTGCATAATCGTGACAATAAATTGATTAAACTGTTGTATCGATTGCTAGAGTTTTAGTCATTTCAAACTTGGTGAAGTAAGTAGTCAATTCTTGCCTAGAATACGCTATTTTATAAATGGATTTGGTGGAAATACATAAAAGTAAATGATAAAATATTCAATGACAAAAATTAATTGAGAAGAAAAAAGTTGCTCGAAAATTTAAATTCCATGATAAGAATTAATTGCAAGTATACGACAGCTCATTAAAATGAATCAATTTGAAAACCACAACAGAACCTTTTTTCATCTTCAACAAAAATCCAAGACTTTCTGAGTGAAGAGAAGCAGAAATAAATGAATTTTCATCCTTTTCAACACAACAAAATGTTATTGTTTTCTAACCTTTTCATCATAATCATTGTCATGATCCATTAATGTACACCAATACATGAAAATAAATCAAGTCTACATTTTTTCTGTGTTCATTTCTGTGAAGAAAACAAGGAAAGAAAAGAGTTTAAACTTTGATTGATTGATTCTTTGAATAATGAAATAATGGATCAGACTTTTCCGTTGTTCACCATTCATCATTGAAATAAGAATTTATTGTTCATTTCAATGAACCAAATTGAAAGGAAAATAATGAAATTATCATCAAATCTGTTTCAAAACTGAGAGTTAAAATATCAATCGGAAAGGATCGAAATAATTGACGAAAAGTTTCGATCCAAAGTATTGCTATTAAACAAATTGAGAGCAAATTAGCTTTTCTCGTGAAAATGCACCGACTTTATTTACCTTAGGATATTGATTTATTCTGATTAACTTCAAGAAGTCACTTCATTTTAGTTTGAAAAGATGGAAAAGTCTAATTTGAAGATTATCCATAAAAAAGGTTCGTTTCATGATCGGTTAATTTTTTCCTTCTTCTCTAGTTCTCAACTATTTACTGGTTAAATTGTTGTTTATCTATTCAAATGTGGATAACATTAGTTGCAGTTCTTGCTGTAAATTCATAAATTATCATAATTTTGTAAAACTTATGTATTCTCATCATTAGACTGATGATCAAAAAGGTTTACTTAACTCTCTTTTCAAGCAAAAATGCTAACAGTACTGTTTACTCTGTATTATTTGAAAAGTTAAAGGTTAATTGAGTTAAACTGTAACATTTTCCTGTTTGGTTACCGCTAATCAACTTGATGTATTAGGATTAATAAAGTGATATTTGTTAACTCTGCTTCATAATGGACTTTACAATGTTATTTTGCATTATAATTGAGTAAATTCAATATAAATTGCAGATTCAATTTTCATTGCAAGTTCATTGAAGCAGTTAATATGTTCGCCAATATTTTCCAGCATTAATCAAAGTGAAAGAAACAAATTATCGACCTTTGCTTTGACCAATAATATAATTCAAGTGAAAATAGTGGACAAGTTCAGCAAAGATCAATGTTTCCTTTTTTAGCAAATTTTGTTTCAACAATAAACCTTTTCGCCCTTTCACTTTGATTAAAATCACTATTGGACTCAGAAGACAAATAATATTTAATAAATGTATTTGAGTTGCAAACAAAAACATGACATTGACGATCATCGATATTTGAATATACCTTATTTATACAGCAATTATGGGTGTATCCGGTCAATGAAAAAATGTTGGTTAATCTGGATTAAAAGACTAATGTTGTTAAGAAAAAAAGAAAGATAAGAAATTAAACTGTCCGGTAATGATCTGGTTAATTGAATTATCAGAGATGAAGAGATAACACAAATCAGCTGACATAATTTCAATCTAAATAAATTAATTAAAATTTAAAAACAATAGATGGCATTGAAGCTAATCTCGGTTAATTTTGTCGTCATCTGAGTTACTTTTTTTCACCTAGATTAACCAAGATTCTAGGTTAATCTTGGTTAAAATTTCATTGACCGGATACACCCTATATCGACACTTTTCCATCAGTAAAATAGACTGCTTTAAATAGTCAGTCAATGTTTATTACTTTCGATTGTCTTTCGTCTGGTAAATTTTGTCAAAAGGCATTCTTTTCATGTTGAGGTCACGGAAAGTCTTGTCCTGTAGCTTAAAAGCCTCCGTGACTATCAATGCCGAGATCGATAGTCGATAAATGTTGGCTTCTATTTCTTGACGGCGTATTCAAAATAAGCATCATGAAAATTCTGTCCGTTATTTACATTGATAGCTAATCTAGTTATATTTATATCTTGCATCTCAGATGTTATATCTGCAATTTCCTCTTCAAATCATTCATCACTTTTGCAAAGGGTTGATTGAAGATGCAATCTGATTGAACTGAAATTTAATGGATCTTTGAAAGCGAACAGATATGAAACTCAAGGCAAAAGCAGAATGAAAAATCTATAAGTTCGATCAACAAGATCAAGATCTACAATAAACTATTTTTATTTGTGTAACTATTCATCTAAAATGCTTGAAATGATCAACTAAAAGTAAACCAAGTCATTTAATAGAATCAAGTTGAAATAGCTTATGTAATTCAACATAATGACTCTAAATATTCACATAATTATGATTATTTATTAGGAAAAATTGGAAATACATTGGAAACAATTTTCTGATTCTCATCAACTATTTTTGACCTGCAAATGAAAACAAAACTCGTTGAAAGTCTTCAAATAGCAATGTTATAAGATTCCATTTACTCTTCCTTCTTGAAACTAGTTTATTCCATTTCAAGTTCATTATCATGAAAGTACAGAGAGACCTTTATGTTACAGAAATAGTTTTAAAATCAAATTCTTTCCTTTTTGCTTACAAAAATATTGAATTTCTATTGTTTCTCAGTTCAGTTTGATTTCCAATTATTGAAGATTCCTTGAATAATATGCTTTAAAACTGTTTTCCCTTCAATTTATCCAAACTCTCGGTGAATATCAATCGTGAAACTTTACCTTTACAAGGTTAATCCAAGTACAAATGCAAGCAAAATGAGGTTAAATCAATCGTTTGACTAGAAAAATGACCATGAAATGTAGACACTGAAAGTTCGATATCAACAGAAAAAAACAAAGAAAAAAGTCAAAATGCGAAAAAAAGGATAAATGAACAAGATAAATTCTGAAATCTGTAACCGTGAAACAGAAGAAAAAAAACAACAAATTGATAAACATGGAATCGTTTTTAAGTTTGGAAAGAAACAAAAATAAAGATTCAAAATTTTCAAGTTTACCCACTCAGTTAGAATGAAATTTGTGCCAATTTCTGCATCACATTATTTCCATTTTCACATTTTTCACACCTGAAAGGTTCACCACTGAATACACAAGTAAACATGAAATGATCAATCCATTATTGTAATACTGGAAAACTCTCAAGAAGCAAGTTGCCAATCAGAGGAAAGACAGCAGGAAAAAAGTAAAAAAAAGCTTGAAAAGTCGAAAGAGATTCACAAAGAAACAGAGAAAAGTCCAAGCCTCACTGGGAGTTATCACTATCAATGAACCGACTTTGCTTATCAACTATCATCCAGTAAACACCATCTATTTTTGTTGGCTCATCATCGTCATTATTATCAAATATCATCCTCAGGTATTCGGATGAAAGGCAGACCAAGAGGCAGAAACTGTTGAATTTCAGATAAGGTTAAAAGTTAACAGTGTAACCATTAGGATTGATGAAATTGTAATGATAAGCGAAATGTATTTCACTATTGAGAAAATTTTTTCTTTTCCTTTTTTTCTCATTTGAATTATCGTTATCGTTATACTGATGATATTATTATGAAAATTGGTCAAAGTGTCTTCAGCATATTCAGCGAGTTATCGAAATTGTTTACCTCTATTTGTATAAAAAGGTAAATGATGTTTTCTGTTCATCTTTTTTTACTTAGTTATTCCTTCCTTCTTCCTCATATTCACAATTGGATTAACATCAATTTTCAAATTCTGTTGACCCTTTGGATATATTTGAATAGAATGGCAAATTTCATTCCATTATATTGATGGATTTATTTATCAAGATTGTTGACTGTAGAGATGATCATGAAAAGCATTTCAATGTTTGGTGAAATTCAAAATTTGAAAACTTTAGATTTGGTAATTCGAAGCAAAAATATTTCTGTTTTCTAGCTAAAATGGTTTCAAGCTCTTCAACATCCAATTCCGTGTTGTCAATCAAAGATATTAACATTTGTTCATGTTTTGAATGTACGATCATTGAGTTCCGATATCTTTTAGTTCAACCTCAAGCTAATAAACTTAAAAAGGATTGAAATCGTAAAAATAGAACTCATACTGCAGTTTAGTCCTGATCGTTTGACTAGGTTGAGTGTTAACTCGAGTGAAATTAGGGTTCAACTGAATTGCACTGAGTCACAATGGTTAAACGGCGTTTGGAGATTGGCTGAGCAGGACAAAGTCCTGAGTTCGAAATTGTAATTAAATCTACGTTTTGAACCGGTTGACCGAATCTAGCAATTTCAAACCGATTTCCGATAATTTTAGTGAATAATCAGTTTGGTTTTTGAAGATCTACCCTTTAAGATCACAATTTTAGGAGTTCAGTTTGAGAATCCTTCTGAAACTTAAAGCTAAACTTTCAATTCTTACTCAAACAAGTCTAAGATTTCGCTTTCTAAGTCGACGTCTGGGAGTTTCCTTGAAACCTCACTCACTAAATGCTTTGAAAAGCGTTTGATTTTAGTTTTGATCGCTGAAACTTGAACATTGTGCACTTTTTTTATTTCGAATATCAGATTAAATTCTTCCATTTAAAAAGTTGAAGATTTTTAATTTACTTTTATTTATTCACTTTCACTTTCTTTTTTCAATTCTTATGAACATCTTATTAATCTTGGTTTGCTTCAAAACTTAAAACAGAATTGCTTTATAAGCGAATTCAAATTAGAAAATTTTCCTGCAAAAGTGACTCGAGCTCGAGGCAACAAACTGCAAATTTGTCCGATCTTGCGACTCGCAGTTTAAATTTACTTCTACTTCTATATAATTTTCTTCGTCATTCCTCTCTTCGAAGTGACCAAGAAAATTTCTGCCGATTCGTCATTTTCTTTTGACCTTAAACTTACTTACGAATAAAAGGTTGGTTAATTGATCAATTGTATTCAATTGATCATGATTAATCATTCATTGAATTTGTTGATGAAAGCAAAATTGGCTTTTCTAATCAAACTTGATCAATACTTAATCAAACCTTTGGGAGTTTAAATGAACAATTGAAAAACATTTTTCTTTTTTCTCATGTTCGTCTTTAATAAACAACCTAATCAATCATGTAGCATTCATCATGGCGTATGAGTGCATCAACAATGATAATAACAAACTGAAGATAAATATTCGTTGAAAATATAAAAAGAAAAAAAGAAACAAAATTCTTATTCCAAATTAAATGTTAACACAACTTTAGCCTGTAGCCAGAGAAGCGTCATGATAGCATTTTAATGATAATAACGATGACAATAATACTTATACTTAACGTCATCCTTGTTATTTTTGCACCTTTTTTCATTTTGTTCATTTTCTTTCAAATAAAATAATTTCTTTGCTCAAAGAAATGAACAAGAAAAGGTTAAAAATCACGAAAAAAGACGATTATGTTGACATGAAAAGGTAGTGATTCCAACATTGTTATTAACATTATTAATAATGTTTGTTGTATCATGAAAATGAGAAATAAAAAGCCTGAGATTAGAGGAGAAAAGTTTCAATGATTGATTTGAATTTGAGAAAATTTCACTTCTCTTTCAATGATACTTTACTTTTTGATTAATATTTCTTCTTCTTGAATGAGAAGCAAAATTTTACTTGAAAAGATGATTCGCATTTTCTTATAATAAATGACAATAAGACTTGATAATGAAGTTGATAAATTGAACTATTCATAAGTCAAAAGTCCATGAATTTCAATCTTTTCTTCTTTTTTGTCTGATTTCAAAATGATTTGCTTCCTTTTCAATAAGTCTTTTCGCTTTGTTCATTAGTAAATAATACTTCAAGCTGTGACGAAAGAAAATTTGTTGATTTTCACTTTCTTTTTGATTGAAATTTCAGCCAAAAACTGTTCATCAACAGAATGAATGAAAGAGAATACAAAGCGAAAATAAAGCTCTTTTCGATTCAACGTATTTCGTCAACAACAAAAGTGTTATCATTTGGAATTCAGTTTTTTGTTTCTTTTTCGTTGCTCAACTTACCTTATCAGATTCACTTTGAGTTGTTCAAATCCAACTGTTGAAATTAGAAGATGAATAAACTGAGAAAAGTTGATGATGGCGTTTAGTTAATTTGATTAACAAAGTTTCTTCTGTTGAGAAATTGTTCGCTTCACAATGCACGTTTGGAATTGTTAGAAATATTTATTTCTCTCGACGAAATGCTGAAACGTTATGAAATTTTTCGATGTTCGTTTGTTCGGTCTTTTTTTCGATGATTTTGATGTTACAAAATGTGAATAGAAAGCAAATTGAAAGCAATCAAATTGCAAAACTTTTCAATTTGAAATTGTTGAATCAAAAATTAATGAACAACAATCAAAGTTGAAATGGAATCGAAACTGCGTCAAGAAAGTGCAAAAGTACAAGTGAAATGCTTGTGAAAATTTCGTTGCAAATGTTGTTATTTTTTCGTCTCTCTTTTCCTCAAAAACTGAATTCAACATGCGCATAATTTGATAACAATTGGTGTCTGAATGAATGTTTTTTTCACTGTAAATACTTCATCATGACACAACTTGAAATGATATTTTTCTCTGCTTTGGTTTCACCATATTTCACCTGATTTCAGTCTGGTTTTGGGATTCGCAATTTTCTTCTTATTCAAAAATCAAGTCCAACCTTTCGTCTGGCGTTTCAGTCAGCGTTCATTCGAAGTTGATAGTTTCACTTTCCTTTCCGGTTAAACTGGTGATAATGGTTAATAAAGTGCTCATTTCTTTGGGAGTAAATTTTTCGATTGTTTATTGTAAAGCGTGAAAGGTCAAATATTACAATGAAAAAAGGGAAGCAAACTGGAGTTATAAATAATGTGAAGCACCTTTGGGAATGAATAAATCTCACTCCCAGTTTGACGTTTATGTAGGAGTTGGATGAGCTTCTATTTTCTTTGGCGAGGGTTTCCATTGTTAGTTATCTGTCAGATGTTTACGAATAAATGTTGAACAATATTTTTAATCTGTAAGTTTTACTTTCCATTTATAGGTAGTCAATGGTAAAAAGTAGCTCAAATGTCTGTTTGTTGCTCTTTTTGTTGCAATGGGCACAAAATTTGACATTTTCCGGTCCATTTTGACGTTCTTCGACGTTTGTTGAAATTTCGTTTCGATTTTTTCAACAAAATAAAATCTAACAACTAATGAAATGCTAAATCATCTTTCGAAATTTTCTGCAGACGAAATTAGAAAAAATCGAAAATTTTTGTTGACATGAAAGCGTTTTTCCTGATCAAAAACTTGAGTTGTTTCAATCGAACTCAAGGAGACGAAACTTTTCTAGCCGACTCTTGACCTTAATATTGAAACAAATTATTTTAAGAACGCTAGATAAACTCTGTTGATTAATAAATTCTGTTTGTTTTTCTTTGACACAGAAAACCTCGCCTGAAACTTGATTTTCTTTTCATTTTTTAGCATCATGCTGAATATTAGCTTAGAATTGAGTTGAAATTGTTTCCAAATGAGAGTCGCGCAAAACTCATATTCTGTTTCAATCCAAACTAAATTGACAAAGTAAACAGTTGGAAATGAATGTGTAAGTTAATATTGCGATAACTTTTACTTTAAATTTAGTCAATTCAATTGAAAATGAATAAATAAATCATTTACATCTGAACTCGATATTGATGCAAAAGGTCAAGTTAAATGGACCAATAATAAAGCGAAATGTTACTTGAAAGTAAAACCCTTTTTCAATGCTTTACCTTGTAAAACGTTTTTCAATTTCAATAACTTGGATGTTTCAATGAAATAATTTCTCAATTTGTTTTACTCCTGTTTTTGCCCAACTTTCAACAAAACTTTTTTTCTTGAAACAAGTTCATGCACCTGATTATCATCAATTTACAATGAGATTGTGAGCCAAAATGTTACCCAGTATAACCATGAAGAAGAAAACAGTTTACAATTAATCGAATTGAACTGAATTGTTGAAAGAAAGGAAACTGAAAATTTCTAAAAAATAAACTTGAACATAATCTGAATAAGTAGCCTAATAGAGATACTGACAAAGTGAGTTTATCATTAGTAAAAAAACTTCTTAATAACATTGTTAATTTTGTCAAAGGATATTCGTGATTCGAATAATGATTATGATAATTCAATTTAAAGTAATAAAAAAAGAAGATTGAAGATGATGATGAAAATGAAGTGGTTGATGTTATTTTTTCCCATTGATGTACTTTCCTGAGAATAAAATGTGCACAGAATGAATTTTCAATCAAATTTGTAGCACTTGAAGATTATGATCATGATCATCATCTCCTAAACTAGTATTTTGGCCAACTTTTTGTCTGCCTCAAAATGGTTCAAAGAATCAAACTTTTAGACTTGAATATGTTTGTAAAGTTGAACCGTGAAAATAGACTGGAGAAGCCACGAGTTGAAGCAGACTATTAACTTGCTGATTAACCTGGATACTTGAGCTTGCCTGGTTAAGGGTCACGTTTGTTGAAACAGTTGCTTGCAACACAAAAGTCATCATTCATTGTGTAACTTGAAATGAATGAACAAAAAGAATGAAATAATTTTCACAATTGAATTCAGAAAATCACATTTTAATCTTTTTCTTTCTTTCAAAGTTTCCTGCGTAAATAAATTGAACGATTTGAAATCAGGAATCAGAAAAAAATTGCTTAATTTGCTCTTCTTTTATTAATAAGTGTAGAGACAAAGGATTTTTTAGACATTTTCAACTTTTCGTTTTCCATGTTTACAGGTAAACTTGTCCTGTTATCCTCTACTGGCATAGAATCGTGCTCGTCCTTGGAATTGTTCATGATAAAGAAGAAACCGAGAAAATGTTTTAAGAATTAAATTGTTGTCAATAAATTTTGATTAGTAAAAATTTAAATATTAAAATGACGCAGAGAAAAAAGTTGGCCTCCAAGTTTTTCTCGCAACTTCTTTTCTCCTTTTTTCAGGATAAAAAAAAGATTATCACTGAAATTGAATAAGAAATGATAACAATGGGAATATTTTTTAATGTTTGCTAAATTATGTAAGTTGTTTAATATTTTAGTTTTACTTTAGTTTTTTTTTGTTCGCAGGTTAAATATCTTATGGTAAAGCAAAAGGTAAACTCAATTTCGTGGATGCTTTTCTTGCAGTTAACTATCATGAAGATGGTCTGAATGAGAAGAACTGAGAGAATCTTGCGAATTTCAGCAACCTTTTTTTTCTACTCAACCTTTGCATGTTTGGAAATGATGTTCTTTGGACATTCTCAACTCTTCAAAGTGCATGCCTTATGCCTTTCATAGCAGCAAAATTAAGTCACAAGTTGAATATCTTTGGGTTAAGCAAAGGTAAACTGAAGTTTTGGATGCTTTTCAGTTAACTATCATTATCATGAAAATGGACGGAGAAAATGGTGCGATTCTTTCAAACCTTTTTCCTACTAAACCTTTAGAAACAAGCAAAGGTGGAAATGATTTTCTTTGGACACTCTTACCTCTTCGAAGTGAATACCTTTTATCTCGCATAGCAGCCAAAGGTCGAGCTGGTTTGGCAGACAAGTTATAATTCAAACGATTCCAATGATAAAGACCAAAAGAATTTCTGAAATCGCAAATGAGAATAAATGTGAAGTTTTCTGTTGGAAAATTCAACTTGCAAGTAAAGTTTCAATGTTAATGAAAGAAAATAATTTTAATCTTTTTTTCTCCAACTTTTATTCTTTTTGCAATTGAACCTTTCAATTATTTAAAGGAGCAAAATGTTGAAAGGTGAATGTTCAATTTAATGGTCATGGAATTGGAAAAGTTGTTCTTAATCATCTAGAAATTGTGATAAGTTGATCAAAATGTTTACCTTAAAGTATATGGTGATGGTGAAGGTAAAGGAGAGTTTACCTTTTTTCCTCTCATTCCATTGAAAGCAGATCTTCTCCTGAAGACGGGCCAATCATTTAGATTTTGATCCAATTGAATAAATTTTCTTTTCCCAGGTAAATCAATGAGATTGTTTCCATTCTCAGGTGAATAAGTAAACTCTCTAATTCCGTATAAATCGTAAAAATTATTTTCTTTCACTTTATTTGAATAGATATTGTTTTTCTTATTGAACTTGGGTAAAGTTGATAACGGAATAATTGATCTTTGATTATCCAAAAAGTAGCTTAAACTTGATGTAGCGTAATGTTTACCAAGTTCATCTGGTTTAATTCCGTGTGAATCGAGAATCTGATTTTTAATCAAAAAGAAAAGCAAAATTTGCGAAATTTACATTAATTTGATTTAATCAATTGTCGCATAACCAGCCAAGTGTTACCATCTAATCAATTCATCTGATTAACCTCATTATGTGTGTAAATCGTGAACCAAACAGCAACCAAGTTCATCATTTTTTGATATTTTGTTGAAACTTTATTCAGTTTTTTCGAGAAACTATTTTCTTCTTTAATTTACTTGTTTTTTTCTAATATACTTCAATGTTTATTGAAATGATGAACTTTTCATTGTTCAGTCAAGAGGATAACTTTGTGATTGTACAATTAGGTGCAAAAATGTTCAATTTGTTCAACTTTTCTTTTCTTCTCTCAACTGATAAATGTTATTAGATTAAGTAAAATGTCTATTAGCATTATTCTGGCTTGTGAAATGGAAACTCAACTCTGTTGGGATTTTTTAACTAGATTTAACTCATAAAATCTTCAACTAAGAAGGCAGCAAAACTATTGTTGACTAAACTTTCTGGTTAACATTATTTCATCAATTTGTTTGATTTGCCTTTCTTCTGGTTGACATTCAAATTTAATCACTGAAACATTTTCATTTGTTGATAAACGTAAATCTGACTGATTTTGGGCAAACACTTCGTCAACATTATCAAGTTTCAACTTTTCACCAGAATTTAGTCATTTTTTTCTGATTTCCATGATTTGATGCAATCAGAATTGTGAAAAAATTCATATTTAGGATGATTGTGAGTTTCGTTGCAATTCAATCTATCTTTTGTTAAAGTCGTCTAGAGTTATCTTTAGTCAAATAAAAGGTCAATTTTTGTTTTTTATAATAAATTTAGCTTATAAAATGTTAAATAATGAAAAATGAAGAACAGTTCGATAATATAATGATGTTTTCCAATATTAAATCAATTATTAGTTACGAAAGTAACCATGCTGTAAGGTATCAAGGATGAGGAGCTTACATCTGAATTAGAAATTATTAGGCTCAATGTTATTGAATTGAATAGGTCAAGAATTACGGAAAAAGATAGCCAAATGACCGAGTCTTTCTACTTCTTTCACATTTCTCAGTTTATTCAGTTCTCTCAAGCGGTATATACTGATACTGGCCCTGCTTCGATTCGATTATTGAACTGGATAGGCAGTCGAAAGCTTTTTTACTCCAATGGCACTGAATACTCTGAAAAACTACTGCGAATACTTTCAGCTGCTAACAAAATGCCACAAAAAAGAAGTTTGCTAGATTCTCTGATCGCTCTCATAAGTAAATAGCTTTGTAAATCAGACATCGGTTTTTACGCATTCAACTGTAACTTGCTCACTTTCATTGGGTCTACTTTAAATCGAAATCGGTCGAACCGAATAACCTCAAGGTAACTTCTCGGAAATCATCCTAGTCTCGCTGATTCTCTAACTTCTACTGCAGAATGATACTTAGAACACATAGATAGTTCACCATTTGACTCGAGACACGCTTTTTCCTCCATATTGTCCACCACCCAAATCTAACAGTTCAATCGAATCAATGTCCAGTTCTTTTTAAAGAGAACTTCTCAATAAAGTTTATTGTCGAATGTCCGCCACATTTGCGCTCGAAATTTTTTCATAGCACTTTTCATCGTCCAAATTCACCAGATTGTCCACCGCTTTTAGCTTATGAATACACATGATCGTGATGAATAGTGACTCTGATAGATTTGGTTGTTTGACAATATGGCGGATAAGGTAGTGCATAAAGTGGTGGAAAAAGCCGGTCCCTTCTAGCAATCATTTTGAAACTGGTTCCTGACAAGCTAAAAAACTGCAAGTGAAAAGAAGCTGAATGCAGTGTTGACCCTTTACATTTCATGCAACAAAGTTTCTTGTTTCAATAAAAATGCAAAATAACCTGATGATTCAAAAACTCAGAGCTGAAAACGAACTTTGACTAAACTTAAAAGCCTGAAAGGTCCTTTATTGCAGTGAAAGGACAAATTAAAAGACAAACTAAAGGGCAAAGTGAACAGCAAAAGCAACGATAACCTTTCTCAGTCAATGCATTTGTTTGAATCTTGACACTTTCACAGTAACAATGCAAAGTAAACCGAGGGTTAATCTGTTGAGTTTGCTGACTCGCTGATTAAATCCACGAACCAAGGCTTTTCCTTAACCAAATCCAACCTTTACCAACAGTAGAAAAGGCTTAAGGCAACAACAAATTGTGCTGATTGTTACTGTTTTTGTTTGATAACAATGAGCAAATTCAGAGTTAACTTATCTTCCTACGTACCTTAAGATGTAAAAATTGAATTGTCTGTGAAAGAGTCATGCTAATCATGTTGGGTGAAAAAAGACTGAAAACTTGGCAAAACATGAAATTGTGAGCTTAAAAATGGCAATGATTGAGTTTGTAAATGATGGTTACATGAGAATAAATGGAATGATAATTAGATGAGAATAAAGAAGCAACATGTATTCATGTACATCCATTGAAAGGTTTTTTTTCATTTGATAATTTGTTGAGTTTACAAGGCAAAAGGTAAAGGTGAACAACAATATCCAGATGAAATTATCTAAAATTTGATTCCATATTTAAATGGATATTTGAGAAGGCAAAGCAGATTCACTGATCGCTTGAATGAATTTAAATAAATTTAAACATTTAAACAACAACTTATCCAACATTCAATGCAACATGAAAACTTTTCACTTGCATTTATCCATCTATATAAATATACTTATATTGAATAGAAATTTGGAAATTGATGAAAAGAATCTTTCATTTTCTTTTTCCCTTGCATGCTATTGAAGTGAAGAATCAAGTTGATGGATTTAAATTTATTCAATAACAGTTTATCCATTTTTTTTCGCTGAATTCACTGCTTTCAGGGAACAGAATCTCAACATTTCAATTGATAGCAATGAGTTATTTATCTAAGTAATTGATAAGATATTAAACTGAGTGAAAAGGTTGAACAACAGAATCGATAATTGCAAAGCTAATTGAACTAATTTTTCAGTTTGATCTGTCAACTGAAGAAAGAGATTTCAATGAAAGTTTTAAATTAAAGTTCGAAATGAAAGAGTAAATCATTGGCTTACCTGTTGATCGAATGATGAGTCAATATTATCAGCCCCGGAAACTGAATTCCATGTAACACAGATGGAAAGAAGTGAGAGAAAAAGAAAAGAACCTTTTTTAAGCAACATTTCAATGTAAGTTCCAGGGAAACACTGAATGAAGAATAGTGATGAATGAAGATGAAGAGAGAAAAGTAATTGAATCGAATTCTTTGGATGACAATAATTTCAAGTTATCATTAATATCATGACATTCAGTTGAACTTGTTTATTCTCTTTTCCAAGTCTCAAAGATCAGAAATTGTTAACCTTTTTGTTTATCAAGGGTAGAGTTTCAGTGATGAAGATGAAGAAAAGGATTAAATTTTTCGATTCTTTAGTTTTGTTCAAGTTTGTTCACCAATTTTCACTCTTCCAAGTCGAAAGTTATCATTATCATGAAAACTGAGAAAAGGAATGAAGAAATAAATAAAATTTAAAAGTTTTCAAACGAAGAGTTTGCTCGATCGTTTGTTTGCTTGTAAAGACTTTAAAAGTTGCTTTCAAAGTGTAACTTATCCAGCAACTTATAGACTCTAATCAGGTCTGATGATGACAATGTTAAGTTGCTTGATCATGATATTGGATATCAGAATAGGTAACAAGTGCTCAGGTAATTGTGTTTAAGGATAATTTTGTTAACAGCGCATGAATTCATGCAACTTGTTTGATATCAAAAGTTGATCCAAATATTGATGAGAAGAGAATCATTATTTCTATTTTCTCATTGGAATTTTCAGCCTTTCTTTTTTAATTTTATGTTCATTAACTTTCAAAGGAAAACACTCAATGTTGTAACAAATTAGTTTTCACTTGGTGATAAATGATTTCAATTTGGACATGAATTTCGAAAAAAGTATGGAATTTTTTTTCTTCAAATTTATTTGGAAACAAAATTGGAGAATATTATTTCTGATCAATTTTTCTGGTCATTTTTATCTTTTCAACTCAATTCTGTTGAAAGTAATTAGATAAGAGACGAAATTAACAAATCAGAGAAAATATTTTTCATTTCTTTTCGAACAACAATTTGTAAATTACAAAATCTATTTTTTTGTTATTTAATTTTTGAATCACTTTGATGAGTAAATTAATGTGCGTAGGAAGATGTTTAGTTTCAATCAAGTTGGTTAAAGAAATTTTCCTGGCGATTTAGGAATTAACTTTGAAAATTTCATTGGTTTCATGAAGTGTTTAATGAAAACATTTCAACGGTTAATTTTAAATCAATACTAATAAGTTGCTAGTGATAACTTATGCTTGTTAAAATTAATGTTTCATTTAATGCTTTAACAATTAAGTATTAATCAAGATCTTTCTTTCATTAGACATGAGCGTTAAGCAGCTGGATTGGATTCATCAATTAATAATCATTGTTTGATTAAATCGTCGATCTTTGCGATTAGGAAAAGACAGTTGGGTTTATGGAGAAGCTGATATAATAATAATTTTAGTGTTTTAACCCAGCAATTCAAAATAGTGAGGTGAGACGGCTAGTATAACCAGTAACCGGTCAATGCCAACAAGTGTTTTTGCAATAATATTGTATCGACTTTATATTATATATTGATTTTTCCCAACAATATTCATCGATCTTGCTCAGATATTAGTGGCATCTATAAGTTTTAATCATTCAATCAAGGTTTTGCAAAGCTAAACATGATCAATCGAAAAAAATTAACGCATTCAAGGCTTGTTCTGGTTTAAAAGCTTGCTTCTCATTTTCATCTTTCGTTCAATTTTTTCGATACAAGTATCGTTCCATACCCTGAGGCTCAGGGCCTGAGCTGGATCACATTTACTTCGTAATAAGGTGAGCTCCCTTGTATTGAGGTGTTGAGCTGACATTGCTCTTGAACACGCAAGCTGATGAACAGAAGCAAATATCGAAAATCACTAATTCCAGCTCCATGATTAACCTAATTTTATTGGTTAATGGAGTTGGTTAAACTAATGGTTGGTTACTTTGGTAGAGTTTCAGAGCCATCTATTGATAGATAAGATAACCTCATCAATGAAAAGAAGCTGCGAGATGAGCGCCTCTAGTGATTGATCAAATAACTTTCATCATAAACAAACGTCGATTTATCTTTCTTTTTCTCTTTCTAATATGATGCGGTTACCGGTTAGTTTAACCATTAACTGGTTACTTCTCCACTAACCGCATAACCAAATGATTGTAACCGCCTCACCTCTACTAGAAAGGTTTTAAGTTTAATCTTTAAGATGGTTAAATTTAGTGAAATCAAAAATAAACAACTGGATCCAAGAGAGTTCGAATATCGGATTAACGTTAAAATTCGGAAAATTATTTCAAAATGTTTAAAGCTGGAGACAAATAAAGATGAAGATGATGGGACAATGAAAAGACTGAAAGAAATTATGGACAAAGAGGAAGGTGATAAACAAATGGTTTCGTATGATGATCTCAGTGAAATACACAAATGTTTACAAAAGCTGGATCCGTCTTATGACTTGTTTTTTTATCAACTACTTGAGGAGACAAATGTTATTATTCCAATTAGTAAAAAGAAACCTGAACTCCAGGCTAGGCTGATAAAGTTAAAGTGTGAAGCTGCTGCAAAAGAGTACAAGAAGATGACCGATGGAGTATGTTTGGTACCAAGTAATTCAAAGGAAAATAAGAAAAATTTATCTAGTGAAGTTAAAGAAATCAAATCACTTATTACGGCTTTAATTAATGGCGTTTTGGTGGTTATTTGTTCATTTTACTTTATTTATAAAGTTGTTGAGTATTCATTGCCCAAGCAAGATATACCTTTCCAGATAGTTGTAGCTTTAGCTGCATCCATTGTAATTGCGATTGCAGAGCTGTACTTTTTCATTCGAGTTATGTAAATACCTGTTACAACTTCATCACCGATTTCCTGACCATCTGACCAAATTTTTTGTTTATCAATCCAGACTCAAGAATCGATGTTTCGCATATAATCAAGAGATATTTCCTTTAAATAAGACACAAACTTTAAGGGAGAAATTGTAACTCTAATCGAATTACAATAAAAGCATTGAAATGGTATGTTAGCTTCAATGGTATTCAATAGAAAACTGGAATATTATTGGGTCTTTTTGTCTTCAACCATAAAAACTCAAAGCTTTCAAACTACCAATCGATATGAAATATATCGCCCAGCGGTTTCTGAAGGCCTAATGATTTTTACAACCTGCCAGGGATAAAAATGGAAGTTAAATTCAATTCGTATTGCTTCAAATTCGAATTCAAACATTACCTGTCCTCGCTTCAATCCATAATATCGAGCAACTGGGTCACTGGCTTGAATTCTCATTAATTGATTCTCTTTCAATTTATATTTTGTCAAAAGTTCGGATTTCTCTTCGGGTGTTAAAACTACATGTTCCGGAACAAGCTATTGAAAGGATGGTGCAAATTAGCAATGGTTTTTTTTCAAATAAGAAAGAATAAATTACCTCGTGTTCAGTGATGTTAATCAAAAGTTCAGATTCCAGAAACTGTTCTAAAATATATTTTGGTGCCATGTCTACAAGAGCTTGCTTAGCACTTGGTGTCATACCCATTTGTACAACAATTAAAGCTCTCGAAATGTTTTCTTCCTGCATCCTTTGACAATAATTTTTCACTGTTTTGATTCCAATCTTAGGTTCATCCGGAAAGAAAACAAACATTTGATCTAAACGAGGGAAAAAAATCTAAATGAATATCTTAAAATTGAAATAGTTGCCATGAACAACTTACCAGTTGGGTCATCATTATGAGCGACCAAAACAATTAAATCACTTCTAGATGGATGTCGTTCGCTAACATGTAAAATACATGAAAAATGTTTAGTGAATTCAGTTGGATGTATTTTTCAAGATAAATCTAATGGCATACCTTGGTTTATCACCGAACTGTTCCTTAAATTGTTCTAAAGTCTGGTCAAGTTCATCTTGAGTCACGAGGTATCCTCTATCATGGCAAAGCTATGAAAAAATAGAAATAATAAGGTGAATATTTACATGGATATCAAAATCTTTCCTTATACTTACTTGCATAATTGTTTTTCTTATCCTCCATAATTTGTAAATGTCAGCTTCGTCATCCATCTTCAATTAAAATTAACTTTTCAGGTAAAATACTCGATGAAGTTACAATACGAGAAAAAAATGATGGAATAAACTTAAGCATGGAGTGAGAAAAAATTTTAAATACCAAAATCGATATTGAAAATGCAACGATTGCTCGATGGTGATGTATCGATACATCACTATTTACCAAAAAATACACAGATTCAAAATCATCAAGTTTAATCATCAAGGAGAATATTATAATAAGTAAATAATATAAATCAGGTGGCGTTAAAGAAACCGAATCTCTTATTACGTCTTTAATGGTATATTTGGTGGCATTTGTTCATTTTACTTCAATTTTTATTTTATGTTGGAAAGATTATCGGTCTTAAATGTCTCGACCAATATTTTAAAACTGATTAGGAGTAAGTAATCAGTCAATAATCATCAGCTATCTTACTGCATAAGATTCAGATTTATGCAAATCGTAACCATCAGTGATCAAGTTTCTTAAATTTTCTCATTAAGATTCACCCGTTTAAGTTAATATATTTTCTGTTACATTTCATAAGTCATATTTAACCTCGTTTGAAGTAAATCATGAATAAATTTTTACAAATTGAGAGTTAAATTTCCAAATTATACAACTCTAATTTCATCGGTTGAAAGGCTCAACAAAAAATAATAGCTGAATGAAATGAATTTTGATGTTAGCCTTCAAAATTAATTCATCTATTTATCAAATTAAATCAACTACGGTGAGTTATTTGACTCAACCCAAGAATAGTACTTAACCTTAACCTTACTTTCATCAATATTACAAGTGTTTATTTTAATATACCTATCGATTAATACCAAACAAAATGAAGTTTAACGCATCATTCGCGACCTTAATTATCTCAATTCAATACCTCCCGGTAAATATTAATGATTGATGATGAACCTTTAAATAACCTTTCAACTATTCCAATCAAATTAGCTAAATGACAAAATGCAAAACAAATGAACATTTTCTTGTCACTTATAAACAATTGTACGGTTTGGAAAAGCGTTTAGTTAACAGTTTAACCTGACAATGAGTATATCTGATTGGATACCAATCATAACTCTAATTGTTGGACAGTGTTTTGTTGAAACAAGTGCTCACATTTGGTTTAATCCATCCGAGAATAAACATTTAGATATTGATCACTCCACTTTGGTAAGTGTTACCGTTTCTTACGCTTATTGTTATTTCCTCTTTCATAATAATTCCCTAATCTAATTAGCTTTAATTTGGCAAATTAATTAGATGATTTATTCCCATTCAAACCAGTTATAAATGATACTTTATAGTATATAATTTAACTTGCAATCGTAGAAGCTATTTTTTCAGGTAGAGAACTCTTGAAGCAGTACGATTGGGCAGTGTTAACATTTCTTGATTTTTAGATTAATCCACTTTCAATAATTTCTGCTCTTTGATTATGCTCAATCAGATTCGAGGAAACAATTTACACTTCCATTATCCAGTTCCATCTAAGCAACAATTAGATTAAGATTAAAATTTTGACAGTTTAACTGATTTCCTTGTAAGTCAAAGAATCAAAAACGTCTTCCTCTCGCCAAAAAACAAGGTTATCAGTAGCAACTGACCCTTCTTTCCAGAAGCCATTGAATATAATGTTGCTGATAATCATTTTACGCCAAGCAATTCAATTTATCCAATCCAATCAATCAAGAAATTAAATGTTCACTTTGTTTGATTGATTAATACAAAATTGAGTTGAAAAGTAGCTTTAAAGGCAATTAGCTAGCATAGTATTGTTTGTTTCCATCCTTTGAAAACCTTTCAGCTTCTACTTTTCAAACAAATTTAATGTCTACTTATAATTGCATATTTGTTTGTAATCAGACCCATGGAGAACAAATTCATCTAACTCATCTATGGCATCACCACCGTCATGACCATTACCACCACCATCATCATAATCACCGCCATAAAAACAAACACAAGGTAAGTTCGCAATAATAAGCTGCAAGATTAACACCAATGTTGAATAGATGGGTAAAGTACCAGAATATCACCCATTGTTTCAGAACCATTTTTAACAATTTAACCAGTGATTCAGGCCAGTGTTTAATCATACGATAAATTAAAATCAGCGTTATGACCTTTAACCAAATGTTAACAAACAATCGTTTGAACAGAACCAAAAAAACCAAACACTGAGAAGGAAATCTCACAAAGAAGAAATCAGCTGGATGTAACAGTTAATAGACACATGCTAATAGAGATAGTCCAATAATTTATTAATCCTGTTCTTTTATTCCCTTCAGCATAATCATGATCATAAACATGCTCATCGACACCGACATCGATCCAAAAATTTGCACAAACATTCACACAAATGTAAGTAGAAACAAACAATTAAAAGATAATTATCTGCAAAAGTGATTTCCAACGTGAAGAAAGCTTAATGAAGAAGTAAACAGTCAAACAAACAAACCCGGCTTGAAAGCCTTTTAGTCAGTCTCGACTTTCTATCTTAAAGAACGGCTGTTTAATTTTTTGTTCGATTGTTGATTATTGTTCACAATCAAATTAACCATAATCAAGGTTAAATTTTTAAAAGTTAAATCGTGGTTAACTCATCAAAAACAAAAATACTCAATAATTCAAACAATCTGAAAACCCTTCAAACAAAAGGCCAATCATGACCATCACATTGTCTCTGTTGAAAATCAGTAAATCACTTTCAGGCAATAACATTACTCATCTTTTTTTGTTCACAAAAATTAACTTTCTCGCCTTCAACCAAAAACAATCAACTAATTATTATTTCTTCTACTTTTTTCCTTACTCTTGAAATACAGCTTCTCATCGTCATAAGCATTTACATCGTTCAAAATCATTAAGTAAAAATCATCATGATCATCGTCATAATCATCGTCATCAAGGCTGGTCAAACCACATACATCGACATCACAAATATACTCATCACCATCACCAACAACATTATCAACCAAAAAGTGAATTTAATGAATTTGATTCATTTCGATAAACTGAATGGACAAACCATTAATAAGGTAAACTTGAAAGGCTTGTAATGTTTTAACCATTTTTTGGATCCCAATAAAAGATTCAGTTTTCTTTTTCAAATTTTTGGTTAAAAATTGGTTGTTATTATTGGTGAAGGTTTGGGTTTAAGGTGAGTTACAGTTAAAGTATAATAATGCAAAGTGTCAAAAATGAAACGAGTTAATATATACCCACAACCGACGCAATAGTGATAATAAGAATGTTGCTATTAAAATCTGCACTTAAAATTCATCTCTTATCGTTTAATGAGATAGCAATTTGTAGGTAAAGAAACTCATCTTATGTTATAGCAACAGATTGAACCATTAATTGTGGTTTATCAAAATACTTATTTATAAACATCACCTTTCACCTCAACCACACAAATGACGGGAGAAGAGAGAAAACAAAAGAAGGTTAAAGATAAAGCCCTTTTTGAGGAATTCATCAAAAACCAAATGTGTAATGAATCTATTTAACCAATTCGCAATTTTTAAACCTTCGTTGAGAAGTTATAGACCGATGGAGTATGTTTGGTGCCAAGTAATCTAAAAGAAAATAAGAAAAATTTATCTAGTGAAGTTAAAGAAATCAAATCACTTATTACGGCTTTAATTAATGGCGTTTTGGTGGTTATTTGTTCATTTTACTTTATTTATAAAGTTGTTGAGTATTCATTGCCCAAGCAAGATATACCTTTCCAGATAGTTGTAGCTTTAGCTGCATCCACTGTAATTGCGATTGCAGAGCTGTACTTTTTCATTCGAGTTATGTAAATACCTGTTACAACTTCATCACCGATTTCCTGACCATCACAAATTTTTTGTTTATCAATCCAGACTCAAGAATCGATGTTTCGCATATAATCAAGTGATACTTAAGTTAAATTAAATTCGTTTTGTTTCAGTTTGAATTCAAACATTACTTGTCCTTGCTTCAATACATAATATCGAGCAACTGCGTTGCTGGCTTGAATTCTCATTAATTGATCCTCTTTCAATTCATATTTTGTCAAATATTATTTCAAATAAGAAATAGTAAATTACATCGTATTCAGTGATGTTAATCAAAAGTTCAGATTCCAGAAACTGCTCTAAAATATATTTTGGTGCCATGTCTACAAGAGCTTGCTTAGCACTAGGTGTCATACCCATTTGTACAACACTTGAGACTCTCGAAAGGTAAAGAAACTCATCTTATATTATAGCAACAGATTGAACCATTAATTGTGGTTTATCACAAATGACTGGAGAAGAGAGAAAACAAAAGAAGGTTAAAGACAAAACCATTTTGAGGAATTCATCAAAAACCAAATGTGTAATAAATCTATTTAACCAATTCACAATTTTTAAGCCTTCATTGAGACAAATTGTGAATTGAGTTGCATTCAAACACTTAAACGCCTCACTAAAGACTTATTGAGCTCAAAAGTTTTTGTTTTAACCCTTTCTAAATCAGCTGTGATCGAATATGATTACCATTTAAGATGGTGATAAATGTTTTGGCCTCACATCTTGATGGTACAATCATTGGGATTGAGCTATAAAGTCAGCTTTTAGGTTATTGAGATCAATGTATTGATGTTTTGGGTTCACATGTTTGGGTTGAGTTGAAAATTGATGTTGAGGATTGCCTGACTTCGGGACGATTAGGTTTTGCGGGACAAAATGATTTACTCTGGCATTTTGATTTTCTAATGGTATTTGTGGGTTCATCAGAGGCTTCCGGGAGCTGCAAAAACAGGAAATCAGGGAGAATGAGAAATGTGAAGTTAGTGAGAGAGAAAGAAAGAAATGTCAACAGAGAAAATAGAAAAGGTCCACGAAGTTTAGACAGATGGAAACCAAGTGAGGGAAATACTGAGAGTAAAATGGAGTTGGAGACTAAGATGAAGACTAGGGGTAGACCTTGAGTAAGGTAAGTTATGTGTGTATGTTAGAGAGAGAGAGAGAGAGAAAGAGGGGGAAGAAGATGATAATGATAAAGAAAAGGTGAATGAAAATAGAGGAAAGAGAAGATAAGAGGGAGAGAGAGTGAATAAGGTTTTTAATGGTTGTTGTATCAACCCAAAAAGAGGTTGGACCAGGTAAAATGTTGTTGATCTGAGCAACCGATGCTTGTCATTTTGGTAACAACGTTGATCCAGTAAACTTTATATCCCAAACGGCAAATTTACTTCAATTGACTCCTGTCTTGTTATTGTGTGCGTCTCTTGTTATCGCCTTTAAACGTGCCTTTCCCTGCAAATATAAAACAATAAAAACGGTGACATTAATCAACTAATTTTTGCAACATTCTGCTCATCAAAGTATTATTTACACAACAAAGGTTACTTTCTGTGATATGTAAAGGTATCAAACAGTGGCCAAAACAATGTATGGAAGGCGACAAAATAATTTCATTAAACAACAGTCATAACAAGCTTTTGAAACTTTACACTTTACACTAAATCCACAAGACGAAATCAAAATACTCACATTGGAACGACCAAAGAGAGTCCGACTTGGATTCAAACATGTGATGAAAAAACTAAAATAAGGTGACAATCAACAAATCAATAATAGTGTATACTTAATAATATCAACAAAGTGAAAATTAAGTTCTCATGTGTAACTCAAAAATCATGTGTTAGCGTTTGTTAACCACACAACGGCAAAGCTTGTAACTTCTAATGTGTTGCCAATGTTTCATCAATAAATCATTTTCATCAACTAATCACCACTACTCATCGCTATCAACTCAACTAATCCCATCTTTGGTTATTGGCCATGGTTACGAAAGCTGTGACAAATGTTTATTACCAATTTTATCTAAATACCTTACAGGTATCACCAATTATCAAAGATAATCCTGGATTATTACTTTTGTTAAAATTACTATTTCTTTTATTGTTATTAGTTTTATTTGATTATCATCATCATCATTATTATTATTTTGATCATCTGAATCATCATATTTCCTTCCAAATTGGATAAAATTGAAGAAGGATTAAATTGTTAAGTGTTATTAACATTAATTATCAACATAATTTATATACAACAACAGCCTCAACAGTTTGGACAAACAGTTTACTTTTAGTGTTTTGATTTGTTTGTGATTTTTTCCCCTTTTAATTTGTTTTAATTTTTGTTTATACATATTTTTTTGTTTCATTTTAATTGTACCATAATGTCGAGTGGCAAGACTTTAATTGATCATGCAAGTGTCCCGGTTAAAAGTAAATTAATCAATGGATCAACAGGCTCAACAACTGGCTATGGTGATCTCGAGGATTATATCATTGAGTTACAAAGTCGATCGCTACAAAATGGTTCAACTGAGAATGACAAGAATGGTATCAACATTGGTAATTCAATTAATTCAGTGATTAATGGCGAAACAAATGTTGATCCAACGGAATTATTGTTACAATTGGCTCAAAAGGAGAAAGATTTAATTCTTGCCGCTGAATTGGGTAAAGCATTGTTGGAACGCAATGAACAACTGACTCGGGCCAATGAAAGGATTACAGAGGAATACTCACATAAACTTGAGGTAAGAATAGACTATTTAATCAGCCAATGATTGGCAATTAATCATGTGACAATCAAATAACATCAAACTGTTAAATGTGACCAAAAATAACCCGAAACTCTGTCTTGATCAGCTGTGTTTGAGAAGTTGAATGTTGTCGTTGAAGTTACTGTATACTTTGTTAACTGTAAACCATTTCTAATCGTGTAAACATTTCACCACTTGATTTGGTAATTAATTAAATTTGTGACTCGCGGTTTACTCAAGGTGAATTAATTCAATTGATATAATATAATTATTGAATAATTGACCGTAATAATGAATGATTTCAATCTTTCTCATTGTTGTTGACTTTTGCTTATGGGCCTCTTAACACTTGTGTTAACCTGCTCATAGTGAATCGATTGAATAGATCATGAATTGATAGTTAAATATTTACCTCATTGATTATAGTTGTTCATGATGCTGCAACAAAAATGAGAACATTTAATTGTATTGTTAACCTTGGACTTGAAAATATTGAACTTTTTTTCTGCTCAAACCTTTCACCATTTTTCATCGATTTATATCAAGTTTTATGTCTTTTTTATTGTACTTTCACTAACTTATTAATCAGTTGATTGAAAGGGTCAAATTTAATCTTTTTGTTGTCTAAATTAACCTTGATTATACCTCTTTTTGTACCATAGACTGAACCCCTTGTTACCAGGCTTGATCGACTCAGGATTTCCTTTAGATTTCACTGGCTACTTGAAAGATTCATATCGCTATTGCTTTCGTTAAATTGTATTTTTATAATTGAATTTATCACTTAGGTTACAATATGTTTCAATCATAATAGTCGTTATTTGCTTTTGAAATTAACATTCCCTTGAAATAATCACTCATCTTACTCGCAACATTATCTCAATTATAACACTTTCCCTAGAAACATTGTTTCTCGATTTTTCTTATCTCTCTTTTTCCCCTCATGTCCGTTTTGGTTTGTAAATTAACGGTTGTCTTCAGAACAATTCTTTGTTTATCGTCTGATTATAAGTCTAACTATTTTTAATCGTTCAACATTTAATATTGCTGTAAAACTCTGTTGTTTCTTGTTCAAGCATTACTTTAAATCAGTATTCCTGAGATTTTTGTTACTTGTGTAAAATAAGTTTGTTCTCATGTCAACAAATTGACACCATGTTCAAACAAAGAGGGATTACAAAAGCTTCTCAAAGACTCTCTTTGTCTTTATGAACCTTCATCTTCAACCTGTTGTTTAATATCTTGTCAAGCTACAAAATATGAATTTTGACTTGAACCCCGACAATCTATGATCCACAAGTTTAGTAAATCTTTGCTTTTTTAATCTATTTTTTGTCTATTCACATTTAAAATAATCCTTGTTTTTTTCACCAACTCAGGTTTTTTGTGTCATGAAAGTTGACTTATTAAGTTGAAACTAGTGAAGACATTTCTTACGACATGAAATGAAAGGACAACACCCAGGAATGTGATCAATTGTAATGACAAACCACAAATACAAAAGCAACCATTTCTTGAAGATTGTATCACAAATATGCTATTAGAAAGAAAAGAGTTTAATTGTTCATTGAACCCGCTGTCCTTAGTATTTACTAATCCAAGGAAGGCCCTTTAAAAATGATAGCATGAAACCAGGAATGATGATGGTGATAATGGCTACAAACAATATGTAAAATTTACACTAGAGTAACAATGCGTTAACATGTTGTATTAATAAATACCATCTTAACACTGGCAAACTCATTTGTCCATGAAAAAGTGTTGATAGTAATCGTTGATTCTCATTGAAATAGTCAAGCATACCCAACATGAAATTGGTTGCTTCAAGGAGTACAAAAAAAGTGTATCATTCTAACAATTAATGAATTATTGTATCACTTCAGCATACATATACACTCTTATGTCAAAGCAGCTCATTTAAGTAAAGCTATCTTTCAACCAGCGTCTAAGGAAGACAAAACAATACAATAATCTGGAAGATACACTTTTGAACATTATCCAACTCTTAATCAATAACAATCAATACATGAATATAGTGTAAAGGAGTCTCAGCAAACACTCAAACCAGAAAACAAGAGTCTAATTACACGTTGAATGGTGTTTTCTTTCCTATCGTAACACTTTCCTTTGAATTATTTTGGACAATCAGTTAAAACAATACGGTTTCAATTGTTCCTATTTGAACCAATTATCTTGAAATGGCTAATTATTGATTCATTTGACTGTATAAAAGAGGAAATCTTTTGCATTTCTCTCAACCAATAATATACATTTTTTCCCGCCAACCTCACTAATCAATATTAAAATGTTATGTTTTGACATAACATACTTGTTCCTGGTTAATCACCAAGGTGACCAAGGTGACCAATATCAATAGCAGGCAAGGGAATAACCTCAATTTAAGTATTCATTTATTTTCACTTTCGTTTCTCCTCCTCTTCCTCAATTGTCATCATCATCATCTTGTCTGTCCATTCAAAGCTATCTGTTGACAAAATGAATCAAGCAACTAATTGTTTGACTTTCACCCGATAATAATAGGTAAAGCAGCGCAAAAGGAAACCTTAAAGGCACTTTTGATCTACACAACATAAACGTGAAAACAAATGGAAAGACAATTTTATTTGCCTTTCCATCTTACAAATTAACTGTTCAAGTTCAAGTTAATCTGAAGGTTAATCATGATAATGACAAGAGCACAGAGATTAAAGTGATCATGATTATCATTGGAATAACGGATTTCAAGATTTTAAAGAATGAATTTGTTTTTCTTTTCTTTTCCTCATTACTGTTCCTTTGAGATGAAGAAGCTACTTCGGACTTGATTGTTATCAAAGAAGAATAAAAATTTAGATAATTTTCATTCTTAAGGTCAGTTTAAATTGACTTTAATAAGCAGATTAAAAACCCTTTAACCTGTCCCTTTATTAAGCAATGTAATTATGTCAAGTTAATTGTAAACTCTGAATGTTTCTCCTATCATCTCAAACTGACAAAATTAACAAACTAGATTACATTTCGTACCTTTTGTTTTCAATCTCTAAATGTTCTTTAATTTGAACAGCTTTTATCTTTAATACAGTTAATTATCAGTTTAACCCATCATTTGTTAATTTTGTCAGTGGACTTCAGAATAACAAAGAATAGCCAATTTCCTGGCTTCCATGTAATGTTGAGACAAGTTGACGTCAAATGACTTTAGAGTGTAACATGATAATTTCACTCTGAGAATAGGAAAAGTTGTTTCTCTGGGTGATTCACAACTGTCCAAGAACTATCCTGACAAAAGATTAATCAAATGGCAAAAGAAGGCCAAATTTACATCAAGTTTAGCGCTTTTTGTAGACGGAAAAGTGAAACTGAAAATTGATAACAATTTTTACTTCATCTAATATTTCCTTAAACTGGAAAAGTTGCAACATGAATACACATAATCATGAATATTAACAATTGAATTTCAATCTAAATTAACAGTAAGTGTTAACTTGTCACAACCTTGAGGGTGATTACAGTGAAAGAGGTGATAACAATTAAGATAAATTGAGATACTTCAAGTTAATAAATTGAACGATTTCTTGAACCATTCAACAATTCATTTGTATCACCTTTGTCAGGATATTGAATTTTGCTTCGTTGCTTGGGTTGGTAAACAAACAAAAGCCGCAATATAACCATGAAACAGGAAAAAAATACAAAGTAAACAACTTTTCCAGCTTCCAATTTCTTAATGCATAAGCAATGGAAAGGCTTGAAAAAAGCAAACTAAAGTGTAAATCTAAATAATGATGTAAGTTCTGGATGAATAGAATTGAAATTTGAGTTTCTTTTCCAATATAAAGAAAAAATTGAAACTTCATCTTGAAACTTGCTCGTCAGACAATTTTTCCCAATATCAATTCAATATCGACTTCATCTCAAGGTTAGTTTGATTGTTTTTTGAACTTTCCGTCGTGAAACAAATATCATTATTGACAATGATATAAATTTCAAGAGTTACTTTAAAGTTATCCTTTTCAACTGAACACACAATTCAAGTCTATTTTACATGAGAAAAGTTTCGAATAACAAAATCTGTTTCAGAGTCAATCCATCATTTATGTATATTGATCTTGATTATTATCATTAGTCAATTCTAATATATACACTGACCTGACTTTTTGCTGTTGATCATTGTTGATCATTGTTGTTGCTCTTGATGATGATGTTGAAAAAGAAGTTTATGATGATTTATGTGAGAAAGATTCAGGATTCTCTCCGGAAGTTCCAGTGAAACAAACAGTTATTGTTGGTTAGGCTAGTTAAGTTTAAATAACATCGTGATCATAATTAACATCAAGCTCTATCTTTTGTTGAGGTTACCTTAATGTTGAGAGCTTAAAATATCTTTACATTACATCTTTATACTAACAACCAGCTTCTTGCAGTGAGTAGTAGCCTCAACATTACACCAAACTCTTAATAAGGTATTTTATAATGAAGTTAGTGACTCTTGTCATTGTATGATAATAAACCTTTTACCTTTTTATTACCATAATTTTCGCCACCACTTATGGTAACATTAAACAAAATTGTGATCTCGGTTGAATATATTTTTGTTAGTGGCTAAAATTTGGGCCAAATTTGCAGGTTAGAGTTGACAGGCTAGGAAATATAAATCTTTTGTTTAATCCATCATTTCTTTGTATGGGAATACAACTTTGATCTTTCTCCTGGTTCATCATTTTTGTTGTAATTGTCATCAATAACAGCGTTACAATCACTATGGAAACTGGTCAAATAATGTTTGTCATGATCTGGTTTGTAATAATAGAAAGTCATAAAGTGTTAATAGGAAACAATTAGGGCAATTTGGTTTTGTAACTGATTGCCGGATAGCAGACTTAATTGTGTCTATGCTAATGATTCAATTGTTTCAATATATATATATATGGCCGTACATAATGATTGTAGCTCAATTGTTGTTTAAATATTGTTGTATCCAACTTTTGATTTACTTGATCAACAAGAGTGAATCCAAATAGCGCGGAAGTAAACTTATTTTGATCATCTTTCAACTTGTTATCCAATTGTCTTTAAGAATGGTTCATCTTTTTCTTCTCCATCATCAGCAACATCTTTAATTTCTTTTCAAATCTTTTAAAGTTTGATGATAAACTTGATAATGGGGCTCCTTTCAAATGCTAATATAACCACAATCGTGAATTTTTGTGTGAAAAAACAAAAGTTGATCGCGAATAGCGTGAAGTTTCGACTTTCTCAAAAGCTGGCCTTCCCAAAACCTGAAAAGTCAAACAAAACAAAAACCAAATTAAGCCACAATAATTTAGTGTTAATAGAACAAAAATTGACTCAAATGTATTTCATTCAGATTTCATTCAGATTCATTATTCAACATTGTTTCAACTTCAATTTAAATCTGATAATAACAATTGATTCAATTTTAATTGAGCAAATTAAATGTTCGGAAGAAAATGATGACAAGAAAACTAAGCTAATTGTAAGCAAATTAAATAGGAAATTTATAAGTACCACGATGTATTTAAGTACAGAAAAAAAAGGTAAAAACAATCACTTTTTGTCTCTACTTTAGACAATTAGAATTGTTTTCATTTTTTGAAAAAAATTAACCTGTTAAACTTTTCTTTGGTTTGTAATATCAACGAATATCAAATTGATAATCACATGAAAATTTCATGATAATGTGTTCAAAGATTATTATTACATCCATTCTTGATCTCAATTTGAATTGATTTCAATTGGTTGACTTTTTCCCTCCAATATTGATATCATTGCCATCTACTTAAGCTTACCATCAATTTGAATTGATTGTAAAATGTTGCAAATTTTTTCATTTGATGTTAGTGACTAAAATTGATTGATTTAAGGCCAACTGAAACGGAAGTTGATGACTAAAAACTTTAAGTTGCGCCTTACATATGCAAAAACAGCTGGACACGTGATGAAAATACGTGTTTACTGATCCATATGGAAATGACGAGGAAAATCATTTTTACGACTGTTCAAATTGCTATTTGATGAAGGCTGTAAAATATGGTTTCGCCCAATTTGTCTGATCAGTTACAGATGATAAACAAGCAAAAGATTGTTGAAGAACCAGAAAAATGACTTTTTGCCATAACCATTTTAAGTTGTAATGTTACACTTGAGTTCGACCACTGATATCCAATTGTTTAATAAGCCCATTTTGAATCGATGGAAACCAATAAATATCAAGATAGGCCATGAGCTAAATTGAAAATCAAATAACATCTCCAATTGGATTGAAAATTTTGACCAGAAGCTATAAAATACGAATTATACTTTACATATTAGTTGATATTAAATAATCACCAATGAAGTTGAATGTATTTAAGGAATAAAACACCAATTGTGTTTTCACAATTCACAGTCTAATGAAATTTTCAAATCAAAAATCTAAATTTAAATAAATCACATATGAAAATTTAATAAATACAATTAAACAATAAACAGTTTCTTTTAACATAAACATGCAATTTCATGCTGTGTCATAGGAAATAGGGTAACACAAAAGGGGAAAAAGGGTAAAGCGCGAGGTTCAAGATTAGTAAACCATTGATATAATAAATGAATTTTTTCATTTTTTATTAACTTAACTGTAATCAGCAAAGGTCAATGTATCCAAAACAATAAACGTAACAATCAATAGATTTAGCGTAACCATATAAAATAGCTAATAAATTAATCAACCCCATAATTGAATCATTTTTTTTGTTTAAAGCCTCTCTCAATACTTTCTTTCAATATTTCAATCATTATTTTGTTCAGTTTTCCCAATCAATCCCTCAATAGGATAGATACACATTCACTAAACAATAACTTTCCCTGAACCATTTGATTCACCTTTTTTCTGCAGCTCATTTCAATTTCAACCTTTCCATATCAATCAAAACAACCTTTACCTTTACCTTTTGTTAATCTCCTCATCAGCTTATCTCCTTCCCGGTTATATACTCTATTGGATTGAAAACCTCATTGTTAGGTGTGCTACTTAATCATAATTATCGCTTGGGAGGAACAATTTCATCAGAAAAAATGAGTAAAATTATGATTCATTTTGCCTTTACAATGTTCAATTTATTTTGGTGAATTGACGACCAATTGTGACTTTACTTCAAGTTACTTTTAGTGACTAACTTCGGTTACCTTTACTGTTTGGTGAAATATTCAAAACACAAAATTTCGTTGTTGATTAAATATTTTATTGAAAGATTGTAAGTTCTGAATTGTTTAACACAAAACTGTTGCAAGATTTTTAATTATGAAGCCAAAAGTGGTTCTATTTTTTGAAATATTTTTGATTGTTTATTGTGACAATTAAAAAGTCACATTAATCTTGTTGCTATTGTTATCGACGCGTTCATTGAAAGTCACATATCAAAAGACCACAAAAAAAGTTGCAAAAGGTCATCTCAATTGTAATGGTAATGTTTAAATGAATAGATTAACCTTGTTCAAATGTCGGACAGCAAAAATAAAAGGTTAACTCGAGGTAAAATGAAACTTTAGAAGCGGACTTTTGTTCACAAGGTTTTCAGGGTGTAAACCTGCAGTCTTGGACTTGGTAACAATGAAAAAGGTACAATTTGCTGATCAACCAATTGTTTAAAAATAACATTGGCCCAGTGTGCTATTGAGCTAATAAAAGTAAAGACAAGAGTAAAATTGAGTAGAATCCAGAAAACCAAGACTAGAAGAGAAAACACATTTAAAGAGAAAAAAAAGAAGCATTTCATGTGCTAAAGTCAATTATGGAACTTGAGTTTATCGAATTGGAACATTTTGATTAGCCTTTGAAAGCAGGTTTTCCCAAGATAAAAGTTGAACTCAGAGTGAAACAAGTCAAGGTGACAAAACCAAAGAGTAACCAAAAAGAGTCTTAAAACAAAAACGCAGAAAAAAACGCATTACCAAATGATGACAATAATGGCAAAAGTATCATGAAATTCACATGCAACCCAAAAAAATACGGCAAACGATTGAAAAGCCAAATCCTAAGATCTCATTCCAAGGCCAAGGTTTCCTTTGGTTAGTCTTTTTTTTCGTCCACCAAAGCGTCTAATACGGCCGTGATTTGTAAACTGCTCATTATGTTCATTTGTAATCATTGATTGTTGACTCATGAAACCTTCAAGGCTTTAGATGCTATTAATACCTGGAATGAGCGTTTCAATGTCCTAACCAAACCTCTTTTGTTTTTACCTTTATTTTTGCATTCATTTTGCTTTACTCATTCCCATTATCATCAGGCCTGATGCTGAATAAACAGTAACTTATCTTGTAACATTTGATAATTATTGATGTTTCCGGCTATAACGTGACCTTCGTATGGTTGATAGCAGGTAAAGCGTTATCAACGTGAATAAACTTAATTAGAAACTAATTTTTGACTGATTTTCCTTTTTTCACCAACTCTTTCCTTCTCATCAATACTTGAACATTTAGTGTTAATCAAAATTCAATTTTGTTAACTTTGCTAATTCAGGCATCAATTATTAATTACTTCAAAAGACTTTGTTTCACCAACCAAGGCTGAATCTAAACTTTAATTTTCTCTTTTCAACCAATTTCCAATCAAGGTAAACAATGATTTAACCGTTCCAATCAAACTAATTTAAAACAAATTACCAGACAATATAATATTAGATCATCATAAAACAGAGCAAATAATAACGCAATTTTTTCTCCCAAGTCAAGGTGTGTTCACATTGAATCCTTTGGAAACTTGAAAAACATGATCAAAGTGATAGTTAACATCATCATCATCATCATCATCATCATCATCATTATGAAAAAAAGCATTTCTTCTCGTTTCATTTTCTTTTCAAATTTACCTAAAATTGTATCAATTTTGCCATTTTATTCTCCATTTTCCTGTCAACAACCTTTAAGGTGTAAACCTGATTAACAGATTTCATTGATATATAAATATTGAGAATAAATGAAGAGGAAAAAATTATTTTTACTGTTGATCATTCATTGCTGTTTCGTTAATCATCATGACCTTTGCCTGTAAATGACATTTGCGCTCTTTACTTTTACTCATTTTCCCAGCATTCAAATAGCTTGTCAATTACTGAAGATCACAGTTGAATATTGAATGAGTTTGATTATTCAGTTTCTCTCACCGATTCCCATTGATTGTCCAAATGGATAATCATTTTCATCTAAAAAGATAATCTCTTTCATCGAAACTCTCATCAACCATCATTATCTTTTGTATCATTTTACTAGTCAAATAATTAACTCCATCAATCCAGGGTGGAATCACTCATTGTTATCTTTATTGTAACATCATCAACAACACGATAACTTACTCTTCAATTACCTTGATTCAGATTATCTTTTTCCGTGTCTTTTCACCATCAATCCATTTTGCCATCTGAATTTGCAGAAAGAACCTCAGCCTTCATTGAGACACAATACCAATCAATATTGTCCAACAGCATTCACCTAACCTCACCTAAAAAAAGGTAAAATGAGCGAAACATTCGAAAATATTTTTCTCTTGAAAATAACCTTTGATGATTGATAACATTTTAAATGTTGAAATTTTATCAAAATTTAATCAATCTTCTCTTCTTCACTTGGTGCTGATTAGATTCTTTGATTGTTCTAATTTTGCATAAATTAAACGCTTTAAAAGTGAGTATAAAAAGATCATGGATTGAATCAGAAAATTGCATGAAAGTGAAACGAAAGTGAATAAGAATTTTGAATAAAAAAAGCGATTCAACTGAAAAACACTTTCCACATTCTTAACTTGATAAAGGTCTCAACTCTTTATCTGCTTGTTAAACGTGTTTACTGTAAAACAATCATCTGAATGAAAAATTGACCCAATTTTAGGAACTTCTTAATCATGTTTGACAATAGATTGTTTGGAAGTATTTAAAAAAAAGAAACTATTCTCCGCTCAATTTCGTACTCCCGATTGAAATTTACTTTTCAGATCAAACAGTCAACTTGATTGCTTAAGGTTAAGGTCATTTATCGACAATTAACATAGTCTATTGTTTGGTTATTTTTAATGAAATTAATTCACTTTCTATAGAGATTTAATCTTTTTTCTTTCAAACTTTCCGCGCTTATATTTTAATATAAAAAGGAATAACATTTATTTCCATGCAAAACTCGATATTTTTTATTGACTGTCTAATAATAATAACATTTCAAGATTTAATATTTAGCATACAGACCGGACTTGAGGTTACTCTTGGGCTCGATCTCGGGCTTGAGCGTAGGCTTTGCCTTCTTTTTGGGCTTTTGCTTCAGCGAGAATCTTAGCTCTGGCTTCAGCGTAAGCTTTGGCTTGTTCTTGAGCTTTTGCTTCAGCGAGAATCTTAGCTCTGGCTTCAGCGTAAGCTTTAGCTTGTTCTCGAGCTTTTGCTTCAGCGAGAATCTTAGCTCTGGCTTGAGCATAAGCATCGGCTTGTTCTTGGACATGTGATTCAGCATCCCTTACGAAACGTAAACTTTTTATGTCGGATGCAGCATTTGAGCCTGAACCATTTCGAGAACCAGATTCTTCAGCAACGAGACTACATAATCCACCTCCACATAAAAGAGGAGAAGCTAAAGAAACAACAAAATTGATTATAAATACAGAGTAAAAGTTGAAGATAGTTGAATAAAGTTAACCAAATACATACCAGTTGCCATAAAGGCATAAGAAAGAACACAAGTGACGACGAAAATCCTCATTTTTATATATCTGTTTAAGAAATTTAACTGAGTCTGAAAAATATTCCTATGAATATCACTTGTTAACCTAGCAGAAGCAAAGTTAATTATGAGATTGAGAATCAAAATTAGTCCTATTTATATTCAATTTATCGATGGGTTTCTAAATACGACTTATCATGTGCAACATTGAGACAATACTTCGGTGATGAGACAGCAATTATTTTGATCAACAAAGAGCTGGTGTTTATGCACATGAGATTATGTATAGATTATAATCATCAAAATCTGCTAATCAAGTTGACAAGCTCAAAATTTCACTCCAGTAAAGAAACATTCATAAATAGCATGATTTTTCCACTGCTATATGCTCATGAAAACTTACATTGCTGATAGTTATCAATCTATTGTATTGCAAATCCAAATTTCATTCATCGACTAATTTAATTGGAAATTTTTGAAATTTGAAATTCAAGTCATTTCACCTATTTTTAGACAACAGTTGCATGATTTAGCTCAAAGATTTCAACTTTCACCATTTTTCAACATTTACTGCCCATAATGTTTAAACTTTTAATGATACTAAACTCATTAGCATGATCACAGCCTTTTATGAGATGCTAAACATAAGATTTGGAAAATTAATTTTTATTCTTTGCAGTCCAACTATTGTTGCCCTTTTCATCATTACTATATTCATGATGAAAGTTGATCTCGATGGCACGTTTCAATGAATGGATAACAGTTGAGTTTACGATGATGATTTGCAAATACAAAAAAAAGATGTAACAATATTTATCCTTTTAAATGAACAATGGAAAAGGTAAATCTTTATAAGTTTAATGCTCGAGATAATAATATCTTAATCTCATTAAGGTCAATTTCTTGGGCTTCTTGTTCACCTTTACTTGATATCATTTCGGTAATGAAAATCTACAGTTATGATGATGGAGGTATTACGAAGAGAAAAGCAGTTTTTGCAAATTATTTTTTTCATTCTTGTTTGACTTTTGCAAGTATCCAACTTTGCATGTCTCAACTGTTTGACTATTAATATTAATTTAGAGTACAATTATTAGACTGCAATTGGAGTTGATTGTTACCATTAAAAATTAAACTAAATTGGCGCAATTTTGTAACAAAATCTTGTTTATAACTTTGATTCTCCTTCTTATTTAGTTTGATTCTTTTTCATTTGACCTTTCATGATTTGCTCAATCATTGAGGTGCTATTGATGTTTATTAATTTTGTCGTTAAAGTGGGACAGAGCTAAATTTAACAATTGATGATGTAAATTGTTTTGCCTTTGATAACAATGCTGATGACAATTTTCATCATTTCAATTTGTATAATGAATTTTTATAATATCTGTATTAAGCTGTTGGTTTATTTGTATTATCTGAATCGTGAATATGCACATTTCATATACTTTAAATAATTATTTATATTTTTATGGTCTGACATTATCATTTAGTTTTTGATGATAAAATTGTCTCTTTTGTCAACTTCAAAATGATACATTTGAATGCAAAGTAAGGTGGTGGTGAATAGTTTCATAATTTGAAGTAGACAGTTTTCACGTTTGACCATACAAATTTATATTTCATACTTTAATCTACAATCTTTGCGCTCAGCTTGGTATCTTATATTTGGCCTATTGAATGCTGTTTGGAATACAAAAGCTTCATCTTTCATGAATATGTTTGTCATTTGGATAACGATAACATGACAGTATGAAGAAGAAAATATTTTGTCTTAATGTCATTTATTAAACAACATTTGATACATTATCCATAAAATGGTTACTTTTTAAAAACAATTACTTAGTTTTGACTAACGGCAACTGAAGCAGTATTTGATGAACCGTTATCATAAGCACCATTGTAGCCAGCATTGGCATATCGACCTTGCTCAGCAGCAAAGGAGGATCCACCTCTGGAAGCGTTTGAGTTATCATAGCCGGAGCTTCTTGAAGCTGAACCATCAAATTCATTTGAACTAGAGGCTTGTGAACCTGAAACACCACCAGCACCAGCTTGGAACTGTGATTGTTGTTGATTAGCTTGTCCATGGAATGCTGATTGAGAGTTATCATATCCTCGAGAGTTTGAGTTATTATCGTAGTAACCATTTCCTGATGATCGGGCAGCTTCACCTTGGTTCTGGTAGGCACCGAAGTTTCCTGAGTTGTATTGACTAGAGCTAGCAGAAGCTTGAGCTTGGGATCGGGCTAGTGCTGCAGCATTAGCTCGGGCTTGAGCTTGGACTCGAGCTTCAGCTTGGGCTTGGGCTTCAGCTTCAGCAGCAGCTCGAGCTTGGGATTGGGCTCGGGCTTCAGCTTCAGCTCGGGCTTGAGCTTGTGCTCTGGCTTCAGCTTCAGCAGCAGCTCGAGCTTGGGCTTGGGCTCGGGCTTCAGCTTGGGCTCGGGCTTCAGCTTCAGCAGCAGCTTGGGCTTGGGCTTGGGCTTGGGCTCGGGCTTCAGCTTCAGCTCGGGCTTGAGCTTGGGCTCTGGCTTCAGCTTCAGCTTGGGCTTGGGCTTGTGCTTGTGCTTGTGCTTGTGCTTGGGCTTGGGCTTGTGCTTGTGCTTGGGCTTGGGCTTGGGCTTGTGCTTTGGCTTGGGCTTGAGCTTGAGCTTGGGCATGAGCTTGGGCTCGGGCTTGAGCTTGGGCTCGAGCTTCAGCTTCAGCTCGGGCTTGAGCTTGGGCTTGATATTCTTGAGATCGACGTTGATTAAACAGGGAATTCAATTGATTAGAAGCTGATGATGCAGCACCTGATGCAGCGCTACTGATTCCTGATGAGATTCCTCCGAAAGATCCAGTTGCTTGGGAAGCAGCATTTGCAGCACTAGAGGCAACACCAGAGGCAACTCCTCTTAATGAACCAGTTGCCGATGAAGCAGCATTGGCAGCACTTGAGGCAACACCTCTCAATGAACCAGTTGCACCAGCAATACCACTAGAAAGAGAAGCTTGTAATCCTGATGCAGCATTCATAGCAGTTCCAACTTTAGATCCGAGTAATCCAGTAACTCCGCTGGTAATTCCACCAACAGTACCTAATGCTCCTCTAACGGTTCCACCAATACCAGAAGTTAGACCTCCGAGACTGCCAGTAATACCACCTAAAAGATTACCAATTCCGGCTCCTCCTGAACCTCCACCTAGACCAAGTCCAAGACCAATGCCAAGACCTGAACCACTACCAGATCCAGATCCAGATCCAGATCCATAACCGATGCCTACACCAGAACCAGATCCAGAACTACTACGAGAGCCGGATCCACCACCACCAAGAAGACCACCTAATCCACCTCCACATAAAAGAGGAGAAGCTAAAGAAACAACAAAATTGATTATAAATACAAAGTAAAAGTTGAAGATAGTTGAATAAAGTTAACCAAATACATACCAGTTGCCATAAAGGCATAAGAAAGAACACAAGTGACGACGAAAATCCTCATTTTTATATATCTGTTTAAGAAATTTAACTGAGTCTGAAAAATATTCCTATGAATATCACTTGTTAACCTAGCAGAAGCAAAGTTAATTATGAGATTGAGAATCAAAATTAGTCCTATTTATATTCAATTTATCGATGGGTTTCTAAATACGACTTATCATGTGCAACATTGAGACAATACTTCGGTGATGAGACAGCAATTATTTTGATCAACAAAGAGCTGGTGTTTATGCACATGAGATTATGTATAGATTATAATCATCAAAATCTGCTAATCAAGTTGACAAGCTCAAAATTTCACTCCAGTAAAGAAACATTCATAAATAGCATGATTTTTCCACTGCTATATGCTCATGAAAACTTACATTGCTGATAGTTATCAATCTATTGTATTGCAAATCCAAATTTCATTCATCGACTAATTTAATTGGAAATTTTTGAAATTTGAAATTCAAGTCATTTCACCTATTTTTAGACAACAGTTGCATGATTTAGCTCAAAGATTTCAACTTTCACCATTTTTCAACATTTACTGCCCATAATGTTTAAACTTTTAATGATACTAAACTCATTAGCATGATCACAGCCTTTTATGAGATGCTAAACATAAGATTTGGAAAATTAATTTTTATTCTTTGCAGTCCAACTATTGTTGCCCTTTTCATCATTACTATATTCATGATGAAAGTTGATCTCGATGGCACGTTTCAATGAATGGATAACAGTTGAGTTTACGATGATGATTTGCAAATACAAAAAAAAGATGTAACAATATTTATCCTTTTAAATGAACAATGGAAAAGGTAAATCTTTATAAGTTTAATGCTCGAGATAATAATATCTTAATCTCATTAAGGTCAATTTCTTGGGCTTCTTGTTCACCTTTACTTGATATCATTTCGGTAATGAAAATCTACAGTTATGATGATGGAGGTATTACGAAGAGAAAAGCAGTTTTTGCAAATTATTTTTTTCATTCTTGTTTGACTTTTGCAAGTATCCAACTTTGCATGTCTCAACTGTTTGACTATTAATATTAATTTAGAGTACAATTATTAGACTGCAATTGGAGTTGATTGTTACCATTAAAAATTAAACTAAATTGGCGCAATTTTGTAACAAAATCTTGTTTATAACTTTGATTCTCCTTCTTATTTAGTTTGATTCTTTTTCATTTGACCTTTCATGATTTGCTCAATCATTGAGGTGCTATTGATGTTTATTAATTTTGTCGTTAAAGTGGGACAGAGCTAAATTTAACAATTGATGATGTAAATTGTTTTGCCTTTGATAACAATGCTGATGACAATTTTCATCATTTCAATTTGTATAATGAATTTTTATAATATCTGTATTAAGCTGTTGGTTTATTTGTATTATCTGAATCGTGAATATGCACATTTCATATACTTTAAATAATTATTTATATTTTTATGGTCTGACATTATCATTTAGTTTTTGATGATAAAATTGTCTCTTTTGTCAACTTCAAAATGATACATTTGAATGCAAAGTAAGGTGGTGGTGAATAGTTTCATAATTTGAAGTAGACAGTTTTCACGTTTGACCATACAAATTTATATTTCATACTTTAATCTACAATCTTTGCGCTCAGCTTGGTATCTTATATTTGGCCTATTGAATGCTGTTTGGAATACAAAAGCTTCATCTTTCATGAATATGTTTGTCATTTGGATAACGATAACATGACAGTATGAAGAAGAAAATATTTTGTCTTAATGTCATTTATTAAACAACATTTGATACATTATCCATAAAATGGTTACTTTTTAAAAACAATTACTTAGTTTTGACTAACGGCAACTGAAGCAGTATTTGATGAACCGTTATCATAAGCACCATTGTAGCCAGCATTGGCATATCGACCTTGCTCAGCAGCAAAGGAGGATCCACCTCTGGAAGCGTTTGAGTTATCATAGCCGGAGCTTCTTGAAGCTGAACCATCAAATTCATTTGAACTAGAGGCTTGTGAACCTGAAACACCACCAGCACCAGCTTGGAACTGTGATTGTTGTTGATTAGCTTGTCCATGGAATGCTGATTGAGAGTTATCATATCCTCGAGAGTTTGAGTTATTATCGTAGTAACCATTTCCTGATGATCGGGCAGCTTCACCTTGGTTCTGGTAGGCACCGAAGTTTCCTGAGTTGTATTGACTAGAGCTAGCAGAAGCTTGAGCTTGGGATCGGGCTAGTGCTGCAGCATTAGCTCGGGCTTGAGCTTGGACTCGAGCTTCAGCTTGGGCTTGGGCTTCAGCTTCAGCAGCAGCTCGAGCTTGGGATTGGGCTCGGGCTTCAGCTTCAGCTCGGGCTTGAGCTTGTGCTCTGGCTTCAGCTTCAGCAGCAGCTCGAGCTTGGGCTTGGGCTCGGGCTTCAGCTTGGGCTCGGGCTTCAGCTTGGGCTCGGGCTTCAGCTTCAGCAGCAGCTTGGGCTTGGGCTTGGGCTTGGGCTCGGGCTTCAGCTTCAGCTCGGGCTTGAGCTTGGGCTCTGGCTTCAGCTTCAGCTTGGGCTTGGGCTTGTGCTTGTGCTTGTGCTTGTGCTTGGGCTTGGGCTTGTGCTTGTGCTTGGGCTTGGGCTTGGGCTTGTGCTTTGGCTTGGGCTTGAGCTTGAGCTTGGGCATGAGCTTGGGCTCGGGCTTGAGCTTGGGCTCGAGCTTCAGCTTCAGCTCGGGCTTGAGCTTGGGCTTGATATTCTTGAGATCGACGTTGATTAAACAGGGAATTCAATTGATTAGAAGCTGATGATGCAGCACCTGATGCAGCGCTACTGATTCCTGATGAGATTCCTCCGAAAGATCCAGTTGCTTGGGAAGCAGCATTTGCAGCACTAGAGGCAACACCAGAGGCAACTCCTCTTAATGAACCAGTTGCCGATGAAGCAGCATTGGCAGCACTTGAGGCAACACCTCTCAATGAACCAGTTGCACCAGCAATACCACTAGAAAGAGAAGCTTGTAATCCTGATGCAGCATTCATAGCAGTTCCAACTTTAGATCCGAGTAATCCAGTAACTCCGCTGGTAATTCCACCAACAGTACCTAATGCTCCTCTAACGGTTCCACCAATACCAGAAGTTAGACCTCCGAGACTGCCAGTAATACCACCTAAAAGATTACCAATTCCGGCTCCTCCTGAACCTCCACCTAGACCAAGTCCAAGACCAATGCCAAGACCTGAACCACTACCAGATCCAGATCCAGATCCAGATCCATAACCGATGCCTACACCAGAACCAGATCCAGAACTACTACGAGAGCCGGATCCACCACCACCAAGAAGACCACCTAATCCACCTCCACATAAAAGAGGAGAAGCTAAAGAAACAACAAAATTGATTATAAATACAAAGTAAAAGTTGAAGATAGTTGAATAAAGTTAACCAAATACATACCAGTTGCCATAAAGGCATAAGAAAGAACACAAGTGACGACGAAAATCCTCATTTTTATATATCTGTTTAAGAAATTTAACTGAGTCTGAAAAATATTCCTATGAATATCACTTGTTAACCTAGCAGAAGCAAAGTTAATTATGAGATTGAGAATCAAAATTAGTCCTATTTATATTCAATTTATCGATGGGTTTCTAAATACGACTTATCATGTGCAACATTGAGACAATACTTCGGTGATGAGACATTAATCATTTTGATCGACAGACGGCTAGTGTTTATTTCCGTCATAGATTATTATCACCAAAATCTATTAATCAAATCGCAAAGGTGAAAAATTTGATTCCAGTAAACATTCAAAAAATATGATTTTTCCACTCTTTATGCTCATAAAACATGTCTAACAAATGCATAAAAATCAATTATATTTTTGCAATGGAAAGCTTTATAGTTTATTGTTGAACTAAAATCAAAGTTTTATTGCAAGATTGTATGGTAACCGATTGAGAAAGTTACTTGAAATTTTGAATAGAGAAAAGTTAATTTAATCAAATTTCTAACATTTAAATCATTTTTCACATAAAATGATCGATAGATTTTGATTACAGTTTCTGAGGAGGTAAAAAAACTAAAATTCATTCAATCAGATTTTCAATCATTTAAAGTAAGTGGTTTGAATAATTATCAGGAAAGCATTTCAAGCTAAAAAGATTCCATTGTTTAGCCATGATGCTTATCATCAATTTTACACCAAAAATAACAACTCTATCCATTAGCTTGGACTTCGATTTTGGTAATTTCTAAATTTTCAAAACTAAAGATGAAACAATTTACCGTTGATTAAACTAAATGGCCTTAGAAACCGCGAAATGTCCAATTGCAAGGAATCCCAACTACAATTGATTTCCAAAAAATCAAATCAATTAATCAACTGTAAACTCATGGCTGTGAACCTGTTGTATTTTTTCCTAATTTAGCTTTATCAATAATCGATTTACACATTTTTTGTCGTTATGAAGTTTAACTTTTACCAATTAACAGATGCAAATTGAAATCTAATTAATCAAACACTTAATAACAACAGCCATTTATGACGCCAACAAGCAACCCTTGAATTGCTCAACTACATGCGAACCTGCTTGGCTGGATAATCTAGAATGGCTTTACATTCAAGTGAAATCATCAGATTGATCTCAACTGATGATCATTCTAGCCATTTGTGAATTATGATTAAACTTAACGGCCTATTTAAAAGTCTTTTTTTATCCTTAATCTGCTTCAACAAATGATTAAACCTTTTCTTCGATTGCAACTGGTGAGATTTTAAATTGTTATCAATCTTTACCGGATCATTTATTGTACCAAATGATGACTTGGTTAAACTGAAAGAGCAGCTCGTTGAATGTAAAATGTTCAAGTTGAACAATTAAGGCTATCAACATTGAGATTGGAACGACAACGAAAAAAGAATCAAAAATATCAACTTAATCGTTAATAATAATTCATTTTTTTCATTTAGTTGCTCATTTCCTTGTAAGCTCAACGTTTTTCAATTAACTTGCAATGATTGATCAAGAAAAGAAGTAAATTGATTGTTGTTAAAGAGCAACTTCATGATTTATTAAATCTTTTCATTTTCAAATGAATATGCAAATTGAAGGAAAGAAAGCCATTTCAAGTTCATTTCTTCTTCCAAACCAAAAACTTGGCATAAATTGTTTTATTGATTATTCAGCAGCCAGATTAGTTGGCAAATCAGCCTTTTCAATTTTCATGAATTGAGTACTGATAATACATCGTAACTAGTTACTTTCGCATTCCTTATTCAATCATGAAAATAATCGAAGAAAATCTCTGTCAAATTTAGTTTCTTTTAACCTGTTTGTGATTTAAATGATCGAGTTTCATTGTGAGTTTTAAATCACTATTTTGAACCAACTTTCAATATTCAGCTATTATCTGCCGCTTTTCAATTGTTGGACTCTCGCTGAGTCCTTTAACGTTTTAATATCAACAATTGATTCGCAAATGATTTCAAATGTTTTGTATTATTGATCTGTTATAATAGAGAAATCTAGAATCTTGATTTGGTCTAATAGCTAATTGATATTACTAAACTGACTAATAAATTCTGAAAATATTTTTGCTCTTCGAGTTTACTTAATGAAGTCATAAATGGAAAATGTACAATCAATTGGCTTCAAATACAATTTGAATTGTGTCTAAATTTTGGGTTCCACTACCTTATTTGATGAGCAAAAATCAACAGAATACAATGACGACAGTTATGAAAGTAAAGGTTTGATGAAAGTGAAGGCAAAGTTTATCAAATGATCATTCATTAGTATATTACCAATCATTTGAACAGTTGAGCGCAAAAAGACTCTCAACTCTTTATCACCTCATTTTTGGAAACTTTTACCCTGAACAATAAACAATGATAATTATAATAAACTAACGGTAATAACCGTCAACCCTTAATTTAATAATACTAATGATAATTTATTGAGAAACGTTTTGAGAGAAAAAAAAGATTCTCTTGAGTTGATTTTTTGCTCATTCAATGTTCAAACAGCCAAATCGGTAGACAATTTTTCCGTTACTTTCAACACGTTAATTATTCACCATTTAACAGTTGTATTGATGACAGAAAATTGATGATTTCAATTAAATTAAACCGATTTGAAGACCTTTTCACGTTTCAATGGTTGACCTGAAAACGAGAAACGCTTTTTGAAAAGTCAAGATATTTTCACAATGAAACAGTTTAATAATAAATCTTTGTGCTTTTGATGATCAACTTTTTGATAAATTAACGGGAAAATTGAATTAAATTTGAAAACAATTTTTACTGCCTTTAAAGCTGTAATTGGTTAGTTTCCATTTTTATTAATCAAACTTTTTCATTGATCATTTCAATCATTTCAACGTTTCTCTTGTTATTCAATCAACCCTGTCTAATAGCTAATGAAATGTTGGCTCAAACCATTTACCTTTGACCCAATTGTTTCTCACTTAATCTTTCATTTTATTGTCATCATCATCATTATCCTCATCAACAGCATCATCTTCACGTTCACTTCATCAACATCGTTTTCGCGTTCAAATCATTTTCATTTTCATCATCATTCTAATCATCTTTTTATTGTTGCTTTCTTTGATAAACCCTTAAGCCTGACAATTTGTTTAATTCACCGTTAATAACGTTTCATTCATCAATCACAATTTAAAGTAGCCTCTTGTCAATGAGAAGAAAAGAGCGCGAGAAAAGTGTGCTTTTTTCGCCATTGTTTTCTTCTCACCAAATAAGATGGGAAAGTTAATTAACTTATTAATAAAAATGTTAATCAAATGGTTTAAAAATGCTTTTCACTTTTCGCAAAATTAAGTTTTCACTGTTCAATCACGAGTAATTGATACTTTGCTCTGAAATTATGCCAATCAAGTTGAGAATTGCGTTTCAAATTTAAAATTTTTCACAATCATTTCTGTCTTTTTAATCAAAATTTTTGCTCATTTCTACTTCAACCTGAGATTCTCATTGTTTCGGAAATTATCATAATTTCACCCAAATTTAACTCAATCATTAATCGTTTTGGTTTCGTTACGTTAAACATTGAGAACATAATAATGAACAGAAAATCATTGTTATCCTTCTAATAATAAAGATAATAATGATAATGGTTATGATAAGGATGGTTATGATACTATGACTGTTGGCTGGTCATTTGGGTGAGTTGGCCCCTTAAACGAGACAACAAGTAGGCTTGCTTGTAGGAGTGAATAAGGTCAGTATGGGAAAGGCTCAGGAGTGTTGAGACTTTTCTGGTGTTGAGTTATTTCTTGGCTTGTAAAGGTTGACCTTGAAAGCTTTAATCAATGGCAATTATCCAAGGGTATTAACTTGATTAACACTCTAATTAGTTGACTCAGTGAATTAAATTTGATTTAAACTTCAAAAAGTCAAATTAGATCAAAGAAAGAAAATCTTTTTTTCTTTCTCCCATTTTAAGCCTTTTTTGGCTTCTAAAGGGTAACCTTCAATGCATTTCATTTTCAAAAACCCAATAACCTGCCAATGAACAAATCAATTGCTGATAATCATTTATAAAATAGACTTTCATCGGTTAAATGGTCACGTAATTAGGTAATGGATATTTGGCCATAATTTTATTGTCCAAACCTTGGACCGTTTATTGATCTTTATTTTTGTTCCCATTTTGCAGTGAATTTTTATCGACGTGAAATATGAAAAGATAAATTATTGATCCAGCTAATTGCATCAGCCTTTTTGGGTATATTTAATGGTATAAGTCCGTTGATCCTTTTATGATCATTGCGTGTTCAAATGATATTATTACAGTTATTGGAATAGCTTTTGTTTTAGTCTTGATCAACAGTTAAATCATCTTGTTGATGATAAACTGTTTTTTGCCTGCTTCTGCTTGCTTAACAGCCATTAACATGAACTTTAATATTATGTAGTTATCAGAAATGAAATGAAATTGAATGAAATTTTAGGATCCAAATACAAAGATGAATAGTTTGTATTAATAGGACAGAAAGTTTATTTAAAAAAATGATAATTTTGACGAATTAGATGAAGAAAATTCCGTTCCATCTAGTGGCCAATGATAGTTTGATTTTCTCGCTGAACAATGCAATCAGTAATAGTGACTAACGGTGAGGTTTGGTGCGGGTGTCGAAAAACGTACCTAATTTGGGTTTGTGGTGTTGGATCAAGTAAAAGACACGGTGAAGACCGAATATCGAAAATCTAAACTCGCCAAGCTGGATATTTTGACATTTCTTTGATACTCTTTGAACTAATCTGAATCGGATATTTTTCGTTCTGATATTTTTAGGATGCAATCCATTTTAAACTTCACTGTTAGTGCTCATTTAGTGTACTCGATGTGAATGAAAACACCTTTACCGCATATATTTTAATACCTTGACAAGTATCTTCCATTCAAAAATCAGTATTTAATCTAATTGGGTTTGAAACAATGAGAATGCTGAGATTATTTGGCAAAGTTTGAGCACTTATTGTGAGTGCTCATTATGTGCACTAAATGTGAATGAAACCCCCTTCACTCATACATTTTTACCTTGACAAAGAGATTTCAATCAATAATCAATATTTAATCAAATCAGGGTTGAAACAATGATAGGGTAAAGTCTGTTAATCTTTAATTGTGAATAATTAGTAGTTTTTGCTTTTTTGCCACTTCAATTGCGCTTTTCCCTTTCAATTTTCACGGATAAATTGTTTAGCTTCTTTAACTAATTGTTTAACTGGGATCAATCGAATTAATCAACCAACCATTTCGGATTGAAAATAATCTGTTAAATGATAGTTTTAGGCAATTAACTTTGCTGTTGTTTTTCCCATTGAGAAAGTAAAAGGCTATTATAGCATAATAGTGAATTATTTTCACGAGGTTTCTTTTTTTGATTAAATCTTATTTTCAACCTTTTTCAAGTTCTTTCATGATTTATTTAAAAATTATTTTATTATCTGATTAAAAATTCGTTGAATTCTGTTTTTTTTAAATGAAATTTAAGTTTAAATTAAGCGGCAAAAAGAGATGTGACAAGATTTTCTTGGAAGTGAACTTAAGATTTTGTCTTGTTTTTGGGTTAACATTTTTGTTTATTATCTTGATTGTTGCTTTTGTTTTGGTTGTTTCTGTATTGTATTTTAAATTGTTTCTTAACCATCTTTGAAAACAAAATGTTCACAATTGTTGATCTACCTTTGATTTGCTTACTGGATGATTGATGGTCTTTTATTATGTCTTGTTAACTATTAATTAAAGCAAGGTGTAGCTTGTGGATGTTACCAAGCGAAGAGAAACAAAATAATCTATTATTCAAGTGATAGATAAACATAATAACAAAAGGTAATTGCAATCATAATCGAGTAAACCATTTGAAATATTATTTAATTAATTGACTAATGAACCTTGATCTAACTGATTGGTTACAATTAATGGTTAATTTGTTTTTCACACAAAATGGTTGTTACAATTTGTTTGTGAGTATTACAGCTGCTATTGTTTCCATTGGTTTATAGTCAACAAATGTTTACTAATGTGCTTGGTAAATAGAAATGCAAGAGTTGACTTTATTTGGGTTACAATTTCATAACAATTTAAACTTAATTTAAAATTTAATGGTACTAAATGGCTATTTGAGAATCACCTTGAGTTCACAGTTGATTGTGGATGAAGCCTTCATTTTTACCTTGATTTTAGATGTTGAATTAAGTTAATGAGAAAAGGATAAATCTAGTTAAGGAAGGTTTTCGTCAAGTTGAGCCATTGAATTTAATGAAAATCAGATCCATTCATTATACACACTGTTTATTAGAGCATGTTCCTTGGCTTTTATTAATACAAGATTTTAAAATAATCAATTCATTAATCCCCTAACAAACTGAATAGTACTAATAAGAAAAGCTCACAATACCATGATTACCAGGTAAGATAGCCTTGATCAACTTTCACCTTTAAGATAATGAGAACGTTTGGTAGATGCTATTGTCGTTTATGATGACGATGATGATGATGATTCTATGTTATATTATACTTTGATATAACTGTTTTCTTGAAGCACATCAATCTTAACCTCTTCCTTCTTCCTTCCGTTTAAACAACAAGAGGCAGCAACAATGAAAAAAGAGAGCAACAAATAGACAAAACAAACTTGCAAACAGGTTTAACGATGCAAAGCAACAAGTCAACAGTTAATTGTCTCCACAATACCAAACTTTTATAATAAATAAAATATTTTTTATTTATCCTCATCGATGCATAGTAATCGAGGCATTTATCATTGCTGAAGTGGTAAAAAAATTGTAGACAAAATGGATAAGCACATCAGAAACATCAGCAGTGAAAAAAGCCAAGTATTGAGGTATCAACTTTGTTGCTGTTAATGTTGATGGCACCTTTGTATCTGATAAATGATGAAGATGATGGTTAAGATTTACGGATCTATCAGACAACCATGAAAATGAATCATTTGATGGTTGTGGCTTGTTTTTTAGGTTTAACGGTACTGATTATTATTGTTGGAAGCTCTTTGCAATGAACGAGAAATAGTTTGATTGTGGTAACATTGAAGCAAGACGGAAGTTAACGGGAGAACCTTTTCTCTGCAACTGGGTAACTGTAACTTTGACTTTTTCATGATTCTTCTTGTTCGTATGTACAGCATTTAAATTGATAATCAACAACTGAATAATCTTTTGCCATCGTTCAACCATCATAATTAATTTACTTGTTATAACCGTGATTGTTTCATTTGTAAAGACTTATTGATGGCCAAGTTAACGAATTTGATCTTTTACCTGTTTTAATATAAATCAATACAACAAGCATTAGTGTAACATGAATGAAAAAGGTCATACTTTTACCCTCCGATTCAATGGTGCAAATCATTTCGGGCCTAAACTGTTAAATTGATTGAAATGGGGTCAAAATTTGAGTATAATGGATAGTTTTACAATCAAAATGTTTGAAGTAAAGTATTCATGTTAATCTTAAAATGTTTCCATTAGTTTATCAATTTAACATAAACAGTTAGCAATGAAGAAAGGTTGATAAAATAAAAATGAGAAATATAATGATAACCAAGAAAAAAAGTAGAAACTAAACCAACAATAGGCTGAGAAAGAAAGAGAGTGAGTTAAACTTTCCGTCTTTTTATCCCTAAAATGAGCTCAATTTATTGAAATTTCAGGTATACAATATCATGATTACCATTATTATTACCTTCATTATTATTGTTATTAGAGGGACAAGAAACAAAAAAAAAATAATTTACCTTAACATTATGATAATCATTTCGGTAAACAGGCAATCATCCGGTAAGCATTGAAAGTGAATGAAATGGTCAGTAGAACGGAATTATATTGGAATGATCCAAGTGAGATCATTATTTAATGACTGTCAAGTAATATCCATTATACAGCTGTCAATGTCCACTTATAATAAAAAAATTAATAATGTAAATCCATTATTAAACCAAGATGGAAGTTCAAATACCGCTAAAACATCATTCGATAACAAATTATTCAGCCGTTATCTTATTAGTTTGTCTCTCAATAACCAGATGGAGATGGTTGAGCGTGTATTAATATTTTGAGATAGCATGAAGTCAGTATGAAGATTTTAAATTAAAAGTAAACTTGATGAAATAATTAGATTATATCGTTAGGAATTCAAATTTTTTCAATTTATTTAATCATGTGATCAAGATGATTACCGCCTTAAGACTTCCAGTAGTCTAAAACTGTTCAATATTGGGTCCATCAATTGTTAAAAATTGATGTTTGAAAATAAATGGTAGTTGTTAGTTTTATGTATTCATCAATCACAATGGTTCAATCATCATCTTTGATTTGAATTGCAATCAATGGTGAGCTGAAAACTTGAAGTCATCAAAAGATTGGTAATTGATTGAATATTAGCTTCTATTGTAATCACTGAGATGATTAAAGGTGAGGAAAAACTGTGATGGTTTTATGATGGTTTATGATGAGATGTACAATATGATTGTATTATTATAATTGGTAAAGAAGCGACCTTATTGATACATCATTGAATTGTTTGTTTAGGTGATTAAAGTGAAAATATCGAGGTTAATTTACCTCAATCAGGGGAAAATAAACACCAAGTGAAAGAAATCAATTCATCTTGTGATCAACTCTTTTTTTCATTTAATAACAATGTTAACATGCCATGACTTTACCATAACTCATCATACAGTGCAACGCAACTATAAGATAGTGACTTGAATCCTTCTTTAAAATTGTAACTAATTCTCTCAACTGTATGTGCTTTGATTGCATGTTTTTAATAACGGTTACACTTTTATTGTTACCATAATAATTAACTCTGTGGTTGCAAATTATCGTTAAAAATGATACAAAAACCTTTCAATCATTTGTCTGTCAGCAAGAAGCATAATAAAGCGCAATACACATTAAAAACCGATTGAAATTGTGTAGAAGTCAATAAGATTGAAATTGATTAACTATTTCATGCAAATATTTAATTTCAAGACTGACTGTGTTGAATGTTTAATTCGTTATTATTGGGAAAAGAACAATTTTTATTGATCTTTTCAATCCTTTGGTTGAGGGAACAAAAGATGCTTACAAGTAAAGGTTTCGTTTCAATATAAAATATCTTTTTCAGTATATTAGTTAAACTAACCATTAAATCCTGGTTACATTATAATCATGATCATCAATTTGATTACCAACTGAGGGTAAAACATTATTGAAGCTTCATGGGATATTTGGCTAAACACATTGTTTAGAGTCAACATTTTGTTAACCTTAACCAAATGGTAAACATTAATTGTAAATCCAATTGATGAAGCCATCTTTTGATCATAATCACTTAACCTGTCAAAAACAATTTAATAGGCATAATTATCAATAAAAAATACAATCAAATTTGATCAATGAAAATCAAAATTGATGTCAATCAAGAGATGCTTTGAATTGTGAAATAAATGAATAAAAGCTGATTAAGACATTGTCAACTCGTCAATTTGAGTCGCTTTAGTAATGATTACATCTAATTGCTTTACTTTAATTTGCACTATTTAGTCATTGGAACAAGAGAAACATGCACTTCGTCGGAAACTGGACAATCTCGAGGGTGAATATGAAGGACGAGTTAGTGAATATCAAGCCGATTTGACTGCACTCAAGAAAGAGCTCAATGACCAGCAGACCACATTGAAACAATATGAACGTGAAAAGGGTAAAATGGTTCAAGAGTTGATGGAACAGAATCACAGGCTAACAACAGAATTGAAACAAGTAAGTGATTAATTGGTGTTTATTGATCTTAATTTTATCTTATTCAATGGGTCAAGATTAAAAATAATTGAAATGAAAGTTTCAAATCTAAAGATTGATTAGACTTTACTGTCTTTGAGTAACCGTAGTTCATCGTTTTCTGGCTTTGTTTTGTTTTGATACTCCAATTTTAACACATTTGAGACTATTAATACACTGTGATAATAACAGTGAGAAGATGATTATGATTATGATGAGTCTAATAATTGCAATTAATTGAGAATGCTTATCATTTACCGATATAAATTACAATTTTAAAAAGATCCCTTGGGTTATCAAGTGTTTTATTAATACGGAATGGAAAGTGAATATTGATGAAAACTAATGTTCATTATGATGGTGATTACTATTGGTTATTAAAAATATTGATTGGTTCACCCGAATCAATTGAAACTGACCTGAGGCAATCTTAGTTAACCTTATATCCACCTTTATCATTTGGACCATTAAATGATATCTTCAACCTTTATCCGTTTTTATCCAGCAAAAATGAATTTCCATTCTCACCTTCATCAATTCTTTAGCCATCTTAAAGGTTTGACCTGTAAGAACTAAAAATATTGCCAAAAATGGCATTTTACATTTTACTTGTTTACTTATTTACTGTAACCTTCATTATCATCCTTTCATCATAATCATAAACATCGCCATCATACTCTCTGTTATCCAATTGGTTGCAATAATAATTTAAAAATTGTACTTAATCAGTTGGCTGGTAGCCATTGGTTGTTGAGCTCTTTTCAATACAGCCGTTACTTTTAAGCTTCACCATTGTTTCTTCTGTTTTCACCACTTCATCTTTTTTCGTCTTTCATCTCATCTCATTTCATCTCGTTAATTTTATTTTATTTTATTGATTATTTACCTTTTAATTGTGGTCATCTTCAGGCATCCGAATCGGAGGAACAATTGTCAAATCAATTATTGTCCCTACGTGAACAGTTTAACGCGCGCCGTTCCAATCTTAACGACCACGTTGCTCAAATGGAAGGATTAAGAGAAGAAGTAAGTAATATCTGTTGCTTTTTTCGCTCGATTTTGTTTTTGTGTGTTTACTAATCTTGTTGATCTTAATCTCTTTGTCTTAGATTAATTTACTTAGTAAACGCAAAAGTGATTTAGAAAAAAGAATAAGTGCCCTTCACGAGGAGAGAGAACAGATTAGCTTGACCCTTGAAGAATCAAACGAAAGGATATTAATGTTGGAGAAAACGAATCAAGATCAAACCATTACAATAAACAATTTACAAAGGGAATTAGAGGAAGCTAGAGTGATCAATGATCAATTGAAACATAAAATGGACCATTATGGATCAACGACAAACACACCTAATGGTAATGGAACTGGTACTGGTGGCGGCCAACCAACATCACTGTATAATGAAATTGAAATGTCCTCGTCCTCATCAATTGAAGATGATCTTAAATCTAATCTTAACTTGGATGAAGATATCTGTGATTATTCAAAGGATCTTGATGAAAATTGGAAGGTAAATTATCTTATGCGGATCAATTGATTGATCCATATTGCCTTGTAATGGTAAAATTATAAATGATTGAAGATATTTTAACCTTCATAATTTATCTTCATTTATCAAACAAACATTTTTAACCTTTTCTATCCCAAGTAAGGTGTTTAAATTTGTATTTAATTTTAACCAGCAATCAGTTGTGGGTCAAGGTTTAGATCTATTTTTTATAAAACACGCTCAAACCGATCCACCAACAATCAAACATGACAAAAGAAATCATGATAATCGATCAATGATTATGAAATTTAATTTATTGAGCAATGAAATGCGTGGAATTAATTCCTGCAATTTAATTGCTAAATAGAGTCAACAGTACAATCTATTAGCCGGTTGGAACTTTTATCAAATTAAAAGCTCGAACATTTACAGTTAAACTGTACTTCATGAAAACAACATCAGTAAAGGATAATGTTAGTTTCCTTAAACACTCTGATAAGCTTGTTGGTTGTGATAATTGAAATTGATCATTAGTGTAAATTATGAAGAAAGGTAATTGAAGGTAATCATAGAGCGAAAATTATAGCTGAAGATTATTTAGAAGCTATTATATTGGTAAAGGTTAATTACAATTGAACCCCTTACAAGCAAATGTACATTTCATAATCTGAAAATTTTTCACATCTAATATCTTTTCTTAATTTTTTCACACCAACAGAATGGCCAAGAATTGTCTGAATTATATCATGAATTACGTCGCATGTGTCAAGATCTTCATCGTCGCCGTGAAAACAGTGGTCATTTTAATTCAACCGGAGATTCAGGTATACCGGCAACTCCTGAAGATATTAACTGTAACCATGTGAGGCCGGGAATGATTTCAGCTGCTTTCAAAGAGTACAAACAATTACTTGAGGAAATGGATGATTTGGTATGTATTTGATCAAGAAATTGAATGATCATTATTTATATTATAGAATCTGTTGATATTTTGATTAAAACTAATTTGATTTTTGTTTTTAATTTTTAAAGCCTTGTGTCTCCTGTCAATCAATTGCAAGCGAACGATTACAGTTAGAAAAGATGGCCAAAGAAGCAGTCGAGAAAGATGACGAAATAAAGCGTAAAAATGATGAATTGATGAAGATGGCAACTCAAATGACCATTTTAGAGACTGAATTAAAAGCTGTTAAAGAAGAAAGAGATTATCTTAAAGAATCAGTTGATACTGATGGTGTAATGGGTAAAGACGAGCTTGTTAAAAGAGCTTGGGAACTTCGAGATCAAGCAGTCGCAAGAAAGAATGCCGTTGAAATTGAATTAGCCAAAACACGAATCGAATGTATGCACATTAATAGTCAATTAATGGAAGCAATCCAACAAAAGATAACATTATCACAACAATTGGAACAGTGGCAGGTAATTATCATTTTTCATCTTTAAACTCTGACCATTTTTTATTCTAAAGAATAAATGATGGACCGTCAAGTTTTTCCATTCAATTGGACTTCTCATAAAATACAGTTTTTTATTGTTTCAAATTCAAGTATCTTACTCGAAATGATTACCTGTCATTTGATTTGAATTTGCAATTGCCTTTCATCAACTTTTCTTTATTCCTTCTCTATGCTAATGTTTGAATTAATTATAAAATTTCTTTTACACTCTTTCATAGGTTGATATGCAAAGCTTACTGGATGAGCAACTCAAAAATAAACTTTCAAGCCAAGAAAAGGAGGAGAAACGTCGCCAAGCTGAATCTCGAAATTTAAGTCCAATCTCAGCGTCAACGCCAAGCCTAGTTAACAAAACAAAGCTTTTAAGATTGTTCCGAACGGCAAATTAAATATGTTCAATATGTATATATATAATAATGAAAACAAAATATTGTAATAAATGAATACAAATAAATGTACACATGATTTTTAACTGTAAGTAATTAGTTAGATTGCTGTTTACCTTTAATTGTTTCAGGTTAAAGTCAAAAAGGAAGTATATTGAGGAAGGAAATGATTAGTTAAGGCATTTTGGCTGATTGACTGAGCGGTGGTTGATTGTATTGCAAGGCGTTTATCGTGAGTTCGTTGGTGTTTCTTTAGATGATCCTTACGACCAAATCGCTTTGAGCAAATTGGGCACGAAAACGGCCTTATACCAGTGTGAATCCGTCGATGTCGAGTTAACTCTTCATTACGAGTAAACGTTTTACCACAATTAGGGTTATCACAGACAAAAGGTCGCTCTCCTAGAAATCAATAAAAAAACAAAAATCCCAAATTTTAATTGTTTCAACTCAACTTCGAAAACAGTTTTGTAAAATTAACAGTTTAGTAATTGGGTTCAATTAGTGTTATCTTCATGATAATACTATTGCTATAATGTATTTGTTAAACAATTTGTCGCTAATTATCCGCTAATTTGTTTGTAAGATTAGACTGTTAATCTTATGCAGGCTAACTGTTGGGATTGATTTGCATTTTTTGCTAATTATTAATTGTTGGATAAAAAATGAGATTATTCATTATAAGACAATTAACTTACCAGTGTGAGTTCGAATGTGACCTTTCAACTGTCCATTATTAGAGAAGGCAATTTGACAATGAGGACAACGAAATCGTTTGGGTTTGGATCTTTTGCTTCTACAGTTTTTACTGGCAGTGTTATTAATTATTGGTAGTGATTGTTGTTGACCAATCGGTTTATTTGTTTCAATTAAAAGTCCATTAGGAGAAGCTGGAAAGAGACGAGGAAAAGATTGATGATGATGGTGGTGATGAAGATGGTGACTGTTGTTATTGGTGGTGGATGGAGTAGTAGTAATGTTATTGTTGCTGCTGACCGAATTGAAAGACGAAGCCATTTCTTTTGTCTGTAAATTGGTCAGATGACAAGTTGATGGTAAAAAGTGATGGTGATGATGATGATGTTGATGGTTAAGCTGCGAAGTAAGCGTTACTGATTCAGTGGATTGATGTAAATTTGGAGATATTAATTTAGAATGACAATTAGCCATTGAGAAAGAAGAGGAAGCGGACAATGAGGAACACGAGGGCGAAGATGATGTTGAACTTAATTTCAATTTAGTGACAGTTGAATCTTTTGTTGGTGAAATAAATAAAGATGACATAGTGTTTAATGGTGAAGTCAAGTATTCCTGGTATTTGGTTATTTGATCAGGCAGTGTTGGTGTTGACAGAGTATTGATTGAGTGTGGAGTTATCGAGGAGGACAATGAAGACGCTGAAGAGGATGAACATGAAGAAGATAGATTGTTGGACAAATTTGACGGTAAACCTGGACGATCACTTACTTTCTCATCTGATCGTTTCAACAATGGATCAGGCTCAAAGTCCCATGGACGAAATATTTCCTTGCAAGCTTTTGAACGAGACATTTTTGGATAAACTTAGAAACTGAAAAAAATCCTATCTGGTTTAACGGTAAACAAATGGTAAAGTTAACAGAATGACGATCTTGCTTAATGGATCTAAAAATTTAATGTAAAACCAGCATATTATTCAATGGAGTTAATGATTTAATTCGATTTCTCAAATTGGATAAACTTTATCTTTTGAAAATAATGCTAAAACTTAGAGGCAAACTAAGAACACCTTTGTGATTGGACATTACAACGACTAATGAATGCCGATAGAGAGCGCTAAACCATTTTTCCCTCTCAATAAGGAGACCTTACGCATTTAGGCCTTATACTGGTGGGACTGTGGAGAGATCGGACACCCTGTTGATGGGGTGTGAATTAAGGCATTGCCAGTATCATTGGTTAACTAATAAGCCATGTTACCTAATGATCAATGATTAATTTGTGAGGTGGACTCTGCAGGGACACTTGAGTTTATTTCTCTCTCTTCTTCTTCAATCTTCTTTCTCTATATCTATCTCTCTTTATTACCACCCAGTTACAACGGTCATCATTTCTCCTTCATCATCTTGATCATCTTCTTCTTCAACAACAACATTTGCTTCATGATCATCTTTACCAACAGAATATGCAAGGTAAGACTACCTACACCCAACAATTTGATCGGTTTACAACCCATATTCATGTTCCTCTTCTCAGTCCCATGTTTTTGTATGCAACAACATATACATGTACATCTAACCATACATTCAATTGTACACCTTAACTCCAAGCCCACCCACCCCTTAAACACCTTGCCCTCCTCCTTCTTCATCTTCATCTCTGGAATCCTTGTGCTTTTCATCCCTTCGTTAAGCCTCTTCAATTCAACCTTTTTTCTCCACTTCTCACCATTTCCACTCTTTTTTTTGCATCTCTAAAACTCTTAAAATTTCTCCCTTTTCAAAATTTATCCTTGTCCTCGTGAAGATGAGCCTTGTTTCCTGCCCTTCTCATCATCTATTCATCCCTTCTCGCCCCTCATCTACTACAAAATGTGTGTTCATCATTTTCAAGCTTATCTCCTAAGTTTTCCTCATTTCCATCTTTATATCAAGCAATGTCCTTCCACTTTTTTTGTCAACTAAACCAACTAATTATGAGCAAAATTATTCAGATCAATATTGATAAATTCTTGTTACCTTTTTTTCAAAAGGAAATGAGCTTAATAATTGATCTGCATAATTTATTACAACCACAACTTGACTTCTCACTGGAAATTGCTCATTTTTCAATAACTTTTTTCACATTCAACTAGTTAAATCAGCTCATTAAAATGTCTCTTACCATAAACTGTAATCTGATATCACCTGAATGTTAAATTATCCAAGAAAATAGGTGTTTGAAAGTGAGCTTTCAATAACTGCACAGACGAATAGCTCTGTCAATTATAAATTGTGATTAAATCATCATCAAGTCTTGAGCATATTTCGACAGATAATTTGAAGCAACGTAAACATTGATCATCAGAACCAATTTCATGCAAACCCAAACCATTGAGAAAACATAGATTTATAATAATAGATTAGTCTTCGAAATGAATTCAAAAATTGAACTCTAGAAAAATATTATAATATCATGCAAATGGTGAGATTAAAAAAACTTAAAATAGTAATATTTTTGTGCTTTTGATCTGTTATTAAACTGATTATCATCAACATACTAATAGTGTGATGATAATGTTTTTGACTGATAATTGATAACATATTACAAGTGTAATTCATCTTACCTTGTTAGCCGCAGTTTGATATCATTGAAAGATGATGATGATGATCAGAATGATAAAGACTAACAAGTAACCCTGCTGATGTTTAGTTTCAGCTTCACAAGAAAAAAAGGATCAACTAAACCTAAAATTACAAGGAAATTTCCTTAATCAGCCTTTTCAATACTATTATATTTGTCTACTTTTTTCAGCCTTTTTATAAGTGATTGATGATCATCATCACTTCTTATTCTCTCTCTCTCTTTCCCATTCCAGCCATTTACTCATATTTTCATCTTCATCCTCCTCATCCTCACCACCACCATGCTAATGTGAAAGGAGAGAGAAGAAGGAAAAAGAATTAAGGTGTTTTCTTCTTAAATCCTGAATGTAATGCTGCAAATTCATTGGGCTCAATTGTAGTTGACCAACTAATAACTATCAGCCGAGTTTTGTTCATTCAAATGTATTAATATTTGTTTCTTTAATTACTTTACATGTTTTTTCACTTGATTTTCACTCGTCTTTTGAGTTCTGTTTTCATTTTTTGTCGAACCTTCAATTTGAATAAACCTTATTTGGTTTCACCATTTTTACCTTGATTGAAGGGAAACGAAAATTACTACAAAACTAGGAAAAATCAAGTCTAATAATAAAATCTGCATTCATTCTGATTTCATTCCATCAATCCAGTGTTCTTTAATACTTGACGCTGCCATTGGACACTTTATTGAAAAGGTTGATATGGTCATGGTTGGTGCTGATGGTGTTGTTGAGAATGGAGGAATAATCAATAAAATAGGCACTTATCCTTTAGCATTATGTGCTAAGGCTTTCAACAAACCTCTTTATGTGTTAGCTGAAAGTTACAAATTTATTCGTCACTATCCATTAAATCAAGCGGACATACCACAACCTATTCGTGGATCAGACAAAAGGATTCGAAGGAAAAGTGGAACAGTCGACGAGTTTGGTCCATTAGTTGACTATACTCCACCCAATTATATTACCCTTTTGCACACTGACTTGGGTACTTTAACTACTGCCGCAGTTAGTGACGTTCTTATACAACTTTATTTATGATAATTAATCAAATGTACAGCCGTATTTTGATAAAGGATAAAAAGAATGTTCTGTTTTGACTTTCAGATTCTAATACTATAATTACCTTTCATCATAAAACTCAAACTCATCTTTTCTTAGAAAGCAAAGGGTGCTCAGTGAGCAACACGAATCTGAGAAAAGGTAATACCATAATCAAAACACGTATTGTTTTAACAGAAGAAGATGACTCAACCATAAATTACAATGAATATTCAAGTAATTATTTTCCTTTACTCAAAGAATGCTGTAAACTAAACCATAAAATCGTATTGAACCTCTCTAAGTGGCAATTTTAACTAACACAAAGCGAACCCAAAAGATATCCAAAGCTATTCTAGGGCAAAAAGAGTGAACAAAACATCTCCAAAATTTACCTTTTCAAGCTATAAAATAATGCAGATGCAAGGTTGCCAGTCTTGATCTATCAAAAAAGGAGAAATGCTATTTCAAGTAAATAAATGTCCATTTTATGAATAATTTGTTTTACGATAAAAGGTAAGACATTATTGCTTCAACATTAGCCGCCTCTTTGCGATTAGAGTTTAAGTTTAAAAATGACATTGATTGGGTAAAACAACATTATTCAAGATCATCTATTCAACAAGTCAATGCACATCGTTAGTATTGAAGTTGCGAAAAAATTACATTTCAAAAGCAATCCTGATATCAATCAAAATGAATTTAAAAGTCACATATATTTGCATATAATTGAATTAACAATATTTAGGTGAAAATTATTCCAATCGTTAGTTATCGTCATCATATTCATTTTAATCATTGTTCATCAGCTTTAAATGTTCTGCTTTATTTTTGAGATTCATTCAAATCATGATGCTTTCACAAATCGACTGAAAATTGTTCATCAATATGAATGAGAAAATGTATCAAAAATCAGCTTGAATGAGTGTCAAAAGAGCAAAATTTCAATGTTTGTGGAGGTTTAAACGCTCTTGAGCATAATGTATGTATGATTGTGATGATCATCTCTCATCTTCCTGCAGTTTACTTGATCATCACAAACCTCGTGCCAATGAGACAGAAAAATGTATTTGATTGTTAAGGAGGGTTAAAAGAGCCAAAAAGAAGGTGTAGTTTATGTGATGTTAAATTGACCACCGAGTGTGTTGCCATCAGTATCCCGCTGTGGTTACAAAGCTATTTATTTGTGATGATGAATTAAATGATTGACTAAATTTGGATCTTCCTTTTTTCATCATCATCATCTTTCCTTTTCTTCCCAAGCACCTTGATTTAAATAATTTGAAAATTTTTCACCTCAATACTTCATCTTTTTTCAACTTTAGACTTAACTGGGAAAAATATGGTTTCTGATTCCGTTTACATTGTAATTGAATAACCATCCATTGAAAGTAAAATCACCTTAAATAAATTTGTAACATGTTAACAGTTTAATGGTTCCCACTGATTTGTAGTTGATCATTTAATGTCCATTTTAAAATATATTGATTTCCAGTTCAACACCGATCCGCACATTTAACTCAAAAATAGCGATAATCTTTGGTTGGTTGTAGAGGGTTTACTGGTCCATATATTAGCTTTTCCTGATACTTATGACTTGTGTAACAACAAAAAAACCAATCCATTTGTAATCTATTTCCAATGAGTAAGGCACATTTAAACGCAATATGCGGTAACCGAATGAATTAGTGAATAAAATTGAATCACGCCATCATAGCACAATATAACATTAATTTCAAGTCTATAGCTGACATGCGAATCGTTATAAAAGCAGGAATAAGCACAAGAAACCCGCCAATCAGCCACATAGGAAAAAAAGAGAAATAAAATTCATCAATAATCAATGATAACATGAATCACAAATCATAGTTAAAACGAAAATGTCACTCACATTTTACCGCTGATTGCAAGCTGACCCATCAACAACTAGCATAATGCATGGAAATATAAAAAGCCAAGTGATGAAAATTAGACGAAACGTTAATCAAGTGCCTGTGTGAAAGAATTAATTCAAATTAAATGAATAGAGGCTGCTGCGATCATGGATGGTCGCATATTTTTTTCACTGACAATTAGTAAGCAGAGGAGAAAAATTAGAATTAGAATTTAAACAAAAAAATTATGAATACAAACATACCCGATATTCGGATGCAGTCAATGTTATGAAGCGTAAGAATATCTCTGAAATTGATTGGACTTCAATCAATGGCTCTATGGACTCAAATGTCTCGATAACTTTTTGTAATTTTGCGACAAACTCTGCGTAAGTTGCAGCTATAATAAAGATAGACATTAGTTTATATCATCGTTTAATTACTGAGTCGCAAACCACAATTATCAGTTCCCAAAATGTCCATTAAAGCTTTACATGTTGCCAAGGCTGGTGAAGATGAGGAAGCCTTATTCTTTTCATAAATACTTATCAAATCAGCATCTGTAAAAGAAAGTTAGAACTTCAGATATGAACTTGGACAAGATTTCTATTAAAACACTTACTTGGAGAACTCGTATTGCTACAATTAAATTAAAAATCCAATATTCCAACTGGGTCTATTTACCATGCAAACAACAAACTGACAATAGAGCGGTTATAGTGAGTAAAATTGTCGCGGTTTCTTTGAATTCAAGTTAATCATAAATACTCCTCAACTAATAGTTTAAACAAAAAGTAATTATTAAGACAATGTGAATTTATTGAGGTGATACGTTTGAATAAATGGAAGTTAAATTAACATAACTATGCAGGTTTCATGGGGTATTTGAGATTCTCGAATTGAGAGTTTGACAACTCCGACTTATTTTCCTCAGCTTGACAGGTTAGCTTAAATTATTACTATTAATACTTCTAATTATAACAGACAAGTCTTTTGAATATCACAGAATAATGAGAAACAGAATAAATAAAACATTTATTTTATTAAGAAATCTTCAAATCTGTAGATCTCTGGAAAACAGAATCAGTTTTGATGAAGAACTTTTTTTTTTTAAATCAAACTTTAGCCTTTGAAGAAGGATGTGCATAATGTTACAAGTCTTGATAACAGAAAGAAATCAAATCGGGTTCATCTAATCACAGTTAAGAGGCTGAATAAACAGTGATTGTATGAATTGCATGTTTAAAATTCTAAAAAGCTAGCCTAAGATAGCAATCGTAAAATTTAATTCATCATCGATAAAAGTTTTATCGATGATGAATTTTTTATCATAAAAGTATTCAACAATTGAAGATTGTTGAGAATTTTCTGAAGTACCGCCATCTATTGAAACCTTTTGGAGCTATTCCACACTAAATCAAACAATCGAACTATATGGTTCATTTTATTCTGAATCTTAGGCCGATCTGACTATTGTCCTTTCAAGTCGCTAGATCATCTGCTAGCTAGTTATAGTTGGATGAAGGAACTATAAATTAGCTGTACATTTAAAAAAACAAGGTTTGCTAACAAGGATATTTACTATTTAATTTTGTTTTTTTAAATTAAATTACCAAGAAAACAATGCGAACCAAAAAGACAATGTCAGAATGAATCCTTGACAAGTAACCAAACAGTGAGACAAAAACTTGAAGTCGTACAAAAATACCTGTCTGTAACTTTCGATAGGTAAAGATTTATGGAAGTTCATGAATCTACCTAATGAGGTTAAACCTCGTTATTTTGCGTGAATAAATCTTACTTATAATCCATTTGAGTTATGAATTAATGTTTAAATATGCTGCATATCAAAATAGTGTGAATTTTAAATCGTTATCTGATTGCATCGTTAAAATATAATCATTAAATTATAGAATAAAATTCTCATTAATTCCATTAATAGATTTCATTTGATTTGCAAGTGAACTCATTAGCAATAAACTTGGAAAGTGATGAACATTTGTATCGATTGGACAATTAAGAATGAAAGTTTCCATACAAGGTTTTACTTAAAGAAATCAGTATTTTAAGAAATTTCTGTATGAGTCAATTTCAATCGTAACGCGAATGAATATTTTTTGAGTTAAGCATTTTTATTGCATTCCTTCATAGATACACAACCAACTTGAATATTCAATGGAGCCGTTGAGTGATTCTCATGCCAATCAAACATTTCTTTTGTCGAATTTTCTCATCAGAAAGCAATTCTTTTGGTTAAAATATTTACCTTTACCTATTCCTTGGTACAACCGTATAGTGTTGACCTTTGGTTGGCTTGTTCATCTAAGCTTTCTGGTCAGGATAAACATTTTCAATTTTGTACCACTTGACCCAATCCTAGCACTTTACATCGGTGATTTCGCATGCAACTTGATTTCCATTCATAATTTAATTTGGTTTATTCATGGATTCTGGTGGACAGGTTCAGTCTTTACTTTCCATTTACTGAATAAAACAAATAATTCGGTGAAAATGCAAACTTGGTTTACTTGTTTGTCAATCTTGGAACATGGAAAAGATGATTTTTTCGCAAAACCCAACGATAAACTGGTTCATGCATCAAAGCTCTACTTTTTCAATGCTAAGTGTGCACTTCTATTTGGGCCGACATTTTCTTTCTGCATGTTCATTCCACACATGATTAACCATTATTCAAATGTCCCATTGCTTATTGTAATCGTTATACATGGACTGATCACTACTGTAGCTGCTTTCACAACTGTTGCTTTGTGTGTTACTATGTGTTATCTGTTTGGCTTTTATGCCTTCCTAGTCGGTCAAAAGCTGTCACGAATTTCAGAAACATTTAAAACTCAGATGAATGAAGTGCTCATAGCTCATCACAAAATTTTAGCAAACTCTGCTCGATTCATTTCCTTGTTGAGAGAAGTACATTATGCCAACTTATTTTGGTCCAAGTTGAATTCTAGCGCATTCATTAATACATTTTTCCCTCAAATTTTAATCTTATACTCGGTTTGTTTCGTCCTATTGGACAAAATTAATTTATTTGCTCTTATTGGACTTGGAACACTCAACTTTGCTTGTGGACTATCAGTTAATTTCCTTGGTGGAGCTTATGCAAGATTGAAGGTGATTCACATTTCAAAGATTTTAAGTCAAATTTTTCACATTTTTGCATTTATTCACAGCTTAACCATTGTCAAAAGCAGTTGCTTCGTGTTATCATTTTAAAGGATGGTAAACTCAGAATAAATCATAAAATAAAGCTGCTGATTACTTCTGAATACTTGTTGTACAGGAATCTGTTTGCCGTTTTTGCCTCTTTAGAAATGAATAGTTTCAACTACTTGATGGTGGGTAGTCATTGAAATTGGATTTAACGTTAGAATTATATTTCATATAAAATAATTTGATCTTCACAGGTATTCATCGAAATGGGCGCTCATTTGATGCTTGTAATTGTCAATGCAAATCGAAAGTGAGGTTAGACTTTTGAAGTTAATGGTGATGATGTGCAAATTCATTTGATAAAACTCATTCCCATAAAAATAGAAGCTAAAATTATCTTTTGCTTTCCAGAAAATCAGAGTGCATTTTGACCAAACCCAAATATTCTATAAATTGATTCCAATTGCAAATAAATTGAAAAATTAAAACCAGTTTCGTTTGTTACATTTTATTCGTTACACCTGTGAGAAAGAAATGCGTACATTGATAATGATTTGTGTACAATTTAGCTCTTCATTTTTGCGCTTATTATGAATAAAATAAATTTTTATTTTCATCGACTGTACGGGGTGTACAGAAAGTTCGTGTGAGGGGAAAAAGTGATTTCCCTTGCGCACTAAACCTATTTTCTAATGTTATGATTATGATTAATACCCATTCTATAAGGTATGACGAGTAATGTTCTGGACTAATTTTTTAAAATTGAATTGCGACAGTTAGACTAGACTTACAGACACCATTCAATCATTAAAATAAAGGTACACTTCTCAAGATTATGTTGTGTAAAAATAAAAAAAAAATTGATTAGCAATTGTCAAGTTATGGCCTTAAATGAACAAAAGCGTCAAAATCTGATTTTTCCTTTCGTCAAAAACCATATATTTCCAACTTCATACCAGGGTTTTGATGAGTCGAAAAAGGTGGCATTTGACCTCAAGGTTGTTAAAAAGGATGTAATTCGCCTAATATAACTCAACAAAGATCGATTTAAAGGTTCAGATCACCATCGGAACTAAATTTTATGGACATTTGAAAACAAAACGACTTTTCAAGAATTTAAAAAGACTTTTTCAAATAAGGACTTCGATTTCGAGTTTTTCAAGATATTAAATAGAAATAAAAGATCAGTAATTCGTGAACGGTAGCAAAGTGTCCTTCTGATTGTTTTGAAAAAGTCTTTTTTAAATTCTTGAAAAGTCGTTTTGTTTTCAAATGTCCATAAAATTTAGTTCCGATGGTGACCTGAACCTTTAAATCGATCTTTGCTGAGTTATATTAGGCGAATTACATCTTTTTTAACAACTTTGAGGTCAAATGCCACCTTCTTTCGACTCATCAAAACCCTGGTATGAAGTTGGAAATATATGGTTTTTGACGCTTTTGTTCATTTAAGGCCATAACTTGACAATTGCTAATCAATTTTTTTTTATTTTTACACAACATAATCTTGAGAAGTGTACCTTTATTTTAATGATTGCATGGTGACTGTAAGTCTAGTCTAACTGTCGCAATTCAATTTTGAAAAATTAGTCCAGAACATTACTCGTCATACCTTACTCCACCCCTCAAATGAACTTTCTATACACCGTGAAGTGAGAGTACAATACTCTTCTACCACAAGAGAACGTTTAAAAAATAAGATCAAGTAAAGGCTAAAACTTTTTGTGAACAAATACAAGACTTATAAAGATGAAAACCGTTGTGCCCTCGTGTCGGCTGATCTCGCGGGGTCACGCATATCTCTCATTGTGCACAATGCACGAGCACAAGGAAATAGTAAGTAATGGCTATTTCCTAATGGCTAATAATATTAGGTCATTTCAAAAGTTTTTTACCTAGACTAGTTAAAATATTTTTTTCTAGATGGCGACCTATCTATAGTCTTCTCGACATCAAAAAGGCCAACTGACTATTTTCGCCAAAATAAATTCCTCAGAAAAAAGTGATTAAAAGTTAAGTACCATACCATCCAGTCGTTTTCGCAGTGTTATTAAGTTCCATGTGTATCAAAAGCTTTCATTGGCCGAAACGTTTGAGCGTCTTCGTGATGTTTATGATAATAAAGCTCCATTATATGCCAATGTAAAATACCGGGCGTTTTTTTTCATTTTACGCCTGTTTGACGTCATAACTCACGAACGGTTGATGCTACAGCCCTCAGATTCGAACCATGAGCTTAAGAAAATTGAAGAACTATACCCTCGATCTCTCAAGGTTATTCAAGGTCATTCATCTGTTTGACCTCTAACTGACATTTGAAGGGCATTCCCTGTTAGAAGAAATTTTTTGTAACTGGCCGATGTTTGAACGAAGTTAAAAGCTTATCTGGTTGTTAAGATAACCGAATTCAACTCAAAACCAATTAAAAGACTGAACGGTATAAAAACACTCATATCTTCTGCAATATATGAGATATGCAAATGTAAAAAACATCAGCCAGTTACAAAAAATTTCTTCTAACAGGGAATGCCCTTCAAATGTCAGTTAGAGGTCAAACAGATGAATGACCTTGAATAACCTTGAGAGATCGAGGGTATAGTTCTTCAATTTTCTTAAGCTCATGGTTCGAATCTGAGGGCTGTAGCATCAACCGTTCGTGAGTTATGACGTCAAACAGGCGTAAAATGAAAAAAAACGCCCGGTATTAGCAGAAACAGTTTAGGTGTGGCCGTTCAAGTGCCGAAGATGCCCATAGAAGTAGGAGACCACTTGAAATTGACTGGGACAAAGCAGCCCGAGATATACGTGCTCTGCTGGACGAAGATCGGAATTTATCCATCGATAAAATATCTCAGATAACTGGCCTATCGATATCCACTTCATGGAGAATTGTCAAACACTATTCAGCCTTGAAAAAATTGCTACAAGGTGGGTTCCTTATGTTTTGACTGAAGCCCATAAACGACAAAGAATTGATTATTGCCGTGCAGCTTTGGAGGGTTATAAATTGCAGCCAAATGCCTGTTTGAAATCGCTCGTTACCATGGACGAAACTTGGTGTTATGAATCAGATTAAATATACAGATCCTTTCTCTACGTTGTTATCAGCTATTTTTTGCGTATATCTGGCGTATTCTGCTCCCCTAAGGTTTCTGGAAGCAACAAGATAGCAGCTGCATAATTTTAACACCGCTTACGAGCGAAACCCTTACTCGGGCCTCCTGACATAGATCAAGTGTATTATTTTACTTAATAATAAAGTTAAATGCTTTAAGACATAACTATTTCATCAAAGGGTACTTCAGTTACAGTATCCGATATTTGAATCGGTTTACTTGAGCAGCGCATGTTTTTACAATGTCTAAATTAATAAATCCCAAACAAAAAACAGAACTTTATACTGACCATAACACATCGAGAATGCTCATCAGTAAACAATAAAAAAGTCAGCAAGTAAAAAATAATAGTCAAGAACTCTAGGCTAAGGAACGCTTAAGAAGAAACGCCAAAAAGGCTCAGTTTAAATCATGATAACTAAACGATATGTCTCAGAAGAAAGAACCTTGGTGTAAGGTATATCGAACTAGAAACCTAACCAAAGAAACAGGGAATTCTAACAAAAATTCTGTCGTTTGACAACCAGTAACACCTTTTTCATATGAACAGACTGAGACAGAGCATATACAAGTGAAGAGGACGGTGGTCCTTCATCAAACCCGACATGACTTGACATGCAAACCCGGTCTCAATCTTTTCCTCCATGAATACTGATTAAAACTAAATTATTCATCACCAGTAAACAATACGGAAACTCACAATTAACACTATAAAGGAAGTCAGAAGATCACATATCTCTAACCCAGGAAACAGATGGCCTAATAGAAATAACCACGCATGCACGAGAGGCTATCACAAAGCTATCTGAAGACAAACTTAGATCTAGATCAAACTACTCCTTGTCACAATAAGTGCAACTTCCAAACCTCTCTCTTTCCCAATCAATCCACAAAATAAAACACAAGCTTTCATAATGACAACTATACTAAATGAAGAGAAAATCAAAGACTTGATTAATTTCATTGAAATAAACTATGAAGAAGCTAATGAAACAGAAATAAATAACTCCCTTTCCTTTTATACGATAAAAGAAAAAACCTTCTATAATGATATCATAAAAGAAATCATTAAACCCACCAACAATGTCAACATACATTTTAAACTGGACGCTACCCAGGAGAAACAAGCACGTGTAATTGCTAATCTCCTGGACAAAAGTCTGGCAAAAGCTAAAAAACCCAAAAACAAATCGAATACCAAGACCAAACGTAATAGTAGTAGAAACCTGGAAATCCCAACGAACGACAAAATTGAAGACACGACTGACAACATCACTCCAGACAACGAGAAACAGACTGATGAACCTACTAATACCCCAGACAACAACTTGCATAAAACCAATACCATGAATCACGATGTTATATCTACCATCCCAGGTTTCAATGCGAATGATATACTCGACATACAAGATTTCTCGCACCCGCACTCATCTAACCATACACCACCCGCCTCTGACTACACAACGCTACCCCTAGTTTTTCACCAGAATAACATACTTATATATGAAAAGCAGATTGCAGACAACACAACTAGCCCCCAAAACCAAGATGGGACTCATCCTAACCCATCTACAGGGTGACAAATGGTATGTGAAAATTATAAATGTGGCTCTATTTTTTGGAATGCTAGTGGGCAGCACTTTTTTTTCTAACTGACCATTAGGGGTCTCTTTGAAGTTTTTTTCCGTTGGGAATTTTTTGTAAAAAACAAAGAGAACTGAAGATATGTCCAATTTAACTATACAACAAAAAGTCGATTTAATCGATTTTACGGTAAGGTTGTACCAGAGTCCGTCAGCTCACTCTTTCTCGCCTTGAGCTGAAGCTTGTTTAGCTTAACAGTCAGCTTAAAAACTGGTTCACAAAATTAAAAGCGGCATCTATGGACCAGTTAATCTTTACAATTTAACTAACTTTCATTATCCAAACAATATGTCAATTTAATCCAATTTAAAATATAATATAAAACAAGCATTTCAACATGGGCAATTCAGTTCAGAATTTGCGCTTATAGTATTTGTTTAAACTCAGTATGGCTAGTTTTGAGAACTTAAATTTAACTAATTTTGATATTAAATTAACCTCTAATAGTGAAGATTTGCCAGGATTGAACTTCATCATCGATTCTGGTTTGATTCCTCCAAACCTACCAATACCATGTATAAATAATCAATGTTCAGGTACCATGAGGCTCTTGAAATGTGCTAAATCTAAGCTTAAAAAAGCGTTTGTTTGTCGAGTTTGCCGTGAACAGCACAACTGGAGTAAAAATACCATTTTTGATGGGAGTAAACTTTCCATTCTTTTGATTTTAAAGCTAATATTTTGCTGGTGTCAAAATAAAACAATTAAGATTACCTCATCTGATCTAGGAATATCGGAAAAAACTGTCGTTTTACACTTCAAATTTCTGCGAAAGGTAAGTTATTCAATTATTATAATGCTGATGCTGTCAATCTAATTTTGATCTATTTTCATTCGCAGATGTGCATAAAAGTAATGACAAGAAATGATGAAAAAATCGGAGGAATAGGGAAAATCATTGAAATTGATGAGACGATGTTATTCAGGAGGAAATACAATCGCGGTAGAATTTTATCGACTGAAAAACAACAAGTTTGGGTGTTTGGTGGCATCGAAAGAGAATCAAAACTTTGTTTTGCTGAAATTGTGAGTCGTCGAGATGAACAAACTTTAATCAATGTTTTGAAAAAGTATGTTTTGCCTGGAACAACTATTTACTCGGATGGATGGAGAGCGTATCGCAATTTAAATGAATATGGATTTATTCATGATTATGTTAACCATTCAGAAAATTTTTTAAATCCTACAAATCAAAATATACATACTCAGACTATTGAGCGTAAATGGAGGTCTCTAAAAGATAGCTTCCCTAAATCATCGAATGGTGAGCATAGAAGTGATCATCTAATTGAATTTTTGTACAAGTCGAAGTTTCATTCTAAAAATCAGCCTGGGTTGAATTTTTTGATAACAATCGAACATTTAAATTTTGAAAATTTGCTTGATGATGATTTTGACTATGATTAGTTTCTAAACTAATCTTTGTATATTTTAAATTGGATTAAATTGACATATTGTTTGGATAATGAAAGTTAGTTAAATTGTAAAGATTAACTGGTCCATAGATGCCGCTTTTAATTTTGTGAACCAGTTTTTAAGCTGACTGTTAAGCTAAACAAGCTTCAGCTCAAGGCGAGAAAGAGTGAGCTGACGGACTCTGGTACAACCTTACCGATTTTACTTCACGAATCAAAAAGTTGCTAGTGCTGCTATACGCAAAATGAAGACTAAATATGGAAATGATCTGGAAGTTTCCGAAAGCACGATGCGTAGGTGAGACATTGAACGATAAAAATTTTGAATTTTTTGCTAATTTCTACTTTTTGTATTTTCTCTGTGATTTCTTCACAGAAAATTCTTTTTTTTGCTTTTTAAATCGTTCGGTTTGATGTGAAAAATATATAAAGAGCTATAAACAAGTTCCTGGAAACTGCTTCCATGGATGATCTTAGGGAGACCAATCCAGGACCTGACTTCACTGTTGTCAGCCCAGAGATCATAGTAAAAGTCGAACAATTTTTTAAAGAGAATCCGCATGACAGCCTTAGACGAGCTCCTCAAAAACTCAACTTAAACAGGGAAACGTTACGTATCATTGCGAGGAGATTATGCAATATCTTATGATTGATAACAAGGAAATTGACCCGAAAAAAATAATTTCAGCGACGAGGCTCATTTTCATTTGGATGGGTACGTCAATAAGCAGAATTGGCGGTTCTGGGCTAAAGAGCGTCCTGTTTGGTACAAATCCACGTCAGCGCACCCTTTGAGGCTCACTGCTTGGGCAGCAATAACCTATGAAAAAATTTGTATTACTTTCTTCAAAGAAAATGTGTCTGGAGACTCATGGAACAATTTGCTAAAAAGGATCTTTTTTCACCACATCGAACCAGAGAAGTGTTTGAAACCCTAAATAGAAAGTTTGGAGCAAATGTTATAGGCCTAGGATATCCAAAATTCTGTGGCAATGGAATGGAGTGGCCGCCCTATAGTCCGGACCTTAACCCTTGTGACTTTTTCTTGTGGGATTTGAAAGATAATGTATACAAGGAGGATCTCGAAAGTCTTTCTGACCTTGAAACGGCCTTGAAAAACCTTGTTTCAAACATAGATGCTGACACCCTCGATCGTGTTTATATATTTTTTGTTCGCAGGCTAGAAACTTGCGCCAATACGAGTGGCGATCATTTTGAAAATATTTATAATTAACTTTAATTATTTCTCTTCAAAATGACGCATCAATGTTGAAAATAGCATGAAAAATAAAGAAATTACGATATGATTGAAAATTTGCACATACCATTTGTACCAGCCAATCACAAGACATAAACAATACAATGCAGATTTGCACCACCAAAAGACCATACAATGAATCCAGGAGAAGCTTACTCTACAACATTGACATAGCCAAGAATATCAAGAGATTCAAGATAGAAACGGAAGCATCTCATATACATCCATGGAGACCTATGTCAATCGGTTATGGGCTACACGTTACAGCACCCAATTACAAGAAAGGTATGACAAAACAACTCATGGATACTTCCCCCTTTGATTTTGCTCCACTCAAAAATCACATAGAAAACGAATAGTTTGCACTTGTGGTCTTACAAGAAGAACACAAGAGAGATGAACTGAAACGACTGTGCATTGAAAACAATCTAGACGCAACGACAGCGGGATACAGATTCCCAATAATCAAACTGTGGATATACAGCAAAAATCTCACGCTAGACTGGCAAGAAGTAACATCTCAGTTAAAAATCACTAACCTCAAAACTTTCAAGAATGAAAAATTTGAACTGATCATAACATACACACCTCCAAGCTCATATTTCACAAACGTCATGATACAGGTTGATCCACTCATAAGATCACACATCTCCGACATTCTGAAGGGAATTATGTGGTAAAACTACCGAAAACATGAAGTTAGCGACCACTTTGAAATTAAAAAATGCTATATATGTGGTGGCCTGAAACATAGGAAATCTGCTCAGAAACAGATTACATGCCTAAAATGCTCAGGACCCCACAGACGTAAAGATTGCTCGAGCAAAATCGAGAAATGTCCAACATGCATTGAACCACACTCAGCTTTCACCATATTATGCAAACCTTTCTGCGCTGAAATTGACAATGAAATGGATAACATTGACTATACATACACCAAGATAATGGTAGGCAGATCTTTCTAAAGAATACGCACTCTCTACTAAATGCTATTACAATAAAACAATAACAAACTAACCTTTATATTACGATTAAAACTGAATTATCCGTCACCATAAACTATAAAGCAATAAACTAACTCATCTAACCCGAAATACAAAACGAGAATGCAAACACTATACTACTAAACTTAACACATATGTAACAACATAAAAATATCCGATACCAATATAAAACAATAAAATATGAAGTATAATGAAATAAAACCCTATTACTAAATCATTTCATTATCAACCTAAAATGATCTTAATTACGAAACTCTCATAAAATACAATCGTGCCCGAACTACATATAAAAAAAATTAGTAACACGCCAAATGGAAACTAATTAAGGCTAAATTACCCCTCACCAGTTTCTTTCACTCCGGAACCCTGAATCTCTCACTGATTAAAGCTAAATTACAACTCACCAGCTACAAGAAAATTTCGCATAGGAACGTGCGAATTAAATGAATACAATACAAGATACCAATATAAACCGGTAAAATATAAAAGTATAATAGATTGAAACCCTATTGCTGCACCTTTTTACTTTTAACCGTAACAAATCCATTATTCATACATTTTGATCTCAACCAATTTATACTCATAATAAATATCTTGAAATAAGAAAACGAAACGATAAATCTCAAATTTTTCCTTTATTGGTTTAAGTAAATAAAGTGGCTTTTACTCATTACCTTAAATCAGAGGGTTTTCGTGTATCTGAGTTGGATTGACGTCGGGAAGGAATCCGACATAGGTGTCTAAGACATAAAAATGCAGAGTATTCTGAAGACAGAAAGGATAGACACGATGATCAATCGTATAAAGTAAACCATTATTTACTTCAACACCAGATCTTTTAGTTTTTATGATCAAATACGAATGCTCACCAACAGCCTCGTCACCATCCTCAATGGGATGGAAAAAATCACCAAGATAATACCCATCACAATCACGATAAGTTTTGAAGCAAACCGAATTAGCAAATCTCAGATAGAAGTACTTCTTGCCCTCTACAACATGTTCCAATTTATCTGGCAATCTGACCACATCTTTGATAAAATCATTTCTAACACCAATACATAACATCTTAGGAACATTTCCGTATGACATAGAATGGAAATGACGGACCTCATCGGTACAAATGAAATCCTGAGGCTTATGACGACAACGTACTTTTAAATCTCGGACGATTCGGGGCAAATCATTGAGATAAGTCTGAAAACCGACATTAAAAGGCACAGGAATGAAAGGAAGAAAGTAACTGCTACTGAAGGGCCCACCAGAACATGAACGACATGAATAGGTATAATTAATCTTCACAAAGAAATCATCCGCAAAACCCTTGATTTCACTTGCCAGCTTACGCATAAAATAAGAATAAGCAACACATTCATCCCCCTTAGGAGTTGCGAAAACCTCATCACAATAAGTAGCCAAACTAGAAGCAAGACCATACACCAAAGAACGATCCAAACGAAGATCATTATATGGTTTAATCGCATGATCACGGATATAACCAATATCCTGAAATTCCTCCTTTTTAAGCTTATGTTTCACCATGAAAGCACAATTATTCAGAGGCAACAAACCTGAACGTGAGTACTTATGATAAGTACGGAACATACGACTGAAAGTATCAGTCCAATAAAAAGGTACCTCAAAATCACCTCTTCGCCTGAAGATATGGGGTTAAAAGTAAAACAGAGATAAGAGTTCACATACAAACAAGACATTATAGCATAATTAAACAAATAATACTCCCTGTTTCTTCCTCTCTCTTACCCTCTTATCAGACAAATCATAAGATAAAAGCATAGAAACACAATATATCAACCATTAATTAACAAAACAGATCTATAAATGAAGTTCCAAGTAATAACTCTATGGAACTTCACTGTCTAGAATAAATATATGTAATATTCAAAAATTAAGTTTACAAATTGAGAAAGAGAAATGGTCAAAATTATTCTCCTCTTTCTCTTTTCTGTCTATTTCTCTGTCTATTTAAAATACGTTTTTCATTCTTAACAATGGTAAGAAGGGCTAACAAAACCCTTTGTGAGAGGAAAAAAAGGATAATTTTGGAAGGAAAAGAAAAAGAAAGAAACTGACATTTCTTTAGTTAGAAAATTGTCCTAGCTCATTGAAGGTTTCTTAGTGTACTTGTTTAACCTAATATTGTTTGAATTATTTTATATTAATTTCATTGATTAAAATGAATATTTCCATCACCATCATAATCATCGGTGCCATCATTACTATTCAGTGATCGTTGAGATCCGTCTAATTCTTGATCTTAATCAAGTTCTTCACCTTACTCATCCACATCATCTTCTACTCACTTATTTAATTTAATTAAATTATTTCACCTTAACCATCGTCAATCAAAATTTACTATTTATTCACTGGATTACTGTGTTCATTTTATTCACATCATCAATCTCCTTCATCAATATCTTCACCTCATCCTTACCATCGGACCAAACCAATCTTCACCATCTTCAACCTCATTTCAATTAACAATTGATATTTAACTTTAAATTTATTTATTATTGATAAGCTTCGTCTCCTTTGTATTTAATAAACCATATTCGCCTTCCGTTTTGTCATAAATAACTCTCTATTTTAGGTTATATTTCAACTTTCTTCATCAACATCATCATAAAGAGGAGGAATTATTATAAGTCGACAGGATGAGCTCTGGAAAAGAATCTAATTTATCATCAATGACCAACTCTCTTCAATCACTTTTATCCCATCAAATTGAAAATGAATGCAACCTTTCAAGTAATGTCGCCAATCAAGTTGATATACCATTTCCTCCGCCGCCTCCAATTCCTCCACGACCGATACAATCTCAATTTAACCAGATTTACCGACCTAAACTTCAAAAATTCAATGGTAATGATAAATCAGTCACTATCGAAAATTGGTTGAAACTATATGAATCGTCAGCTATTCGCTATCAATGGGCTAACGATGAAATGATCGATTTATTGGGTGAGTATCTCGAAAGAGAGGCACTCAATTTTTATTTAGACATTCGAGATAATAGTGATTGGTTATCTCTTAAAAGTAAACTTATTATGAGATTCGGAGTTAAAACAGTTGATCCAATAGTTGAATTTGATCGATTGAAATATTACCAGACTAAAGATATTGAAGAATATTTTGAAATGAAAAGACGTTTAGCTGGACTTTCTTTTCTTAATGAATCGCAAGCCGTGGCCTTAATGATAGAACATCTAAGTGATGATCTGAAGAGATGTTTCATCGGACATCGTACCAATACTTATTGTGAATTTTATGCTATTGCAAAAACGGCTGAAAATCAAATGTCCATAGCAGGGAGAAGTGTTCATCGAAGTAATAATTCTGGTTTCAATTCAAGGATGAATGAGAAAAAGAAATTCCTTCAAAACCAACCAAACAGTCAAACTAGGAAACAACCAAAAGGAGCTTGTTTCCGGTGCGCTAATCAAGGCAAACCGAACCAAATGCATTGGGCCAATGATTGTCCGTTGAGAAAGGATCAAACTCAGCCCAAACAAGTAAATTTAATTGAATCCTCCTCCTTTGACCAATCAAACGAAAATAATTTAAACTAATAGCGCGACCTGATTCCAAGCCTTCCCATATTATTATTCAAGGTTATCTTAACTCAGATCTAATAAAAATATTATTTGACCCAGGTTCATCCATATCATTGATAAAAGATGAATTGGTTGAAAATATGAAATTGGTTAAAATGAATAATAATAAAAATACGTACTCTACATTAACTGGGAATGGTTTTGTTTCAGGTCTTGCTCAAGTTGAATTAACTATTGGGAAAGTCACTAAGTTTATCATTGTCTATGTGACCAAGTTGACTTGTGTTGATCTTTTGTTAGGTTTGGACAATATTTACAAATTCAATTTAAGTTGTGATTCCGATTATGCGATTAACCAGTCAACTCATACTAATTTGCCTAGCCAGATTGCTTTGGTTGATCCACCAATTGATATATCTGATAATTTTTTTATTGATATTAGATCAAAACTGCAGCAAAATGATGATAATGTTGTTTTGTTTAATCTTTTGGTTAGTAATGAAAATGTTTTTAGTAATTCTAAATTTAATGTTGGAATGATTGCCGAGAACGATTGTATAATTGAATTAACTTCGAAAATCCCAATTAATTGTAAACCTTATCGACCTGCTTTTGAGCAACAAATGAAAATAGAGAACGAAATAACGTCTTTATTAGCTGCAGGTCTAATAAGAAAATCTTATTCTCCTTATGCTTTCCCAGTTACTCTTGCATACAAAAGAGAAGACAATGCAAAAACGCGTTTTTGTATTGATTACCGAAAATTAAATGAAAAAGTGATTCCTGACAAGTATCCAATGCCGAGAATTGAAGACATCATCGACAGTCTTCATGATAATGAATACTTCAGTGTATTTGATGTCCGCTCTGGATTCTGGCATATTAAAGTGAGAGAAATGGACGTTCCTAAAACTGCCTTCGTCACCCAAAATGGTCATTACGAATGGTTAGTAATGCCATTCGGTTTCAAAAATGCTCCAGCGATTTTTCAAAGAGCCATTAGAGGTATTCTAGAAAAATATTCGTTGACAAAATTTTGTCATAATTATATTGACGATATAATCGTTTATTCACCGAACTTTAAAATGCATGTAACTCACATTGAAATGCTTCTTAATGCTGTTAAAAGGGAAAATATGAAGCTAAATTTCGAGAAATGTAAAATCGCACAATTGAGTGTAAATTATCTTGGTCATAAATTGTCACTAAATGAAGTTCGTCCTCTCCACAGCAATATCGATTCGATTCTAAAATTAAATCCTCCCAAAAATTTAACTGAGTTAAGAAGATTTTTGGGAAAGGTTAATTATAACCGAAAATTTATTAATAATATCACTGTGATTTTGGAGCCTTTACACCAATTACTTCGGAAAGAAAATAAATTCAATTGGAATGCCGAGTGTCAGAAATCTTTTGATTTAATTAAATCATTGCTGACAACCGAGCCCGTGTTGAAAATGTTTAACCCTAAAAATGAAATTGTGCTTGAGACGGATGCCAGTAAAATAGGAGTTGGAGCCGTTCTGAAACAGCATGATGAATCAAAACAATTGCATCCGATTGGTTACTTTTCAAAAAAATTGTCTAACTATCAACAAAATTACCCTGCTACCCACTTGGAATGTTTAGCAGTGGTGGAATCAATCAAATTTTGGCATCATTATCTTTATGACAGGCAATTTACTGTCATCACAGATCATATTGCTCTAAAATCCATCAAGAAAATTAATAAACCTAATAGTCGTTTATTTACTTGGGCATTCTTTTTAGCTCAATACGATTTTGAAATCAAATACAGACCAGGAATTGAAAATTTGGAGGCGGACTACTTGTCAAGAGAACCTATCTCTAATGAAGAAATAGATTCACCATTAAAATTAGTAAATTTCATTAATATTAGTGAAATTAAAAGTGAACAAGTGAAATTAAAAATGAACTTATCTGAAATAGTAAATGAAAATGGATTATGCATAAAAATTGACAAAAATGGAAATGAAAAATTGATTTTACCTGAAAATTTAAGATCGAAAGTGATGGAGAGGGTTCATCAACAATTTGGACACTTGGGTGTAAGCAAAATGATAACAGTAATTAGCTGGATTTATACTTGGCCAAAGTTGACCGAGAATATAATTGAATTTGTATCAAATTGTAATCCTTGTCAACAAGGTAAAACTAAACGAATAAAATTGATCAGTGAATTGGGCCAATTCGGTCCACCTAATTCGCCATTCGAAATTGTTTCGGTTGATACAGTCTGTGGTCTGGATGGCTACAAATGTAAAAAGAGGTATATTCATCTTGCTGTGGACCATTTCTCTCGGTTCGTATGGGCTTTGGGTTCAAGCAGGCAAAATACTGCTGAGTTCATTAAATTAATGGAAAAGATGAAGCTATTGGGTCAACCCCGTTTGATTATTGCTGACCAATTTACTGCGATTACCTCGAATAGTTTCCTTGATTATTTAACAAGGGCGAAAATTTCTATTAAATTCATCCCGAAATCATCACCTCAATGTAATGGTATATGTGAGAGAGTGAATAACACAATTATAGATAAGATCAGAGTGAAAATGATTAGTAGTAATTATCGTTATGGTTGGATTCGCTTCTTACAGCGGGCTGTTAATGAATACAATAATACTCCACATTCAGTTACTAGCTTTACTCCTTTTTATTTGCTGAATGGTTCAAAACCAGAAAATTGTGAAAATGTTCAATTTCCATGCATTAATGAAGCGAGGAAAATTGCTGCTGATAAGTCAGCAAAATATCATGAGAGAAACAAAATCAGATTTAATCAGAATCATATTTATCATCAGTTTGCTCCGAATGATCGAGTTTTTGTGCAAAATCTGACTGGAATTAATAAAGGTAAATTGGACCCAAATTATTATGGTCCGTTTAGAGTCATCAATAGATATGCCACGAATATTTATGAAATTGCTAAATCGGAATCACCATTAGTTACTGAACAAGTTCATTCTAAACATTTAATCCCCATTAGATCAACATAGGGTAGCTTGGAACCTTAAAGTTGTAACCTTATTTTATTTCAATTTATTTAATTTTGTCTTGTTTTGTTATTTATCATTAATCCTATTCTTATTATTTTAATGCATTCATTGAATAAGGTTGAACAACGTAAAATGAAAAGAATCACGGACTCTGACCTTAGGTGAGGGGATGTAATATTCAAAAATTAAGTTTACAAATTGAGAAAGAGAAATGGTCAAAATTATTCTCCTCTTTCTCTTTTCTGTCTATTTCTCTGTCTATTTAAAATACGTTTTTCATTCTTAACAATGGTAAGAAGGGCTAACAAAACCCTTTGTGAGAGGAAAAAAAGGATAATTTTGGAAGGAAAAGAAAAAGAAAGAAACTGACATTTCTTTAGTTAGAAAATTGTCCTAGCTCATTGAAGGTTTCTTAGTGTACTTGTTTAACCTAATATTGTTTGAATTATTTTATATTAATTTCATTGATTAAAATGAATATTTCCATCACCATCATAATCATCGGTGCCATCATTACTATTCAGTGATCGTTGAGATCCGTCTAATTCTTGATCTTAATCAAGTTCTTCACCTTACTCATCCACATCATCTTCTACTCACTTATTTAATTTAATTAAATTATTTCACCTTAACCATCGTCAATCAAAATTTACTATTTATTCACTGGATTACTGTGTTCATTTTATTCACATCATCAATCTCCTTCATCAATATCTTCACCTCATCCTTACCATCGGACCAAACCAATCTTCACCATCTTCAACCTCATTTCAATTAACAATTGATATTTAACTTTAAATTTATTTATTATTGATAAGCTTCGTCTCCTTTGTATTTAATAAACCATATTCGCCTTCCGTTTTGTCATAAATAACTCTCTATTTTAGGTTATATTTCAACTTTCTTCATCAACATCATCATAAAGAGGAGGAATTATTATATATAATTAAACAGAATACGTAAAACGAAAATTTAAAATTTTAATATCTTCTTGAATCCAACCATATGATTAAGGCTAAATTACCGATCACCATATACATACGCAGAATAGGAAAATCACGAACAGAAGTTAACTATCTAGAACATAGGATTTGGGTGGACATCAGCCATCTTCAGATCGGGGACGAAAGAATCGTAAACCTCCAGCTGATAAAAATGTAACGTCCCAGGGAAAACTTTACCAAAAACACGAGTATCCAAGGTATACAGACTACCATTATTAACCTCGACAAACCCAGACGAAGTCCGAAGCTGGACATAAGTATGATAATCCTGGAAAATGTCTCCAGTAACAAACTCATGATAGAAATCACCATAATCCTGACCATCAGAACCCTTATAGCACTTGAACAAAACAGAACTGGACAAACGAGTATAAGTATGCACAACACCAGCCACATTGAGATACAGTTTTTCAGGTATACTAACAGATCGAGTAAATACACCGAAGTTTACAACAAAAACTAATATCTTTGGAACATTAGCAAAATGACAATGGATATAATAACGAATATCTCCACCACAAAAAGTCAAGGAACCACCATGTGCAGGAACAAAGTCTTGGTGATAAGCACAATATAAGGGTCTATTTAAAAAATCCTGAAATTCCACATTCCTGGGAACTCTCAGGAAGGGAGTATGAAAAGTATCGGTGTAAGGTCCTCCGCTACAAGAATCACAAGAATATTCACAAACAGTAAACTCTTCTTTAAAACCAGGGATTTCGGAACACATTTTACTCATCAAATAATAAAAAACGAGACGTTCATCACCTCCAGGCTCCTGGAAATAAGGCTGACAATACTTAGCTAGACATAAGCTTAAACCTAGATCATTTCGCAAAGTATCATCCAATATATCCCTCAAACTCATCAGTCGCACCCCATCCTTACTCTCGATAACCTCCTCATCCTCATCAAACAAAACTGGATAATAATAACTAATATCATCAGTTACACCATCACACGCAACATCAAAATAGACAGTATACACCTTGAAAAACAAATCCAACCAATAATAAGGCACCTCTACTTCGGACCGAGTCTCAGAATTTTCAGATAAAACTCCACTCAAATACTTAGAAGTAAAAAGAATATGTTCTTCAAAAATCCTACTTATGAAAGTTAGTAGGATTTCACTATTGTAAATTCATAAAAAGACGCTGTTCGCAGTATTGAATAGAATTGTAAATGTCTGCTCCGATAATTGCAACAATAAATCTTAGTTCATCTGTTTGAGGTTATCACCATGATCGTCTGTTTTATCTATCCAGGTTGCTCCGAAAGCGACTGCTCAACCTTCCCAATTAGCTGATATTTTGGATAATTTGGGTGCGTCATCTCACCAAGTGAAGATCATACGATTTGAAAATTTGATGATTCATCACCCTCAAACGAGGCAAAAGAATGGTTCATTGACAAAGCTGAGGCCAGTCAAAGGTCAAGGTTGAGCCAAAACTCGCAAAAAATTATGCTTTGTGTATTTTGGGACTCATTTGGTATTTTATATACGGAATTTCTCAAAAAAGGTCAAACTATCGACGGGAATAAGTACCAAACACAGTTAGACCAAGTTCAAGCGGTTTTGAAAAATCTAAGACCATAGAGACCAGCTCGACGCCTCATCTTTTTACACGATAACACTACCAATCACAAAACGAAACAAACATTGCAAAAAATCAAGCAATTAGGCTGGGTTACAGTCAATCATCCACCCTATTCCCCAGATCTGGCCGCAATGACTTTTTCGTATTCAGCAATCTCAAGCGGCACCTTCGAGGACGCCATTTTTCTTCACCAGACGCATTGAAGGATGAAATTTTGACATTTTTCAGAAACAAGCCTGCAGATTGGTATGCAGATGAAATTGGAAAACTGGTTAATAGTTGGGAGTGTTGTATTGCCTGAGGAGGAGAATACATCCAATAATAATGCTCTATCTATGTGTTTTCGCTGTTAGGTAAAAAACTTTTGAAATGACCTAACTCATAAAAGGACGGCTTCAAATCACACATGTCCGATGGTAAACAAGAGTTATGGGAGAAAAGACAAGAGTAGTGCAAAATTACTGGCTCCAACACAAAATCAAAAACTAAATACATCCTTGTTTTTAATCTTATTGATTTTTTAACTTTGTTACAAAAATGATAAAATCGCTGACACAGAATTTATTGCGACATTTCATTTTCGATTTACTCTACTTCTTACAGAATTGAAATACACTTTGAAAACTTCACCAGTTTTAAAGAAGAATATTTCTTATTTATGATAAGCCAGACCAATTGAATCGAATTCGAATTCATTATTACCGAAATAAATTGTCATGCACATGACCAATGTCTCCTGTGCAATTCCATTGTTCGCTATTGTTCGTTATTGTAAATGTTATCGTAAATATTTCATTACTTTAAATGATGTTATTTGTAATATACTGGGCGTTTTTTTATTTTTTCTAACTATAAGACTGTCTGGGCAAATCTGTCATACTTTTGTTTTGCTATAACTTTTTTATTTCTGAACCAATTTTAATGAAATTTGGTACACTAAATATATGCGCCATCAGCATCAATGTCGCGTTGCCCAGGCAGCTTTGAAACACCATCCATTAGTTACTGTGGATAAGACCACCACTATGTCCTTGCATGACACCAATTTTTATAAAAATTTTCATTTCTTCATCAGAAAATGTATCAAAAAGAATTTGAGGGGCAGCCTTTTGTTTGCAAAAAGTAACAATAACTGAGAAAAAAATAGACAATCCGGTGGTTATTTTGACACTACGCATGTTTAGTTTGGTTCGGTAGAACGCCATCTACGGCCTATCAAAAGTGTGACAGATTGGCCCGGACAGCCTAATATTTGGGTTGATAACTCAAGACCTACTAATGCTATATAAATGAGACTTGGACAGGGAAACTTTCAGGGTTATTGCGTTAAATGTGTCTCAAAGTTATTCAATGTCATTCGTTGATTTGACCTTCAGACGACATAGCAAGGTCATTTTAAGGAAAAGAATTTCTTTACATTGGATGACACTTTGCCTCATTTGAAAAACTCTGCGTGTGCCAAATTATGCCATTCGGGGATTTTTAAGTCGAAAGAGAATATCCAGAGATGCTAACCAATGACTGAGTTTATCTTTTCTCATCAAACAATATTCAATGTAAAAAAAATTTTCTTAAAATGACCTTGCTATTTCGTTTGAAGGTCAAATTGACGAATGACATTGAATGACCTTGAGATACATTTAACGCAATTCTTCAACCCTGAAAGTTTCCCTGTCTAAGTCTCAGTTATACAATATAAGTAATTTCGAGTTATCAACTCAAATAGGTAGAAAAATTAAAGAAAACACTCAGTATTTGGGTATATTTGAGTATACAGGGCTATTCAGCTACTTAGTAAGATGTTGAACGCCAATTACTTGGAAACCAGACATGATATTGACCTGGAAATCGAGTATAGTAAATTTCAGAGACATTCATTTTTTATGTTTCAAGCTCACGGTCATTCAAGGTCATTTTTCGGAAATCGCTCCTATGCCCTTGAGAGGTCATTTGAATGTCATTTCTACATTTTTAAGGTCGAAAATTTTATCCGCGTAAGTTTTATAGCGTTTGTCATGAGATTTCAATAAGAAACGGTGATTCAAAGCATCGAGCACACATTGAAAATCGGAACAGAGCTCCGTTTGCTTCACCCAGTCAGCAGCGCGAGGAGGTGGAGTTGTTTTGCTGACCTCTGGGCAGTTTTTTTAACCCGGTTGCCCTTGCCTACCGGTGTTCTCACTTCACTCCGTACTGAAAAGCTGCTTCGGGAATGAAGTGATAAGCAAAATGTTATCAGTTGTAATCTTTGTGGAGCTTCAGTTGTCGCCCTTCCAATGCGATACAAGCTTGACAACGGAACTCCACAGATTTACAAGCTTTTGCGATTTCCGATTGTTCCAAGGAATGGAACTTATCGGAAATCATTGCTTTCAACTGATCCATAGTGCGAGGATCTTCTGCAAAAACCTTGTCTTTCAAACGACCCCAGAGATAAAAGTCACATACAGTGAGATCCGGAGACCGTGCCGGCCACTCCCAAGTACCACGTCGACCTAACCACTCATCGAATGTCTCGTCTAACAGCCTCCGGACATTCACTGCATAATGAGGAGCTGCTCCATCTTGTTGAAAAATGAAGTAACTCTCCCAGTCCTCTCTTATTTCTGCGAGTTTGGGAAGACAAAAGTTCGAAGCATTTCTTCATAAGAATTTTTATTCACAGCCCGAGAATAAAAATAAGGCCCGATCCTTCCCCCTGCCCAAACTCCAAACCAAACCATAACTCTTTCACACCCTAAATTATCGGCCTCGAAAGAACGATTTGGATTGGATGAATCCCAATACACGCAATTATGCCTGTTGACAGTTTGCGCCAGACTGAAAATTGCTTCATCCGTCCAAATAATTCTTTCGAGCAAACTGTGGTCAGAACTAACCCTGTCTAAAACCATATCGCACCATTCCACCCTACGATCAAAATCATCTTCATTTAATTTATGAAGAAGTTTGAGTCGATAAGGTTTCAACTTCAAGTCCTGCCTCAGAATTCTCCACGCCGTACTTTGTGAAGACCCAATAAGTGGAGCTAACCGAACCGAAGTGAGCGAACGTCCATCAGAAGAGGCTTGTGCGGTCAAAGAACGCGCCTGTTCGATTCTCTCTGGCACTCTGACTGTTTTGACCCTCTTCCGTTGATATTAAACCGAGCCGTACTGAAGAAAAATTTTTTCGATGTTATTCATCGTAGTAGGACAGACCTTAACAAATCTGTCTCCCCATATGCGCTTTAAAGCTGCTGTCGTTCTCGTATGAGATCGATTATTCAGCAAAAACTGTTAAAAAATGTCCGTTTTTTGTTGGCGATTGAATTTTTGCCTAGGGCTCATGATTGTTATTAAATTAATTGAATTATTTGATTGAAATGATAATGAAAGCAACGATAAAATGAATGGGCTGTTTCTTATTGAAATCTCATGACAAACGCTATAAAACTTACGCGGATAAAATTTTCGACCTTGAAAATGTAGAAATGACATTCAAATGACCTCTCAAGGGCATAGGAGCGATTTCCGAAAAATGACCTTGAATGACCGTGAGCTTGAAACATAAAAAATGAATGTCTCTGAAATTTACTATACTCGATTTCCAGGTCAATATCATGTCTGGTTTCCAAGTAATTGGCGTTCAACATCTTACTAAGTAGCTGAATAGCCCTGTATATTATTTGAGTGGCAGAATGACTGACGCCTAGGAGGTGTAAGTAAGGTCTAAGGCCAGGCAGATTGTGTAATTTTTTCAGATTTTACAGTTTTTTGGCTGTTATTGTAGTAAAATTTTAGCAGATAATTGCACTATTTTGTTAATGATTTCAAATCATAGATAGACTTTGCATATGTCAAATAAATGGCGGAGTAAAACTTTCCTGTTATAAAAACCCGAACAATGCTTTGTTTTGATACCAAAAAAGGTCAAATGAGAATCCTCTGCGCAATTAAAAATTGTATAACTTTTTAAAGTTTAAATATCGGAACGAAGCGAAGATTTTAACTCAGATATGCCATTTTGAAAATCCAGTTTTAACACGATACAGCTTGTAACAACTTCATACTTTCTGTGAGGACTGTTCATGATGATCGCTGGCTGTATCAAATTTTCAAGGTCATCGAAGGTCATTTTCGGAAATTTTGAGGCCATTTAAAGATTACAAATTCTTTTTTTGCAGATTAAACCTCACTGACACGAAGAATCATCTAGGTAGCAGTATAATTTATTGATATAATTATTAACCTGAAATCATGTCAAATTACTCAAAATTTGCGTATCTAAAAATGAAAAAAATTGGCAATTTGAAATTCACGCTTTGAAAGGTCGGAAGTGAATGTAACCCGAGCGACACCTGGATTCGAAGATATGTTCAAAAATTAACCACTTAGTATCTATTTTGAATTTTTTTACCATTGTTATCTTTTCATTTATTTAAAATTATTTTATTGTGCTTATACTATCAAATTCAGCGTTGGAAGAAGTTAAAACAATACTAAAAACATTACCAAAAGGTAAGTCAAAGTTGTTTTTTTAAGTGCACATGTATGTCTCCCATAAACAGCCATGTTAACCGAAAAAAATATTTTAGTTGAAAACCATATTACCAAAGAGATTTCAGTTTTGATTTACTCACTATTAAATGGCTTCTATGTAAAATCATACAAATTATTCGCAACATAAATTTGCTACTAATGTTGATTTCCTTTACAGGTAGGATGGCGGTTGTTGAACCAGGGACAAGGCGAGCCTATGTCGTTCCCTAGGGTGTGAGTATGAATGAGCATTTCAAAATAAGGCCTGCGAGAATCCAGATTGAGCTAGCTTTCCGATACAAAGTATCGGAGAAAGGTGTATGGTGTAAGGGAATCTAACGTCAATTTTAGGAAAATTAAGAAAATAGTTAGTTAATTGACGTTAGCTTGAGCTTGTCTGTAATTTGAGAGTTGAAGTGAATTCAACAAGGAGAATTGTGCAAAATCCCTGGTCTTCACTGTGTGCTTTGGTTGCAGTTCTTTGTTAATCGATTAATCATTTTGAACAATGACATAGATGTTTTTTTTTAAAACAGATTTTTCATCTCTTCTGACATTGCATTGAACTTAAATAGCTATAAATTAATAAGTAAGTATACTACAAAATGTTGATCAATCATTTATTTTTCTTATTTTGTAATACTTCTAGTTTTCTACTCGCAGCTATTGTAATTTTGAGCATATTCCAGCTCAAATGTTTGACGATTCTCACAGTTTTTATTCAGTGCTTTTTCTTTTGTTATTACAGACAGGGATCAAACGTTCATTCAATTAACAATGCGTTTGAAACGTCAGAGGGTTAACACACGTCTAAAAGTTCAAAAAATTGCAATGAGGAGAATCTGTTCTGCTCGGATATCAAACGGTCGGACCTTCTACTGCAGGCCCATCTGTAATTGGTACTGGTTCATCATCGAGAGATTCTTCTCTGGAGAATTTTGCCATTCCGCGTGTTGATTACGGGGATTATCATCGACCTCTTTTCTTTATTAATTGGGATTCGTCTGACTCAAGTGTTACAAGTGAGAACCCAGTCAATGAAATGCAGCAAAATGTATAAATCGAACATTCTTCCTCTGACGAAACGATCATTTATAAGCCTCCTTCATCTATAAATTGGAACTATTTAGTGAACTATGCACCTAAACGTTTCGTTTACCCTGACATACCATACAATATGACACCAGCCAATCAGTGTTACCCAGCAGCATGGGTTCGAAAAGAAGTGAAGTTTGATCGTATTATTGAAAAAAACTTTTAAAATTGATCAAACTTTTCTATACTTCTTTTTTATTTATATTATTTTAATACGTAATTACTCAATAAATTGTCATAATTTTTGACTTTTTTCTTTTCCTCTAGGTGCCTTTTTCGTGATGAAGATTTGCAACACTGAAAATGGCTAAGATCAATAAACTTAAGTTCAGATTGCTCAATAGAGCAAATCTTTCTCATCCTAAGCCTGAATACTGAAATCTTTTTACAAAGTTTCGGTCGGTGAGGGGACATACTCCGATGTGGTTACAAGGGAATCCGAGGGAGCTTCTATTGAATCGTTGTCCATGAACTCTTGTGATAAGCCAGGTTACGATTCTTGAAAAATGCCTGAATTTGACGCGAAAAAAGAAAGAAAAGATGCAAATTTCCGTCACTAGAAAGTACGTCTGGAAAACAACAGATGCCGCCATAAACAAAAAATGGCGTAGCCAGAGAGCGGCTAAAAAGAAAAAGAGAGATAAAAGTAAGGGAGATAGGATTGAGGGTGAAAGGAAACGGCTAACATACCATTTTGAGAGAGATGATAATAGATAAATGCTCCATATAAAATGCGACATCTTGGAAGAGAAATTAATAATGACACAAAAAAATAATTTGGTTCATAAAAAAGTATAAAATTAAATACTGGTATGTAGCTGATGGTTGCTGTTAGGGAAACAAAAATAAAGGTCGTTTTCATATTACAGTATGTTGTACTAGAGCCAAATTCCAATCCGATTTATACTATAATTTCATATTCATTACGGTACCTTATTTTTCGTTACATTATATTCTTTTGTTAAATCTATGAGCTCGTGGATGATTACCGATTATATAAATTTACCGATAATAAGAGGGTCAAGTTTATCACCATTTTGGTTTCAGCATAAACATATTGTTTTTGCGTTTTTTGATATTCTGTTACCAAAGTGAGGTAAATTGGACAAAAAAGTGTTTACTAGGAAATTGCTGGTAGAAAAGAGTTGTTTCGCCAATATCATGAACGTTTGTCCAGCCATAATTTGAGGTATAACAGATTTTCTAAATTCCTCAACAGCAATATCAATAACACTTGATTCGACGCAAAACTTCCCATGTTTGATGCTGCATCTTTTCAAAAACGTTCAAACTATTCTTTATTTGTTTCGATTTATTGCTATTCTCCTTGCTTTGTCTTTTATCATAGAACTTGTCAATCAATTTAACTAAAATGTAACCTATGCGGAAAAACTTTGAGACAACATGTTTGATCACTTATATCTTTTTAGTTGATTGTTAAATTATTTCTATTTAAATAAGAAAAGATAGCAAATTTATTCTTCTTTCATTTGATATATTGTAATTCATTTTCTGATGCATTATTGACTTTGAATTTAAGGTTTTTCATAAGCCGCGCGAAATATTGAGAATCGAAATTCTTAATTCAAGATCAGGCCAAAAATTACTCTGCGACCCGCATGCTTATTTATGAAAGGTAGAAGTCTTTTAGTTATGCATTCTTTGATGTAAATATCAGAATCCATGGCACCTTAGCACTCATGCAAATATATATTTAAAATTCCAATTTCACTAATGGCTGCCCAAATTAACAATTTTTTTCCAAATTTCTCCTTACTTCGATACTTAATTTGATTCGGAACCTTATTTTCATCAACACAGGAATAATATTCACCACCATAAAAATTATGACCCCCTAAGTCAAAATAAGTTTCGTCATCGAGGATTGGCAATCTGTAATTTAAGGCATCACTCAGCCTGGGCAATCGATCTTTGATGACTTCAATTTGTTTTGCAGAAACTTTGGGCACTTTTTTCCTCTTTTTAACGTTTATCCCGAGGTTGATCACTATATCTTTAACAGTGTGAACGTCCACATTCAACTTGCGTCCAATTGCACGATATCCAGGAAAAACTTTCGCGTCAGTCATTTTCAGCACTTTTTGACGTACGGCTTGCGTAATTTTGAACTTGGGTCGACAATTTTGTTTTTTCAAAAAATTATCAGGGTCATTCATCAAGCTCACATAATATCTATTTGCAGTAGCTCGAGAAACACCAAACTCACAAAAATTTTTTAACAATTTCCGCCCGAGAATACTTATTAAAGTTCACTAAATGCAAGTTTTTACAAGCTGTTTAAACTAACAGAAGCCATGATAAATTCGAACTGATCTGAATGTGCGATTTTCTTGAAATTTACTTAGTCTGTTGTTTGAATCTAATCCTCTATTCTCATGAAATTTCATCTTTCTAGCTAATTCTGTTTCCGAGAAAAAAAGGATTATCCGATTTGTCTCAAAGTTTTTCCGCATAGGTTAATCAGTTATTTTCTGACAAATTGATCAACATAATTAACAATTCCGTGAGGCAAAAGATGAAGTAAGTATATCAGACACGGAAACTCGTAGTAATAATATTTTGCATAGTATAATTCGCATTTTGAGAGGGATTTTTATATGGGTTTTCGTGCGATTGCGATTTGATATTGGGTAACTCTAGCCTTCAAAAGTAAGAAAATTATTCAACTATTGATTATCGAAAAGTGTGCTACCCTGGTACTACTATTTTATCTGCATCTCACAATCATTTTGAGTAATGAATCAATTTTTAAACATGCCCCAAATCAAATACTGTGACTTAGCACATAGCCTCATTGGAATATAATTAAGTTATGTAATAAAAATATCATTAATTTTATTAATCAATTTCATTTGATTTTCGAATGAGCTCATTAACAATAAACTTAGAAGATTATGAATGATTGTATCGATATATCAATTAAAAATCAAAGCTTTCAACCAAGGGTTAGTTTACTCAATGAAATCAGAATTTGAATGCAAAATTTAAATATCTTTGAGTTAAAAATTGCTCTTTTAACTCCTTCATAGCTACATAACCTAATAACAATCGTATATTTAATGAAGCCGTTGAGCGATTCCAAGCGAACATTTCTTTTGTCGAATTTTCTCATCAGAAAGCAATTCTTTTGGTTAAAATATTTACCTTTACCTATTCCTTGGTACAACCGTATAGTGTTGACCATTGGTTGGCTTGTTCATCTAAGCATTCTGGTCAGGATAAAAATTTTCAATTTTGTACCACTTGACCCAATCCTAGCACTTTACATCGGTGATTTCGCATGCAACTTGATTTCCATTCATAATTTAATTTGGTTTATCGTTGGATTCTGGTATATTGGTTCAGTCTTTACTTTCCATTTACTGAATAAAACAAATAATTCGGTGAAAATGCAAACTTGGTTTACTTGTTTGTCAATCTTGGAACATGGAAGAGATGATTTTTTCGCAAAACCAAACGATGAACTGGTTCATGCATCAAAGCTCTACTTTTTCAATGCTAAGTGTGCACTTCTATTTGGGCCGACATTTTCGTTCTGCATGTTCATTCCACACATGATTAACCATTATTCAAATGTCCCGTTACTGATTGTAATCTTTATTCATGGACTGATCACTGGTGCAGGTTCTTTCACAACTGTTGCTCTGTGTGTTACTATGTGTTATCTGTTTGGCTTTTATGCCTTCCTAGTCGGTCAAAAGCTGTCACGAATTTCAGAAACATTTAAAACTCAGATGAATGAAGTGCTCATAGCTCATCACAAAATTTTAGCAAACTCTGCTCGATTCATTTCCTTGTTGAGAGAAGTACATTATGCCAACTACTTCTGGGCCGAATTTAACTCCTGTGCATTCATTAATACATTTTTCCCTCAAATCTTAATCTTATACTCAGTTTTCTTTGTCCCATTGGACAAAATTAATTTATTTGCTCTTTTTGGACTTGGGATACTGAACTTTGCTTGTGGACTTTCAGTTAATTTCCTTAGTGGAGCTTATGCAAGATTAAAGGTGATTCGCTTGTTGTTCATTGTAAGAAACTTTAGGCACATTTTTCACATTTTTGCATTTATTCACAGCTTAACCATTGTCAAAAGCAGTTGCTTCGTGTTATCATTTTAAAGGATGGTAAACTCAGAATAAATCATAAAATAAAGCTGCTGATTACTTCTGAATACTTGTTGCACAGGAATCTGTTTGCCGTTTTTGCCTCTTTAGAAATGAATACTTTCAACTATTTGATGGTAAGAAGTCATGTGAATTGGTTTAACATTATAAATTATATTTCATATAAAATAATTTAACTTTACAGGTATTCCTCGAAATAGGCGCTCATTTAATGCTTGTCATTGTCAATGCAAAATGAAAGTGATGTTAGACTTTTGAAGTGAATGCTGTGTGCGAGTTATTATTTGGCTCAGAAAAAAGGATCACATTCATTTCATCATAAACTATCTATCTACAGATATTTTAAAATGTGATTGGCAATCGTTTAAAAGCCGAGTTAAAGTCAATTCAGGAAGATCATATTTAAGAGCGCTAAATCATGTACTAAATTGTATAAATGGTGTATCGATTGTCTTTCTATGTCATGTATATTAAAAGGAAACTTCTTAATCTTCATGAGGACTTCACTATCGAGTCTCCCTTTATTTTTGAATAGCCAAGAAATACGTGAAAATTTAGCATATTTTTACACAGAAAAAATTCTTTTTTTTAATCCAAATTGCGTTTAATAATTTTCAAGCTTTCCCTATATCCTATCGTATCGTTTATCATGCTCATCAGTAGTTAATGAGATTTTGCTTCTAATAGTTTTGATTGAATCCTTAATTGATATCAAAACGCACAACAAAACACAATCCAATAAAATTGATCAACACCAGTTGACATTCACAGGCACCAGATGTCGATAGTGAAGTTTATCTCCATTAAACTTTATCCTTTTATTGATGATTAATACTGGTGATGATCCATTATCTCCGAATAAATATCATGAAAAATGATGTAAAACTGAAATCCAATCAATTCTTCCATTCAATTGATTCCTTTGATCTGCTAATATAATCATGAGATCTGCTAATTGATGAGAAATTGATAAATATATATATTTATTGACGCCATTGAATAATAATTGATTAATTTTTAAGCCCTATTCTTGACGATATATAAAACTAATTATCAAGTTAATCGAAATCCTTTCTTTTGTACTTTTCCCATTCTTGTGTGAACACAAGATTATATTGAAAAGCGATTGCAGCTCGTAATCACCATGATTAATCATGATTGCATTAGAAAGGCATTTTGTGTGTAACGAACGTCTGCCAAGGCGAAATACAAAACGTCAAAACAACAGAAAGTAAAAGCAATAAACAAAAGATGAAAGGCAAAAAATTGTATAATCAAAGTGCAATCAACAAGCAGACAGAGTGATACATCAACATCAGAGCAGAAAAAAAGAAATGCAATGATTTTTAACAATATTTACTTGATTATAATGAAACTTTTCTTTTTTCCGTTGTAATGACAAAAAATAGATGCTCAATAATCATGGATGAAATGATGATGAAGAAGAAGAAACAAGAAAAAGAAGTAAAATTCAACCCAAATGAGTGTTAAATGAAGCATCATTTTATGTCCATTGATTGATCAAATGATCAATATAATCAAGTTTGGCAATAAGTAGACAGAGATGGATAAAAGGAGAGAGAAGAAAGAAGATCAAAAATCTAATCAGACATCGTATCAAATCATCGGCAAGGTGAAACTATTAATAGAAGGCAAATTATAAAGCACAATTTTGAATAAAGCAACAAAGTAATGTTGGTCAAGCAATGAAAATGTCTGCCTTCAATGTTAGTTTAGCATTAAAATTGGATATAAATCATCTTTCGCAACCAAAGGCAAATCATTTTGACCAATAGTGTCCATTTAACTTTCCCTTTATCAGACAATTTGTATGGAATAGCTCATTTTTAGCTTCGATTTTTAACGACTTGGTCTTCAAATCAGCATCAAGACTAATAAAGTTATTTTGTAGTCTTATTAGTTCATAAAATTCAGAATGAATGATTAATGGCTTCAAAACTCTGAATCAGAAAGCTATATTTAGTCCAACAGATTATATTTTTCGTCTGGAATTGAGATGAGTAAATCATTCAGAATGATCTAGTGGGATCAATTTGAGCACATTTGAACTGCAAGTCTTGCGATGTCTATTGGTACGTTTTACTCGGACCCTTTCGAAGAAGACATCTGTCGCTTACTTCGATTACGCTAAGTCTTGGACTACAAACGTATTTACTTCTCAATAACTTAATAACATGTTAGCTAATTTCGAAACTGTATCATGCTTTTGAGAATTGAGGTCCATCAATTCGAAGCTTTAAAGTCATTAAAATTCACTTGTTTATTTGACCTCCAAACGAAATCTGAAGGTCATTTCTAACCGTTAGAAGTTCACTATCTCTCTATGATGTGTTTGCCTTTAAAACTCAACATCAACAGATTTCATCAATTTACTGTCACAACAATAATGCAAAACAACACAATGAAAAATCTCAAGTCAAACGGCTTTAGTTCTGAATAAATGTGCCAGTTTGATTACTTGAGACTAGTGAAGCATTCAACCTTTGAAGCCACTTTTTAAATGACTTTTTCTATTTAGTCCGAACCTCTTTATTCAGCTAATATAGCCGTCTAAGTGACAAGGAACCAAAAGTCAGCCGCGATGATGCACGCTTGATAATCTGCTTTTTCAGTGTTGAATTAGTGACTTACGTAAGCCGAAAACAACTTACGTGTGATCAAAACAGTTTCATCTTTGCCTTTTTATTGTGGTCTTAGCTTCTCAGCAAATTTGGGGCTCATCACCAGATCTGAATCTGTGTGGACAATGGACTGCAGCGTCACTATTCGCTAACTTTTTTGTTGTTGGTTCGCGCAATGGAACGCAGAAAGACAGGATACCTATGGTTATATTTTCTTCTGAGCCCTCTTTAGTCCTGCTTTCTGAAGCGAGCATTTTTCATAATCAAAAACACACTATCCTCTGTTCTACAGGCCATTTCAGCTAATTTTGCTACAGGAAAGATTTCCGCAAAATGATCTTGTATGACCTTGACCTTGAAATATGACAATTGAGTATCTGCAAAATTTTCATAAAAAATTATCCGGTTTCAAGGTCACTCAGACGCTGAGTAAAAGCCATTTTACAACAGGAAAATTAGCTGAAATGCCCTGTAGAGCTGATAATGAGTATTCGAGTACTCAATTATTTCTGAATGCGAATAAAATATTATTCGAGTATCACAAATATTTGACGAATATTCGAATACTCAATCGAATGCAAATATTTGCAAAACTATCAGCTCTACTTTGTTCGCTTCTTTCAAAAACTTTTTTGTCGTACTCCAGATTTTAGCTTGAGAACTTTTGAGTTCGTGTGTAATAATTTGACTCGGACGCAACTAAACTTTCAATTTCTTTCAGTAAAACATTCCAATTTCAAGCTCGCCAGTTTCGGCTTCATCTCTGTTTTGCTCTTAGACATTTCCTGTGACTTTTGTGAGGTGTCTTCGTGCGATGAAGGTATTGATATATGATTGATCGTATTGAATTTAAAAATTTCGAAAACAACACTGTCGAAAATTAGTAACCTTCAATATCTTCTTGATTATCTAAAACAAGAAGAGCTATGTTTAACATAGCTGATAGTGAGGATTCGAGTACTCGATTACTCGATTATTTTTGAATGCGAATAGAATATTATTCGAGTATTACAAATATTCGAATACTTGTATTCGAATATTCAAAAATTTTCTGTTGAGCTTGTAGTAATTACTGGTCAAAACCCAAAATTGTTTTTGACTCATAATAAATTTTCTGTTGAATTTACATGGCTATCTTCTTACTTCAATGCCTTGCGAGTATTCGACGAATATTCGAACGAGTATTCGAATAAAATAAAATATTCGAATACTCATTCGAATGTTAATATTCGCAAAACTATCAGCTCTAGCTATGTATCTTACGACTCCTTAATTATGTTAAAATTAGGAGCTTCAGCTTCAATATCTTCTTGTGTTTTAACACACGTAGATCAACCAATATTTTTTATAATGTGTTAAATTACATTGTGTATGGTTTTAGCAGTCACCATTGCATCGCTACTTTTCAAGAAGCTTCGCGAGATGTGCAGAGTAAGCTAGGCCGGGAAGGTGCACAGAAAGCAAATTTTCCAGTGTTAATCGGTTCCGGTCGGCGATCTGGAAGGCTTGCTATTCATTTATTATTCACTTATTCAATTATCGCCATCTCGATGAATTAGTGAACGCAGTGAGCGAGCAGACACTAAAGAGTCCGATTCAACAATTTGAGATTTATAGAGCAGACCTTTTAGTGGCGATGCTGGATACCGTGTATGGAAGGATTGCTGTGATTACAGGCCATTTAGTGCTAACTGGTCAGCGCGATGAAACGCTGTACCTAGCCACTTTATACGCTGCCTTGAAGCAAATGCAAAGTGGAAGACGAGATATCATTGTTCGGACACATGATCGGGTTGATGCAATTGTGTTTACCGGCGACATGAATATCAAAAACACTTATTATCGTAGGCAGGTAAACAGTTCAGCTAGTTCTCCTGAATTCAGGAGCCAATTATTGGAATGGCTTTATATTTTGGTGCTTTTCATATTATGGGCACATCCTGTATTTTAATTGCGAAACATCTTTGCGTTCCAATAGAGAGACGCTGACTTGTCAGTATCTACGCTGTACCAGGTAAGCTTTAAAATATAAAATATCTGTTAGCACAAGAAATTGAATTTCGGTCCAGCAACGATGGAAATGACTTTGGAGTCAGGAAATGCATTGGCAATCGCGAATTGTTGTTTTTGAACTCTCCTCTGAAAATCGGTCGTATTCTGTAATTGCATTTCCACATGCAAAAAGCATTTTTTATTCTTCCAACAACATCCGGTCTGATACTCTTAGAACCATATAAATTTGAATGTCTATTTGTAAAGCTAAACTCACCGAAGTAAGTAACATCATCTTCCAGCGTGAAGATTTTACTTGGCGTTTTTTTATCCTGTACGCCTGTTTGCAGTCTTAAGTCGCTAACGGTTCATGCTACAGATCTGAGACTGGGTCTACAAGCTATCGCATATTGAAGAACCTTAAGTTCGAACTCTCAAGGTCATTCAAGGTCACTCAGTTGTTTGACCTCTAACGTGACATTTGAAGGTCATTTTCATGAAGGGCAAACTTTTTATAACAGATTGGCGATTGTTACACGTCCATAACATACACGGTTAGAAAGGTAATTGGATTTCAATCGTAAGCGATCGATAAGCTGAATCGCATGAATACTCTCATATCTTTTGTTCAGAATAAGTTATGAACGTGTAACAAGCGCCAATCTGTTGTGAAAAGTTTGCCATAAAGAAAATGACCTTTAGATGTCAGTTAGAGGTCAAACAACTGAGTGACCTTGAATGACCTTGAGAGTTCGAACTTGAGGTTCTTCAATATGCGATAGCTTGTAGTTCGAGTTTCAGATCTGTAGCATGAGCCGTTTGCGACTTATGACTGCAAACAGGCGTACAGGATAAAAAACGCCCAGTACAATTGAAATACGCCAATGTGTAGTAAACCAAAAATTTAAAAAAGTCTTTATTTTTTGAAAACCGTATTAAATATGTGTGTCATTCTGCATGGTTCTGTAGATTCTTGGAGACTGCTGCGATAAGAAAAAATTCATTATAAATTTATAAGAGATATTATAGATGAAATATGGAACAAAACTTACCTCTTTAGACCTGTGAAATTAAAATTGACGGATGGATCCATGATGCACTCTTTAAGCGAAACTTACTTGCTGTATAGATGATGGAGCACCGATGATTAACGAAATGAATAGGAGTTAGATAAAACACAGGGTTTTAATCCACGGGTTGAAGCTGAATATAACTTTAACTATAAAACGTTTACCAAACAATAGGCTGTAAAAATAATAGCAAATAGTAAACAATAGCAAGAGCTTAAGCTAAAGGGTCCGAAATGGGATCAGAAACCTGTTTGAGCAGCATCGATTCCGATGGCGGTTTCGACGAATTTTGGAAACACGATTTTTACACGATATTCTTCATATGAAGAGTTTTTTTCATGTAAAGGTAAATTGCCTTAGGCAATCTGCTTGATGTAACATTGTGAACTCAATTAAAATAATTTATAAGTTATAAGATCAGAATAAAACTCCCCTTTCACAAGAATACCACGCGTTTTTTCTTTTACGTTTTTTTACAGCAATAACTTTTAATAACGGTTGCAGCTACAGACCTCAGATTAGAAATATGAGCTTAAAAAATAGTAGAACTATAACCTCGAACTCTCAAGGTCATTCAAGTTTATTTTAGTTGTTTGACCTCAAAATGACATTATTTAAGTGATTATTTGATATGTAGTCTTTTTAGAACTGGATATCATTATCTCAAAGTTTCAAGGTCATTAAATATGCATTCAATAGAAACATTTTTAATGTCGAAATGTGCTTGTTAGAAAAAATCAACATTTGTTGATCAAAAGTTACACAAGATTTTTAAAATCGCTTCTCTGAGTTGAGATACTGTGAGGTTGATATCTGTAAGAAAGTGGATACTGTGCATTTGAAAAACTTAGCCCAAAAGCCTGCACTCTACGAAAATGACCTTCAGAAGTTGTTTGAAGGTCAAATAAACGAATAACCTTGCAACTTATTATTTCAAATTCTTCAATCCTGAAAAGACTACACATCAAATAATAACTACCTAGCATGTTAGGCTCGTGTTATATCGCATGATACGCAAAGTAAATGAGGTTTAATAGCCCTGTACATTGGATTTTCAATCAATTATTATAATAAAAATTGTAATAATGGACACTGTTCGCTCTCATTATTAGAAGTTAAATGATTTCATGTTCTTCCTGTCTATTTTTTCTTTTCTTCGTTATTCTTAAATCCAACTGAGAATCTAATCAATTGCAACATTGAGTGAGAAAATGAACCAAAATTGTCATGAAGTGTTTCCTGAAAAGATTTACCAATTATTCCCAAAACAAGATTAAACTAGTCTCATGGAATAATTGATTGAAAATTACAACAGTTTACCTATCAACAGTTGCAAGTGTATCACCTGAATTAAAACAGATTTGTTATTCATTTTGTTTCCGAAAAACAAGACCAAAGGATTAACAAACCAAAAAGGATTAAATGTTGCCTCTCGAGTTCATTTGTTAAATGATAAATACATGTATTAGATTGTGAACAAAGTTCTGATATTTTCGAAATTTCTTGATTGAAAGCGATTATATGAATGCAGAAATTAATTTCCTGTTTTTTATTCCAATGATTGATCGATTTCTCAGCTTTCATTTAGACTCAATTGCATAAACAATACATAAATTAACATATTCAAATTACTATTTAACCAAATCCGTGTTAAAACGTTTAGTCTTGAAAAGGAAGGAAGGATTCCCAAGTCTATTGTCCATGCTCCTGGACCTTCACATTTCTTATCATGTTCAGCCCTGGTTCACGTCTTTAGTTTGCTTGGTTCTAGTCATATCTATTCTCAATTTTCGTGCCTGTATTATTAATATTTCATTTGAGAAGCCTTTTAAATGTCGATGAAAGCATCTTCAAGAGTTAGTTCAGATGAAAATTCAGTATATTCAGAGAATATACGATGGAATTTCAGTCAGGACGCAAGCAATGAAAAGGTAGCTCAAGGTTCTTTATAGCCTAATTTTCGTGATCGTGATTTTTGGATGAATTGGTTTGGATGGGTGTCAATGAGATTTTTTTATATTTGCATGCTGGTCGATTTGAGATCGTCTATTTTTATCAATTATAATTTGTAATCTGCAATTGAACTTGATTGTTTAAAATTCATAAAAGCTAGTATTTAGTAAATGCTGGTAATCATGCAAAATAACAAAAACTTTACCAGTGAACCTTGTTTGCTACTCCCGACTCACGGAAATGCAAGAGAATGAAATGAACTTTAATCATTGGAATTCAGATGATTGAGTTCCTCCAGGATTCAACCGCAATTTGACGATGAATGAAAAAAGGTCACAATCAACCTTTAATATTGGCAGGATCAAAAACAAAGTGCAAAGATGTCCAGCCATTGTGTTCATCAACTTTATCCCAGCATTAAAGGTTTCCTCTGGTAATGATAATATCCATTATCATCATTGATCAATTGTTTACTCAACAATTCCTTCTTTTTCAATGAAACACCAGATGATGGAATAGCCAAAGAAAATAACAACAAATGCTGTGAGGAAACATTATTTACTCAAGATGAAAGTAGCAAAAAGTGTTGCAGATTCACTGTGAGTGTTCACCTTACAATCGAACCTTATATCAACAACAGATCAACGCAAATACAAACAATAACTAGCGGCAAGAGAAAAGTTGTCTTTTTTCTAATCAAGATCATGACCATCAATGGCAAGACCAGTGGAAACAAAGTCGCCATTGAACATTAATTCGATTCGACAAATTTTCCCTTTTACCTTTCATCACCAACCTATGAGCCAACTATTCAAAAGGGATTTCTTTTTTTCTCACTTACCATTGTTATGTTTAGCATTATTATACTTATTAACACAATATTATAAGCAATGTTTACTCAGCTTCATCAATTATATTCAATTATAACTTGCTAGTCTGTTTGCAGTAAAATGATACAGAAAAGATGAAGAGAGGGTTCATCATGATGATTATAAATAAATCATATATTGGTGTTAAACTGCGTTGCTTTTGTTGATTTGTAACACCTTTTAACAAGATTAATAAAAAACTGTTACCTTGTTAGCGATAATTTGTTAGTCTTGTTAATCAGCTTTCAATGAAAATGCAAACATCATCAACATTAATATCGAACCTAACTTTTGCTATCTATTTTCTATTTGGTTCAACAGTTTTCCTTCTCTTATCCTTTCCAGGTCTTTTACATTCATGATTACGATACACTGTGAGACTTGATTAACTTGAAACAATATCTGCTATCTGTAATCATATCGACGCGTAATCAACTTGTATGCAAAACGCGTGATGATAAACCCTCTCTATGGCCCATTGATCCTGTTCTTTATCATCCTTTTCACTCCTTTCTCTGTATTAACCTTGATTGTTCAAGGATACGTTTTGTTTAATCAAATGAATCAAGTATCTAATTGTTAATCCAGTAGATTTATCACTTTAATAATAGAAATGCAAGTGCAAGTTTCAGCTGCTGTTAATAACCTAATAAATGAATAAAGAAGTCAATTTTGACACAAATTGCGATCCTTATTGAAAGTTATTGCCTTTTCACATTTATTATTAAACTATTAGAAAATGAATTGATACTCAACTTGAAATGAACTAATTGATTGTTGATTGCAAAAGGCAATTTCAAGAGTTGCTTGAACGAACAATGTTTGGTGCAAAAAGTTTGGGTTAAAATTGAAAAATGAAAACAGGCAACTTAATACTGAACTATCTGATTGAGTCAAGCTATCTGAATGGAAAATTGATTTGTTATGGAAAACACCAAAACCTTGACAATGATTGAGGCAACGACTGTCATGGGATTCATGAGATCGCAGATCGTGATTATCTGAACACAAGAAACAATGAGCAAGATAGAAAAGAATTGAATGGAATTTAATAAACACAATTTTTCTCCTCAAATCTACTTGGAATGCTGAGAATAGTTTCTTGCGATTTTGCCTTTTAACTCTTTCAGCTAATGTATTGGTTTAAATTTTCAGGATAATTCTATGCACCATGAGTTTATCTCGACGACATTGAAAATGCCGATCGCTCTTGATTTTTGTTTCTCAACCAATTATCTCGAGTGAACAATACATTGATTGTGGGTAGAGAACTGGAACTGAATGGAAAATTCAACTTATCCCAACAGGTTCACATGATGTTTCGTAAAGTCAGTATATTCAGCATTCTTCTTACCCACACGAAGTTTATCAGAATTTCATTGTAAATCAAATTGTTCTGAAAGGTATGAAAAAAATATGATGGAAAATCAATTCTGATTAAGTTTACTTTCTTTTTGATTTTCGTTTCCTTTTTTTTCATTTCAATAACCAAGAAAATTGTTTCACTTACTGGACAACAGGAGAAAGAAAATCAATTGCAATTCAAATGTTCACTTGTGTATGAATTGTATCACAATGGAAAAGAATGAATTGAAGAAAATGAAAATGTTCATTGGCTGATCATGACATTAGACTTGCAACAGTCAAGCATTTCAATAAATTGACATTTCAAGTTCACATGTTGAATCGCAAGATCAATAAGGGTCACTCAATATTGAATGGCATATTTTCACCTGATGTTCAGTGCAGAACAAGAGTTTTCTCACTTTTCCATTTGAAGACAATTGCATGAATTTTTGTTCAACTGTTCATCAGAGGCAACAATAATTATGCATTTTTGGTGAAATTTGCATTAGTAATTTGAAAGTTCATTTAACTAGATTTGATTGAAAACAAAAGCAAGGAAAGTAAATAAAATTGGAAAACACAATGAAAAGATGAACATTGGATGAACACAATGAAAGACTAGAGAAACAAAAAATCAAATTAATTTCATTTCATGGTTAACTTTTTATGTTCACCCAATTGACATTAAAAACCCTGTTTTTCCTATTAACTTCCATAATCATCACCCACTCACTCTGTCTCTCTTCACCAAATTATAATCATTAGCAACCATTAGCAAGGTGCTTCAAGTCACTATTAATTGATCAACTGTTTGATTTAAATTGCTTTTTTGGATAACATTTCATTGCATCTAATTTTCGTTCCATTTGAATAGAGAGAGAAAAAAAGAGAAATCAAATGATGTTCAACAGAAAAAGTATCATGTAATTCAGGTTGCAATTGTAATTTTAAATGGGTTTGGAAGAAGAAAAAGAAAACAAATAAACTTTGAAATTAAAAAGTAAATGATTGTTCAGCTTCACATGGAATCGATAATTACGTTGGAAAGAAAATTATCAGAGAAAGTGTATCATCAGATGAACAGAAAAAAAGATTATCTGATTGCTGATACAGAATTGAACAATAGTAATGCGAAGAGAAGAAAAGAGTGGAAAATTGATATCATTATGCTGAGAGGCACAAAATTGGTGCCAAAAATTTATCTCAATTTTGCGAGATTTTAAAATAAATTCAATTCTTTTTCCTTCCGTATTCACTTTCCATGGAACAATAACCCTTTTCGAGCAACAAAATGTTTACATTTGACTGGAAACTAGACAGAAGATGAAATTATCTGAAAAATAATAACGCATCTGATGATATCAATGTCTATCAACTCCTCCTCTCTAATAATTAACTAGGAGTGGTTACTAATTTATTATTTGCAATCAATTGTATAATGCAAAGTTTGCTTAAAAATGTTTGTATAAAAATGTTCCAGTTGATCATTAAATTTCGTTAACCCGTTCATGTTGAATCAGATGACAGTTAAATTTACCTTTAGTTTCTTTCAATTTACCAATTGCATCAGTTGCATCAGCATGATTAACATTATTATGCTCATCTCATTACATCCATTATAAACCATAATTAACCATTAACAAGTTTAATATTTTTGCGTCAATTTTTGTTACTCTTGTTCAACAAGCAATAACATTTAATGTAAAAAGTTGTAAAATTGAGTTGCTTTTTTTACAGCATCAAAAGTCGCCTCTAATTAATCTTGTTTTATTACCTTTGTAAACTGCGTTCAACTTTGCACACAGAAAATACCATTGTAAACACAAGTTTTTATCAAATATTTGATTCATAATCAACTGTAAATTGTGATTATCTTGGCAATAAACTAGAACACACAAGGACAATATGGTAAACAATTTGGTTTATTCGTGGATAACATTGATTATCCTGCTAAATGATTGTTCACTTCATACAATCCAGTTGAGCCAAGGAATGCCGATCCAAGTTGACTCAGAGAGTAAACAGTTTTATGGGGAAAAGTGGAGGCCTCAGTATCACTTTTCACCTCCAACTTCATGGATCAACGATCCAAATGGATTGACTTATTTCCATGGTAAATTCCATTTGTTTTATCAATATCATCCAGACTCACTGGTATGGGGTCCTATGCATTGGGGCCATGCAACATCGAGTGACCTTTTACGCTGGGAAAATGAGCCCATTGCCTTGTATCCAGACCAGGATGGAGCAGCCTTTTCAGGATCGGCTGTCGTTGACTCAACCAACATAACAGGTTTGCAGGTAAGAATGTCAACTCGCGTTTATCTCTCCATTTTACACCTACCAATCGGTTTCACTGTCTTTTCACTTTAATTGACTTTCAACTTTTCACTTTTCATTCCAAAAGTCATTGTCTTTACTGTCTTTCAATTGTATTTATATTTGTTTGTATCGCTTTCGGTTATTACCGCCATTATTATTGTTATGCTTATTTCATTCGTTGAAAGCTGCAACTATTTACCAGAAGCAAAATAGACAACCCAATAACATTGTAATCAATGTGCTGGAACCCAATTCAATTGAAAATAGTAAATTGTTCCCATTGATCAATTGAGTGAAGATAATCAATAATCTGTTCCATTCTTTTTGATCATCATCATCATCATTTTCCTTCATCTTCCAGCTAATAGAATAATATTATCTAATCTCACTCACTTTACTGTCTCACCAGTTCAAGGTCAATACAATAAATGTCCTCAGAATAATTTCTCGATAACTAAATTTGTTCTTTGTTTTTGTTCCACATTTTCAGATCATTTTGCTTCTCTTTCATTTCTCACCATTTGTCCAAACCCATTCATCTTCCTCTAGCCATAACGGTTCAACCAACAGTTATTGATGAAGTTAACCTTTATTGTTTCCTCTTTGCCTTTGATAATCAGAAGCTGCTCAAGATTCACCGCTTTTATCATGCAAACTGAAAAAGTCCAAATGAAGATTGCTATCAATGAACTTTGTTTGCCAATCAGTTAACTTGCTTTTTTTGTTCATTTCCTAATTATGATAATTGATCAAATGCAAAGTTCACATTTGTATTCAAACCATGACTACAAAATTGCAGTCTTTATATCTTTTCATTCAGCCATTGATGGTCACTTACAACTTTGTTAGTTAATAACATTACCAAAAGTAAAGATGAAGCATTTATTTTTTTGGCTCTTTGATCATCTGAGTTTGATGTGTAAATTGAAACCAAAGTCAAATGTTTTGCAGCAAAAGCTTTTTTAATGAAAAGATAGTCAAAAATTCAAGCGATTCATGCTTTTTCAAACAATTTATTAATCATTTATTTTTTTACGCTTTTCCAGAAAACGGCAAATTCAAATGTTTTGGTTGCAATATTTACTAGGAGCAACGACTCATCACCAACTCCACAGACTCAACACTTGGCTTACAGCTACGATGGCATAACATTCAACATGTATGACAAGAACCCTATCCTGGTTGACCCATCAAAGCCCAACTTCCGTGATCCTTCTCTCCTCAAATATGGCGATGGTTACATCATGTCAATTGCGGCTGGCGATGCAGCAATGTTTTACAAGTCAACCAATCTAATTGATTGGACCTATTTGAGTAGTTTTGGAGAGAAGCCGAGTCAGGGTTCGCATGGAGGCGTCTGGGAATGTCCAGATTTGATACGCTTTGAGGTTGAAGGTCGTGAGCTTTGGGTACTGATAATCAGCATAAATCCAGGAGGTCCAACTGTTGGTTCAGCAACCCAATACTTCGTTGGAACTTTTGATGGAACGCGATTTGTTAATGCAAACCCGGCCGATCGCGTTCTCTGGTTAGACTGGGGTCCAGACAATTATGCTGCCGCTCTGTATACCGACATTCCTTCACCCAAACCAACCATGATTGCATGGATGAACAACTGGAACTATGCTGCCAATGAGCCGACCACACCATGGAGAGGACAAATGACTCTGCCTCGATCCATGAACTTGGTAAAGACGAGTGAAAATGATTATCATGTGCAAACCTTTCCAATCGATCAAGTCATCAACTTGCGAGACTTTCTTTTATACGAATTCAAAGGCGAACCAGTTACTGAATCATTGGCCATACAGCACAACTCAGAGCGTTACCATTTAGAGTGCAGCTTCAAGTCTAACCGTTTAAGTTTCGGTGCCGTCAGCATAAAACTACGGAACCAAGGAAACGGTGAACAGGTGACTATGAATTTGGACAACCTTCGAATCGAAGTGGACCGAAGTCGATCCGGACAGACAAACTTTTCTTCCGACTTTACCAAACTAATTCGAGGTTCTCGCATCGTGTCCAATCCTCAACTCTCTGTTGACCTGTTTTTCGATGCGTCAACCGTCGAACTCTTTTACGACAAAGGTCTCTCTTCCTTTACTTACCTTGTGTTTCCAACCGAACCCTATGATCTTATCTCAATTGAATGCAACGATTGTACAATAAGTTCACTAAGCATGTACCAAATGAAGTCCATTTGGAAGAAAGATTCATCGACCTGAAAAGGAACAAAAAGAGTTCCAAGTGTATGATAAAGTTCAATTTACTGTAAGATGCATTTGATGTGAGAAGAGAAGAAAAAGATTTGCAAAAAGATATTCAAGTGTAAAAATTTTACTAGAAAAGGTAAAAAAGCCATTTTCCTCTCTTCTAAAAACATAGCATTCTAAAAGGGTTTGTAAAAGCCTAACTTTATTCATTTATTCAATCAATCATTTCACCATGTTGTCCTTTGGTTGGCAAAAAAGCTCAACCTTGTTGTTAAACTTGCACAAATTGAACCTTTCGATGGGAGAAAAAATGTGTTACAATGAAAGATGAAATAAAAATGTTCTGATTTATCGAGTTACAAAGTGTCTTGAAAAGTGTTTCAATAATAAGCTATAGACATTTATTGGTTTGTTTATCGGTATTAACAATAATTATATTAATTGCGTTTCATGTATCAATAACTGTACAACAGATGAACAATTTTCTTGTCACAAAATGGAAATAAATGTTAGACATTTGTGAATATCTGCGAAGAACAGAGTCAAACGAGAAGCGAAAACAAAACAATGAAATAAACTCGTCAGTTAATAGAGTTGCCGTAAAATACTATCTTTGACGGCATTGACGTTTCCCCTCGTTAGCCGTGTATCACTTTTATTTGCCTTCACTTGACGGTGGCACAAGTTGATGAGGTTACATTTGTTCCCCAAGTCACACAACTTGAGAAGCAACTGAATCACCAAGAGCAGATCGAACTGTATCAGAGTCTGAATTGTAAGTCAATGAGGTTACTGCTCGTGAGCCCAACAGCGAACAGCTTGGGTTTACTTTTTTGTTTGAACACTGTTGTTGCTCTGTCAACTCGATTGCCTCACGATTAAACTCTTCCCTGGCATTGAGCTGGTCGGAGAAAAGGGAACCTTCAATGGTTTTGGCGGTTGGCGTAGTCATTAAACTGGACACTGTGTTTGTTGGGCTCAACGATATCGTGTTTGGAATTGAAACTATCTCTTTGCCCAGTTTAGTTTCCATAGTTGCTGTCGTTATCGATCGATTTTCATCGTCATCATTGTTTCCCTCATTCTCATCTTGACCAGCGGTGAGGCAGGATTTTTGTGAATCACAGGTACGATGGATAAGCTCGTGGCCGTTACAAGTTTTGTCTGATTTGGCTGAATCTCGATTATTACCAGTGAGTATGGTTTCATTGGGACCCGTTTTACAGGCACCATTGCCTCCCTCACCTTCTTGACCATTGGCTGGTAAAAGGCCGGCACCGGCAACCGAAGTGCCTCGACGATAGGAAAAAGGTGGCCCTGAATTGTTGTAACAGGGAAGAACTTGTTTAAACTCTTTTCTAAAATTTTCATTCAACCACGCATATAAAAAGGGATTGTAACAGGTCGAAGACATGGCCACGGCATGGACTAGGAAAAAGAAAGGCTGAAAGTACTGCCAATCTGAGGCTGGAATATAAAAATCAGTCACCAAATTGTGTATATTCAAGGGTAACCATGAGATTCCAAATATGGCCACCATGGCTATCAACATGCGATTGGTTCGCTTGGTCCGTTCCCTTTCAATTTCGTCCTTTTTAACCGACTTTTCGCCCGGCTTTGATCGAGCTCTGTCTCGAAGTTTACCGCAAACTCGAATGTAACAAAAGGTTATTATGGTAAAAGGAATAACAAACTGTAATACGCTGGTTGAGAAGCCGAAAGCTTTACGTGACTCTTCAACGGGCCAAAACTCGTCGCACAACCAGCGCTCATCCTGATCAGAAGCCATTTTAACAAAAAGTCCGTAAGGAAGGGTCAAGAGAGCGGCCGAGATCCAGACAAAGGTGATTATGGTTAGGCAAACGTTGATTCGCATTCGCGGTTTAAAGGGATAAATGATGACAAAAAATCGATCAATTGCTATGGACATTAAGGTGAATGCTGAAATGTACACGGAAACGCCTTGAGCATAAGGAACAAGGTGACACAATATCCTGCCGAAGACCCACTCCTTGTAAAATATCAGATACAAGGGCGTTATGGGCACGGAAAAGATGCACAACAAGATGTCCGATAAAGCAAGGTTGGTGATGAAAAGGTTCGTCACGGTGTGCATTTGCTTGTTACGAAAGACTACATAACAAACAAGTGTGTTGCCACAAATTCCGACGAGAAAGATGAGCGCATAGAGGCAATAAAAGAATACTTGGAGTGCCGGACGATGTTCGAGGTAATCATCGTCCAGTTCGGCGCGCCTTACGAACGGCTTCTCAATGTCCAGTGAAAGAGTTATGTTGTTGAAAAGAGTGTAATTTTTTAAGCTAATCAGCCCGCTATTGGACAAATTGTTCCACGAAAATTCAAGCAGCGAAAGATTTTTAATCAAACCTAGAAAAGTTTCCATTTCAGTATCGCCATTGGATAAAAAGGTCGACACTGTGACGGGCAAAGGTGTGCTAGAAGGTTGACCTGAAGTTGACACAGGTGAAGTCATGATGAAAGGGAAGCGAAAAGAATGGCAAAAATAGCTTCAGCTTTGGATCAACAATGGCAACAACGATAAACGAAAGAATGCAACTTTTAACGAAATTCACGATTTGTTGACCGTTCACAAGCAAATGATGGCACAAGAGTAAACATTTTGTCTCAAATCATTAATCACAAAACAACACTGAAATCTTTATCGTTCCATGGATAGTTGATGAAACACCATTTGAACACTTTTCCCTCACAATCCTTGCTCTTGCTGGTTTCAAGATAACATTTTCACTCCCAGCCTTTGGATGCAATTTGAGTGGTAAAATTGAATGGAAAACAATGTCAAAGTGTTGCATGTAAATATTGTACCGATAATTGATAAGCTGAGTTGTTTCAACCTGTTGTGATCATTCAATGGGAAGACAACAAGATTCTTGAGAGCCAATGGTTCCAACTGAATATGAGTAAACTTCAACGTTCAACTTTTCTTTTCATAATTTTGGCCTTTACTCTCTTTCCAAGCTAAATCAGTAGATAATTGAACTTTTCCCAATCCTTTGGAAACTCTGAACACACACACATTTCAAGTGCTCATTTCCTTGTTGATTTTTTTTCGTGGAAACACAAATTAGTTTATTGCTGCTTCTATTGTTACCGATAAAATGATAATCGTCATCATTAGAATCTTTTTGTTTCTCCAACTTTTCCTCCTCCAAGTTCACCCATTTCCTATTCAGATGGATCCAAGTGATAATCTGTGTAAAGAAGACGAAAAGTGAGAAATTGTAAGCAACGAAATAATAACAGTTAAGATGAAAAGGAAATTCGGAAAACAGAGAAAAAAAAACATTTTCTTTCTTCTAAACATATCTAACTTCCGATTTGTTTACAAGACCTTTTCTTCATCTTGCTCATTGTTTCCATCAATTCATTTCTACCTTAGTCTTTCCAGGACTCAGCAACGGAAAGAGAAGAAAAAGTTAGAAGAAAAAAAAATCGACTTTTGTCTTGAGACGATCAATTGTCAAGATAAAATTGATTAACTGCAACTTTTATTCTCAAATTGAACAATCAAATTAACATCTTTTCTTCTCTGGTCAATCTTGTGCATTCATTACGTTATCATTGGATTATCACTTTCTTCAGCTTGTTTTACCCTGAAATGTATACATTTACACATGAACCTTGCTCAAGTTGAGCGATAATGTTTTCCCATCAAATATTGTTCTAATGTTACAGTAAAAGTTATTAGTTTTTCATTTCATTCCCATTAATCATAATCGTATTTGCTTCTCTCTTTCCTTTACTTTCCATCGATTAGAATAAATGTCAACAAATTAAAAGATTCAAATGATTCCCTTTCACAAAACACTCCAATAGATTAAATATTGAACATGAATTTTATCCTGAAATGATAATTTTTCCAGTTTTAAGTTGAGTAAATACTTTTGCTTTGCTTTAAAAGTATTTGCTTTGTTGTTACATGAAACTAAATGAAAGATAATCTTGTTTAACTTTTTCTTTTCTTGTTCATTTTCCTTTTTTCCAGGCAACATCTTTTCTCTCTTTTTCCCCTGAATTCTGAATCGAGTGAAGAAGAAGAAAGAAAAAAAAATGTTCTTGTTTTAAGTTCCTCCGTCCTTTTCAATACATTTTCATTCATTTCCTTGTTTAATGGTGAAACTTTAGACTTGGTTTCATCTTGTTTGTTTGTTTCATTTGAAAGGTCAAACTTTTCCTTCTTTTCATTTCTCTTTATGAGATGAGCAAATGAAAGATGAAAAGGCTCATGAGATGAAAATGAATATGAAGAGACCTTTATTTCCTGGTTGGATTATATCAAATGTCATTTGTAAAAATTTGTTCACTTTTCAAGCATTTCTTTGCCCTTCCATCACAACATTCAACCTTAATCATTGTTAATGTATTAAATTATTAAATTTGAATGTAAAGTTTGAAACAATTTTCTCCTTTAATTTGGTTTATCTTTAAACTTGAACTAAACCAAGAACAACATTTCACCTGGCTAATTGAATAGTCGTCTGAAAGTCCCTAAAGTAAACTTAAACTCGAAATGAGCTGCTGAATGAAAAGGAAACAAGTTGATAATAACATCAGATAATGAAATGACCACCATTAGCAACATTTTGTTTCAAGGATTTTCATCGTTAAAGCGTTGCTCTTTCAAATTGCAAAAGTCCAAGTTCAATTCCAAGTTCATTGAAGTGCCTTTAGACAGAAATATCCTGAGATTCTACCCTTTTTGTCATGACGTTGGCCCAACAAGTTGCTTTTACTTGTACTACACTCAAGCCAGCAATCATTTGGTCGGTTGAACTGGATAAAGCATGAAGGGTCAATCTAGGCTGAACCAAGTCAAAGTGCTTTTCAGAAGAAAGGAAAACTTTATGGAAAGAAAGTGAAACTTGATTAATTGTTGATCAAGTTTCTGTGATTCCAGTTTCAACTGAAACGGAGTTTAATTTAAGGCAACAGCTTGAGCCATAATTTATGTTACAATAATAATGCAAAATGATCAACATTTAGTTCAGTGAATCAACTTTGAGATCAACAGTGCTAATTGCAATATTAAGTAACAGGCAAGTAAAGCCAATTCATTATTCAAAATGAGATTAAATGTGAAAAATTAAGCTGAAATTTGTGAGGCGCTATGAATGATGGATGATAAAAAGAGTTGAAGATAGATGAAAGAGTCTCATTTGCACTGAATTTTACTTTAATAAACTAATAATTGCAACAAGTGATGCAAAAGCTGGTTGAAATTTGCTTAGATTAATGGTGAAATTAATGGAATTAAAGCTCAACTATTCAACCAACGGAATAATTTCACGTTTTGGATCAGAAAAAAATACATTCTGTTAAGTTTAATTGCTCGAATGTAAAAAGGTTAATTATCCTACAAACACGAATAGAATGCGAACTAGTTTGGAGTTGAAATATCGATCACATTACTGGCTTTGCTCCTAATAGAGATGCTAAAGTTTTCTATCCTCCGTCCAATTGTACTTTGGAAAAGATCCGAATTGAACGTCTGAATGGCTTTTACATGAACTTGAATTTCTCGTTTCAGGAGTAAAGTTGAATGTTTTATAGATATTTGTCAATAATTTTACATATTTTACTGATTAATTTCATACCAAAATTATCATGAAATAAAATTAAGATCATTTGAAAAAGTCGTTCAATTTCATTCCATCAGTCAAGTTGTATTGGAAACTTGGTTGACAAAAATGTGATCACGATTCTCGCTTCAAAATCAACCAACTTTATCATTCTTAAAATGCAGATTTCTTAAAAAATTATAAATTATCAAGTTTTCGTTGACAGTTTCAAGTCCTTCAATTATGCGCTTATCTAAAAAGAATATATTTCTAATGAAATTTATGATTCTATCTTCAACCTTTAAACCTGAAAACGGAAATTAACCTTTTCCAAAAGACTGAGCATTCTATGCCAAGATTGGCCATGACTCAAAACTTTGGCAACAAAAACACTAAAAAGTCGAAAATGAAGCTTAAATCTCATGATTTCGCCGAAAAGATTATTCATCATGAGTAAATGAGATAAATTTGATAGCATTAAAGTCGCATACACATTTAATCCTTTTTAAATATTTTTCCCATAAAATTGAATGTCATTTGTCATTTTGCACATTCTTTTCAAATTCAAAGTTAATCTCATAAAATACTGGTAAACATCAACGAATTAATCAAAACAAGCAACATTGAATCAACAGAAAACCTGAAATTGCAAATTTGCTCGCGAACTGAAAAGTTTCGGTCAAACACACTGCTTTCCTCAGAGTAAAACAGTTTAAATAGCAAATTTCAAGTTTCATTTCAAATATTAAACGATTAAAACGGAAATTGTATAATATTTGTATTTATTATTGCAAGAATGTCAGCGAAGAAAAGCATTTCCTCTGTCAATTTTCAATCCAAGTATATTTACAATTTACTGATAGAATTATTCTTGAAGATGAACTTTTCCCTGCCAGTATAAACAGCTCATATATTCTTGCATTTCCTGACGATCCAATTTCATTTCTTTACTTTCAACTTGATCCATTCAAGGTTCGTCCATTTAACCATGAAAAATGTGCACCTTTTCCTTGCACATTTTACCCATAAAAAGGTAAAGAGAGAAGAGAAGCCAGAGAAAAAGGTAATAACGAAAGATACCTTAGAGAACATTAGAATTGCAATAAGTTGAAATATAATGATGATAATAGTGTGAATAAGTTTTGCTCTCTTCTATTTTGGGTGAAACTTATTTCAATATGTATGAATATAATGTGTTAAGGGTTGACTGATGAGAGCGAAAAGGAAAGAGTAAAAGGAGAAAAGATGAAAAGATGAAAAGAAATTTTCTCCGATTTGTTGCTCTTCTTTCCAAAAACATATACAATTGTATTATCGAAATGATTGAGAATCAGAATTGGCAATTGAATAATAAATTTACTCCAATCAACTTGGAATCTTGCAGAAAATTTATTGAACCTCGAACAGAAAAAAAAGGAAAATAACAGAATCAGTTGCTGTCAATCGGAATAAAGAATCGCATAAATCGAAAGGAATCATCTTTGCCATGAGAAAATTTCATGTTCATCATTCATCGTCTGAGCAACAGATTCTTTTTCTTCTTCATTCTCTTTCCCTTTACTTGGAATGCAACTTTTCTGGTCAATATTTTTCAGGTTCCATTGTCATCAGGACTTGTCATGGTTAGTGTTTGCTCTTCTTCTCCTTCATTACAACTGAACAACTTGGTGCAAGTTTTTTTCCCTGAAAGTTACATTTGAAAATGATGAAGAGAATTTGAAAAAAGAGAAGAAAAAGAAAAATGAACTTTTTTGTCTTCACTTTTCAATTCTCTTCATTAGCATGATATTATTCTGCAACATATTAGTACAAATTATACTTGTTATTATCATTATTAGCATCATTATGATTCGTATGATAATACAAGCAACATTTGGTTCAACATTTTTAATGAGAAGTAAAGAGATTTTGTGTGAATTTCCTTTTTTTTCATTTCTTTTTTCGACTCTTTACGGTTTACTCTTAATGAAACTAATCAAATATAAACTTCATTTCTGTGATCTTTATTGTTTACTCGATGAATTATTAAATTGTAGAAAGCTTATTGTTTCCATGTTGAATCTTTTTGTTTCAAGTTTCAATTATTTCGGCTCAATAGGCTGATTCAATCTCACCGTAAAAATAGAAATTCTGGCCTTTTCTCGTTTCCATAATGAGATGTTGTCTATTATACTTTTCCAGTAATCAACAAATCAAGTTTATTTAGTCAGAAAATCTTTGATTCGCTTCAAATTGAGTTAGATGATTACCTCAACTTGAAATCCTTTTAAGATGCGAAAGTAATGATCATCTAATTTTACCAAAAATAGATTAACATTTAACATTTTCAAGGCACAAAAATAACTTAAACTTTCATCGTCAAGTTGAAATTGGAGTTGGAAATGAGTTTATATTGGATTTGATCACATCTTCTCTGCATTAGTGAATCAGATGCTCAGTTGAACGTCAATCTGTTGGACTTTACTGACACAATTTCAATATATAAATGTTAACATACATGATATCGAATTTCGGACAAATTTTAAATTCTAGCTTCAACGAATGACCAAGAAAACTGGACAATCTATTTAAAAGCAAAACTACTTTCATCGATTGTTCAGTTCATGGATCGTATTGCATGGGTAATCAATTTTGTACACAAATCATTTTTCTTTAAAAAATTCTGTTTAAAGGTTTTAAAGATTCACACTGATGTAATCTTTCATGGAAAATTGACCATGAAATTGAAATACAAAAACAGATTGGTTGCTTATCGATCTAATGTCATTCAACATATTTTCAAGAGAATCAGTTGCTAGATTACAATGGATTTTGTTTTCCGTCGTAAAGTCCTTTGAGAAGGAAAAACTTTTCGATGCTTGGATGATGTTTTATTGATATTAGCTCATTCAGCTTCAAATGAGGGTCGCATGCCGAGACACGTTCATAATTATTTCTGGTAAACTCAAAATGATAGCGACTTTTTTCGATATAACATTTAGTATGTCTGTTTTCGCAGAAGCCTCAACAGAAGCCTCAAGTTGTACTTGATTATGGAAATTGATCAAGATAAAAGATCGCCAATTTAATGAGAGGTTCAGTTCTTTCAAGAAAAGATTCGGTCGATTCATTCAAATTGCGAACCAAAATCATTTTGAGACTTTGATTGCAAAATTATATTGCTATTTTTCATGAATAAAACTCTTTGTTCAAACTTTAATCCATTTTTTGTACTTTAATTTTCACAGATTTGCCTGTTCACTTGCATGAGTTGACGCAAGAAAAGGATTAAATAAACTCATTTTAATCTTTAATTTCATTTTAAATTATCCTAAAGATTTCATTTCATTTTCCATTATTTTTAAACATTTCACATCATTCCTCACCACAGATGAATTTTGTCAATGCCTTTGTTTGAGGTTCATTGTGTGACTGAGTTTGTTGTAATTCAATGAAATGTAAATGACAAGTAATTACACAGAAAGGTTGAGATAGTTGATGAGACCAAAAGAGAAAACAAAGAACAAGAAAAGAAGGCAAAAAAGATGCTGAGACAATTTCATCACCATTTTCATCTTCATCATGGATTTTCATCTTTTCTTCTCTCTCTCTCTCTTCACTCTTTCAAGTATTCAACTTGTTCATCTTTTTTTCATCTTATTCATCAACAATCTGATTTGCATTTTCCTACTTTATACTTCAACTTTACATTAACATCATTCTCAATCTACTTGGAATGTTAATGATGAACTGGCAATAAAGAGAAAAGTTACTGTTAATGTTAACATGATAATATGATTGGAAGAAAAGGAAAATTCTTTTATCACAAGGTAATTTCAAGGTACTTTTCAAGACATCATTTTAATAAGATAATCATAAAGACATTGTTGGAATGTTAACATAACAAATGGAAGAAGGTACACATTTCCATGTAAAACAAGGCTAAATATTGCAGGCGAAATGTCAAGTGAAACTTTTGCCCTTCCATTGAGATAAACATCGATTCCAAGAATATTCATTCCCAGGAAAAATGTTTCAAGAAAAACAAACCGAAAGCAATTCAACTGTGAAATGAAAATTTCAAACTCAATCAGAACAACCATTAAAAGACTATAATTAGCAAACTTTATAATTACTTTATACTTAGTTTCATGATACATTCAATGTTATTAACTGAGCAATTAAGCTAATTTTATATGTTAATTTTGTTTGCGGAGAAAAAGGAAAACCAATGAGAAAAGAAATTTCAAATTTTCTTGTTTCATGATTTCACGCCAATTGATGTCGCATTAAAACTCCAATTTGTTTGCTTAATATTCTTGTTATCATTCAATTAATTGTACTTTGATATTAATAATTCATGTTGCCTTTGTTCACTCTAATTATAGTTTCATGTAATTGAATCATAATGAATTATCGCTTTTATAACATTCAATAAAGTTTATTGCAAAAATAACACTTTACTGATTATAGATGATTGTAATAACTTTTATAACGGTAACGAGAAATCGATGAAATCAATAGCAAAAGGATTTGATGTAAACAATGAAACATTTGTAAACCAGAAAATTTAATAAATTTATGTTCTTATCTGGATCAAAGGCAATCCATTGACTTACAAAATGGCCTGAAATTGATTAGAATCGCTTTGAAAAGCATTTATCAAGTTTTTTTTTCGTAAAATTGTTTGCAAAAATTCAAATCTTTAATCATCGGAAAGAAATGCTTGAAGATCTGCAATTCCAGTGTCAGGTTTCAGTCAATATCTTTTGGAAAGAACAGATAAGAATAGGACAGAATTATGTATCGCCCATGTTATTAGCTAAATGAACTTTTACTTATTGAATCAGAAGCGCACAATAATCAAATGGATCGAGAGTTGAGAGCTAAGCACTTGATTGCCTTCGAAAAGTTAATTAATATTTGAAGACAAAGCAGTACACACGGCTAATTACTTACTGCCTTCGGCTGTTCGAGAAAAGAAAAGCCAAATAGAAATGAAAATGCAAATAAGGAAGGTTTGAGAAACTAACTGTACATTGGAAACTGTGAGTGAAGAGAGAGGAAGGACTGATTTGTCCTCCTTGCACATCGAAAATAACGAATCGTTCATTTTAGTAGAAAATGCGCTCATTGGCTCAGCCGTCATGAACTGAATCAATCTTCCTCTCAATGGCTTCGCAACATTGGATTGGAATAAATTTTGGCTTTGAAATGATAGTCGAAAATCATTTAATAAATTCAATCTTGAATTTCAAGATTCATCCATTGATTTTCAATCGGAAAATGGCAAAACTTCAAACCACTTGTTCAGGTAAGCTACTGAAGAGCAAAGCACTAGTTAAAACACTCAATTGAACCCAACCTAAGCTACTCACTAAAAGGTGATAAAACAAGTGTAAAATAGTGACAATCATTGAAGAGGTTGACTGTTAAACTTGTGCTTCACCATTCAATTATCTAACCTTGTAATCTGATTCAGGTTGTCCTGCATTGTAACCATGAAAATGGTTCAATATGGTTTTTCCTTCTGTTCAATCCTTTTCTCTTTCCCCTGAATCCTTGATATTGGCATTTCAAGTCAAGACTTACCAAACGGTAGACTTGATAATCTATACAATATATAAAGTCAAAACATGAAATTTTTGCGGGAAGATTGAGCCCAAACTGAGCGGGTTCTAAATAAAATTTTTACATAGAATGAAAGCCATGATTAAACTACAATCACGAAAAATAGTCAGGACTTTCTAGGAATTCAGGTTCCTGAGAAATTCACGTTTGAACAGTGTGGGGGAAAAAATGCAGAATCCGTATTTTATAGCATTGTATTTAGGGGAAAAACTTTGGATATTTAGGTTTATTGTTGGATTAGGATTTTATGTTAAACTGCTTTTCAATTAAAGAGTTAAGAGTTGGTGAAATAACCTGGTGCTTCGACTTTAAAAAGGAGTTCGAAGTTTCAACTTTGGACTCAATTTTATTGAAAACTACTGATCATAAAAATTTTATTTCATAAATGGCCTCAGTTTTTATACCACTACAAACCCTCAAAGTCCCAACTCTTAACTAAAAAGTCAAAGTTTTTGGCTATAGTTTTTTGGATAACATTGAATGTGTTCAGAATTAAAAACAATTTTGCGATCAGTCATGATCGCAGGCCCGCTTGTATTGATAAGTTATTAACTGAATAAAATGTTAACAAATATCAAATAATGGTGAAAATGAGGGAAGAGACGAGAAAAGATATTCAATTTTGTTCTACCTTTTTTAGGTGTTGCGACTCATCTGAAGCTTTTAATGAAATTAATTCAAACTGAATACCAAATGAGTTGAGAATTATTACTTCTCTCTATTTTCTGTCTTCTTCTCGCCTTAATTGCATTCGTAAAAAGCTAATGTTTCTCATATTGTCAAAAATGTCATCACTTATCAATGTTGATGTTATTATTGGGAAAGGTTGTGACAAGTAATGGACTACATTTGACTCTCAGTGCACTTGTGTTATTGGAAGAGGGAAATTGAATGAAAAATTGTAACCTGTGAAGACGATGACAGCAACGAAATATAATGAAATAGTAAATCAAGATTCTGTAGATACTCGAGATTAACTAAATTATAGATTATTGTTAAACCCTGTTTTTTTAGTTTTCAACTTTATTACATTTTCATTGGCATCACAAGAATGGCAAATGTAATAATAAAGTTGATGGAAACCGGCAAATCAAATGAAGTTGACATTAAACAATGAATTGTAATCTATTTGTGTCTATATTGCGAGAAAAGTGTCAAGAAACGAACCATTTTCTTCCATTTCACTCTTTCCATTCTTCTTCCCTTGGAAGGTTCAATTAGACTTTCATCAGTACATTAATGGCCTGGGAACGTTCAACCTGCAGCAGCAATCTTTTTGCTCTCCAAGGCTCATTGAAAGAGCACTTTATGCAAAGTAAAAAAGGGAAACAAGAAAAAAGTTGCATCCATTTCTTTTCATCATTGTTATTGGAATGGGAAAATGTTCTAGATTAAACCAGGTAAGAATGGAAAGGTTGGATCATGTTGATGGTGAAGAGTAAACAAGTTCAATTTTCCATCGATTAAAGGTGTCTTCGCCAGAATCAAGTTGATCAATGTTTTCCAATACCAAGGTTGCCCAAGAGTTTGACAAAAATGGAATCAAATTGGCCAATGTTTAATGTCTAAAACACTCGAGATTCATTTTTTAAACTTTTCTCTCCACCATCATTCTGATCATTTTGATCATCATCATGTTCATCATCCTAATGTTTGTAATCGTCATCATCTTTGCCTTGCTTTTCAAAGTTTATTTGCTTAACATCATTACGTCAAAAGAGTTTAAAGAGCTTTGTTAAGAGAGAGAGAGAGAGAGAGAGAGATGAAGATGATGGTGATTGGAATGACAAAAAACAGATTAGAGAGAGAAAGGGAAGAATAAGAAGAGTTCCATGTTGATGATGAATAGAAATGACATGGGAAAAAACAAACAACATGATAAATGGAAAACAATGTTAAGGTTACGGTTAGAATGATGAATGCAATGAAAATAGTGAAAAAAGGTGAAAAGCAGAATCAGGTAAAAAGAAGGTAAAAAATGGCATTGAAAATGTTACTTTATGTGTTTTATGAATATTAGGTTCATCATCCATTAGCAAACACTATTCAAGATTCAATGAATATACATGAAGTTAACCATGTTTTGTGTTTTACATTTTCTTCTTCTTTTTCATCTTCTTCTTCTTCTTTCAACTTTTACTTTCCTTGCTTGTTTTATTTACATTTTGCAATGAGACTAAAGATGATCATCAAGAGTGTAAACTAAGTAAGTCTTGAGGAGCCTCATGATGAATGATGAATGACGGTGATGATGGCAAATGAAGAGCTTGATGAATGAACAAATTTTCGAGTTTGACTTTAATCAAAAGTAAACACGCATTTGTGGTTTAACTTGCTTGTTTAATTTGCTTTTTTCAACAATTTAAAGAGTCAGCTCAATTGTATTGATGGTTTTACGCCTAAGACAAGATAAACAATTTAAACTGAAACTCTTTGGAAACCTTTAAATCACTTCAATCTTCAAGTCAATTTCAATGTTCAAATCATTCATCTGGTTGCAAGGATAGTCAACATGTAAATTACTGAACAAGGAGTTAATTACTTGGCACACTCACACAGATGTTTTCCTGCTAAACCAGCAACATTTTTCAACTTCAAGCTTCAAAATCTGTAGCTTTACAATTTCGCCTGATCAAGGTTCAAAGGAAAAATTGGAGAAAAAAGTTAAACGACAGAATTCCAAGTTCCGGAAAAAAATCATGAAATCTTACAGATGAACTATTTTATCCGATCAACGGTTAATTTCAAAGTCGACTATACTCACATGGAATAGAAATGAATTCATCTTGACTCAAGCTCGTTGAGTTAAATATCCGGTGTCAACCAAAGTCATATAAAAGGCACATAATATTTAACCAAGTTTGAACTACGCATAAATTAATCACTGAATCAAGAATCTTTAGATTGCCCTTTTTGACTGAAACAAGGAAACACAAATTAACTTAAAGGAACGTTATTAACCTCAAGTTGATTGTCAAACATGAAAAATGCATCAAGTTAGGCAATAAAGGAAGTTGTACAAAAAATGTTAAAGTTTAGGTTGTTTCTATGTGAACCGATTGCACAGCGCGTATTTCAATTTCAAATCAATCATTTTTTTCCAATAAACTTCAATGTTTCAATTCAAATTTGTCCTTTTTTCTTTCCCCTTTTTGTCTCTATTCCGGCGTATTTACACTCACAGCCCAACCGAGCTAAAGTAACATGATTAGATTGAGTTGAGTTTCGAGATGCATTTTGAAGCTGCAACACAGTCACAAGGTTACATTAGTAATCATTAATGACCAATGACCAATGATCAAAGGGTCACTTCCAAGAACAACTGCTAATAAGAGTTGATGTTCTTGGAAGTTTCATTATGGTGACAAAAATGAGCGACTTGGGTGTGATTCAACTTAAACAGGCACAATTTATCGATTAATGAAAAATCTTGTGAGATTCTGTTCAACTTGAATGAATGGAGGCTCATTGAAATGCTCAATAGTTAATCAAGAAAACGAGTAATCAATCAAGATAAACTTGAAATGCTGAGACTTTCAAATTGACTGGAATAAGCTTTAAATCTTTTCTTTTTTTTTTGATTAAATCAAGATTAATTTTGAATGAACCCATTGAAATGCACATTCAAAGGGTTGGCAGAAGGAAAAGTCAGGATAATCAAAAGCACATTAAACTGAGCAATGAATCTTTAAAGGTAGTTTCTTGAGACAACAAAAGGTTGCACCAAAGGGAAGAGTTTGCTTTATTGAATATGAATTTAATTTGCATTTTCAATCTCGAGTTTATTAAATTGAACCACAGAGATTCACATTCAAAAACTAATCATTCTCAATTATCTTTCAACAATGGAATCATTCGCAGTGTTGACTTTTGCCTGTTTCACTCTCTCATCTCATTCTCCCCTGAGTTTAATCGTCATCAATTTGATATTAACTCACCAAGATGTAAACAGAAACTCGCAAGAAACAAGAAAAGCAACAGCAAATGAGTAAAAAATCGTCAAGAGACGATGATGGAGACGAAATTTCATGAATTATGAAATGATTAATCAAGTGCAGAAGCAGAAGAAAACTTGAAATTAATTGAATGAATTGAGACAAATTAGCTTTAATTCAAGTTCATTTATCATTTCAATTTTTTTGTTTCATCAATTTTCTCATCAATATTTATGCAACATTTTGTTGAGCAAAAAGTCATTAAAGGCTAATTTGATTACTCAACGATCTATTTCTGCATCGAAAGTGATTCCAATTCAAGAAAATATTTAATCCTGGAAATGGCTCGTTTCGTTGTTAATCTATTGATGGTGATTTAATCAACTCGAAATCTCGCAATTCGAAATGAAAAGACTGTTGAATGTCAATTCGATTTTTTGTTTCGCTTCATTTTCTAAAAAAACGTAAAGTGATGGAATATCATTCAATCCTTATCGTTCAACGGCATTTCAGTTCAATGTTTTTACTCGAAACTTTTGCTCAACAAAGCTAACGAATCAAACGAAACTATAAAACACTCGGAAATTGCAAAGTTTCTAGAGTTTCAAAAGTTTGAAAAAGTTGTAAATGTTTCGAGATTTTACAATTTCTGAAAGTGTTCGAGGAATGAAAAGGTTTTATCAATAGAGTTGGAGTGTTTGCTTGCAAAGTGCCTGTTGGATGACAAAATCAAGGTAAAAGTTGAGTTGAGAAGCAGTTAAAGTGACCGAAAGGAAGAGATTGCCATAAATCAAATTTGATTCAATCAAATGAAATTTCCTCAACTATTGATAGACTTTGAAGAGGGAATAAGATTGAGAAAGTTTACTTCTAATACTTTTACCAAAAGTGAAACCATAAATAACCATTTGGGTTCATTTTATTCTCAAAACTATTGACAACTTGATTAACTGTAATTGAACTTTTCCTACCAAACAATTTGAACAATTGATAAACGTGCTTAGTAAATCTAAACTTTGCTTTTTCCGATGTGTTTTTACTTCTTTGGATTGACAATTTGCAGAATCGCCGGGAAAAGAGTTAAGAGCAGAAGAATGAAGGAGAAGAAGAAGAAACAACTTTTTTCGTTTCACTATCATTTTCCTTTCAACTCACTCACCTACTAATCTTTATCATGTTTGCTGGCCAAGTTAATCAACTTAATGGTTAATTCTGAAGTCCAGGGTAAACATATTGAAATTGAATCATCAGTCGCTGCAGCGAGTTGCCAACATTGGCCGCAAACTTTGAAATGCAAATTATTCATTGATCTCTTGTGAAGTCAATGTGTCAACGTTTAGGTAATTATTATCATTCCTGAATTGTTTCCTCTTCTTCTTAACCAAATGAAATAAAACAAAAATCTAATAATAATGATAACAATGATGATAATAAGGAATCAAATTAACTGTAAGGAGAGAAAAGAAGAGAAAAAGTTCACAAGAAAAAGTATCAATTACGATTTAGTTGAAATTAATGGTTGTAACCAAATCGAAATGAAGATGAATTGACAGTCTTTGGCGTTTTTGTTTCTTCATCTTCAGGAGGAAGAAGATGGCAAGGGAAGAAGAAGAAGAAGCAAAAAAGGGTTTCGAATTGGTTCTTTAATAGTTTCCTTTGTACAATCATTTAAGAAATGCTTTCATCTGAACAGCAAAGCATCAGAAGAAGAAGAAGAAAAGAGAGAAAAAGAAAGAAAATCGAGAAGATAAAGAGATGATAATGATGAAAGAGAAGAGTAAAATGATTGTTTTCGTGTAAATAAAAGAGAATGAAGATGAAGGAGAAAAAAGATGAATGAGAATGGAACGAACCTATTTTTTCTTCTCTCCTCTTCTCGTATTTCTTGAACATCTGAATTCCCTGATTCTACATGATCATCTTCTGTTTTTTTTCCTTTTCTGTGAATAACGAGTTCTTTGCTATTCTAATACTTTTTCAATTCTTTCACTTGCAAGTGTACAACAAATGATGCTAGCCTTTTACCGTTTCTAACCCTTGTCTACACAATATGCTAATCGAATGACATATTCATGTTTCCACCATTCTTCAGTGTTTGTCCCTCTAATGTCAACCCAGTCATCTTGACTATTGAACACTTGGAACAACTAATGATTATTCAATGAGCTTGATGAACATCGAAAAGACCTTTAAGAGGAGAAAACAAATGATCAACTCAAATATGTATCGAGCTTTTCTGGCAAACAGCAAGATTCGTAATCATTGATTTGGCACATTTGTTCATTGGAATGGATCGATAGTTGTGAAGCAAAATTTTGTCTCAAACATTGTTTTTGCCAGCAAAAAACTCTTGAAGAGAGAAAAACATTGAATTTTATGGATTCAGTTTTGATCATTTTCTCGTCAGAAGTTTCAACATTATTGAATTTCATGAAGCTCATTCATTAAACATATGCAATTGGATCGGTTCGTGTTCATTGACATTAAGTAAGAAGTTTGAATCTGATAGTTAAATTAACTTTCATGTTTTGCCTTTTATTCCAACTTGATTCATTTACTTCTTTAATGGAGCAGAAAATGAAAACAATAAATTGCATTATTATGATATTATTACCATGATTATTACTATTATTACCATTATTATTGGAAACTGGGAATTGATTGAAGAGAAAAGATAATGAAGCAGAAATGAGCAAATACAGTGGTAAGCTGATTCTGGCTATTCAATGGCGATGAATAATTTGCTTCAGGTCAAGTGATGATTACATTGGTAAAGATGATTTTTGTGTAAATGAAAAGCATTGACTGTCAATTATGTTAATAGTTTATGATGGTGATGATGCTCTAGTCATCCATATAAATGGTTTTAACCCAAGCAAAATATTGACTCAATTGATTCTATTATTGGATCGGTATGGCTTTCGAAAAGTTGCAACGAATGTACAAACGAAAGAAGAAGCAACGAAAAGGATAAAATAACGAGAATCTGGTTTAAAAGAGAATCAATTGTTTACTTTATAGTTGGACTTGCAGTTTGAGAAGGTTCATCAATTGAATTTGCTATTCATCCATTATACTTGGAAACATAACGTCATGAAAGCCATTGCATTAAAGTTGAAAACAAAGTTTTACCGAGTTTCTTTCATCTTTTCATGAAACTTTTTCGCTTTCAAATTAACCAATTTCACCTGAATTCACTTTGATTTTGCTCTATTATGGTGAAGAACAGTGACAGAGAAGGAAAATTTAACTCTTTTTGCACTCTTGTTTTCATTTCGCATTAAAAGAGTTAAGAAAATGTTTGTTTTAGAAAATGGATAGACTTTGAATTTGATCAGCTTTTCTCACGAATTTCTGCCCTGGAAGAATGACGAATGCTTGAACTTTGCAAATGGACATTTCCTTTTGTAAAGTTGCTTCTTTAAATAGTAAAATCCTTTTCACTTTTATTTGAATCATTTACGATGTTCAAGATGCTAATCTGAGTTAAATCAGTTTTTCGTTGCAAATGTTTCAAGAAACAACTTTGCGCTTCTGAAATTTACATGCAGTTCAGACTTGATTCAAAAGTTAATTAAAGTTGATTAAAGTCACTTTTTACCCTAATACTCTAAATGCTAAACTCGGAGAGTAATTTACATGATCCATCAATGGTCAAGCAACTATCCATGAATAACCATCTTCAACCCTAATATTAATAAACTATTAGAGTTTATTATCAGTTGAGCCTTTTGTTTGATATGAAATATTGGAAGCGAGGAAACGAAGGCAAAGGGAAATTGCAAGATTAGCTAAGTTCAAGCGTTTAATGGTGAATGGTGTGCCTTTAAGCTATGATTTCTTGCTTCTCTTACAATAGAGAGAAGAAGATTACAATTACAATTGATAGAGAGAAGAGAAGAGGAGAAAAAATTGCAGAATATCAATCCCTTCAGGGATTGAAGGATAATATTTATATACAAATAAACGGCATTGAGGGATGAAAATTTATACATATTAGCAATATGATAACCTTAAGTAAAAAAGTTGTTTCTCTGGAATAAATGTTTTCTCGGTAAACTTTATCCATCTAATCATCATCATCTTCATTGACCAATCATTTTCTGCTGATTTTGTGCTCAAAAAATAACAAGTTTACTTGAAATATTGATCTTTGCCTTTTCTGAGTAAATAGATTTACTTTTTATATTAACCTTGTTAGAAGGGAGAGAGTGCCAATAATGGTGATAAAGATAGTTTAGTGAATAATTTATTAATTTAATCAATAAATTGAAAGACGCTCTGTTCAATGAACGTCAGGAGAAAACATCAAATGGAAAAGAAAATGAAATCTCAAGTTGCCTTTATAATTGGCCAATTCTGATGAGCAACTTGTAAGTGATTCGATTTTCATGATGAAATGAAGAAACAATTATTGTTGAAACATGAAAATCAAATTGTTATTGATCGTGATTATGTAACTATGAAAAGAGATTGTATCATGTTCAGTGGAATTGGATTCAACAGATTTGCAGAATCACAATTGCAGATTATAATTGAATATCTGATTGATCAAATGTGAATAAATATGAATGATATTTGAGAAGCACTATCATGAAATGCAAATAGATATAAGAGTCCAAATTAAAGTTCAAGTATGCTTAAACTCAAGTTAATTCTTGCCTCATCAATGCACAAATTGAACGAGTTTAAACTCGATGAATAGATTGACGTAAAGATGAAAAGCAAATGGACGAGAGTAGCAAACGTTGAACGGTAAGGCATTGGAACCTTTTCCGTCTCAACGAGAAGCCTGAACGTTTGCGTTCTGATTTCAAGCGTTTGGCTAGTGCAATATATTCACATTTATTGTAAGATATCAACTTGAGAAGACATTTGTTTGAAGAATATTCTTTCGAAGATGTTTTTTTCAGCTGTAAGCTTTAGCTCAACCAATGATCTTGTCCATACTTTCGTCCTGCTTATTGACTTGCAATTGTTTCGCTTGAAACTTGAATCAATAGCATATTGAAACAAATAAATATTGATTGTTGAACATTTCCATTCGTTATGTTTTGTATTAACTTGCAGTCCACTATTATACATTAGCATCCAATAAATCTCTATGCAATATTATTCGATTCATTTAATTCTTGGTTTCTTCACTCTTAACATTCGATTAAAGTAGAGAATAAAAAATAAATTAATGGTTAACTGATCTCGCATATCTGGCGAATCCATCAGAAAGGATGTTAACCAAGAGATAAACCCGTTAACTCATCAACAAACAATCAACTCGAAGCTACGAATTTCAAACCAAATGTGTAAATGTGAAACAAATATCGATATAAATGTAAATGTCCAAAAGAAAAGGAGAAACTATTTTTAGTGAAAATCGCAAAAGCAAAGACTGTAGCATCTGTTTGGTGCTTTAAATGTTAATAGTTTCATAGATGAATGAATCATGAAGCGTTCAAAATGCAGTCATCTTGTAGATAGATAGTCAAGATTGTAAAATGTGAAAATTACTTTCAACTCAACTTGAAAATTTCATTGAAGCAAATGTTATTGACAGGAAAAAATATGTTTCACCATAAGTGTTTCTTCACAAATCATGCTTTACTCGAGAAAAGAATACATTCTCCATTTCAATTTCGTGTAACTATCTTAGTTAAGTGGCTGTAATGATGATCAAGGCAAATTAGACCAAAATTAATGTTGGTTATGATAAAAGCTGTGAACAAGGGTTATGTTCATGTTTTAATGTTATTATACAAATAATCGAAGGTAAAGGAAAGAATAATAATAAAACATTAATTCTTGACCAATGGTGATGATGATGATTAGAGTCGAATTGATTGTCGAGTGAAAACAATGTAATTCTAATGTAATTCAATCTAAAGTAATACAGAAACTCTGTCCAATGGACAAGCGAAGTCAACTTCATTTAACCAGCGAAACTTGCGAACTGAAAAAGAATCCTTTAGCTTTTCTCTGGAAATGTTTAAAAACCAGACAAAAGTACGAGTTTGTCAGCACAACAAGAGGGTTGCACAGTTAGTCATTTAGCTAATCGTTTAGCTTTAAACACGTCAGTAGACAGCAAAGAAGACTGAAGAGGAAGATGAAATGTCACTTTTCACTTGCAATGCATCTTGTTGTCTCAACTGCTCAACTCTTTCAATATGAAATTACTTTTCTCACTTTTCTCAGCTTTTCATCTTCTTCTTGTTAGCATCCTTTTCACCTTTAACTTTTCACTTTACCAAATGATAACTTTTACCTTTTCATCAAAGGTTATCAATCAAATTTGTTCACCTTCTTCTTAATCAATGTTCATCAATTTTCTCATCACCCACTTATCCATAGTTTGGTCTTCCATCAACTGTCAGCTTTCCATCGCACTCCAAGCTCATTCATCATTCCCTGTTGGTTAAACGATAAGAGAAGAAGAGCTGATATTGTTTACAAGAAAGCAAAAAAAGGAATCAAAAGAAAGGATAAAATCAAAGCTTATAACAATCTGAATCCAAATAAAACGTAAAGATAAACTCTTTTTGGAACCTCATGTTTCACTGAAAAGGTACTAATGAAATTGATGGAGAAACTCGGCAATCAATAGTAAAAGGCTGGCGAGAGAAAAGGGAAAGTTTAAAGAATCATGAAAATGGATTATAAAATGATGAAAAGATGAGAAAAGGCGAGTAGAAAAGAAAAGATAAGGAAAATCATGAAATATCTAATATAATCTGAAGAGAAAAGTGAAATGGTTTTTTCTTCACAGGGAATTGTGACAGTCATGATGAGAAGCAAATTACTCGAGAAGAAAAAGTTGCACATTCTTGTCATCAAACTCTTCTTCTCAACATTTTATTATTACATTATTATGTATTATCATGAGGGAAAAATTTATTCCATAAAATATGATGAAAGCAGAAAGTTGCAATGAAATTTTCTTCTTTTTTTACTGACACTAATAAAAGCCCTCCAGAGATACTTGAATCATCATGAGTAGTGAAATTAGTAGTTAAATGAAAAAAAAAGTTGAATCCATAAAAGAAGCAAAATTGAAATTTTGCACCAGATTTTGTTCCAACATTGTTTACCAATGAAAATGTTCAACTCGAGTCGATAAATTGGTTTGGATTGATTGACGGTGAAATGAATTTTTCTCTTCAGTGTTGATCCACAGTTGCAAGCACATGAACAATATTTTTCTTCTCTTGCCTTTTCATGATAATTTTGGCCAGCAGTTGTTATCATTATCATGGTAATGATGATTACTCTTTGACTTTTTGTTGTTGAGCAAAAGCTAAAACTAATGAGGGAAAAGTTTGGCTTTTGGTAATAAAATGAGAATAACAAGTTTCCATAAAGTGCATTAAAATGAGGAAAACAAAGAGAGAGAGAGAAAAATTACTTTTCTTGTATCATGATGATGGTCATGATGATGGTTATGAGAATTTTGGGCGAAAATGAAGAGAAAAGAAAGTCAATCAAAATTGAGTTATCAAGTGTTGCTACTCGATTTATGGTTACAAGAATTGCTAATATAGCCAGTCTGTTGACCATTTTCTTGTGTCTGGTCAGGTCAATCCTCTGTGGACAAATAGTTGCCTCTTGTTGGACCATTTGTTGGATCTTGTCTTAATTGACCATCATTAACAGTTTCACCAGTTGTAAGATGAAAGTTGGTGAAAAAAAGATTCTATCTCTTAGTATAATTCATTTCGATGGTTGACACCTTTTCGCTCTCGCGTTTCTTCCTTCTTCACTCAATTATTGTTCACTCAATTTAGTTCAACTCTTTCATTGCAAATGTTGACCAAAGGCCAAGATTAATTGTAAAATAAAACGGTCGAGAATTGCATGCAAAAGTACAAGTTTACCTTGAATCTTTTCCTCATTTTGCTTCTAAAAATGAACAATAATAAGCGAAATAATTGGATGGATAAAATTGGACAAAATTGTTGCCCAAAAAATTAATCATTGCATTCACTTGTTTATCCAGTTATGCAATAGCGAAGTATATCAAGTTCAATTTTGTGCCAATTAATTGCTTCCCAAGTGGTTCATTATTTTAATTAATTATCACCTGATGAACCAAGTAAATCGATAACTTGCGAAATGTGCGCTTATATTTCAGGCATTTCAAGTAACGATGCACTGCATTCACTGAAAAGTGCATAAACTAATTTGAGCAGAAAAATGAAAACACAAGCGAAGCGTTGACACTTTTTGGTGGCTGATGTTCAACGCATTCATCGGCTTTCAATTACCTGCACAAGCTGTTGCATCTCAGGTTACTTTTCATCTCAATTTCATTGTCTTTCAACTGCATAAACAGTTTTACATTTCGCCTTACTTTGTCAGTTTATTATGCAAGTTGTTGAATTTTGAAAGGTTAATTTATCCAATTGAGTTGTTTGATTAAACAATGGTTCAACTTGGCGAAGAATCAATTCAAGTTATTCTGAATGGAAATTGCAGTTTCAGTGAGCAACAGTCTTCTGATTTTTCTCAACTTTCTCTCTAATCATTAATTCATCTTGCAACAATTAATCAAATTGTCACTCCAACCAATTGTTCAATCCTGAATCCTCATTTCATTCCAATTTCCTCTTTTTCCATGCAAACTTGCCTTCTTCCACTCCCAATCCTCATCCATTTTCTAAGGTTAATTCCAGACTAAAGAAGGTTATTCAAGGTTGATTAAATCTCACCTTTATCTTGGCAACTTGAAAGTAAACTTGAAACTTTGTCCAATCGCATCTGATTTTCCCTGTTGGCACACTGTTTGCCTGACAGAAAGTGGATCAATCTCAATTACAACAGATTAATCACTAAAATGGAAGAGTTGATTAGAGCAATTTCATCCGCCACTAAATTATCATGAAAACCATATAGTTTTCTGCTTCTTCCAACTGAACAATCCGTGAAAAGGGAAACCAGATAAACGAACTTCTAAACCATACAGAATCAGAAGCTGGAAACATTCCTAATCGATTCTATTGAAAGAGAAAAGAAAGAAGAGAGAGAGAAAAAAAGATATTGATTCTGTTGTCATTCCATGAACATTTGAATTTTCAATGCTTGTAAATGTTTCATTTCCATGAGAAAGGTGAGAATATTATTCTTTATCATTCCCAGATTTATCAGATTATGTAATATTTGGCTCGACATTTCCTTTCACAATAAACTAAGAAGCGAATGAAGAAAAAAAAACTCATAACATTTTGATCCTCTTTTCTTTTACCCTGAAAATGTATTGATATAACAAGATGAGAGAGAAAATAAGGTTGAAAAATTTAAAGCGCAACAAGAAAAAGTTTTCTTTAGTTTCAATTCTCTTCTAAAACCCCTGAAAATACACTTTTCCAGGGTAATGGCATGATGAGAGGAGAAATTATTTCCATTATTATTAGTATCATTTTTTATTATTATGATTATCATTTCAATTTGGAGGGAAAAAGTTAAATCTCTTGAAAAAAAAAGAAACCAAAGAAAAGTTGAAACTTGAATTGAATTTTAAAGCATTTCCATGACAGATTCAGTGAGGAAAAGAAAAAGAAGAAGAAAAACGAATAAAGAAAATTCAATTATATTATTATTCGAATCCAGAAGAGAAAAGTGGAAAAATATTCCAAATCAATTGTCAATCTTTACCAATGATTTAATTTCATGTAACTAGAGGTATCACTTGGAATTGAGATTTGCAAAGTTGAACAATTTGCAATTTTGATATTTTCCTCGGAAATTTCATTTTTTATCCTTTAATCATCCGCCCTTTCATGCGATTCAAGTTGAAAACTCAATTTAATTGTCAACTTGATCAGCCTTCATTTGCTCCATCAATTTCAAGAGCTTTATGAGCTTTAGTTTGTTCATTAAAAGTTAATCAATGAGGGAAAAGTGGAAAATGATAAACAATATAATTAAACTTGGACTGAGATTCAATTCCAGTTGGCAGATTTGATATGAAATTCATTTTGAATCAACTTTGATTTATCCTTTTCTGCAAATTATCATTTTTGGTCATTCAATTGTCACATAAGCGACTCATTAAAGTTTATAGTTTTTCGACTTTTTGAACAAAAAATTTTCTTTTTTTTTCTTTCACTAAATTGTCAAGTAAAGCTTCAAGGCAATCAATGAAACTTAAATTGGCACCAATTTTGTTGAATTTCATTCTTTACCTGAGGAAATAATCAGCTGAATAAAGTTGAATATCATTTGGCAAGGTGAATATCAACTGAGAAAATCAGAGTATTTTTTTAAGGAAAAGAAGTAAACTGTTTGCTTGTAAAAACTTTGAAAAGATTAGGTTTTATAAAATGGAAATTGAAAAACAAGCGAACAACTGAATAAAAGAAAATCAGAGAAATGAATTTTTAGATTCCCTGAAGGTTATCAGAATAGAGGGAAAGGAACAAGATTGAAGAGAATAAGTTGAGGCAAAAAGAAGAAAAATAATACAAATTGTTCGGATAACTCAGGCTAATATGATAGCTTATTTACTGAGCAACAATTTGAATAAAGAATTGTTTTGCAAGGAAAATGGTTCAAACAGAATGGATATTTTAATGTCTAATTGGTAATAAATTATGAGTTTGGTGCTCTTTTCTTGCAATTACAATGAAAAGAAACTTTCATTGTTGACTTTGAGTATAAATAGAAAGGAAATATCATGTTAATATCATGTGAATGGAGTTATTCAGATTTTAGTTTCTTCTCTTGCATTGGAAATACTTTCAATTTTGTTGTCAGTTTCATCTTTGAGTATAAAAAAAGGGTCAATTTTGGGTTTCGTTTCTCAACTTGAATAGAATCTGCAATTGAATTAGTTGAATGAAAATGTATCAAAGTTATCAGAGTTTTTCACTCCCAGAGTCTTTTGTTTCACTTGTAGCTGGTGCAGTTGGAGGCTGCCAAATTGTTTGATAACAAGTCAAGTGAAAAGTTTAGCTTGTCTGGACAAATTGAGAGAAACAAGGTTAAACAAGTTTCACTGATTTTTATTGTCAACATTTAACTCTATTTTTTAGTTTAGTTTTCATTTTTAGTTCAACATTTGCTGGTTCAATTGTGATCTTCTTTTGTTCGCTTTGGTGCGAAATTCAATCCTCATTTTCAATGTTATCTTATTCAAACAAAAGGTAAACAGTTGAAGTTCAACTGGTAATTTGGTTGAAATGACAGTGAAAGGCAAACAAAAGTAAAAGATACAACTTTACTGTGCAATTGGTAATGTTTAATAATGATGATTTTTCTGCTTCGACTTGATCTGCACAGTCGAAAATCAACATTCCAAATCAGCAGAAAATGTTTTCTGTTCCGTCAATAGCTTAGTGATGCTAGAATATAATTGAAAATGAACTGAAGATTTGGCAAGTGTAAAGAAATTGAAATTATTACTACACTAAACATAAGTCAATGACCAAGACTAATGATTATAACGATTTGCTGGTTTCAATGATTTTTGACTAGGAGTGACAATGACTGGAGTTGACAAGGTTTCCGAAATGAATGCACTGATTTTGTGGCCCAAAATATACTGTAACAAGTTAACTTTGCACAAAGATTTAGCTAATTGAAAGTGAATTAAGCTAATTATGAGATTGATTTAGCATTCACTTTTTATACATTGTTGAGCAAAGAATGGAAAATTTGATCTCAAAATAAGTGCACTTTTTGGTTTTTCACCAAAATCACATGAGAATAATCTGTAACCATTACAAAAAGCAATCGAAGTTTCAACGAAAACTATCGACCAGACAGATTTAATGAACTGCAATTTTATGCTTCTACAAACCCACTGATTCTCAACTCTTAACTCGAAAGTCAATTGTTAATGCTTTCACTTCTTTTCTTAAAACAACGATAACTTCAACAGCGAATAACCGCAATTTCGCTATTTTTTATTATTCAATTTTAATTCTCTTCTTTTGCAGTTCAAACAACAATAGCATCAACTGTTTGGGTCTCAATTCATTCTGAATGTCACAAGAATATTGACGGTTACTGTTTGAGTAATGTTTATATGTGTGATCGTAAAAATGTCGATCAAACCATTGCGCACCATTTGAGTGCTCAATGATTTGAACTGTTATTTAATATTTATCGCATTTCTATCAAGCTATCTTTACTGGCAAATATCTTTGCAATATGAAGCGAAACATGCAATAACCAAGTTTTGAGATCAACATTGATCAGAGCGCAAATAGTGAAAAAGAAAGTATTTAATGACAAAAACTGTACAATGTTTGAACAAAGTGAACAAATGAAAGATTGGCTTTGATGCTTGGCTTCATGGTAACAGCAAAGTGAGGGAAACAAAAATGCTGATAGCAACAGTTTCCATTGAAGAGTCATCAATCATTTGGGCAAAATTTTCATTTCCAAATAAAAGGACGTAAACGCTGGAAGCAATCAATTCATTTCAACCTTATCATGATAATAACTTAATTAACGTGCCAATTACACGAAATTCATTTTGATCAGCATTCAGTGACACAGCATGGAACAGAAATGTTCGGCTGAAACAGAAAAAAAGCTTGATAAACAAATGGAGTAAATGGCAGAGAGAAAAAAACAGAAGAAAAAAGAAAATCACAGAACAAAAAATGGAACAGAAAGAGAAAAAAGTTAATGAAAAGTGTTGATGAAACACGCTCAAGCAGATCAATTGATTAAAGAAGAAAAAGAATGTAATTAAAGCAACATTGATTGATTACGAAAAATTTTGAAACTATTCAAGTCTCGAATCTATTGAAGAGCGAAAAATGCGTTCATTTTTATCAACTTTTCTCCCCTGACTTCTTCAACCTTTTTCTCACCGGCAAATCGTAAACAAAAGAAAATCGAAAGATTTCATGAATCAATGAACAATAACATTGGCGGAGTATTAATTATATTGCATTAAATCAAATGAAATGCAATTTGACACAAAGATTAATCTGCAAAACCTTCAAATGTAATTAATCAAAGTTGGTAACATGTTTTTTGTTTCCTTCATCCATTCGCCTTCTGATTGAAACACTGATCAGTCTGATTTGGCAAAGAAGAAGATAGATTCTGATTCGGTGAATTTGATTAAAATGTAACTTTCAACGTTTCCAAGAGTAATGTTGAACCTGTTTACAGTTTCGTTGACAATAATAATATCAAGTGAACATTTGATAGCCTAAAGAAACAAGAGGCAAACAATATAACATAATAAAGAAGATAACCTACAAGAGTTTAATAACTTTTCATCATTTTCTCTTCTTCTTCTTCTTCTCTCTCTCTTCTTTCCATCTTTTCATCCATTGTCTTGTTCATTGATCGATAATAAGATGAGCAAACATGAAGGTAAACAGAAACAACAGAAAATCTGTTCAGATGAAAGATCAAATGTAAATAATGTTTGACACTGATAAAGTTTCTCACTTTTTGCATTTCATTTTTCAACTTTGTTTTCTTCTGTTTTCATCTTTTCTCACTATTTGCTCAGTAAATGTGCTTTTGTTTTGCCATGATAAATGCTGAGCAAATTCATGCTCCAAGTTGAAACTTGTAAAAGAGCACAAATAAGTTTGTTTAGGCTGTTTTCGCTCTCAAATAAAGGATAACTTTTGTCTAAACATGTTTCAAGTCAAACTAAATAGATAAGTTTTTCTTTGTTTTACAACTTTAGATGTTCTTGGCTGTTTTGTTTCAGTCTAAAGAAAAGGTTCAATTAGGAATTTTGCTGAATTTTAATGTGAATTTTATACTTGTTCAGAAGATTATTGTAATTGGAATTGTTGGATTATGAGAAATTTATTGCTTATTTCACTATCTTTCCGCTCATTTTGAATTTCAAAGTTGAAATGAACTTCTCATGGGATTTTGGGCTTAAATGTCTCTGTATGTTTCTATTGATTTCATTTGTTCTCATGAAGAGTGTTCAGCAATGGTGTGAGTAAGTGAGGGTGAAAGAGCTTCCATGAATGAATCGAAGAAAATGACGAATAAGATAATGAAGATATTAATGATTCTTGCATTTTCTGTTCTTCTTGATAATTAATGAGATGAAGAGGAAGAGGAAATTCATCCTTTACACCTTTTCAAATCATTTGATTAAGAAGAGAGGAAAATGAGGAAATTAATCTTGAGACTGATAATGAGGATTTTTGCGCCAAAAATTGAAGCACAAAAAAGGAAACAATCAAAATGTCAAGTTAACAATGAATTTTCATCTAAAAATGGATCCAAAATGATAACAACTTTCTTCTTCTCCATTCATTAGCAAGTAAGGATGAAGCAACTAGTGATTAAAAGAGTATTGAAATGTTCATTTTTGCCGCTACATTTTGCTTCTTATAAAATTCCATTAACGAAGGAAAATGTGGAAAAGTGTTGAGGAAAAGACTAATGATGAAGAATGAAGAATTATCAGAAATGATTCAGCAAAAGCAATCTTTTCGTTCGCTTATTTATCATTACTAACAAGAGCCAGTAAAGTCCTCGAGTGTGGCGCTAAATCGCGATATCGTTCAGCTAATTATATATTCGAACTGATGAGAAACGTTGATATTTTTCACCAGTTGCATGAAATGCTTTGCTACTGAATAATTTGAGTCTTAAGTGAAAAACTTTTCAATGAACCTTGATTTGGTTGCGAACGTTCAAGTTTTTGTTTCGTTTCTTTATTTGTTTTTGACAGGAGGATAGCAAAGGAACGCATTTAAAGTCGATTTAAGAAAACATGGCGCATTGATCAACTTGAATTGTGTGACAATTTAATAGTTTTGAGATCAAAATGGTCTATCATTTGTCTTGCCATGTCATGCAAAATCCAGTGAAAATTCTAATTCTACAGGAAAACTGCTAACAAGTCACCTTAATTTCAAATGTTGTCTACAAATTATTCAGACTTTTATATTCTCATTTTATTTTGTCTGTTATCAAGTAATTGACTGATCGAAATGAATCACTATTGGTCAACTTTATCAACTTGCCTTTGTTTGTGTTCATAAAGTTTTGAATCGAAAGAATCAATCAGTTGATTGCAGTAACAAAATGCGATACAAATTGCTACTCATAACTGGCTTATCAGAGCAATCATAAGATTTACATTTCATTTAGCCTGAAGTCAAACTGAATTTATTGATAACTTTTGGTAAGATTGAGTTGAAATTCGATTGTTAGTTGAGGGTCACTCAAAATAAATCGTAGATTTAATTTTCTGTTAGCAAAACGCTTTAATTCAAACGCTGATTGTTATGAAATCTAACTATTCTGCAGATCTTCTGAAATATCTTTCATCAGTCATTAGTCATGTCATGAGTTTGTTTCAAGGAAACTTGTTGCTTATTTTTTTTATAGTTTTTCAACTTCGCAAGTTAAACTATTATAGATTTTGATAAAGGTCATTTAAATATTATGTGAGTCAAGTTGACGTTGAATAGGAACTTCACAAGATGAACTTTTCTTCCAGAATATTTGATCAGTCATCAATGTTAACAAGTTATTACTCGGCTGTTTCATAACAAGTAAAAGCAGAAAAGCTATCAAATTGAACTGAAAGATTGAAATTTAATCAATAACAATTATCAACCTTTGATAACCTACAGCTGTTATCCACTGAAACCGCATGTTGAAGCCAAGTTCATGGTATTAATCTGACATTATTGGTATTCCTTGTTGGAGTGAAAACTCATCATAACTGATCGAAAAATAACTCATCATTCCACAGTCTATTCCTAACTTCTTTTCTTTTCGTCTTCATTTTCTTTTCTCATTTTTTGTCTTTCACTTCTGTCAACCTCATGTAATCCTCATGAAAAAGCGAAGGGAAAAGTGGTTTCCTGATACAGCTAATAATTGAAGCTAATTGAACCATTTTTTGCTCTTCCCAATCCAGGCTTTTGCTTCTCATTCCAGGCAAGTAATTAATATTAAGAAAGTGAATGAAAAAGTCTTGGAAACTGAATCAAATTGAAATAATCTAATGGTTAATGAGCAAATGTCGAGATTTTCATCAATTTGTTTTTTTGTGCATTTGTTTGCTCAAAGTCAACTTGAATGTAAATGGATTGACAAAAAGATGATAAACTGTAACTGCTTGTTAATAGGCTTTTCCTTATTTTCATTTATTGACACTAATTTGATTGAAGAGAGGAAAAGTGTTGAGAAGATGAAGAAGGAGAAGAAGAAGAAGAAGAAGAAGAAGAAGAAGAAAAATGAATGCAAAAAACTGTTGAGTAAACATGATCATGATGTTGATGGAAACTTGAACAAGCTCATGTTGAACAATCATCATTTGTCGACGTCAAAAGACACGTTGAAACAGCAAGTTTTACCATCGAAAAATGGATCAACCATGAATAGAATCTACTTTTACTCAAATTTTAGGCAAACTTGATTAGAGTCAAAAACGCATTACTTTCATCCATTTTGTTTCAAATTTTGATCAACTCAGTTCAATGGTTCACTTGAATATGCAAATTGCAAAGGTGAAACCAGAAATTGGATGTCATTAGAATATCAATATTTAACTTTCAATACTTAATACTTTTACTTTTCAAATAACTTACATCTTCCAATAAATGAAAGTGTTTAATGCAACTTTGAAAACTGAGATAACATTGATTCCAATATCATTGAAGGTGAGAGGAATAAGTCATTTTTGAATTCACAAAACTCATAACCTTTTGATTTTTTCGGTTACAGTTGACATTTCCATTCACCAGTAGAGCTTCATGATAGTGAGAAATTTAACCTGAAATATTGAAACAGCTTACATGCTATTGAGGGCATAACGACATTTAAATATTGCAACTAACCATGAATAAAGAAAAATGTAATCTTTTCCATACATTTTCTTCTCTCTCATCGAATCTGATAGACTTTCATTTTTCTTCATTGGAATTATCATCTCAATGGGAGATAAAAGGTTGCAAATTTTTCTTGCTTCAACCATGGAACTCTTTTAAATCTAATTTTTAAAACTCATTTTTCCACTTTACTTTTGACCTTTCAAGTTTCACCTTGAAATGTTGGATAAAAAAGTAAACTTTTTTTTCGTTTCTTTGCACTCAACTTTGAAAAAGTTTCAGCCTTTATTCTCGATGTTTAGCTGAGTTCATCAAATGATTGAAATGAAAAGGTAAACTAAGATAACGTTGATTTGTTTCAGCAAAATAACAATTATCTTGACTTGTTGATAATGCTCAATATGATCGAATAAAAGTTTAAAAGAAAAACGTTTACAGCTGAAAGACTGGCAGACCAACCAATTGAGTGCAAAATTTTCCTTCTCAAGTGATTTTCCTTTTTCCATGAAAACCAAGCCAAAGTCCAAGGGACAAAAGTTTTATCCTCAAAGTCACATTTACTTTGGTCACAATTCAAAGTCAATCAGCCAAGAGAACTTTTTTCTCCATTTCTTTGCATCGACAACATTTTCCCCTTGATTTGGAAAAAGGAACAACAATTTGCAACTCTTTTTGTTCATATTTTCACTGTAATTTGTCTCTAGACATTTCCGATTGAAGTTAATTTTCATTTTGCCAACTAATATTAACTCAAGAGTTGTCATCATAACTTTGAAAGTTTATGAGCTCATCATGAGCTTTGAAGAACCTGAACTTTTCTATTTTTCTTTTATTTTTATCCAAACTGAATTTCCACAAAAGAACTAGCAGAACACTTTTGTTTGCAAGCTTTTCAATCAGAAAATTCAAAAGAAAAGGAAAGATTTTACTTTGAAAATATTACAAGATGTTCTTGGAAATGATAATCAAGTGAATAAATTTCGGAACAAAACGAAGATGAAAATGACAAATTGACAGAGGACTTGTCGAATAACAACTGCATGACTGAGAAATGGAATAGGTGAGCTCTTCAATAGCATAGGTGCAATAAATCCTGGTTTTTAACAATTTTTAATTTGTAAGTAAAATTGTTCAAAAAAGACCAAAATACTTTCCAATAGAAGAACCAGTGAAAAATTTTCGTAGCCCGTTGTAAATTTGATACACATAATTTGTTTAGAACTGGCACGGATGCAATATTCATACAACATATTACTTCGAGCACACAAGTTTACCGTTTCCATGCGGAGTAGATGCAGCATTTTTATAAAAATTCATGATGAAAAAGTGTTGAAAAAGGGTCTGAATGTCATTGCACCAAATACTGTACCGAATGTTTTAAAGACATCGATATCGATAAGGATATCGACCACTATAACCTGAAAAATTAAAATCTGATTTACAAACCTTTTAATTTTGAATTGCAATTTTGAGTTTTTACCTCTTTATACGATTGCGAACGAAACACAAGTGATAATTAAAATTAGTCTATCTCACTCTGCTTTGCAACGTTAAACAGACAAAAATAAAACAATAGTTTTTAACCATGAATTAATCATTTCAAACTAAATGTCTACTATTTATTGTAAATTGGTGTTTGATAAGACACAATCAACACACCGTTAATTAAACAAACTATTTCAGAGCATCCACGAGAGTTCAATGAATAATATATTTGATTGAACAAATATTCAATTTTTCATTCTGAGTCACATCTTTTCTTTTTCAAGAGACAATAAACGCCAACTTATCATGACAAATGAAATAACAAAACTGAATAAAGAAAAATGAGACAAAAGTATGAAAGCCCATAATTTCTTTTCGATAATATCAGTTTGAGATTAAATTTTCCACAGTGATTTAGTGATTTTTCAATTTTGTTTTAATACAAGTTATATTTGATCGATTAAATAACAATGCAATTCCCAAAAATTATATTCTCCGTCATTCTGGTGGCATTCATTGCCACATTTGGCTTTGTTTCAGCCGGGAAAAAAGGTGAGAAAGCTGATTTAGCAGTTCGAGGTTAGGAGAATGAAGATTTTCAAATTTAAATCTAATTTGTTCAACGCCAATTTTATCTTATTTAAATTTCTATCTATCACGTGTCAATATAGCTAATAAAAGCTTTACTTTACCCTCTGCCATCTTTCGGGTAACCTAAGTATAGCGTCCATAGAGCCACTCTCATTGAGTTCGTGCAAAACCTTTCAAAACATTTCTCAAATTCATCTTAATCACTATGATGAATACCTTTCAGCTTTTTTTCAAAATTCCAAAAAAAAACAAAGTCAGTGGACTAAAATCAGGACTGTAGGACGGGTGATACCAGAGGTTTTATTTCTTTTTTTTCAACCACCCCCGAACAACAGTAGATTTACACAGTCTTGCGTTATCATGCAATGGCCAATATAGTTGTGAAGATCTGGTACCCAACCAATGTCAAACATGACATCCGAAAAAGGCTTTATACACTTGTACGTTCATAAAGGTAACAGCTCAAAGAAAGCAAGTCCATTATAAGTCACGCCCATAAGCATTCTTTTGTTAGCATGAACGTTCTGATGAGGCACTTCCATCGGTTGCTTATAAGGATAATACCAAGATTTAGCTTGGTCTTTATCTGGTTTCATATAGAGCTAAACCCAAGCTTATGCAATTGATATGGTTCTTTCGAGCAATTCTTGTGTGTTTTTGTAAATTTGGAGGTTCGTTTGACATGGCATCACCTGTGTTCAAGCTGCCTTTGTGAAAGTCATCAGGTACCGGACTGTCACTTCGTTCGGTCATCTTGAGGACATCGGTTAAAATTCTGTAAACGGTTGTTTGTGGAATTCTCGTAAAGGTCGCTAAAGGTACTTCAATGTCTCAATGGACTACCAATTTTTCCTCTTTCTCTCTTCTGTCTGTTTTACTGTCGTGTTGCTGTCTTAAACAATGAAAAAGGGGTTAACTAAACCCTCTGAAAAGAAAAAAATCTTTGTCCTTTGTTTGGGTTTGAGAAAGAAAGATTCTTCAGTTTGATTTTGTGTTTAACCGAATGAAGGTCGGTTTTGCGGGACCATCGAAGTTAATTAATAAAAATTAAAATTCAATGCAATTTAATTTAACCCATTTTGTTCATCATCATTTTCATATGTTTCATCCCTATTCATTATATCAGTGATCAACATAATCTTATCTAAGTGCAACTATCAATTCATCTTGACTTACCATTGGATTATTTTCATAACTTAACTTAATTCAAGAACTTATTGAGGCCCGTGTCCACCAACTAAGATGAAGAGTCAGAATCAACTAAGCATTGAATCAACTGATTCTTCGATCAAATTTATTTTTTTGATTCACAAAATTTGCTTAACTGATCAACGCACAGCTAAACAAAGATCAATTAACACTGATTTTGAGCTGGGTTTAACATAAATAAATTAAGAAAATTTCCACAAAACCTTAATTTGTTTACATTTTTTGCTATTGTTTTGTTTTGTTTTCACTATTGAATACACATTTGGTGTAATTTTTGGTTATTTTTATTGAATTTTTCTGGGCATTTCAGCGTAATTATAACATCTCACCATGAGATTCTCATGATGTCTAACCTCCAGTGAAAAGAAAAGTAAGTTTATTTGACTATCTTATGATTGAATAGGTTAATTAATGACATTTTCTTTCTTCAAAAGTGTTGTTTTCTGTCGGAATTTTGCAAATAAAGGTTTTTACTATGACCTTGGATGTAAGTTTTCAATTGTAAATAAAGAGAAAGAGAGGCTATACAAGAGGAGCGGTAAACTACCGATGGTTTTGGCGACTAAATGGATCAGTGAAGTTTCGCTAGCGGTCGTTAACTTGTAATAATATTTTTCTTCTTCAGTACACAGGAGAAATTGGTTATAAGGGATCCAAATATTTGCCAGGATCAATTTAAATCAAAATCAGACCAAAAATTCTTTCAGACCTGGTCCTAACATGGTCGTAATTGTTTTGACTGTTATTCCATCAACTTCATCAATTTCTTCAATTTAACTTAAATCTCATTCTTTTTTAGAACTAAATCCAAAATGTATATGGGGCGCCACAACCTTATTGGTCCTCGGATGTTTTACACTACATTCGAACACCATTTCCATTAATCGATGAGCCCATAATAAATGTACTTGTGAGTTTCACTAGCGGCCATTAAATTCATAAACTAATATTTTTGTTTCTTTTAAGAGAAATTGAAACCAGGTTACATTTAGTTACAATGATTATGTAATAGCCCATAAGGTTTCTAATATACACCTTTATCTTTGAATATTGGAAATGGTTGTGATGTCTGCGTGAATATTGTTTTAGAAGAAGATACACTAGTGGAGATTGAATGTGCTATTTGCTATTCATTCAAAACTGAGAAATGTTATCCTTTTCCTTGTAATCATCTTTTCTGTACAAATTGTGTTTTGAAATGGTTTTTTGACTCAGTTGTCAGAACAAATGAAGGAAACCTTAATGGTTGTCCTCTATGTCCCTCACAAGTAGAACAATTACATTTTAGATTTGATAATAATGTGATTTCTGTTGATCATCGTCGTCTGTTCTGTTCAGTTTGGTTTGTTCTCAACCGGTTCTGGCTGTTAATAAAAAATTAAATCTAGATTTTTTTGATGTGAATATTTGCATTGCAACCATAATGGTTCTATGTCATATCTTTTCAATGATATTTGAATTGTTTACATGTTGAAAATGTTGGAAAGTGACCCTCGAACAACACTTTCAAGGATAGCAGAAGAACATAATCTATCACTTATGACTGTTTCTAGAATCGTCTGGAATCATCTTGGCCTTAAAAAGTTGACTTCAAAATGGATCCCACATGTTTTAACCGAGGCTAACAGAGCAAAACGAAAACAATGTTGTGAGGCTGCACTCTTTACAGCCAGACGCTTTTTTGAAGTGTATTGTGACTATGGATGAAACTTGGGTCTATACTTATGATACTGACTACGCAACAAGCAAAGAAAAGGGTGAAAAGTAAAGATGATGTCTCTCAAAGGGCAAAGTTGGATCATCATGCTGCTAAAGTTATGGCTTACGTCTGGTGGGAATGGTATGGGATTCTCATGATAAAATTCATGGAAAAAAGTCAAACAGTGGACGGTAGAGAGTATAGAGCCCAGCTAGAAAGAGTAGAACAAGTTTTGAAAACGAGTAGCCTGAAAGACCTAAACGCAATCCGTGCTTCCTGCTAGACAATGCTCGGCCACATAAAGCAAAACAAACCATGGAAAAAATCAAAGAACTAAAGTGACATTTAATTCCACCCACCCTATTCACCGGATCTAGCCCCCAGCAACTTTTATTTGTTTGGTAATCTGAAGAGACACCTCCGTGGAAAGAGATTTGTGAACACAGACGAACTAGAGACAGAAGTCACCGGATATTTACAGGAAAGGCCAGAGGGGTGGTACGCTGCTGCATTTTCAAAATTGGTTGCTCGTTGGCAGGCCTGCATTGCCAAAGGAGGAGGATACCTAGTTTAGACTGTTTCTAAAACTTATTCTTCATGGCTAGTTAAAAGCATTTTGTTAACCCCTAATATCTTGGACAATATAACTTATTCATGTTTTAGTTCTCAAGACATTTTAATACAAACACCCTTTAGAAAGCATAAGTATAGCTTTCTGCAGACGGAGATATTGAACTATAAAACTAGTAAGCAAATGACGACGAAATTCAGGTTTACGACGACGAAGGTTACCCACTAAAATATTGCATGAAAGTCAGAACACCATGCTTAACAGGAATTGAGGGTTTGATATTTCATATAGACAATTATTCTAACCATTTTTAAGTTTTTATGAGCAGATTAGGAAGAAAAATGGATCATAAACTGTTAGAATACTGTGTTAAACCCAAAAAATTACTTTAAATGAAAATCCTGTGATACGTGTTTGAAATCATTTTCAATTTTGTCAGCGAATGTAAAGTTCCAAAAATTCCCTAATCGATGTGTGCAATATGTAATGTGAGCTTACATTAAAGATCCACTGTCAAAGTTACGAAATTTTACTTTCGCAAAGAAAATGTAATATACATAAAGTTCAAAAACTAAACAAATCAGTTCTAAAAGTCACTTAAGGATGCCAATTTTTTGATCAGACTATATGAATTAAAATGTGTCATTTTGTTATGATTTGGAGTTGATGGACGGGGTTTTATTGAAAAAATCAACTTTTGGACTAACTCAGTATTGAACCCTTCAAATTAATTTTTGTGACTATTTCGACTGAAAAACCTTGACTGATTGTCTACATGGAACAACACTGTCTACAACAGAACAAATGCACTGAAAATTCAGCAAGCTTCTCGATTTTCTTGATGGATAGCAAAATGAATATTACAAGAAAATCTTCATCAGAGAAAATCTGTTTGAACAAAATTCTGCGCATTTCGTTTCATCTGTAATTACATTTATTTCCAAATGAAAAATTTCATTGAATTTCCGATTCACTTAAAATTATAAATCGAATATAATTTATTCGTTTTTCTCGTTAATTTATCGCTTTTTGAATTTAGATTGAATGAATTTAATATTTGCTGATGTATCATGTTCAACCAATTATCTTGAGCTGGATGCTCATAAATTTTACGCTTAAAAACAAGCTCACTAATAAAATGGTTTTCAATTTCGTTCGTAAATAAATGTTGCACAGAAAACCATCAGAACTGTTTAACCCTTAAGATAATTTTCTCCTTTTTCCTGCTCTCCTGAAATTCCTTTGAGATAATCAAATTGCCCCATGGTTATGGTGAGTATAATGAATTTCTTATCAATAAATGAAAGGCCTTAAGAAAACACGAAAGAGAAACAGAAGAGAAGAGAAGAAAGCGAAATAAATTCCTGGATTCCACCGAAAAGAGAAGAAGAAGAAAAAATGAAAAAAGATGAGACAGAATATAATAATACTGCTAATAATAGGGAATAAAAATAATGATGAAAAATAATGGAAACTGAATGACAAAATTTAACCCCAAACTATTGCTTATCATGATGGAAACCATCATCATTTTACTATTCAACATGATATTCCAACAAGTTTATGCCAAACAATAATGATATAAAACTGAGAATCATGAGAATAAATAAATTCCAATGATAAACATTTTTATCTGTCTTGCTATTTTTACAACTGAAAAACGAAGAAAAGTGTTCATGAGTTTTTTTTCTTTTCTTTACATTCCCTCATTGAACACATGAAAGCGCAAGAAAAAAACCAAAAAAAAAACGAAAATAACATGAAAATTCACTGCCAATTCTGTCTATAATGATAATCTAACGATTTCAAAGGTTCATAATGATTCTCATTTTTCAAATGCTTCTTGTCTCTTTTCAACTCTTGGAACAAACAGAGAGAAAACAAATTATCATTTGGAAATATTCTGATCAATGATTATCATGACAGTTGTACTACCCATAACCAATATCAATGATAATCGAGAACAGTTCGTCAATAGTATTGATCCTTTTGATCGGTAATATTACAAGAGCATTGAGAAAATGAATTTTTGTCAACATCATTGAAAATTGTCAATTGACGAGTGAACAAGTGAAGTGGATTACAATGAATCAAAGACGAAAATTATCTTCAAGTGTACAGAAAGAAGCTCGAAATATTTATCTTGAAGAGTTTCATCTTCTCACCTCAACAATGTAACAATTTATCTCACACACTTTGTCAACTCCCTGAACAAGAGAACAACATCATTCCCTGTTCCCCACTTTTGGGATAACACACTTTCTACTCCCAGTCTCGACAAAATTATCAGTTGATCCAACGATGGAAACGGCAAGAGCAAGAAAATGCTTCCCAATCAGCAGCAGTTGATTTGCTCAGTTTTTCAATAAATGAAAGTCGAAAAAAAGAGAAAAAAAAGTTTAAATGTTTTCCTGATTTCAAATTATTCCAGGGTAAAATAAATGAATGGATTATTTTCACTGAATTCATTCTCATTGAAACCCTTTTCACTTGGTTCCACACAGAATGAGGATAAAAAAGAATTTCCAATTTTTATAACATTCTTTTCAATATCATTATTTTTCTTCATTTTCATCCTGAAACATCAACAAATTTAATCAATACCATGAAATGATAAAAAAAAGTATTTTGTTGCTCTTGAATAAGAAGGGAAAAACTCCAAGTTTGATACAAAACTAATAAGTATTACTTTATATAAATAAGTAATTTGTCTTTTGCTAAACTCCCAGTTGAATTTGACTCTCAAATTTTTCGTTGTTTACATTCTGATTCTCAGCTATTTCGACACAATTTTTTTTTCTTCTTCCATGCACTTCTTTTGCTCACTTTCATGTCTTTTCCTCTTCATCATTCCCTGGAAATAAAGAGAAGAGGAAATGTTAACCCAGCACAAAATTTTGCATCTGATGTTTAATATATATTTATGCATCATTCCATAAACATGAGTTTCTACTTTTGAAATTTTGATATCAAGATAATTATGATGAACATGATGAACATGACGATGAACACGATAAATGCGATGATAATGATCACGACGGAAAAGCATAATATTTCCAATGTTGCAAGAGAAAAAGAAAGAAAGAAAATTTTCCTTTTTACTCGGACTGACTGGGAGTGAGATAACATAACATCCATTTGAATAACATTACAGTGCAATAATATTTACTTATTATGAATCAGTTTATCAAAAGACTTTGTAACATTATCATGATGATAATCAATTTAGAATACAATATTCATCTGATTCAATTAACCAGGAACCAGAGTTTTTTTGTTTATTCAATTTACTTTTTTCCATGATAATCAACATTCAACCGATTTAAAAATGTAATTTCATTTACAATCAGATTCTTTTCCAAGGTCGAGTCATCTCTCATGAAAGAGAATTTTTTCTTTTGTCAACATTGAAGATTTTTCCATGAGCATGGTTGAGCGAATGGATAATTTTCATGAAATTTCAAGTTCTGCTTAAAATTCAGCAAAAAGGAAAAGTTCATTTTCGACTAATCTGAACCAATTTAAATTCAGTTTGAAAGGAAAATTCAGAATTACAAGTTGAAATTTAATTGCCATATTAATGAGGAAAAAATGAAATTAATGAGAACATGAAAAGTTCCAACATTTTTCATGGTAATTCATTTTTTACCTCTTCTTTCTCTTCAAGTAAAAGGCTAACCCTGTCTGTGTGAAGAGCAAAATTAGAGTTGAAGCTAAATATGCGCATTGAATGTTTCAACTTTTGCATCATGAAAAAGAAATTAAACATTTTTCTCTTTTTCCCTTTCCTTCATTTTCTCGAACATGATTAATGATTGAAACTATCTGGTTGAATAAACGTTTGTTAATCGATTAAAGATCAACAAGAGAGTTGATTAAGCTGCAATCGATACTTGTGAGTGAATATTAAATGGTTATCGAATCAATCTGAGAAGAGAAATGCTTTTCGCTCCGATAAATGAATCAATATGGAATAACCTTTTTCTCTCAGATTTTCCTGATAAATGGTTGAACCACAAATTGTTTAATCATTTAGATGAACAGTCAACATTGATTGGTTCCTACAATTCACTTGTTTACTCTTATCCATCTTTACCATTGCAAAAAAAATACAGAAATTCGAAAAAATAATTTCGATTCTTCATCAACTTTTTCGCTCTTCTGGTTCAGGCTAAAACTGCATTGTATTTTGCAACTTTACAGTTTTGAAGACTTTTGTGCGCCTGCAATTTCATTCTTGATGATGAACCATAACCATGATGATGGTGAAGGCAAGCAGAAGGGAAAATGTCTATTTACTTTTTCCATCTTGTGATGAAGCTGAATGATAGATCGTGTGAACTTGGAAAGTCAGTGAAAGAAGAGAAAAAAAGAGTTATGAAGGAAAAAAAATTCAGAGATATTTATGTGATTATAATCTGTTTAAGTGTATCTGTTTGTGAATAAACCAGTCACAAAGAAACTTGAGTAATAGCTCAAGACTAAACATATTTTTTGAGGTTCCTTTTCGTTCAATGCGATATCAGTGAATCTAATGTTACATCTGGAAATTATTTTCTTCAAGCCTGTGACAATCGAGAGCAAGTCAGTTGCAGTCTTGATATTGCAAAGGCTCAATACTGTTCTGGAATCAGCGCTGTCAAATGGCTTACTTTTACAAATGTTTAGATATGCAAAAATGCTGTTCACTTTATCCAAGTCGATCTCGTCTCTAAGGTAGCAACAAATTGCTTGACAGCAGATAGTTATTTGCATGATAAACAAAATAACGATGGCAATCAACTTATTTTCAACTTTGCCTTCACAATGAGAATCCAATTTTTCTTTGAACAGATCATAAGCAAATTTCGGCTTTGCTTTTAGAGAAACGGGCAAAATCACAAATAAAAATTGAGCTTTTAAAATTACTCTACATTCCAATGATCAAGAGAATTTTTGTATCAAAATATTAATAATGAACTGATATCATTCCAAGTCTTTTGCGTGAGGTGAGATTTGCTTTCTAGTTGCAATACCTTGAGACTGTTTTGACGGTTCAATTGTAGCTTTACAAGATGCAACTGTTAACATTGTGAAACATTGGGCAACTGATCAGGTTCACTGGGATTTCATCAGTTTGAATGGATATTGCAAACAAATTCATGTTTCCTGCGTTTACAGAATGACGAGGATTTGCGTTCTTTCACAATTGCTATTAAAGCACAACAATAGTCTGGAACTTTTTGTCAGCTTTTTCAGCAGCTAATGTTGAAAAATGAATGGTAAAATTTTATTTGGTTTGAATGAATGGTGCAGAAGATTTTGTCAAATGTCACACAAATTTTGTCTCATCTCAATGAAAAAGCTGTCAAACAATCGTGTTCAATGAAACTTTCATCATTTTATCAAGTAAAATTGAATTAAATAGTGTCAAGAACACAATTGAAGCAACTGTTTCAACTGCAAGATCAATGATTCCCAGTAAAGTACAGAAATTTCACAAATTTCTTCTTCTCTTTTCTCGGCCATTCTCTTGATCCTTTCCATTTAAACTCGAGAAATGTTAAGAAATGGATTTTTAATGGGAAAACATCAAGACTGTTCACTTCAATTTGAGTAAACACTATTTAGACATTGAAGTGCAACTTGACCGAATCGATTGAAAGTAGAAACTTGCAACTTAATCACTGCGAATTCAAGTCTTCAATTTACAAGAATAAATCATGTCAAACAGCGATAAATCATCCAGAACATTTCCTCATTGTCCGAGTAAAATACGATTCAATTTGATTCTTCATTTCTCAAAGGCCAACTGATTACTTGGAATAAGTTTCAATTTTCATTGACATTCTTGACAATAATAAGATGCAAACGAAAAAACTTGATCAACTGAAGTTCAGTCAAATGCGAAATAAAATGTCGCAAAAATATGTCGATTAATATTCAGTGAAATGTAAATTCGAAGAATCTCTCTCTTTGAATTTACTTGAGTTGCCAGATAATAAAAAAGTAAAGTTCATCATTAGAACCCAAACATCGTTTAAAAGCGATTCAAATGGATAGCGTCTTCTCTGTCCAACTTTACAGTAAATCATTCCAATGACAACATCAAACATGATAAACTGTTTCATTTTTGATGCAAAAAAAACAGAATCGAAAGCAGAGCAAAAATTGAAAGTAAAAACAAAATAAATCAAAATTTTCATACAAAATTGTGGAGCAAAAAGTGAAAAATTGAATTTGATAGCTTAATTTATATTGATAAAAAGAAGAGGCGAAAGAGGCGAAAGAAGAGAAGCAGAAAGAAGGCACGAAAATGGTCAATCCAGAGATGGATAGAGCGAGTTGGAGTGAAAAGAACAGGGAAAAAAGAAAAATTATCTTGACATTCTCATTGTTATCGCTACATGATACACTTGGAGTTGCACATGATACTCGCTGAGAGCAACAAAAAAAGGTTCAATAAATCACACAAAATATCTATTCAAGCAAAGCATTATCATTATTTGATAAATTGAACTTGAAGAAGCACAAGAAAAGGTAAAAGGAAACTTTACCAATGTTAAAAGTCAAAGAATGAAAAATTTTGCGCAAAAAAAGGCGAAAAATAATTTCCATGAAAAATGTTTATTAACTCATAAGTAACTTTCAATTTCATCAATTACACCAATCGCACAACATGAAACTGCATCTGTTGAACCTCCCAATGATTCAGATTCACAGTTATCATTAACATTCCAAATTACAATGGAAATTCAACTTTCATTATTCTTCAAAAGATGAATCCAAATTGTATGTAATTAGTATTAAAAGTTATCGTTAGTCTCAACAATTTATCACATTTGATGTAAAGAAACAATTTATTAAAATCTGTTTCACCTTTATTCTCATGTTAACAAATTGTTATTCATGGCATTGATTTTTATCTCATCTTTTTACTTTCTTTTTCAGGCTCACTTTCAATTCCCTCATGATTATTATTATTATTATTGCCATCATTTGTATTTTATCATTTCCAGAATTATCAATCTTCTCATGATTTATGAACTTTAAATTTATCAAATTTCTTTCTCTTTCCTTGTTTCATTAAATATTCAGTAAAAATTGTTTCAAGTTTCCAATGTTGTTTGTTGAACATCAATTATTCAGATTCAGTTTCATCTTTTTCTCATCTCATCTTTACCCTCATTCACCATGAATTCATTAATTTTGTTTTGCAACTTTTTTTTTCTTCACCAATTTGCTTGATATAATTGGTTAAAGTAAATATTGAAGTAAATGTTGGTCAAAAGAACTCGAGTTTCAAGTGAATGTTTGATTAACTGGTTAAACAAATAATAACATTACATTCCAATGGAAAACATTTACTTTGATTTTTGTTTTTCTTGCGCTCATTCATCTGAATCACTTCATCAACTGTATATTTAACCAACAATTTTGTGCAAAATTAATTGAAAAATATTAACCAAAGATAATTAATCATTGGACTCTTCTCTTTTCAGGGTTACCTTTTGTTGAGCCAAACAGACCAGGCAACCTCTTGGAAACCGTTTGGGTAATTACAGTAATCATGCCTGACTTGCAATTGAGTGTCTGTCAGGTTGAATTAACTCTAGAATTAGAATTGAGTGGAAAATGTTTCAACTCACATTAATTGTGAATCATGTTGATTGGCAAATATTTAAGTTGATCATTTGATAATACAATTTTGTCGCCATTTAACATCAACTTTATTCACAGACAAGTATCTAAGGCTTGAGTTGACTCTCAAGGGAAGACAGTGAGACTCTAGGTCGAGGCCATTGAGTACAAGTGAGGGAACTTGAAGAAAATTTTTATTCTTTCATGTTGAATTAGACGATCTGGATGAAGACAGCAATCTATTCTAGAAGAGAAAATGCACTCCGAGAAATCAGAAGATAACTCACAACTTGTCAGTACGATCGAAAAGAATAGATGAAATTGATTTTTTCGGCTTTAAAATTAGGTGCATGATAAGGTACTTGTAGTCCTGATAATCAAAATTACAATGAAATATGACGATTAGAATGAAGAGCTCGGAAAAAGTTTGAACATAAATCATTTGATGAGAAAATTATCTCAAATTTGAGGTTTAAAATTAGTGAGCAAGAAGCTTGTTGAGCTTTTTGAGCTCTTAAGCTCGTAGTATTAATCATTTTGCTCACCTTGCTTGTTATTTTGATTGTTGCAAGCTTTGTTTACTTCCCTGTTGATTGTTTCTGCAAGAAACTTTTTTCTCCAAATAACATCAGTTTTTCATCAATCATCGAATGATGAACTAAAAAATCAATCAAACAAACTTTAACCTCTCAATCTATCAATAGTAATATTGGATCATCCTTTTCACGACAAAAATTTACGAAACTTATTGAATTCAATCTTCTATTATATTTCGGTGTAATAATGAAAATTTGCGTGAAAACAGAGTAAAAATTTCTAACCGAATAGATCGACTTCAATGCTTAAAGTATTGAAGTGCGCTTGTTACTAGAAGAAACGAAATGTTAGGACTGCAAACTTTGGAACTTTCGATCATTATGAGAGTTAGATTGTCGATTTTTTTCGTTAAAAAGTTATCTCGAGTTTCACCAGGTTTTGCAGGTTGAGAAGTTTTACGCAAAAAAAAACATAATGTTACTTTTTTGCCTTCAATGTTAGACTTTTTTATGTGAAACTTGAAGGAAAAGGAAATTAGATTTGATCAGAATCTTGTTGTTAACAAGTAAACCTGATTTGATTCTCCTGAGATAACAAAATGTTGAGAACAAAAAGGCATGAAGAAAAGAGCGCGGCAATAGCTTCCATTGAGTGATCTCTTCACATATCAACATCACCCTTTAAATTGAATTAAATTTAATTTGGTAAACTTTTACTTCTTCAATTGCAACACTTGCAAAGTGAACGTTGCTCATAATTAAATTAACAAGCACAAGGTTTTGCTGTTTCATCTCGACCCATTATAAAAAGAGAATCTTGAGTTTCTTTTTTTTTCGCAAAAATAACATTTACTATTCTTGCCATTCGATCATTTCCAAGTTATACGACAAGGTGTCTTACACTGGTTAAAGTGTCAACTAAAACATTTCAATTGCTATTCAACTGGTTGCTCAGTTGTGGTCAGCAAAAGTCACCTTTGCCAATCAAAAAGACTTATTTTAATCTCAACTTTTTTTTCTCCATCTTTCATCTGATTCAGAACATTTTGCAGCACACTTTACTGTTTACTGTTTAACTCGGAGCTTTTTTGTTCTCATGATTGTTATTGCTGTTACTTTTTCCATCCACATCAACCACTAATCCAAGTGAATAGTTATTTATAGCATTACGAGTAAATTGTCTTGACTAACCTCAAACATTAGTCGATGTATTAATATTGTTATGGCAAGGTATTAGTTTGATTGAGGTTAATGAAGTTAAGCTTTACTTAGCGAAATGCAAGCAAATTGAATTTACTCAAATGAATGTTATCGTTGGATGAAATGTCTCTGTTGATGAACAAAGTATACTTTTTGTGCTCTGTGATTCCAATTCCAATGGATTCGATGAGGGAAAAGTGATTGATTCAGGGCAAAGGGTTGATATTAATAGATTTTGTTTACAGAAGAATAGCAACAATTTAAAGTTTCGCCTTTTGCGTTTCGCTTCTTTTAATCGAAATTTCCTCTCGAGAGATTATTCAAGATTTGAGTAGGTTAATCAGGAATCATGATTGAACAGTCTGATTAGTTGCTATTTATTTATCATGTATAAATGTTTCAGAAAAAAATGTTAATCTTTAATCAACAAGTTTCTCTTTTCTTTGCTTCTCCTTACTTCCTTCCAGTTTATTTAAAGGTTAACCAGATTTTGCTTTTTTTCAACTTTTCAATTTACTTTAATTTAATCTTGAGTTTATCATGCAACAAATGTTGCTGTTAGATTCAAGTTGACACTTCTCTTGTTGCAAGTACGATCAGATGCCTGGTTAAAGGTTGAAAGGTTAAGTGATAGGCAACAATGCTACTTGTCTAAATGAGTGAACATTTGGAGAAAAGGTTTGAGCAAAATTTTCTGGTAAAAGATAATTTTATGTAAATAAACGAGTCAAGTTTCACGATGAGTTTACTCAGGTTCAAAGAGTTGATTATTCAATTGATGAAGGGAAAAATGAAAATTGATGTTCAGTTGAGACTCTCAGTGTTTCCCTGCCAGTTCAAGTCGAAGCTGACAAGTGAGAGAAAAGAGTTTTTGCCTTTAAGCATCTTTCAAGTTGCATAATAAGAAGAAGAAGCAAAATTTTGTAAACATCTTTTTACGATTAAATCTGACTGATTCGGAATGGGAAAAGTCACGAGTCAGTTTAAGCTTCATCGATCAGTCAAATGAATTGTAAATATTTTTTTAGTGTCAACAAGAATTCATCACCAATTCTGAAGCATTATATAAACACCAATTAGTTTGAGTTGCTGCCTGTGTTGGAAAAGACTTGGAATTTTTGTTTCTCCAGGAAAACGGCCGTTTTCCTAAACCAGCTTCTTAAGATTATTCATGGAGTTAAAGACGAGCATTGATCCCTTTCACCATTGGTTTTGTTGTGTGTTCACTTCGAACAGCGTTTGCATAGAAAAAGCAGCTTTTACAACTTGATTGATGATTAATGTCCTAAAGGCAATCGTAGACTGTTTGTTGGATCCAGTGACTTGGGAAAATGGTTAATCAACCCTTCGTTATCAGAGATAATTGCAGTTCAAGAGTCAGATTTTTTTTCTAACTCAATTTTCTAATATCATGATTAGAAGCAACCATGCTTGACCGCCTTTACATTCCCTTTGTATTTGAATCTGTGTTCATTTACTAATTGGTTTGTAACAAGATTAAACATTTACTCTGATGCAACTGAATATGATGAGTTTTTTCATCGCTTGCCTTTGTTCACTGTAAAGATTATAAGCTTTCGGATGTTACCTTTAATGAAACAGTGAAAAAGATGAAAATGACAAAACTATCATGATATAATTAAGTAAAAAGGTAAAGTAAGAAAATGCAATCTTCCGTCTGTCATTGTGTCAGTGAGAATACAATATTGTCAAAAGGATGAAAAGCAGGGCTTTTTCATTGAGTTATTTGGTTATTTTTCACGCAGTTCACGAGTTCATCATTTGTTCATTAAAATTTTAATCTTTACCTTGAAAAGATTCGATAGAAAATTAAAAGTTCTTTTCTGAAGCAATTGTGCAAATAAAATCGTAATTTGAATTGAAGAAAGAAAATGTTCCGCTAAAAAACACATTCGCCATTCAAGATCATCCAAGATCAAAGTAATATGTTGAAGCAACTGGAATTTAGTTTCAAATTGTTAACAATTGGTGAACAGCGAATCGCAATTTTTATAAATTGATTGAACAATTGCAACCAAATGAGCTGCAACTATTAATAAGGGAAACTGGAAATTATATTTAGATATTTAATGGCAGTTACCAAGCAACAAAATTAACAGTGAAAAAAACGTAAACCTTTAATTATGGCTTAAATGATTTCACGTAAATTTGACAGAAACCTCGAGACTTGACATTGAGAGTTGAAAAGGCAGTTGATATTGGGCGAAAGAAAAGAGCTGAACAAAGCTGAAGAAAATCAAATGCTGAATTGAGTTTAAAAACTAATGATTTACGATAATCTCGAGTGGAAAGTCATAAGTCGAATCGAGTAAAAATGTAAATTGAGTTTTGGGTTAAACATTTTACTTGTCAACTGCATAATGCTCATTGAATAAGGCTAAGGGAAGATGAAAGGACAAGAAGAGACCCAAAAAGGCTCTTTGATAACCAGATGAAGGCTAAAATGCTAATCAAGATGAAAAGTAGTTCGGGTTAATTGTAATTAAATGTACGTGTCTCTGTCTTTCATTTAACCTCAGAAGGGAATTGGTGATAATCAAGGTTCCAAGTGGTGAGACGAGGCCATGGAAAAGTGAATGAAAGGAGAAAACAAAGTTATCATCAGATTATCATCATCATGATTACCATGTTTGCCTTTCTGATATCGAGTTATTCATCATTTTTTGTCTCTCTTTCTCTCTCTCTCTCTTCATCATCTTCTTCATGTCACCAGTCTTTTGCTTCTCAAGGGATTATCTTACAATGTTATAAACTTTCATGTTGAGAGACGAAAAATGATAAAACAATTGATCCATTGTTGCGTGTATTTAATCATTTGTTTTCATCTTCCTTCTCTTTCTTGCTCTTCTTTCTTTCTGTCAATTTCCAGTTGACACACGATTCTCTCTCAAACTCATTGCATATAACAAGATCATCAAGATTCTCAGATTGAACAATTTTCTTTTCATCTGATGATGGAAACTTATCATCAAGTATTAACTAAGATGAGATTATGGACTATTAACTTTTTTTTAGAAACTTCAAGTTCTTTGTACAAATTTTTTCCTTCCTTTGCCTTCTTCTCGCTCTTTCATGTCGACAGACTTGTCATCACGAGAGAAATGGCATTTTCAGTCTCAACCATTTGTTCAATTGTCTGAAAACGCCAATTCATTCCATTCTGTTGTTTCGATTGGAAAACAAAATTCAATTGCAATTCCTAATAGAAGCACGCAAAAGCTTCCAAAACTTTACATTTCAATCTTTTCAAGCTTTACGTTTCTCATCAAAATGTTAATTTAAGGTGAACAAAAATTGAGAATCAAAAATGTTGCATTTAAAAGTGTAAATTAAAAGATAAACTTTTCGATTTTTTCTCTCCTTTTCACTTTACTAATGCTAAATTGAACATTTAAATTTGATCGTTTCACGGCCGTTTATACTTGTTTATCAGATGATATTGTTCAATATCTGAATAACAATATCATCATCATTATCATGGGAAAAAGAAGAAGAAGAAGAAGCGATAAAAAAACGAAAAGCAAAATTGACTTTGAAAGATAATCTGGTTCAATTTACAATTGATTTTATGTGTTACCAGAAAAGCATAAAGTTGAGAATCCAATATGTTATTAAACTGGGAAAACATTATCAATATTAAGAGCTACTTTTATTGGGAATTTAACTTGATAAGAATGATGAGCAATTCATTATGATCATGATGAAAGGAGAGTGGAAAAGGATGAAAAATGTTTGAATTTCTTTTCATCATCTGAACATGATATCATTAAAAAAGGTTGAAATTAAAAAAAAAGAAAAGTAAAAGTGATCTTTTATTGGAAAATATGAGATGAAGCAAGCAAAAAGCGAATCAAAATTGATTCAATAAAAGCTCGTAAACAATTGAATAATAATCCAATAACTATTTAATAATCACTTGATGACTTTAATAACTGATGAGCAAATCTTTTCGTCTTTTTTGTTCCATTAAAGTTTCAATTATCTCATCTTCAAAGATGATTAAAGTTGCCGAAATGATTCGTTGAAAGCTTCTGACTTTATTTATTCTCATTCCAACCGATTCTCTTCTGATCAAACTCAATATTTATGGTAATTCTTAGAATATCTTTTCTCATTATTAATCATCGAATTTCTTTCTTTCCCTGAAAGCACATAATTCACTGTAATTTACTTGCAACCTTTAATTGTTGCTCAACTTCAATCGACTCTTTGTTACATTAAACGAAAAGTTAATTTCGATCAGAATTGCGTTTGATTTGAATTCGAAAATTTTGATGAAACGTTCTGAACATGTGCTTCAGAACTTGACAGGAAGAAGAATTTACAGAAAATTCTTCTCGAATCGCAAAGTTGAAAAAAGAATGGATAAATTATCAAGCGATCATTTTCAGGGAATCGATGAACATTTTGAAAACCAGAAAACTTGAATTTTCGTTTTTCCATTGCTTCATGTTATCCATTCGAACCTTCAGAACTTTTCACATTCAAATTCTAACCAAAGGTTGACTAACATCATCAGAGGAATGACAATGAAAAATATTGATTTCACAAAAAGATCTTTTCTCAGTCTAAACTGTTTCAGATCTAAATTACATTGTTTTTGCAGTTCTCACTGAGAAAATGACGAAAATTTGAATCGATTGCAAATAAATTCAACTGTTTAATGATTGTTGACTCTTAATTAAGAGCAAGAAACGAAAAAATCAATCATTTTCACATTTCTCTAGTTTGTTGTACTTTTGATAATCACTTGGTAAATGATGATATAATTAGATAACATTTTCTCCATTGATTTAGTATTTACTTGTTTGTTGCTTTTATTTTCATCTGAAGAAAAGTTTCAAAAAGTATTTCAATCTTAAAATCGGGAAAAAATGAGCTTAAAAAGCGATGAAAAAAGTGAAAATGTTGAAACTACATTTTCAAGTTTCCTTTAAAAGCTTGTGAAAGTGAAATCAATTGGTTGAGTCAAGAAAAAAAAACGTTAACTTCAATTGACTTTTCTGTATCAAAATGATTCTGGGTTTTTCACTTCAATGAACTACGATTGAGACTTTTTTTTCCTCACATGCTTTTTACAGGGAAAGTTAATCTGCTTCAGAGTTATCATTGTCTATTGTTCAGACATTTGTTCAAATTGGGAACAAACTTTTCTCAACATTTCGATCAACCTTTCGTTAATCTTTATCTTTTGGACATTTCACTTTTGTTTAATCATCCGACTTTAAACAGTGAACATTTAGGTTGCAAGTGAAGGCATCAATGTCAAGACTAAATTTTTACTTACAATTCAATCTAATTGGTCATTTTGAGTGGGAAGGTTCGCCTTTTCAAGTTGCTGTTGGCGCTGATAAACTTATCCGTTTTGGGTTTCAAATGTTTTTTAACACCACTTGATGGTTATGTTGATGGTAACAATTAATTGTATCAATTTGAAGATCACTTGAGTGCAAAGATTAACCTTTGTGGTTCTTGTCTCAGTTTAGAAATGGTTTTAATGTTGTTTAAGGTTGGTCAAGTTAAACAGATAATCACAGATTGGTATTAATTGACTCTACTGAATAGCAATTACCTTTTCATCCAGTTTTAGGTTGACTTGAAGACTTTGATTAACACTTTTTAGATGTGTTTGTCAACTGTCCTAAGTTTGACCGTTTATCCTCACTGAAAATCGTCAGAGAAAAAACTGTTTCAATGGGAAATCCAGTATAGACTGACTAACAGTAATTTGCTTTCAAATCTTGAAAGCTTTTCAGCTACAATCTTTTTTCTCTCTTTTTTCATCTCAACTCTTTTACTCGACTCTGTCTACATTTTGTACAATGAGATTGCGCTTACAATTGTGCATTATTTGTACTTTTATTTTGGTGGAAAAAAACGAATGGTTTTATAAGGTAACAAATGACTCCTGAATTTAGATACACAAGCTGGTTTGGAATCTTTTCTCTGGAAATTCGACAATTGAAAAATAAATTAATGGAAAAATGAAAACTTGAACACTTCAGTTTCTCATTTTGTTGGAGCTTCTTTCATCATTAAATGAGTTTCACTTTGATCACCAAGATTTATAAAGAGTTTAACTCTTTGATTCATGAAAGATTGGTCGTTAGTTAAACCGCTCTGAAGATCTTTAGTTTACAATGTTGATTCTTGGCCAAAATTCAGGAATTATTTAATGGATGTACAACTGCTACTGTCTGACAGGGTGAATTGGTAATGAATTGGACAATACAAGATAATCAGCTAAAAGACTTGGACCAAATCGAATCAGATTGACTTCAAATTAGGGCTGATTGTTGAGGATAGTTCAGTCAATAATATGGAAGATTGTACAGTGTAAATTTAATTGTAACACGTGCTGTTTCATGTAAACATTTGATTAGTTTACTTTTTGTTAAGATGAAAAGAAAACATATTAACAACATTAACCTGTTTATATGTAAATTACGTGAAGAGCATAATTCGGTACATCGAGGATGTAAGGCATGGCTTAATGTGAATTTTTTAAGAAACTCGAATTTGGTAACAAATTCTCTGGTTATAATGGCAGTCTATTAATAAGGTAAGATAAACTATCCACATTTAGTATTATTAAAGACCAGAGTGATGTTTATTATTTGCCATCCACAAACAAAATAGCGCGGAAAAGCCCATCTCTTGAGTCTCTTTCCTCGTGGCTTGAAAATATTTGTTGAACCAAGGTGAGTGTATGATGATTACAGAAATTTGCCTCAGTTGAATGACATGCAAAAGATCTGAGAAAAAATAATTATGCACAAATAATATTATTAATAGATTAACAGGTGGAATGAAAGTAAAACTGTATTAATAGAATTCGAAAGAAAGAAAAGCAAGGAAATCTTTTAAGATAACTCTGGTTCAGCAGATATTAAACAAAAACATGGAAATAACATTTGTATTATAATAGCTTACCATTTAAATAGAGTTGCATCAACTAAAATTGAGCACAGGAACTATGTAAATATGGTTATTAAATTGTTACAAAGAAAAACTTACCTGTTAGTGATACAAGATCCAAAAATTTACATTTACATGACTTTAACAGTTTTTTTCATTCAAACTGGTAAATAAGATTTTGCGAAGTAAGCGTCATCTCTTGATTCAAAAAGAAGCTACATCTTTGATAAAATCGAAATTGTTTATTTAATTTTAAAATAATTACTTTTGCAATTTATTTTTTAAAGAATTAATATCATCTAAATAATAATTATTGAAATATTGAATAACAGATTAACAATTGTTGAGCTACATTTCAATTGTTGAAGTAAAATAATAATTAAAGAAGGAACAAATTATATTAAATCTAACAATTGATAAATAGAAGTAACAATAAAAATAATATTCAATAATAATAATAGCAATTAATACTAACAAGTAAAATGCTTGATACAATTAAAATTAATAACTTAATGTAAATCAACAGTGAACCAGAAATGCAATTTGAGAGAACTTTGGAAATCCAAGAAATCTGCATGCAATATAGACAAAAGTAAATTAATCTGGTCAACTAATTGAGATTACATTGTACAACATTATTGTCTAATCAGAACAAGTTTAACAAATTTAACAATCTTTTCGTTGACCAACAATTAACTGAAAAATAAAAAGGTCTTTACAATTTCTTTCTTCGGTGAAAAATACATTCAAATACATTTTGATACATTCATTTGAACTTTTGTTTGTCCATTATCATCACAATTAGCTCAGTCAGCAATTCACAATCTCACTTTTCATCGCATTTCCAATCATTTTACTTCCAACAATTGCATATAATGTTGAATTTGTTGCACAGGGTAATTAATTGTATATTGCAGCACCAATTATTACAATGAGAGGAGAAAATTGTAAATCCTTTCCTTGCTTGGCTTTTAGAGGTTGAATATTTACAAATAATAATTTCATTTCAATTTTCCCTTTGCTATACAGGGTAAAATATCTATAATAATACTTTGATTGTATTCAGATCTATTAGAAAATTTTGAACAGAAAATTTCGTCGGTCCAAGGAATTTCTTGTGTTTCCGTAAAGTAGCTGGTTATTGCTTGACACTTTTGATCTTCTCGGTTAAATTATATTTCCAGCGATTGATCATTCCAGTCTGTAAAAGTTCTTTTGCTTGGTAATACATTTTAGAATGTAAATGTAGACCTCATTCAAAATAACAATATGCTGATTAAAATATATATTAAATGTAACAATAAAATATAATTAACTATTTTTGTGACTTCCATGTCTAATATAAGATGGTGTCTGCTGGGTTGTTTGTTTCGTGCTTTGAAATCACTAGTGTTTATAATTGTCAGGATAGAGAGCGAATCAGGTCAAGGTGGTGGTTTTGATGAAGTAGACTCAGGCAGAAAAGGTGATAGGTATTTTACCAAAAAAAGTGAACAGGTTAACTCGAAAGACTTTGAATTAGTAGAGAGCTATTGAAAGGTTTAGGATACATTTACGTCTATGAACTTTGCTTTGGATATCCTTTGTTTCTCAATTGAGACTCGTTGTTTGAGGTTTAAAACTCACTATATGTTGCATGGACTTGAAAATAGAGGCTTTTCTCCTTTCACTAAGACTAATTTTTTTCGTCGTCGATTAATGATTGTCTTTGACAGTGTTTTTACAAAATTGGCGGATTCAATAGATAAGGAAGAGTTACGATACGAGGACTCTAAAGGACCTTTGAAGCTACACTTGTTGGGTTTGTTTGGCAGGGTTATCCTTTTAATTTTGTGGGTTCATTTTTATCTTCCTCATGCTTGTAAATCTGTCTTTACATTCAGATAAAAAATAGTCATTTGTCGACAGATTTCATCAGCTGCTCCTTTCTTCAATTTCATTTAACGAACGTAAGTAACCTCACGTCCATTCAATGGCTGAGGTAATCGATAGTTTTGGGCAAGTCCTGGTGATTCTTTATTCTCCATTTCTTTGGTTGTACACATTAATTGTCTCATTGAGACGATCTGGGAAGAAATGGAAAGTGAAAAAAAGCAGATTAGAATAAGTTTTGAATCAAATTGAATTAGATATAAGAATAATGAATGAGATTATAGATATTGCACAAAACCTCATCATTGAATAATGTTAATACTAAATAATGGTTGAAATACACAAAGAACCCGACAAAGTTCAATGATCTCAATATCTGCTCAAATTGATTAGAGATACCATTTAATAATTATCTTGAACATAAATGATCAGAAATGAGGACAAAAAAATTAACGAATTGTTACCATCAAAACAACATTCATACATAACAAAATTTGGCGTGTTAAATGCAAAAAGCAATCTGAAAATTACACAAATTATATTCCATTCAACGGTCTGAATAAATTGAATGGTTCAAGATTCAATTGAAAAACAGGAAGAATAGAAAAGCAAAAGTGATTATCAACTCAACTCGATAAGATTAATGAATTAAAACTCTTCTAATTGATAAGCAAGAAATACTAATGAAAGGTTAATGAAGATGAAGATTAAACATCCTAAAGATGTTTGAATACTTGACGACTACAAGATTGATATAACGTTTCAAATATACAGCAATAGATGTCACTGTAAATACCAAACTTGCAATTGTGAGTTTGTTAATTTGATAAGTTGAATCTTCGTTGAGACGTTGGATGATTATGTTTTTTGCGCATTCCTAGTATTGAACGGTAAGGGATCTTATTGTTTTAAATACAGGAAGAAATGTTTATGTCATCAATATAAAACTAAATGGATGAGAACGATTGACGAAGAGAAAAGGATATTTCTCATGGCATAAGCTGAGAGAGAAGGAAAAAGCAGAAAAAGTGGAAAAGAGAAAGAAGGAAGAAAAATGATATATTCTTATATTATCCTTTTCTTCTCATTTTTTCCTCTTTCCAGTTTGCTTTCTTCATCCTTCCCTGTTATCGATTAAAAGTGATAGCTTGGTAACATGATGAGCAAAGAGGCAAAGAGAAAGCAACTGGATCCATTTTCGAGAAAATTATCATTCCAAGATTGTAAATCAAAATGGTCCATTGAAAACAACCTGAGCTTTAGACCATTTGTAGGGTAACACAATAAAGATTGGGTTCACTGGGATAAACAAATTTTCGGGCTTCACTGGGCTTCTCACCTGATCAGCAGTTACTGTTACAGGATTTTCAAAGACAATCCAAGTTACTGATTCATAGTATGGTGATGTTGTCAATGATCCTTCATAAGTGAAATATGATTTCTCTAAAAAATAGAAATGAAAAGAATACAATAAATTAGTAAAGGCAATTTGGATTTGGATGAAAATCGATAAATCAGTCTATTCAATATTGAACATTGAAATGTCACTTTTTTTTCATGAATTCATTTTTCTGGTTTCTCCGAATTTTGATAAAACATTTTTATGTTTACGTGCATTCGGAAAATGGTGAATCTATTGGTAATTGAGTGGATTAATGCTCAGTTTAGTTTACCTTTTATATTGATGATAATGATGATCAATTATTTAAGCAATGTACCAGCAACACCAAGTAAAGTGTCATTATAATTTAAGTGACCCTAATTAGAATCATGTTGAACACGACCAAGAAATCAGGTCAGAAAACGAAGACAAATTTGATTGAATAATGTAAACAACTGATTAATGGAAAGCAAATTGAACATCAATAACAAAAATGAAAAGAGTCAAAAGCTGTTGGCAAGCAATTTGATTGAAAACTGAATCAATGAACAACAATAAATAGCAAAAACCTTTTCAACGTTAAGATACAAACAAACTCTATCTTGACCTGATTAAAACAGAAAGTAAATCAAGTTAAACAATTTAACAATTTGTTGATCCCTAAACCGTTGAAAATTATTCAACACAATCTTAATGTCTCCATAAACATCAATATAAATGGATAACTTTCATTGGTAAAATTAACAATAGATTGATAATAACATGTAGTAAAGGAGTAAACAATAATGGTTACATCTTAATCAACGTAACAATAATTGAACATTTAATGAAAGAAATAAACTCTTTATTTCCTTTTTGCTAAATTAAGATTTTCTACTTTTTATTCCTTTCTTCAGAATTAGAAAGGCTTTAACAATGATTCCAATGGTGGTCAGATTGGGATAAAATTGGATCAAGATAAAGAAAGTAAACATTACTCAGAATAAAAGGAAATGAATAAGATGAAGATGGCAAGTCTTAACAAATAAAGCTCATATCGATCAAGAAGTAGAAACACTGATAAACTTGAAACGTTTTTACCTGCAAACTTGGAAAACGTAAGAGCAAATTGCTGATGAACATTTTCATCTTTTACCCTTTATACATGTTCGGTTGAATCATTTTCCATGATTGGTCGATTCTTTGAATACCTTTTCCTTCCTGAAAAGAATGAAACAACTTTTCTTTTCCATCAAGAATGAGGATGATAAATTCTAGTTTTCTTGCCTCTCTTCAATCAACTTGCTATCTCTTCATTAATTTGATACATCGGATGATTTACCATGATATTACTTACAGACATTGGGTAATAACCTGACAAGAATAGCAACTATGACAATGGAAAATTTAAATATGACGAGAAAAAAACGGTTTGATTAATTATTTTGTAAATTAATTTCATTCTTGGATTTGATGGAAAAAAATCAGAAGACCTCAAATCACGTTCTCAGTGGATTGGTAAGCAAATGGTTCAAGATTGTTTGTCACATGGTGATTCAATTATGTACTCATATGCATCATGATTAAAAGGATCACACACAAATAAAAAGTTACAAAACGATAAGTTGAGGGTAAAGGGAAAGGCAAGTTGTTGGATAACATGAAGCAATAGGAAAAATATGTGAATATTGAAATGATAATTTCATTGACTGATTTATCTTTTGAGTGTTGCAAGCTTGATTCTTACTTTCAGGGAAAAATCCTGCGAGTGAAATTGCCTCTGAAATAGTTGTCTTCTCCTCTTTGTACTTGATCGACTTTAAATTTTTGACAATCTTTTCAACTTGATCATTCTTCTTGTTTCCAACTTCCAAGAAAACGGCAATTACGGATAAACCTAAATCCTTTTGAACGGCGTCACCAAACGATGAAAATAAGGTTGAATTGTAATGGACAAAGTGAAGCTGAAAATGATAAAAAAAACAAGTTATTGAAAATGGAATTAGCATCATGATTGTAATTAATGATTAAACTGTTAATGGCTTTCTTCTCACAATTAACAAATTACTTCTTAGCTTAATTAATGGATAAGTTATTCGCTGCAAATTTTTCAAAAAAATTGGTTACACTTCAACTCTAACAGCCTTTTTAAGGATAAGATGGAACCAGGTAACAATTAATAGTAAAAATTAGCTAAACTTGAAATTTAAACATTGACAAATGATTTTTTAATTATTAACCTCTCATCAAGCTCTAGTTTCATATTGATTTTTGTTGACTAACCGTTTGAACTTTATGATTTGCTGTACAAGTTTCTGAGTAAACTCTATTAATAAGAATTAATTATTTACCTCAGCTGCATAGGAATGCCCATCAATTGTATGTTCAGAGCCACAGGACGAATCACACCCCCAATGAGCATGAAACTGAACCAATTTATATTTATATGTTAAAGGTCCATCGGTCAATGCTTTGAGAGTAAAGAAATGAATCGAATGAATTAAACATTTCAAGAGATGAATCAAGATGAATAATGGCACAATTTCAAGCCTTGATTAAGGCCGATCAATAAGAGTTTATTTGAAATGTTCAAGGGTAACCATGAGCATAACAAGATTACATGAATGAAAATCAATTAACAGGCAAAAAAAGTAAAGTTGCTAATCAAACTGATGAAAGGTTAAACATTTAAAGTGGAAAACAATCTCAATCAGATTTTCCCGGTTGACATTCAAATTGTGCAAAACTGGTTGAAATGTTTGACAATTTTTTCATTAAACAGAAAGTTGAAAACTCGCTAATTATAGCGACAATCTAAATTGATGGAAATTTTATTGAAAAAAGATTGGTTCAGTTGAACAAGATGAATTGCAAATTGAACTGGGGAACAATTTACTTTTATCTAAGGATAAATATTGAATTCAAATCAAGCAAACATCATGAATTTATCATCTAACTGAACCTTCTCTCTACCTTTGAGGAATAATATAGAACATTATTGAGCAAATTGAATGACATTCAAGTAAACAATAAAGGAATCAACATCTAAATATTTCAAGAAATTATTTAACTTATTCATGTTTTTTAATCAATTCAATGAACAAAAAGAGCTTCTTGACTCTTCAAAGTAAACAAAACTAATAAAGCTGCAATCATGAAAAAAATAATGATTATAATAAAAAATAATTAACAGTGAGAAGTAAAAGCAATTTCAATGTAAATTCAATGTTTGATGAAATTGAATTTACCTAAGGTGATAAACATTAATCATATACATATATACATAATAGCAATGAATAAAGCAACCGAATTAAATGAACCATTAATATAATTAAAATACAAGCCTTTTGATAAAATGAACAATAATTGTCAGTTGTGATAAAAATAAATTGTCAGAGTATGAAAGGTAATAATAAAAAACTAATTGAATATCAAATTGTTGACAAAATGAAATTATTATTGGCAAATAACGAAGAGAAAGGATCACTTAAAAAGTCACTTGGAGTTATAATAGCAAAATGATAAAATAATATTAGACAAATAGTGATAAACAAAATGTTAACAATAACCTTACAATCGATTGCTGTTTGACTTGCATTATCACTAAAACTCAAGTTATGACTTGAGAGGAACAAAAATGGAACGTCAAGAATTTCGTCGAGTTTCTTATTCAAAAAAAAATTCAATATTGGATACAAAATGAATATTAATGAAATAATGGAAATAATGGAGATGATGAAATGCAATGATAACGCCCAGAGTTATTATCTAGTTGAAGCTACGTTTAAGCTTATTTTGGTCTTGGGAGTTGAAAATGTACAACATTTTAATAAATGAATTAGATGAGAATTATTCATTTTTTCTTGCGTCTTTGAATGGCTTAAGCATCATGTTCAATATGAAAAGGGATAATCATGAAGCCACTTATCAGAATAAATGGTTAGATCAACACTTTATGTTGAACAATTTTTTTCTTTTCCTTTGCTTTCTATTAAAATACATATTACTCTTGAAATGCATTTTTTTACCTGCATTATTATTATTTTATTACTTTCTTTTTCTGCAGATGATATTAAATATAATATCAACTTGTTAGACACGCAAAGAGTCAAAGCTTTCAGTGAATGCTTTTATGCTTTTGTTTACTAGAAATGTAAGAGACGAAAAAATTATTCGACTCTTGAATCGACAGTTCATTTTGACTGCTTATCAAGAGCGAGTTCATCAAGTCGGAAGTTATTCAATATTGAAAAATGCTGAATAAATGTTAAATATTGAAGATTGTAAAAACTGATACAATTACTTGCACTTGGGACTGAGCAATGAAATTGGGTTGAATAATTCAATTTATCAGGTTAACTTATTGATTGAAATTGGATTGATTTACGGGTTGAACAAAAAGGAAAGTTGAAAATCATTAATTGAAAGGTTACTCGACATTTAATGATGAAAGTGAATTGAATGGTAATCTTGTGTTTGCCTATTGCTTCAATTGCCGTAATTATCGGTTCAATTAATTATTCAGCCAATTGTTGGTGTTAAGTTGAGCAGAAGAGACGAATCTTGGAAAACTGATTGATTGATTGGAACAATAAAATTGGGAAAACGAAGCAAATGAAGGCAATCAAAAGAAAAAGAAAAAGTCTGAAGAATTGATTAACCTTGAAAAATGTTCAACTTCAAGAGTAACAATATAAAGTCTTGTTTTTTTTGCTGATAAAAGGTGAGATCCTACGTAAATATTGAAAGGTTAATTCTGTCAATGTCAACTGTGTTAATATGAAAATTGATTTGTAAAGGTTGAAAAATGAAGCGTTTTGTGGTTCAAAAAAAGTTGCTATTTGAAACAAAATTGGCAAATAAATCATTTCAAATTCATGGAATGAAAGGAAATAAAACAGTTAATCAGTTTTATTAACCTTGTTAATGAGAGATAAATACGTGTTTACATTTGATGTTAATCAGGTAAAAATAATCGAAATGGATACATTCAAAGGTGACTATTTATTGCTCAAACAGTTTAAACAGGTATTATAAATGACACAATCAATTGGGAAATGTGAGTGAAAGAGTAATAACATGAGCCCGAGGCTGACTGAGAGATGTAACAAGTGAAATTAACAAAATGAATCGCCATGAAAATTGTCTTTGCAAACTCTTTTCTTATTCAATGTTAATCATGATTAGATTATAAACCATCGTGAGATATTAATCTACAAATTGATCGATTAATAGATTGATAGCAAAATGTTAGACAAACTGTGATATTATCAATTGATATCTGATTTTGATTTATCAATTGAGACGGTAATCGCATCAAAATTTTATCAGAAAGATGAGGAAAAATTGATTTAAAAGAGATTTCAATGTTCAACGAGATATAGATTTTTCATTGAATGAAAACAAATCAATTGTCATGAAATTGACGGGCAACTCATTTCATCATTGCTTCAATCTTCAGTTAGAAAAAAAATTATTTTTTTATCGTTTTTTTACGAAATTTTCATGTGACCATTGTTGTTATTACAATTGTTTAATTGTAATAAAGTACACACATTCAGAGTCATTAATCATCGATACATTTAACATTACTTTTTCAAGGTTAATTTGGTTTAATGTTTTTCTTTCCTTTGCGAAAAATAAAGTAAAATATCATCGATCGATTAGTTGATTGATGATTAACAAGCAACTTGAGATATTAAGGTGCTTTGGCAATTCGATGTTGCCAGTTTGTCAACATGCCTAGTAATGTAAAGACGTTCATGTTTGATGGAAAGATGAAAATGTATTGAAATTTACGTGAAAAAAAAGGTTGAAAAGGGAAACATGATGATGATATGAATGATGATCATGTTTGTTTTCAGGATCAAATTTTTCCTCATGATGAGCACATTTTCAGTGTAAATAATTGAACAATAAACTCTTTGAGTGTGAAATTTGTACACCATTAAAATTGAGTGCCTTTTAGCCTGTTTCAAGATGTTCAATTATTTAATGTTGATATTTACCTGTTTTATCAGCAATGTGGGGTGGAATGTTGACTGTCCATCCATGGCCTGAGTTTACCATTTCAAGGTTTTCAATGAGAGTTGGAAACTCGTAGCGCAATGGTCGGGCAACCAAATGTTTCTTCACCAAACATGCTGATCGGTCAATGTTGATGGGCGATTGACGTTTGCCTGGTGCCAGTGTTGGACTATTGAATTGGGTCCACTTGGCTGGCCCTGGATTGTTTTCAAATGTAAAGTGGTTCAAAAGAGGAAGGAAAAGAGTTAAGAGTGGTTTAGGTTCTTCAGTAAACTGCTATTCAATTAACAATGATACTTGACAATTACATTAATGAACAATTTCACAGACTAAATGTTGGGATTTTTCATTTACATTTGTATCTTTACTTGGATTGCCTTTTTTAAATCTTGTTTGTTTTCACTTTTTATTTAACAATCAAAGTTAATATTTATCCAATTGTTAAATTTGTTTAGGATTTTTAAACATTTTTTTCGCATCTTAACGAATTTACAGTTGTTAATTAACATGAAAATACGGTAAATCAGAGACATTTTAATGGGAACAATTTGAATACGAAACATTGACGTGAATTCACATGAATTAATCAATTAACTAGTTTAACTAACAGTGGTCAGAACGAGGCTCTATTGCTTGAGCTATAAAAATTGATCTCAACGGAATACGATGAGTAATAACTGGAGCAATTAATCGTTTCATTGTGATTTGTAACATTTAGTTGAGTATTAAAAACAAAGGTAAAAGATGATGTAATTAGTCTGATGATGATGGTAGTAAATAAAGTTGATGATATTGTCTTTTTGGCAACTGTAAGGGTAACAAGTGAAGTAAGATGGGCCAAGATTCACAAAAAATGCAGATAAATTTGCGTCAAGAAAATAATATTTTCACACAAATGTGATGCTTTGAAAGGCACGACTAAATTGCAAGAAATGATTGCGAAACTGACAGTGAGTAAATCAAAGGAGACAGGTAAATAGGTACAGGTAATATAAATATTATCAAGGGCATTTTCTGTCATAAGGTTTACATCTAGAAGTGTTGAATCAAAGTAGAAACATTGTTAGTTGATCATCAAATTTTTATTAATCTTTGCTCATTTATTGTATATCATCAGACTTATCTTCGTCCTTACATTAGTAGGTTGGTTCACAATGAAAATCGATTGAATTAAATTGATAAATCAAGTGGATTAATTTATATACTATTGGTGAATTATTAAGTATTAATATATCGATAGATGCAAAAACAAGAATTCCCTTTCAACGGGAAATTGTTCAGAAAGGGGAAAAAAATCGTTTCAGATTATCAACAAAATTCATCAATACATCAGTTGTGTAACAATTATCAATATCATTATGTTACCTAATCACTCGTAATCAGGTTAAAAAACGGCGGAGGGAAAATATGAAATGATGTACAATCTATTTTTTAACCAAATGATAAAATATACATAAAAATGCACGGACAATTTGAAAAGGTGAAAAAAATCGAAGGATAGTTTGGAAGGTAAAATGTCAACTGAAAGTCTGTATGTCAAGCATGAAAGAGTAAATATTCAGTTATGATGGTAAAAATTGTAATTAAGTTACTTACCAATTTCTGGTCCACTAGGAGCTGGTGCTGGTTGTTGACAAACTGAGGTACTCATGATGGTTGAACAAGTTTACAAGAAACAAAATGATGTGTCCTTTGGTTAAATTTGTAGGTCAAGTGAAGAGATTGATTGAAGAAAGAAAGAGAAGTTCAGAGATGAACAAGAAAACGAAACGAAAAAAAGAAAGGGAAAAAAGAGCAACTTTGAAGATGAATGTGTTTAGAGAGACATTTAGGCATAAAGATGGAGATGAGAACAATTTAAGTGTTGTTGATGAGATTTAAATTGGATGGTTAAAGATTTTGATGTTGCTGTTTGAAGGTTCGAGGAAAGAGTAAAGATGTTCAGAGCAATGAAACTTATATTAGAACAGAGAGAAAAATATACATAAAAATAGAGAGAAAAGATGAGAAGAGTGAAAGTGGAAAAGAAACTTGCAACTAGATTAACTTCAACTCCCTTTTTATTTTTTGATGGTTCAAACTTATTGACAAGTGTTGTTAATGTTGACAACAGATAATCAAAAGTAATTGTAATTGGAGAGAGTCAAAATTATCCTGATTCAGTTTCAATTCAAATTCTCTCTCAATCTCTCTTTCTCTCTCTCTCTTTCACTCCTTTCACATCACATAATTTTAGTCTTGGTTTTACTGTAAACCCAACATCAGTATTTCCTCTCGCGCCTTCATCGCCAAGAATCCAAAACTCCACCTTTTCAACATGTAAACAAACTCTTTTCAACCAATCACATCACAGTCTTTACAGTTTCACATGTACTGCCACCTACAAGCGCCTTTTTTGAATCTCTTTAACCAGATGATTGACATTGTTTTTCCTCTGTATTCTTCACTCTCTTTTGTTTACTATTAATATTTTTTCTCAAATTGTGAATTGCAAATTAAAATTGCGTGATTCACTCAATATTGCTTTTCAAGGACAATTGTACAAAACAATTGTTATTTTGAACTGGAAATCATTGTAATGATGGTGATTACTTTAAAATGTAATACATCATTAGGCCAAGAAATGAGAAAAAAAAGGTAAATGTAATTTCAGCCCATTGATTGTCCATTAAATTTCATCTGATTGTTTCGTTTTCCTGTGCTTTAATTACCTGCCATTGTATATTGTCTAATTATGTTAGAAAACAAGGTAAGTCTAGGTTTTAATTCTGTTCTCTTGCTCTTCGCTTTCAATTTTATTTGTGCTGAATTATTCACACGATAACTTTGTTTTTCAACTCTTTCTTGTATTTCGCTTTTTGCTTCATTTAGTTGCCAATTTTACTTCTTTTTCTTCTTCTTCTCTTCCTTTTTCAAATTATTTTTTTTTCGCTGGTTTCTACCACTGGTAACTCAATTATTGTTATCCCAAGGACAATTGATTATTTTATCTATCTAATAATATTTCAATTTTGTTTTCCTTTTGGCAGAACCGGAAATGCTTGATTGGTTGTTATCATCATAACATGGGAAATATGATCATGGTTCCTCGGTAAATCAATTGACATACAAACTGTGATTGTGTACCGTTGATTGTGTTACCAATTCATTATGCTTTCATAACCTTCCAACTATCGTATCACTGCAAAGCTATTATAAATAAATTAATGGTAATCACTTGTGCAGTTTTGTTGTGCATGCATCAAGATTTGAATTAATATTTAACTTTTTCTTTCTCTCTCTCTCTCTTTTCCCTTTCCACAGTGAAATTCATGGTTTTTGTTTTGACTACTAGCTATTCATGTTGAATACCGAGTGCAAATAAAGACTCTGTTAACCTGCCAAATAGAAAACAATAGCCAAGTTGAATAGTTTTCAGTCTTTAAAATGGATCGAGTGATTTAAAGTTCAAGGTGGCTCAATGCTAGTACCAATCTTTTTAAAAGACGCAATTTCGATCATTTTACTGCCTATTTAGAATCAAACAATTGCACACTGATGGCGTAAGCGATATTTTCCGATTTCAAATGCACACTAATAGAATTGTTTTATTTTAGATTTGATTCTTTTCTACTCTACTCTTTGATTTAATTGAATTTTAGCTTTTGAAACTGTCAAACTCTGCTTCAATTATAAAGTTGTTTGTTCCTCGAGTGTTTCAAAAACCATTTGTTACTGAAAATCAAGCCGATAAGAATGAAGTGTTTCTAAGTGATTTAATTTTTTTCCTGGCCATGTGAATAAGCAATTTTTCTTGATTGTTTCACCGTACAATCAGGAATGTTAATTGATGCAAGCTGTTCCAGATATATTTAATGTAAACTGATTTCTTCGTTAACTTAATACCATAATCAAGGACAAGATCTTAGTTTATTGTACTATTTAATTTACTAACTTTGTATCCATTTATTTTCACTCCGATCATATCTTTTTATTACCTGGCAAAGGTTTGATTGATTTCGCATCAAAGAGATTCTCTAATGATTAACAATAATTAGGAGCTCGATATCGGAAAATACTGTAATTAATAAATTGGTTAATTGCTATCTAAAAGCTATGAACTTGAAACTATCTTGAACTATTGTAAGATCAGTCGCACAAATTATACTTCGATTTATAAATTAATAATGAATTTTCATCCAAAATTTATAGTTTTTTCAAGGGCTTTAACAATATTAATGATCCCATCCTTTCTTAAATAAAAGAATTAAATCGATAAATAGTGGATATCGCAAAAAATTATGAATTTTATATCTAAAGTTACATTTATTGATATTTATCTACAGTTTGATTTTAGTTATTGAATCGCAATATGTTTTATCCAAGGACTCGAAAGTTCATCTTATGAATGGTTTCTTTGTTTCTCGATGATTGATGCCATTTCTCGTTAGCTATCGATTGTTCATAAATAATATCAAGATCAATGGAAAATTAAAAGTCGATGATTGAAGCTAAAGACCATTTTCATGTTTCGCTCAAGATCTGGTATCTCGATATGAATCTCGAATCAATCAGAATGGAGACCATTAATTAACACAATGAATAATCTTTTTTCGCCCAAACTAATGAGAGACTTAATGATAAGCAAATTATAATTTGGCAAAACCATGAGTAGATTGTGAATCTATTTTCTATCATGTTGAATCATTTCCTTGTTCATTCAATTAATGACATCGGAATTGAGTTGAATCATGAAAATTGTAACGATCCATGAAATAACTGACAAATAGCTGGTTGCAGTCCAAACGCAGAAACCAATTTTTGATTAAATCTTTATCACAGCGATTCTGGAATTATCACAGGAGTTTCTCTTTCCCATTCCTCAATCACATCTTTGCAATTAATTAACCTGTCCTTAAGTGGTATGACAACTTTCTTGAAAAATGCAAATGGAGAACCATCTTCGTTATAACGATCAGGACCATCAACAAGAAGCTCTCGCATAAGTTTATTACGCTCAATCAGCTTTTCATAATATTCAATAGCACCTAATCTATAGTCATTATTAGGTTGTTTCAAGGTTCGAGTATCAGAACGCAGTACACAATCGTGAGCTATCAGATTTTTAAGAGTTACAAAGATAGGTATTAATGTGCAAGCTAAAATAACTGAGAGTAATGTTAAGCCTGCAGCTTTACCAAACAATAAAATCATTTTAGATTCCAAAAATTGGTACGAAACGAAAGTCGAGGTAACCATAAACAGTGTGCATAAATCCATGAGGATTGCTTCTATAGAATCTGCATGAATTATACCTCTAGCAATGGCGAATTTGCGAGCTTCTTTGCTTAATACGATTGTGTTTATCAGCTTTTTGCCATTTTCAGATTTGTACCAATCCTGGTCAATAAATTTTTTCTCACCGACGATTGAGGCAACAACTGCTGGATCAACATCTTCTTCTTTATTATAAATAAAAGTATATGGTAATCCGATTCTAGCTCCATTAACCATGTCTAGATAACCAAGTGTTATGACATCTAATGATTTTACAATAAAAAATTTGATTGCCATCTTTTTTTTCTCGGACATTTTTATATCTTGACGTATGTCGTCTGCGAATTGATGGAGATCGTATGGAATTGCCACAAGTTTATCATCAGCACTGCAATAAAAATTAGGGAAGTTAAGAAAAATGAAGTACGATCAATGAATACAATACGATACGAAGAAATATTCATTACCTTTTTAACGAATGTAATTTTTCATTGTAAGGCAATCCTAATGAGTTAACGAGTGGATTGTAAAAGATTAAACTACCACCAAAAACAGAAATCACGCCGAGTTTCAGTTTGCTGAAAGCGGATTTCCCGGTTTGAGCGAAAATCATCTTAGAAAACAATTCAAAATTTACTGCCAATTATTATCATAGTAATATCTTGTTACAAGATTCTTGTTAAGTAACATTTATTGAAAACATAAGCATGTGTTTTAACATGAGGGACCGATACCTTGTTACATACTGCACCGTATTTAAATGCCGGCAATGTTTTACATGTAACATTACATTTAAAATGGGTAATCTTGTGTGTTTTTATTGTAATTCGATCAATTTAATCCTATCGTAATCGATTTAATCCTGAGTTTATTTCTTATTTAAAAGGAATAAGAATCATACCAAAGAGCATATAAAAAGTGGATTGATTTTACCGGTACTTTTGAACGAGAGCTTCTGCAGAATGACAAACCCAATAAGTATAATGTTTCTAAGTTGAAATCAATAAAAAAATTAATTTTCGGTAGGTTCCTGAGAATTTGAAGCAGTTTCAATTCGTTTAAGAAGATTCGGATTTCATGTTGGATCAGTAAAGTTGTATTTGATCACGTATTTGATCAAGTGATAACTATCCACAATTCGATAGTTATCACTTAATATTTGTTTCAAATCTTTAATCGAAGGACAAATAATACCCTATTTTAAGTCTTGCTGATCCTTCAACCGATCAGGTTCATAATTGTTGTTAACTTTGATAGCTTAAAGTTTCATAGTTGAAGTAAAAGTCTGCTTATGAGTTCGGTTGAGTCCATTATTTTTGTTAACATGTACCAATAGTTTTGTGCCAATTCTTTGGATAAACGAAACTTCTGTTAAAGTTTATATCTAAGGGGAGAATGGATAAAATTTAAATGCCATTGAATATTTTGGACTCGAAAGCTTTCAAAGCTATTGAATGCCTTCTGATTTTCGCTAGCTAGAGTGTCCGACTCCAGTAAACTTACATGCATACATAAGGTTTAAGATGATAATAGATAACGGATAAAGTTCATTATGATTTTCATATCTTTTTAAGTTGATTTATTTGCAATAAAAATTTCGATCATGGATTGAAATTGTAACACTAAATATGAAATATCATTAGAAAGATGAAAATTTTTTATTCAGCAAAGTGTAACTCCATCTCTTGCATTCTTTGTGCATCACAAAGCGTCTGTTATTATAAGGCTTATAAGCTGCTTCCTCAAGAGGCAAGCCAATAAAATTTACCACACAGTTTCACCCCTTTTTGTGTTCTGATTTATAAACAGTGAGTTTAAATTAATATTGTTTATTTTTGCAATTTATCATCTCGTGATTTACAATTCTGTGTTAACTTTAAGTACTGTTGTTAATTAATTCATGAAGAACTTTATTAATAGCAACTCAAACCTAATCATGTCGGAAGATGCTGAATTCATGTTTACAGCAGGTTCTATTATATCTTTAATTACATGTCATGAAGGTGTCTACGAAGGAGAGGTTTTAGCCTTTGATTATCACAAAAAAATATTGCTAATCAAATGTCCGGCTAGCTCGGGACAACCGAGCCTAAATGATGTCCATCTAATTAATTTGAGCAATGTAACGGACGTTAAAATAAAAAAGGAAGTAAAAAAAGAGGAGATTAATTCAACATCGCTTCCACACCTAAATATAAACAAAGTAAGTAGATCATTGCATTGAGAGGTTAAATTACATTTTATTTTACTTTGGACAGGTTGAGCTGAGAAAAAAACAAGCTATTGAGGAACGAAAACGGTTAGCCAAAGCTTTTGACTCTGGAGTCACTGATGAAGGTATCGAAGTCTTTCTGCATCTGTCAAAAACCATTGATGCTGTTACTTGGGAGGGTAAAAATATAATTGTGATGAAAAATGTTGTCATCCAACCTCCATATAAACCCGAGAATTGTATTCCAAGTAATAGTTCAAATATGGCCGGAGACAAAAGGAACGTGAACTCAGCCAAAGTTTTGGAAGCCGTTTCCTACATCAAACAGTTGTTGGAAAAATATTGGAACAATTAATCAATTATGGAACCATCTTTAAAATAATAAACATTTAGATTTTCTCTTTTTCTTTGATTTCTTGGCTTTAGGTCCATTACTTGTAGCTGCTTCAGCCATTTTCTTTTTATAAATATCTTTCATTAAAGTGTAGAAAATGGTATCCACGTTAACCCGAGTTTTAGCACTCGTTTCAATATATGGCACCCCCCAAGAATCAGCTAATCTTTGAGCTTCAGACTTAGGTACGACTCGTTTGTCGTCGAGATCAGCCTTATTACCAACAAGAAGAAAAGGGATTTTCACATCGTCTCCTTTAACTCTTAAGATTTGCTCACGAAATTCATGAGTAGCTTGAAAGCTTTCAATTTCGAGGATTGAGAAGACACAAAGGAAACCTTCACCGCTGCGAAAGTAATTATCTCTAATAGCAGCATAATCTTCTTGACCAGCAGTGTCTAAGATATCCACCATGACAACCTCTCCATCAACATTGGCTGGTTTACGATAGACATCGGCTTTGGTTGGCTCATAATCTTCAATAAACTGCACAGATCACAATCGTGGAAGGAAACGAAAAGGCAAAGAGAAAGCGAAGAGAGTGGAAGGAGGAGAGGTCGAGAGAAAGAGAAAGAAAAAAATGAAAGAGAGAGAGAGAAAAAAAAGAAGGAGAGAGAAAGAGAAAAAGCGAGACGAAAAAACAGGGCCAAGGGAATGGCAAGAAAGAAAAAAATGAGAACTCAATGTAACAATAAAATGTGACAAATTAACACAATTAGGACGGGCGAACAAGTTAATGACAATTAAACACAGTCAAAACTCAAACATTAAAGGGAAGAGAAGAGAACAGATGTTGGAAAGAGATTTCGGTTAGTGTGTAATGGAAAGGGAATTTTTTTGAAAAATTTTAGTGTACAAAAGAAGAGAAAGGATAGTTAATCGTAAATCTTTACCTCGTCATAAAGAAATTGTAAGGTCAACGCTGATTTACCAACACCTCCGGTACCAACCATAATAACTTTGAGGACTGGTAAATCCTTATTATTGTGATGGACAGTTTTACCAGCCATTTTGGTGAATTGTTTTGATTTTGATGGGAGGATTTCACTCTCAAGACAAGACAAATATTTTTTTTACTTCACCAGGTGTCACACACAGCAAATAAACCCGCTTTTTACAATTCCTCAAAATAAACAATATTAACTTAACTATTTATAAATCAGCTGAACACAAAAAGGCGTGAAACCAAAGAGTAGTAGTTATGCTCTATTATGGAGTAAATTTTTATTTTACCTGACAATGCAAAAACATGCTTGTTGAGTTTGTCATTCTACAGGAGCATTAATGTGACACAGTTTTTACTAGCGGCTATGCTGTTCAATGGATTAAATTGGATAACCCCCCTTCAATCCTTTCATCTGGATCTACTATATAATTTCCAGATAACCGTATTGGAATTAGTGTTGAAAAAGATCGCTTCAAATTGAAGATCAGAGACGTTAGAGAAGTTGATAAGGGCGAATAACGTCATATGTGTCACCTAACAAAGTTCATCGTCGGTTCCCATCATGAAAGTATCAGTTAATCTCAGTGTTCGTATTCCTCCAGTCATTAACGATGATAGTACACGGCATGTAATCACATCTGTTGGTACACTTGTTGTAAAACTAAAATGTTCCGTTGATGGTCATCCTAAACCTAGAATCTCATGACGCCGTGATGGTAATAAAGAGTTAACTGGCTATGCAGTCCATTTTGTTTGATCTGAATTAACTTTAACTAACATCACGATCAATCATCAAGGAACCTATTACTGCATTGCTGACAATGGTGTTGCTCGAGGTGATCGTATAGCCATATCAATTGAAGTTGAATTCCCTCCACTCATCACTGTACCAAGAGAAAGAGTCAAGCTCTGAAACATAATCAATTACTTGTTTATAAAGTGCGAGCCTTCCCATTGGCATCAATTTCCTGGTATAAAGAAGGTGATAATTATCAAGAAGCACTTTCAAACAACAGAAATAATAACATATCAATATTTCAAACAAACATGAATTTGAATTCACAAGAATTTTATGAGTTCAAACCATTGAAAAGAGAAATTATGATCGTTATTATTGTCAAGCTTCTAATAAACTTGGAACAGTAAAGGATTTATTAAATTAGAGGAAACACAGAACGTTATCTGTCCACCTGATTGTTCATCTCAATACCAAGCTTATGGGAAGTGATTCTTCAATCATTAAATTTCAATCAGTTCCTTAATTTATAATATTATAATCTCAGTTTTTGCCAATTTATTTTGTACTTTTGCATAATTCCACTTTGCATGCTATTTTTATTTTTTTCTTGAATTTTATTGGAAAAAGATCTGAAAAAATTTCCGTCCGATCATGTAACATTCAATTTGACTCGAAAATATGTTAAAAATTCCTCATCCGAATCATGTCAATTTACATAACCCACAGCTTTTTTCTAGTCATTTATTTAACTACTCAATAAGGAACACTGAGTAATAAAAATAATTCTCTAACCAACACTTTTGATTGTTAATTTCCAAATATCAAATAGGAAATATCGAAATAAAGTTAAACGTCGAGCGGTTATAAAAAAACACTGAATACTTCAATCCATCAGATAAACGGTGAGGCAATCGTTAACAAATTTTCCATTTCTGAAGTCACAGATGAACCTTGAAAAAAGCTGTTGGTTTAAGGTTTTATTTCCATCCTTCATTTTTTTGGATATCAGTGAATATTTTTGTAAAAATAATAATGACGAGTAGAAATAATACGAACCAGGTTGGAAATAATTAACGATATTGACATAAGTTATAACAATATCGGTATTTAATAGAAAATTGGAATTTTTTGGTCATTTTATCTTTGACTATAACTCAAAGCTTTCAAACTACCAATCGATATGAAATATATCGCCCAGCGGTTTCTGAGGGCCTAATGATTTTTACAACCTGGCAGGAATAAAAATGGAAGTTAAATTCAATTCATATTGTTTCGGTTTGAATGTAAACATTACCTGTCCTCGCTTCAATCCATAATATCGAGCAACTGGGTCACTGGCTTGAATTCTCATTAATTGATTCTCTTTCAATTTATATTTTGTCAAAAGTTCGGATTTCTCTTCGGGTGTTAAAACTACATGTTCCGGAACAAGCTATTGAAAGGATGGTGCAAATTAGCAATGGTTTTTTTTCAAATAAGAAAGAGTAAATTACCTCGTGTTCAGTGATGTTAATCAAAAGTTCAGATTCCAGAAACTGTTCTAAAATATATTTTGGTGCCATGTCTACAAGAGCTTGCTTAGCACTAGGTGTCATACCCATTTGTACAACAATTAAGGCTCTTGAAATGTTTTCTTCCTGCATCCTTTGACAATAATTTTTCACTGTTTTGATTCCAATCTTAGGTTCATCCGGAAAGAAAACAAACATTTGATCTAAACGAGGGGAAAAAATCTAAATGAATATCTTAAAATTGAAATAGTTGCCATGAACAACTTACCAGTTGGGTCATCATTATGAGCGACCAAAACAATTAAATCACTTCTAGATGGATGTCGTTCGCTAACATGTAAAATACATGAAAAATGTTTAGTGAGTTCAGTTGGATGTATTTTTCAAGATAAATCTAATGGCATACCTTGGTTTATCACCGAACTGTTCCTTAAATTGTTCTAAAGTCTGGTCAAGTTCATCTTGAGTCACGAGGTATCCTCTATCATGGCAAAGCTATGAAAAAATAGAAATAATAAGGTGAATATTCACATGGATATCAAAATCTTTCCTTATACTTACTTGCATAATTGTTTTTCTTATCCTCCATAATTTGTAAATGTCAGCTTCGTCGTCCATTTTCAATTAAAATTAAGTTTCAGGTAGAAATTCAATGGGTTTTGTTACGATATGAGAAAAAATGATGGAATAGCCTTAAGCATGGAGGGAGAAAAATTTTAAATCTCGAGATCGATATGAGAAATGTATCGATAGATCAATGGAGATGTATCGATACATCATTATTTACACAACATTACAAAGAGATTTAAAATTAAAGGGAAAAAAAGAGAAATTAAATTTTTAAAATCTATATAGTGAAGTTAAAGAAATCAAATCGCTTATTAAGGCTATTTTACTGATAAAGTTGTTGAATATTAATTTCCCAAGCAGAATATACCTTTCCAGATAATAAAATAGTAGCTCTATCTACATGTACTTCCACTACAATCGCGATCGCAAATCTCTTACCTCGAGTTATGAAAATAAACTGCATTTATTAGAGAAAATGTTTTCTTAACTGATAAATAGAACTTATATTCTTTGTTAGACACTGAGTACTCCATTTTTTGAAATTTCAACTATTTAGATCGCGCGCCTACCATCAATTTCAGTCCAGAACGAGTAGAGACTTTATTCCGAATGGTTTTGAGTTTCTCAAGATTTGAGGCTGAACTTTTTTCTAAGATATTCAGCTTTTCATAATGCCTAGAACTTCTCAATAGGACGAGATTGGAGTTAATTTGGACCGTTTTCGTCTTTTCCAACGCTTTTCCTTTAAAATATCGCTTATTTCATCCTTTGATGGTTATCAGTGACACTTTCATTACTAGACATTGATTGTATTGTAAAAAATTTATAGTAAATCAAGAGATAAAGTATATTTTTCCATTTTCATTTTTAATAAATAAAATAATTAGATATACACATAAATAATCGATGATATATAATCAATGAAACATTAAATTAAGTCATGACTGATGTATTTGTTTGCCAGTGTGAATGTGAAAAGTATCAATGTTGGATTGCTTTGCAAAATTAGATTCCATTGTTTTTGCATTCAAAGTGAGAACTGTTGTACAAGTTTTAAACTAATTTTTAATCATTTTTGTCCAGCAATGAGTGACTAATCATAACGATTAGGCTAGAGAGGAGAAGGTGATCAACATTGAAAATGATGAAAATAAATATTAAGCAATGATGATGGTAAGAAGGTAGGGATTGGGTGCAATCAGACATCACAAACATTGACGAAATGTTTCTCAATTCATTGAACAATAAACCTTTCCAAATTGCCAGGTAAACCCATAAAAACAGCAATAAAGTTATTGTTTAAGATAATCCAATGATGATTTATCCAGTTGATTTGGAAGCATAGATGAATTGTACTCTTTTCAGTTGGTTTACATTCAATAATTAATGTACTAAGAATATCTTTTGAACAATCTTTGGCAGGTTAAATTAACAGTTGTTTACTGTCGTCAAAGTAATGATGAATCACATTGGAGTAAGCAAATAACAGGATGAAAACAAGATGACTGAAAGAATGATAAAGATGGAAATAAACAATTATCTTGAAAATCAAGTATTTTTCACAGACTTGGCTTTAGTGTAAAATGTAATGAGCTGGAATGGTACAGACAATGTACAACTTGCCAAAATTTCATCTCCTTAATCAACATTTTTGAATATAAAATCAGACAATCCGGTCAAGGTAATAATTCTTTGTTTACTTTGCGTATATTTGCAAATTTGTCTTGAAAGCAAGGTTTAATGAAGATGATAATTGTTCTAATTACATTTTCTTGAACCATTCTGCTTACTTTAATAACAAAGAGGTTAATTATTGAAATTAACCAGAGAATCCAAAAGGATACAATGATTATGATTATCGCAAAGGCACAATTCAAAATAGTTTATGGCTAAATAATTTCAATTATTTAGAAATGAATTGCAAATTTCAATTGATTTAACCATGGTTGAAGTTGAAAAGACAAGAAATGTCAAACAGGAAAAGTTAAGTTAAATGGTTTGGGTCGTTAAATTGTCCAATCTATCAAGACTTTCAAGTGACATCCTCAACGATGCTCTATTTTCACGTCAAATTTGGTTCCTAATTTTCGTCTCAATATTTTCCACGGGGAATACTTCTTGTTGCTTTAGATTCGTCAAGTGTAACTTTACGTAAAATTGTCTTCTTTTCACAATCAAAAGTACTAGTTGTTTCCATCTTGTTTACTGGTTCCATTTGATCCTTTCTCGATAATCATAATCATTGGTTGGTTGAGAAAATGTCATCATTCAAAGAGAATAGAGAATCTCTTAATGGTTCAGAGTCGAAAAACAGGGAATCAGATTTGAAAAATAAACTCTCATTGAGACAAGGACTTTGAATGGTTGTTCCATTGGAGGTTTTATTGGCTGTAACTGTGGTCACAGGATTTACTGTTAATGTTGGTGGACCGTTTATTAAATTGTTGACTGATTTATTGTTAATGACAGAAGGGAAATTCAATTTTCCATTGGTCACTGGTAAAGAGGTAGGTTTTATGGTTTGAAGTGAAGGTTGAATCAAATTGTTTGAGCTGTTGCTATTTTTCACATTACAATTGGTTGTAGTAGTATTGATGTTAACCTGCTTCTCCTTGCAGTTCAGTTTATCTTCTTCCTGTAGTACGCAAAGTTTACCAATCATTCCAAGCAACTTTTCCTGATTCAATTCAATCGTTGAAATACGATCAGTAAGATTATACATTTTCTCCTCCAAAGATTTCAATGATGTAACCAAACTTTCATACTGATTATCAGATATATGGACAAGAGACTCTCGGCATAGATGATGACTATTGTTGTTATTGCCATTAGTTGTATTGTAATGTACATTATTGGACGCATTATTGTTGCTCTCATTGATGTTCATATTGTTGCTGGTTGTGTTTGTGTGAGCACTTAGACTATTGATACTATTAATGGTACTGCTATTGATTATGTTGTTGGCTGTAGTTCGATCATCTAAACAACCCTCATCAGTCGATTGCTGGATACTTCCAAAGGTAGGTGTTGGCGGTGTATTTGGACGATTATTCAGATGACTGGGACTAACGGGTGTCAATGAAGATTCAGTGTTTGTCGGACTTCCTAAGCTTTCATTGTCGGTTACACGTTTATTGCCGATAGGATTGGTTGTTACATTATTTCTCTGGTTACGATTTGGACTTGATTCATCTTGGATTGAGCCAGTTGTATTGTATGGTACGCTTAGTTTATGGCAAACTTCAAATGCTTGACCGATTGTCCTGACAATCCTCATTGCTTGAGACTGTAAAAGAAAATGAAGAAAAATTAAAAGAGAAAATCGAGTTTAAAATTCTGGTCACAATAGAAACTAGAAAAGGGAGGAAAAGTGTTGAAGTTTACCTTTTTGGGTGTTTTAAAGACACAACATTTGAAAACATTGGATTCCCTGGCAATGTAGGAAAATATTTTCATGTCCAATGAATCATGAGAAACGTAAAAAATTCTGGATTGAGATAGAGAGAAAAAAAAATGATTAAATGATTGAAAAAAACAAAGTCTAAGGATTATAAAGGCTACAGAGAGTAATGTAATTCAATATAATTGCACACATTTAAAATTGATTCTAACCAGGTTAAATCTTGTCTTACCAAATGAAAATCAACATAAACCGAGAAAAGCCCTTTAATATCATTTTTGGATTACAACTCTTCCATTGAAAAGATTTGCTCAAATTCAATTTTGTCCTTTTAATAAATTGACTCGATCAATCTTGCTGAATTTCATCATGTCGTGGTTTCATCAGTCAAAATTGACAATTTTTAAATCAATTTTAAAATAAAAAGTAATTCCTCTTCCATTCAATGACAAGCAAACGCACCTCAACTATCATTTGCTTGCAAATTATTAACGCAATTTTGACGATAAAATTGAATGTAAAATACGCACAAAATGATAAAATTGACGAAGTGAAAATATGAAATGATTCCATGTTTAGCTGAATGTGACACTTAATTTTTGAATATTTGGGTAACTTGAGTAAGTATTTACAGAAATGTAAGAATCAACTGAATGGAAGAAGAGGCAAAAAGATGAAAACACAATTATGAAGAGAAACTGAAATTTCAACATGTCATTCAATCAGCTTGTTCAATGAAATATGATCAGATGAAACATGAAAGAGGCTTAAACAAATGCAAATGAGTGATTGACAGCAATCAAAAGATTATCTAATAAAGTCTTTAACTAATTGATAATAAGCTTCGATATAACGAGAGAAGATTATGAACTCATTTTGATGAACATCAAAATCTAATTCTTGATCAACCCTTAATAATTAATTTCAATGGACAACATTAATCAAGCATTTTCTTTGTTATTTACGTTGTTCTCATTTTTGCTCACAAAAATCTCTCAACCATTAATCATTTCTCAACAATCAGATTATCTGGTCTTTTAACCAACAATTAGATGAAAATTGAATGTAACATTGAATTAATCATTAGGCCATGTTGAACAATCACTCGAAATTGGTCAATTAGCAATGAAAGCGATTGTTTTTATTAAGGCAAATAGCGATTGCAATAACTCAACTTTTAAACATAAGGTTTTCCCTGAATTGGCTGATCAAATATTAACTTTGAACCAAATTGATTGGTTAAATTATTTAAACTTCTGATTGCTAACTCGATTTTTCAGAGAATAATTCATGTTTTCAGAGTTAAAAGTAAAGTTAAAGGTTATCAATCAAAGTGAATAAATTGTCTTACTGATGGAATAATATTGAAACTTGAAAATAAATTGGAAAAGTGGAAAAAGTCAAACTTCATTAATGTTTAATAAGTTTTTCTTTCGATTCGAAGGGAAAATTTTACCAATAAGATTACTAATGATAATTTAAATGGAAAGTAAGTGGGAAGGGATTGAAGATCAGGAAGAGAAAGATGATAAAGTTGATGTTGAGGATAGAATTGAAAAGTCAATTTAAAAGGCAAATCAAGTATATAAACATTAAGTTAGCTAAATGTTCAAAGTGAGATCTTTTTTATGCAAACAGTTCATTGATTTGAGGAGTTTGCACACTGCTTTTTGCATCCCTTTCATCATCATTATTGTTTACATTCAAACTTTCAATCCAATCAAATAATACAATTTCATGGTATATTTAACATGATCAACAAAACTAGCCTTTAGTCTATTGAAGGCTTCTCTTTTGCTTCTTTGCAAAGTAAATGAAAAGAGTCGCAATTAAAGTGTCTAAATAAACACTGATGCATTAGTCAATCCGTAAATGATCAACAAATGGTTTGCACAACTGCAATCCATCAGAATTTACAATCTAAGCACGCAATGACAGTGAATGTTCATTCCTTGACGTTATAGAGTTATCATGCAGACAGTTTCTGAAATATTGAGTTTTAAGAAGAGATTAATTCTGAACTTTGTGAGGAGTTCTTTGGAAAAGGTTGTTGCAAGTCGATTGCAGTTTCTCATTGAGTATTGAAAACTTGACACATAGATTGCAATATAAGATTCTGAAGTTTTTTCTTCTTTTTAACACAGATATTGTAACTTGCTAATCAGATCATGTTTATAAGATTGATAAGATTAGCTCATAATACAAGACTGGATATAAAACAGTACGTGAGTTCAATTGAAACGAAGATTCAATCGACAGAAGAAAGTATTGCAATTGAAAATTCTTGATTCACATATTCAAACTCTAAAAGTTAAATGAAAGACTTCAAAATTAGCAAACAATATGAAGCAAGTAAAACCGTCTGAGAGCATTCAAAGCAACAGGACAAGATTGTAATCAAAATTAAACTCGAAAATAATCTTCACGCAACGAAAAGGCCTCTTTCCAGATTTGAGATATAAGTAGTTGATTGCAAGTGTCGATTTGTTCTGAATGCCTTCATTTCGCATACAAATCGCTACTTTTTGAGACAATAAATCTTCTGATGAAGCAATGATTCGCTTACTATTAAGGTTAATAGTTTTGATCTCATTTCAGATCGAATTTCAGTTCTGTTCATTATTTTTCCATTTGTATTCCCATAAATTCCCTGTTATTTGCGCCACAATAATACAAATATAAGATGAGTATTGTGGTCATGAATCAAGCTGTGTATCGAAACACAAGTTTACTGAGAATGAAATAACTAAATGAATAGTCAATGAATTAATTAGAAAAGTTAATATATTCATTTATTGACTTTAAACCATTTCTTTCACTATCGAGAAAATTTACATAGAAATGGCGCTTTTCAATCTTGTTTCTTTAGTTAATTACCATTCTTTAATGGAGTTGAAAGGTTAAGTAAAACAAAAAAGGGAAAAATGTAACTATGAAAGTTTAGTTGAATAATTGGCATTGAAGACAATGAATTGACAACAAAATGATGAACAAGATATAAGCTTGAAATAACTGGAAAACTTTCATTAATATTATTATCCTGAACAATGGAAGATATTGAGATGTGCATGGATAACAAGAAACAGTTATTGTCTCTATGCTATCAGTAATTTCAGTATAATAATAAAATGTTGATTGTTAAACTATCTGCAAGGGAATGAGTTGAAAAGAAAAGTTTTGTTCGATTTTTTGCCCTCTTTTGGCAAACATCGAGAGAAGAGAAAAAAAAGAGTCGAGGATCAATATTATAAGGTTATCCAAGCTCAAGATGATTTGATGAAGGAATTAAAAGCAACACAAAAGGAATACACAAAGTCTGTCAAATTGTGTTCAGATTCAATTGAAGCTTGAAGTAGAGAAAGAAGGAAAGACGAAGAAAAGAGGCAAAAATAATAGTTAGTAAAGGGATGAAGTTTAGTGGGAGTGAAGATGCAGGAATAGTATAATCTTTATTGTACAAAGCATTCAGCTACCTTTGCCGATGTTAGATGGGTATTACTCGACCTGTAAATGACCTAGAGACCTAAGACTTTTTATGTAAATTTCGCGATCGTTTGTTGCATTACAAGGGAAATTTGTGGAAGTTCTTAGGTCTTCAGATCGTTCACAGGCGAGTAATAGCTGTTAAGCATTGGTAAAGATAGCAGGTTTACCATGTTCATCATCTTTAAACTTAATGTTGACAGAAAAATACGTTTCAACTTAGTTTGATTCAATTACAAGGAATGAAACTTTTCCCAGAAATTAATTGTTGCCTTGCTTTCTTGAAATGTCTCATTCAACTTTAATCGTTTCCATGGTGAGAAAAAAGGTGAGATTTTCATGCAAGATTGCATTGTCTATTATAAATAACAAGTTTTTCATTGAGTCATTTTATTAACATTTATGGATGATGAAAGGTTTAATCAGTTTTCTTCTTGTTTGACAAAAATTTTGTGAAAAGAAGACAGGTTTTGTTCAACTTGATAATGAGTTGATCATGGATCTTGAGACTTTGACAGGATGCAAGTTTAAAGATTCCGGAGTTGATTTGATTAAAGAAACTGTTGGATAAAGTAAATTTACTTGGATTGCTTACAGTTCTTAGACTGTTGACTGGGAGTTAATTTATTTTGCTTTCATCAAATTGAAATCAAAAGGTTTGAAAATACTATTATAATTGTTGGTATAAAAGAAAGGTCAAAAACCGTTAAGTTTGGAGAAAAATTTGAAAAAGATTTCGATTCAAATTGAAACTATAACAGGGAAAAGGCAGATTAACTGTTTGATGGGTTGAACGAAGTGTAAAATATGGTAAAAACGATTTAATCACAGATGAAATTGAAACGGTTCGTGAGTAATATTGTCATAGGAATGGATTTAAAAAGTTTACTGCAAGATGAAAATAGGATTCAAGAGCTTTTATTTTCATAGTTTCAATTGAACGTCACTTGGATCGATGTTGACTGAGAAAAGTTTGTCATAGGAAAAGATTGACAGAGAAGAAGATGAAAAAAAGCACAAAAATGAAAAGATGAGATTGAAGAGCATCTTTTTGTGCATCTAAATCGTTGGCTTGACTTTACTTTTAAAGACAGCAGAAGACAATTGAAATGAAGAGAAAACAAATGCTCTGATTTAGCTGCTAAATGATCTTGATAGACGTACAAATGCATGGAAATGTGTTATAACTTGAAACTGTTTACTGACCCAAATGAATTTCATCGTTACTTTAGTTGGCTCAAGTTAACCAAACAATGAATGGAAGGCAATAATGAAAGTAGTCTGAGTCTTTAACTTTTCGTTTGGTTCAAGAATTAGTTGCAGAGAAATATGTTCACAACTGTTCATTTCTCTTGTCATTATGATTTTAAGGCCAAGATAATTAAACAAAGTATAGAGAAGCTTTTAAGTAAATGTTTAAGAATAAAATTCTTAATTCTTTGTTCTAGAATTAAACAACAGAATAAGGAAACGATTAACTTGAAAGGAATTATGCATTCAATTGTTATGATAAATTGAATTATCAGTCTAAAAGTAAATAAAATTTACTTGTTTCAGTACATTTTTGATCGTAAAAGTTACTTATAACCTGTTCGGAAAAAGGATTGGACGATAACTTTTATGCGGCATATCAAACCAACCTTTTTGATTTTTTCAACGGTTTTTTGTAGACTTGCGGACAAGAGTTAGACAAATGTCTAGACAAAATTTGAGACTTTTATACAAAAGATTTAGTTAGTTTTTAATCATGAATCAAAGTAGTTTAAGAAAATTATGCTCTTCTTTTTATATTTCCAATTGTGTGTCTCTAAAAAAAGAGGAAATTATTGCTAAATTTCGCAGTTTTGGAGTCAAAAAGTCAACAGCTCACAACTATTATAAAAAATTAGCGATTGCAAAGGAAAATGACCTAAGTGCGAACATTGGTAGGCCAAAAATCCGACTTGATGCTCGAAAAGTAAAAAAAATGATGAAGATGACGGAAAACAAGATTTTTCCTGGTTATTCAGCAATTGGACGTGCAATCGGAGTATCTGATAAAACAGCCAAGAAAATTCTGTCCGAAAATGATGTCAATATTCGACATCGAAGAGTCATACCCAAAGTTAGTCAACAACAAGTAAATCGCCAAGAAGAAAGACTACCAAGATTGCTGAAACGATTGCAGCGCCACCGAATTGTCATGGATGACGAAACGTATTTTGACCTTGATGGCCATTCATTTTATGGCGGAAAATTTTTTTCTTACACTGAAAACATTGATAATGTACCTGATGAAATCAGATTTCGTGAAAAGGCCAAATTCGGTAAAAAAATGATGCTATGGATAGCAATAAGTGAAGATGGTCATTCAGAACCATATTTTCATCGAAACTCTGGCGCTATAAATGCGGATATTTATGTCAATGAATGTCTCAAGAAGAGGCTTATACCAATGCTACAGACTAGCCCTAACCATCGTTATGTATTTTGGCCTGATCTAGCGTCATCACATTATGCCAAAAAAACAATAGACTTTCTTAGCGGCAATTATGTGAACTATGTTAAGAAATTGGACAATCCCCCAGCGGTTCCTATGCTTCGCCCGATCGAAACTTTTTTTTCTCATTTAAAGGCCAAAGTATATAGTGATGGTTGGAAGGCTAAAAATGAAACTCAACTGGTCAAGAGAGTCAAAAATAAGTTAAAGCTATTTGAAAAATCGTATTTCCGTCGTCTCATGAAAAATATTGTCTCTAAAGTGGCCTATTCTGCTGAAAACGGTACTATGTCATTAATCAAAAATACAAATGTTTGACTAATAAACGAAGACAAAAATATTTGATTTCGAGTGCTTATTAACTTATCTACAGTCTCGTAAAGTTATCGTCCAATCCTTTTTCCGAACAGGTTATTAGGTAATCGCAAAAGTAATGATACGTTTAGGGTGTTTAACCCATGTTAAAAAATCGCTTCTATGGAGATTTATGTTTAATTACGACTTAATTGTCAGCGTATGATTATTAAAAATGCCAATTTTGTGCATTAGACTCTATAAATCTTGAGCTTCAAATTGATGGTAATTTTTCTACAATTTTTGATTGCTGGTCTCTCAAAATTGCCAATCAAATTTAATTCTTGAAAAATCTAAAAATGATTATTCAATTAAACCGTAATTTAAGTGTATCAAATGATATTTTTAATTATAAAATACGTAAATTGATAGCTGATAGCCTCAAGTTGAGGAAGTTTAATTTAAAATCATTCTTAGTTGTTTTTTTTGCAATTACTTGTTTCTCATATGAATACATCCATTAATTGCAATAAAAATACAAATGTGGAGGCATTACTAAACGCATTAAGTACGAAGCGAATTAATTTCCCAGGAGTTGGCTCGTGTAAAATACAACATCTAACACTGAATTGTGTGATAAAAAAGGTTTGAGTTAATTAAGGTTAATAATTTGATAATTGAACAGTGATGGTCAATAGTAGGCGAAAAATTGAAATGTCAACCTAAATTAGCTTTAATGTTTTTGATTATTAGTTTGGGAGAATGAATGATATTGATTTACATCTTTTCAATCATTTAAATTTCTAACAGATGAGCCATTTTAATTGCGAGATTATTCATTTAGGCATTATGCATTCAATTGTGAAAGGTTGTTGCGTAGGGAAAGAACGGACAAGACTGGTCTGATCAGAGACTGCACAACCTGCTTTCACTACAAGTTATGTTATTCGAATCTAGGACCACTCAAGATCACTATGAATAATGTACTGAGGCTGAGGATATCTCGATAGAGATGGTTGGAACACAATGTTAGAGAGTAGGCTTAAGGGTTTAGAGACCTTAATGGTTAACTTTAATGAATTTTAAAGATTGAACAAGTATGAATATAACTCTAGTTATCATTAAATAAAGGTTACTTTCAATGGAAGATTGAAATTTAGAAAGTTGACTTATCCTGAATAGAATAATTGAAGGGTTACAATTGAGACCAAAAGAACAAGTGAATTAAAACATAAGATTTTTGATTTTATACTGAGAGGGGAACAAAGAACAATTTTGGAGGGAATAAGAGAGAGTGAAAGGTTTTTCTCTTTCGGAGTTTGTCGTAATTGGGTGACAATACCAGTCAAACGTGTGACTAAGTTGGTTTGATTCAACTTATCTTGTATTGATAAGGCTATGTGCCTTTACCTTTGTAAATGTCTCTAGACATTATGACTGGGTTGAGATCTCCAAAGAGATAAGTTAACCTTGTTAGTGTTAACGGATTAAAAGTTAAAATGAGATGTACAGTTGAAAACTTAAAACAATAGAAAGGGAATTTTGCTTCTCTTTCTTTTTGTGCATTAATTTTCCAACTTAAGTTTTCTGGTTAGATTAGCTAAGATTTGGATAAGTTTTACATTTTTGTGGTTTGCTAATTATTAGGATTAAAATACAATTTAGAGTTAAAACATAAAGATAATTATGAAAATTAAAAGAATTACTGAAAATTAAGAATTAGCATTGAAAATAGTTAAAATAAAAGCATTTAAATCAATATAAATCTAGAGATTTGAAGTCAGTGAGAAATACATTGAATAGATTCAGTGAGCTCAGAATTTTACCCTACACTTCCCTGAATTTGAGACCTTGATAGCTTTCTGAAGCTAGACTTATGGATTTCGAGGTGACAATGAATCTCGGGAAGATGATGCTGGTCGAGTTGGGTAAAACAGATGGCGTCGAACTTGTGAGGGATAGATAACTGTGTTGCTTGAGGATCCGGAGGATGCTGTTGATGTGAATGATCTTCTAGATTGAGTTGAAATTGTTGATGTATCAGATCTACTAAGATATCTTTCTGGTTGTCGTAATACATTTGGAGGATAGCGGATTACTTTCCCTTGAGCGAATTGGTTTGACCTGTTGGAGAGAGTAGAAGAAGATTTGGAAGAGGTGGATGAAGAGGAACCTGAGGGGGCTTTGCATTCTGAGAGTGTATCTGAAGCTTGAGATGAAATAGAAGAAGGATTAGAGATGTTAGTTGAATCTGGATCCTGGATTTCAGTGCTTTGAGTTGAAGTATTTTCCAAGTTTGCTAAATAAGAATAAATTGAAGAAGCGAGAGACTCTTGATCGAAGTCAATTCTCGGTGGGGGAAATGGAGCATCTTGAGTAGAGGAAGATGAAGTTTCATCTTGACGGCGCTTTTTAGGTGATGATGGCGGTGTAGCAGTTTGAACTGCAATAGAGTTAGAAGTTTGCTGTTGCGATGCTTGAGAGGTTTCATGTTTAGACTCAGTTTCTTTAGTTGGTATAACTTTAGTTTCATTTACTTTAGATTTAACAGCTTCATCTGAAGTTGAGGACTGAGGCAAAGTTGAAACAGATTGAGGTGAACTTGACGGTACAGGATCTTCAGCTTCCAAGTCGATTAGAGGGTAGTCTGGTTGAGGTTGATTCTGATCTGGAGCTGGAGGAACATACGGCGGAGGTGATGATATTGAAGGAGTAGGACTCGTTGAGGCTGTATGAATTGAGATTGCACGACCTTCTTCTCCATAATTGGAGTATTCTGATGAATTAGGTGTGGAAGATGGAGGAACACATTGAGCTCGGAATTCGGGTTCACCACGTCTTAAGACGTAAGCCCAATTTGATGGCCAGTAAGCTTCATTGTTATCGACTCGTTTTCGATAGATTTCAAGGAGTCTAGAAACTCTACGGTTTCCGCAGGTTTGAGCTATGTTACTATGATGTATACCATAGTACTTATTAGCTTTCGCTTCAATTTCTTGCCAGTGTGTTAGATAAAGATTCATACTTGTTATAGCTTCTATCGCCGGAGAATGAGGTTCAGCTCGAATTGTAAAACCAGGTAGTAATAGAAATGATATGAGTGACAAGGAGGCAGGAGAGTTACTGTAAGGTGAGAAGAATTGTGTAATCTCCCTGAATTTGTGCTGAAGAGCGTGTATTTCAGAATCTGTTAATTCTAGGGATCTCATCATGTTGATAAGTCCAGAGCCTACAATGGCAGTAGCAGTGAGAAAGAATGTGAGAACTTGGTCTCGGACTGATATGAATGATTTTGCGTATCGGATGTCTCGATAAGTTAACCCATGGAAAGGAGTATCCATGTGAGTAATATCTTCGTGATTTATTAGACTCTCGAAGACTATGTTACGGTAGGCATCTACGATAACAATCCATATGGGACGAGGTCGTAGAGCGTCTCGTCTTCCATCAGCGGAGACTCCATCAATTCGACAGTATGCCATGTTGATACTAAATGTAGTTTCAGGGGTAGGATGAAGTGATAAGTTTTGTTGAATTAACCTTTCGGTTTTAACACGAAGTGGAGGCATGTGTATAGTTGTAAGTCGGTGGAACTCTCGAGTTGCGAGTTCTTGTTTGTTTTTGCGATTAGCGATTCGGTCAGGATTGGTAGATGTAGGAGTAATAGGAGTTAATTGTATGCTTCGAAGTGAAGGAAAATATCGTTGAGCAGTTTTGATTATTTCTTCTCGCTTTTCAAGTGAAACTCTTTCAAGAGGATCGACTCTAATGAATGGCATGGGATGATCTCCAGAGTCAGGAGCGACTAATTTTTCAGATCTAGAAGTAAAGCGAGGAGGAATTCCGCGGGCCACTTTAACCCATTCTTCCGAATCAGTCAGAAGATAAAAGGGAACGCTAGACCATTTAATGGTATGAGGCCGGGGAATTACAGAGGGATCTACTCTTTTTCCTACTGAGGGTGGAAAACCTACTACGTTTTGAACAAAATGTTCACTGTCGCCTACGGGATATGAGGGATCTTTGATTCTTTTATAGTTTTCCCAAAAATTAAGTCTGAAGTTGGCGATTGAACGAATTGCACAAGGGCGAAGGAGAGGATCTTGAGGATTTTCATTTGCCATTTCTGAGAGGCAAGCCCAAAGTCCCATCTTTTCATACCATTGATTGGTATGGGACTTTTGATTTTCTGGTACTGCTATGTTCCCTGTCTTAAGGTGTGAGGGAAGGAAATTTGCGAGGCTTTTAGGAGCATGATTAAGTTCTTCTCGGAGAGGATTTTTAACAAAGGGTAACTCGACTTTAAAGTCATATTCTTCTATGAACAAGCCTGTTCTGCATTTGTTTTCATGTTCAAGGAAGTGAGGAGCAGGAATAATTTCACCACATAGTGTGCGTCGGCATTTGAGGGATAAGTTATTATAAGATTTGAGAGTATTTTCATCTGAGAGTAACTGATAAAAGGGGTAATCGTCCTTAGTTGAATAATATTTGAGGCATTCAGGTAAAATGCAAAGGAATTGGTGTGGATGGTGAAGAGGGAATAAACCTAATATGGAAACTAATCCTTTCAACCAATTAATGCAGGAATAACAATAGCACTTTTGACACGATCTGCATTCTCGTGGATCTAAGGAAATCTGTTCACAAAATGAACATCGGACTAAAGTCTCGATTAAGTGAAAGTCTGAACTGACTATTTGTGCTCGTGTTATTCCATGAGGAATCGGAGGAAGTGAAATGGTTTTGATAGATTCGTCATGGTAGAGATTTAGGAAGAGTTTTTCGCGAATCAAACGATTGAACTTATCTTTAAGTTCTTTGAAAGCATCAGCTTTCTTTTGCATAATATTTTTGATTTCGAAAAATCTTTCATCAGATAAGAAATCTGGCAATGGAGCAGTGGGAAGAGGTGCCAGATACTCATTAGGAGCGAAGGGATAATCTGATGGTTTGAGATATCGTTCTGGGTATTGCTTAGGAGCGTTAGAGGAATTAGGTTCAGAATGTTTAGGATTGTCTGATTGTTTTGGCTGATTTGACTGATTCGGTTGAGATGAATTAAGGGAATCGGAATTACTTAACTTATTGTTGTAGACTGTAACTTGTAGTTTATTGTTTGAAGGGTGAATTGGAATTTTAAATTGAAAGTCAGCAGCATTTGGAGTTCGCATGTTGATGGCCGAGGGAATGGTGAATTTGCATTTAGCCAAATTGGGGTCAGAAATGAAGTTACGTTTTGTCCAGATACCAGAGGAGTCAGTAAGATTTCGAGAAGTTGAGGTCTTTGCAATTTGAAGAGATTGAGAAGGACGGACAGCAGTTGTCTCGTCGTCACTGTCATCAAGGATCACAGACTGAAAGTCAAAATTATATCGAGTATACTTTCGGTTGCGAGGAGGCAGCGGTGGAAGTGTTTTATTGTCAGTATGGACTGATGATGATGAGGGTAGAGTTGAGGAACTGCCTTGAATAGTTAGAGGTTTATATCGAGAAGAAGCACTAGCTTGAATAGCTTTAATCGGCGGTTTAGGAACTAAAATTACTGTGTTAGGATCGTCGGTGAATTTGGCAGGAACTAAATGTTCATCAGGGTTATGAATCACTCGATTCGGTGAGGGCGAACGTATTCGCGGTATTTTAGTTGGTGGTGTAGGAACTCGGACTACTTCACCTGAAGGACTTATGCGTTCAATAATGGTTGTCATTTTTCTAGGCATTTTTAGTTTAACACAGAGTAATAATTTGAAACACGTTAGTAAAATTTCAAAGAACTGGATAGGAAGATATCCTCTGAGGGATTGAAGTAAGAATTCGGTTAAGATTGTAAAATCGGAAGGAAGGTTAAAGTTGAATAAACGGAAAGATTCAATTGAATCTGGTTGAGAGAATTGAAATTCTGAAGTTAAGAACAATTGGAATATTTGAAATTTGAAATTGGTTAAAATTTTGAAAGAGTTAAAATAATGTAAAAAGATTTGAGAAAATCTTGAAGTAAAATTTAGAGTTGAGCTTAAGCTTGAGCTTAGACACAGTTCGATGTAAGGTGAAAAGTGAAGTGAAGAGCTTAGCACTTTCTTTGTTTCTAATTGTTCCCAAGAGGGGGTTGAAATGTTTCCTTCCAAATAGCGAGGTTGACTTGGATTGGTTAATTTGGTCGTTGGTTTTGATAAGAGTTTATCTTGTCTCTTTGTTTCAATATTAACCGGTGACTTAGAGATAAGGAAGCAAGAGTATAGCACATAAGTGTTGGCGCCCAAATTTGGGTTCTTTGTCTGGGCTCGGGTTTTTCTTACATCACTTAAGTGATTAATCATTTTCTGGTTTTGCATTGCAATCTCTCGGTCAGCAGAAACATACTTTCTTTTTGGTTTCACTTTTTTCGCTTTAATTGGAAATTCATCTTGAATATAATTTAAATTTTTAGGAAAGTTTGATGCATTTGAATTGGTATGAATTAAGGATTTTGCACTTGAATTTTTATCTGAATTTGGCTTGTTTGATATCTCATTAGAGATTGGAATTGTATCGGCATTAATTGTATTAGATTTGTTTGAATTTAAAGTTGAATTTGGTAACTTATTAAGGCTTTCAGATATATCGAGAGATATGCTTTTTGGGTTAGTTTGGTTAATTGGAGAGTGAGAAGCTTGAGTTAATGGTTTATCAAAATTTATTTCAAGAAATTGGTTTAAATCATAATCATTCTTTTGAATGATCAAGGGCAATTCTTCATCAATAGATGATTCTTGAGAGTCGAAAGTTTCTGTATCTAAATTGTTATTTGAATTTGAATTGTTAGAAGTTTGTGCATCTGAATTGTCTAAGTTGTCTGAATTAGGAATTATTGTAGGTAAATTGAAGTCTTCAGTTTCTAGGAAATTATCTGTATTAAAGTATTGGTTTTTCAATTTGAGCATTTTTTCTGTAAGTTGTCCTCGATAGAGTTTTGTGTTTGAAACATTGGCGCTAAACAAACCTAAATCGTTTAATTCTAACAATAAAAGGGATCCTTTTTGGATTCCGCAGACCAAGTAAGGGCCATGAAATTTTTCTCTTAACTTTTTGGCTATTTTTGTATCAACTGTTTCGTTCTTAACGAAGACGAAATCACCTTCACGATAGGGAGATGATTGATGGAGAGTTTTGGTTCTATTAATTTGATATAACTGTTGAGAGTGGAGTCTTGCATAAGCTAATTTACGAGCTTGATTTACATTGAAATAGTTAGAGTCAGGAATTTCAAGAAGGTTATCGAGAGGTTTTCTGGGATGTCGTCCAAAGACTAGAAAGTAAGGGGAAAATCTTGTGATTTTATGAACTGAGGTGTTAATTGCGAACAAGGATGCTTCAAGCGTATTTTTTAGATTTTTAGTATTATTAGCGATCACATACGATCTCAATCTTTCAGCAATTGTGCGATTACATCGCTCAACTATACCTTGAGACTGAGGATAGTAAGGATTTGACCTTTCATGTTTAATACCGTTAGTTTTGAGGAATTGGTGAACTGCTTCACTTGTGAAGTTAGTTCCTTGGTCTGTTTGAATGACTTTTGGGAAACCAAAAGTTTGGAACAGAGAGGTTAATAAGGATATAACGGTTGATGCGGTCTGATTATTAGTTAGCTTGGCAAAAACATACCTTGAGAGTATATCTACTAATACAATTATATACTTTTTCACTTGATTTACCACAATTGGACCTTGTACATCCAATTCAAATCTTTCAAAGATTTCTTTAGGGATCGGTTTAACCGAAGGATCGACATAGATAACATTAGTCGGCTTAGCAAGTTGACAAGTCATACAATTATCGCATAACTGTTTAACTAAATCTTGTAAGTACTGGCACCAAAATCGACGTGCAATTTGCAAGTATGTCTTTTCTGGACCAAAATGACCTCCTAAAGGGCTTTCATGTTCATAAGAAAAGATTTCTTTGAGAAGTTGGGAGTCAATAACAAGACGAGAACCAAAGGGAGTGTTGATGTCTTTACGGTAAATTAGACCGTCTCTAATGACATATCGCTTAAGGGCAATAGGATCATTAGCAGTGTAAAGAGAGATTATCTTTTGGATATCAGGATTGTTAGCTTGAGTTAGACGAACTTTTTCCTTCCATTTAATTATTTCAGTGGAAGTTGGTTTAGCGGAGGGTTTAATTTGTTGCACTTCAGAGTTTGTTGAATAACAGATTGCGGGAATGAAATTTAAATCATCAGAATGATGCACTTCAGAGAAACATATTGTGTTTAGACCAAGATCATAGTAATAGTTGTCGGAGGGATCGGAAATGTAATCAATGAGATAAATGCGGTCGAGAAATTCTTCTTCGGGATCAATAGTCTTTCGGTGGGACCAGGAATTCTGGTAACGGGAGAAACAATCTGGAGGGTGCGTTGAGCCTTTTTTGTATATTACTTTAAAGTTGTATGTTGACAGCATGATTGACCAACGTTGTAGTCGTGAGTTTTTGAAATTTGTTTTAGTTAACTGACACAGAGCATGGTGATCAGTTTCAATGAGAAATAATTCTCCCTCGAGAAAATGAGTGAATTTGTTTACACCAACAAAAATGGCGAGAAGTTCCTTTTCGGAAACAGAATAATGTTTTTGGTATTTTTGTAATTTTTGGCTATAGAATGATAATGGCAACCAATCTTTTACTTCTTCGATTGGAGTTTGAGAGTTGCAAGTGGGAGAGTTAGGATCTTCTTGTAAGAGAATGCCACCAACGGCATGATCGGATGCATCGGCTGAAACTTTTCTTCGTAACTTTGGATCGAAGTGAACCAAGAGTGTTGTTGAAATTAGGGAATCTTTAAGGGTGTCAAGAGCTTTTCTGTCTTCTGGAAGTATACGGAATCGTTTTTCTTTAGAGATAAGTCGGTAAAGAGGAGCAGCGAGAGTTGAAAAGTTAGGAATATAGCGAGAGAAGTAGTTATAGCAACCTAAAATAGATTGCAATTCTCGAACGTTGCGAGGATATGGCAAGTTTTTGAGTGCTTCGACTTTCTTTGGGTCAGGTCGAATACCTTGTCCTGATACGAGATGTCCTAATAAAAGGATTTCTTCGTAGCCAAGATGACACTTTTCTAATTTAATCTTGAGATTATATTGCTTGAGTCGGTTGAGAACTAATTCGGTGTTACTTAATAGTTCAGGGAAAGTTTGTCCAACGACTGGCACGTCGTCGAAATACCCAATGCATTTCTGGTAGATCAAGCCATCCAATACTTGATTCATCAAGCGCTGAAAAATGAAAGGTGCACTAGCCAATCCCATTGGCAGGCGTTTATATTGATATTTGCCGTCTGGAGTAACAAAGACGGTTTTCTCGCGTTCACCTAAGGGGAGTTCTATTTGATGGTAACCTTGTGCAAGGTCAAAGATATTGAAAAATTTGCCACCACGGACAACTTCTAAACAGTCATCTATGCGAGGCATAGGATAGCGGGGTACTTTAGTTAGACGGTTTAATAATCTGTAATCTATTACCATTCGGAAACTTCCATCAGGTTTTGAGACCAAAATTGAAGGGGAGCCACCAGGAGCATCACTGGGTTCAATGATGTCGTTAGTTAACATTTCGTTGATGATCTTTTTGAATTCGTTTCGACGGTTAATGGCACAATTGTAGGGTTTCTGATAAGGTACGGGCTGGTCATCTAAATCAATTTTAACGGGACAGATAGTTGAGGGAACTAGACCTAAGTCATTCTTTGACTGTGAAAAACTGGATTGGAAACTGTCAATGAGGTTTGCTAATTGCTCTTGCAGGGGTTTAGGAAGGTTTGGGTTGATACGTTCAGCGATTTTTTCTCTAAAAGGTTGAATTTTAATTTCTTTATACTCATCTTGAGTATGAAAGTCACACTTAGCCATAAGTGCGGAAGTAGAGCCAATTTGAATAGGAATAGCAATTGAATTGTTTTGTTTTGGATCGGAGTCGAGTATGTAATTGTTGGTTAAATTGTTCGAAGGGAGAGTTGTAGTATCAAATATTTGTTGAGTTTCCTCGGGTGTACAGAATCGAAAGTAAAATGTTGGTTCAAAAGGAGTTGAGTTGTAATATTCAGAGCAAGTTGTAGTATATTCACTACCATCAGATTTCATTTGGAAATAATAAAGATGAATGAATGCATTACCAATTAGACAGACTGGTTCAAAGTCTTTTACAATTTGGAGTCGAAAGACTCGTGATTCAGGCATCATTGGATGCTTGACCACTGCATATGCGAAGCCATGTGAGGGGACATACTGTTTTGCAGCAATTCCCTTGAGGGATCTCGAATAAGGAATTACGTGAACACCAAGTTCTTCGGCAACTTTGGCATCCAGGGCTGAGATTGTTGAGCCAGTATCGAGTAAAACTCTACCTTCCCTAACCAATTCACGGGTAGGTCGGCAAAGCTTAAAAGTAGCTTGCGGCATATGGGAAAGATTCGTATCACCTAACTGTGTTAGAAGAGGAACAGTAGGGACAGTGGATAAAGTAAATGCAATCGACGGATTACGCAGAGCTGAAGTTTCAGGCTCAGGAGGAAGAGAGTTGGTATGCGCTAGATTTGAGGATGATGTGTTTGGTTGATTTGTGTTTGAAGTAGATGGGTTTGTTGTTGGAGCTCTGTTAGGTTGAGTAGTACGAGGAATTTGTGGGTTTTGACCTTCTCGGTATTGTCGAGTTCGACATTGGTTATAATTATGACCTATTCGTTTACAGTAGGAACAAGTTTGTTGAGTTTGAGTAGGGTTTGTAGGTCGATAAGGAAGAGATCTAGGGTTTGGTTTAGTCTCTGGTTTACGTAAGTAAGTATTTAAGTTTGAAGTTCGAGGAGGATGAGAAGGATGAGAAGGTTTATGTTTGTTAAAGGTTCTATTTTGTTCAGCTTCAAAATATTTGCGAATTAAGAGATTGGTGATCTTTGGTAGATCATCGTTTAACCCTAAGGTATTAATTTCATGAATGATATAAGGAGGAAGATGGTTTAAAAGTTCATGTTTGAAAATTTCTTCTGAATAGGAGCCTACGGCTTTAGTTAGTGAAGTTCGGAGTTTCAATAAGAATGTATTTGGATGTTCATTTAGATTGTATTTGAGTTGTCTTAGCTGAAATTGTGCAGAGTACTGCATTGCAGGAGTTTTTATCGCATTAGTTAATGCTGCGAGAAATTCTGAATAACTAGTAATGAGAGGATCTAGCGTTTGAGCTAGAGCAAGAAGTTCGTGAGAAAGTGATTTTTTAAAACATCGGAGTCGCGTGCTATCATCTACATTTTCTTGAGATAAGCGTTGCTTGGTTTTAGCTATAAAATCTAAAGGGTCTTCTCCTTTTTGAAACTCGGGAACGTAAGGATCGGGTTTCAAGTTAGTTAGAGCATGAAGGAGGATTTGAGAGTCATTGTTCAACTGAGGTGGTGGATGGAATGGAGGGGGTGAAGAGAGATTTGGAGAGCAAGGTGGAGGGTCTAAGGTTGCACCAAGAGCTTGTAATACAGAGGAAAACTTTCTGATAGTTCCAAGAGGAAGAGGCAAGGATTGAATATCGGCATAAGTTGATCTGAGAAGTGATTCTCTTTCACGACCTAAGTGTCGAATAATAACCTTGAGTTCATCTTCAGTAATACCTCGTAGTCTGCATTCCTTTAACCAATCTGGAACAGTGAAGGAAGTAACAGCGGAAAGGGGCAAACTTGCTATCTCATCTTCATTTAAATTTTCACCAGCAATTAGGAGATGTGTTTTGACACAATCATATAGTTTCTTGATCACAAGGCATGGTAATGGTATATTAATGGACCATGATGTCAAGATTACTTGTGCTTCAGTTTGAGAGACTTCGTCGACAAGGGCAATGTCTTCTGCAAGACCATATTGATTACGGCGAGTGTTGACCATTTTAATAGCTTTAGAGAGTTGAGATTGCTTCGATGTAATATCACTTTAGTGATTGAGTTAAATGTTTAATGAACTTTTAATGTTTAAGAAATACTTTTCAATCTGAGAGTTAAGAGTTATTTTAATTTGAATGCAATAGTTACTGTTGTGTTTTGAACTTGGAGATATTCTTTAAGGAATTGTGTTGAATGTTGAATGATTTTTCCACTTGGATGAGAGTTAAAGATGAGTGAACTTGAAATTTGTTGATCCTGATCACAGAATATGCGAAGAGTTTGAATTTGTTGAATTGAATTTGAAGAGTAAAACTTCTGAGTCAGGCACTTAGTTGAAATAACTCGATAGAGTTACAGAGAGAAAGTTCCACCTAATCACAAGAATCGTTGTGTTAGGCACTGATACACTCACTTTTTAAGAGAAAAGTCGACCCTGATCATAAGATCGTTATGTCAGGCACTAGGTTGATATAACTCACAAGAGTTACAGAACGTGGAAGAAATCGAAAAATCACAGAACACTAGTCACGGAAATACTTGAGCGATCCTGCCGTGGTCGCCAAGTGAAAGGTTGTTGCGTAGGGAAAGAACGGACAAGACTGGTCTGATCAGAGACTGCACAACCTGCTTTCACTACAAGTTATGTTATTCGAATCTAGGACCACTCAAGATCACTATGAATAATGTACTGAGGCTGAGGATATCTCGATAGAGATGGTTGGAACACAATGTTAGAGAGTAGGCTTAAGGGTTTAGAGACCTTAATGGTTAACTTTAATGAATTTTAAAGATTGAACAAGTATGAATATAACTCTAGTTATCATTAAATAAAGGTTACTTTCAATGGAAGATTGAAATTTAGAAAGTTGACTTATCCTGAATAGAATAATTGAAGGGTTACAATTGAGACCAAAAGAACAAGTGAATTAAAACATAAGATTTTTGATTTTATACTGAGAGGGGAACAAAGAACAATTTTGGAGGGAATAAGAGAGAGTGAAAGGTTTTTCTCTTTCGGAGTTTGTCGTAATTGGGTGACAATACCAGTCAAACGTGTGACTAAGTTGGTTTGATTCAACTTATCTTGTATTGATAAGGCTATGTGCCTTTACCTTTGTAAATGTCTCTAGACATTATGACTGGGTTGAGATCTCCAAAGAGATAAGTTAACCTTGTTAGTGTTAACGGATTAAAAGTTAAAATGAGATGTACAGTTGAAAACTTAAAACAATAGAAAGGGAATTTTGCTTCTCTTTCTTTTTGTGCATTAATTTTCCAACTTAAGTTTTCTGGTTAGATTAGCTAAGATTTGGATAAGTTTTACATTTTTGTGGTTTGCTAATTATTAGGATTAAAATACAATTTAGAGTTAAAACATAAAGATAATTATGAAAATTAAAAGAATTACTGAAAATTAAGAATTAGCATTGAAAATAGTTAAAATAAAAGCATTTAAATCAATATAAATCTAGAGATTTGAAGTCAGTGAGAAATACATTGAATAGATTCAGTGAGCTCAGAATTTTACCCTACAATTGTTATGATAAATTGAATTATTAGTCTAAAAGTAAATACAATTTGATTGTTTCAGTACATTTTTGGTCGTAAAATAAACCAAACAATGAATTTAATCCTGATTGAAATACATTTTGCTTATTCCTTTTCTCCATGAAACTGATGCAAGTTATTGAAACAGACTTTGTAAACGATTATTTTAAGAGGTAAAGGAAATGAACTTTACCATGGAGAACCATTAAACATATTAAAAATAATAGGTTGGATTTTACGTTGATATTAGATATCTTGAAGCATTTTTTACATTTATTATTTGCTTGATCAGATAAATGCTGAAAATGTGCATTTATCTCGCTTTTGTCAGATGACAGAAGATTTATTGTGTATTTGAATTTTTAATGCCTTTACTTGAATCAAATTTTTAATTGTGAAAATGACTATTAAGTCACTTCATATTCAAAAAGAAATGCACCGATTGATTGGTTGACAAAAAACGATTGAACTTGAATCCTTTATGGAACTATTGCGTTAACTCAAGAGCACTTCTTGTTAAATCGAAGCTGCTAATCTAACATTCATTCATCATGGAGATTCGGTTGTATGCAGTGATACAGTTTAATTAAGGTTCAACTGATTTTATTAGTAACGCATTAATAGTTGCTAACACGATAAACAAGTTGTTATAGTTTCTTTGATCAACAATTTTAACATCAAACATGAGATTATTCCGAATTGTGATTAAACTTGAAATAAGATGTTTGAAGAGTAAGTGTCAGGAAAAAAAGGCTCGATTTGTTTGAAAGAATGTAAGAAAATTAGAACAAATTAGTTGCAAGTTTGAACTTATCTGAAATTCAGGTAAATTATCTTAAGAATTTACTGTAAGAGAAAGCATTTACTGATTTTGTGATGATTAATGAAAAGATCACCAGCAAACTTGGAATGATATCAGATAATTAAAGAGTCAAACCAATTGTTTAAAAAGCGAAAAAGAAACACTTCAAAATGTTAACTTTGATTTGGCTCATCATTCAGATTATTCAAATGAATGGCTTAGGAAGTTAATCTGAGAGTTCAGTAGCGCTGAGAAAATCGAAATAACAGTCATTTTCGGACAGCAAATTCTTTCAAAATTCATCTATTCGAATTAAATGTGCTCTGAAATTGATTTACGAAAATTTATTAATTTAGATTCAAATGGAATTCAAAGATTGTTTGCAGACAGAACTTTTGGGTTCCATGTTAGGATTCTGCAAGTTGGAAAATCAATTTTATATTAAATGCTAACTCAATCAGAATTTTTTCCATTTCACTCATGCATATTGAAAAACCATTTAAATTTCATCTAAAATGAAATTTTAAATCTTCTGAATGCCCATCAATAAGGTTTCAACGGAATTTCTCATGATTTTAAACATTAGTCGCAATGGAAATGAGTCAAGTATTGAAAGATGAAATTGAAAGTCAATAAAAAGTAAAGATTAATTGCAATTCAATGAGCGCCGTGTTTAATCAAAAATCAATCTTAAATTGGTCATTTATCGATTCGACCATTTCTCATGATCAATATTGATGTTTGCTGTAAAGATGTTGAAACAGATTAGATCATTACTTATAATTAACACATTTTCCCTTGACACCAGAACATTCATAAATAATGATAATGCAGATGACAATTTGTCATTTTATTCACTTTTTTATACGCTTTTGAATACGAATAAAGAGGAAAAAAATAATAAGATATAAAATGATTTATTAATAATAAAGTGATGATGAAAAATGATATGAAAATGGTGAACGAAAAATCAATGTAATTCATGATGGATTGGAAAATAGTTCACTTTCAAGGAAATTATGGCAGCAACCTGTTAATAAACTGAACATTGCAAAATCCCAGGTGAAAATTGGCGAATTTTTCTTCATCTTTTCTTCAGTTGAACAATAATTAAACCTTTCAAATTAGCAATCATTTCAATTGAATAATGCAAGAATAGTTGAAGGAAATGACAAAAAATGTTATCGTTTTGAATTATTACAATTTATCATCATTCTCCTTGATATTGATCAGAACAAACATTTCAAAGTTCAATTCTAAAGAATAACAAAGTAAATGAATAAAATATTTTCCATTTCATGTAGAAACTGGAAAATGCTGACATTCGAAATCTTTACATTCCTTTTAATAATTTTAATAAGCAAACGAAAGCAACTTTATTATTTGATAATCAAATATATTAATAGAAATATATGCATTTATATATTAATGAATTTGCTCAGTATTTATCAACATGGAATTCGCAATTGTTTCAAATGAATTTGTCGAATGAAAGATTTTGTCAAAAAGTAAATTTGTGAGTTTAATTTGAAGAACAAAATGCCAAGTTTTTTTGACATTCGCTTCAGGGAAGTAAAAAATCAATTCGACCGATAACATTGAAATATTGAAAATTGCAACAAAATGCTTTGATTTAGACAAGAAAATAGATTCAGAAGAGATTGTAATTGAGCAATGAAAAAAGTTCATCGAATAAATTGAAAGATTGTTAAGCTATGGAGAAATGTGAATAATTGATGAACGAAAAAGATGAAAAGTAAATCAAATTCTGTGTCGACGAAAATTTGATGGAAATGAGCAGGAAAAGAAAGAAAATGAATTTTTATCAAAATTCTGTATTCGTTCGTTCACCTTCCTTATAGAATCTCACCATAAATTTGAGTTGCAAGCATCAGTTCAAAGTTGATTTTAAAGTTTGAATATTTTTTTGAACTTGAAGTAGAATCTTGAAAATTGGTCGAAATTTCAGCAATCCTAATGGATAGATTAACGTTATTGCTCGAAGCAATCAATTCAATTGTAACCTAAATAAGAAGGAAAATAATCCCAACAATAAACTTGAATAACAAAGTTAATCTAATAATGCAGTAAAACAAACAGAAAGTATTAAAAGTAGAAGTAATAATAGGTAAGAATAGATATTAATTTAGTTGATTGTAGTAATTAGAGTAATGAATATATTGCACTAACTTTTTGTACAAATGAGACTCGATCAAGTTGAACACAAGTGAAAAGAGTACAATTTCTTGATTTTTATTCATCTTTTGTTTTCTCGCAAGAATAATTATTAATGTAAAGCAATCTGTGATCGCATTTTAATGTATTCAAATTGAATGAAAGAAGAACAGAAAATTTGCATTCAATTTTCTTCAGTTTCAATAGCAAAGGCAACTGTTTTCCCTGTTTATTGACAGGAAATTTCGTGAATGAAAATTGCGAGTGAATGCTATTCATGATTAGCGAATAGATGTAACTCAATTATTGAGTTAACCCAAAGTTAAACATTGAATTTGTCATTGCCAAGATTAATCTTTAAATCTTTCCGTTTCTGCCTTTTTTACTGTCTACATTGAGAGTAACCTAAATATCAGAATAATCGATAAACTATCATGTATGGTCAGAGATAAATTGATAATTTACTTTTGCTTTTCCAGTTTATTGACTTGAGGAGTCGCCGAGATATCCAGCATTTCTTTCAGGATAACATATGGAATGCTTATCAATTCAAGTTCTCATGTTTAAACTTGGAATAAGACGGAATTTTCATTTGAAAAGCTCTGAGATTAAACAAAAGACTTAATTCAATAAAAATGGAAACACAAGAAAACTTGTTAAACAGCAATTGAATAGAGATCGAGATGCTTATCACTTGGAAGGTTGAAGTTGCTTTGATTCTGATAAACATTCATTTATCTATGATTAAAAGTCCGTTTCGGATCAAAGGCTTCACCCAAAGTTTACTATTAAAGGAACAATGAGAAGGATGAAAATTCATCATCAGATTATTTTGCATTATTATTGAGGAAAAACCATGAAGTGATAAGATTGGTTAAAACATGAAAAAATCCAAGTACATTCTTGTTTTGATAAACTCTAATTACGTTGAAAGGTTTTGATTCATTGTTGCGAAAACGATTTGACCTGAAAGACTGAACTACAAATAGAGTTTTGTGTGATCAAAGTTTACTCGGAGTTTCACCTTAACTTCAAAACTAATTTAGATTGTACATTGAAACGGAAATTATGTCTCAACCGTAAATTAAATTCAAGATTTTGCATTTTAATATTGCATTTGATCGATTTGGAAAAAGAGTTTGATGGTGAAAACTGATTGCTTTTGTCTTTTTTTTCAAAGTTTGAAGATTTTCGCTTTCAAGGTAACCAAAATGAGAAGCAAAACTGAATTGAAACCGGAAGAAAAGTAGAACCAGTCAACATTGATTAAAGTTAGGAACGGAAATCTTGAGCACAAAAAGGATAAAGTTGATGGTAAAGGAAAAGTAAGATTGTATAGTTTCAGTTTTCAAGTAAAAGTAATAAAAAAAGGTTGACTGAAGGGAAGGTAAGTGATAGGAAAGTAAAGGGAATCAACAGGGAGTGATAATAGCTTCGGAGTTGGATATTGAGAAGATGGATAAAAGTGTGAGAATTGTTTGCACTTGTTCATCTTGCAGCTTTGTGATGAGAAAAGGGAAAGTTGTAACAAAAAATTATTGTCAAGATTGTAATGATTAAATTGTTTGAGAGTATCAATTGAAATTGAGAAATCTTTTCTTCTAAAGGTATGAAAAGGCTGACAATTCATTGAAATTGAAGCAGAGTAAACAATCGTTGCAACAAAATTTAATTTCTTGTTGTAAATGCATAAATTTGAATAAAAATTTTCGTTATATTAAAAGTTTCTTGTTACGAAGCAACCAAAATGATTTGATTTTTCATCTATTGATATGAACATAATATTATCAATCTAATCAGTTGCATAAATGTTCAAGTTAATTGACATTTGAAAGTTGGAAAAAGTTCATCAGATTATTTGATAAGAAAAGTTGACAATTTTTCTTGCTAATAACGAGATTAACCTGAACCATTGTTTGAAACCTTTTCGCAAGTTTGAGCTGATAAATTGGATACAAGAATGAAAGGATCATCAGAAAAGGTTGATCATGTTAGTTGATGAGATTTAGTAGCAAGTAAAAGGGAAAAAATGATTCTGATAAAGAAGAGCGATATTATTGAATGGGATTGATGAACAATGAAAGGTTTTTCATCAACGGATTTCAACAAGATAGTCACTTTGAATGAATCAAATGGTGAAAGTATTAACAATATTATTATTGGTTTCATTAATGGTTGCAATGTTCAGTGTTGATTCAATAGAGTTGTACAGAGGAGGAGGAAGAAGAAGATAATATTATCGTTATTGTCCAGTGAGATGAGGTTGAAAGCGAAAAGCTTATAATCAGAAAGATGATGAAATTGATTGGCAAAAGATGAATCAATCTTAATTAAGGTAGACCAAAAGTTTGGTGGAAAAGATGAAATTAAACAAAAAAATTGTTCTCATAATTATAATAAAATACTGATTAAAGGGTGAGTTGAAATAGTCACGGATCATTTGGTTAACACTATTAGAGAAGAAAAGTTTCCATCTTCATCATCATCTAATCCACATTGAGATTGATTCAATTTTTTTTTTCATTTCATCATAACTCGCTTAATCATAACCAATCTCATCAGTTACCGAGAAGCTTTCAATCAGCTCAACATTTTCTCTTCTCATTTCTTCCCGGTTAATCTTCTTTATCGCCATTATCATTTTTCTCATCCATGTTGGTGAGCTGAAACTTGTCCAGGCAAAAATCTGTTGAAATGCCCAAATTTAATATAAACATTCTTTCAATATTGCAGGGAAAATGTTCTGATAAATTGGTTCATGAAACAAGCAATGTTTAAATAATAAATCAATACTTCGAACCTTGTTGACTTTAAGGAATGGGAATAATTTCATCAAATTTACACTGAATTTTTCACACACTTATTGCTATGCAATAAATTTTGATCAAAGATTAAACACCTCAAGTACAAGTTTTATTGCAATCAAATCAAATCGTCAAAATAATCAACGAAAGTTCAACAGTTCATTTGATCGTTTCATTTCTTAAACGTTCAACTTACAGGGAAGTTAGTAGAATGTAAACATTCATTTTTACACAAAATTTAAAGGCAAACCAAAGTTGGTGAACAATGAAACAAGTATTAAATAAATAAAACGATCTTCAGGTTCTAATAACATTTAACATAATAACTAAAACAATTTAAGTTATGGAGTCATGAGTGAAAGGAAATTAAGAATTCAGGATTGTTGAACTTTACGAGTGTCAGATAAAGCTTGAGATTAGCTATAAACGCAAAGTTCAGTTATGAGAAACAATAAGTTTGAATGTTACAATTGGCGAAGAATAATTAATGACAAAATCATGAAATTGGTAAATCATATAATCGCAGTAATGATGATCATCGCCCACACCGTGGAAGCAAGAGCCGCATTCAGGGAAACAATAAAATGAAAAATGGTGTTGCTTGATTGACATCGAGTTTATCTTTACTTGAACAGAAAAGTTTACATGCTTTGCACCAATTGATGAAAAAAGATGCAAATATTCATCCTTCAATAAATTTGCAACTTTACAGTCATTACAGTCTCATTTTATTGGCCATAACAATTTGATTGCAGTTTGATTTGTTTTACATTATTGAATAGCTTTTGTTGAGCAAATGAACAAAACTCGGAATCATGTTAAACATAGTTTTCTATTGTCTCTTGATTGTGTATCAAAATCAGCAAAATTTTCATTCAATCAAACAATGAACTTGTGTAACAATTTTTCAGCGATATTTAGTTCTTTCTACGTCTTTGAGACATTTTTTGTTTCGAAATTTTCATCTCGTTCATTTTTCTTAAATAACTTCATTTATTTGCTAGTTTTTGTTTTTTTACTTTTCATTTCATGATTCACTAAATTTTTTCTTCTTCTTTGCTTACAATTTATTCTTTTGTTCATTTCACCTTTTGCCTTGCTCTTGCTCTGCATTACACCAAAAACAGTGAGCAATGAATGAGAAAGAAAGAAAAGAGTTCATCTCTCTTTATCTCCCTGAGGCTCAATCATGAAGTCTTAAAGACTATAGACTCAATTTGGTTTGAGCTTGGAAGAAATGAAAAGGTTAAGAAAAGGAATGATGAGAAATGATGTAAAGATGATGTTACAGTATGAAGATGTTGCCGGGAAATAAAAATAACAAGTCAAGTTGAGTAATAATATCAAATTGAACAATATTGCTGGCTAATAAGGTTTGATTGTGTGATTCAACCAAATCTTCAGTAATCATTGGAATCAGCAGAAAATTTGAGAAACAATTTGCTGATTACATTCTCATCATGGAAACAGTAATGAAACAATAAATATCTAATTTAATTAGTTGTTTAGTAGATTTAGTGAAGCTTTGATTGCTTTTGCTTTGGATGAAAATTGCTGGTCAAAGAAATTTATGTTTTGATTGATCCAAAATGCTGCTGATACTTTCAGATTGATTGCCAATTTGGATGATAATAATAAGTTCAATTAAGAGTTAAACTTTTTGATTGAGCAAAATGGTCAAATAATCGTTCCATCTTGAGAGTCGTGAAAACAATGAAATCAATTAGACAAGAGTAAAGCTTGTTTGGCTATTTTGAGGTTCCATTGACCACAAAACGGACAACATTTGTAGATATCAATCGATAAGTTTTAATGATGAAATGGTTAATCAATTAGAGCAGAAGGTCAATAATGGTTAGACAACAGAAAACTTTTAGTGATGAGAATTTGAAACCAAAGATTCAATTGTTATTTTGCGGCAATCTTTTAAGGAGAAAATTCTGCGAATGAAAATGCTTTCTTCTTTTCATAATTATCATCATTTTCAACTTTTCTGGATCATTTTTTTCTCTCTCAGTGAAACATACAATTCCAGACGAAATTCCCTGTTCATTCGAATCATTAATAATGCTTGAATGTAAAGAACGAAAAGCCACTTGGATCATTTTTTCCTTTCTTTTTCTTCTATTGGCAAACAGAACCGGAAACATTCCATTAACAACGGAAGTTGCAGGGAATTCATTTGACAACAAAAGTAACACTTTCTTATTGGGTCAGATTCTATTTAATGTTAACAAAAAGGTTCAAATTGTTAGCTTTAGTTAGTTGTATGAAGCTGCAAATTTCATGGAGAATCGTTTTTTTCGTTATTCAGTGATTAATTGATCAAATAAATAATGGAATGAAATTTATTCCAAAACTAATGATACATCAATTCATTGCCATATTTTCCAGGCCCAGGTTAACAATTCTTATTCTTGTTGGACTTCAAGTTTACTATCTGTTTATATGATCTCATTGTTGTTGATCCTTGCTGGTCAAACTTTTGTAATTAGTTTCATTGTTGGTCATCTTTTTCCTGTCATAACAATGAATCCAGCTGAACCAAATGTCAACTTGATTTTAGTTTGGAAAAGCAAATTATGATGAAAATTGTTCATCCAGTTGTTTTGATCAACAATTGTCTACTGTTATTGACACTTAACAACCAGTGAAATGTGATCACGATTGTTAGGGTTACATGCAAATGTATATTAAACATTGTACAACAGTTATTACAGTGATACGAATTGATAACGCAGGCTATTTTGGTGGAGAAACAATGAACAAAAATGATCAATATGTTTGATCATTTGATGAGATTTGGTGGACAAGATATGAGAATGGTGATTTAACCAACATTCAGAATCTGATGATATAAATGATGAAAGTAATGTTCGGTAAATAACAGGGTTAACCATCATTTTTGCTTTGCTCATTGATATTTATCATTGCTATTATGATCATGTTGATGGTAATTATTTGTATTCATCTCAATCAACCATAATACGCTTTGAACAAGCAAAACAAACGGCAAACAGAAACTTTTTTTTCTGCAAAACCTAAATGATAATCATCGAGTTTTAGTATTTAATTTGTTGATGTTACAGAAATGAAGAATTTAATTTCGTTACAGTGAAAATGGATCATTTCTTTACCTTCCCTTTGCTCAGTGCATCTGCACAATTCAAGAATTGTGTCGATTTTATTGGTTATGTTGGAACTACGATAATCCAATTTTATCAAGTTAGTTTTTCGGATGAATGAACCAACACAATTGTAAGCAATCAATTTGATCATTAGTGTGAGGGGAATAGATAAAGATTGAGAAAGGGGAAAGCATAACTGCTTTCCAACTAGATTAAACTTTATCAAACTAATCAATTGGATGAGAAAGATGAAAGATTTGTATTTAAAAAGGAAGGAGAATCTCCTTCCAAGACAATCAGATACAGTTGCTAAGTCAGCCAGTCAATTTAATAGTCAAAACTATTTTATTAATGTTGTTTAACCCAAATTATGTCTAACTAAACCCTTTATTTTAACCTCCAGTATTACTCAAACCTCTAACAATTTAACCCTTAAATTTGTACCTGTCATTTGGTTCTGAATCTTGTGTCTCTAATAAAAGTCTTTACTATATCATATCAGTCTCCCCCGATTTCGGTCGTTCTATTATTTTGTGTGTGTGAGTCTAATTTTGTGGGTCAACTTTATTTTGTGTTTAATTTGTGAGCAAGCATCTTACAGATTTGGTGGAGATGGCAAGACTGATAGATCAAGGACTCAAAGGTCGAAATTAGCTATTTCTACCCGTACCCCAGAGACCAAAAAGGAAAGAGAATCTCTTTCCGTTGGTCGGATGATCTCAAGAGCGCTCATCGAGTTCATCTATACTAACAAGAATCAACTTCCTTTTACAAGTTCAAAAACCGCATGCGCGATCGAGCTCTTAGCTTATATCCGGTACGAGTCAAGGTTACTTTTGTCTGAGTTAGAGTAGCTGGAGGTTAAATTTTTCAAAAATCGAGTATTGTACTCATCTTCAAAGTGTTTAATTGTTTAATTGTTAAAGTGTTTAAATTGTGATAAATCAACTGAAAAATCAACGTAAAATCAACTCAAAATTAAATCAAAAATCAAATTAAATCAACTAAATCAAGTGAAAATCTCAAGGCCAAAAAGAAAGAGAATCTCTTTCTGTGGGCAACGTGGTAAAAAGAACTCTCTCAGTGAATGAGAAAATCTTTTGTTAATGAAAAATTTGTCTTTTCATTAAAAAGCTGTTTAAATTGGTAAAAATTGATTGATTAAAACAGAAGGAGAATCTCCTTCTAAAATCATCAAATAAAAGAATCAAAAGTTGGTAAAGCCAAACAAGAAAAAGCTAAAAGGAAAGAGAATCTCTTTCCAAGCTTACAAAGAAAAGCACTAATAAAAGCCTGATATTTTGTTGTAACTGCTTAATTGATAAATTGGTAACAAAAAGTAAAGATTAAAAAGAGGAAAAAGTTCCTATTGAAAAAGTCATCTTAACTGGTAATTGGTGAAAGCTAAAATAAGCCAAATTTAAACTGTTGAAATCAAAGCTGAATTGGTTTAAAGAATCAAAGTAATTGTAAAGTCAAATCAAGTCAAAATCATTTCAAGGTTGAAAGGTCAACTTAAGAACATTGCAGACGGAGAATCTCCATCTAAGTTCTTAATGAGCGACTTGGATAAATCTGGTATTCAACAAAAAGCAAACGATATAATTAGCCTAATTTCTGATAAAGTATTAAAAGAGTCAAAAAGCGAAGATAAAGAATCTGAGTCAGAAACAAGTCAAGATTCAATGAGTACGGTAACTCATCAAGACATTTTAAACATGGCAAAGATAGAGAAAACCTATGGTGAATTGGTTCGTGCAGAGCTAGTAACTATTGCACACGATCTAGGGATGCTAAATGTTCATAGCAAACCTGAATCAAAACTCAGAAAAGACATTATCGAAGCGCACATTATACAAAAATTATATTTGGATAAAGAAGATGTTGAGACAAATGAAGGAACATTATATGTGCAGATGGATCAATGGTTATTCGCGTATGAGTTAAGAATTATGGGCATCTCGAACGAGTCATTGAGAATTCTGGTGGAAAATGAAATAGTTAGCAGAGAAGCATTGCAAAGAATAACGAAAGATGAACTTAAAGAAATGGGGTTAAAAAGTGGACAAGCAGCCGTTATTGCAAATTGCTTCTCAGTGATACAAAAAGATGAAAAAGTAACTGCAAATCATCAATCAAACAATGATATTAATGAGACTATGCGTTTAAAAGAGACGTATAATCGACTCAACAAAAATCGTTATCCTCATAATGAGAGGACTTTTGTCGAATTTTTGGCGAATTGTGAAAAAGAGTTAATCATCATCGATAAAAAGAAGGATCATTGGATTGATCATATCTCAGCATTATTGTTCGAACACGCAAAGGACGAAAGTGATCAAATAAGAGGTGAAAATGAATGGATCAATTATGATGAGTGGAAACAAAAGATGATTCAATCTTCAGTTACGGCCAAAGAAAAGGCCAAAGCAAGAAACATTTTGTACAATGAGTTGTACAATGGGTATGATGACCCATATGAGTTTCTAAAGAAAGTCAACAGGGCAATTAAAGTTTGTGGACCAAACTGGCCAGAATCAGCAAAAACTCATACATTAGCACACACTGTGAAATTTTACATCAGAACTGAATTTAGTGATAAAGAATATGAAAGCATCAATGCTATGGAGCATAAAATCATTCAATTTTGGCAGAAGAATCAGAACAAAAGAACGATGACGAGATCAAAGTCATCACCAACAAGAAACTATCCTAAAAGAAGTTTTAATCGATTCGAAAGATCAAAAGATTCAATGAGCAAAGATGAGGATAAACCTCGGGAAAAAGAAAAATCGTATGAAACTCGAACTTGCAACTATTGTAACAAGCCAGGACATATTGAGAAAGATTGCTACACCAAAAGAAACAAAGAATCAAAGGGAAGAGAATCTCTTCCCAAATCGGATGCAAAAGTTAACTGTGTAAACGAAGAAAGATTATCAGATTCATCAGTTTCAGCATTAAAAGTGATTGCAAAGAGTGGTAAAGAAAAGTATCGAGATCGATACCCGATAATCAACATTAATATTAATGATGTGAACATTGAAGCAATGATAGACACAGGAGCTTGTACAACGTTAATATCGGAAGAACTTGCAGAAAAACTTGAACTTTTAGTTTATCCCTACAAAATGAAGTTTTCAGCGATCAATGAGAATGCAATGGATTGCAATGCAATCATGCCTCTAAAAGTTTATAACGGTAAAGATTGGCGAATTTGTGTGGCCTATGTTGTTAAAGGGATTTCAAATGAATTGGTAATTGGTGAAAATTTAATCAAGTATACAAGATGTATCATTGAAGGTCAAGGTGATGGACCTTACAGAATCTGGAAAAGAGATAAGAATGGTGAAACAAATTATTCAATTAGAATTGACAAACCAAATAAAGAAGAAATCAACTTTTTACTTCAAGATTGGTATGATGGTAATCAAGATTTAAGTAAACTGTATCTACTCAAGGACAAACGGAAGGAGAATCTCCTTCCAAGTCAGAGTGGATCGGTAGAAAAAGAAAAGTTTAAATCTGTTCTAATCAACTCATTTAAAGTTCATTATCCTGATGATAAGAATGAAATCATCGCACGAGTGGATGAATTCGAAGAATACACTGAAGATTTCCCAAATGATGTATATGATATGAAAAAGCAACTGAATGAAAGAATCAATTTACAATTAGATGAAGATGATCGAAGAAAGATATTAAAAACTTTGTTGGCCGAAAGAGAAACTTTTTCAGCACATAAGTTTGATTTAGGCTGTGTTTCAGCAGAAGTCACTAACTTTCGTATCGATATTGGAAATTTGCCTGTTCCGAAAAGTAAACCTTTCCGTTCTAGTGAAAAGATGAGGATGGAGTTAAAGAAAATTGTGGATGAATTGATTCAGAATAACATTGTTGAAGAATCTGATGCGGGTGGTGGAGCCCCTGCTTTTGTAGTTCCAAAGCCAAATGGAACTTGGAGAATGGTAACAAGCTATATCGAAATTAATAAACTAATCAACAAAAGAGCATACCCAACTCCAAACATCGATGATGCAATTAATCAACTTAAAGGAAACAAGTTTTTCATTCAACTAGACTTAGCACAAGGCTACTATCAGATTGAAATTCCTAAGGAAGAGAGATTCAAAACTGCATTTGTGACTGAATTTGGTTGTTATCAATATAAGAGATTACCAATGGGATTATCAGACGCTCCGAGTTATTTTCAAGAGACAATTAATAAAGTTTTGGGTGAATTAAAGTATAGTTGCTGTTTTGGTTACTTTGATGATATAATTGTTTATGGAAGAAACATTGATCAACTTTGCGAAAACTTTGTAAAAGTTTCTAAAAGACTAAGATTATATGGTTTGAAAAGTCGAATTGAAAAATTAAACGCAGGAGTAACTGAATTTGTTTGTTTGGGACATTTAGTCTCGGGTAATACAGTGAAGCCCGACCCAAGGAAAATCGAAAGACTCAAGAAAATGAATCCGCCAACTTCACAAAAGGGAATCAGATCGCACCTTGGAATGTTTAATTACTTTTCAAGATTCATCAAAAATTATGCAGAAATTGCTGCTCCTTTGCAAGAATTGATTAAAGCAAAGTACAAAAATTTATCATTCAAATTGGAAGGAAAATATTTAGAGTCATGGAATAAATTGAAAAATGCACTAACGAAAGAATGCATGTTGACCCACTTTTACCCTGAACGAGAAACTAAGTTAAATGTTGACGCCTCAGCAGTTGCAATTGGAGGCATTTTGAGTCAAAAAGACGAAAATGGCATTTGGAAGCCGATCTACTTTTTTGGATGCAAATTGCAAAAGTATCAGCAGAATTATACAACAACTGAAAAAGAATGTGCAGCAGTCGTCTATGCATGCAGAAAGTTTTCACATTATCTGAGATTTCAAGACTTCATAATTGAAGTTGATCATTGCGCGTTGTGCGAATTGAAACATAAAAGATTTAAAGTTACACGAATTATGAGATGGCAAACCGAATTAGCTGAATTTAACTTTACGGTTGTATATAAACCTGGAAAAACTCATCCTAGTGATTGCCTGTCTCGATCAAATGAATTTTCACATCGTCCTCAAGGAGAGTTCGAGGATGATCATTATGATAAACATTTAAATTATTTTGATTTCGAAGATGATACTATTATGAAAGATCAAGATTTGCAACAAGAAAATGAAATTATCAAAGATGAAACTGCAAAATTTACTGTGGCATTAATCAGAGAAAGAGATTATCTGGATCAAATTCAAGCAAAGAATCTAATCGCATCAATTAAATCACCTAAAATTAATGAACCTGAAGAAAACAAAATCAAACTGAATCAAAGAAAAGATTCAAGAATTCAATTCATTTTGCACGAGTTAGATAATGGACGAATGAAGAAAAAGTTTGAGAAAAAGAATGGCATTTTGTACAAGATTGCGAATGATGGATCATTCAGATTGTATTTGCCTGATGCATTGGTAAACGAAGTTTTCGAAAGTTATCATAACTCAGTGGAAGCAGGACATTATGGTCATAAACCTACAATTGCAAAAATTAAACAAGATTTCTATTTTCCTAACATGGATGAAATAATTCAGCAAAAGTGTGCAAATTGCGAAGACTGTCTAGAATTTAAAACTAAAACAACTAAAGAGGGCAAAGCGAGAGCTATGAAAGTGCCAAATGCACCGTTTGAAAGAGTCCAAATGGACATGATTGGCCCATTTCCGATATCGCAGGATAAAAATAAGTATGTTTTGGTGGCAATTGATGGACTAACGAGATTTGGCATGGCAATGGCATGCAAAAATGGTAACTCTAAAGAAGTAATCAAGTTTCTAAATCAAATTACGGAACAATTTGGGTTAATGAAAGAATTGCAAACAGACAATGGCAGAAATTTTGTATCAAAAGAAGTTAAAGAGTATGCAAATCAACGAGAAATTAAACTAATCAACTCAACACCATATCATCCGCAAACCAATGGACTGGTAGAGAGATTAAATGGTATTTTAAAAACAAGAATTGCAATTTATACGATAAACGAAAATGAATGGGATAAAGATTTGCAAAAACATGTTTTCAGTTACAACAATGCAATCAAGAAAGATTTGGGAAAATCTCCGTTTCAGCTATTATTCAACTTTCAACCTAGAATCATCATTCATAACAAGTATCAAATTAATCCGAATTATGCAGATAATGAAATTGAGAAAACTAGGCAAGAAATCAAAGAAAAACTAGAGCAAAATTCTGCAAAATCAGCTCACGAGAGAAATAAAAAGTTGAAAGAACCTGAGTTTAAAAGAGGAGACATTGTAAAAATTAAACCTATTCCGTATACGTCTGGACCGAGTTTTGCTAAGAAAAAGTTTTCTGGAAAATTTATTATTCTTCAAACAAGAGATTCAGCAGTTGAGGTAATCAACGTATACACCCAAGAAATTAAGATTGTAAATTATGACAGAATACGAATGGCTAATGGAATGAAGCCGCATAACTATGAAATCTTATTGAAAAAGTATCCGAGGGAACCTATTACGGAAAGAGAATCTCTTTCCAAAGGAACCCCAGAACAACTTATTCAACAAAATTTAAATCAAACTGAAAATGAAAAAGCAAAAACAAGTTCAAAAGAACAAGAAATAAGTGGAAAAGATCAAAGTATGATCAACTCGCAAGCAACTACAATTGTAAACAGTCAACAGTTAAGCCAGAATGAATTTGAAAATGAGGAGAATGAAGCTCCGAATGAAAAGCTAGCAAAGGAAAGGCAGGAGAATCTCCAGCCGGGTGAGACAACAAACTCAAATATGAACAAACAAGCAAAGAATAAAGAAATGATGGAAAGAAATTGTGATAATCTAAATCCAAGATCGAATGAAGAATTGAGTTCAGAAATTGAAACCAACGGAAGGAGAATCTCCTTCCCGAATCAAGGTGAAACCAATTCAAGTGAAAAGCAAAGTGAAACAAGTAATAATTCAAACCAGAATGGTGAAAGGAAGAAAAGAAAGTACGTTAGGCGTACATTTGAACCTCACCAAATGTCAAGAAGACTCAAGTTATAAAAACATTCAAACATCAGTACCAACAAAATCAAAAACACAGAGCCAAATGAGTTTTAAATATTAATCTACTAATACGTTTTTAATTGGGTTTCATGAGAAGAAACAAGAAAGTATAAAAAATGATGGTGATGATGATTATTGGAAAGAGAATCTCTTTCCGTACACATAATCAAGCATCAAGATGAGCCAAAGAAAAGCCATAAAAAGTCCCAGAAAAGTTGAAACCAAAGAGGAAAGAGAAGTCTCTTTCCGAATGAAGAACCTGGAAAAGAAGAAAAGAAAAGATTGATTGTATTAGTTAAATGAAATTTAATCAAAAAAAGACAACTTACCTAGTGTAAAGCCACCCGAACACGTTTCACGTACCTTAGGAAATACAATGGACGAGTGTCAATAATGACCGAAAATAACAAAAACAAAGTAGCGTCGCGCATCTTTACCCTTTTAAAGTCATGCGCCCTTTTAACTCTTTAAAAGAAGAAGTTCGACATTGAATGTTAAACTCGCGCCTCATCAACGTGCTTCTAAATTTTTAATTAAGTGAAAAATTTAAATTGTGATTTTAATTTTAATTAACTAATTGTGATAATTACAGATAGAGAATCTCTATCTATCGCCAACAACAATATCAATTTTGATATTAATCAACTTAAAACGGAAAGAGAAATCTCTTTCCAAATCATCAACTAATAGCTTTCTTAGCTATCTTCTTCAAAGTGGTCATAAGGTCAAACTCTGACTAATAAGAAAGGTCACTGCTGAAAGAGAATCTCTTTCAAGACCAATAATCTTATTATACTTGATTAAAAACAATCAAAATGAAAGAAAGTCTGGCACTACAAGTCGAAAATTAAAGTAAAGAACGAAAAGAATAATCAAGGCAAAGTCTGTGATAAGCATTGGCGTTATTAAGCTAGAAAATATTGGAAAAATTCTATCTCAAGTGGAGCCAAAAAGCTAAAAAGGCAAATAAAAAAGTTCGAGTCAAAAAGCTAAAAAGTTATAAAAAGCTAAAAAGTTTGATAAAATAGACAACAATATAAAAGAAAGAAGTCAGAGAATCTCTGACTAAGGAGAAAATAACTTAATTTTTGGAAAAGTCAAGATTAATTGTTACAAACATTCATCATTGTTAAAAGCAAACACAATTTAGTTGAACAATCAGTTCTTCTAACAACTTTATCGAATCAAAGTCAATTTTAAAGAAATTAGTTCAGTGAAAGAGAATCTCTTTCACGATATTTCAATTGAAAAATGGACACCTTCAACAATTGGTGGAACGTCGATAAGAAAGGCGTAAATTTAATGGTAAAAGACCGAATAAAGAATCGATTTGGTGAAATTTATAACGAAAAAGACTTTGAAAATTTTGTACCAGGCTTCGTAATACATGAAAAGCCAAAGCATATTGCCGAAAAATTCTTATCTGAATTGGGATGCGGTTTTTGTCATCACATCCCTTGGTATCCAAGAACAAAAGACATTTTAAAATGCGTTAACTGTCCAACCGTCTATTGTTGGCTATGTGCGAAATTATTGGCAACTATGGTCAAGAGACGAGAAGGTCATATCGAGCCTGATTTGGATGGATTTGAAAAAGGTTATATAGATTGTTCAACTTGTTGTGAGAAAACAAGAATGATTCCAATTGACTCAGAAAAACGCGAAGATTTTCATGAGATTAAAGTAAAGTGCCGAAACTCATTCTGTGATGTTAATGATAAATTAGTAAATGTCCAAAGACATATGACAGAGTGTAAATCTGAAGTTTATAAGGTTGGCTCAGTGTTAAATTATTTACATGAAGAGATGAAAAAGAGGAGAGAAAAGCCATTGGAAGATGAAAATGAAATAACAGAATTGGCATCATCTCAAGAGTTCCTGCAAGCATTCGACAGAAAGCTAATGATTCAATATCCAGGAGCCTTTGAAACAAAAGATGGATTTACGGCAACGAAGCGAGCAACGGAAACAGAACTACCAATTACAATCAAAGCTCGAAAAACTGACGATCCAATTGGAAGAGTTCCCTCAGCATATTCGACCCCGGAACAATCGCCACCGAGACAAGTTCCAGGACCAAGAACTCCTCCCGAAACGCCAATCGTTGTTAAAAGATTGCAAGCTAGATGGAACGAAGCATCTAAGATCGCTGGTGTACCAGATATTGGGAAAGAACTGGCGGCGGAAAGAGATTCTCTTTCCATGCCATCGACTTCCAGAGGAACTGGTCAATCAGACTTCTGGCGTGATAGCAATCAACAAGAATTAATTTGGTCTGATGATGAAGAACCTGAAGCAACGAAAGATAATAAGCTGGATGAAGAAGATGCTCCTATTGCGGCTAAGGTCTCAACGAAAGAACCTGAATTGTTAATTTCTGAAAAGCCGAATGAATACGATGCACTATGGAAAGAACTTAAAAGCAAAAAGCCAGCTGAAAAAGTTCGAGATTATGGAATTGATGTTGATGAGATTATCTGGGAAGGAGAATCTCCTTCCGAAAGAAGACAATCAACCGCATCAATTGATTCATTAAAACGTGAATTGCCAAAATCATTGTTACCAGCAAAAGTTTTAAAAACAAAGAAAGTTTCAATCGATGAGATAAAACAGGACAAAAGTCTAAGTGATGATGTAAAACAGAAAAGAATCCATCGAAGATTGCAAGATATGCGAAGAGCTCAAAAAGGGAAAGTGCGTAATCAAGCCAAAAAGAGACTTGCAACCTTAGACAAATTCTTAGCTGATAAATCTAACCCTGGTAATGCATTCTCGTTATCAAACAATGTGCATGAAAAACGCATCTTTAAAGCAATACAAGAATTAAAGAAAGATAAAATAAAAGTCTGCGCAATTGATGTTGAGAAATGTCAAATTGAAACCGCATCTGGGATTGTGCAAATGCCGATTTGGATCTCTATAATGGACATGGATGCAAATGTCAGAATCAATGAAATCGTGCGATACCCAAAGAACTCAATCCACAATTTTATGACTGAATTTCATGGCGTTACATGGGAAGTTATGAAAGGAGCTCAACATATTGACGTCGTAAGACGAAAAGTTATTGATATTTTAACTGAATATGATAGAATTATTGTGGCAAGTGGATGCAACGACTTCAAATCATTAGGATTCGATTTGGAAGATTGGGAAGTTTTGCAACCAAGAATCAGAGATGTCAACTATTATTATAATTGTTATGCCAAAAACGACCAAATGGGTCTCAAATTCATCATTTTTACACTATTTGCAAAAATCATTCAGGATGCTCAACACTCTCCGCTTGTTGACGCTGGCTATACTCTTTTAGCCTATCTTATTGACCTAGAACACTTTGAATTAACACACCAAAAAGCATCAATTGGTATTTTTAAGCCTTTTCCTCAAGTCAAATACCCTGCAAACGCTCAAATGGCAAAAATCATTTTAAACATTATTTCATTATTGGGCGATTGGCCAGACGATTTAAAGAAGCGAACCTACGGGAAAGCGAAACCTTTTAATAAAGAAAATTTAATTGCGCCCGCTACAACGTTAAGACCTCCATACAACATGGCAAAGGAATTATTCATTCCATTCATAAAGCAACGAAAAACTTATCAAAGAAAAAGAACGGACGATCCAGGAAGAGCTAGGAGACGTTAATTGGGAAGCGTTTTATCGACGAAATTGGCTGGTATTTGGTGATACCATTCCATTCCGCCGATTTGACTTCGACACCCCGAATTAACGTTTGGAAGGGGGCTCTGTGAGGGGAATAGATAAAGATTGAGAAAGGGGAAAGCATAACTGCTTTCCAACTAGATTAAACTTTATCAAACTAATCAATTGGATGAGAAAGATGAAAGATTTGTATTTAAAAAGGAAGGAGAATCTCCTTCCAAGACAATCAGATACAGTTGCTAAGTCAGCCAGTCAATTTAATAGTCAAAACTATTTTATTAATGTTGTTTAACCCAAATTATGTCTAACTAAACCCTTTATTTTAACCTCCAGTATTACTCAAACCTCTAACAATTTAACCCTTAAATTTGTACCTGTCATTTGGTTCTGAATCTTGTGTCTCTAATAAAAGTCTTTACTATATCATATCAGTCTCCCCCGATTTCGGTCGTTCTATTATTTTGTGTGTGTGAGTCTAATTTTGTGGGTCAACTTTATTTTGTGTTTAATTTGTGAGCAAGCATCTTACAATTAGTATCAACTAAATTATAGCTCTTATTATTGCTTTTCTTAGGATAAAGCTTTTCACGATAATTTGCGCTTTTATCAGAAGTAAAAGAGTTTCATTCTGATGAATAGATGATTAATTGACTCTCTTTTGGAGGAAAACATAGTTCAGGCTTACCTGTAAATTGGATGGTGCATCAATGTAACTCGAGTCGCCACTTTGGCCTTTTCTCGAAGACCAACTTTGACACCTGAAAGAAAAGATGAAATGAACATTGGATTATTTGCAATGCATTATCATGTTCGCAGGGAAATTTATTCAGCTAAGCTAATGTAAACATATTCAGTTTAATCCAAGCAACTCTACGATTATAGCAAAAAAAAGTTGAACCGCAATTTTTAAGGCAAAGTTGATCAATTACTTTAATCTTTGTTGATCAATGTTAATGAATAGCAATGCTCAAGTGAAACCCTGTTGGGTGGGAATTCATTTCAAGGATTAAAGTCCAACTGAGGAAAGTGTTGGTCAAGATTTAGTTTAATCCAAGTTAAGCTACAACTTTGGAAACAATTTGATGCATTGTCAACTAGCAATGCTATTAATCTCGAGAATGTGCAAATGGTGCAAACAAACTAACTAAAAGTCTATTAATTTTACTATTTCAAGTTATCTTGACCTCATCTTGTGAATTTTATGAAATCTGGAAAATGCAAGGTTCTCTTGCTAGTTTCTTCAAAGTTTGTCTGGTTAAACGTACCTTTGAGAGTTTAAGCAATTGTTAAACAGGTACAATAAAAGTGATAAGAATGCTAGCATTGAATGAATAATGATTGGAAAAATTTCTTCAGGTTGATAAAAGCAAGGCTATAAAAGTTGAACTATAAAACTATGAGCCGTAAAACTTAAAGTAAAGTTTACAGGAGTTTATATAAATGGAAATTCGTTGCACATTTATATAAAACTCAAAGCAAATGCAAGTAAAATCGAATGATAACGAAAATGTTAATTATTTGGAAACAAAAAAGCAAGGAAATCATGATTAATTGTTGGAAGAGTAAACATTATGCAGGGTTCAATAAGCATTGAATGTTGAGTTGTCAGAAATTATTAATAAATGCTGGAATCTCTTAACTCCCAGGTGATAATAAGATAATGATAAAGTTGTAGAAATATTAGCTTTCGTGAAATTATTGGTGAGAATGTTTGGCTTCTTCTCAACCATTTATTCTGATAATTATTGATATGATTCGAATGGTGAATAAATGAATTGGTGGGAATTAATAGGACAGCAAAATGGTTTCCATGAGATTGAAAGTAGTTGGTAATTATTCAACGATTCATCTTTCCCTTCATCATATCAAATCATCAAATGTGCTGTTATTGAAAATGAATTAACATATCCAAATGAGGCTTTATTGATGCCAACAACAGTAATGAGCTCAGAAGGATAATTGAAATGAGTAAATAACTGTTTTTCATGAGTAGAAGAGTTGTTAAGAGATTATTCAAGTAAACAGAAGTTGTAAGAAGATTAAATCGATATCAACATTGTCAATGATGTTGATGGTGAATGAACATTCAAGAATGGTAGCTTAAAATCAATCAATCAACAATTGTGCTTGATTGATTTACGCTGACACTTTTATTCTGATCATTCCTTGTGTTCACATCTTTTCTTTTCTCCTTTTTTTTCTGCAAATGAGCTTTGAATGAACAACGATTCTATCGATATAGTGATTTTTTCAATGGTAAAGTCGTGCTTAATTGCTGCCTTACAAGAAGATATTTGTTGCTTCACAAATGGATTATAAATGAAGGCAATAGTAACGATAGATTATTAATGAACCAAGTTATATCACTTTAGATCAATAATGCTCATGAGATTGAGCTATTATAATTGTCTAATGCTCTTCAAGTAAGAGTGAAAAGAGAAACGAATTGACGATGAGAACTTTGCATGCACTGAAGTTCAAAGTATTGAGTTTATTTGAAAAATGATTTTATTTGTTAATCCAAAATACGAGTGATTAGTTGAACTTTTAGCGTTTGCTTTAAGCCACCGAGATGAACAGATTTACTGAGTTCATCTTTTGAGTTTGGCTTTTCACAACAAAACATTTTCAAGTTGAACAAAACTGTCATGAAAGTGCGTAATCAAGCTGCTTTAAACATGCACATTCAAATGAGACCACAATTTGTTTACCAATTCAAGTGAGGAGATTTCATTTTCCATCGTTTATCATTGTTATGGAACAAATTACCTTCAATTGTTAACATTTTTCAAGAGAAACATTTGGTAACATTGAAATGAGCTTGAATAACAATTTGAAAGACGTGAAAGAAGAAGAGCAAAAAGTCAATGAAAAAGCGTTGAACCTAAATTGTAATCTAGTTTAATAAAGAGGACAATTTATCTCTTTTTAAGTGCAAGGTTTAGGTTTTGAATGTGAAAGTAAAACAGAGTTTAACAGAGTAAAATTGTCGACTTCAATAATGTTAAGAGCTGAACTTTTTCACCTTTGATTGCGATTCTTGTATAAATGAGAGAGTAACCAAATGAATGTTTTATCGTAATTCTGGTTTTGATAATTTCTTTTTAAATGATCACATTTCGCTATTTAACAGGCAAATATCATAGCATATATTGGAACCAAAATGCACTTTAATGAACAGGAAAGTGTCAAAGGATCATGGAGAGTGAAGTACAAGGAATTTAAAAATTAGTTCATTTCATTTAACAAATTTCTTCATGACGAGATATAAACACAAAATTGGATCAATTTTGTCTCTAACTTTGATAGTTTTCAATCAATTCTGAAGAAGTATTTCGATATAAAAGTGAAGTTTTCAAGTTGCACTTCAATTTGACAGAAACAAGGTTGACTAATATATATTTATAAGATTACAATATTGTTCATGGCACTGATTCAATAAACCATGTTTGCTCCGAGCTTGTTCATTTCGTAACAATCAATCGATTCAAGATGATATGAAACAGTAAATTGATAATCTCAGTTTGATATTATATATTACAGTGTGCTCTAATGAGATGCCATCAATAGGTGAGTCTAAACTGTTGTCATAATAGTTGTTTATCCTCATTGAATGAAGAGTAAACTAATTTATTGGAAAAGCAAAAAATTTCACTTCTTTTTTTTCTCTTCTATGAGTTCTTCTGATAGAATGAACCCTTTTCCCTGCCTTTTCATTAGGTTATGGTAACAATCTGAGTGTTGAATGGTTGAATGTTCAGCAGCCGTTAAGGCGATGCAATGAAAATTAACAGAATGTGAATCAAAGGCAAGTTATGGGAGTAAAGTGGAAATGAATCAAATCAACTTTTTGACTCATTAAACATCATTAACACTCGTGAAGGAAAAGCTCATCAACAACTGATTCAACTTGCTGGTGATTATCATGTTTATGTTGATGGTTCAGCTTTTTCATAGAAGTTCATTATAAAATCAAGAAGTTTCATTTCAATTTACAAAATTATTAACTCTATTTATTGAGGATTTAGAATAGTTTTGATTATTCTCTTGAATTAACTTGACAATTTAATCTGTTCAAAAGAGATTAACTTTAATACAACTTGAGTTACCTTGAAAGGTAAATTCATAACCTTTTTTACCTCTTTTCACATTTTATGGAAAAAAGTAAATCAAATGAAAGTGACATCTTAATAACAATAATTACATTTTAAATGGCAAAAAAATCACAATCAAAACTGAGCTAAATCGATTGTCTAATAAATTATATTCATTCATCTCGAGATTCAAATTATTAGAATAAGTAAGTTATTGAAATGAGGAGAAGATTATTTCAGAGAAAATTTTGATCTTGAAATTCGATAATTTCGTTACATTCCGATTCAGTTTATGGTGGATAGACAACTGTTTGAAATTAGTTGCGATAGGAAGTTGAGAATGGTATTCCAATGTGATTTCATTTGATTAAATGAAGAACTTGCTTTCTATGGTTTGTTTGGTTAATTAGTCAATTGTGTTCATGATGGATCAATCGAATTATTCAATTTGTGATCTATTTGTGTCTTTGCTCATTATTTTCATTCTTAATTTTTGTCTTCCATTGAAAGTATTTCAAAGCTCAACACTATAAAATTATTGATTGAACAATTATCTGAATAGAGATTATTAAGATTTCATTCGAGTTCAATACTTTCGATTATGCGTTAGTGTTTGTTGTTAGTCAAAAGGTAAGATATTCTAAGCATTTCATTGAATGAACAAGTTGAAATCTGGTTAAAATTGAACTGAGAGAAAAAGTTAGATCAACAAATTAAATCTTGAATTTCATGAATATTTGTGCGAATAGAGGGAAATTATGAAAACATGATAAATGATTTATAAGCAAACAAGTATTCACTGTGAACATTGAATCCCTGATAACTGATTTAATTATAAACTGAATATCTCAATGAGGTTGAAATTGATGTTGAAATAAATCTAAATAATTTTCATTATTTTGTGTGACAATAAACTCTTAAAATGAATAAGGATACGATTTCAAGTCGATTCCAATGATTGAAATGATAATCAGATTAGAATTGAAAGTTTGAAATTATCCTCACGAACGTTTTGGGTTTGACAAAAGAAAAGTTCAAAGTTGAATTATTTGACATGGAAAAATAAACTTTGTTCATTGTCATGGATAGTAATCATGAGAAAAAACTTATTGCAAACGAAGAAGGCGAGGTTATTTGAAAGGTTTATTTGATAGTAATTCTGAATATTTATAATACTAGCATCTGAATAGCTGTTTACTTTCATTTGCTTCTTTCAATCAATCATGAAGATAATCAAAAACTCAGAGCTTGTCAAAGAAAATGTGAGTGCGCTACGAGATGCGAGGTTATGAAAGCTCACAAAGTAAATTTTGTAAACTTAGAACATCGTAAATTAATAAGTGAGAAGCACTTCATTCGCACAATTTAAGGAAACTTGTTTTTAAGCTGTACTCGTCAAAACCAAAGAGTAAGAAATCCATACATGAGAAACATGAAATTTTTGCGCTCAAATTGTACCCAAACTGAGTGGATTCTAAAGATAATTTTTGTACAGAGTGAGAATTATGATTTAATTACATTCTCGAAAGTTGTAAGAATTTTTTAGGAGTTCAGTTCACTGAGAAATTCACGTTAGAACTGGGTGGGAAGAAAATGCAGAATCATATCTCCACGATTGAATTTGGGGAAAAAACTTTTTTTGGTTCAGTTTGATGGTTTATTGTTGTATTAGGAATTTATTTAAAACTTTGACTTTCACGTAAAGAGTTTACTGAAAAACTGTGAGCTCAATTTTGTCAAAATGGTCGAGAAACTTTTCCATTGCTCAATTCCATGTCCTTAAAATTAAAAAATATCAACTCTCAATTCCAGTAAACAATGCGAGCGCTTAAAGAAAACCTTTATCAGAATGAATATTATCAAGGTAAAAAAGTATTCAGATTCGTATTTTTTCAGTTTCTGTAAACTTACAAATTCTGATAAAAAACAATGTAAATGAATAAATCAATTGCTAGTAACTTTTGGACAAATTTCAAACAGAATGTTGACCCTTTAAGTATTCAACGTGATTAAATATCCAATGTCAAATAACTTGAATGTGTTCCAGAGCAATCAATATAATCTTGGAAATTGCATTCGAAAGCTAATATTGATTCGGAAGACTTTAGAGGTTTTAGCCTATGATTTAGTATCACTGGACAAGATATTAGCATAGAAGTTGAAATTGCTGAAAAGTTTGCTTAATCAAGTTACTGTTGAAAGGTTTAACAGGTTTGATGTCAAAAGATTCAGAAAAGAGTTTAAAATAAGCTTTGACCATCCATCGACTGTACAGTTTGGTGATAAAAATGTGACTGAAAAGAGAAAAAAATGAAGATTTGCTGACAAAGATGATGTACTTTAACACAGTAAATCAATGGAGATAAAAGATAAACGGATTTTGGTTGAAACTTGAAAGCATCTTGAGTGCAGTCAAAACCATTTTTATGTTTGAAATGAAAATCTCATTCAGATGTGAGTCAAAAATGTGATTTTGATAAGACTAATGATGACTGAAGACTTCATGCATGAGACTTCATTAAGAGGCAACAATGTTTCAAATTTCACCAGTGATTTTGAGGATTAATTTACTTAAACGATACTTGATCTTACCAAGGTAAGATAGTCAGGATTCAATACTCGTCATTGTGTGTTAAATTTCAATTTTACTAACAGTTCTGAGCGAGAATTTTTTCATGAATTTTGAAATTTCCATTGAAAAAAGTAAATATTAAATTATCGACTCTAATTATAGATTCACTTTAATTTTCATAACGGAAAAAGAATTTGATCAGAAAAATTATTAGCACAAAAAGAATCGACTATTTTCTATCTTTATTGAACTTTCCTTTGCTGAATAGTGTCAACATTGAAACTTCTCATGAGAATATAAAGACTAATTGAAATTTAGGCTGAAAAAAGTAACACAAAAATGCTCATAAATCAAATTCAAACGCAATCAATCAAAAAATTTCATCGACTAAACAAAATAATTCATCATTAATAAGTTTGAAAGATAATTTTTTTGATCATTTTCGTTGACGAAAGTAATTTTGGGAAAGTTTACTCGAATTGACTTGAAATAAATTAAGATGTTTGAATATTAATGGTTAAGCTAAAATTGAAGACTTGAAAGTGAGAAAAAAGAGTTTTTTGATAAATGATGAAATTGATTGAAATATTAATAATCGTCAAGTTAAACAGATATTTTCTCTGATAAGCTGTAATCAAAGTGATTTACAGATTATTGATGAAATAATTAATTCCCATTGGAATATTTTTAATGTTGATTCTTAGGATTAGGTATGAAACGAGAAGAAATAATATCAAATGATATGAAAAGCTGACAGGGGAAAAAGACAAAGAACATGAAAAGAGCAAGAAAAAGTGACATCTCAACGAAAAAAAATATCATTTCGTTATAATGATTCTTTTCGTTCTTTTTCTTTCTCTTTGGTTCATCACAAATAACTCTTTTCCAGCTCAGTTATCCTTTCTTTTCATGAAAAGCATGATTATTATTGGAAAGGCGTTGGAAAATCAAAACCTATTGACATTCAATTCTCTCTCTGAAATTCAAAAGGATAAAAGGTAAAAACAAAAAACTTTCACATCAATATAAATGTTATTGATATTGAAAATGAAATTTCCTTCTCAAGAATACATTTCAACTCCCAGAAGCAGTTTTCATGATAATATTTTCATTTTACTAGGGAAAATAAATTGTGATTCAACAATTTATCAGTTTTCACTTTTCTTGTTCATAAATACAATTTAAATCTGTAAAGGTTGAGATTGTAGAGAAAGATTGCAATTTGTGGAAGAAAAATAATCGGCAAATTGCGATAGATTTGTATTTCAAGTTTCCGTGAGTTTCAATGATTGAAATTTTCTAATTTCCTGGAACAAAGTTGTTCGTTTCGTGGTTTTCAATAAAAACTGTTTTCACTCCCACTTCTTAATGCCCTTTGATAAATTGTCTGCAGATAAAAGGGTGGAAAAAGTTGTGTTGGTTATTTGTTGAAGAGATTTTTTCTTCTTTCTCTTTGTTTTTCCAGATTTGATTTGAATTTAGAGAGGATTTTTTTATGGAAAAAATAAATAAAAAAATGGAAAGAATAGGAAAAAAGCTATATATTTTGAATGTGCACTTATGCGTGTTACTAAATCATGAAGTAAGATGATTCTGAGTTTATGTTTTTACTCTTGGATAGAAAAGTTTCAATCATATTAACATGAAGCCTGATTTTTTCACTGTGGCAAACTTTGTTTTTATTTTCTGGATAAATAGACATTTGAGAAAGCATCAAGTCCATCTTGTTACTCTTTGGAGGATTGAGTTGACAGAAAATTTTTGATTTTGAAGAATCAAAGTCATGATTTGGATAAGGATGAAATTCAACTTCATGTCCTTTATTTTATTCTCAATGGTGAGTTGGTCAATAAGTTGATCAAAATGTTTGCCAAGATGGACTTTTGCAAATTGGAAATAAAGTTAATTGCATGGCTTTAAATTTAATGAATTTCAGGATTAAAGTGAAACCAAATGTTTCATTGCAAGTAAAGTGTTGTAAATGGTTAAGGAAGAGAAAGTTTTGTCAATTTTTTCCATTCTTCCTTTTCTTTAGTCTGATTGTAAAAGGGAGGAAAAAGAAAATGAAAAATTGAATTTTCGGCAGAAATGATAAAGTTTTGATGAGCTTTAGAGAGGAAAATATAATGATGAAAGGTTTTTATCATTTTTTACAAGATGAAAGTTGAAACAGTCCCTTCAATCTGATCAGTCTACTGTGACTGTAAATGCACATTTCAGTATTGCCATAATTGCAGTTTACTATCAATCAAAGTTGGTTCATGGTGAAGAGCAATGAAGATTATTTGAAGGATGATTATGGTTGGAAAGATGTTCATCAAGATGTTCATCGAGATGCTCAAGATGATGCTGAAAGAGGATTCAGAAGGATCATCAAGTCCTCATGAGCATCTTGGTAAGCTGGACAATCATTTAGAATAATCAAGACACAGAGAGAGGAAAGAGTTTGAATCAAACGTTGAAGGAGTTTGAAATTGAATTTTCAGGTTAAATCTCATAACTTTTCAGTATTGTTACAGCTTCAACTGCAGCTACAGACGTTGGGATGAAGATGAGGAGGAAGAGGATGAGGAAAAACATAGACAATGAAGAGAGTCAAGAATAGGCTTTCATTGTTAGCATCAATTCAATTATTAGATTAACGTCTTGTTTTTTTTCTGCATCATCCTTCTTTCTTTCTACTTACTTTTCTGCCTCAAATAAGTGAAAGTTGAGAAATGTATTATAAGATGAGGAACATGGGAAATGAATAGAGAAAAAGGAAAAGGTTGAAAGATTCAGATAAAAAGATTATATATCATGAAAGTTTGAAAGAAAGCATGGCAAGAAAATTGAAAATTATGTTCACTGGCAAGTCCAAGGGTATTCCTTGGTGTATAATAAATATTCATATAATTACCTTAAATAGGGTAATCTAATAATTTGATAATTAACCATTCTCTGGTTCGCTTTACTTTCAGAATAGTGTTTATTGGTTATAAAGTTAACAATTAAAATTAATCAATCCTTTTCATGCTGTAAAAGCATAAACAATTCAACATTGAAAGATTGTTTTCTGTCTATTTAATGATGATTGTTGAACAATTAATAGGTTTGTTGGTTGAGTAATTGTAACTCAAAACAGAAAACATTTCAATGTTTAATTTAATATTAATCATAAAACTTTTTGCAAAACAATAAAAAAACTTAAATTTATATTCAACATTGTGATTGTTATTATAAAAGGAGAAAATTGTCCAAAAATTGACAATCATCTCATGGTTTGATCAATTTTGTCGAATCAATTCATCAAGATGAATCTCAAGTTTCCAGCAGTTTGAATGGATAAAGAAAAATCTCAAATTGTTTTCCGCTAAAAATCGCGATTCAAAAGAAATTGAAATTCTGAATGTGAAAGTCTAGTCCAGTTAAAGCTCACAGAGTTGATTTCGATGAAAATTTCTTAATCGAATTTGCATTGAACTCTGAATTCAGCCAATATTAACAGCCATCAAGACCAAAATGACAAAATTTTCAAAATAAAATGTAACAATTGATAAGAAATGAAATAAACTACGATAAAACAACTGAATTCGTTTGAAAATGCTTCCACGAATTGTCTCAATGCAATTATTTGTTTAGTTACATCTCATAGTTAACAATTTGATATTATTTTTTAAACAAACTGATTGCTGAAAATATATATAAATAACTAATGATTTGTCAACTCTTTCTTATTTCTAGAAGTTCTGGAGTAATTTCATGTTTAAAGCATGAGCTAAGAAAAAAAAACTTTAAAACAACAAAATCAACAACAAGCCTGAGTTTCGTGTCTCAAAAGGGGAAACAAAAATAGGTCCAAGGTAATAACATATGATTGTCGAGTCGTTGTTTGGTATTATTTTTATCTACTTTTCAAGGTAATCAAAGTTTTAACCAGGGTAAAGACAAGCTCACCAAACTTACAGATGAACATAAAAACATTGGTCAAGAATGAAATAAATTACAGTTACCAGTGAAAAGGTATAAACAATGGTCCAGATTATATAATAAAGGTTAGGAAGCAAGTGAATATGTTGGGATGAATGTTGTGATATCGCAGGTTTACTTGTCATACAAGTCAAGTCAAAGTTTACCTTATGTATTCAACTCAACCATAACCATCATCACCATAACGCTTTTCCTCATTTACACGAGAATTTCCAATTCTGATTCAATTTGAGCTTCAGAGACATTCTGTGTTTCATTGTAAATCTGCAGTTATTTCACTAGAGCTTGCAAAAAAATCTGTGAAACTTATTGCCATTGATTCAACGAAATATTTAAAACCATATTTAATCATGAAAAACAGGTGGACAAAGTCGTACTTGAATAGCTCAGAAAATAGCTTAAATAGCAAATTGCACATTCAACATGAAAGGAGCTTTGCTTCTATGCTTAGAAATGATTAGAGTAAATTTGATTATAGATTGATCTTAATTTGAAACCAATAGTTCAATAGTTAATGAAGGTTACCTGTTTGGTTCACAAAAGGAATGATCATGAGACAAATGAAAAGTCATATAAATCAAAAGGATATTGGAATTGGAATGATGAAAGCAATGAAAGCAATTCTGTTCATCATTATCGTCATGATATATGAGATAAAGGTGAAGTTGATGTAATGAGAATATCAAAACTTAAATGAAATAACAAGAATTAATCTTATAAATAAGCTTACTGCGATCTTCTGTCAAATATTATTGCATTGCGATTGTGAATAAAGTCCTTTTGGTGTTTGATTAGCAAAAATAATTAAATTCACTCATTGAGATGGAAAAGAAATGAAAAAATTAATAAATTGATTATTCAATTGTTCATGCTCAATTCTATTGTTGTTTCTCATAGTTTAATGAAATGTTAGCGGAAAATTTTGGTCAATGAATCGATTTGAGAGTTTAGACAAAAAGCAATGAATTAAGAAACACAAATTGGTAAAATTATTACAGACCAGGTATATAAGGCTTCAGATGTTCAATGGATATTATGAGAATTATCACCGTTAGGTTGCCAATGTAAGAATCTGAGTTTATGTCTGAAACCAATCAAAAGATTTCCGGTTTCATCGTAAATCAATTTGAACATGAGATTAATGAGGCAAAATTGAAGGAGGGTCAGTTAGAAGGACAAAAGATGAAGGTAATTTTGAATCTCAGTCAAGCAATTGCAATTATTGTTGATATAAACGAGAAACTGAATATCATCATAATGCATCATCATTTGATAATTTAAATGGCAATATAAAGGTAATCCTAACCTTGGAAAGGGATTTACTTATTATCGTCTGCAAATGAATTTCATGTTGTATTATTGTCCAATTTGTTTGTTTGATTATTTATATTTGTTCAAGTCATTATATGTTTGATAGTTTCATACAAATAAACCTGAGAAGCAACATTTATGAATAATGTTGCTTCAAATTGCATTGCAACTGGCCAATGAATTGGAAAAAGCTTTTCATGGTTAACAGGATTACAAAGTTGTATTATTCAATTTGAGGTTTCATTGTGAATGGTTGAAACTTTTCATCCAAAAGCCAGGAAACTTAAGATGAGAAATTGAATTATGAAAATATGAAATTGGTTTTAATTTTGTAACTTTAAAAGCTTTTGATAGGATCCAAGTATGGAAATCATTCAAAAAGTTGAGCTAATCTTGTTTAGTTTCAATCCTATTCATACATGGACAAGTGTTGTTAATAATGTAACGAAACAATGCAAAACCTATTAACAGTTCATTAGTAAAAAATAAATGTCTGTGTAGATTAAGGAAAGTGAGTATTAATCATTAACAAGATATTGACACTTAATTTGCATGTTGATTGATACTCAAGAGAAATATCACAAGTTTTTCTGTAAACTATATTCTACTTTTTTTGAAGGTGAAAAAACCAAAATACGAAGGGAACATCAGAAGAAAAGTTGAGCCCATTAACAAATTATGAAGATTTTTGAAGGAAAGAGACGTTGATCTGAAAATAAAGCACTTTCTCTATCATGAGTTGGATGTATAATCAAGGTTTTCATTATGATTTGGAGGTTGGTGGGTAAAATTGCTTGGAAATGTACCAAAGAGTTACAAAATTAAAGACGATCAAGAGCAGAGATAATGTTTACAATTTAGCTCAATGTTAAGATAGGAAATGTTAATGTGAAAAAAAGTAAATCAGAAAGGGTTACAAAACTAACCTTCAAGTGAAATTTCAATGGTTACTTTACGCTTTTTAATGGCTTTCGATTTAAATTCATGTCGTATTCGTCTCATGGCAGCTACGATTTCCACTCTTGAATTAGGCCGAGGAACCTCACATACTCCAATAAACTGTAAAATAGTTGAATGAAAATGGGTGAAAAGAGAAAGAGTAGAGAGAAATTAGAAATTGGCTCGAGGAAAATCATTAATAGTCAATGGTGATAATCGGAAGTTGAAGTGAAAAGCAAAAGGTTAATGATGTTTGTATTCAAGTCAATGTGGTGACAATGGAAATTGGGTGAAAACCAGGGTTAAACTGGTTAAATTAGATTTAACCATTTAAGATTAGCAAATTTTTCTCTTGCTGGTTAAACCAGAAATCGGGATGAGAACCATTTGAAGAAAAAAAGTGAAAGTTGAAAATACATTGAGCATGAAAACCTAATTTTTGGGGTAAAAAAGTTGGTTTAGTTCTAGTTTAGTTGACAACTAATGATTTGAACAATGATAATAAAATAAAGTTAATGATGGTTAAATTGGAAAGTGTTTTACGGCAAACAAAAGGCTAAAGTAAAAAGATGAGTAAAAGGTTAAAACAGAGGATGAGAATGAGAAGATGGAAAAGTACCAGCGAAAAAAGGCTAAGTGTTATGCATATAAAGAGGGTAAAGCAGGTTGACAAAGCTAAGAGTTCAACTTTTTTTCATTTCCAATTCTATTTTTCTTGTGATTATTTCTGTTATTGACTAATGCATGCAATATTGAGGTTGACTCATCGGTTTTCTCTTGTTTGATGGTTTTTGAAACATTGATTTTTGCCAGGAAAATGGTTTGCTTCAATAGCAACGCACTCACAGGAGAGAAAAAGAAAACAAAACATTTTCTGATGAGTTGATGGTTTGAACCACATTGTTTCAATCTTTTTCTACATTGTTTTATACTAATTCTTGATAAATGATTGACTATTGGTTGATGAACAGTAACAACACCACAGATAAATGAACAGAGAGAAAATGAAAATGAGAATCAATGGAAGAGAAAAGTGTTCAGAGAGAAAAAAGCTGCAAGTGAAAAATATGTGTAACACCATTAATACACAGTTGCTGATGGGAGAAATGATTCTTTTTATCCACAGGGTATTTTGATGGTTTAATGATCATTGGCTTCATTTGCTTTTCAATTATCTCAATTTTGCCAAATATCAATGAGAATAATGTTAGGTTACCTTTGCATTAAATGTGATCCCATGTTGGAAGGCTTCATCCGAGTAAAGAGCAATTCGGGAATCATATTCGTCTAAATAAATATACTTTCGTGATGGCATGGCGGTGATCGTTGGTGGAAACACTGAGGATAGAGATTCAATTCACTGACTAATGGTGACTAATGGCGATGACTTGTGGTGATGGTTAATGGTTGTCTTGTTTGAGATCCAGTTGTTGAGGATGAAAATGTCGGAAATGGTTTAGAGTATAAGAATGGGAAAATGACGGGACAAAAAAAGGTGTAGTAGTTTTTTATATAAATGTTTGGAGAAGGTGGAAATAAAGAGGACCAAGAGAGGAAAAGAAAATTTAACTTCTTTGATGGTAAACCCAATGGATGTTGCTAAAAAGGTTTTATAACTCTCATCACACTTTGACTGTTAACCACGATTACCATTATTATCATCATCATCATGGACAAGATTGTTTTGGTATATTCCTGATGATACAGATTGAAACATAATCACAACACAAACATGAGAGAGAGAGAAAGAGAGAGAAAACAAAGTTGGAAGAGTAAAAAAAGTGAGTGTAAGAAGAAAGAAAAGTATGTGAAAATACTCTGGCCCAAACTCACACAACTTTCTGTAAGTTTCTTTTTTTTTGTTGCTCAGTCTCGGTTTACTTCAGTGCGATCAGTAAGAACAAAGAGTAAAAAAGAAAGTGAGAAGTAAGTTCAACTTATGCCGACAGAGGGCGTTAACCGAAAATGAAATTAAACAGAAAGGATCGTTATTAAGGATTCCTTAATAAGGAATACAAACTCATTTCATTAATTGATAGATTACAAAATATTAACAAATTAAATTCTAAAATGTTCATCATATTCAGTTTAACAAGTATTCAACAAAATATCAACAAGAAGCCAGTTTTAGTCATGAAATATGTAGATCTTGAAGCTAGTCGATTTGACCTGTTAGTGTATCGTTGATTTATTCAGTCTTTCCGTTCTCGATCCAGTTTCAGCTCTTTCTATACAAGAGGTTAATTCAAATTTTTGTCATCAAATTGATCTTGAGTCTTGTTCAGCTTCGAATTATTGTTTTTCTCGGTTAATTCATTGGTTTTGGCTCGACCGGACTAGTTAAGGTTCAGTCATCACCACATCACAATCATCCAGCTCAACTGACTAGCTTTAGATCCAAATAATTCGAGTCTAATTGTTTAGTGCAGCTTAAGCAGCTTTAGCGGGAAAAGCTACAGTCATGATGCTATTTCGTATAGATCAATGAATGAATGTGTGATCATTAGAGTCTCTGATTCAGAGGATAATCACTGACTATTTTAGTTTCCCAAAGAACCGCATGAACCTCATGGAAAAAGAGAGAAAAAAAATTAGGATTGATAAGAGAAAGTTTACTTAAGAAAAAATAAAAAAGCTCAATGTCTTCGATAAGTGTTCTGATTGCAGAATGCAATGAGTTTTGATTAAAATTATCTTGATGAGAAATCTGTTTAGATGGAAATTATTCTTGTTATGAGCAACTTTCAAGATTTTCCCGTTTCCTGGTCTGTAATATCTGTTGGCTCGAGTTTTTCGAAAACACCGTTCTTCGCTGGCCTGGCCTCCAACCTCGCTTTACATGGCAAGAGATACTTTTTGCCGTGCTGATAACCATTCATATGTTTCATCACGCACCACTTGTTTCCTGGAGCACATTTGTAATCACAAAATAAGCATTTATATACTCTTGAACCTCGCTTCAGTTTTCGCCTAAAAGCCTCGATCCTTCTCATAAATCCATTCAATGGCCCCTTAGTACAAGAACCTTTGCGACGCGGCGATTTTGTCAATAATTCAGTGCGATTTCCTTCTGTTTCTTTGTCTGTTTCTTCCTGACATTTGTTCGGACAAGAGATCTCTTCAACATGCGAAATCTCTTCTTTCACATCTTTCTTCATAGACAAATCTATCTGATATTCAAACAGAGATAAGGATAATATACAGAACCAGAATATTAAGAGGATAAATCAACTTACCGGTTCTTCCTCGGTGTTAGGAGTTACTGTTTCCTCAGTCTCCTAGAAAAATAAGACGAAATCAACGAAACCAATTGAAATCAACCAAAAACCTGTAAGTACTCACATCATTTGATTGCGATGACATAATGAAATGAAACAAATGATGTCCAAAGAAACTAAAAGTAATTTAAAATATTATTGAATACTGTTAAGAGTAACAAAATGGGTAACAAACATTGGCTATTTGTCCTTTTTAACTTGAATTGCTCTTGTTTTAAACCAGGTGAGAACAGAGAAACTAAATTGAGAAAAAATCGAATACTTATCATTATCTTATCTTCACAATAATTAAAGATGAAATGTCCAACCAGTGGTAGAGGTTAAGATTTGCATCGGGCATTTTCATCTTCAACAACTTTTTAACTTTAATCGAAATAAGATAATTGAAAGCTCTTTCACGAATCACCCTTTAATTAGATCACAAATGAGCAAAAATGACAAAATGATTTCAAAACGAGTGCTTTCTTTAGGTATTTTAAAGCTATCGCTATCGGAAGCAATATGCTATTCTGGTAAGATATTCACAATGTTTAACCTCTTAAAAGTCTCATAACAACTCCTGCCCTAAGAAATGTATTTATATAAATCAAATTATCAAAAATCATCAGTTTTAAGTTTTTATCTTTTTCAGTTCTAATCAAAGAGGAGCTCTTAGGTTCTAATGGTTTCCGATTTCAAAAACTAACAAAAATGATTCATTTTTTAATTGTGAAAGTATAAAAAATATTCAATAGCTCGATATTTAACGACAATATCAGCAATTATGGGTTTTCGAGTGAAGTAACGGATTAATTGGTATAAATTCATCGATGTAGTTGATTATTCTAGGGGTTGAGTCGAAGAAGCAACATTTTCTGATTAAACACTGA